>JAVRXN010000003.1:18148521-19481021 GCA_033556935.1 Timema podura
GTTATTTGCATAGTAAAAACCTATAGGGCATATTTATGATTCAAAAATAGTTGCAAAAATAAAATAATATATTACTGAATTCTAATCATTAACAAGTGAATTCAATTTTGACAAAAAATTAAAATATTATAATCGAGGTGGGATCAATCTCGTGAACATCTAAGTTTCAGACACCAGAGCAGTTTAACTTTACTCATATAACTGAGAAAATTTGAGACAACAGCTTAATGCATACACCCCCTCGTGGCGTAGTGGCTAACGCGCTAGTCGTGTTGAGCTCGACCGCGAGAGGAATCGAGGTTCGAATCTCGGTCGGTGAACTGGGTTTTTTCCTAAATGGTTTTCCACTCCCTCACGCAAATGCGGGTTCACTTCCTCTAAATTCAACCCTCCAATTCCTAATCAATTAGCGTAATTAGTACTTAAGCGTATAACCCGAACGGGTAGTAAGACGCGTGCTAAATATAATAATTATTATTGTTATTATTATTATTATTATTATTATTTTTTAATTATTATTATAATATTATATCATTATTATTATCATTATATCATCACATCATCATCATATCATGATTATTATTATTATCATTATCATTATCATTATCATTACATTATCATATCATTATCATTATATTCATTATCATTATCATTATCATATTATTATCATTATTATTATATTTTATATTATATTATTATTATTATTATTATTATATTATTATTATTAATTATTATTATTATTATTTTATTTTATATTATTATTATTATTATTATTATTTTATAATTATTAGATGCATACAAATGGAAGATAGTTTCCTAATAAAACGAAACAAATAGTTATACATGATGCATTCAATACAATAATATGTTTACTTTCAATTATGTATCTTGCATGTTGTGGCATCTAATCGCCTTAATCCTTTGGCACGTCATGTTTTACAGTGTTGTCAGTTTGAAAACTCAGTTGCAAGCGAAACAATGCTACACTGACTCGCAAGACAGTAGAAATTTCAAAATTAGCTCTGTTTTAGTACATGCTTTCAATTTGCGAGTTCATGAGTTGTGAGTGTGCTTGCTAGCAAGTATTTTCACAAATTTCAAAATTAGGGGTCCTGAGCTTTGAGATTTTTTTCAACTTTGGTTTTTTGATTACACCTTCATTTTGGGGGCCTCTTAGAAATTTTCGGTCACCGAGTAATCATGAGTCATTTTGGGCTAGGATCTATCTACCTGCGAAATTTCAGCTTCCTAGGTCTTCTGGCCTTTGAATTTTTTTTGGCTGAACACAGGACAGAGAAATTGGTTGTTATTATAGTGAATTTTTAAAAATAATGTTAGCTAGAAAAAAATCCGGTCTCTTAGGTTAAGTTCTATGGTCCATACTATAAGTGTGCAAAGTTTCAGTTTTTTATGCCATTTAGGGTCTTCTGGGGGTTGTGGAAACACACACGCACACAATATATATAAAGATTCTTCCCAATGCATTAGATTTTTTAGCAGAATTCTCAGTCCTGAAGAAAAGTTAGAACAAAATATAAACAAGCTTAGTGCTCACAACTATCATAGGAGATTTTGCCGAATGCAATACTTCTATAATATACAATATACAATACTTCTATAATATAAAAATCCTGCTTTGAATTTTTGTAACACTTTCTGTTTCAACAGTATCCCCAGAAAGCTCTTTTTCAACATTTAGAGTTTGGCCAGCCTGACAAGCGCACGAGTGAGCGGCCAGATTGGCAAGCGAGCATGTGATTAGTAAATAGCTCTCAATAGTTTTGACAAGGAGGCAAAGGTTAGAAATCTTGGCTCGGTGAACTGAGGGTGGTTTTTGACAATTGAGTTATTGTTGTGGTTTTCCCACCCTCTCTCTGTACTAATGCTGATTCTTATTTGTAAAGGCCTACTTTGATTATAATATTGAAGTATTTTAACATATCAGTTTAACATATATATATATATATATATATATAGAGTGTATGATCTTACCAATAATTAAATTAGGCCGTTAGTAGCAAGTGTGCTAAACCTATCGGTAACTATGAAAAAAATAAAATATCATGTCAAATTGAGAAGTTTTCCTAGCACTCAATGGACCAACATAAAATGTAAGCTAGAATGTTCAAGCTCAAGCATGCATGCTTGAAAAATAGAACCAGTTCTATCTTTCAAGTGTCACGTGAATCGCTCACTCGTTCGCTCCAGTCTGGCCACCTCTTATTAAAACCAATGTGTTCTATTTTATTTTTTAGTCACTCGCCCAGTCTGGCCGTACCCTAAGACGGTTAAAGCTGTACCTTAAGAATACGACTGGTGAAGACCGGTGGACAGGTTTACATGTCTGTTCACCTTGGGATAGATATTGATCCACAAGACATTATCAAATATTTGGGGAACAAAGACCTCATCGTGAAGGCTTTGTTTAGTAATTGTTTGCATCATATATATTGGAGTGGAACATTCATTCATGTGCTGTAAAATATGCCTATTTTGTTATTTTTTTGCCTGTCACCCCCTCACCAACATAAATCACTGGATACGGGCCTCCACCCCTTCACTAAAAAAACTTTTGAGGATTCATAATCTCTCGACTCCGAAATTGGGATTACAAAGTTTGATTTAAAATTTGTGTTCGGGTTTATTTTTTGTTCTTTATTGTTGAACTAATTCCTATTAAAGATGTATAAAACTTTTCGTTTTATAATAAATTTTTTTCTCTCCTTTTTTTAACTGATCATAACAATTCTCAATAAAAGTGCTAAGGCTATAAAAGTAGGATTCTTTAAATAGCTTTGTAACATTTGAAATATTTTTACTACAATTTTTTTTTTCAATATATTAATAACTGCTTTAATAATTATTTACCAGGTAGTCATAGTATTTTTTTTAAACATGACATTTGGGGAAATTTTATTACGAGGGTACATTAGTTATGGTCATGACCAAGGGATACAATCCAAACAAGTTTGAGAACCACTGGACTAAACAATTCCCTGGTGACTTACCTGTGATGTTGAGTCGGCAGAGAGTTATTGGAGCTGGCTCCTCTTCATTTATAGACATGATTTGGCGCCTCATATCACTGACATAGCTACCAAATGTCAAGTTGGCAATCTTGTCGTCTGGTAGAAGTATCGCAGGATCTCCCCAGCCTGGTAACACAAAATATTAATTATATCATTCACTTGCAACACAAATGTATTTGAACGTAGGCCTAATAATGGAGGGAAAGAGCAAATTCAATATCAGAGTATTACTTTGTTTTTTCTATATGGTTGAGTTACTCACATTTAATAGGTTAGTGAGACAGGGATGGTAAAATTATAGATTTAGAGATAATGTACTCGCATTTGTGTAAAGAAGAGTGTGGAAATATTTAGGGAAAACCACTCTCAGAAGACCTGACTGGAATTCAAAACCCAACCTCCCCATCACCGGCAAACCAGACTAAATGAGCTAAGTGTTTAGTCTGATCAGGGGCATGCATGAGATATATTTTGGGGGAGTGGAAGGTTATACAGTGAATTTCCCAACTCTAGGCATTTTGAAATTTAAAAAAATAGCACATGACATGGGCAATATTGAGAACACCGGAGTCTGGAATACGCCCCCCTCCTCTCTCCCCCCCACAGTTAATAGGGGGACCAGGGATTCTCCCCCAGGAAAATTGTAAAATTTAAGGTGATAATTAGGCCTTGAATCGAGGTTCTATGCAACGTATTTTTAAAGTTGTTATTGATTAATTTTTCAAGCTACAAGGTTTTTTTTAGAACTGCATCTTACTGCTTGTTTGGGTCATATTGCTTATTTACTAATTATGCCAATGGTTTTAGGGATTAGGAAGGTTATATTTATAGAATTGTACCCGCATTTGCATGAAGGAAAAGTGGAAAACCATTTTGAAAAAATCAACCTCAATAGGCCAACACCCGGCCGAGATTCAAACCTCGATCTCCTCTCCATTGTCAGTCTAGTCTACTGCCAGAATAGCACGTTGGGCCATGCGGCCACCGAAGCAGGTGTTATTTGTTTTGCCATTCACCATCATTGTGTGTAGTAAAACTAAGAAGTTTCGGCTTGTAAAAACTCCAGGTTTTATCAAGTGATCAGCTTAAAACATTACCTAACCTTACCTAGCTAGTATCTAGTAGGCTAGTAGTAGTAGCCTTAAAACTAGTAGGCAGTGACACGGTGCAACTAGCCAACTTGATTAACTAAACTGTGATATACACGTATTACAGATGGTATCTCCTTTCAATGTCTGATGAGTTATCAAGTTGGGAACCTTTGAAGAGGAGGGATCGACAGTTCGGAATTTAAAATTTGTCTGTACAAGTCTACAGTGAAGAATTTACAAAGGCAAATGTATTGTGGTACAAAGTAATTCTAGAATTTCCCAACTCAAGATCTCGAATTTACACAAAATTCCCAACTTTCAAGCTTTTCCCCAATATTGGGGGAGTTGACACACCCCTGTCCCCCACCCAACACGATGACCCTAGTCTCTTTTGAGGGTATAATTATTTTAATCCAAACCACCATAATCAGACTAGGTTTTAGTTATACAACAAGTGTTTATGTTGAAGGAAAGACATGAATTCCCTCAAGAGTGTTTCATCTTCATTGATTCTCGTCATGGATACATACTTAGACCCTCTACAGTGAAGCCACAGACCACTGTAAATAGCACAAAGATTGTGCTGGCGGCCATTTTGCCTGAAACATAAATGAAAATAACATGCTAAATGCCGCTATTATTGAGGTGTATGGGTTGTTTTTTTTTCAAGAAACAGTTGGAAGGTTGGTTATTGTTTGCTGCCTTGAAACATGCGAAATGATGATTTATTATAATCTTGCTCGTCAACAATGAAGATTGTCGTGGTTGAAAGAGTCAAGCTATACTTTATTAAGGGCTTATGCCAAGCCCAACAAGTCAGTGACTTAGAAATTAACCTAACTATAAATAAACATTACATTGAAATGTGACTTTTGAATTCTTCACCAAAAAAAACACAAGAATGTGACTTTCACAATGCTGCTAGCAATATATATTTTTTTTATCAAAGAATGAAAAAATAGGAAATTAAAAATGCAAAAAATAATTATCAGTATATATTTTAGCATTTACTTTTCTTATAAATGCACGATATATGATTGTGCTAATACTGTTAGTATAGTAATGATAAGATTATTATTGTAGTCGGTCCCTGATAAGATAGTGTGAGACAAATAATTATATTATCATACATATGAAACTGAAACAATGCTAACTAACTCTACACATATCAAATCATATCTATTGTGCAAGTCTGATTGACATCCATTACTGTTTCCAGCCTGTGGCTTGGGTCAGTTTTTTATTCAAGCCATATATTTTCCACTACCGGCTGGCTAGGCCTGTCATAACTTCATATGCCTTATAATATAAGACTAATACAAGCACAACGTACTGTCCTCGGCTGTCAATTCATCACTGTGGAAGGGTAAACCCACATTTCACCAATGATACATTTTTTTGGCCATATCAAGAATCAAACCCAGGACCCTTAGCTCAGTAGACAGACGCACTACCGACTGAGCTAAGGTGTCAGATAGCATATGCAAGTCTCTAGGGCCTACATATTCTAATGTATTTATCTTTACATTTGGTATTTATTAATTTTTCTTCACTATATGGGTTTCATATAAATCTTAACACAGAAGCCTACAAATTAACACGATACTTAAGCTCTCCAAACTATTGCTGGTGCATTTACTCAAATGTTAGCCTTCTAATCATGTTTCTCAGGATTAAATAATTGAAGTCACTGATAGACAACACCAAGCCCTCTATTTTCTCAGTTAATATATTCACTGATAGCCATTACTGGTATTAGTAAAGAATAATCGCCAGTATTTAGTGCAAACTGGACATGGGACATATTTGTGTGAAATAAAGCCCAAATCTCGAGAAAAAAAAATTTCATACTATTATTTTTAATTAGCTAGCTTAAGTATTATTAATTACTTTATATGCACAGAGGGAGAGTGGGGAATTACGACCTACTAGCACTGGCAAACCTAACAAGACGAGCTTGATGTTTAGTCTGTGTGCCCATCAATGTGTGTTACTCTAGAAATGTTCTTCTAAAAATGTCAGACATAGAGAGAGGCTTTATGATAAAGCAATTAAAGTATCAAGTTTCTAACTTACCAGCATATGATATATCCAACTCTATGAAATCTTTGTTAAATTATTTAAAAGGCTCACAGTAAAAATATCCAACCTCTTCCTCCAAAGAAATGCACAGATTTTATTTTTAAAGAGTTTATTAGAGAAGTGAGATGTAATGCTATTTTCACTTGGACTGAGTGATTCCTAATAATAGTTTTGCTTGAGGACTTGGATATCTGTCACATGAAAACACTCAGCCCCAAACCCTGCCTCTCAAAGATAAGGTAGATATTGGTCTTGATAACAGTACTTTAACAATTGATTACTTGACAGGAAAATTAGCTTCCAGTTGTTGACAACTTTACTTGGGTTTTCAAAGAGGTGTTTATGTGGTCTTGAAGCAGCAGCAGCACCATGTTAATAAAGTAGAGCCAAGATTACATTCCCTTGTTAGAGAATCTTAATTACCAACTTCTATGCGGAATCATTTGTGTGAGTTTGGTGACAGAAAGTAAATACAAATACAATAATTATTGTCAACAATCGTTGTTGTGCGCTGTTTCTCAGAAACTAAAACTATCAGATCTAATAGGACAGGGTAGGGTGGGTGGGTGAGCTATAAAAATGCACTAGCATTTGCCTAAAATTAATGGGAATCTATATTTTTGAAGGGGAAAAACTTCTCTGACCACTCAATCAAACTTGAGATTTTAGCTTCTTAGAAAAAAGTCATTTACAATAGAACAAATCTAACGCAACAAAAACATTGTTGTTATATTACAACCATGGTCCGACATTTAAACAGAACTCAAACTCAAAGGCTTTCTGATATATATTGTTGTATAGCTGAGTGGTTTATGAGCTCGAACACTAGTTCAATGCAAAAATAACAAATAAATATGTTATTCTATATTTAATCTGTATTTGACTGGAGAAAGAAAGCGTGTATTAAACTAGCTAGACCAAAACACGCTGGCAGGGATTCGAACCCCGACCTCATCACCAGCAAACTAGACCAGAACCACATACCCACTGATGTGGGTGTTTCTTCATATCAGTATATTATATGTTTTCTCTTAAAAAATAGGGTATGTTTTAATGTTTTCAAAATGTACTTGCATAGACATCTTTAGAATTATAATTATTAGATTTCACACTTTCTAAAAGAACTTTGTCTCCAATTGAAAGCAATAACACAATTTCTCTTCCTTATTGATTAAGGTAGGTAATCAGATGATGTGCCACAAATTGGACTTGAGATTTCACTTTATTTGATGAAGATATTGCAACACTTGGATCCATTGTTACTATTTTAATCATCTTTATCACTAGATTTTACATATTGATAGCTTCGCTAAACATGGCACACTTTCTAGAAGTGAGCAAAGCTTCAAAAAGGAAAAGTTAATAATAATAATAATAATAATAATAATAATAATTATTATTATTATTATTATAAATAATATTAATAATTATTATTATAATAAATAATAATAATATTAATAATAATTATTATTTTAAATAATATTAATAAATAATAGTCGGTGACCTGGTGGTCTAGGGGTAAGGTGTTAGACTTCTGTGCTGGGGGTCCGTGGTTCAATTCTCGGTCCCGGCACAGATTTATCTGAATGCCAAACCCTTCCTTCACCTCTGATAAGACGTGTATTAATCACAACTTGTGAATGTGAGGAATGCCAGGCCTCCACCGTAGTTCGGATTCCACGTTAAACTGTAGGTCCTCCATTTCATATCGCAATCACCCTACCATTACACATTAGTGTGCGTATAACCCGAATGGGTAGTAAGACGCGGTGCTAATAATAATAATAAATAATAATATTATTATTATTAATAATAATAAGTTTTACAATATTTCCTTCTTGACTTTCCTAAAGCTTATATAAGTAATTGTTATATTAAACCTAATCAATTTAGCAAGTTTTTTTTTCCATTAAATACCTTTTACTATACCCGACTGCATTTATAATCTAAACAAGTGAAAGCTAATTAATGACTTTGCCTTTGACTGATTCACAATTTTAAAGTTTAATTTCAACTTTGCTTCACATGTGAAAGAGTGAAACCAGAGTACCCCTAATACTTTCTAAGAATATTCTAAATTTGGGGTTTAGATTACCAGCCTCCATGGCCCAAAGGCCGAGTTTAGGGTTGTTGGTTCCACCCCAGCTAATGGAAACTAAAATAATATTAATATTACTCTGGAATGTGTTTTTTTTACTTGAGCAATACATTTCTAGTGCTAAGCATATAAATCCTAATATTTTAATAAGTAAATAAAAAATTTAAATTTATACAGAAGAAATTAGTGTTTTTGATATAGGTACATTTATGTAAGAACTAGCCAAAGCTAGCCGGATATTGTTTCCAAGAAAGCTCTCTAATTATACAAAACTATTGCTCAAAACCGACAATTTTAACAATAGCTAACTTAACTCATTACAAACAAACACTAATCAGTGTGTTTTTTTGCTAGATAAATAGATAGAAATAATCTGAAAGTCGCTATCAATGATAACATCTGTGTTTGTATATGAAATATGACAGCTTGTTTAATGCACTAGCACTAACACCTCCCATTCAAACAAGATAACTTAGCCTTGACATTAAATGATTGCGATAGCAATACATCCACAGTCCGATTTTCTAAAGGGCCTTATTTGACAGATATAAAAGCTACTAGATCTAATTTCATGTATTCATACATCATGTCAAGTGATCTGCTGCACAGTTGTCACATTTTATAGATGTTATCAATACTTACTAAGCAACACTAATATTATAGTAAACTATGACCAATGTTGCCTCAAAAAATATGTTTGTATTTTCTATAAGACCCTTCCTTTGAAAATTGGACTATGTGTGGGAACAATTATTTATAACTAAGAATAAATTAAAGTTAAGGTAAGATGGAATTCGCTGCAAGTTAAAGTGGGATTAAAGTGATGTTGAGTCAAAGTGGGTTGAAAGTGATGTTGAGTTAAGATGGGATTAAAGTGGCATTGAGTCAAGTTGAGATAAATATGACGTTGAGTCAAGGTGGGATGAAAGTAACTTTGAGTTAGTATGGAATGGGAGTAGCTTTGAGTTAATATTAAATTCTAGTAGCTTTTAGAGTTAAGATGAGGTGGAAGTAACTTGGAGTTAAGGTTGAATGGAAGTAACTCGGAATTAAGATAGGAAGCAAGTAGGTTTAACTAATCCAATATGGTTACTGAGGATTACAAACATGCTCAGAGTGTATCAGGAAAAATAAAAGCTTTGTATTTCAAAATTGTAATTTATTCTTTTAGTATGAAGCAACAAAACTAGGGTATTAAGAGGTATAATAAATATTTCTTGGAGCTAAAAAGCTTACGAGAAAGAATAAAATGGCTAAAGCACATTAAATCAATAAAGTCTAATTAATATAAATATATGTAAGCACAAAAAATAAATCCAAGGATCCATTCAAATGTATTTGTTTGGTTAATCCGGGGTTACATTGGTTCTTACATGTTTCATAGAAGAAACTGTCCTGGTTATGACTATGGTTAGGTGTAAATTACAATTGTAGTTGCTTTCATCTTTGTCAGCATGAATATAAATACTGTCTTAGATTAAACAAATAATTATTATTTATCTTCATATATATATATATATATAAACATATATATATGTCTATATAAACATATATATATAAACATATATATACATATATATATGTATATATAAACATATATATATGTTTTACATATTCAATTAATTGAAAAGCTAATCATTAACAACATAACATTAGCTTAAGTTTGTATAATTAATATATTATAGGAACAAAACATTGGCTCACTAAACTAGTTCATGGTATTTTTTTTTCATCAAGTTACTAAAAGTAGCCAATAAATAATCTTTGGAATGTACAAGAAGTTTTTTTAGCTAGGTAAAATATTTGACACAAAGTAAAATTTCCTTGAAAATTGACTTAATCTTATATATTATGGTATTCACTTTTCTGATGCTAATTAAATATGAATGTAGTCTATTAATTCTATTTTTTTTCTCCCATTAATAAACAACCCAAATAAATTATATTTCTAAACAGTAAAAATATTTCTGTAGCCTATTATTAGGGTGGATAGAGTTGCATAAGTATTTTTTAAATGAGGTAAAATATTGTTTTGCAAAGTAATTTGGGATAAGTCAACTCAATTCTTCGATAGCATTTCGGTGACCTGGTGGTCTAGGGGTAAGGTGTCGGACTTCTGAGCTGGCGTCCGGGGTTCAATCCTCGGTCCCGGCATAGATTTATCTGATTACCAAACCCTTCCTTCACCTCTGACAAGATGTGTATTAATCGCAACTTGTGAATGTGAGGAATGCCAGGCCTCCACCGTGGTTCGGATTCCACGTTAAACTGTAGGTCCTCCATTTCATCTCACAATCACCCTACCATTGCACATTAGCGTAAGTGTGTATAACCCGAACGGGTAGTAAGACGCGGTGCTAATAATAATAATGATAGCATTTCACTTGAGAACTGTAACTGGTTTCTGTCCTTAGAAAAGAGTTAGAATTCATAAGTTAAAAAAACAATATTAATACATGCGTTTTGAATGTAATGAAATTAAAATAGTTTATAATTTTCAAACTATAAAGTTTATTTGGAATAGACCACTTAGCTAGATCATGGTTTAAATTAGCACACTTACTTGAGTGATGTTAAAGTATAAATTGTTGAGATAAAACAATAACACACACACACAAAAAAAAAAGAGCGTTCATCACCACAGGTTCAATGTCCAGTCATATTTACAAATGGAGGTTTGATAAATTATCCTCAATTATCCCTTAATGTAATTATACTAAACTATATGAGGTGGATTTTTTGATCCTAGTCATCTAAAAAAAAAAATCCATTTTAGTGTGCATGAGTAATTTAACAAAGAATAAATATTTAAATTGAATATACAAAGTTAGATCAAGTCAAAACAGTTTATTTTATTTTTAAAACATTGAAATTGAATCAGATATGAGGTCAAATCAAGTCAAGTACTGTACCTACAGAAAATCAAGCAGAGTACAAAATCCTGCCACTTGTGAGATTATAGTATGCAATGTCCAGGAAATCCAGATGGTTGTGGAGTTAGAGGTTGTTTCAACAAAATAAGCTTGTCATATACAAGGTTAAATTGTGTTATACCTATAAAAGAGAAGCGCATTCGCGTTTATAGTTCCTCCAAAGTGTTTTTATTTTGTTTTTGTTTGATAAAGGAAATAATGCTAAAATATAATAATTTTGTGTTTCAATGTGTGTGCGACTTTTTATATTATATAAGCCAGAAGAAAGGAAGATGATTTTACCTTCGTGCGTTGGTTTGAAAAAAAAAAGTCCCTTTACATAGGTGGGCTTTCTTCCCTCAATTTTCACTCATTAGTTTATCTTTGCTTATTATTTTATCAATTTTCCATGCATTTATAATATTGTAGTAAACTATACAAAATCGGTTGTCAATGGTGATATTGAAATTCAACTAAAGTTCCTATAAATGAAGGTATAAATATCGAATCAATAATGTTGGTATGTCACATTTATTTAGTTAGGGCCGTTCCCAGAATATATAATTAATGGGAGCAACAGTAGTTCAGTATGAATGACAATTCAGGCATTATATACTTGCAATTCTAGAGTTAGATATATATGTCTCTAAGGAAAACCTCTTTTTGCTTTTTCGAGGTCTTTGTAATATATAATTATTTGAAATAAGATATAGGAAAAGTGGATAGAAAACCTATAAAAGGGTTAAAAACACAATATGGCTTTTACAATGAAAAGGAGAAAACAGTTCACATTTTACATTGCTGCCACTGGACAAAGAGGTAATGGCTGCCTCGTGAAGAAAATTAATTATTACCGGCCAATTCCTTGACTAGGTTTCATTCTATTGGAACTCATCAAAGAGGAGTGTAAAAAGCGCAAAGCAACTTCCTAGAAGAGGAAACCATTGTAAACGCTATTTTGTGTTTGTTCCCTTTTTTATGTTTTCTATCCATCTTTTCTGTAACATCTTCCAAAGAGTGAAATAATAATTATATTTGCATGTTTCTTTGAAAAAATAATTAATCATTCATTGTTATCTAAGATTCTAGTGAACGAATAAGAATTGATTCACTTATGCTCGTAAATTTAGCTAAGAATATCCCACAAGTAACTAATGCGGGAAGTTCCAGGGCTTGTTTGGATACTGAAGTGGTGGAGAAGACTCTAGAGGTACTGAGGAAATAACTGAGATTTCACTGACTTGAGGGATTAAGTCAAGTACAGAGTTGTCAGTGTTACAACAAAGATTACCATCAATTGTTATGCTGTAAGGTCTCCTTGGTGCCAAGCTCATACCAAGGCTAGTCTTACCTTCTACTACAGACAAACATATTCCATCCTCCATTACAACACTGTCAGAAATAATTATCTCTTTGTGGCCAGTCGAAATAAGATCTTCACTGACTTCTATTACCGTCTCACTCATATAACTTTGTTGTGGGGTCAACTTTCCTCCCTCATTCAATTCATCGACCTGTTCAAGTGGCTGCTCACTGACTTGTAGTGCATACAATGTTTGGAGCTCAATAGGGGCATCAGGAACCACCGTAGAATGTACTCTAGCATGTCTTTTAAGACTATCCAGATAACGGAAAGTTTTGCGGCAAACGGCAGCAGCGAAACGGCCTTGCACCAACTGGCTCTGTGAGTGATTTGTTAGTTCATCTTCTGTCTCAAAGCTTTTTTTACAGATCCCACAATGATGAGGCACAGTGAGGTGTTTATCGAGAGGAGGTGCAGCTTTATGAAGACCTGCATGTTTGTTCATAGACCTTTTGCTGGTGAACTTGCGGCCACAAACTAAACAAGCATACGGCTTCTCACCACGGTGCCTCGCCATGTGTAGCCTGAGCGAGTCAGGGCGGATGAACCCTCTACCACAGCTCGTGCAGACATGGGGACGAGTACCTGTGTGGACCTCATGTGGTAGGTGGCTGTACTACGACCGACAAAACGTTTCGGACAGAAGTCACAAGGATAGATACATTCACCTGGTTCCTTATGCTCACATTCTTTGTGATACAAGAGACTGTTCTCCTTCTTGAACGTCTTTAGACATTCCTTGCAGGAGAAATTCCCCTTTGTTTGCTGAGGCTTAGGTGTGTGCGACTTTATGTGCCTGGAAAGGTGGCTCCCTGCAAAAATATTTTGCCGCATTTCTCACACTGGTGGTCCCTCTGGCCCAATGGGATGTCCTTGAGTGAATCTTCAGGGCTGTTGTTGTCGAGAAGACCTTGCCGCAAAGGTCACAACGTTCCATCTTCTTGTGGGATTTTATGTGTCCCCATAGAGCATGTCGAGACAAGGTTTTCCCACATATATCGCAGACTGTATCATTCTTATCTTCCTCCTTGGCATGTTTCTTCACATGGTGGTTCAAACCTGTCCGCCCAACAAAACTCATTGGGCACTGAGAGCACTGAAAAGGCTTGGAACCTGTGTGAACACGGATATGTTCCGCAAGGTATTCCTTTGAGAGGAAAGACTTGGAACATATATCACATGCGAACATATCTTCCTTGTTCCTCTTGTGGGTTAGAAGGTGTTTCGTGAGAGAACTCTTCGAAATTAACTGTTTCCCACAGGACTGGCACTGGAATGGACGTGCCCCGGTATGAGAACGGAGGTGAATTTTCAGATGGCTGGGCTTGAGGAAGCCCTTAGAGCAGTACTCGCACCTAAGCATCTTCCCATCAGGGTGCACTAAGAGGTGCTTCCTGAAGTCTGACCGGCTGTCGAACTGGAGCTGGCAAGTCTGGCAAATGTCAGCACTACTCCTCACCTCCTGTCCCTCATCCACCTTGTTCTTGTGCTCTGGGACCTCCAATCCAACAATGTCTTCCTAGAAATGTTCATGTTTCATATTACTTTCAATTAGTCACATCACATAGAGCAATATCATGTTTTACCAGTGCAACATTAGTTACAAACTCACAGAAAGTGCTTAGTAAGGAAATTCCTTTCAAACAATTAACATGAATTATTTAATAAAACCTACAATGAAGAGCATGCAGACAAATAACCCAGTTGCATTATTCAGTGACTGAAACAAAGGGGTTTTAATCATGACCCAGTATTATAATATTTTATAATATTTAGCACCGCGTCTTACTACCCGTTCGGGTTATACGCTTAAGTACTAATTACTCTAATGGATTAGGAATTGGGAGGGTTGGATTTAGAGGAAGTGAACCCGCATTTGCGTGGAGGGAGAGTGGAAAACCATTTAGGAAAAACCACCCCCAGTTCACCCGACCGAGATTCGAACCTCGATCTCCCCGTCCTCGGCGGCTGACCCAGTATTGAGTTAGGGTTTTCTTAGTGGTTTCCCATTCTATCTCCCCTAACAAATTCGAGTTATATTTCCTTAAAATGCTACCTTGCTCCAAAAGTGTAAACATTTGAAAAAACCCAGATGGGTACTAAGAAGCAGTGAATGAAAAATGTTACAATAAAAAAATTAAACTTATTTAGGTCAACCAGAGTCAGTTCTTAGCCCATGCAAGTGATGCATCCGCAGGGGCCCCCCCAAGAATTAGGGGCCCCAAAGCCAGTCACTTTTTTTTAATCATTTAAATAAATAAATAAATAAAGAGAAAAATATGAGAGCAGGGAAATTAAATTAGTTACAACACCAGCTATTCAATTAATGGTTATTAGTTGTTTTTCCCCTCTTTTCCCCAGGCTAAGTAGCTCATCTCCCCTCCCTTCCCGAGGCCCCGCCGCTCGTCTCTCCTCCCCTCTTGAGGCCACGTTGCTTGTCTCCTTTTCCCTTAATTGTTGAGTGTAGTGTTGTAAACATGATCGTGTATTAAAATTAGGACCGTGCGTTATTTGAGTTTACCTTTATTTGTGCGTGTTAATATATTTCTTAGTTTCATTAGAAGTTATAGTAGTTTTGTAAATTTATAAGACAAAACATTTATTGTGTTACGAATCTTGAATATTAAGAAAAATCACCGATTATGATTCATTGCTAATGCAAAAATAATCACTCTATAATGATTCATTAGTACCTGCATCGGTACACCTATAGATAATATCAAGGACTAAACATTGGATGCATGCAAGGATAGAACAACAAAGCTTTGTAGAATGTTTTTTTGCTTTATATCAGTGACCTTCAGTTCATGGTGTTACATAATAGCATGTATTTTCTTTTCAACAATATAGTGTTGCTTATATTGAAAATGAGATATTTTCCTCTAGCTACCCTCTTTATCCGAGCATAAATTATGGCAGTGCCACCCTAAGAGGGCAAACTACCCTTTTAAAATACAAGCTAATCTCTGGACCAAAGTATTTAAATAATCATTAGTCCAAATCACTTGTGGTTTTTTAATTTCTCTTTAAGTGTGGTTTTTCAAACCAACCATATAAAAAAGATTATTTAAAATTTTATTTTTATTCATCAATTAAAGTTTAAATTTCAAGTTTTACACTTAGTTTTAAATTAGGGGATTTTTTTATTTGTTATTTAAAATAAGAAACATTGGCGGGATTTAAAATAATATATTTAAAGTTTATATATATTTTCACAAAATGTTGGCTTAAAGTTTAGTATTTAAAGCAACTCTAAGACAGCCCTCACCCTCGCTCTTTACCACCACTTTTTTATTTGAAAGCAAAATTTTGAAATAAGACCCCTAACTGCCAAAACTATCAATAGGACTATCTGTTGGTAAATATAGCAGCAACAGGACTCCCCACACTCATCACTCTCCACCACGTTAGCTGAAAAAGAGTTCTACCATATCGCAAACTTAAGCCATGGGCACACTCGGTAGTGCCTAAGGGCCCTATTCTGGGCCGCTGCCATATTGTTTGTTATGTGCTATGTTGGTCATTTACATGATTATTCTTGTGGGTAGGTATGGCTGATTGATTATGGATGCCATTTAATAACTATTTGGTGTCAAAAATACTGTTTATAAACTGTTCAGAAAATTATTATGTGTTGAAACATGTTATATTTAGTGAGATGTATCAAATCTATTTATAATATGGTTGAATTTTCTTCTTCTTTCAAAAGGTTTTGAAGATGCTAGGGTTATTGAGGGTGTCAAAGAGAAAGAGATGTGACCTTCAACTTTACCTTTTCAAAACTTTGCGCACCTTTACTCTGAATTATGATTGTGATTTATATATTTTACATACATATTATTTTATATTTACAAATTTTATAAGGGCAGTTGAGCTAGCAAATATACATTTAAAATAACCAGAAACTAATTAAGAACCGAAAAGAAAGATAGCTTACTTCCAATCGATGTTGTTCACACCAAAAAATACTTACTCCCCAAAGACGTAGCTACAAAGCGACGTTTCAATAAGGATAATTGTTATGGAACATTATTGAATGGAGCAAATCTTCTTCACGCACGGCTTGTGTACTCAGACTTCAGATGCAGTTTTCTGTGCAAACTATTTAGTATGCAAACGTTTCACTTATCAAATGATGGATTTAGACACTAGTCATTGTTGTCAAAGACTGTGTCATGTCATGAAATTTCTCAAGAACTCATAAAAAAAAATGTGTAGGTGGAAAGAGCTACAAATACATTTACAAATTCAAACAATGATGATAAAAATAAAGTGACAATTGAATGAAGAAGAACGGCAAAGATGGAGAAATTCTAGAACGTTTATTTGCCATAGTTCAACATCTGGCCATGCATAACCTAGCTTTACGAGGAACAATCGAAAAAGTGGATATGTTCATAATGGTAATTTTCTTGGCCAAATACAATTAATGGTGAAATTCAATTATGTCTTGAAAGAACATCTGTGTAAAATAGAAACAAAAAAGGTGACTAAAACCTACGTCAATAAAAACATCCTAAATTAAATAATTGAAGTACTAGTGGCTAGCATAATCAATATGACAGTAAAACCTATAAAAGCAGCTAAATATTACTCAATATTATATTGCACACCTGACATTAGAAGAATGGAACAACTAAGCGTAGTGATAAGGATAGTGAATACGAAAAGAGAAAGTATTAATAATGAAGAATATTTTCTAGTATTCATTCATGTTAATGATACTACTGGAGCTGACCTTACTAACTCAATACTTAACATCCCACAACTGCATAAAATACCATTGAGTGACTGTAGAGGTCAGGCATATGATAATGCGCTAATATGAAAGAGTGCAGCAATGGTGTTCAAGCCCACAAATTGTGCAAGCTTGGTGCCATGCGGTACACACATCTTAAACTTGGCTGTCAGTGATGCAGCTCATTCATCAAACACGGCAATTAAATAATTTTGGATTTCTGATGAGACTATATGTAATTTTCTCTTCATCGGTTAAGCTCTTGGAAATTTTAAAGTTACATACAGACATTTCATTAAAACCCCTATCAGAAACTCGATGGGAGGCTCGTATCGAAAGTGTCAAGGCAGTGCGTTTTCAAATGAAACCAGTACTCCTTTCTTTACAAGAGCTTAATAACAATGTACATGATAAAGATGCATTGTGCTATTATGAAGTGCCAAATCTACTACTGGAGATTTCTTCATTTCCATTGATTATCTATACAGTTATTTGGTTCGAAATTTTGAACAAAATAAACCGAGTGAACAAATTACTCCAAGTCAGAAAATATGCAGCTTGATGTAGCTGTAAGCCTGCTTACTGGTATAAATACAAAATTCAAGACCTATAGGTATATGGGCTTCTTGGGGAAGCAGTGAAACTGCAGTGAACTTGATATAAATCTTAAATTTCCTGAAAAGCAGGTCTCGCGCATGAAACGACAATTCAATTATGAATGCAAAGACAAATCAATTGTGGATCCAAAACTGAAATTCAAAGTAGAATTTTTTATTGCTTGGTTGGTGTGTCCTTATATTCGCTGGAAGAAAGGTATGATCAACTTAAAAACACATCAAGTTAATTTTGGATATTTGTCCAATGTTTCAAACTAGGAATCCAAATATAAAATAAGTGAAAGAACACTTAAAGATGCATGCAACTATCTGAAGAGCTTTTTAAGGTGAAATGGAAGGGGACGTGAGAAAAGGCCAGTGTTTTTTGCAGTTTTTGTGGAAAAACATTTTTTTTTTTTGCTAAAATAAATAAAGTATTTATCCAGTACAAACATTGAGTTTAATTTTCTTCACTCAGATGGTGATATCAACAGTTCCTGTATATTTGTCATGAGCATGGTGGGATTATCCAACAAACTTTTTAAATGAAGAGAAAAAGTTGTCATTAAATTCCAGAACACCCTTGACAGATATTAAAATATTTTGAGGTCACCATATGAAGAAAATTAAACTCTTATGCTTGTACTAGCGCAATATTTTATTTATTTTGGCCAAAAAAAGTCTTGCCATAAAAACTGCAAAAACATTGGCGTTTTCTCGTGTCCCCTTCCATCCCACCTTAAACGGTGGAAATGGATGCAATGACTTGGAATGGAGCAGAATTAATCTCTGAGTTATCAACCTTAGCTCAAATGATTCCACAAGATATCACCGACACCAATTATGGTATTGGAACTTATTCACCAGGTATAGCTTGTAGAGGTTTTTCCCAAAAATGAGGTAGCCTTGTGATTATTATTTACTATGCCAGTAACTGTAGCTTCAGCAGAAAGAAGCTTTTTCAAATTAAAGCTAATAAAGACATATATGGAATCTACTATGACATGAGAAAGATGGTGAGAATAATATTTGATGTTGGCTAAATAGTGCAGCAAGAAAAGTTAAATTACAAAAATGCAATAAAAAGTGTTGAAATGCATTTTTTTAAATTTAGTGAGGAAATATATATGTCCCAATTAATGTTTTTACCATGTTTTAATGTGTCAATTTAATAAGAACTCTTTAGGTATATGTAATTTTATGACATTTCAAATTTGTTAAATACTGTATTGTCCTTAATATTATATAGTTGATTGCTTGTTAATTACTATGCAACCACTCTTCTAATTAATTTATTTACTAATTTATCAAATGATTTCTTATAACATTGTAATAAAAATGTTAAAACCATATTATCTTTTATATAAAAACCATAGTTTATGCATAATGCATTGTCTATGAGTAATTTATTCAATCCCAAAATAATATGTCAGTCAATAGTTTTTTTTAATAATTAGTTCAAGCTCACATGTATATTGAATTTTCAAGCTCCTAATGTTTTTTGTTTAGTATGATTCATATTATTATAACTTGTTATGCAACTGGACTGCTCTAATATTTTTAAAAAAATCTATGGGGCCCACATTCTACAGTTCGCGGGGGGCCCCAAATTGCTTAGGACTGGCCCTGAGGTCAACATATTTAAGCTTTAAAAAGATCCACTTTGTGGTCTGGAAACAGTTATTTTGTTAAACTGGAACAGTTTTGAAGGTGTAGTATTATTGTGATAAGTAAAAATACAAAACGTAGTTTACAAAACAATTATACTGGAATCAAATCCTAGGAATGCGTATAGGTCAAGAAAATTACATGTCTTGGGCACTTTTAGATCTTCGCAATAACAATTTTTTTTAAATCTCATTTTAAAATATTGTGGAAAAGGCTGTTTTGCCCTCCTCAGAAATTGTCCACACAAAAAGCCATGTGCATGACAAACTTTAAAAAAAAAAGTCTATGGTATAAAAAATTAGTTTAAGTCTCAACATTTTCATTTTATTTCCATCGTGCCCTTATACGCAGCCAGGCTATACACATTTTAATCATCATGCTAATTGGGTGGGATGAGAAAGGTATCATTTTAATTAATACACACCTAACCATATTTGCACGGAGATAAAATAGGCAGCTATTTAGTACAGTAACAGCCACTCTTGGTACATCAGAACTGGATTCAACCCCCACTACCTCCTAGTCAATGGAAAATCAGACTATACAAGTTTAACAATCAGTCCACCAATGCGAGTTGGTGCTAAAGTATTCTCAGACCCATCTGGGCTAGGAAAGTGAATGGTAAAACTTACCGCATTAAGTGATAAATCCTTCACAGTACCAGGTAAGCCATTTTCTATGGATGAAGCATCCTCCATCTCACAATACTTCAATTTAGGCATGTCATCTGATGTTTCTGACAGGGCTAAAGAAACCTTGTTTTGAGGTGTGTCCTGTGCTATCGAGTACTTAGACTTGGAGATCGGTAAATACGTTGCAGGTAGAGGTGATGCATCTGTCTCCATAATGGAGAGCTACTTTCTGTGTTGGTACTGATGAGGGTAGAGATATTGCTCCCCATATTTAGATGCTCATTCTTTAAAAGTTCATCATCTACACACACACACACAAACAAACTAATATAGTACAGTAGCCTGAACCAGTGTCACACCCAGAGTGGTACTTTGGGGGAGAAATTCAATCAAAGTTGTAGCCAAAATTAATTTTCAGGGAAGGGGTGTTTTGGGGGACATAGCCTCCAAACTACCAGAAGCCAAAAAATGTATGAATATGAAATTCCCCTAGAAGATATTTAAATTATTTTTATGGTAGCTAGTGGCAGCAATTTAAGTGAACTTTCTATTATTTATAAACTTTTTACCGATTGGTAATTTTAAGGGCAATTTTAATCTGTGTAATGGTTGACTTTTTGAATATCTATTCACAAGCCTAGAAAAGTTTATAGTAACATTATTTGTGGTTTTGGGAGGGGGTAATCAAATGTTTTGCTTGCCCCCCTCCCCCTTGGATGCGCCACTGGTCTGAACAACTAAGCCTGTTAAATAATTAAACTAACCTGAACAACTAAATCTGTCAACTAATAAAACTATTAGTTGTACCAAGTGTTTCTTTTGATTAATTATTGTTTTGCAGATGCTCAACAGACATGTAGGGCTATCATGGAGGTGTTCAATCGTCATGAGGGGCTATCAGCACCTTGGACTAAATTTATAGTGAGCTACTAATCACCTATAGCCCTATAGCTTTTGCAGCACTTTGACCGCTGCTTTTTTTTTTTAACTCTTCCCTCCTCTGCCTGTGTCATTAGATTAGTTAGTGTGGGTTGTGAAATGGCAGTAGGATGTAAAGAATGGTTAAACAGAATTTCTATAGTACTGTGATTTTCTAGTTCAATCGGTGACCTGGTGGTCTAGGGGTAAGGTGTCAGACTTCTGTGCTGGGCGTTCGGGGTTAAATCCTTGGTCCCAGCACAGATTTATCTGATTGCCAAACCCTTTATTCACCTCTGACAAGACGTGTACTAATCACAACTTGTGAATGTGTGGAATGCCAGGCTCCACCGTGGTTCGGATTCCACGTTAAACTGTAGGTCCTCCATTTCATCACACAATCACCCTACCATTACACATTAGCGTAACTGCGTATAAACTGAACGGGTAGTAAGACGCGGTGCTAATAATAATAATCTAGTTCAATCACATGTTGTTCCCATGCTTGTGTCATATTGCCTGGTTAGTAGATTCTTCATGCTCAATTTGGATGTTGGGTGTTACTGTTGTATGTTGAGTTAGTTTTTAAGTTGTGTTACATCTTTGTATAGAAAGTAGACCCTCATATTGAACTTCCAAAGAGAAAATATAATAATACATACACAACATTTATGTTATTCAGCTTCAACGGTTTATTTACCTTTCAAGCTATGAAGGGACAACTCCTCCACTAACGCACCACTCAAAGGCAGGCAAGGTTGAGCATCACAGATTGGCAACATGTCAAAGTCAATCCATCCAGACATGACGGCTTTGAACTCTTCTTCACTACCGCAGAACTCTACTTCGCCTTTATAGATATAGTCCAGGAAGGCTTGCAAGTCCTGACTCGTCAAGTCCTTCACCAAGACGACAATATCTTTCATATCTTCACAGATATGTTCTGCCAATTTCCTGAAATATCCACTGAAGGTACACAAAATGACACTGTGTGCCTTTAAATAACACTTGTCCTTATGGAAAACTATGTCCGTAAGGCTCTCCATTTCAAGAAGGTTTAAAAAGACGCTTTGAATCTGTGAGAGTTTATCTGTTGTTTTTAATGTTCTAGTTTCATAAGCTGTTATCTTAGTGGCAACGCCTGTGGACCGCTGAGTTTTGGAGATGGAACTATTCTTAATGAAGGGATTTATTGAAGAAAGTATTTCACACAAGTGATCAATCCTTAACATCTCTGCAACATTGTAGACATTTTGCAGATTTTCTTTTGCAATGGAAACATGTCCTTTGTAACAAAATTGCAGTACAAGTTCCAAATCTTGGCTGTGGACTTCATGTAGAACATATATACATGGTTTATTTTTCACTTGGAAGTGTTTGGCCAAACTATCCAACATAAACTTTGTGCACGCAGCCAAAATACATGAGTGTGCATAGACATGGTGTAAGTCACTCGTGACAAAAATTAAATCGCACTGGGAAGGGTCATCCCGCAAACCCCACAGGTTACCAAGAATGACCTCCTGATGGTTAGACCATGACAAGTAAGCTAAATCATCTATGTACTCAATCTTAGTGTCTGAAAAGGTGTCAAACTTTAAAACTCCCGCCATGTCAATGAGAAGTTCAACGTAACTCCTTGCCATTGAGACAGAGCCTTTGTATATGAAATCCAACATGATAGGTAATACTGACTCATTACTGTCCATTAAAATCAAACATTTGGAACAACTACTTTTGAGAGTAACTCTTAGATAGGGACTGAGAATGGATAGCACGGTTTTGTGGGCAAACATCTGTACATTGCCGCACACTAATGTTATGTCAGTCAACGTTTTGCTATATGTGTATCCTAAGAGAGTTGACATCAGGAAAAGGAAGTGATTCTCCCACTGAATGAAGTGATAGGTTGCTGTGTCTGCTGGCACATCCTCCATCTTGATAGACCCAACACTAAGGCCACTCGAAATGGCTGTATCTGTAGGATATTATCTCTTAGAGCAGTGCTTCATCTCACCTTCTGAAAACACACAGAGTCGAAGGTAAAATGAAAATGGTATTAAAACTAAAATTGTATTTACTAGAATACAGTAGAGCCCTTCAATACCTAATAAATATTAACATCAATACATTGCTCCTTTATGCAGGTGATGCAGAAAGATTTTCCCCTCTCCCTCCCTGTACATATCCCAAACAATAAAAATGAATATGGGATGGTTCCATTTTAATTCAATAAATTTTCAAATTAATTGTTGCATCATCATTTTTGATTTTAATGAAAATCTGCATGCGCATTTCCCCTACCTCCTAAACCTATATATATATATATTTTAACTAATATACCCCTTGATGTATAGGCTATTTGTATAATGGCCGACAACAAAAAAAGTAGTTTTCAGAATTTTTTTCTTACGAGCTTTAACTTTTTTCCTATCAAAGCTACAGAGCTCTCAACCTTAGCTCGTTGGAAAGCTCAAAAAAAGATATTTTATATGTGTTAAGAACAGACTTCAAATTTGAAGACAAAGCATATTTTTTCAAGGTCAAAGTTTACCATGCAAAACTAATTTTTTACCACGTTTGGCAATTTAAAAATCTATGAAGGACTTGGAATAACAAGTTTACTTTTTTTTCTTAAATACATGTCTATGGTTACTATTTGTATGGAAAAAAATTGTCTTGTTACTCTGACCCCTTCATAAGATATGTCACCAAAAGTAGTCAAATTGTCTTAAATAAACCCAGTTTTCAAAACTAAATAATGCATGTGGGGGAAGTGTAATATTTTTTAAATCATGTGATCTAAGCTATATGTTAACAGCTTTCAAACAAAAAAATATTGCTTTGTTTTTCAAAGGTGTTTGGAAGCTATAAGAGTCTAAATTTTCAAAAAATTGCACTGAAGTGGCACAACTTTTGCAATAAATTTTATGTAATTATTGTAGGTTTAAATGCTGAAAATAGTTAAAAAAAAGTTATGAAATATATTTAATTCTCTCACATTTAAGCTATTAGACTTTTTAACAAGGATGGAGAGTATGCCTTGTAGCTCTCAGGCTACATACAAGGAAGCGTGGCAGGAAAATTAGTCAAGAAGTTTACCTGAGAATAACAATTTTTTTTTATTAAGAAGAACAAGGAAATGATGATACATAATATAACATAATTATTACAGAACCGTGTGAAGCGCTTATCTTCCAAGACATTGAAATTACCCAATTATAGAGAAGTGTTATGGACTTTATCATACATACTAACAATAATTTATATATTAAATATATACATTTTGTAATTAAGCATGACGATAGTGCAACTAGCGCATCCAAAACTGGAAAGCAGTTAACATATTTATAAATGCTAATGTAATAATATATAGCATGATAGAAGCCCTAAAATATAACGTCTATATAACTAGCGCATATAGTGGAAAATGCAATAAATTTTATTATAAATCATAACGAACATATATATACACCCCTAACATTTAAACTAATAACTGAAAGTTATTATGAGATGCGCCATTAAGTGTGATGCACTAAACATATTATAAATCTTAACAAGATCCCCAACATTTAAACTAACAAATGAATGTTATAACATGCGACTTTATGTGAGAAGCAAAACATATTATAAATCTTAATAAATTAATATATGGCTTTGCATAGAAGCCTAAAATTTAATGTTTGTACAACTCGTGGCTATAATGCGAAGTACAATAATCTTTACTATACATAGTCTCTGAGTGCCCTGTGCTCAACATTAAAAAATTTAATCGGGATAATCCCGCATACAATGCCACAAGTTAATGGAGCCCAAAGGATGGACGGGTGGTAAGCTCACGATTCAAGGTTTGCCATAGGGTGGCCAAGATATATAAATATCAAATAATTAATTATCATAAAGAATTTTATTCTCACACACGGAGATAGAAAAGTGACAGCGTTAGAAAAGATCCGCGTAAAAAAGCAGAAACATCCCCAAGTTAACGTTAAAAATAAATTAAGTTCCTATCAATAATTTTGAGAATGATAACCTCCCATTATGCCAAAAATGAATTTTGATTAATAAATAGTAGATTCCGGCTTTAAGTCGCCGCCCTCACCTTGGCCAGTCGACGGTACAATGAGTAACGATAGAAAACGAATGCCCCAATATATAAACATAGTTTTATTCACAGTGAGAAGGGACAAGGGAAGGGTAGGAAGAAAGAACATAAACACAACAAGCGAAGATGGTACTGGCAACATGTAGATAGAACCAGAACTTTCTAGTGGCGGAATTCCCAACTGGACGCGGCCACACAGAGCATCATTCTTTTGTTTCCGGCTGGGCATGGATTGATTCCCGAGCAGTCGGTCGAACGAAAGTTCCATTTAGTCAGTTGAGTAGAGTGTCAGAGAATGGAGGTCGGTCCACGTGCTCTAGTGTCGGAGTTCATCAGGGGAGTTCAGTGAGTGTTGCCCCATTTGAAATAACTTGAACTTGTTACAGTCTAAGCTCCCAAACAATGTTCAGGAGAAATCACCAAGGTTAGAAGAGATTTTCCCTCAAAAATTCTTACTAAGTAAGGCCAAAACAAATAGAATAGAAATTGTCTTATTGCCATTGAATCCCTCAAATATCCCACCCCTATATAAATTTAGTTCAAGACTGTGTGAAATTTAAGGCTCCAGGTATTTTTTGCACCCCTACTTTCCAGTATGTATTATATTTTAAAAGCTTGTGTTTGAAAAAGAAAGGATTAGGAAAAAATAACACATTCCTATGGCATTAACCAGTAACTTAATGAGATTGTATGGATCTAATTTAAACACACATTATAATATCTACCCTCTTTATCATTTTGTTCAATAGCTTGCTTTCTCACATAGTAGAGTTTACAGATGTTCACTCATCGCAGATGTGATGATGTGTCCTCTTCCTTGAGCAGACCATAGGCGACACACCAAGGGCAGTACATATTTCATTTACTGACTCAACTAAAACACATTCAATCACATATATTTCAACATAGTAGCAATCTTCATAGGTTTCAACAATACAAATCTTTACTCATGATTCTAAGTGTTTTGTGATCACCTTTTTGTGCTTAGAAAATTGGTCACAGCAGAAAGTTCTATATAGGTGGGAAAATTTGTCTAGGAACTTTTTCCCGTGGTAAGTACAAACAGTTTTGATGTCTTTACACCCAGTTCTCAAGCAGAGTATAGATTTATCATCAACAGTAAACTCAGAATACTATTTACAGTTGACTAAAAATGTTACAATTATCTTTATTAAAAATTCCAGTAGAGCATTTAGGACTATCCATGAATTGATTTTATTATTCTTTATGGAGTGAAAAAATAAATCTCTACTATCGTAATTCCAATAAAAGTATTAGTCTCTTGTCTTGACTTCACACTTTTACTCTAATTTAACAAACGCAGTGTTTCACCAAAATATACTGTAATGATTATGTACATATTTTGATCTTGAAATGAAATAGGCCTAAATGACAACTGAAACACACTTACTGGACTTCACAAGATTCTTACAGCATGAACACTTGCCTGGCACCTACTCCTTTAGAGTTCAAGAAGCAACTCAGCTAAGATAGTGGGGATATACAAGTGGGAGCAAGTATGAACCTGTTGAAATGTGCACATTCCTGTTGTAGCCGGCAAGTGAAAGCATATAATAGATGGGAAAAATATATATTTTGGTCAGGTCAACCTAAATAACATCGAAAGAAAAAAAAGCATAATAATACAACATATTTACCCCAAAATTTGTTTTTCTTATGAAAATGAAGCATACAAATATTGCATTACTTGTTCCGTTAAAGTGCAGTTTTTTGAAAATTTAAACCCTAATAGCTCCCAAACGCCTTTGAATAACAAATCAATTTTTTGTTTGTTTTAAAGCTGTTAAAATTTAATTTAGCTCATATGATTTAAAACAAATTTATCCCTCCCCCCCACATGCATTTTTTTAGGCTTGAAAACTGAATTTTTAAGACAGTTTGACTACTTTTGGTAGTCATATCTTATGAAGGGGTCAAGAGTAACAATCCAATTTTTTTTGAATACAATAAGTATTCATAAACATGTATATGTTACCATTCAAACCCAATTTTAGGACAAACTAGATCGGACTAGGCCAAATTGATACATCCTACCGCTTGGAGGATAAACCAATAGAGCCTGATCTTTTTAGGCAGTACTAGTTTTCATTCTTCTTGACCCATACAATGAATTGGCCTTGGAAAGGTTTCATCATTCACAGTTCGCATGCAAATGTCAGCTAACCAAACCTAAACCTGGTTTGGCCTAATAAAATTGTAGGGTATACTAATTTATCCTATGAGCTAGGTCAAAATTTCAGGAATAATGAATTTAGACTAGGCTAAACTAGTATATCCTGAGGCTCTTAGGATGTATCAATTTGGCCTAGTTCGATCTAGTTTGTCCGGGAATTGGGTTTGGACGGTAACATATATAAGAAAAACATATGGACTTGGTATTCCATGCACTCCATAGGTTTTTAAATTTCCAAAAGTGGTTAAAAAGGAGTTTTGTACGGTAAACTTTGACCTTAAGAAATATGCTTTGGCTTCAAATTTAAAATTTGTTCATACCACATAAAATAAACTTTTTTTGGGCTTTCCAGCAAGCTAAGGTTGAACTCTGTAGCTTTGATAGGAAAAAATTATAACTAATAAGAAATAGCTCTGAAATACTTTTTTTTGTCGTTGGCCATCAAACAAATAGCCTATATATCATGGGGTATATTATTTAATATATATATTTATTTATTTGAGGTCTAGGAGGTAAGAGGAATACATATACAGATTTTCATCAAAATCAAAAATGGTGGAGCAAACTGAATTTGTTGAGTTAAAATGGAATGACCCTATGACATAAAAGGATGATAAGAAGATATCAATTAAGGTGTTTCTACTAAGTTATGAACTGGAAGGCACTAACTATTTAATGATCAGGTAATTTTTTTTTAATTTTCAACTTGTGGTTTTACATACCCCTTAATGTACAAGAATATATTGGTAAATTCCTTAAAATCCCCCCCTCCCCCACCAATTATATTCCCTTGGATACATGAGACTAGGTCGCTAGTAGAAAACAGCCTGGTACCTAAGCTTAAGTCATACCCAAAAAAATAAAAAATAAAGGTAACAACTTCATCAGTGGTTGCATGGTCAAAGCATGTCTCATAATTGACTGGTATGCCAGTAACAGGGGGATCAAGGTTTGAATCCCGGCTGGGTGTACCAAGGGCAGGTAAAAAAAAAACTTTCCCTCAGCAACAAATGCAGGTATAATTCCGCTAAATCAGGGGTCAGCAACCTTTTTGGGCCTTGATCGACTTAGAAATTTATCAAAGGTCTCACTGTCACCCATCATTTCTACACTCTTTAGAATATTTTTTGTCCATACATCTTATACTTAATTCTTAAATTCCCTTTTTCCTCGAATACATATGTACCCATATTTAATTATAGAATTTTTTTTAAAATTTAATAAAATGTATCTTTTCATATAAAACAATATAAATTTTTATAAAATTACTGATCACCAATCAAGGTTATTTTGGTCACACTAATAAAATTTGTAAGTACATGATGCATTTTAGAGTTGAAAGGACTCAAAGATCTCATTTAAATGGCAATGTAGTTTTTCTTCACAATTGACTGAAAATTGCCTTGAGATTGACTGGTTTCCGACCCCTGCTTTAAATTGTACCTTGTTCCTTCCTCCCTACCCTATTGGTGTAAAATATGTGGAGAGCCTGAGATTGTTGTAAGACACAACAGTGCACATGAAGAAATAAAGGTCTGTCTAATTTAAAAAGAAAGCAATAGAAAATATGTTTTTACAAGATTGTCCCATGAAAATAGTTTTTCCTTCAAATACACATCTAGGTCTAACGTTTGGGTAGTAAATAACTACTATGTATTATATTGTTTTGAAAACCAAAGCATTAAGATTACTAAGTACACCAAGTGTTTTCTTATATTTTTACAAGGGGTGCTGTCTACCGGAGTGCTGAGACGCTTTGCAAGTGTCCAGAAAGCCCACATTATTTAATAAATGGTTGATTTATTTCAAAGTATGGCTTATACCAAAATTGAGGTGGAAAGTATCCAGATAGCTCCAAAGGATTAAAAACTATAAGTTTTATTTTATGACTAAAAAAAATTCATAAAAATGTGAAATCAACTCAATTAAAAGAAGTTTCACACAAAATGTAATTTTTCTGAGATCAAAGTAGCCTAAATGGTTAGAAACAAAGATCATCCTCAAATAAATAAAATCATTATTTAAAAGCTCAAAAGGCGTATGACTAAAACAGGTAGTAAGATGTAGTGCTTTAAAAAAAAAGAAAAAAAAGTCAAACATAATACAGTATTCTAAGATAATTATTGAGGATTGTTTTAGTGGTTTTGAAGCATCATGACTCCTTCCTATACAAAGTATTCCAGTGGAAGGATATTTCCCTTTAATTACGTTAAGTAGGCAGCACCTTTAAGGATCTGTTGTAAGGAGTTCAGTAAAAAAAAAATACATCTTATATGAAAAACCATCAAAATTGTTTTATTCTTCAAATTACTAAAAATTTGGTTTTAATTACAAGTGGTCTACATTTCACAAAAATCAACAAGTCATTACCACGGTAATTCAATATTTAGGGCATATGTCACAAACAATTTGACATTAAAGTGAAAATGAAGATTCTAAAAGTAATAAATAAATATAAGGGTTACCAAACCAAGTGACAAATAGAAACATTTCTACCATAAAATATAGGTAGTATATTCATTATTTTATGCTAGTAAAAAGCTGTAATATATTTCACTCTAAGAAAATAAAAAGTATAAGCTTATTTGAATTGTGTGGTATTGAAAAATTTGAACGTATAGTTAGAATAAACACAAACTATTTTTTACTTGGCTTCATAAACACAATAAGCTTTAGAAACCAACCAACGTTTTATTTTCAAATAAGTTATCTATATCCCTAGCTTTAATAGTCACTTAAGATGAATCATTTCAATTTTTTAATTAGTTATAGCCTTGTATGCGTAATTCCAGAACTTCTAATTTGGTAAATTTAAAAGGTAAATTTTTCTTTCACTGCTAGTACTAATAAAGTATGCTTTAGTATGAGTGTAGTCTTACATTAGATGAATTCAAGAATAAACATAAAAGCCCTGAACACTCATTTATCATTCTATGTTTCTGAAATAACGAATTAATGCTTTTTATTGCACTTACTCATGCGAAAAATATCAAAATTGAGAGAGAAAAAATGTACCAGTAAGTTTTGCATTAAGAGTTAACCTCAAACATCTAGCATGTTTATGTGTCATCTACAATCGGTCACACATCCGCTTGTCATAAAGTACAGTCGCAGGACGCATCAGGTTTATTTTCTGCTTCAATAGGGACTATTTAGAGTGAAACGTAATAAGAATCCTCGAAGATTAACATTAAAAAAAAATTAAACATGATTAGGTAAATAAACTTATAAAACCTTAGATTTTAGATAAAATTTCAATATATTATGACTGTGTTTACAAGAAGTAGTTGTGACACACCATTACTACATAAAATTAAGATTGAAATTAAGACTCGTTTGAATAACCATAAGGTATGACCCATCTCTAATGATTAAAATATCAAGAATAAATAGTTTATAGAAATAACACCACAGAGAGTAAAAATTTAAGTCTTTTGTCCATCCTCCAGGAGCCGCAGCATCTCCAGCTCTTGTTTTTCCTGGAGCTTTTGGATGCAATCAATTATCTCGTCCTTGTGGGTCATGTTCTCTGGGGGAAACAATTCCCTCCTTGTTTTTACCACCCACTCCTCAAACAAATCAGGCTGATTAAAATAATGGAACATGCCTACAGGGAAACTCATGTATAAAGCCATTTTGAGCACCTCAAGTTTCCAACCTCCCATTTGATACGCAAGCAAATCAAATATAATTGTCTCAAATGTCAGATAGAATTTTTTTCTTTATATATATATTAACAAAAAACTACTTTCCACCATCAAATGTTATTAGAAACCTAAAAGAAGTACTTTCAATCCCTTGCCAGGGACGACACAAGGTTCATCAGTTTTCTTCGTGGAGTCTGTAAAAAACCATATTAAATTAAGATAATTTAAAAAATTAAGTTCAAACGTATCATTTATATTTTTAGTTATATTCATTTTAATTGTAGTAAGGAGAAATATGAAATTAATATTATAAGGAACGTACTTTAGTAGATACGCAATTAATTGATTGCTTACACTTCTTTAGTAAATTAATAATATAAGTTATGAATATAACAAGGAATTAAAGTTTATTCAAAGAGAAATTGTTACCCAAAAGAAATTAATTGATTAAAGAGAGATTTTGTTTAAATCAAGAAATCAAATTAATTACAGAGACATAAACACCTTCCTAAGAATCACCTCGGAGATTGTTAAGGGCAAAAAATTGATTTCATAAATAGATAAAATTGTAGATCGTGCAAAATACTACTAAGCGTTAAAGAATATTGTAGAGAATTACTGAAAAACAAAAAATGTAAATTGTTAATTGATTAGAATGGAACCATTAATACATGACTAAGGATCAAACCAATTATTATATGAATGATCAATTTTACCAAAACTCTAAGAAAGTTACAGGATATTACACATTTACAATACAATATAAGTTTGATAAAGTGATTGTAAACAGTTCAATATAGTATAACATTATTTAATTTTGGACTATGTTAATTTTATTATTAATATGTTTCATTTTGTATTTATTTCATCAGCAATTTCATATGTGAAAGCTTCAAAAATTAAGTACCTGTCAATTAGATAACTTTATATCAATTACCTTTTTATCAATCTTATTAAATGTATTGTAAATGTGTAAATATTCCTTGTTAACTTTTTCTTAGACTGTTATTGGTAAAATTGATCATTCATATGATAATTGGTTTGATCCTTAGTCATGTCTTAATGGTTCCATTCTAGTCGAATTGACAATTTACATTTTTTGTTTTTCAGTAAATTCTCTACAATATTCTTTCAACGCTTAATAATATCTTGCAACATTTACAATTTTATCTATTTATGAAATCAATTTTTTGCCCTTTAACAATCTCTGAGGTGATTCTTAGGAAGGTGTTGTTTATGTCTCTGTAATTGTGATTTTGATTTCATTGATTTAACAATTTCTCTTTGAATAAATTAATTCCTTGTTATTTTCCATAACTTATATTGTGTAATTGACTAAAGAAGTGTAACAATCAATTAATTGCTGTTCTACCAAAGTATGTTCCTTATAATATTATCAATTATATATGACCTGAAGTGGTGGACAGGCAGCCTGAAAGTCAAGGCCATCTAGCCTGGTTTGCTGGTGTTTAAAAGGAGGCCAGGGTTTGAATCTCAGCCAGGTGTAAGGAGAGTGATTTTTCCTATATAGTTTACCCACTTTCATTTCAGGCAAATGAGGATATATTTTCACTTAAGTCCCCTCCTCATTTGTACCCATTAGCATCGTTAAAAGGTATATAGCCCCTAGGGTTGTAAGAAACTTTGAGGAAAATAAATAAATGAAAGATTGTGAATGAAAAGGCTTGCTAGGCCTTCTTAACAACAAGTGAGGAAGATCTTGAAATACAATATATAATCAGGATGCCTCTGTTGTAAAGTAATGTTGTGCAAAGACCATGGGTTCTATTCTCGTGTTCAGGTTATATATTTTTACTTGATTTAATAGCCTACTTTGAAAAATATTAAACCACAGATATAGTAGAAAAGTTTTTTTATATTTCATACTAACCCAGTAAGTGTAGTAGGCCCCTAATGATTTTCAGGTGAACGTAATTAGGGTTGTCAGCGCCTGGGCCTGCACTTATAGCAAACTCCAACTGAGTATCCCTTAATTGCTCTCACAATATGGGTAGACTGAGAAAATTGTGATACCCCCTAAGAACCAAACCAACACTTTAAAGTTGAGATGGGCTGGATCAGATTTTTCTAAAATCCCAACCCAACATTTTTTCTCAAAGCCAAATTTGAATCTTAAAAATGTACAATTTTAGAAAAAAAAAAAAAATAATTAGACCTAATATAAAATGAAACTAAATTTTGTTTAGAAAATTTGCATCATATATGAAACTAATTTAGGCTTTTGATAAAGATGGTCACAGTGAAAATTAATTTAATTGTTATTGACAATATTTAGCCCAAATAAGAAATAAACTTTTTAAGTGACTTAGTTGTTTTTATAAAGTTTTACACTGTTTTTCCCTGGGAGTTTATTGAGCGGAAAGTGTGTGGTGTTAAAGGAAACTATGCACAACATTTTCCCAATTATATGTCATTTAGGCCTGAATAATTCTTCAGATTGATTAAAAAATTGATTATAATAGGCCTAAAGATAAAATTTAAAAAGAACAAAAAAAATTTGAAGTGGATGTGCAATAACTGAATCAAATATTTATGTTTTTGTTTCAGATAGAGATTATCCTAAGAAACTATTAACTTTTAATTTACACTTAGGCTAAGTGGAAGTTCATTTCATTGTTTAGGCTAATATAAATACAATAGGATTTGGCTAATTCAACAATGGTTAAAGGCCCCGACACAGACTCCGTATAGGTCCGTGGTCCATAAAAAATCGATGCCACAATATCAGATTGCTCTGGCCATAAAGTCCTTATCCGTAAGTCCTTACTCTGTGGAAGTTGCCCAACTTTAACTTTCTACAGACTAGTTTATACGGACTACGACTATCAATCACAGCCGAGTAAATATGTGCATGCGCATTGAAATAAAAGAGCGAAAGGCAGTGAGAGGACCCGTCGCTATGGAAACAATTTTCTAAAAATCTAAATACCCTGGGAAGAGTGAATTCTAGGAAAATGTTTTCTGAGAAATACCTAGTTCTCAGAAATATTGGCTTTGCTTTTGTAGGTTCAACACACCTATTATTAAAAATATTAAAAGTGCTCGTTTTGTTTTCATCCAAAATATTAGTACATCCGTTTTACATTTTTAGGCCATTGCAAACATTTTTTTTAAGTTTGATAGTTAAACTCGAGTTATAAATATATTTCTTGTGATTGAACTTAACCTATGTTTTAGTATATACTGGAAGTTTTCTCAACAAAGTTGTTTTTGGTTTCTTTAATTCTTATATTATGATCAGCTGAATGCTTGACGCTTGCTCCTTGCTTAGACAATTTTATTTCAAATTTTATGACTGGACAAAGTCTCTTACTAACCCAATGGTTGAAACGGTCACATGATTACGGATATTGACTCTATAAATTGTGAGTACAATTTCTTATGGACCAGGAACACGGAGTACGAACCTACGGATATTGAGTCTGTGTCGGGGCCTTTATGCGAACAATTGGATAATTCAAACCCACCATTATTTCCCATGAAGTTTTTATTTAAATTAATGGTAAAGAATGACATTTAATTCGAATTTAAGAAGAAAAGATTTGGATAATTCAAACCCAAATGTTAATTTTTTTCGAGTTTGTACTCATTTGAAACTTTGGACTAACTAAACTAGGCTATCTTTATTAAATCAACTAATATGAGAAATGCGTTAAATAACAGATATATTGACGAATGGTAAAATAGAAGATTCAATGAAACCAAACCAGAAGTAATGTACAGTACAACATTTGCAATGCAATCAGTGACTTAGAAGAGTTTGTTTATATCATCAAAATAAGCAACAAATTAATTTTTTTCAACATAGTATAATTTCTGTACAAAAACTGATTTGATTCTGCAAATTTTCTTTTGTTCATTTTTCCAAATTTTTAGTTTCCGTTTAAATATTTGTTTTTCATGTACATAATATATAGTTATATATAATGTTTATAAGTAGCATAATGTGTACATTATTGATTTATTGTGTAGCGGCTGACTCAATACTCAAACACAGTTAATTTGAATTTTGGATAGGCCTACTTTGAATTATTTTAGATACCTAATTATCCCTTGGACTTCGAATTAAAAAAGTTCTAATGTAACATTAAATGGAATTCAAAATATAAACTAGTATAATTTTCAATATTGCAAAAAAAAAAAAAAACACCAATTCATTAGGTGAAAACAATGTTAGCAGAATTGTAATGTAGGCCTAGATATCATAGCATAAATTAAGTGTATCTAGGCTTGAACGTTTGTTCCTAGCATTTTTTTCAAACGTGAAATAAACTACTTTGCTGGTGTGATAACTATTCTCTTTAGTTTATTTAATTTTAATTTGTCCTTTATGAAATTTAAGAGTACAAACGTTTCTCTCCAGAGAGTAGCCTTTCTACTAATTTTATATATCTTATAAGTATCATAGTTTTATTAGCTTCGTCAATGGTTCGCCTTTACAATGTATATTTAATTAAATGTTTAGTACATAATACATCAAATAACTTACAAATAAAATTAAAGGCTGATAAAACCCTAATTTCACACTGACAAGAAAATAGAAATACTTTTTTTTTTCAGTTGGAGTAAAACAAAATGACCAACCTAAAAGATTAAACGTACCTTTATCTACTTTAAGAAAACATCATCAGCGTAATATGTCTATTTATTAATATTAATATTAAATTTATCTAAGTACACGCTTAGTAGTGTTAAGACCTTAATTTCATTTAATAAGTTGATAGTAGAATACACCTAAGAGCTAACGGTGACCTGACCATTATCTCGAAACACACGCACACACCAACTTGCGCTACACAAACAGTGGACGCCTCTATCGGAACATTCTTGCTCTTTCATATTCTCTACGCCGGAGTATAGGTTAATTCCCTGGCTGTTCGTTTCGCTGGAACAGCTGTACCATTATCATCATCATCATAATCAAAAACAACTGTTTCCAACCTGTGTCTGAGTGAATTTATTAAATAGCTCCATCTTCCTTTATCCTTACACCATTCTTCCTCATTTAATTGTTTCCATCTTTAGCCTTTCACTTTCACACTTTCAGTTGTATGTTGCTCCTACATTTTTATTTGTCTCCCTTGTGGGTTTTTTTCTTACAGAGGCTACTTAATCTCCATCATTCTCTTTGTTATTCTAGCCTTTTCCATCCTTAATACATGACATTACCATATACCTATCTCATGTACTCCCTGTGCCCCCACTCATTTCCGGATAACTTCATTCCTAATTCTCTTTCTCCTCTTGTGACAGCTAAGATGCTCCTCACAAACTTAATTTCCTTGACCTCCACTTTCCTTGTCTTTATTACATTCAATGTTCATATTTCTGCTAAATATATGACCAAGAGTACAAGATACGCACCTACACAGTAGGTACTTCCTTACACTTCAAGGGCACCTCTATTCTCCATAAAAGTTATCTTACAGATCTATAGAACAACTCCCACTGCCACCCTCTTCTTATTAGATACGCTCACCCTTCACCTCAATCACGCTTCCAAGATATTTTACATTCTGTACCTTTCTCAGCTCTACTTCATTCAATTTTATAGCTTTACTAGGCCTTATCCTCTTCCGTGTCATTATCATCACTTCACTTTTTGTCATACTAAATTTCATTCCACATTCTCTTACTTACTTATTCCATTCCTGTAGCTGTTCTTTTAGTTTGTCTTCCTTCTCTCTACATACCATCAAGTGTACTCACCTGTTTAGCTCTACTTTTAATTTGGAACCATCCACCTCTTCCCCATCTTAACACAACTAATGTTATTATCATACATACTCTTCACTTTTATTCCCACCCCAGCTTCCCCTATCGCTTTACAGACTTTATTTCTATGGACACTATAATATGCCTTTTCCTATATTCATAAATACCATTACTAAGTCCTTCCCAAATTCATACCTACTTTACATCACATGTTGTATAGCAAAGATCAAGTTTAGTGTAGACCTCTGTTACCTAAATACATGCTGTTCCTCTCTTCACCTTCCTTTCTTTTTCTTTCTTTCCAGGATCTTCTCATATATTACTGTGCAAAGGCCCATAGCGTTACTCCCCCATAGTTCATCCAAGATACACCATTCCTTCCTGTCACCTTTCTTAAAAATCAATACTATAATTTCCTTCGTTCAATCTTCTTGTATCCTGTTCTCCTTCCATATCATTCTCAGCACCATGTATAACTATTATATTCCTGCTTCATTTGTAATTCTTGCTAAGATTTTTTTTGTGTGTGTTTTCACTATGATTTCAGCTTGACCATTTGACTGTGGATGGTAGGGAGGAGAGAGTAGTTATGTTTTACCCCATTACTTATTAGAAAAGTTTCAAACTCCTGTGAAACAAATTGCGGTCCTCCATCTTATACTATCTTCTCTGGGCAACCGTAGGCTGTAAAACGTCCGGATCTTCTCAATAGTTTTTGTGGATGTAATAGAGTTTATGGGAAACACTTCTTCTACCAATTTACTGTAAGCATAAACTAGAATCAAGAAGTTGTGTTTTTATTTTGTAGCAAAATCTAAATGTACTCGTTCTCATTTCCTATTGGGCTAAGACCAATGATGTAAGGGGCCTTTACCAGTCCTTGTTGTGTCAGTTGACAAATGTCACATTTGCGTACCATGTTTTCTATGCCCAAGTCCAGTCTGTTTAGTAATTATAATGAAATCAGATAGCTAACAAAGTAGTATATTGTAAGTTTAATAGTTATAATGAGATCAGATAGTTAACAATTTGATTACCTTTGTTTGAATGACAAACTTTGTGTAGTAATATTACGCTCAAATGATCACATAGGTTATAGTCCTGTAGGAAGTATAAATATATTAGCCTAAATCAACTTATTTAAAGATACAAGTCATGAATTTCAAATTTAGTATGATGCTCAAACTTTTTATCAACCCATTTATTTAATTTAACTTAAAATAGATCGATATATCTCATTAATTCAAACAAATTAGCGAACAATGTCAAAATGACATTTGCCTTGTATGTGTGTAAGAGAGCAAGAAATGCCCGATAGTTTTTCTCTTCTTATTTCATAATGGTGTACAAACGACAGCTCAAAAATGTATCCTAAAGATGTGTATCCACTTTATATATAGGTCACTGACATTAACACACTATTTGTAACTAACCAAAACATGACATTCAGTCATAGATAAAGAATAGTAATTGATATCCACTTTAATTTACAAATAATGGTTAAAATCCAGTGACTACGAAGTAATATTCGTTTAAATCTAACATAAGGGGTCATGCTGTTTTGAAATTAGCACACAATTCTTAGCTGATTGGTTGAAACCAGGCTATTTAGTTAGAGTATACGTGTTTGGGCTACATCCCTCGTAGCCTAGCCGGTATTTATGTACCGTTGCCCAGGGAACGCGCGACTGTACTCATCGTACTTTCTTTCTGTGGAGGCTCTTTCCATGTCCTAAGAGATGAGGTGATGGTGATAGTGAATATAAGGGTGTGGAACCAGTACATACTGTTAACGTAACTTAAGCATAATTGATCAGACTCTGGTAACCATCGGGAAAAATGACCATGGTACCAGTCAGGAATCGAGCCAAGGACCTCTAGATTGGTAGCCAGTTACTCTGATCACTATAACAAGGAGCTGGTCAGGCTGTTTAGTTTGATCAAGGAAAACGTTACCAAACCCAGGTTTAGTATCGTCTCGGTCATAAACACACGTAACTACCCGTGATACCAGTAACGCGAAAACGCTCTGGTCGTAAACATCAATACCAGATACCTTGCAAAAACACGCCTACTTTATAAACGTCTGTGGATATAACTACTCGTTTAATTATATGCATGCGCATATATTGTGTTGATAACACGGCAATCTCATCCGTTTCATACTTGCCGGGAATTCCACATTTTTTCTCATCTAACTTACTTTGCTTTGCTTCAGTCTATCTATTTCACTGCAAAGGTTAATCCTTGTTTCCACATGAATGTCTTTTAGCATTTTAATACTTTTCACAATCATGAATTATTATTTTTTTAGGTGTTTAACGTGCACGTTCTGAACCGACTGACTACGTTATATTAGCACATGACGTACAAACTAACTTAAATATAGAACAGATACAACCCCTAGCTCCTCGGACGTTAATTCATCACTGTGAAATGGGAAAGCCAAATTTCACCAATGATCAATTTTTTTTCGGTCAACCAATAATTAAACCCGGAACCCTTAGTTAAGTGGACAGACACACTATTGACTGAGCTAAGGTTTTGGACCTCATGGTTGCGTTGCATATAATTGCGTTTTGTAGTTGGCGTGAAATGACTCAGGACAGTCAGTCGTACAGGTACGTTATTTTTCAATACTGGCCTACATTTCAGGTGGAAAATTCGGCACTCGCACCCTCGTCAACGTAATTATTTCGAAGACATAATCTGAAAACTCGAATAGGTCCATACTAGAAGCTTCTGCTATGAGGCCAGCAAATATGTTACCAACTTCTTCCGGATAAATACCGTATAGGACAGTCCAAAAAAAATTTCAACCAATCGCTGACTGGAGAGTGATGAATCCTCAATCCTCATCCCTTCTGCCCAATTTCCCCATCTTCTTAGTTTCCATACACCATGTTTGTCCCGAGTGAAAACGACTACAACCACGTATGCTACATTCGTGGAATACATTAATGACAGCACTATGCATTGATTTTTCGAAATTAACTGTAATTATTGTCGGGCTCCAAAGTAAGTGGTGCTCACTGCACATATATTTTAACAAGGTAATCAATCATTGCCGTGTACACAATTTCACTCTTGCCTTATAAGTAAAGGAAGTCTAAAGTAAATAAAACCTTTTTCTGTAACCATGTATTTTGTACATTTGATAGAAAATTGGAGCGTAATTAAATGTTCTATCCGCAAAAAGGAGAACTGATTGGTCACAGATAGCCTTCAAGCTAGACTTACACGTCACAGTGACTATCGATTTTTTGTGTGAAAACAAACCAATCATTCCAACTGGTACACAGATTTGTTTTTTTGCTTCTCTTTCAATATTTTCAATGCGTCCTCTAGGCTCACAGGTGATTTATCAATTTTAGATTTTCTTGCACAATAAACTACCTGCTGAAAAAAACATTTGTTTGCTTGTGTTCCCCAATATCACTTTCACTAACAATTTGTCGGATGATCTTGTTTGGCCTCATGCAAACGTCTTATACTGTTTTTTCTTTTAACTTGAATGTGGATCTGCACAAACATTATTCATTCAAATTAATAAAATTATTAACTAAACACCACTTACATATATTTTTTTAGAAAAAATACAAATTTATTTCTTCGAGTTTAATGTCTTTCTCGCTAAGGGGACCAATGGTAGTGCTATTCTCCTATTTTCATAATTTACGACAAATAGATGTTTGTGGTTACATATACTTTACATTTTTCACTTATAAAAGCATATCTCTAAACTATGTCTCTCATAAATGTATTCCTCAGTTTTACAAACTTATGTTGTTCGACAATAATCACACTAATTCTTTGCAACTACACGACGCTCACGGATTACATGACCATTAGGTGCATAGTGAGTCGATGAGTTTCAAATGACTGACAATAGCTTGGGACGAGTTTATAGATTGTGATGTAAACAATATACCTGTGGCTAGAGGGATGCATATATAAATTGTTAGGCCATAGTAAATAAAAAGTTTAGCTTTTTAGTTTTAGACTTATTTAGCCGCTGTATTAAAGATAAAAGCTTGTCAGAGTAAATATTTATAATATTATATATTATTATATTATTATTATTATTATTATTATTATTTATTTAGGACAGTTATGACAATCTCATAGATAACAAATATGACAGTTATGTAGAAACTAGCATACATAGTATTTAAATTAAAAATTGTATCCTGGACAAGGATTTAAAATTGAAGTCAGCCTTTTACGCACCACTGCTTTAAAGCCCAGTAGGCACTTGTTAACATAGTTTGCAAACTTTGTAAGAAAACGGTTTCTTGATGATTAAAAATGTTTTAATTGCTCACAAACATAGGGAAACAGTTTTAATATGCGGGAAACAAATCTACTCACATTGTTTGTAAACAGTTAAACCCAGATTGTTTTGAGTTCAGCTTACAATGATCAAACATTGTTTCCCGACTTAAAAATAATAATTCAATTATTTCCAGCGCCCTCTATTAAACTGTACACAAAGAACTTTTGAACTCTTTTTCAACATAATTAGCACTAACGGAGAACTTTTCATCAATTTAATTTAAAGTGTTCTGTTTTGTGTTATCTTCAGATGTCACATCCCACAACAGTGTATTATTGTGACAATGTTTTCAGCTGTCCAAGACATGACAAACTAAAACAAAACGGGAAAATCAGGAGCTGATGTGGTCTGTGTTAACAATAGAATCATACGGGCCCACGCTGCTTGTTGTCGACAATGTTTACAAACACGTCCAACCATGTACACTTTGTTTATTGTAGCCCATTTAAAATGTATGACAAGAAACATTGCTTTCTCTTTTAGAAACGCAAAGGAAACATAAAAACATGTTTACAAACAGTTTTCAAACAAAACTGTTTCCGTAAAACGCACACACAAAATGGAAATACGAGCAACATAATTTGTATACGTTTGCAAACAAAGATTCCGGAAAAGCTTTCCAAGTGCTCACTAGGTTTAAAAATTGAAAATAAACCGGAAAGTTTTCATCTATAGATGTACGCCCCCCTCACCCCCATAAGATATTATTTTCTCAAGGTCATGTTGGTATCTGCCGATAGTAGTTGCGGCCCCACTTTAACCCTCTTTTCCTTTTCTTCCCCTTAACACGTGGCCTCCGTTGGAACAACCCCCAACCCGATTTTGGCCCAAATGACCCCACCATCTCCCACCATCTATTTTAGGCCATATACCAAAATCAATGTATGCGAGCGCGCCGCAGAGGAATGTGGGAGGGTTCAAGAGTTAACAAGGTCCATCTATGCGATGGTACTGTCGAGGTGACTATTTTTGCTCTTCAGGTTCAACATTACGTTTTATGCGAGGCTTACTTAATAGTGAATTCACGGTAACTTAGGATTTATCCGATAGTGAAAAAGTTATTTATGACAGTTTCATTTTTTCTCACTTTGTCTTACTATCTATCCGGACTGTACGCATTTTAGGTACTCTAATGAAGTTGGAATGAGGAAGATAGAATTTACATAAAGAATTATTTTTTTTCGCCGCGTCTTCCTATCCTTTCAGGTTATACACGTACACGTCACTTTGCTTGAGAGGTAGCAGTCCAACCTTGACCGATTACACTATGATTTTCTTTGATAAGCTTTACCATAGTGTAATAATGCTAGGTAGGAGAGAGTGGGGCAAGACGAGGCACTTCACCAAAAGAAAAGCTGTAGTGAATTAAAAAAACACATTTGAATCTGAAATATAGTACAATGTTATATAGTATTTATAAAATTGAAATTAACATTATATTTTCAAAATGAAATTAAACACAAATTTGTAGTTATATAAGTCAAAAACTTCATCTTGCCCCACCAGACCTCCCCTTCACATGACCCATTTCTGGCATTGCCAACACTTAATACAGCTTTCATTTGATTGTGAATATAAATATCCACAAAATAGACATTCGGCATCAGAAGTCTCGGACGATGATGAAGAATCAGATCTTTTCCTTTAGAGTGGAGGCCTTGTTTTAGGTCTAGTTTTGTTCACTTTCCCACTTTTATGGTTTGACTCATCAACCTTTTTATGTTTGGTAGTTGATGGTGAAAAGTCAAAACTCTTTACCAAGTTTACCTTAGCTTTGTTTTTCTTTATTTTTTCTCTTGAATCATTCTGTTTTCTTCCCTCTTCTTAGACTTTTCTATATTTTGTTGTCATTTCTCAGATTTCCCATTAATCTTACTTTGTAATTCATTTTTATAAGGGGATTCAGTTATTACCACAGTTTTTCCGTGTTTTGGGAGGATTCTTGTTAATTCGGATCCCATTGCAACTGGGTATTGGTAAAATGTCCTCAGGGGAACAGGATGGCTTTGACAAAACCTTGAAAAGTTGAGAGTTTGGGGTAACACATAAGAGTGAACCTTGGTCAGCGGTAGGGTCGGGACCTAGGACGGCAACAGGCTCAGGATCTTGTACAGCAACAAGCTCGGGACCTGGTCAGCAGTAGACTCTGGATCTTGTACGGCAACAGGCTCGGGACTTTGGTGGCAGTAGACTCTGGATCTTGTACGGCAACAGGCTCGGGACCTTGATCGGCAGTAGACTCTGGATCTTGTACAGCAGCAGGCTCGGGACTTTGGTCGGCAGTAGACTCTGGATCTTGTACGGCGACAGGCTCGGGACTTTGGTCGGCAGTAGACTCTGGATCTTGTACGGCAACAGGCTCGGGACCTTGATCGGCAGTAGACTCTGGATCTTGTACGGCGACAGGCTCGGGACTTTGGTTGGCAGTAGACTCTGGATCTTGTACGGCAACAGGCTCGGGACCTTGATCGGCAGTAGACTCTGGATCTTGTACGGCAACAGGCTCGGGACCTTGATCGGCAGTAGACTCTGGATCTTGTACAGCAGCAGGCTCGGGACTTTGGTCGGCAGTAGACTCTGGATCTTGTACGGCAGCAGGCTCGGGACTTTGGTCGGCAGTAGACTCTGGATCTTGTACGGCGACAGGCTCGGGACTTTGGTTGGCAGTAGACTCTGGATCTTGTACGGCAACAGGCTCGGGACCTTGATCGGCAGTAGATTCTGGATCTTGTACGGCAACAGGCTCGGGACCTTGATCGGCAGTAGACTCTGGATCTTGTACGGCAACAGGCTCGGGACCTTGATCGGCAGTAGACTCTGGATCTTGTACGGCAACAGGCTCGGGACCTTGATCGGCAGTAGACTCTGGATCTTGTACAGCAGCAGGCTCGGGACTTTGGTCGGCAGTAGACTCTGGATCTTGTACGGTGACAGGCTCGGGACCTTGATCGACAGTAGGCTCAAGTTCTCTGTCTGTAGTTTCAGACGATGCAAAGTCGTGTTCACCAAAAACAGCTGGATTGAGTGGCCAAACACCTGTCTCACGGAAACCATTTATTGCAGTTGTCACTGTCACTGCTCTCACAAAGGCCTTTCCATAAAGTTTTGCTATTTGTAACTGTGTAACGACACGACCATGGTTTGACCGAAGCCAAGCAGCTACCTCTTGATCGTAAAAGACACTCAAAGATTTCATGAAACTCACATCAAGGGGCTGTAAGCGTTAAGTACAATGTGGCAGAAAGCATAACATAATGACACCATTGTCTCTCGCGTAGTCAATTAAAGCCATGGTTCTTTTTTGTGACGTGTCCGTCAAGCAAAAGTAAAACTGGTAAATTTTTACTTGCTTGAATTTATGCCACACATTTCTTGAACCATGACACAAATATTTTCGACTGCATCCAACCATTTGAGTGGTATTCAACCCATGCTCCTGGTGGACAATAGTTCATAAGCTGATCATTTCCACGGATACGAGTAAATACAAATAGGGGAGGCATGTATGCTTCGGCAGCACTGAAACAAACTTCAATGGTGCCTCTCTCAGCAGATGTCAGGTAGCCAACTTGCTTTCTGCCTTTCAGTGAGAGTATTTTAGATAGGTTCTTTGGGATTACTGACGCACCAGTCTCGTCACAATTGTAAATTATGTCTGGGGTTAGTTTGTTTTCGTCCACAACTCGGGTCAAAAGATCAAAAAACTTCCCAATATTCACTTTGTTAAAAGCAGCTTCTCTAGCCGCACTTGGGGCTTCTTGTTTTCTAAGTGTCAGTTGGGGGTGGCGAGATTTAAATCCACTTAGCCAAACTTTGCCAGCTATTTTTTTTATCTTTATTAATGCTATGATGTTTCATCAATTTTTCAGCCCACTGATATGCAAAGAGCTTGAGGTCATACGAAGTTAGGTCAAACAACCTTTTTCCCTTTTTAAAATGTAGTCAACAAGGAGGTCCTCTTCTTCCAAAGAGAAAACAGTTTAAATAGGCCCCAAAGGTTGAACTAAAATTGGGTTTTGTTGATTTTGATAAATATTTCCGGAAGCAGAAACTGTCAAAACTTCCTTGTCCAGAGGCAGTTATTTGGTCTTTTCACATTTCTTTCAAGAGTAGACTGTGGAACATTAAATATTTTGGCTGCCTTCTTATAGCCCATTTCTCCGCTATTAATGGAATCAATTGCACCTTTCATAGATTCTGGTGAGCATCTCCCCCGATCCGACTTCCTATGATAGTGTTTCACCATCTCATTAAACCTGAAAAGAATAAAACAATTGTTGAAATATGAGTGGGGCAAGATGGGGTTTATGTTTAATATCGGGATATATTTGCGTACGTGCAAAGTTCTATGAGGCTTTGTTCAAAATTATCACTAGGTGTGAGCGAACTAAGTCAGTACCACTTAAAAAATATGTATCCACATTTACCATTACGAGCAACACCACTAATGTTATTCAGTATTTGTTAGCTATTTATATTCAATAACATTATTAAGCACAGTGTTATGTCATAAAGTGCACTGAGCTGCGGAATTATAAGATTCCTCGTATTATCTGTGAAGAGTCAAATGGACTGGTGATTTTGACTAACGTGGTAGCCAGTAGTAGTGTGGCCTGAGGAGTGAGGATGGTTGTTAAAACCAACAAGGGATTGTGTCAAGTGTCCCTCTTGACTCATGAGTATAGTGATGTAATGAGGCTTGTGTCTGTGGAGTAATATCTATTTTATTTTTTTGCGACGATGTGAACAAGTACAAGTCCACTTGCAATCAATTAACGAGTGGGCGTTACCGAGGCAATTGTAGCACAATTTACTAGACCGCACACAATTTAAACGTTCTTGAGTGGTTTTATTTTGGAATGAGGTAAATTGGTTAATGGTGTGAGTGGACTGGTGACGACTGACAAAACCCAAAAGTATTTTCATTGTTGTTCGCTTAAGTCAAAAGATTAGTTGTGAGTGACCAAGCATATTGAGGTTTACGAATGTATGGTTAGGTTGTTGAAGTGTCATAAGCTGACCTATTTTGTTGAGCCCGGTAATCTGTAGAGGCATTTTCTAAATGTAGGCATTCCATTTCAAAATACAATATTAACCATTGGCGGATCCAGGGAGGTGGGATGATAGGAGGGGGGGATAATCTCCTGCATATAAAATAATAAAAATATTGAAATCAATACCTTTATGTTGTAAAGAATGACTAATACCTCTCTTGCATTATCTCCTACATTACTTGAGCAATGACTTTTAAAACTTAGCTCTAATGTACAAACAAGCAAGTGGTTAGAATTAAAACTCTCCGTTAAGTTTAGTATGATAACTAATTATTTGTAGTATATTAAATTTTTCTCTATTAATACTTACTAAAAATTTTTAGGTCCAGTACAAATTTACTACTTTTATTGTGATAGTGACTTTTTGTTTTATGTTTTTTGTATTAAAATTGCATAGGCCTATTTGTTAGTCAAAATTGTATTTTTTCTTACAAGTCTTTTGTTTACTAATGTTTTCAAATTAAAACTATTTTTATAAACTAGCAATATTATTATTAAAATTACTATAAATAAAAATCTTGAATAATTAAAATTATTAATTTATACTAGAAAGAGCCATATGAAAACCAGTCACCCACTCGACAACAGGCCTTGGTTCCACCCTTGAATACATACATTAACAGCACAAATCATACATACATTGCTGACATGAACAGCTAATTACTAGGAAAAGTCATGTTGTCTGAATACAGAATATTACTGAATGAACTATATATGATAGATGAATCATAGTGAAAAGATTTATTCGTGGATAATATGATCAGTATAATATCTGAGATTGAGTGAATTGAGTCTTGTTGTCTGGATATAAAATGATACTCACTGAACCATATATCACTACCATGGTGAATAACTCTCCTCATGTTTGAAATGATTAGGTCAGTAATGGAAAATAAGTCTTATTGTTCAAATACTGACTGAACCATATAGGCCTATCATTATAAAGTGAAGAGGTGTCCTAAAGAATTACATGAACAATTAATTACAGTAGAATAAGTCTTGTTGTCTGTATAAAGAATATGACTCACTAAACCATGTATCACAATTGTGAATAATTATCCTCTTGGAGGACACTAACATGTTATAACCTGAGGAAAAGTCTTGTTGGCTGGACACAGAATGTGACTCAATGAACAATATTTATTTTCCATGGCGAAGGACTATACTCATTGGTGATATTATCACCTCATTAATACCTGAGAATGATTCTTATAAATTGGATATAAAATATGACTCAATGAATCATGAATCATTAACATGTCAAATAGCTGTCCTCATTGATGGTAAGACGAGCTCATTAGCAGAGAAAGATCTTGTTGTTTGAATAGAGAATGTGACTCACAAAACCATATATCTTTACCTTGGCGAAGAGCGGTCCTCATGGATGAATTTATCGTCTCAATACTAAAGGAAGAGTCCTGCTTTATGGATAGAGAATGTGAATGACTGAACTATATACCTTTATCACAGCGAAGATATGTCCTCATTGATGTCTTATCGGCTCAATACCGAGTGAAGAGTGCTATATCCTGGAAAAATAAATTGAATCATTGAATCAAATGTCATTAAAATAGCAAGGACGTATCTTTATTGATGACATAAATGTTTCAATACTGGAGGATGAGTGCTGTTGTCTATATACAGAATGTGACTGAGTGAACCATATTTGATTTACCATGACGAAGATTTGTTTTCTTGATTGATATTATCATCTTAATACCGGAGGAAGAGTCTTATTGTCTGGATACAGAATGTAACTGTCCAGACCCCAAAGAAAATTTTGGCATGTCAAGATACAAGTAGTGAAAAGTTTGTTAGTAAATCATGTTATCGATGTGGTTATGACCCCCCCCACCAAACCGGCCATGGCCTGCTATTAATAAGCGATGTAATCTATGCCAAGGTATGAACCATTTTTATAAAAATTCCGTTGCCACAAATAGTTTTTCCAGTGGTCATTGTGCTTTTGAACTAGGAGCCATGAATAATCATGTAGATTTTGCTATGGATGCTAAAATAATTTTGTGAACCAGACTTAAAATGTGGGTGGTAGTGAATATTTTTGTCAATGTCAGGGTACTCATGGTTGTTCTTCGTCCCCTGTTTCTGGTTATTCAGATTTTGGTATAAGTTCATTTATTAATTCTGTAAATAACAATCACCACTGATGTATATCATTTGAAACTCACAAATGGAGTTCGCTCTTTAATAGTGGATATATTGATTAGTAAAACCCAGCCTTGGGACCCACTGACTGAAATAGAGTCATTGCAACTTAAATCATGGTTTATTGTCCACACAGAGTGATTGACCGATATTGTAACTAGTTTGCTTCCTTAATCTCGTCACACCTTGCCTGCAAGAAAGGGGTATCTTGAATGACACGGTGCCTCAATAGTCCCTTCCCTTATCCGTAGGCAGCGGACGGTCCACGAACTAGCTAACTGCACCAGACAACTGCACCGCGACCACCCGGACTGAAAGGGGCGGGGAGGGATCGTGATGGCACCGTTACACATTGCTAGTTAAATGCATCTATACTTTTCAAATTAAAAAAAGGGGCAGAGGTCAACATCTGTCCTAAGATAATTCCCCCCCCCCACCACTTGTCGGATATTTGCACCCCATTCCATTAACTTCTAAAAAAATGATTCTGAGTTGTTTTGGATTTTTTCCCACATTAGACAATTAAATCTTTTGAAAAAGTCTGTAGCAAAGCATGCTTTGATAACACCTTTTGATCCCTTCAAGTCCATTGATTTACATGCTGACAATAGTCAGTATGACCTAGGTGCCACTTAAATTCAAAATGGGAAACCCATATTGTATGCTTGCCGATCCCTTGCTAGCACTGAGCAAAATTTTGCTCGTGTAGAAAAACAGTCTCCAGCTCTCGCATCCACCTTAATTTACAAGACTGGATAACATAAGATAATTCTCCAAGCCCTGACTTCTTCACTTCCCATCTCGAGATCTTAATTCCCGCCCTCTCCGATCCGACGCTCTGAGAGTCGCTATCTCAGATAATTCTCTTTCCAATAATTTGATATTCCTTCCTCCATCCAGTCCATACCCTTCCCAGACTATTCTCGTTCACCATGACCCTCCTAGGATCGTGATCTTCCTCCATTTAGTCCATACCAAAACCTCACTCTTACCTCTTCCATTATGACCGCACACCACAGTTCATTATGTCACGGATCGTCCTCCACCATTTTGTTACACAGACTACTATCAAACCATAGCTTTATAAGCAGGAAAAAGGATTAAGGCGAAATAATCAATGTAAATACGTTTAGCGATTATATTGTAAAAACAAATAGTAGATGATGTTTTTAAAAAAAATCTTAAACGTTACTATTAAATAAGTTAAACGTATATTAAATAATAATTCCATATGTATATTAAATATATATGATTATTATTTACATATAGGATTAAATAATACTAATCTTATATGTATATTATATACATAAATATATAGGATTATTATTTAATCATTTAAAAAAATTTAAATACATACAAGATTATCATTTTACTATTTAAGAAAAATCCTGCAAAATGTGTTAGAAGTTGCGCATATATAACTGTAAACTCTAGCATATAGAAAGAGTTTTCATAATCTTCAGCGCTGATGATGGACCTGACATTCAGCCTGCCATGAAGATGGTGAGATTCATACATGGATGATGTTAGCTTGGTCTGATATTATATCTTTCACACATCTTCTGAACTGAAGACTCCAAATTAAGATAAGAGTTCTCTTCAACCCTGATTATGAACCTTACATATTCCTTCAGTGTCAAAATATTAAGGATAAAGGATCCGAAAAAAATATTGTTAACCATCAAACCTATCTACAGGGTGAGCCTATCAGTACATCTTCATTGTGAGTAAGATACTAATAAGTAACAATTATTTTTGGGAGATTGATAGTTGTACTATTATTATTATTATTATTATTATTATTATTATTATTATTATTATTAGTGACGTGTCGGGGAGTGTTTACAGGTGAATCAAACAGTAGGGTAAAAAGGCCGAAGCTGGGCCACATTTTTTGAGGCGACGTTGCCAGATCGATGCCCCGCCCAGTCAGCATCCCTCCTTCACTTTGCAGTCAATGAGCGTCAAGCCCCGCTCCCTCTTCTCCTCCTCCCTAAATCTTACAGCCAATGAGTGTCAAGCTCCAACTTATCCACCTTAAACCTTACAACAAATGAGTGTGTAGCTCCCTCTTCCAGGATGGCGGATTCAAGATGGTGGATTCACGATGGTGGATCCCATACTAAGCCTTACAGCCAATGATCGTATTCAAGATAGCGGATCTTTAATCCCCTCCCAAACCTTAAATCCAATGAACGTTTAGCAAACCTTACAGCCAATGAAAGACTAGTAAAAATTACAACCAATGACCGGATCCAAGATGGAGAACCCCCACTCCACTTCTAAGCCTTACAACCAGTAACCAGATTCAAGATGGCAGATCCACGCCCCCCCCCCTCCTAAGATTTACAGCCAATGAGCATCTAGCAAACCTTACAGCCAATGACGTCCTCCCACCTCCACACCCAGAAAAGTTTTGAGCCCTCCCTTATACACCCTTTGGATGGTTTGGTCTGCCAATGGTCAGTGCAGAGCAAGCACTCTCTAATCCCTTTATATCAGCCAGCCCTGGCCCATGAAGGTCAGCATCTTAAGCCATTTCTCTGGCTCTAAATTTTGCGTCCCCGGACCCAGAAGCGGATTTACACAATAGGCCCACTAGGTAAGGGCATAGGGGCGGCGGCTTTAGGGAGCGGCACATTTTGGATAACCTTATTTTTATTATAATATTTTGTTTTTAATAACTACGTTTACTAACACTATCTAAATAGTTCAAGTTAAAGTCAGAATGACAATATTTCTGTTTAGATAAATTTACTTTGCAATTGCTTTGTAACTGACGTCAGTCACCCCTTCTTCATAATATTAGCTCAATCTACTGTATGGCATGTACAGTAAATGCCTGATTATCTTTCGTAGAAATATTTTCTCGAATACTAACTTCCACCTCCCCCCCTCCCCCCAGCAGCTGTTTTAACAAAACTTCTTAAAGCCCTTGGCAATAGTTAAAAATACCTAAATACCGTATTATCTTTAGTAGAAAACTTTTCTTGAATACTAACTACCACCCCGCCCTCTCCCCCCAACACCTCCTTCCTCCGAAACTTCCTAAAGCACTTGACCATAGTTAAATAGTTAAAAACGACTGATATCTTTCGTAGAAATGTTTTCTCGAACACTTACTTCCACCCTCCCCCCACCCCAACACCTCTTTCCTCTGAAACTTCCTAAAACCTTTGACAAAAATATAAAAAAAATGGGGGGGGGGGGGGGGTTCATATTATAATTGTGCCTAAGGATGCAATCATTTTAAATCCGCTACTGCCCAGACCCAAGGTGCACAGACCATCCATGGTGGTCGTGGATGCCTAAACGTTACACACCGGGGTAGTTATTGTTTATGTGACCGAGGTCACTGTTACCAGACATCTTACTGTTGTGGAGGGATCTCCCCTGCTTCGCGCCAAGGAGAGGAGCCACCAGTAGCCGGTGTATGGCTCCCTACTACACTAACGGCTCTGATTTGTTTCGGGTACCGGCCCCTCCGTAGACCCTCACTCGATCAAAAACTTTCTAAAACACCCGGCACGACACTCACTAATATTAGTACTAACCTTTTTAACAATTCCTTGATACATTAATGCAAACCTTGTGGTAGTACTAACATACGGTTACTATTTATCACTTGCTTACAAATAAAATATGGAGTGAAGCAGTGGAGTGTTCTCCCTCCCTGGTACTCTTTTCAATGGTTATGGACATAGTCATGAATAAAGGGGCAAGGAAATTCGAGGAGGAAAGAGTGAAAGCCATAATGTTTGCTGATGACTTGAGTGGGGTACAGGAAGTACATGCGATAGTAAAGGAAGCAGGGCTTAGATGGATGGCATGTTATGAAGTTGGAGAAGGAAAGAATATAACAGAGAATAATGGAGATGAAGTATTTTGGGAGACCAAGTAAGAAATGAGAGGAATAGATAGCAGAAAGTGTGTAAGATTGTGGATAAGAATGGAGGCATTTAGAGAAAGAATAACGGTGGAAGGAAAGAGTAATATGGAGGAATGTTACTCAAATGACCCAGTAACAAGTAACAATTGATGATAATATGACTTGTGTTAGTACTAGTCTACAAGATGTAGTTAAATTGAATCTCTAAGAGGCTCACACACATGTCCATAATCTCCACCGAAGGCAAGACTCAAACCAAAGCAGTGAATAACCGATCGGCCTACCTAGACACTCCCCATCCATGGGGCCAATCAGAACATAGGCCTTAGACACAATTAATTGCTCAAATTAATTGCATCGTAATTCCTTGATAAATTTAAGCACTAACAGACTAGTTCCATTAATTACACTATCCACTGGAATAAACACAAACACTGCACAGTTTTGCCACTTGATCAAGCAGAGTCACACTTCCCACATGGTACTTCTTATGGTCCGACGGGCAGAGTAAGACCACCTAATGCAACTTTCAATGATCCTCTGAGTAGGCCTACGTATAGTAATTCTAGCAGCGTCACGATGATAAACGTAGAGTTAGAAGAAGCGAGCTGGGAAATTGCCTCTAATTGCAATATTTTTTAGGTCATCAAAACATATTATGTATGTTATACATACATTGTTGGGGGTAGTTACTTTCCACCTCTCACTCATCTACTCTTATTACTAGGTTTTATTAAGACCCCATTTTACGAAACGATGAACTCAAAGTTGAAGGCTATGAAGAAAAAAATATCATCTTGGTGGTGGGGGATAGGGGTGGGGGGGTGGAGCCTAAATTCTGTAAACTGCTAGTGAAGGAGTAAAAGTTGTTTAGCTGGAGGTCCTTGAGTGTCAATCATTCCCTAACTCACCCACTTTTCCGAGTGAGGTGAGGAAGGTAGCCAGCCAGGTATTTATGAGTCATTGTCTCCCCCAAGTAAAGGAAGAACAGACAGAAATAGCTTGATCTCAAGTGCAGATAAGCTTCTTGAGTTCCAACTTCCAATGTTCAAACCACTCTGGATGCTAATAGTTTAAATGTTGCATTATTCTTTTTTGTAGCTACCTAACACATTTAACAAAATTATACTCTAATTATATATTTTTTACTTAAAGGTTATAATTATAGAACACATTTTACAAGAATTGCTGATAAATGAAAATACTTTAAATTATTAATACCTGTTTTATTGGCCGCATGGTTTAAGGCGTCACTCTCACAACAGATTAGATTGCCAAGGCGGTGAGGTCGGGCCTCGATTTCGGTCAGGTGTACTGAGCGTGGTTTATCCTAAATTATTTTCCAGTCTCCCTCTCACACATTAGAGTAATTTAGTAGGTTTACGTAGGTGCATAACCCGTACGGGTAGTAGATGCGGCGCTAAAAAAACTAAAAAAAAATGGTAAATTCGATCAATAGCTTTATTACTACATTAACTAGTGTAGCCTTTACCTAAAGAGTTGGCTCAGTTACAGCGAGATCGACTGGTGGGATCAACCTGACACGGGGAACGGGACATGGTTATAGTCCAGTCCAGCAGGTATATACATTAAACATAGATGTTGAAGGTTTTCCTCATAGATGATTTTCAACCATCATTGTTTTGTTGCGATGTCCGAGACAGCGATATGTTATGTGTTTGTTTTAAAAATAGTAATTTTTTTTACTATTAGTTTTAATACAATTTTTCGAATTGATATTTGAGTTTCATATTCATTTATTACAAATACACTTCATTTACAGTTTCAATTGGTTTGAAAAATATTACCGATATTTTTTGTTCTATAACATCGATATTTTTAAACGATGTTCTTTTTCATCTATGTTTCTTTATTAATAGGAATATCGATTTTCCCCCTCAATTTTCATCCAAATAATAGTCCTATTTGAGTGAACTAGAATGGCTTTTTATTTATTTTTTTGAAGGGAGATGCGACCCCATTCATGTAAATAAGTATCTGTGGACATGTGTCAAGCTCATTTAGTCTGGTTTTCTGGTGCTGGGAAGGTTGGGGTTCGAATATCAGTTGGGTGTATGAGGGTGATTTTTTCATAAATGGTCTCCCACTCTTCTTCCACGCAAATGCGGGAAAATTTCCAGAAGAATTCTACCTTACTCGTCCCTAATCCTGAACTGTAGTAAAACGCAGTGTCTTTTGACTTTATTAAACATTAAAATAGTACTGTGATCAAATGATCATGAACATTTCCGGCTTCGAGATTATGCTGAATCTATGATTATGTGATTCCAAACCCGAAAAAGTGGAGTTTACAATTCTGTCTGTCTATCCACCTTAAGGAATAGAGCTGAGATGATTTGATGGATTTTATTCAATTTTTGATTTTGTCTTTAGCCCTCAAATTAAGGATGGTTTACAGATTACTAATTTTTTTAAAAATTTGAACTATTTCAAAAATGGGATCTAACGATTGTGTTTAAAAAGGATATTGGGATTGTTTGTAACGACAAATAACACTGCAATCTTTTTAAAATGGCACACATGATTTGGTTTAAAATGAGAATCAGAGTAGTTTGTTGCATGATAAGTAATTCAATTTGCTTGTTTTTCTTAAAAAAGTAAGCATTTAAAGATAGGGCTTAATCTGCTGAGAAATTAATTTTCAATTTATTTTTTTCAAAATTACCTTGCTGATTTTTTAAAATTGGTATATTTTACACTATAGATAATAATTTATGTTGATTTTTCTAAAATAAATCAACCTAAGGATCGTTTACCAATGACAAATTTTTAAAATTTTAAATTTTTCTAAAATTGCTTTAATTATTTAGTTCAAAATAGCTATTTTGTAATTGAATAAACACACAACGTGTGTATATTGGAATTGTTTTACATAATAAATTTTAATTTCAATTTTAATTCAGCGCCGCGTTTTACTAACTATTCGGGCTATACGCTTAAGTACTAATTAGGCTATGCTAATGGATTAGGAATTGGGAAGGTTGAATTTTAGAGGAAGTTAACCCGCATTTGCGTGGAGGGAGAGTGGAAAACCATTTAGGAAAAGCCACCCCCAGTTCACCCGACCGAGAGTCGAACCTTGATCTCCCCGTTTTCAGTGATCTAGCTCAACACCACTAGCGCGTTAGCTGACTACGCCACCGAGGTGGGTTCATACATAGTAAATAAGATAATATATATATTTTCTTAAATATAAATAATTTTAGGGTCGTTCATTCAGCACATTTACAGTACCATATACTTTTGTATGTTATTAGATTTAAATTGTCAACATAGCTACCGTATATAATGTTTTATTGATTTTAGGGATAATAAAATATTGAATTTTAATATAAATAATTGGCGAAATATATTAAAATATATTATGTAGCTTATACTAGAGTATGTACAATATTAATACTGCATGAATAAAAATTGTACTACTTAGGTTTGAAGGACAAAATAATAATAAAATACTTTATCAATAAGATTTTTTTGGAAGAAATTAAACAAAACGCTTGGCTCTTCACTAAATATTAAAATAAAATAAACATAAATTTTAAATAATTTTCAAAGCAATTCGGTGTTTAGCTTTTATTTATTTATATTTTATCTATAGAAAAAATTCTTTCAATTCATTTATTTTGTGTTAGTGAACTTATCTAAACTTAATCTAACTAACATAAACATCATGGGCCAAACCTAAATACACTTTGATTGACTTCAACCAAATAGATTAAAGCTCTGGTAGTCCGAAATTCCGGATAATCTGATCAGGGGGCCATTTATTGGCATTTCTTTCCCCCTTTCTTGAGTTAGCCACCAAAAATAATACGCCATAAAGCTTGGCAAACAATTACTCTTTCAATGTACGACGACTATTTAGAGATTCAATCAATGTTGAGGAACTAAACAATTACATTTTAGAATATTTTTTTTGCAGTCATTGTGGCTTTTCCAACTACAAACTTCTGGGCTTGTTTAGTCGCACTTTTATAATTACTGAGACATTTTAAAACTTCCATTTTTTTTCCATAGGCGTGTCTACAGAAGGGCCCTTTTGTTACTTCAAATAGTGTGTTCAATGAAATAATTACTTAGTGTGAGAAGTATGGATATAATTCTTATTACAATTTTAAAAAAAGCTCTAAATAACTTCAAAAGGCTTCTGATTTGATCACTCCTAATATAAATAAATATATGGAATTTTTTAGAAAATCCAGGAGTGGACTACTCTAAATTGCTTCCATAAATAAAAGCTAAATGGGAATATATTCTTAGGAAGCTACTCAGGGTTAGTGGCGGTGGAACCGAGGATTAAGGGGGGCATTACCCCTGGGAGAATTAGCCCCCTGGAAAAAATTTACGCCCTCCTAGATAAATTACAAATCCCTGACAATATCGAATATTAAGCTAAAAGATTGCCTTAAATAAAACTCCAAATGATTTCTGATGCATTACATTTTCAAAAATTGTTTGGAGAAAAAATTATTTCCGAGCGAAGACCGTTTCAAATAGATTTTAAAGGCATCTCATTTTCGAGAAAAACTCAGGCGAGGGGCAATCTAAATAACTTCTAGAAACAACCAAATTTAAACATATTTCAGGGGAAGAACTCTTCAAATAACTTTTAGAAAATCTAAATTAAAAAAAACTCTGGGCGAGAACTTTTTTAATTAGCTTCTAAACTCTAGAGGCATCAAAATCTAAAAAAATTTCCGGAAGGATAAATACTTCAAATAGCTTCTAGGATAATCTTTTTTTTTTAATTATCGGAGAAATGACTACTATAAACAGCTTTTAAAAGAGTGTAATTTCAGAAAATTTAGGTAAGGACCACTTCAAATTAGTAACAGCGAAAGCGGGGAGTGAGGTTTAGGGGAAGTTATTGCCTTTTCTCGAGTAAATTAGATATATTTCACACCTTCTGATATTCTACAAATTGAAGCTGAAAAATTTGAATCAAACTACAAATAGCTTCTAAGGGTTTTCAATATATTTTTTTAAGTGTGCCAGGTAGAGGATCACTCTAAATAGTTTCTAGAGGTATCGAATTTGACAATTTTTCTGGGATGGGTCCAAATAGATTATGCAAATATTTTTTTTATCAAGTAATAACAACTCCATATAGCTTCTAAAAGTATCCATTTTCAAAAAATGTTCAGGTGAGTATAATTCCAAATATCATCTAAATATATAGACATTTTTTTAAAACTGATAGAGAAGACCACTTTTAGAGACATTTAGTTGTCGAAAAAAATAAGGTCGCGATCACTCTAAATTGTTTCAAGGAGCATCCAAATTTCAAATATTTCTAGATGAGGACAGCTATAAATAGATTTTAAAGGAATCCGATTTTTTTAAATTCAATATGAGAACTACTCAAAATACCCTCTAAAGGCATTTAATTTTCAAGAATTTAATGAAGGAGGACCACTCCAAATAATTTATAGAAGCATTCAAATTTCAAAAACATTCTGGAGAAGACTACTAATAAAAACAATTCCATATTCAAAAATTGTGAGGAGGATCCCTCCAAATAGCTTTTAGGACATCCAATTTTCAAACATTTATCGGGGAACGGTGGGAAGTCAAGTCCCCCCCCCCAAAAAGATTTTTTTGCTTGCCCCCCAACCCTCTACACAAATAAGGTTTCTTCACCACTGCTCAGGATCATCAAACAATTTTAACATTCTCAATTGAATCTCTAGACTGCTATGAACATTAACGAGCACAGCGTTTGATAATACTTTCTTCGATGAGACTTACAGCAAAACTTTAAAGAAATTTGAGGAAATTAATTAGAAATTTTATCAGTTAAACAAAGACAAGTATTTTCATGCTAAGAAGACAGCTAGGAAAAAAAATATTTTTCAGAAATAAAGAAAAATGAAATTCATATAAATGTGTCAATTCCTTATTTCAAGGTACTGTCGAACGATTAAAAAAAAAAGCTACAACCGAAGATAATATGTTTAAATTTGACATTGACATAGCTGATTTCAGTTTTATCAAGTTTTGTCTTTGTTTTAAGGAATCGTAAGGAGAAATACGGTTTAAAAAATATGTATGCGTATTTTAGTACACTTTCTAACAACCTTGCACTTTCAGGACTGGTTTCAGACTATTGGTGTGGAAAATGGATTTTCGCAATTTATAAAGCCTACCAAAGACTTTAGCGTGATTCCTGTCACAAGTACCGCTTGTGAATGAGCTTTATGTAAACTGATTCAGGCCAAGAATAAACTACAACTATTCAGGACCACCTGGATAAGTTGATGCTTCGATATATTGAACAGTTTGGTTGTTGATATAATGATTGAAAAAATGAAAATCTTTATGTAAAAAGGTGTAATAAGTTCAAAAATGGTAAAAATTTAATCTAATCAAAAAGAATGAAAAGGGTAAGTAAAAAAGGGTTAAAGTATAAAAAGGAATAAATTAATTAAAAGGGCCATAAGGGGAAAAGATAGAACTCAAAATATTCTAAAAAATTAAATAGGGTAAAAGCGGTAAAAGGGATATAAACGGTAAAAGTGCCAAGAGGGCGAAAAAGGTAAAAGGTAAATATTATCAAATAGGATATAAAAGTTAAAGATGTAAAAAGAGGCAATAAGGAAAAAAGGGCAAATGCTAAAAAAAGGTAAAAAGGACAAAAAGTGTCAAAATTGCAAAAATTGTTAAATAGGTAGATAGGAAAAGAGGGGTAAAAGCAAGTAAGGGCAAAAAGGATCAAAAGGGCAAAAAGAGAAAAAAGGAAAAATGTACCAAAAGGGCAAAAAAGTTAAACAAGGCAAAAAGAACAAACGGGTTAAAATGGGTAAAAGTTCCAAAACGGCAAAAAGTGTAAAAATGCCAGAAGGTTCCAAAAGTGTAAACATGGTATAAAGGACTAAAAGGGCAAAAAGCACGTTTAGTGCAAAAAACGTAAATGGAAGGAAAAGAGTAAATGGGATAAGAGGGGTGTACAATTGTAATATTTTTGATTATATCTACTTTTTACTCTTTCTGTCCCTTTTGCACTTTTTACAACTTTTTAACCTTTCTACCCTAAAATAAAACCCTCTTTTCTCCTTTGTCTTTTTTTTTTGTTTATTGCCCTGTCTGCACTGTTTACCATTTTAAACTGTTTTACACCTTTTATCCGTTTTACTTACCCTCTTTAACCTTATTTTAAAAATAAATAGATAAGCTATACCTTTTTACACTTTTTGTATTTTTTGCTCTTTTTACTTTATGCCAGAAAAGTTTATATACGGGAAAACTAAAAATTATTCTCCGGGAAATTGAGGTGTGGGGGCTATAAATATACAAATCACTTTAGGTGAGGTATAACAATAAAATTTGGCAAACATGTAGAAGTACTACTCTAGAGATATTCAAATAAGTTCTACAAACTTTAATTCCAAAGTTTGAGTCAGTGAAATGGGGGAGGGTGGATTTCACATTTTCAAAACTAATTGAAACAAATACTTACCAGTGTGGTATATAACAACATTCAGCAGAAAGATAACTGTACTGTACCATTAAATCTGATAATTTAACATTTTAAAATGGAACTCTGGGTAATAGGAAGGGGGGTGTGGACAGAAAACAAAGCTTTTAGTTGCGATGATAAAGAATTGTAAGGAATTTAATGCCAAATACCCAAATAATTAGTAAATATTTAAATTTTATAGTTTGGGGTTTGTGAAATATGGAGGGGATTTCCAAAATCTATATTAAAAACTATTTCTCATTGTGATTAAAGATTTAAATTTGTCAGCCTGTTATAAGATACACTTCAAACATTATGAAAAAAACCCAACTAAATTTCAAAATGAAAGATTGGAAAATGGGAAGATGGGCGTCATCTCCAAAAATGTCAAAGCTAATAATATAATATTTCCTTTTATATTTACTTACAGGTATAGGGACAACAATAAATAACCAGAAGCGTTTGAAATTTTTAAATTTCAAAACAAGGGTCAAAGAATTTTGTTTGGAGTTTGGGGGAATTTAAATTTCCAACCTTATAGAAAAAAACAACACTTTTTTTGTGCGGTAGAAATATGATAGACTTGCAAGTAGTTACAAAGACCATGCCAGATAATCAGAAAATACTGAAAATTGGTTCCAAAATTTAAGGCATATAAGATTTCACAATCAATTAGAAAAAAAACTGCTTGGTGTATTAAAAAATCGAAATATGGCCGGTAATTACAGGGACCAATATGTATCTTTAAAAGGCCATTATTTCATTTATGATGTTTTTTTTAACTTTTATGTTATTTTTACAAATTTTGTTTAGAAATAATATATATTGCACCTTATACTTCTATTATGATCGCTTTTATGCAAAGATTTTTGGATTACAGTAAATCCCTATTTTGACATAATGTTTTAGTCAGTCTGCCTATTTTTTCACATTTAGTCACATCATTTAAACCAATAAAGGATTAATATTTAAAATTATATAAACTTTTTGATACTTTTACCTTTGGTTAATTTTATATTATAATTAAAAATAAAGCTTATTAAAGATTCCCCGTGCGAAGAATGGGCACACAAGCTAGTTAGTTCTAATAACAGATAAACGGCACACTCAGATTCTTACAAAAATAAAATTTATAACATGGCTAAATATTGTGTGCAGACTACTAAATTGGTAAGGTTTGTACACGCAAAGTATGAATGATTATTTGAACTAATCGCTCGTTTTCTGTGCCTGGGCTTAAGCACCATTAAGGATTTTCTAGGTCTAATATTTTTAATTATGGTTGGTTAAATCACTAATTTTTTTATTTTTTTATCACCGCGTTTTACTATATGCTCAGGTTATACGCATAGATGATAATTACTTTAGTGGGGTAGGGATGAGAAAAGAAGAATCTTAGAGGTAATCTACCCGCATTCACGTGGTAGGAGAGTGGGATTTTTTTAAAGAAAATTCACCCTTAATAGACAGACTGGAATTTGAACCCCTATTTCTCCGTTAGCAGCAGGCCAATCTAACACGAGAGTGACGCCTTAGACCGTTTGACCACTGAAGTGGGTATCAATCCTTAATTTCTTATTTACTTGGCACCCATACTTTATATTAGCGAATGATAGTACAGTTTCACGTCAACTTTGGTTTGTAAAATGCATTATAAACACTAATTAATATCTGGCTTGTTGAAAAGTACATAATTCATTAATGAATTAGACACCCTTTGGTTTGGGCTTGTTTTGTCTAGTGATGACTGGTGTGGGAATGTCTTGAGTGTCAGCCGGAGCGAGGTAACATATGGGAGTGGCCTAACCAACCCTTGGCTCCAGCCCTCTATAGTTCAGTGTTCCGTCCAGAGATAGCCCTAGTAACGAGGGGCGAGATTTTAGCGTTACAGCCTCTAAGTAAATAGCAAATTACTCGATAATTAAGCTTTGGATTATATATATATATATAGTAAATTGGTCTTAAAGGATTTAAAAGTGGTAGCTCCTTTTGTAAAAAAGTCAAAAAGTCAAAACGCTGCCTTATTACATTTTTTAGGCTGTGTCAAAAATAGTCAATTTTAGCATATTTTCACAAATGATAAAACATAAAGTAAGTAAAAAACAAAAAAGTTAGAAGCAGGTCTTACTTTTAAATCCTTCCTTTACAAAATAAAACAAATTCCTTGTTCCTGCGATGTATTTACGAGGCTGTATAGGTTACGTAAGTTTGTCATGCAAACCAGCAAATACATCGCTCTGAAATGGGCTCTTAAGTTTAACATGATACTTTATGCTCTTCAAATTGCATTTGACAAAGTAACGAGGGTAATAATAAGATACAAGTTAGTAGCTACATATTATATTTAATATTTGTAATTTATTTATTTATTAACAGTTCCAGTCCAATTTTGGGGTGAAGCGCTTCTGTTGGGGCATGTTGCAATCACTTACGCCGGGCCGTTCACGGTGGCTGTTAAGGTATGCCATCCAGGTCGATGAAATGTTGCTACTAGCTCCACGCAACACACAACTAAATCACACTTGTCAGGTGAAGATAGCAACCACGATGTAACCTCTGTCAGTAACGACCTTGCTCGTTCCTCTTTATCCCCTGGGGCCGCGTGTGGTTCAGTCCATTCTCTTTAGAGGGCCGTGGGCTGAGAGAGGAAGTAGGGTAACGTTGGGGTAGGTCCTGGGCCTCTGCCGACCTCGACGCAGGTCTGGGAGGGGCGTCCGATCGATAGCAGGCGTCTGGCGTCAAGCAGACAGCGTCTGGATTGAAGAGAGCCAAGCTAGGGGGAAGGGGGGGGTTGTTTATGGGACGGTGCGCCCCACGAGCAGTCTCCCTGACGTTCCTAAGGAATGGATTTTTTTTTTCGTTATTTATTGGATTATGTATTGGAAAATGCTCGTTAAATTCACATATGGAATGTTTGGGGGTGAACGTTTTGGGTCTGTCACCCAAGAAACAAACTATTTTTTTTCCCTTCATCTATATATATTATGTGATGGTTTACAATTTTTTTGATACCTCTCACTCTCTCACTCTCTCACACAAACACACGCACACGCGTGCTCGCGCCACTAATATCGAGATTTGAGATTTTTAAAAATGTTCTACCTATTTAAATGGAACAAGTTTAATTGGAGATATCCCCAGTTTCAAAGTTTCCATTTCAGTATAAAATCCTAACAACGTTAACAACAGAAACTATCGCATCGGTGGTTGCACGATCAAAAGCAGGGATGATAACCTATGGCGAGCGTCCCCAAAGTGGCACGCAGCATTTATTGCTGTACAAAGTAGTTTTTTACTCAATCATCCATGATATGTTAGAAAAAAATGTTTATATCTGAAGTATCCACAGCTTTCTCTTTACCTATATGCACTTAATGGATAGTTTAAAAATTAGAAGAAGCGCTATGCGACAGAAAAAATCTTATCTTCGACTTCGGCTCCAACTTTGCCTCGTATGTTTCAAGCTTTACCTCTACTTCTAATTCATAAAGTGCCTTCACGTGGTCACAAAATGGCGGACCACAGTCCATATCCAGACCGCAGTGACATTTTTAAGGACCTTGACGAGATAGCGATAAACAGAAGAAATTATGCTATTTCGGTGGTGGGCGGGTAGTAGACATGGAAAGCCAGCAATAATAAATAAGTAATAACTAAAAGGAAAGAAAATAATGTTTTTTAATTGGTATAGTCCTATAGAGCTTGAACTTGAGATACTGTTAAAGTTTTCCCGGACCGCGGAAGTATGTCGAGATTTTTAAACAGGCCTTCATCAAAAATAATTGGGTACCTCTGCTATATAATAGTTATACTTAAATAGCTTCAAGCTTCTATTAAAATTATTTGCAGTCCTGGTGGGAGATGGTGACTGGGCAGATGGCCCACTGGCCTCCCTTGCGGCTGCGCCGTTGGTTGAATTTATCTTGACTCGACCTATGACAAGGATGGAGACAGGCGGATTCTAAGGAAATGCACCAATATTCTTCTTAAGAAAAAGGTGAGGGGGGGGGGGGACACAAAGAGAAATCATGACACTGATAATTACACCTGGTGCACCCAGCCAAGATTAGAACCCCAATAACTCAGACCAGAGCCAACTAAGTCCATCTAGTGTGATTAATAAGAAGGCCACCTGCCGGAGCGCTGAGGCACGTTGCAGATGTCCAGTAGCTTCTCATTATTTTAAAAGTTTTTTTGTTTGTTATTTTAAAATATGGCTCACGCTCAAATGCATGTGAAAAGTATCTAAAGGTTCTTGTAATACTGAAATCCTTAATTTTTTTTGTATAATCAAAATATATCAAAAGCTCATTTTATAGGATGGTTCACGTGAAATGTTGCATTTCTGAAATCACAGTAAATGATTGGAAACATAGAGCTAGCATTCTTCAAACAAATAAAGTTATTTTATAACAGGGCCATAACCAGAACAATCTAAGATAATTGAAGATAGTTTTAGTGTTTTTAGAAGCTTCAGAGCTGTGATTTCCATAAGAAATACAGCGATGCCCTTAAAAGGTGATCAGTTCAGGTCAGCCATACTGGTAATTATTGATTATTAAAACAAAGAAAATAATTCCATGGCGTGAGCACGCAAGCTATACCGACAGAGCGGCCACCATCGTTAGCGATGAGAATGCCAACATTTGCGGATAGAGGGCCTCATGTGGTCACCACAATCATCCCTCCTGCCATTATTCTCAGTTTTCTAGACTGGAGCTTCTCCTCATTTGTCTTCAAGAGGCTGAGTTGACCCATTCCAAACCCACTGCTTCACAGAAAGCTTCTGTAAGTACCTGGGATCGAACCCGGGACTTTGGGATTTGTAGTCAGCAACTCTGACCGTTAGACCATAAAGGCAGTCAATTCATTATTAATTCGAGCGTAATTCAATGTTGGACAGTTTTATCAGACGGGTGACTGGTTCAGAGGACCCCGTGGCCCGCGGGTCTGTGTATTGATCTAGGAACGCGGGTTGGGTCCAGGTAAAAAAAGGAAGGGGGGAGGGGGCGAAGGGGAGTAGACGCCCTGACCCATATATAGACAGGTCGCTAACCCCTCTACCCCCTTCTCAGCCATCCCAATTCCTCTTGCAGCGTCATCACTGATACCAAGCTGCGCGTGCGTGAATTGCCTGGCGACGGTGATTTGTCATTTGGTGAGGTCAGTGTTGCCTCCCTTTTAGAGAAGGTCATTGGTCCCTAGAGTAGCTAGGGGTCAAAGAGAGGGGAGATCAAACATTTCATGCTGTTATTTTTAGATATACATAAAGTAATCAGCCATTAGTGTTTACGTTTATTCCTTTTATGCCGCTAGTTCATAAAAAAAATGATCATTTATTTTTTACATTAAATACAAAACTATGAACCTTCCCCCCAAAGGGGGGGTCCGGACCCCCCTGGAATATGTTCAACGCCCCCTTAAAGAGTGGTCCACAAATACATATAAACAAATACATGTAAATCTAACGTTTAAGTTTTTTACTCTTAGTAGGCCTACAGTTTTAATTTTATATTTCCTCAACCAAATACTAGTCAAGGAATATTTTAATTTTCACCTTCAAGAAACACCTTGTAAAACTTGCGATTGTAAAATTAGTTCTGTCAACATTTCAAATACTGTAATTATTTTCTCATACATTCAAATGGTACTAAAAACAAAGGAAGTTTCTTGGTATGAGCCGAGTAAGTGGGGTCCGAGAAAATGAGTCAGACATTATAGTAGAGTCATTGAAGAAGAGACCAGAAGAAGAAAACGTGCTAGCAAGAGGTTTTGGAGTAAAAAGTGGTATCTAAAAAGGGATCATTTGCCTGACACGGTACTTTTGAAGGAGTTACAGGAAAACAGTCCTGAAGATTACAGAAGCTATTTTCACATGAATGATGATGATTTTGACTTATTATTATTATTAGCACCGCGTCTTACTACCCATTCGGGTTATACGCACTTACGCTAATGTGCAATGGTGGGGTGATTGTGAGAGGAAATGGAGGACCTACAGTTTAATGTGGAATCCGAACCACGGTGGAGGCCTGGCATTCCTCACATTCACAAGTTGTGATTAATACACATCTTGTCAGAGGTGAAGGAAGGGTTTGACAATCAGATAAATCTGTGCCGGAACCGAGGATTGAACCCCGGACCCTCAGCACAGAAGTCTGACACCTTACCCCTAGACCACCAGGTCACCCTTTTTTTTTTTTACTTCTTGCTTACGCTAGTGAAACCCCTAATTGAAAATAAAATACCAATCAAATTATATAGTAACAAATCCACCACACCACACTTGAGGAATTAATGTAGCAACAAAACTCAAGTAATGAGGAGAGCAAAGTGCATTGAGCTTGCAAAGTGGGTCTCACCTTTTGCCCCCACAGACTGAGAGACTTGGTGTTTGATTTGATATGCCACAGGTCTGGAATTCCAACCCGACCTATGTCCTTCCAACATGCCGACCCCACGCATTGACAGTTTTCTCACAGTTCTGGCGTGTGACAGGTCCGACATGTGGCCTTCAACGCGCCGGACCTGCCAGTCTTTAAGTAGGTCTACTACCCTTCCCTCACCCTTTGTCTCAACATACCTACTTACTCAAAACATTATTTGATAACTATAAGAAGTGTGAAAGAAATGGTAGTGTCGGGGAGTCCGGCCCCCCCTAGAATTTGTTAGTGGACCCCCTAGAAAAATGGCTTTCTACGCCCTTTTCCCCCATCCTCCTTTCTTTCTTTATATGAAAATAAGATCTACCAGAAACTTTTGCCAAGAAAATGTTCCGCTTTGAAAAATTTTCAAATATTTTCTTCCAAATATAAATTACAGCTGTTTAAATGAGTTATATAACTAAGATATCACAGCGATTAAAGTTTTCTTCTCACACTCACGTATAAACGAATATCACTTGGTGGTTGAATGTATCACTACTTTAACATAATAATCAAAGTCTTATCGAAAACAGCCCTTTCCTCTGCGATTTTATAATCTGAAAATTTTATCAATTTATTTTTTATCTCTAGTTGCCTTTATTTGATTGAATTTTATTTTCAGTAACCCTATATTATCAATCAAATAGTTCAGATAATTTTAAGGTTGGCTTTTTTGTTTCAACAGTTCTTGTCCCTCCGCTTCCTCCTTCACCAATCGTCCTCCAACAAATGATTTGATGACTTTATGAATATATATATCTCACGACCCAGCCCCTTCACCTACTTAAGGGGATGCGGAATATTTTCATCTCTAAATAGGCCTTTATGTAGTCCTATATCTATCTATCTATCTATCTATCTATCTATCTATCTATCTATCTATCTATATTTTCTATATTATATATATAATATATATATATTATATATGTAATATATATAATATAATATATTATATATATAATATATATATATTAAAAATATATATATATATAAAATCAAATATATCATTTATTTTGTTTCAACTCGGAAGTAGCTCACCTCAATGGGCACATGGACTAAATGTTAGGCTCATCTAGTCCATTGACGGAGAAGCTGGGCTTTGAATCTCAGTCGGGTGTACTGAGGGTGTTTCTCCTAAATGGTTTCGCGCTTTCCTACAAGCAATTATGAATCAGTTTCTTCTGAATTCTATTATACTCATCCTTATCTCACTAGGGGTGTTCCATAAATTCTTATAGCATAGGCAGGGAGAGAGACACGGATAAAAAACTAATAATCGTGACTTTCCAGTCACCGGTCATCTAGTTTATTGCGTGCTTTAAGGGTTAGATCGCGTGACCAGTGGCGACGATAACAAAAATGTGCGTGTCGGATACCAATATAAAAATAAAAAAGTTCTGAATGAATTAAAGTCGATGAAAAGCACGCTTTCAAATGTTGTTATACATTTGCCCTCCCCTTCCTCCATCCGTTATAGAATAAATTATTGAAATTGTAAAATATCGCAGAGGCCGACACATGAATGTCACACGTACACAAGCGTGACTTGGCGTGACCATAGAGTACGCGACTGCAATTTGCTCTATGTCACAGAGCCATTTTAATATAACATTCTTCTCAGGGCTGCCCTTAACAGATGGGGGGCCCTGGACAAATTTGATCGTTTGCAGGGTCCCCAGTAATCTGTCCCGCCTCCACCCTAGCCCCCCTCCCCCAAAAAAATTAATAATTAAAAACTTAATTTTTGTCTAATGTTATTACAGTAGTTTGCATTTTTATACCAATTTTCAGAAGCATAAAGTATCAGGAAATGCCCTAAAAGGCAAGTACATGTAATAATTAATGCTATAATCCGTGTTTGTATACATATAAGGGTTGATTTATTCCCCACCCTTGGTTAGATTATCTTCCCCAACAAATCTTATCTGTAAAAAGGTACAAAGAACAACTATACCAAGTTTGAATTGAATCGGTTGATGTGTTCAAATGTTATCGTGAGACATATCCACCACAAACAAACAGGACGAATGCAAATCGGTTGATTTAAAACGGAGAAATCACTTTACTCCTTCATTTAATCAAACCACATAGTTATGTTTTTATTTGTTTAAATACTCTGATTGCTCATAATATTTTATAGATCTCTTATACGATCGCGCAATTAAAAATTTCCCACCCAAACTTTTTTTCCCCTCTGTCGCCTAAGCAAGCTTGGGTCCCCCGAAATCGCTGGGCCCTGTGCGACTGCACCATTAGCACACCCCTAAGGGCGTTCCTGATTTCTCTAAGACACAGCTTAGCATATTTGAGCGCATGGATAGTGTGGTGAGCCTGATTGGTGGAATTAAATAAATTTCTGTAATAATTTCAGATGATTTACTCACAGTGGAAGGTAATTTGATTGTAATATTGAATTATTATATTATTTTATTCATAACCGCTTCTTAATACCTGTTCAGGTTACACGCATATATGATAATTCTGGGGTACGGGTGAAGGAGGAAGCATTATAGAGGTAATATATTCGAATTTGCGTGGAAGGAGAGTGAGAAACTTTCTAGAAAAAACCCCCCTCAGTAGACCCGACAGGGATTCGATCCTCTATCTCCTCGTCAGTATAAAGCGAAAGAGCCATTTTAAACCACTCGGCCACCGAGGCGGGTCATATTTAATTGTTGACATATTGACATATGATCAGACCCGACGTCAATGATACAATCAACCCCCAAGTGTAGATCGGAGTCGATACTTAAGTGTGAGAAAATAACTGGAAATCGCTGCTTTTTTGGAATTCATTTGCTGATGTGTTTCATGTTGACATCCTTGAGAGAAATGATTTATTTATTTAGCACCGCGTCTTACTACCCATCGGGTTATACACTTAAGTACTAATTACGCTAATGGGAAGGTTGGATTTAGAGGAGGTGAAATCACATTTGCGTGGAAGGATAGTGGAAAACCATTTAGAAAAAGCCATCCTTGATTCACCCGAGTGATATTAGAACCTCAATCTCCCCATAAGGTGACCTGCAGGGCTATTATGACCACGACGCAAAACGAATTTGCGACCGATAGCAGAGAGACGCTAGACTTTGCGTCAAAAGTTATTATGGCCGACCACTTTGCGAAAGCAAAGTCCTTGCGAGCGCAAATATTTTCCTAGTAGAGTGACGCTAAGTTGCACAGACATTTTACTTGTCCTTTGGTTTGCGTTATGAGGTTATGTTTGCTAGTTTTGGTAAATTATTAGGTGTTTTGTGTTACCTGATTTAAACTTAACATCTCATTGGCCCAATATAATAATTTCAAAACTTTTTTGTGTGTGTTTCACATAATCTAACTTTAAATAGGCCTATATCATAATGTAAGCCAAGAGTGGGGATAGTACGCTTACACTGAATTCTAAAAGAATATTTTCTTTAAAACATAATACTATCAAAATGCATTATTATTCAACATATACACACTTATAACTAGGACATTCCAATACTAATTATTTGTAGGTTTTATAATAGGTGGAAGTTAGTTAGGCTTCAAAATATTTGGGATGTTATTAGTATTTTGACCTACCTCATGGGGCAACATTGACCAAGACGTTAATCTCTTTAGTCTAATTTTCCAATGGTGGAGAGGTTGGGATTTGAATCCTAGCTGGGTGTGATGAGTGATTTTATTTTTCTAAATGTTTTCTCACTCTCCCGCTATACAAATCCGAATTCTATAACTCAACCTTTATCATCTAAGTATACCCTATGGCTATTAGTGTTAAACACATGAACAGACCAGTTGACAAGATAATAAAAAGGTAGGCCTAATCTGTTTAAGATACCTCAACATAACTTTAATAATGTAAGCCTATTTAAACTGAATCGTACATACAGTAGTAATTCCTTTCCATATTAATGTGAGTTGTAGGCCTATGAAATAATGCAGTCAAGACTGGAAATAACCAAAATAGGCCCTAGCTTAATATGTACATGTGGTTTGGTATAGGCCTAGGTTTTTTAATCATAAAATATTTACCAAATTTATCTGAAACCGATAATTAGTAGTTAGTTATTAGTTATCCTGAAGTGAATAAATTGCAAATAACTCATTATAAAGAAATATAATATCCTTATATTCTTAGTCACTTAACTAAAGTCTCAAGAACTCCCTTTAAATAAAATATGGATTTTATTATTTCTAACCATCCAAACCACCCTCTCGTTCACTTTATTGTTAACTTAGTAGACTGACTGGGTATAAATGCCCATTGTTTTGATATGAAGTTGTCGAAAATATTCCGTGTAAACACTATTTTTGGGAGTTCTTGAATGCTTTCATCAACTGTATATAACTAGTTTTATTTACTAAGATCTTCACACAACATATTAATTGTTCCAGTATTAACACAAATACGTGGAGAATAAGGCATTGGGTCGTAAAGCATACATATTACAAAAAACATTGTTTCTTTATTGGCCAACATCTCATTTCCCCGTGTGACATTACTATTTGAATGCATATTTCACAATATGATTTTTTGACTAAAATATGTTGTGAATTGAATAATGTAGGCCTAGTATTTTTTTCATTTCAAACCGTAGGCAAACAAAATTCTGCAAGAGATTTATTAGATAGGTTAAATCTTTCTTGCAAATAATGTGATTTGTGATCAGCTGTTTGGGTAAATAAAAACATATGAATAATGTTCAGTCATGAATACCAACATTCTTGAAATAAATTACCTAATTTCTAGCCTCTAACGTCTTAAAAGGTAATATTCTTCGGGAAAGTGTTGCCAACTGTTGACGCAAACTGATTTTATTATGTGCGTTGACGCTAGAAGCAAAGTCGAAGCTAAAACTAGCGGACGATACAAAGTGTAGTGGTCATAATAACCCAAACGCTATCTTTTCCTCGAGAGTGACGCTAACTAGCGGTAGCAACTAGCTTTGCGTCGAATGGTCATAATAGCCCTGCAGGTGGTCTAGGGGTAAGATGTCAGACTTCTGTGCTGGGGGTCCGGGGTTCAATCCTCGGTCCCGGCACAGATTTATTTGATTGCTAAACCCTTCCTTCACCTCTGACAAGACGTGTATTAATCACAACTTGTGAATGTGTTGAATACCAGGCCTCCACCGTGGTTCGGATTCCACGTTAAATTGTAGGTCCTTCATTTCATCTCACAATCACCCTACCATTACACATTAGCGTAAGTGCGTATAACCCGAACGGGTAGTAAGACGCGGTGCTAATAATAATAATAATAATCTCCCCATCCTCAGCAGTCTGGCTCTACACGAAACTAGCGCGTTAGTCAACTACGCCACCGAGGTGGGTTTGAGAGAGATTAAACTCAAGAGAGAAATTCCAAACTTGAGATCTCTCGTTTGTGATCGCCTCATTTATACAGCTGGAAATATTTTCCATCCTACATCCCTACTGATAGGATGAGGGCTTGGGACCAGACCAGGCACACTTTTAGTTTTTTATCATTGAGTTTTAGTTTATAGGCCTAGCACAAAGTCTACCAACGACTTCATCTGAATGGTAGGGATTCACGAGGTAAGGATGGGTATCTATCGAATATCCATTTTTAAAACATAAATGGAGAAGGTTCGATATTTGTGTCATTGATATTTGTTGTTCGATGATTTTGAAAATCAATGTTTTGTGCTGTTGTTCAAGAAACCAATATATATAATATACACAATATAATATACATTATTTTTATATTATATTAGCAAAAGTACCCGGCGTTATCATGCAATAGTTACTTATAGCGTTTTTATTCATTGAGTGGCTACCCTGGACAAGGCTTTTTTTTTTGTTGCTTCAAACAAACAGAAAAAAGAAAATCTTATTTTATCTGAAGCTGTTTTTAATATTTTTTTTTAAATAATAAAAAATTTAAAATTCCAGCCTGAGGTGTTCATGTTTGTACACTGGGCTACTAATTTTAAAATTGCGGACCTCTGAGTGTGATATTTATCCCGCACCGCTCATGACAGACAGACGGAAAAACTTTTTTTTTATTAATATACGATATATATTATGTAGCTAAATAATATTAATATATACTTTACACACACAAATAATTTACGACAGATTGTGATTGTTCTAATGATTTAAATGAAAACTATAAATTACTCTGTTTATTTTAAAGTTAATATTTCTTATAATTTTTGTTTATGAAACTAATTTTTTAAAATTATTTTGAGCCCTTAGATTAATTTATTAAAGAATGATTTTTGTTTGTTTGAAAACAAATCGTTTATGATTTTATAATTTAAATCGATGTTTTGCAAGCGATGAATGTTTTACATCGATGTTTATTACTCGATGTCCATCATTACAGAGGCACTATAAAATTAATGCACTTTTCATTAAAATGGAAAGAAAAATAGTCTATTGGATATACATAAATCAAGTTATTTTAATTCAGCGGACACAACTAGGTTTCGTACCTAGAACTCCCAGTTGACGGCGACCAAAATCAAGGTGAGTCTGACACCTACGACCACTGACTGAGCTACTGGCTGTGGGGCGTTCATATTGTTGAGGTAGTAGTTTGAAGTTTGATCAAAATTTAATTCCTAAGATTGTGGCCTACCTTGGATCATCGAGTAGACTAAAGAGGGCCTATTACAGCAATGGCGCTGTGGCGTAATTGGACAGTGCTGCGCTCTGTTATCTAAGGACAAAGTTATCGTGAACCACTGCTTTCTTAAAGGGTCCGCCTACCGGAGCGCTGAGACGCGTTGCAGACGCCCACCAAATCAAAAATCCCGCATTATTTCAAGAAGTTGTTTGCTATATTAAAATATAGAAAGGACAGAATAACGTATCTCCAAAATGATACTGTGGGCCAATTTCATAGTCAGACTTAGTGCCCCTCAAGTGCCGCGCTACACTAAATACAAGATGACACCTACCTAGACTAGAATGGGATAAGAAACTGGCCCATTCCATTTATGTCTGTGTGTCCAAGCCGCACTTGAGGCGTACCTACTAAGTTTGATTATGAGACTGACCCTATATCACAGCCTTTGGTAGTAAGTTTGACTGCATGTAGATAGTGCCAACCACATGAAATAAGGTAAACTACACAGATCGACAAAGAGGTGTAAAAACTAGCGTACAGAACGAATTAGTTTTATTCAACAAACTAGACAACCATGTTCAGCCTAATATACTAGTTTCAGGCAGGTCCAACCTGCAGCCCGCTTACTGTGCGGCCCATCAGATTAAATTGAAATATTTAATTGGTAAAAATGAGCAAAAAATCAGTTTTTTTAAAAAAATATTTAGGCACTAGGTCTCATAAATTTTATGCATGATCGCTAGAGATAGGGTAAATTCGCTTTTGCGAAAAACGCGAAAAAAAAAACAAAAGGGTCGAAAATAGGGTATTTATAAGTTTTCTTTGCGTTTCATGGCATTTGAAAGTGTTTAAAGCGATTTTTATTTCGCGAATTAACGCGAAAAACGTGATTTTGAGAGTATTTTAGCTAAATTATTCTATTTAGCGAAATAGGCGCGAATTCCCTGAAAATACTTTGCATTTAAATAAAATGCTGAGAATTTCTATAAAATGATGTTTTTCAGTGGAAATAAGTGATTAAAAAATCATTGAGTTTCACTCGTCTGTGTGCTTCAGCTCGGGTTTTACTTGCATCCTGTGCCTTCCACAGCCCATCCGGCTAATCGCCACATTCCGTTAGTCGTTGCTTTTATCATAAATCCTTTGTATAGGCCCTAAAAACATTGACGAAAGACATTTTTACCTATTTTGCTACAAAATGCTAAATTATGCCACAAAACACTAAATTTCCAATAATGAATGCTAAAAAAACTTAAAATTAATGCTATTTTACCCTATCTCTAATGATCCCCAATCGATTTCCCAAGAAAATATGCCACCCTCAGCCGGGAACGGATGCACATGCCTGCGTGACTGGTAGATGAAGATAAATTAAGTCAGGTTAGTGATAATTAATATGTTTCATTGATTTAGTAAGTACGGGGACAGCCAAGATGGAACCAAGGTTATCTATACCTGAACTTAGTATATCTGACCACTCAGTCACGGGGACAAACAGGATGAAACTATGGTGTCCTAGACCACTCAGCTACAAGGACCAATTGGATAGAGCTAAGGTGTCCTAGACCACTCAGCTACAAGGACCAACTGGATAGAGCTAAGGTGTCCTAGACCACTCAGCTACAAGGACCAATTGGATAGAGCTAAGGTGTCCTAGACCACTCAGCTACAAGGACCAACTGGATAGAGCTATGGTGTCCTAGACCACTCAGCTACAAGGACCAACTGGATAGAGCTAAGGTGTCCTAGACCACTCAGCTACAAGGACCAACTGGATAGAGCTATGGTGTCCTAGACCACTCAGCTACAAGGACCAACTGGATAGAGCTATGGTGTCCTAGACCACTCAGCTACAAGGACCAACTGGATAGAGCTATGGTGTCCTAGACCACTCAGCTACAAGGACCAACTGGATAGAGCTATGGTGTCCTAGACCACTCAGCTACAAGGACCAACTGGATAGAGCTATGGTGTCCTAGACCACTCAGCTACAAGGACCAACTGGATAGAGCTATGGTGTCCTAGACCACTCAGCTACAAGGACCAACTGGATAGAGCTATGGTGTCCTAGACCACTCAGCTACAAGGACCAACTGGATAGAGCTATGGTGTCCTAGACCACTCAGCTACAAGGACCAACTGGATAGAGCTATGGTGTCCTAGACCACTCAGCTGCAAGGACCAACTGGATAGAGCTATGGTGTCCTAGACCACTCAGCTACAAGGACCAACTGGATAGAGCTAAGGTGTCCTAGACCACTCAGCTACAAGGACCAACTGGATAGAGCTATGGTGTCCTAGACCACTCAGCTACAAGGACCAACTGGATAGAGCTATGGTGTCCTAGACCACTCAGCTACAAGGACCAACTGGATAGAGCTATGGTGTCCTAGACCACTCAGCTACAAGGACCAACTGGATAGAGCTAAGGTGTCCTAGACCACTCAGCTACAAGGACCAACTGGATAGAGCTATGGTGTCCTAGACCACTCAGCTACAAGGACCAACTGGATAGAGCTAAGGTGTCCTAGACCACTCAGCTACAGATCCAGGCACTCCTGTCTCACCACAGAATCAGGGTGAATGACCCTCCCCGCCCTTTTTTTTTTATCAACAAAACAACCCTTGAAGCGATCCCTGTGTGCTGCAAGCCGTTGTCAGGGCTCTGGCTGCGTAAATAGGGTGTAGGGATATGGGTCGGGGGGGAGGGGGGGAAGAGGGGTGATACGTCTGGGTCGTTGCCCCTCACCCCAACCAACTCAACCTCCCTACTCGCAGGGTCATAACCCGATCCAGGGGCAGGGTGTGCCAGGTCAGTTACACGAACACAGCGTCATACGAGACCCTATCTCGTCTGTATCAGGAAAATGGGAAATTGTGGGAAGGGGATTCATGAGGGGCCTTGAATATTGTGATCTTTCAATACATTCAATTTTAATTGTTAATATCCCCCCCCCCCCCCCTTTGATTTGATTTTCTAGCCAATTTTTCTTTTTTTCTTTCATTTTACCATTCGATCAATGTCAGAGGTTTTCAACCTTTTTTCGGGTGCGCAGACTGCGCTCTCGTTTTTTCGTAAATACCTACCTCAAGTAGCCAAATACTTTTTTTAAATAAATAAATTAGTTTAAACCAGGGTTCCCAAACACACAGCCCACGGGCCACATCCGGCCCGTGAAACATACCTAACCAGCCCGCTTGTCTGCAATACTTTTTTACTAGCCTACTATCCGATACCCGCCTCGGTTGCGTAGTTGGCTAACGCGCTAGTCCTGTCAAGCTCGACCACCGAGGACGGGGAGATTGAGGTTCGAATCTCGGTCGGGTGAACTGGGGGTGGTTTTTCCTAAATGGTTTTCCACTCTCCCTCCACGCAAATACGAGTTCACTTCCTCTAAATTCAACCTTCCCAATTCCTAATCCATTAGCGTAATTAGTACTTAAGCGTATAACCCGAACGGGTAGTAAGACGCGGTGCTAAATACTATCCGATCTGCATTCATATATGCACACAAAAAAATTATACTTTAATTTTAGTGTGTACAGCTTTGAATAAAAATATACTTCAAACTATTTCAAACTGTGGTTTTTTTTTACTTTAAATACTTAATTGTGTGAATTTTTCTTACATAATTTAAGTATTTAGCTACCCCAAATAAATATATGGGAAAATACAATTTTTCAAATATTTTAAATATCTAATAATGATTTTAAGCACATAGCATCCAAAAGCTAGTATAGACCTGCATCGGTGTGCACGTGGATTAAACGTCAGGCTCTTCTGCTCCAGTTTGTCAGTGTCAGTCAGGTAAGGATTCGAATTCCAACAGGATATAGTAAGGGTGGATTTTCCTAAATTCCTATCACTCAAATGCAGTAACATTTCCTCTAAATTATATCATCCTCATACCTTACCAATCGGATTGATTAAAAGGTTGGTAAAACGCGATGAAAAAAAAGTATAGAATATATTTAAGCAAACCTGTTTCTATAGGCTATGGCCCGCAACACGCCCCGAGATTATGAATCTGGACCTTGAAAGAGTTTGAGTTTGAGACGACGACCCTTCTCCCCAATCATACTAGTGTTTTAATGGTAATTTATTTACCTTTAAAAATATATTAATATGATCTAAAGCAGGCATAACTAGTTATATAATTTACATACCCCTTAGGTGAAATGTATATGCAGCTTTGAAATTAAAAAAAAAATTAAAAAAAATGAGAATACAAAATATATATTGGACTGAAATTATATAGCTAATGAAAGCTCCTGAATTTGTTTCAAAGAACACAATATCTTTATATTAGGTTCAAATTAGGTTAATCAAAACAAATGCGCGCCATTACTAAATTATGTTCGCGGCCCCACGGTTGAGAGCCATTTATACAGTATACGCTACAACCAGGAACTTTTAACTAATTTAATTTTTTCTGGGGTGACCTGGTGGTCTAAGGGTAAGGTGTCAGACTTCTGTGCTGGGGGCCGGGGTTCAATCCTCGGTCCCGGCACAGATTTATCTGATTGCCAAACCCTTCCTTCACCTCTGACAAGATGTGTATTAATCACAACTTGTGAATGTGTGGAGTGCCAGGCCTCCACCGTGGTTCGGATTCCACGTTAAACTGTAGGTCCTCCATTTCATTTCACAATCACCCTACCATTACACATTAGCGTAAGTGCGTATAACCCGAACGGGTAGTAAGACGCGGTGCTAATAATAATAATAATAATAATAATAATAATAATAATAATAATAATTTTTTCTCTCTCTTTCTCGTCTTTGAGTTTAAACAAAAAAATTGATTCTTCGCACAGTGATCAGATTAATAAAGTGAACTCGCTTCATAGCGGACACCTTTTATGATTAAAGTTGTCCTTTGTTATTAAGTGTCTGTTATTTGGAAAAATGATTTTAAAAATAATCCTGCTTGTACACAGTTTATTCTTTACTAACCAGTAGGGCCTATGCTGTACTATACTGTACATACATGTAAGAGAGATATAATTACTGCACTGCAGTGTCTGCGGGATAAGTCATGACTAAAGAACAAATACTGTTCTTTGCTTATTGTGTAGTTTGTAGCATATAGAACACAAATAAAATTAAATGTTTACACTGTACAGTTCTGTACATGTATTAAAAATATAAAGTTTGATTCACACTCACGGGACTGTGTGCCGGCTTAGTCGGGCTGGAAACGATCTCGGAGAGGTAATTCACACATGAGCTACCTTGTTGGGCCGTTGTTTGATTCACACTCACGGGACTGTGTGCCGGCTTAGTCGGGCTGGAAACGATCTCGGAGAGGTAATTCACACATGAGCTACCTTGTAGGGCCGTTGTTTGATTCACACTCACGGGACTGTGTGCCGGCTTAGTCGCGCTGGAAACGATCTCGGAGAGGTAATTCACACATGAGCTACCTTGTAGGGCCGTTGTTTGATTCACACTCACGGGACTGTGAGCCGGCTTAGTCGCGCTGGAAACGATCTCGGAGAGGTAATTCACACATGAGCTACCTTGTTGGGCCGTTGTTTGATTCACACTCACAGGACTGTGTGCAGGCTAAGTCGGGCTGGAAACGATCTCGGAGAGGTAATTCACACATGAGCTACCTTGTTGGGCCGTTGTTTGATTCACACTCACAGGACTGTTAGCCGGCTTAGTCGCGCTGGAAACGATCTCGGAGAGGTAATTCACACATGAGCTACCTTGTAGGGCCGTTGTTTGATTCACACTCACGGGACTGTGAGCCGGCTTAGTCGCGCTGGAAACGATCTCGGAGAGGTAATTCACACATGAGCTACCTTGTTGGGCCGTTGTTTGATTCACACTCACAGGACTGTGTGCAGGCTAAGTCGGGCTGGAAACGATCTCGGAGAGGTAATTCACACATGAGCTACCTTGTTGGGCCGTTGTTTGATTCACACTCACAGGACTGTGTGCAGGCTAAGTCGGGCTGGAAACGATCTCGGAGAGGTAATTCACACATGAGCTACCTTGTTGGGCCGTTGTTTGATTCACACTCACAGGACTGTTAGCCGGCTGTGCTCCGATTTTGTCGTCTTGGATTGATTCAAAAGTGATTCTCAAGGTGTTGTTTCTCCTAGTTCAGCTTCTTTAAGGTAAGACCGCAAGAGTGAACCTTCACGAAGGCTGTTAACTATGATCTGGGGTGACCTGGTGGTCTAGGGGTAAGGTGTCGGACTTCTGAGCTGGCGACCGGGGTTCAATCCTCGGTCCCAGCACAGAGTTATCTGATTACCAAACTCTTCCTTCACCTCTGACAAGACGTGTATTAATCACAACTTGTGAATGTGAGGAATGCCAGGCCTCCACCGTGGTTCGGATTCCACGTTAAACTGTAGGTCCTCCATTTCATCTCACAATCACCCTACCATTACACATTAGCGTAAGTGCGTATAACCCGAACGGGTAGTAAGACGCGGTGCTAATAATAATAATAATAATAATAACTATGATCTGGCATTGGATGCTGGGTATTTTAACGCTGTTCGTGAGCAATAAACTAATAATTGTGGACAAATAATGCTGAATAATTTTGGTCCAAGAGTATCAGTGCAGCATAAAGATTATGACAAATATCTCACTAAATAAAATATTTTGATGGAAATAACGGCAAATTCCATATTTGAAAAATTGATAGTGGACGTCATTGAGTCATATATATATATATATACTCATATATATATAGTCATATATATACATATATAGTCATACATCATATATAGTGTAGGAAGATTCTACTTCTCTTGGTCTAAACCAGGGGCCGGTAACTGGTTGATCTCACTAATATTTTCAGTCGATCAAGTTCTAAAATCCTAAAATCACTACTGTATCAAGAACTATCAAATACAATTTGAATGTGACCAAAACAGCCTTAATCAGTGATAATCGGTGATCTTATAAGAAAACCAAATAGTTGAATATGAATATGTGCATTTTATTTACTATAGAAAGGTGCGGTGAAATTAAGGATAATATGTGTGGACAAAAAAAAAGTAAAAATAGAATGAAGAAACTATGAGTGACCGTGATACCTTTGTTATGTCTCTAAGTCGATCAGGGGCACTAAAAGGTGGCCGACCCCTGGCTTAAGCACATTATGAACCCAGTATTGTTAGCGTTTTCTCCTCTTTTTCTCTTGTTGGATAAGATACAGCCTACATGCAATAATCCCATTTCCTCTGTTTGATCCATGCTTACAGCTACTGATGACCAAAACAGTCAGCACGGTCGGCACGCAGTCTCCTGTAAGTGTGAATGCTAATAACAAGACACGGCCGGTGCGCAGTCCTTTAAGAGTGAATCCAGCTTAAGGGGAAATGTGCATTGGATTATTTTTGAGAAAACATTTTTTTTTTCCTTAGCAATATTAATTCTAATTATGTCTTGATTTAAAATATATATATATATTTTTAGTTTGCTTTTAAATCTGTTTGAACTGATCAAATTTGATTAATGTATTTTTCTAAAACCATATCAGTCTATCCCAACTCGTGTTGCAGTTAACAATTTAGTGATTTCATATTTTAGCTTCAGAGCAGTAGGTTGGTAGTACACTTTCGAACCTTACCGGAAATCTTTTACATATATTTTTTTTTAATATGGCTAAAAACACTCCACCTAGTCGTATTCGCAAGAGGAGTAAATTTGCTAAATTTGGTCGCTAGATGGAAAAAGAAGCTAACTGGAAAGTAACTATTTTTTTAGTAAATATACATCTGTGGAATATCCGAAATTTGATAGACAATATCATTCTTGTTTTAAAGATAACTTATTTTATTTATAAATATTTTTGTTTTATAGAAGTCATTGAGGCAAATAGCAACGTTATGCCTATGGAGTTGGATCCAGTCGTGTCACCACAGCTCGGTACATCTAGTCTTCGTGAACCAGCGCGACATAAATTAGGAGTTAATCATTTACCCTGCTTTTATTATTCAGTTCCTGACTAAACTTTATATTGAAAATAACAATAACAGATAACAAGTTGTACCCTAAAAATAGCACGTCAACGGTGATACAAAATTTAACTCTTTAAAGTATTAGGCTACTACATATCCTTCACTGCTCAGGCTCTTAGCTTTTTGCTAGTGTCTATGAAACCATTCTTTCCCCCCTACCCCCAAATGATCAGGCGACGGAAGAAAAAAATTGGAATTTAGAATTTAACACATCTGAGTGGATCCGGAGTCCAGGATGACCTTAAAACGTCACTTATTTGGATTGGTAAATTTGAAAAAATTGCATCATTGTAATTGTATCATTGACTTCAAAGCTTTACTACTTATTTCTAGACCCAGTGCATAAATTAATAAATTTATAACATTATATTAAAATTAGAACATATTTTGTGTGTTTGTTTGTATGTGTGTCTTCTGTGTGTTTAGGATATGTGTGTAGACGATATACAGTATCTCCAAAACCAAGATACCTAGAAAGCTTAAATCCTACTAATACAAATAGCTACAAATGAATTATTGTCTGTCTGTGTTTTATTCAATCACGCCTTTATAGTTTTAGGAAACATTGACAGCTAAAAATGCCAGGAATGTAGTGGGATTACTCCAAATACCCCATTAATTCTTAAATATTTGAAATTTCTAACTGGAGGCATCTTTGTATGTTTTCTAGAAAAGTCCAAAAAACGAAAATTGAATATGTTGGACTCAAAATAGCCGATCGAATTAGGCCAGAAACGTTGAAAATTAATTATTCCTTTTTCTAAATTGTAAATTGTTACAGTACTATGCAACTTTAATTTGTTTTAAATCTTTAACAACTAATTATTATAATCTGTCACTTTTTTTTTACTAGTAACAATAAGCAAGAGTTAAAAATATTGCGTATAGAGAAGTTAACCTTTAAAATAAATTTCAGCTTTTGACACATTTTTAGATTCTATCTCTATTTTGACATTGTGTTTTTAGTCAACCTACTTTTAATGTTTTGTAACACAATTTAAAATAATAAGTGATTAATATTCAAACATAATTTAAGATTTGATTGCTTTCCTTGTGGTTAATTTTATATAAAACTAGCTTAAATGCCCATTCTTTAACGGCTGGAGTTCTATTTTAACATTTTTATATTTACAGCATAGTTAGTTGTATTGTGCCCTAGACCTCCTTGCCACATTTCTGTTTTCTACACACACATAGAAGTTGTTTATATTAGTTTTGAAATTTTTAATCCCCTTCTTTCATTTAACCAACTCCTCCTTATAAATTAAAAAATATCGAAATTACTGGGTTCTCTGGAGTAGTTCATTTAGTTTCTTGCGAAATTTCAATTTCAAACCCCAATTGAAGCTTTTTATCTATTATAATCCGCCCATTTCCTCATGCCCCGTTTTGAAATTCAAATTATTATTACGTAGTATTTTGAAGTAACCTATGGTGTACAAATATGTCATATTTTGGCCTTCTATCATATTCGATAAGTGGGAAAATTAGTGTGAGTGAAGGCTTTTGCTTTTTTATATAGAGAAGATACATCCCCCAAGTCCAATTTCACATAGTTTCTTTTAAACATTTGAAATGATCAAACCTTTTTGGTTATAAGGAGTGGTCCCTTTAACTTCTGCTAGTTTAAGTTTTTATCATCATTGTAAGTAGTTGTTTCTATAGGTTTTTAAACTTTTTACACAACTACTTCCAGTTCACCAATCCTGAACTTGAACTTTCATAGGTTAAGAATAGTTTTATTATCTGGAATCGTAACCGCCTACCCCCCAATGCTCCCCCAAATTTCTGGATTTCCATTTTGAAATTTTCGTAGTTCTTGTAAGTACTATCTGATGTACAATTATGCCAAATTTTACCTTCTAGCTATACGGAAAGTGGGAGTATTATAATTAGTGATTAGGTTTTTTTAAAAGTTTGAACCACACCCTCCCCCATTTCTCTAGCATTGAACTTAAAATTTCATAATTTAAGACTGGTTTTATTATCTGGATTAGTACCCTTACCTGTGTGCAAAAATTAAATTTTCTACCTTCCCTTAAAGGATTTTTTTTTAAAATTAATAGAACCCCAATATCCCAACCCCCTCAATTCCAGGATTCCCATTTTGAAATTTGCTTAGTTTTTCTAAGTACTCTCTGATGTACAACCATACTAAATTTCAGCCCTCTAGCTATTCAGGAATTAAGAGAATTTAGTGATAAGTGAGTGATTGTGTGAGGGCTTTCACATTTATATATAAAGAAGATAAAAAAATAACAGAGCTAGGCCTACTTTATAGATTGCCGGTGCGAAGAACGGATACACCAGCTATGCAGTATAATATTATACGAGTAAAAACGCATGTCTTAGTTCGAATCGATGGATATAGGAAACTATTGATCTTTAATTTATATTATATATTTATTTTGAACCAAATTTATTCACCCACTTAAAGTACGCCAACTATCCCTATCCTGAGCTAGTTCTATCCAGTCCACCTCACTCAGGTCCATTCTGATGTTATTCTTCCATCTGCGTCTAGGTCTTCCCAATGTTCGGGAGATGGGGAACCACTTAAGAATAAACACATTAGTACACTCTGCCGGGATTCGAGCCTCAACCTCCCCATTACCACCAAACTACACAAGATGAGATTGACGTTTATTCCGTGTGTTGGTAATAAGTAAATTTATAAATCATTTATAAAACAGTTTTTTAATATTGTATAGACCATTTCTTCAGCAAGGAAACCAGTAATAATCCATATTTACTTATATCAAGTCACCGTTTTTACATAACAACAGTTCGTTGTTTAGTTTTTTTTACTTCAGGGGGAAGGTGGGTACAGAAGGACAGCAAATTAAAAGTTAAACACTTAACTAAAACTACTAAAATAAATTATCTCATAAATAAGAAAATATGTGTTTACATACATTCAAATAATGAAATTGAAGGTTTTCCGCCTGAAAATTACATTTTATGTTGCCTATTTTCAACTCAAACTATTTTTTTTAATAGCTACAACTATTAATAATAATATAAGCTCTGCAAAGAAAGTGCTTTAAAAAATACATCGTTAAAGATTTAAAGTCTATTTACAAGTTTTTGCGGCACAAGGCGTGGGATTAGCGTAAGAAAACGATGGTAATCCTCTCCACCCCATGTTGTGAACAATCCACGCTTTCATTCTCCCTATCTGTTACAGTGTTTACCTTGTGGTGGAGCAGAAGAACAGGAGGCTTAGAGAGGTGTGCGGTATCTTCAATCTTGAGGCTAGTGTTAGTGGTGCAACAAATATTTGTCCTAGCCGGAGAAAATACAAAAATAGAGAGGAGGGTGGCTCTAGTTCTCAAACATAAATAAAATATCCTTCCCCCCCCCTCCCGCCCCCGTACTTTCGGGAGTTGTCTCCGCAATGAGTTCAGTGAACGGACAATTTTCATAACGACTGTTATAAAACAAGTATCTGTCACGGAATCTTGTGCGTAATTTGGTAATAGTGCATATCATTGTTTTCAGCAATGTTTATGTACAAATGCATGCGTAGAAGAGAGTGTCTTCTTACATTAGCAAATTGAACAGCATTTTATTATCTTTCAAACAAAAGTAAAACAAAATATACTACATATAGTTTTTTTAAGTTTGAGGAAAGGGTTTAAATTACATGTATTTTACAGATATATACATAGTTATCGTTTAAAAAAATTGTTGTTAACTTAAAAATACATAATTCTCTCCCTTAAAAAAGAGCTGATTAAAATTGAATTGCAATATTTGGAAAATTAAGAAACTACTGTACAAACAAATATTTAATTAATTTGTATCACAGCTGATAGATGATGGTTGTCCACAGGATAGTAGCTAAATAAAATTACATTAAGTGAAAATGGCAATCTTGAAACGGGAATCGAAACCAAGACTTTAGGCTCTACGCACCACTGGTCTACTGAACAGTTCTGGTTCGTCCCTTATCAAGGGCCACTTTTCACAACACTGGATATCATCTCTAAGAGAACTACATGACTGCAGCCTTGTCATTCTCTTGTTTTAGTGTGGTCAATCTTATCTTAAATATAAGACAAGTTTCGCAACGCTGCGCTGGTTCGTCGATTTTTGCCAGTAGCTCCTTCTTACCCTAGAACACCACCTTCCGACATAACTGAACGCGAGGATATTCGCAACAGTTAACAGAGAGAGAGCGAAATAAAGATTTTTCTCCACAAGACCTGCAGTTCCCTCAGCAGTTATATTGAGTGTAGTTGGTTTTGTGTCTAATCGTGGTAATGGGATGGTTTTCCATTAACCACTGAGGCAAGTAGTGGGAATAGAGCACCAGAAGGAGAAAGCACGGGCCACCAGAAGGAGAGAATGCTAGTCACTAGAGGAGAGAGCAGACCACCGGAAGTAGAGAGAGAAGGCACCAGAAGGAGAGAAAGAAAGCCACTAAAGGAGATAGCAGACCACGGAAGTAAAAAGATCAAGCGACCAGAAGGAAGAAATGCTAGTCACTAGAGGGAGAGAGCAGACCACCGAAGTAGAGAGAGAAGGCCACCAGAAGGAGAGAAAGAAAGCACTAAAGGAGAAGCAGACCACCGGAAGTAAAGATCAAGCGACCAGAAGAAAGAATGCTAGTCACTAGAGGGAGAGAGCAGACCACCGGAAGTAAAAGATCAAGCCACCAGAGGAGAGAATGCTAGTCACTAGAGGGAGAGAGCAGACACCGGGAAGTAAAAGATCAAGCGACCAGAAGGAGAGAATGCTAGTCACTAGAGGGAGAGAGCAGACCACCGAAGTAAAGATCAAGCGACAGAAGAGAGAATTCTAGTCTAAAGGAGAGAGCAGACCACCGAGAGTAGAGAGAGCAAGCCACCAGAAGGAGAGAAAGTAAGCTACTAAAAGGAGAGAGAGCATACCACCATAAGGTTGACTTCTGATGGTATCCGCCCCATACCTGTAAAAATAGCTACAGAGCCTCCCTGGAGACTTCTAGGAACCACCCCTCCCTGCGGTGAAGCGTGCGCGGCAGCTGGCACGGTTTATATGTAACGTCGTGGCGCACGTGATCACGAACATCGGAGGCGCGGGATCGATGCTCGGCTGGAGGAGCGTGTTAACCTCTCTTCAGGCATTCTCCAGTAGAGGAATCGGCTATGTGACAGAGCGCCTTTCAAGTAAACACAAATAGAGATTTTTTTTATCATCCTTACTATCTCATTTTCTCGTTGTTCCTAGATTACGTCGCTGCTGGACAGGGATGGAATACACAGCTTGAAAACTAGAACCTAAGGCAACAAAGAGCAACACAAAACACTCACTTATGATATTCGCGAAATAGGACGCTCGATTGATACTAGTATCATTTTTTGTCAGTTTTACGTCTAACTACCCGTCCAGGATATTCCTATATTTACACTATAGGGATAGAGAAACAAGGAAGGAAGAATTCGGAGAAAATATGTGGAAGGAGAGTTGGAAAGCATTATTATTAATAAAAACCTCAGTATACCTAATTGAGATTTGATCCCCGACCTACACTAATTGGTTAAGGATGGGAAAGTATAATTCACAGGATGTGTACCCACATTTGTGTGCAGGAAGAGTGGGAAACCATTTAAGAAAAAAACACCCTCAGTACACCCAACCGGGATCAAACTCTGATCTCCCCGTCATCGGCAGTCTAGTCTATTGCGAGAGTGGTGCCTTAGACCATGCGGCCACCGAAGTGGGTGCTCCTACTGTTGACAGCAAAAAAAATAAATGTATATGCTAAAAGTTTCTTCCTAACCCTACAGTAGACCTACCTTTCACCTACATTTTGGTGTGAACAATATTTTTAAATAAAAAACTACTTGTTTAATAACGCGGGATTTCTAAACGTCTGAAACACGTCTCAGCACTGCGGTAGGCGGCCTCCTTAAGTAGTTTACAACACATGGCATTTACGAGCAGTTTAAGATATTTTTTTTGTATAAATAATAAAAAAGTGCATTCATGTAACCATTAAACGTCGTGTAATCATCGTTAGCGAACGTAAATAAAGATCACCTTTTATGATATTCTCCGAGACAATCGATTTGTTGCCTACTATTTTTTTTATTAGGACTTTTGTAATTAATGTGTAGCCAGGAGGTGTTAATAATTGCCGACCTCTTCTCCTACAACCCAGGAGAATCACCCCCCCCCCCCCCCCCCCGACACCATCATCTCTATAAAGAGACAAATCAACTCACTTCACTTCTTATGGTTCCGGAAGGATTTACGATTAACAACCATCTTCACGTTCACAATGTTGAATGTTGGAATATAATTTACAAAACAATGAAAACATAGATTACCCATTCTTTTATTTTAAACAAAACTTTGGCAAGGTAAGTTATCACTCATAAATCATAATTTATTTTATTTTCATTAACATTTAGAGGAAGCTTGCCCTCACTTGATTGGTGGGAGAGTGGTAAACCATTTATTGGGGGGGGGGGGGTTAGCCCTCAGAACACTCATCAGTTGCTATTCTAAACCTAACCTCCCTGTCAACGGAAATCCAGATGACACTAGACCGACGCTTTTGTTGGATTGACCATCATCCGACACTATCAGCCGCCGATCGAGTGGTAGGCCCTATAAGGCAGGGACGGGCAAACTACGGCCCATAGGTTGTGTTCAAGCCGGTTCGTGGAATAGATAATAATTTAAATGAGTTGAATTGTGTTCCGTAAAGCTGCCACCCTGACTCTCAACATTTACAAACTTGATCAATCATGCCCAAAAATATATTGCTAAGTTTGTATTCTTATATTCATGCGAACAAGGGTTTTCAATCATGAAACTTAGAAAAAGTGATCTTAGAAACCAACCTCTCTCCTGAGAATCACCTCCTTTCAGTTGAACCCAGAATATGACAAAAATTATGGAAGCTCATTCACAGTTTCATTCATCTCACACCCCATCATATAAATATTTTGAACGAACTTAAAAGCTTACTAAGCTACTAAGCATGTAGCACAAATAGGTGGTGCTAAAAAAAAAAAAACTAAGACGCTAAGGTATTTATGATTTTTTTTACATTCTCAATGTATTAATTAAACTTATTCATGTTAGTTTATTATGTGTGTTTATGATTTTTTAAATAAATTTTGGTTCAATTTGGCCCTCAAATGTTTATTTTTCAAATTGCCTTTCTTGTAAGTAAGTTTGCACATCCCTGGTCTAGGGTGCCAAGATTGGATTGACGTTAACGGGGAGGTCGGAACTCGAATCCCAAGGCTGGTCGTAGAGAGGATGGTTTTTCGTAAATGGTTTCCCAATGTTCCCTTACGCAAATGGGGGTACAATTCAATAACATTTTACTTTACTCATCCCTTCTCCATTAGTGTGAATGTGCGGATATCATGGACGGGTGGCATGTAGCGGTGTTCCCTCAGTTTATTTTTCCACCAGCATTGCCGCTGGTCTGTTTTTCTCTCTTTTCATCATAACAAGATCGGTTTGAGTGTTGGAGTACTTCTGTATTAAGTATTTCACAAGAACAAAAGTGTTTCAAGATGAGTTTGTGGCACACCAGAAATTTACTTGGACGGGAGGAAGATACGCAATTTATCAAAGTTACTATTCCAAAACATTTTTCCGATTGAGAGTTCCAAAGGCACGTTTAATGTGTGAATGTAAGCCTTTTAAATAGCATGTGGTAAACTTGGTCTTCAGATTTAAGTTATAAAATCGACACATATTCAGTGCTATACATTTTAGTTCGTGTTAATACATTTTAAGTTTTTATTAAAATCATTTGGGGACACGCTTCGATGGTCCCATGGTCTAAAGCAGTGATTCTTAACCTGGGAGCCACGGCCCTCCGGGGCGCAGCGAAAGGTTTTTTGGGGGGCGTCGAAAAAATATTATAAAAGTTTATTTGCTTATTACTGAAGTCAATTATCTTAAATTTCACTTTTTGGGAGAAAGAGTTTGATGATCGTAAGCATTTAAGTACAGTAGACTCTCGATTTTCAGGGGTAATGGAGGGGCGGGAAAGCACGAATAATAGAAATCACGGTTAGCACAAATAATTTCTATCTGTTTACCATCGCCATTTGCTGCCCTTTGTTTCTACTTACTTATGTGAATAGGGGATGTCCACAATGGTAGTTTAAAACAAAGCAGCGAAATCGACTCCGAATCGACTTCTGCATGCAAATAGCATTAAGTAATACATTCGAAACAAGAATAGACAAATTAGTGGAAAGTGTTAAATAGCAGAGGTCCTATTAAATACATTTAGGGCCGTTCTTATGGCTCCTGGATAAATATTAATCTGGTGGATAAATATTTCTATCTGGTGGATAAGTTAAAAGTGCGTCTTGTGACTAAGATAGCATTTATCTGCCAGATAAAATGTATTTATCCATAAAAATTTTATCAGGAGGTTTAAGTACCTGATAACTTTAATCTGAAAGTTAAAATGGTTGTTGCCATAATGACGCGTTGTTGAGGTTTCGCCTATCAGAATCTGTTTTTTAGGTTAAAATCTTGGTTCACGTGTTTAGTAGGCACAGTCCCGGGCTCTAACTATATAAAGTTATAAAATTTAATTCACACTTTTATATAAACTGACAAGCTATTTGTAGAGTTATATTTATATAAGAACAAATTATCAAAATCTGAGTGCAATAAAGGAAATTTTGTAAACGTTGTACTCTACTATTGACCACATTTTGGCATACACCGAAATTAGTAGTTGCACGACATCTTAGCTTATGCGCCCACGTGACACTATCTGTTTACTCGCACTCGTTTATCCGCCATTATTTAACAAATGTTGAGCGTTGTACAAAAAAAATATCTTGGTTTGCGTGTTAAGTAAGCACAGGTCCAGGTTCTAGCTATATATAAATTTATAACATATAATTCACACTTTTACAAAAAATGACAAGCTATTCGTAGAGTTATAGTTATATAAGAACAAATTATTTAAATGTGAGTAATATAAATGAAATTTTGTAAACGTTGTACCAAATTAATGCCCACATTCTGCAGATACCGAAATTAGTACTCGCAAGACAACTTTGCTTCTGCGCCCACGTAACGCCATCTGTTTCCTCGCACTCGTTTGGCCGCCATTATTTAACAATTGTTGAGCGTTCTCACCACTCGCTAGGTTGTAGTGGTAGCGTCTGGGCCTATACGCATGCGCGCACCAGTAAAAACAGTACCAACCTAGTATTTTCTACATAAAAATATATTTATCCTACAGATAGCTATCCGGCAGATAAATTCAGTTCATAACACGCGTAAAATATCAAAGTGGCTGATAACCTTTATCTGGTAGCTATCTTTAACCTCCCGATAAGAATATTTAGCCCGTAGTCATAAGACCGGCCCTTAGGTAAGTTAAATATTTTTTATTTGTTTGTTACTATAATCAGTAAATAAAGCTACTATTTTAGAATAAATCTTAATGACTAATATGCTAGTAAAAACTAAGTGACCACAAAAATATTTTAGGATATTTAGAGGCCCACGAGTAAAGAAAAGTTAAGAGCCTAGTCTAACGCGCTACTCTCGCGGTAGACTAGACTGCCGATGACGGGAAATCAAGGTTCGAGTCTCGGTCGGGTGTACTGAGGGTGGTTTTTCCAAAATAGTTTTCCATTCTCCCTCCACGTGCATGCGGGTACACTTCCTCTAAATATAGCCTTTCTAATCCCTAAAACCATTAGCGTAATTTGCACATAAGCGCATAAACCGAACGGGTAGTAAGACATGGTGCAAATATATATATATATATATTTGGCCGTTGGAGGGAAATATAAGAGGTCAAATACCCCACTTGCTTCACCATGTATGTGCAACTGCTTACATTTCTGACGAAATAAAACGTCTAATGCCAAACTTTACCCTGATTTTATTACGAATAGAGCAGGAGGAAGAATGGTGGAAGGAAAGGGGAAGATGGAGGCATTTTACTAAACTGACCCGGCCACAGGCTAGAAACAGTTCACGATGATGATGGAAGGATATTTATACTTAGCACCGCGTCTTACTACCCGTTCGGGTTATACGCTTAGGTACTAATTAATTAGTTAGGAAGTAGGAAGGATGACTAGGCCTATAGAGAAAGTGAACCCGTATTTGAGTGGAGGTAGAGTGGAAAACCATCTAGGGAAAACCACCCCCAGTTCACCGGAGTGAGATTAGAACCTCAATCTCCCCATCCTCAGCAGTCTAGCTCAACACGAAACTTCCGCGTTAGCTAACTAAGCCACCGAGGCGGGTAAGGATATTTAGAACACCTTTTAGAAAACACAAACATAATTTTTTGCTGTCAACATCGACATCATTTTACTACATTATTAATGTTATTTTATATAAGTAGATTATTGATAATAAATATCCTATATCAAAAGAGAACGTTAGATCACATCACTTGACATTACTATTGTATTAATATAATTTTATATAAGTAGACTATTAATAATATATACCCTATATCAAAAGTGAACGTTAGATCACATTACTTGACGTATGAATAGAGAAAAGTAGCTCTAGCAAATTTTTCTGTTATAAATTTGGAGGGTGCTTCACAAAACTACAAAAAACTAAAGTTGTCTGAGTTGATGCTTTTAAATATATTCTAAATTCTATAAATGACTAAAGGATTGTTAAGACTTTAGTGAGTATTATTGATCTTATTTATTCTAGACAAAGTATAACTATTAATATTAAGAATTTCACAGATATAAGTAAAATTAAAGTTGACTAATTTGAATGTTGTAAATAATAATATGTAGCTTTATGTACACGGCGTCGCATGGGTGACGTCGGTGTTCTTATGAAATTTCTTTTGCATTTAAGGTTTAAAAGTTATCATGGGTGATAAATATTCGATTGAAATCAGATCACTGCTATAATATTATTCAACAGCACTTACGTACTTAGAGTTAACTGAATACCTTTTTAACATCATAAGCCTGTATTCACGTGATTTAAGTATTCAAGATAATAATATAATATGTAAGCTAAAATAAAATAATAACTGCACCCTCACGTTTCCTTTAGTACATATGTACTGGCAGTCACGCAGTCTAAGGAGTGTGGCTTGCAGTATAAACTAGAGTAAAAATAAACGCTTGAGGTGCACTTTCGATAGTAACTCTAAGTAATCATACCAAGCTTCCAGGTTTAATGAGCCTTGGTTTAGGAGTTACTCAGCTGGTGATTACGAAGCTCAAGACACCAGGCTCTCAATACGTGTAAAAATACAAACGAGGGTTAGTGCCCTAAGTACGTAGGGCAATACAAATTTTCCTCTTTCCATGTTTCTTAATTTTGTAGTTTTCCGAATAATGTGTGATTTCGTGGTCTAAGGCAACAGGTTTGCAATTAATATAAAAGTAAAAGTAAATTCGCTCAAAATGTTGATCTAAAAAAAATCCTAAAGTATCTATAATTAGCTTTCTTTGAGTAAATATGCAATGTCTAAGATTTGGAGCTAGGTCCATCTACACTTATGGTTACGTGGTTCAAGGAGTTAAGCTCGAAACATGTATTTTTTTTATTTATTTAGCACCGCGTCTTACTACCCGTTCGCGTTATACGCTCGAAACATGTAGAAGTAAAAAAAAAATGGGGTGTGGCTGTGTCATGGACACGGCCGTGTGTTGTACGTGAATACGTTTATGTAACGGGTTATATTTTTTAAATAAAATATTTTTATTTATGTATAAAATATATATATATATATACAATCGATAGATTTTTACGACAGCTGACGATTAAAACTTAAACGAACATCGTAGTTTCTCCGAGTCAAAAGTTATACTAATTGCAAATCTCGATACGCAGCAAAATAACCTCAAAATGGTGGCGCTTCCCCTCCACCACGCGCGATGCGTCACTGTTCTCGCTTATCGTAATAAATTCTTTGATTCTTTAGCTATCCAGTGGTATAATTTAATTTTGGATGTAGAGGAAAGATTCGAAACTACAACACCAAACTGTATCTCCCGATTTTGTTATCATTAGGTTTTTTGGATTGCCCCCGTATGGTAGCAAATTTAAAGACGTATTCACGTCAAAAATCGCCGATGTGTACACCCTAAAGTTTCCATAAGTAGGTAAGCCTTGGTGAGGTTTCAGATTTCTATATTTGTAAGACGTCAGGCTTTCAAATGTAAAATGAAACAACTAAGGTTAGGACCCTCAGATTTCCTAAAATAAGTCGATACAGCTTAGTTTCTATAGATTTCATGGTTTTCGAGTTAGCCAAGAAGAGGTGGTCAAGCGGTCAGCGGGATTAATATCTGATTACATATTAAAAAAACAGCGCCGCACAGACTTTCTCTCGCTTTTATCTTAAAAAAATAGACATTTACTAAAAACTCATAAAAAACGAAATAATGGGTTTAAAACATTGTTGTAGAAACATTACACCAAAGATCATAAATGAAATAATATATACTGTTACTTATTGTGCTAGCTCTATGACATTAGATACTAGGAACACTGTTACAGAAAAAAATTGAGAAACGAGATACATATTTGTTCACCAAAGAGAATAAGAATCAAATTCATTTCTAAATTAAAAAGTATGTATCTATATTTGATTATAGCTCAGAAATTATTGGTTTTATAAAAATATATTTGAAATAAAAGATTTTTTATCTTTAATAGTATTACAATTTTACAATGGAAAGTTATTTTGTACCTCAAATATTTGCGAAAAAATTATGGAAATTGGAAAATTGTAAAGTACCCTCAAAGTCATTTTCACAATAAAATGAGAATTTACATCTTGTTTATAGTAATAAACAGTGTCTGGATATAAAATTTAATCAAAGTCTTTAGAGCAAATTTTGAGAAAATTAATTTTATCTCTTTTTTCTCTTCAGTAAACCACCCTTAATTTTAGGGTTGGATCTATAATTACAAAAAATAAAAACTCGGGGGGACTTTATGAATATTCCAGATACCAAGTTTGAGCCAAATCGGTAGAATAGTTTTAGCTCTAGCCCGAGGTACAGGCATATAGACAGACAAACGGCATTGAGAAAACAACTTTTTTGGTTTCAGGGGGTCATGTAACGTCCACATTTAACAAAATCTCGGTTTCGATTTTTTTTTTTACAATTTCAATACTTTCTCTTCGAGGTGCCGGGAGAAATTAAAAACTAAGCTTAAGGTGCACTTCTTACTTAAGTAATGTTTTTTGGTCTTAAAGTTACAACGTTTATACACCAATATACATTCTATTTTATTTGTAAGATTATTTCCTTTGCTACTCTGGAATTTCAGATGTATTTTAATGAAAGTAATTTATTTATTTGTATACATAATTCAATGTAATTTACTTAATTATCAAAATAAATTCAAGATAAAATCAAATAAATATGTGGAACTTTCCTCCGTAGTTTGTATTTGCTAAAGAAACATTATTTACCTAATAATGTGAATACGAAACAATCAAACAAATAATTAAGCTTTGAAATTCGAAATATCTCCTTTAATTTCTTTTAGGTTTAAAGTATAAATTTTCCTTTTTTTACAAGTTATACAGAAAAAAAACTTATTCAATAGTACATTATATTCATGGAGAATACGGTATGTTAACGTTTCAAAATCTTTTAAAGGCATCGCTCGTTGATCAATAGATTAAAAAGTAAAAAATTACGAAATTTATTTTACATAATATAAAACAAAGTAACTCGACCAAATCGATTCAGCAGTTTTCTAGTCATAGGTTATCATACATAGGTAGTATAGAAACACTTATTAATACGTGAAAAACCATTAACTATACTGGTTTTATCCTCGTTACCCCTCTATATAAAGACTTATCTCGTTTACAAATAGCTTAAAGCCGACCGGAAATATCCCACTTAATATATAAATAAAGCTCATTCAAATCAATTCAGTAGGTAATTCTCTAGTTATAAACGAACATACATAGTTGCAGACACTGTCTATCTCTCTCTTTTTATTTTTATAAACCTATATAAATATATATTTGTATTATATATTTATATATTATATACAAAGAGAAAGAGAGATGGAAAGATATATAGATAGGTAGATAGATAGGTACATAAATATCCTTAAGAGCTAAATGGCTAATAAATAAAAACAGCTATTATGGATCCTTTCCAAACCTGTTTTAATTAATCTAGTTTTGAATAGAGTGTACCTGTAGCCCATTAAGTATCACCATATCAATATAGTTTTGAGTGTACTGTACATGCAATAAGTATAACCATAGCAATATAGCTCTGAGTTGACTGTACTCGCATCAAGTATCACCATAGAAAACTAGTTCTGAGCGGACTGTAAAAGCTTACCATAGTAAAATAGTTTTGAGTAGACTGTACTTGCATCAAGTATCCCCATACCAAGCTGATTTTGAGTGGACTGTACATAGCAAAAGTAATAAACGCGGGCAAGCAGGTGAGTTTATGGCGTTGTTAAACAATTACACGTCACATGCGTGCAACAAGAGGCTCATAGAAGCAATTAAAAATTGTTGTCTGGATATAAAGCCCATCTTTGTGGAGATAAAGTAATCTTTTTGTTTAACAACGTCAAGAAATATGGGCGAGGGGGTATCGAGTGGAATCGCCTGCAAGGTAAATTTTACGGACTTTGGTTTTGTAATGTTTGCAACATGATACTATGTAGAACTAATGTAAGTAGCTAATTTAAAAAAATAATTACGTCCAACACAAGGCTTATTAACGGCTTAATCTAAAGCTTGATTCACACGCTCGGTGAAAATAGGAAGCAAAATCCGAGCGGTGCAACAATTCACACGCTATATGTTGAACCATCGCCATGATGCATTACAACTCAAACTTAAAACAGCTGATAATAAACATATTTTATTTTCTAGTGGATGAACATATATTTTAGATAGTTTTCATGATGGGTGTTTTCAAATTATAATGCTGTGTCGAGGCACAATCCAATACATCGACACACACGCTTTCCATAAACGGGTTATTTCAAATCTCCTCACAAAAGTCAATGAAGTTTTCTGCCTGATTCCAGCTCTTCAAGACATGCACTTTCAAATGCTTATGTGCAGTGTTTGAGATGGTTGGTTTTGGAATTTGATTGGTTCTCCCGTGCCAAAGATCTTGGCCAGAGCGGATGAAGTAGAAATGAGTTGAACTTTAGCAGAGAAGTTCGCGCCGATGAGGCGGAAATCTTGTGATTGGCTTAGAGCTCGTCAGGTGACCACGTTTCTGTTCTGTGCTCGTGTTTCGGTGGACGTGTGCATCCACAGTAAGGGATAAGATAAGGTAGGCTGATTAGAGAAAATGCACTTACACTCACGTGGAAATATGATGGTAAGACCAGAGTGATACATCACATGGGGGGGATCTTCTACTCTCAGTGCATCTTGTCAAAATATGAACCTCAACCTTCTTGTCCCTCGAATTAAAATAGATTATGCTGACTTTTATAAAAAATCTAAGAAGGCAGGTACTAATCAGATAATTAAAAGGAAATGCACCCATGTTCACCTGGAGGAAGGATGAAAAACCCGTTGTTAGAAAATTTCCCCAGTACACACACCAAGATTCGAATAAAGCTATACGTTGGCGCTGAGCTAACCCCTTGTTTTATATTGCAATTTAAAAATAAATAAACCTTTTTTGAAGACATTATTAAACTGTGTCATCTCATCCTAAATATTATTTTGTGGTTCAGTGAGCAAATGGATAACCTTGAACCAGCGGCCCGTTCTTGTAGTTGAGTGGTAAGTAAGCCAAGGTAAGCTCTAGGAGACCAAGGCTCCTGTCCAGGCCATGTCTAAAAGCACCTAATATTAGTTTATACGATTAACCCGTTAATTTAATATTCTAATTCATCGTGCAAGGATTGATCTATTTGTTATCAGGTGGTTTTTTTCCAGGCTAAGGGGGCGGCCAGATTGAGCGAGCAACTAAAATATAAAATAGAAACACATTGGTTGTAATGAGAGGTGGCCAGACTGGAGCGAGCGACTGAGCGTGCACGCTTGAAAGATAGAACTGGTTCTATTTTTCAAGCGCGCGCGCTCGACCCGGTATAGTCTAGTTTACAGGCGTTAGGAAATAATATTGTATATTGGTTCATTGAGTGCTAGGTAAACTTCTCATTTTGACATTTTTATTACTATCGATAGGTTTAGCACACTTGCTGCTAACGACCTAATTTAATTGATAAGATCATAAACCATACATATATATATATGTGTAAAACTGATATGTTAAAATACTTCAATATTATCAAAGTAGGCCTTTACAAATAAGAATCACCATTAGCGTGGAGAGAGGAGGAGAAAACCACAACAATAAATCACTTGTCAAAAACCACCCTCATTTCACTGAGCCAAGATTCGTAGCCTCCTCGTCAACAACTATCGGGGACTATCTGCTAATCACGCGCTCGCTCGCCAGTTTGGCCACCCAGTCGCTTGCGCGCTCGCTCGCACGCTTGTCAGTCTGGCCGAACCCTAAGCCGTGTGCTGATAAAGGCCTGTCTGCTAAACAAAACATGTTCGTTACATACACCCTGCAAAAAACTTCAATTATTGTAACTTAAAGAAAAGTATAAGGTAATATTTAGAAGTGATTTGTAAAGGTAAAAACGAATATGACAAAATTGACATCACATCCAAACTGTTAGTTAAATCTGTAAAATTTTCCGAAAAATGGGGATTCTAATTTTTTAAAGTTTATTTGTTAGACTAATTAAAACTAAGTAAACCAAAGTAGATTCAATATATATATTGTAAGTTTTAAAGTTTCCACCTCAGTTTAATTCTTTAAAGGACGTTAATACCAAAAACATTATTAAATAAGTTTAAATAAGGCAAAAACCGAGATTCCCGTTATTTTCTTCGCTCAAGTATCGACAACAGCACTTGGTGATTTAATGTCTCACTAACGTATGGTCTGCTGTAGACCAAATATGTTAGTACCTACTTCAATTTATAGTCAAAGCCAAGACAAATACATGCCACTCCTCTAAGATTTAATGATCTGAAATTGTCAGCGGAAAATATTAATTTTTATGGCAACATTAGCTAGATGGATAAGTTAATAAACAAACCAATTCATACCAATGCTACCTAACCACGAATTATAATTCAATAATAAACGGACGCAACGTTGACAACCATTTACAGCCGCCATTGTGAAGTAATTCTTGTACACGAGCGCCTAGATATTTTCAATGCCTCTAGTAGTCCATCACAAAACCCAATTTTGGGGGTATGATGTCATGATATGCAACAAGCCTCCAAGATACAGATAGAATCACCCAACTTGACGTGATAATTTTTTTTAAATTGAAAATGACACCTAGACACGGGAATCGATCTCAGGACTTTTGGATTACTATGTCAATCCTCTTACCACTGAGTTATCCAGGAGTCATCCCGTGCAATGGTTGATGGCGGCTGGTGATGCAAGAACTAGGGTGTTCACAAAATCAAATTTGTAATAAATATTTTGCAAATATATAAATATTTAGTTTGATTTAATCAAGACAATACCAACATAAAACTATGGATCCATATAAAGTGTAATTAAATCAACATGGCGCATGCATACGTATAAATAGGCCTACTTACATTGTATATTATAATATATATATATTTATATAGGCCTACATACGCACATAAAAAGTAATTATTTAATCTACTTTCCACAAAGCGACGCCATAGTGAACCAGGAAAGGTAAGCTCACTATTCTTCAGGTTAAACGAAGAGAACATACGTTTACTTGACTTAACATTGACAATAATGGCCTACTTGTGGATATGTGAATTTTCGTGCTTTTAATTTTTCTCGCTTTATGAAATATTCTGATTAGCAATGCTTTGTCCATGTATCTATTTAGTTCTTTACAAAACAGCAAGCAAGGTAAACAATACAAAGAAATTATTGGATTACAGCCACACATAGTCAATACTATATTTAGTAAATGTTAACTTAGAATTTGAGTTTATAATCACAATTTTTAATTTGAAAACCTTATCAATTGAATTTGACCTGCTTCGATGGCCGCTTGGTCTAAGCGATAGTCTTGCACAGTAGACTAGACTTCCGATGACGAAGAGATCGAGGTTCGAAACTTGGTCGGGTGTACTGTGGTTGGTTTTTCCAAATGGTTTTCCATTCTCCCTCCACGCACATGTGGGTACACTTCCTCTAATAAATACAACCTCCCTGATCCCTGAAACCATTAGCGTAATTAGTTTACAAGCGTACAACCCGAGTGGTTAGTAATACGTGGTGCTAAAAAAGAATTAAATTTATTTTTCAGATTCTAGACTTTTAATTATTATGTTATCCTGATAAATTAATGTATCACTATTTATATATTGCAACGTATTCATCATTAAAGAAATATTAAAACAAAAATATCTTCAATGATATCACTTTCACTTTTTTAGAACATATATTTCTGACTCTGAAGGGATAAAATTTAATTTAATAATGAATTGGCAGATTAAAAAAATTAAATATAAGAAATTAGAAAATCAATACACTTATAATTTATTTTATGTGATTAATGAATTAAAAATCCAGTTTTAATAATTGGGATATGTTTTCTTTATTCGACAAGTCTAGCCACCCTCAAACTCTGGGCAGTTATGGCTGCAGTGCGTAGAGCTGAAAATGGAAAGTCCTAGTCTACAATGTTTGTAATATGAGAAACATATCAGTTAAAACATTAACTACACTCTTACAGGTGGTCATTTGGATAGAATCGTAAGTCTTGCCTTTACTGGTTTGGTGCTGACGAGGAGGTAGGGGTTTTGATCTCGGCCGGAGGCACTAAGGTGTCAATTCCTAAATATGTTGTACTCTAACTCCACGCAATTGCGGGTACACTTCCTCTATGACTACCACTCTGATCCCTGGGGCTAGCCGTGGCTGAAGCGGTACACTCATTGGGATGGGATTGCCTAGCTTTCATGGAAGAAAGTTGATACATGTTATGAATTATTTACTGCAAGCAAAACTGAGCAGTTCCTCCTCACGGCGGTCAGGTCGTGACCCCATGTCTACAACCTCGCGTCAGCTAAACCCGTGAGGTTTCTGTGCTGGTGGCCGGGGTAGGTGACAGAGGTTGTCACTGGTTCCTTTCAGCCACTAAGCACTCGGTGGTGGGTTCCCGCTCACGAGGATAGCAGTATAGACTCCTCAGGTCCCCGCTAGTATGACATCTTTAATCCCTAGGCTGAGTATAGATCATAGGGTCCCCGACTAGGTAGTGACGCATCATTAATCCTAGCTGAGTATAGATCTCCTCAGGGTCCCACGCTAGGTTGTGAACGCATCATTAATCCTAGGGTGAGTATAGACATCTCAGGGTCCGCTATGTAGTGAGCGCATCATTATCCTAGGTGATTATAGACTCCTCAGGTCCCGCTGGTACGTGAGGCATCATTAAAACCCTAGGCTGAGTATAGACTCCTCAGGGTCCCGTTAGAAGTGAGCGCATCATTAATCCCTAGGCTGAGTATAGACTCCTCAGTCCCGCTAGTAGTGAGCGCACTTAATCCTAGGCTGAGTTAGACTCCCAGGTCCCCGCTGGGTAGTGAGCGCATCATTAATCCCTAGGGCTGAGTATAGACTCCTCAGGGTCCCCGCTAGGTAGTGAGCGCATCTTTAATCCCTAGGGCTGAGTATAGACTCCTCAGGGTCCCCGCTAGGTAGTGAGCGCATCTTTATCTGTGCTGGGGCCGAGTAAGGTATCAGCAGGTGTCACTGGTTCCTGTTCAGGCACACTAACTTTATCCCCTAGGGATCGAGTATAGACTCCTCAGGGTCCCCGCTAGGTAGTGAGCGCATCTTTAATCCCTAGGGCCTGAGTATAGACTCTCAGGGTCCCCGCTAGGTAGTGAGCGCATCATTAATCCCTAGGGCTGAGTATAGACTCCTCAGGGTCCCCGCTGGGTTGTGAGCGCATCATTAATCCCTAGGGCTGAGTATAGACTCCTCAGGGTCCCCGCTAGGTAGTGAGCGCATCATTAATCCCTAGGGCTGAGTATAGACTCCTCAGGGTCCCCGCTGGGTAGTGAGCGCATCATTAATCCCTAGGGCTGAGTATAGACTCCTCAGGGTCCCCGCTAGATAGTGAGCGCATCATTAATCCCTAGGGCTGAGTATAGACTCCTCAGGGTCCCCGCTAGGTAGTGAGCGCATCTTTAATCCCTAGGGCTGAGTATAGACTCCTCAGGGTCCCCGCTAGGTAGTGAGCGCATCATTAATCCCTAGGGCTGAGTATAGACTCCTCAGGGTCCCCGTTAGTAGTGAGCGCATCATTAATCCCTAGGGCTGAGTATAGACTCCTCAGGGTCCCCGCTAGGTAGTGAGCGCATCATTAATCCCTAGGGCTGAGTATAGACTCCTCAGGGTCCCCGCTAGGTAGTGAGCGCATCATTAATCCCTAGGGCTGAGTATAGACTCCTCAGGGTCCCCGCTGGTAGTGAGCGCATCTTTAATCCCTAGGGCTGAGTATAGACTCCTCAGGGTCCCCGCTAGGTAGTGAGCGCATCATTAATCCCTAGGGCTGAGTATAGACTCCTCAGGGTCCCCGCTGGGTAGTGAGCGCATCATTAATCCCTAGGGCTGAGTATAGACTCCTCAGGGTCCCCGTTGGGTAGTGAGCGCATCATTAATCCCTAGGGCTGAGTATAGACTCCTCAGGGTCCCCGCTAGGGTAGTGAGCGCATCTTTAATCCCTAGGGCTGAGTATAGACTCCTCAGGGTCCCCGCTAGGTAGTGAGCGCATCTTTAATCCCTAGGGTCGAGTATAGACTCCTCAGGGTCCCCGCTAGGTAGTGAGCGCATCATTAATCCCTAGGGCTGAGTATAGACTCCTCAGGGTCCCCGCTAGGTAGTGAGCGCATCTTAATCCCTAGGGTGAGTATAGACTCCTCAGGGTCTCCGCTAGGTAGTGAGCGCATCATTAATCCCTAGGGCTAGTATAGACTCCTCAGGGTCCCCGCTGGGTAATGAGGCATCATCTAATCCCTAGGGCTGAGTATAGACTCCTCAGGGTCCCCGCTAGGTAGTGAGCGCATCATTAATCCCTAGGGTTGAGTATAGACTCCTCAGGGTCCCCGCTGGGTAGTGAGCGCATCATCAATCCCTAGGGCTGAGTAAACTCCTACATACCTGGTTTTACACATCATTAATCCTAGGGCCAGTATATCTCCTCGGTCCCCGCTAGTATTGAGGCATCATAATCCTAGGCTGAGTAAGACTCCTCAGGTCCGCTGGGTTAAGTGGGCCTATATAATCCCAGGGCTGAGTCACGGATATCTTCTACCATTGCTCATTGGTTGTTACCTTAAAGGGGCATTTCCCGACCTAAGTAATGGATAAGCTCAATAAATTAATGAAGGCTATCGAGAAATTGTCCATGTGGGTTAAGATCCCATGAAGGGACACGTTGGCCTATTTCTGCCTCATTGGTGTAACTTGACAGGTTTCCGACTTAAATAGATAACCGTAGAAACCAGTTGTATAACGTGAGCAGCAGCGCGGAAGATTGGGCTTAGCCCCGTACCAGATCTTACTACCATGAAAGGGTACAAGCTCATTTATTCCACTGAAAATTATGCGGTTATCCATTTCGTAAGATCGGGAGTACAACAATCCTTAGGGTTAAAACCCCTCAAGCACGCGACCCAGTGGTTTGCCCCCCTCCACCAGCAATACTTACCCTTGGTCCATCGCATTTGATTACACAGAAGATTTAATCATAGGGATAAATTATCCAAAAATGGTGGTGAAGGGATGGTAGGGATACTTTTTTGATAAGGCATAACACCACCACAGCGCACCAGTGAGGAAGACCGACCACTTACAAAAGTCTGAGAACCAGACCAGAATGTTAGGCGTGTTTTGTTCACTGTAACTTTGTGGATCACCCGTCGGCTTATAGTGATCTAGGATACAACCAATAGTGTCTTTTGGCTAAAGAAACCCACACCTCTCTAAAGTATGCATATGTTATTTTTTACTTGTTCACAATTGATGTGAGAAAAGTATGGAAACTCGTGAACATGTTGGGTATTGACGATTGATTTAAAATTATAATGGACCCTCACGTATTATGGGCCACAAAACTAGAAACACACGTTTTGGTTGGTATGAAAGCAGAAACGGATGGATGCGTATAGCCTGAGCGGGTAGGTGCTTAAAAAAAAAAAAGTTCAAACTTGAGATTTAAATGTTATATGGTCATGTCTCGAAGCAAGATCGTGATTTTAATTTTAAGTTATAAAAAATAAAGAATAGTTTACTGGTTCATGAATATCATCAGTGTGACATTTTTTGATAGTGACCTAAACAATTTTGTTCAAAATGGATCTTGGACTGTTTTACGTAAATACTGTATACTTGGTTTTTGGAGGAAATTACGTTAAAGGGTAGCTTATTGACAACAGATTTTTTGAAAATTTTGTTCCAAACTATAATAGATTATACGGTTAAGTATGTATGATTGTGTTATAATATTTATTTTTTAAACTGCTGTAAGAAGTTGGTCATCAGTAAACACTTTCACCGTCAGAGACACAAGCTAGCCTTAATATATCTCTGCTCCGATAAGGTTGTTTCAGGTATTGGCTGCGTTTCAGATTAAATGGGATGTATCGATCCTGTGGGTGGGTGATCGCACGATGTTTATAGAAGCTATTTTTAAAATTAAAATGCTAGAAAAAACATCATTTCTAAAAATTTCCAGAATGATAGCAGCCACAGAAAAAGTAAGTTAAAGGTTTTTAATCTGGTGTTTCTATAATTTATCAGTATGTATAATAAAAAAGGGCATCCCTAAAAATATTTAAAAGGGTTTTAGTACTTTTAACGCGTGCTTTCTAAAATGCCTAAAATAAATATCTCAACACTGGGAACCTTATTAAATACTCTAAGTGTATTAATCATAACTTGTGAATGTGAGGAATGCCAGGCCTCCACCGTGGTTCGGATTCCACGTTAAACTGTAGGTCCTCCATTTCATCTCACAATCACCCTACCACTACACATTAGCGTAAGTGCGTATAACCCGAACGGGTAGTAAGACGCGGTGCTAATAATAATAATAATAATAATAAATACTCTAAATTCATTTTTAGCTACAGATATTAAAGTATCTGGGAAGATACAAAAATTATTATTAATATTTATTTTAAACCCCAACTGGAGTAAAAGTAAATAACTCTTGTCCTGTGAACATTGACAGAGAAGACTTAGGGGAACAAAATTGATAGATTAAAATGTATATTTATTTTTAATATCTCATTTTTTATCTTATAAATAATAAATCCACAACAAGTTATACAAACGCTATTAGTATATCAAATCATCACAATCATTACAAATTTATATAATCTGCAAGATTTTTCCTACACTTCACATTTTACTGCCCGTCCAAGATATCAGAATTTTTACACTAGAGATGAGTAAGATACAGTTTAGAAATAATGTACCCACATTTTGCGTGCGGGGACAGTGAGAAACCATTTAGAGAACTAATCTTCAGTACACCTTTCCGGGGTTTGAGCACCTACCTCCCCAAACTACACGAGCGTGATATCCCTGTTCACACACCCAATGGTGCGAGTAGTTCCCTCACCCACTGGTGCGAGTAGTTCCCTCCAGGCGAGGTTCCAAGAGTTGATAACCTAGTTCTACTAATAATCTGTGCTAACCACCTTCTGACACTTTAACCGATCTCCATGAGCATTAGCCTGGAAAGAGAGTTCTAAACCTACTATTGGTCAGTCTGGTGCACGATCCTTGCAAGTAAGCTCCACCCGGTGAATAGATCACTCTTGTTCTGACCTCGTCGAAAATTGCGTGGCCCCGATTCAGTGACTAGTTGAAAAATTCTCCTCCAAGGATCGAACTCTGGGTCATGAGGGTTGTCAGAGGGAGGGATGGGGGTGTAGAAGATATATGGAGCTCTAGTTCGGTAAGTGGCCATCAGGCACGCACCTCACCTTAGCACGCATCACGCGCACCATGGCCGAGGGGTCAGGGAGGCCGAACACAGATCTCAGAGGACCTTGGTTGTTTGTTTAGTCGTCCAAGTATTATAATTCCTGTTTAGCATTTCACCCGCAACGGTGATCACGTGGGCTACATTTAATTTTCACCTGGTCTGAATTAATAGTGGGGGAAAGTTTGAGGTTAGAATCTCATTCTTACTCATATCCACCCCATTAGCGTATTAAATAGGTATTAGCAGTGGGAAAAACTTTGTTTCCAAGCAAATTGTTCAAATAATTATGTGTTTACCAAAATGCGCATCTCAGCATAGCATTTGTGAAAGATAGGTAGGCCTTGTTTTTGTGTTCGATAGCGTTGCATTACAGACAAGTACTATTCTAGTTCGAATCCCGGTTCTGTAACAAAATTTAAAAATTTCTTCCCTAATTTTGTCTTTTATTGTAAAAACATTTGAGATAGTATTTTAATTGAATCAATCAAATAATTATGTCCTACTGGGACGCCTGTCTCTCTGGAGTCGCCTCTATTTGGCGTAGAAACGCCTTAGAGATTAGGCAACTTGTTCAACAGAGTTGAGCTGCGGGACTGCTCGTTCAGACCTCCTACACACCGTACATTGATGTGACGCTTACGAGCTGGGATATAAAAAGCTTACACTTTATAAATCATAATTTAAAAATGAATTTAAGAATCTTACATGAGTGCGTCACTGACTTATCTTATACAGAATCTATGTTATCTATATTATTTTTTAATTGGAAGTAGCCATGTACGGTCACAGTCTTTGTAACGATTCATTAGGCTTAGATAATGCCACTGCCACAACACAGATTATTAAGCCACTATGTCGTTTTCTTTGAATACTTACTAAGGGTACCTGTACGTACTCCCCCAATGACCCACAATATGGTGGTACCAATGTACAACAATCTCTTACATCCGCAAGCATAACAAGTAAAACTTAATTTTAGCTCTATAAATGATTGTAAAATACATAATTTTATGTTCTCTAATTTATGCACGCCCCCTCCAAATTCTCCCTTTCCCATGTTCACGAAGGTTTAGAGATATCCTCAATTCGTTGCTTAGTATCCAATGCCCAATGGTGTTATCGTGCCGTAGGGCGTCAGAATCACAATCGACTAGCCACAGGTAATGGGGATGTCAAGACTCGACTCTCAGCCGGATGCATTTAGAGTGATTTTTAATCAATGTCAGTATTTCTTACGGGAGTGGCAGTTCTGAAGCTTTAAAAAAACAACAACACTAGAATAGTTCTTATTGTCTAGAATGTTTTGTTGTGACCTTGTTAAAACATGACTTTATTTGTTTGAGGATATTTTCCTAGCTATTTACGTTTATCTCAGAATTGATAGATTTTCTTAAAAACTAAACTTCACCTTTTCATACATTTACATTTAAATATAAAATTTAAGTTTTATAATTCCTATAGTAGCACGTTGATACCTTTCACCTTCAAATTTTGAAAATAACAAAGCCTTCTTTAAATAACGCGTGATTTCTGAAAGTCTGAAACGCGTATCAACGCTGCGGTCCCCCTTAAACCGATCTCTATGTCAGGAGTCAATCAAATGTGCTCATTAGAAACGTAAATGGTTTCTCTCGTATGTTGCGTAACTTTCTAATGTATGTGAGCGTGATTGTATACAATCTTACTAGTATACCATGTTATTATTTTAGGGAACATCTTCATCAGTCAAATCACCCGACTCCACTCAGAAGGCGCAGGAGCTATGACATTCCAATGCGGACTCGAGTTAAGGGGGGGTCACCCTTCTAAGGAAGGCTCCTACCAAATATGAAGTGTGACTGATTATTGAAAATATGACGCTCAGGATTTGAATCATAACACACTGTAGCGTGACTCAAAGCGTTTAACGCCGTTTCTACCTCTACCTCTACGAAAAATGTGGATACGATTCCTATAAATTTTAGATTCCTCATTAATACCCCGATCAGTGTTAGTACGCAGTTAGTCCGGATGGGTGGTAAGACGTGATGGATAGTTCTGCATTTGTTGACTTTGGCTGTCCCAGCTTCTTAAATACTTATTTTTGATTCCTCTGTTGAGTGGAAATGTAGTTTCACCAGATGTTTAATAGTGTCCCAAGTACTATAGAAGTTTATAGATCATTACAATTAGGAGTTCCCAAATATACTTCCACTACAACCAGGTTTGGTCAACTTCTGGACACCGTTCGAAGCAAAGTCTCAAGGAGAGTGTAAGAAAAAGAAAAGAAACTGCACAAAATGGACGGAAGATAAAATAAATCCGATGGTTAAAAAGAATCAAGGTCCAATGCAGCTTCTCTTATTTGAACCCCGGCCTGACTCATAGAGTCAAGAACACTACCACACTCTAGCTGTGGTGGTGGAACTAGTGAAGTACTGAACCCCGGTCTCCTGATTCGGAGTTAAGCATACTAACACACACCTTGCTGTGCTAGAACTATTGAAGTATTGAACCCCGGTCTCCTGATTCGGAGTCAAGCATACTAACACACACCTTGCTGTGCTAGAACTATTGAAGTATTGAACCCCGGTCTCCTGATTCGGAGTCAAGCATACTAACACACACCTTGCTGTGCTAGAACTATTGAAGTATTGAACCCCGGTCTCCTGATTCGGAGTCAAGCATACTAACACACACCTTGCTGTGCTAGAACTAGTGAAGTATTGAACCCCGGTCTTCTGATTCGGAGTCAAGCATACTAACACACACCTTGCTGTGCTAGAACTATTGAAGTATTGAACCCCGGTCTCCTGACTCGGAGTCAAGCATACTAACACACACCTTGCTGTGCTAGAACTAGTGAAGTATTGAACCCCGATCTTCTGATTCGGAGTCAAGCATACTAACACACACCTTGCTGTGCTAGAACTATTGAAGTATTGAACCCCGGTCTCCTGACTCGGAGTCAAGCATACTAACACACACCTTGCTGTGCTAGAACTAGTGAAGTATTGAACCCCGGTCTCCTGACTTGGAGTCAAGCATACTAACACACACATAGCTGTGCTGGATCTAGTGAAGTATTGAATCCCAAAATGGTTTGAGTTAAAATATTATATTTGTAATTTTATTATTAGTCTGTTTAGTTAAAAATGTGAAAATAAAATGATACATTAAGCCGCCGGGAAGTGTTGTTGTAAGCTTTTGATACATTTTTAATTAATAAATCAAATAAGACCTTTTATACAACACCCAATTTCAGTAACTTTAGTCAAGTTTGGTTGGCTTCCTATTAAATCAGGGTTTAAGTGTGAGTCTATTTATTCACTACGTAACAAATCTGTTTCGATGAGTTTCATCCAGGTTGACCTGGTGGTCTAGGGGTAAGGTGTCAGACCTCTGTGCTGAGGATCTGGGGTTCAATCCTCGGTCCCAGCACAGATTTATACGATTGCCAAATCCTTCCTTCAGCTCTGACAAGACGTGTATTAATCACAACTTGTGAATGTGAGAAATGCCAGGCCTCCACCGAGGTTCGGATTCCACGTTAAACTGTAGGTCCTCCATTTCATCTCACAATCACCCTACCATTACTCATTAGCGTAAGTGCGTATAACCCGAACGGGTAGTAAGACGCGGAGCTAATAATAATAACAGTTTGATCCAAATATGTTTTTTAGTAAAAAATAAACATTTACTTATTCATGTGTATTAAATAGGAAATCCTACTTTTTATTACATGATGAAATTAATTTTTAATTTGTTTGAGGTATTTAACATACACTTTCGAACCAACTGATTATATCAGTACAAGACTTGTAAGCTAACTTAAATCTAGAACAGACACAACATACAGCCCCCGGCCAAAAATACATCACTGTGAATGGGGAAACCCACATTTAACCAATGATGCATTTTTCTGACATACTAGGAATCGAACCCGGTACCCTTGGATCACGAGACAGACACGCTACCGACTGAGCTTAGATGTAATCTACCTAAGTTTTAAAACTCAAACCAGACATCCACTTAAAAAACATTTCAGATGCAATTTTCTTTAATTCCATCAAATTCTTGTGTTAGACGTCTGTCACGCTCAGCGGGGCACGTTATGGTCACTGCTCTTAGCTCGAGCATCCAAGGGTGCCGTCTACTTGGAGGTACATATCCTCACACTGCGGTATTTATTATGGGAATGGCAATTTTAAAGGTTCAAAACCACTAAAACAATCCTTAGTTATTTGGTTCTGTTTTTACCCTCTTAAATAATGACTTTATTTGTTCGAGGAAAACCAGATCTATGTTTCTAGCCATATTATTTTGATCTCAAAACTTTGACATTTCGCATCATACGACTTTGAAAATGAATACAATTTCACCTTTTCACTATTTTTATAATTATAAAATTTCAAATGATATGTTCATTTCTATAAGAACATTTTTATATATTTTGCCTCCACTTTGGCACAAACCGTAATTTGAAATAACCAATGACTTGTTAAATAACACAGGATGTCTGCAACACGTGTCAGTGATCGGGTAGGCGAACCCTTACAGGGGGAATGAAAGTTAACGCGAGTTTTTTTTATGTGCGTTTACTCCTCCATTTAAGCTATCTGCAATTTACATCCATAAATCTAGGGAAATAATATGAATAAGGGCGATTTTAAGACCCTGCATCACAATTTGTTTAAAAACAACTGGTGGTAAAAACTATATGTATACCTATAATTTATGCCTGGAACAGAGGACACTGTACGAAATGGTTACGTCATGATCACCATAAGAAAATATACATTTTTAAGCTAATTACTTTCTAAATAACATACTTGTAAGCCTGGAAGCATTTTAAATATAAAAAGCCTATGTTATTTAAAAATAGAAAAATTACTTATAATAAGTATCATTCCTTAAAACCTTGAACATTTTTATAAGCCTTTAAATAATTTTAGTTACTATTTTACAGAAGCAGGTCTTCTGTTCGCTTTTCTCAGTATAACAATAAAATGGTGAAACTATGTAGGGGCCTATATATTTTTGTTTCTTTTTAAAAGTAAGAATTATTTTTATATTCTATGCTTAAACCTATTGCGCGTTCCAGCCTTGTATCTTCCAAACTTGATCACCATTAGTAACAAAGCTTCCCTGCCTCGATGAGCATGCAGACTAAATGGCAGGCTCATCTAATCTGGTTTACTGGTAACGGAGAGGTAAAGCTTTGAATTCCAGCCGGCTGAAGGAAATTTTTTTTTACTAAATTATTTTTTTTCACGCTATCTAGACACAAATGTGAGTACATATCCTGTAAATTATACCTTCCTAGTCTTTACTCCATTGGCGTTATTAAAATACGTATCGCTCGGATGGGTGTTAAGACGTGGTACAGAAAAAAAACAACAAAGATGAATAATTCCTCTTCCAACCAATTTCGTTCTGCACTTTATTCTGATAGTTATGGCTTAAACCTATTGCAATTTTTTTTTTCTTTTAATCTCAATGTTTTATAAAACTTAAATTGAAGTTCCGTAAATTACACCTAGAAACTTGTTTAGTTCTCGTCTTTGAAGGTGACATTAATAAATGTTCTGAGCATTTTGCTATTTTTCCATTTCCGCTTCTGCCCCGCGGCCCAAACTCTCCTCCCGCCAATTAGTGGACCAAGTCCGTCAGACCTGTGCGCGTAGTTCCAACAGCTTGTCCGCACGGAATATATGCGTGCGGCTTCCGGCCTGACCACGACCGAGTCATCACAGGCCGGGGTTCAATTATTATCATCATTATGTCTCGCACACATTGGCGACGCTTCTGTGTGGAATTCAGTACACACCAACTCTTGGCGTGTGTGCTATCCAACTATCATCGCGACTACGGGACAGACAATTTTTAAACATCTTAGAAAACATTCTAAAATAATAATTTAGATTAGGAGCATTACGATACAAAAATAATAAGACTTGAAACTGATGTAATAGTAATTTTTTAATGTAATGTACTTGTCAATATTTTTACTATACTTTAATTTTTTTTTGAAATATCTATTTATAAATTGTTAATACACTTTCACTGATTTGATCCAATTTTTTACATTAAAAATTACTAGTATACTATTAATTTCAAGTCGTATTATTTTTGTAAATAATTTTTTGTTTACACTGTATCTTTCTATCTGTCCGGGCTAGCTAGATATTTACACAAATCTCTTTGTGAATAGAAACGTATAAATTATAAGAAATGTGTTCGCATTTTTGTGGAGGGAGAGTGGACATTTTTTTAGTTAATAATAATAATAATAATAATAATAATAAAGTAATATTTAGTACTGCGTCTTAATACCCGTTTGGATTATACGCTTAAGTACTAATTACGCTAATGGTTTAGGAATTGGGAGGGTTGCATTTAGAGGAAGTGAACCCGCATTTGCGTGGAGGGGAATGGATAACCATTTAGGAAAAACCCTTCCAGTTCACCCGACCGAGATCGACCCTCGATCTTCCCGTCCTCGACGGTAGAGCTCAACACGACTAGCGCGTTAGCCAAATACACCACCGAGGTGGTTTTTTATTCTAAGTTAAAACTGCCATAAGTTCATACACCCGACCGAGATCACGAGGTGATGTATCGGGCCATGCGACCATCGAAGCGGGTAACAAGTAGCTATCATGGAAACCTGTAATTTGCTGATAGCACATGTCATAGCTTTCAACGATATCTAATAATGCGTGGAAGAGATACGATTTATCTTACATTAGTAAATTGAATAGAGACTTCCCTGTATTTCTAACAAATTAAAAAGAAACAATTATGTAAAGATGAAAATAGATAATTTTAAAGGGAGTTTCACGTGAAATGTCATCTATATAAGTGGTTAGAAACATTGATCTAGCCTTTCTAAAACAAAGTCATTTTATAAAAAGGTCACAACAGCACATTCCGATAAACTTGAGGATTGTTTTAGTGGTTCCGAAACTTTATGACAGCCATTTCCATAAGAAACACAACCGTGTGAAGCTATTTCCCTTCAAATAGGCGGCACCCTTAAGGGGGGCTTCTTGGTACGGGAGAGATTGCCGTGCAGATGTTCATTTCTAACGCAATATTTAATTCTACGATGTGTCATTTCAAAATATGGCGCACGCCAAAATAAAGTCGAAAGATTCCAACAGGGCTCTTTTTACTTAACAATCACTAAAAACACGGGTTTTTAAATAGGCTCACAGCAAAATATTATAAGATATTTGAGAACTAGTAGCGATCTTTCTTCTTAATCTTGATATAAGATGTTTCGTAATTTTCTTTTCCCTCTTTCTTATTCACATGCCAAACGGGGTTGTAGGGGAAAGATTAAAGTGAGTATAAGCTTGGACAGAATAAATAAGTAGCTACAGATAACGAACCATTGTATTTTAAGCCGTATGGCCTTATAGCTACTGATAATTTCTCGTTGACCGAGGAGGCCGCCTTAACTAGGATGCTAGGATCCTCAGGAAACGGAGTATGTGGACTAGTCTTGAACAATTTGAGACGGATCCGTCTCACTGCAAGCCAAGATGTCTCACGCACATGACCCAAGTATTAAAATGAGATTTTTAAAGAAAGAGATAGAGAAAGCAAGGTCATGTTATTACCGGCTAGGTCACAGACGCACACGACACGCCCACAAACAAAATGAAACTCTCGTCTCCTAACGCTCTCGTGGCTTTTCGCGCTAGCTCACGTCCAGGGATTCCCCGCCTTCAGCCTTGAGGCTTGAGCTTGGAGGATATTTACAGGAGGGGAAACTGACAATGATGTTCATGGTGCAGTGCAGACTTGAAGCAAAGGATTTGTCATGGGAGATATATAACGGAGAAGAAATTGACCATAATTCAAACAGTGCAAACCTGAAGCAGACAGAGGCTGTGCCTTGGAGGATACAAAATAGAGGGGGAAATAACCTTGATTTGCACCGTGAAGACTTGGCAGAGAGAGATGCTTTTCCTTGCTGGATACAATCTGGAGGAAAGTGGGAGAGTGGGCTGTTGCCATATTAAAGAGATGTGAGATGGAAATTTTTTTCCCAAGTATTTAAATGGAATAAATGCGTTGAAAATATTAAAGTTTTTCAATTTTTTTCATTTCTATTTAATTTATCATAAGGATATCATCAACAAAAACACTAATCAAATTATTTAAAATAAAGCAAAAAACTGTGATTCTGGTTATTTTCTCATACTAGTGAAGCGGCCGAGTAGTTTGGTGGATACAATCGTTGGATGTACTGTGATCAGGGGCGCACACAGACATTCTTCTTAGGGAGAGGGGGGGTCCAAAGTAAAGAAGTTACAGGTCAATAGTCAATCCAATCCATTACTCTTATAAGACTCATACTTTGAACAAATTACTTTATGAGGCTATATATACACAGACTATTGAGACATTGGGTTTTCTTTTAATCACTGCTTTAAGGTGATTTAACATTGATAAATCATTGATTTTTATTTAATATTTTATTTATAGGCTACTTCATGCTCACCAGGGGAGGGTCCGGACCCACTGGACCCCCCTTGTGTGTGCGCCCCTGGCTGTGATTAGATATATTAGTACTTTAATATTATAATCAAAGTATTTACTAAAACAGTGCCTTCTCTTGTGAATCAGTGATCTGAAATTGCTACCGGAAAACTTTATGGAAACATTATTGTAACCGTTTCCGACTGAAAATGTATAGGAAAATGTGCATCTCTACTCGTGGGTTGCTACCAAAGCAAGCAAGGTTGATGAGACTGTGCGATTAGAATGTTCCCTCCCATTCAGTATCAAACTTACTCTCTAGAACAAGGATGGACAAACTACGGCCCATGGGATGAATATGGCCCACTGGTGTGGTCAATCCAGTCCGTGGGATAAGGAATTAAAATGTTTTGCGGTGTGAAGCAGGCTTTTTTTTTAATACGACAAACCTGAATTTTTTTTATAAAACCATGATAGTATCAACATTTACAAAATTAGTAAATCATGCCCAAGAATATATGACAATGTTTGTATTCTTATATTCATGCGTGATGCGAACAAGTGTTTTCAATCAGGAAACTTAGGAAAAGAGATCTTATAAAAACCAACTTACTGATGAGTATCTGTCTTCTCTCTTGTAAATCACCTCACAGATTCACTCATCTAACACATCATTATATAACTCTTCTGAACGAACTTAAAAACAAACTAAGCCACTATGGTATTTCTGATCATTATATATCCTCAATGTATTTAAACTTATTCATGTCAGGAGAAGAAGAGTCGCAGGAAATGATGGACCAGCTGGTGGAGACAGGGTGAAGATATGGCATGGAGATCAACATTAAAAAGCCAAAAGTGATAAGGATTTCAAAAAATGAAGAGCTGCGGAAAATCAAAGGAGTTGGAAAGCAGTTCAAGTAGGCCTACCTGGGCAGTCTGACGACAAATAATGCCTACTGTACCAACAAAGTTAGAGGATCGCATTGGTCACGCAAGCCTTCAACAAGAAGATGTTACTGCTGACCAACAAGTTAAATTTGTAAGTGAGAACGAAACTAATGAAATTCTTCATTTGGAGCATCGTTCTGTATGAAGTAAAAACTTGGATTCTCAGGAAGATGGAAAATAAATAATTGGATAGCTTTGAAATGTGGTGCCGGAGAAGACTTGAGAAGATCAGGTGGACAGACAGGGTGACAAATAAAGAAGTCTTAGGAAGAGTGGAGGAGAAGAGAAACATTTTGGATGTGATTCTTAGTTAAAAAGCAATTTGTATCGGGCCCATCCTTAGGAGGAACTTCTTCTGCACGACGTAATAGAAGGCAATGTTGAGTGAAGGAGGAGCTTAGGAAGAAGGAGGATTCAAATATTCGATGATTGGAAGAAAAGACAACTTCTGGGAGCTGAAGGAGAAGGCAGAGAACAGGGCGCATTGGTGGTCTAAGTTCACTGACAAAAGGAATGGACCTGTCGTAAGACAGAACACCTAATAATAACGTAATCCTATAATGTGTGTTTATCGTTTTTTCTAAAATAAATTTTGAGGACAATTAATTAATAAAAAATCTTTAGACAGCCATTTATTTTACCCTCCTGTAAGTAAGTTTACACATCCTTGCTTTAAAACAAATAACCAAACACTCGTTCAGTCAAATATTTGTTATGTTGGTAGCTAAGTGGATAGTTAGGGTGAGGGAACAGTTTAATGGTACAGTCCCTTCATGTCTTGCTTGCCTCCCAAATAATCCTAAAGCCACTCCTGGTATAACTTTGAAAGTTGTAAATATAGAAGAAATAAATGTTAGGGTTCCCTCTCGTGTTAGACTGGCCTGCCGATAACGATGAGATTGGGGTTAGAATTCCGGTCGGGTCTACTGAGGGAGGGTGGTTTTCCCCAAATGGCTTCCCACCCTCCTTTGATGCAAATGCGGGTAGATTGACCTATAAAATGTTTCCTTCCTCATCCCTACCTAATAAGAGTAATTATATATATATATATATATATATATTAACCTGAACATGTAGTAAGACGTGGTGATAAAATGATAATGATGATAATAATAATAATAATAATAATAATAACAACAATAATAATAAATACCTAAACAAATATGAATCATCAGTAAGCTACCATAAGTTAATTTTTTCCATGAAAAATCAGAATTTTCTTATTTATCATTTAAAACACTCACCAGATATCAATTTTGAGCAAAATTATAAAAATAAATTTTCTAACCATTTAAAATTTTCAAAAATCAATCATTAATAAACTATTCCTTGTTTTGGAAATATAATTAAAATCATGATATCACCTTGAGGTCTTATTGTATAGCAAATAAACAAAAGGATTGAACGAGAACCATCAAACCATTTCGGCTGTAGTTCCAGGTACAGACAAGACAGAGGGATGGATATGAAGTTCAGGGACACATATCAAGATCCATAATTATCTTGCAGGCGAATATTTTCACGATTACATTAATTTATCTGCGAGAAAGAAAAGTATAAACATGAAAACACACATTCGTATCGTAAACAATGGAAAATTTCAATTGTGGCTTCATAGGTATGCTTCAAGTATTTCTTCAATCTGTGTTCTCCTTGAGCTCGTCCTTCTTCAAATTTATATTCAAAGTTCCTCTCCAATCTGTGTTCTCCTTGAGCTCGTCCTTCTTCAAATTTATATTCAAAGTTCCTCTCCAATCTGTGCCCTCCTTGAGCTCGTCCTTCTTCATATTTCTATTCAAAGTTCCTCTCCAATCTGTGCCCTCCTTGAGCTCGTCCTTCTTCATATTTCTATTCAAAGTTCCTCTCCAATCTGTGCCCTCCTTGAGCTCGTCCTTCTTCAAATTTATATTCAAAGTTCCTCTCCAATCTGTGCCCTCCTTGAGCTAGTCCTTCTTCATATTTCTATTCAAAGTTCCTCTCCAATCTGTGCCCTCCTTGAGCTCGTCCTTCTTCAAATTTATATTCAAAGTTCCTCTCCAATCTGTGCCCTCCTTGAGCTCGTCCTTCTTCAAATTTATATTCAAGTTCCTCTCCAATCTGTGCCCTCCTTGAGCTCGTCCTTCTTCATATTTCTATTCAAAGTTCCTCTCCAATCTGTGCCCTCCTTGAGCTCGTCCCTTCTTCAAATTTATATTCAAAGTTCCTCTCCAATCTGTGCCCTCCTTGAGCTCGTCCTTCTTCATATTTATATTCAAAGTCCTCTCCAATCTATGCCTTCATGAGCTCACTCTTCTTCATATTTCTATTCAAATTTCCTCTCCAATCTATGTCCTTCATAATCTCTCCCTTCTTCATTTTTATATTCACAATTCCTCTCCAGTTTGTTTCCTCCAAAGTGCCCGTTCTCTCCATTAAAATGTTGCAGCCGGATATCTTCCCGCGCGCAGCCAGATGAAACATCGAGAAATAAAACAAGACGACAAGGGGGGCTCGTTCTGTATCAATTACTGACGGTTCAGGATATTCTGAGCCTCTCACTTACCTTCCCCAACATCTCTGGCCACTACAGTGTTTAATTCATTAGTTCACGTTTTCACCGCGACTTCTATGCAGCCTCTTCTCAACAATTATGCACAACTCGATTGTACTAGCATGAAACATCAACAAACTAGAACATTTCTTGTACTGTAATTCTTTGTAGTGACGCAGCGAAAATCGTGTAGAAATGCGCCTTTGCTGTCGTGACACTGTTATTCTCACCCCGGCTTGTCTTGGCAGCACTACAGTCAGCTCCACCTTGTCTTGCCAGCACTACAGTCAGCTCCACCTTGTCTTGCCAGCACTACAGTCAGCTCCACCTTGTCTTGGCAGCACTACAGTCAGCTCCACCTTGTCTTGCCAGCACTACAGTCAGCTCCACCTTGTCTTGGCAGCACTACAGTCAGCTCCACCTTGTCTTGCAGCACTACAGTCAGCTCCACCTTGTCTGCCAGCACTACAGTCAGCTCCACCTTGTCTTGGCTGCACTACAGTCAGCTCCACCTTGTCTTGGCAGCACTACAGTCAGCTCCACCTTGTCTTGGCAGCACTACAGTCAGCTCCACCTGTCTTGCCAGCACTACAGTCAGCTCCACCTTGTCTTGCCAGCACTACAGTCAGCTCCACCTTGTCTTGGCAGCACTACAGTCAGCTCCACCTTGTCTTGGCAGCACTAGTCAGCTCCACCTTGTCTTGCCAGCACTACAGTCAGCTCCACATTGACTTGACAGTACTGTAGCAGACCTCACCTAATTTGGCAGTACTGTAGAAGATCCCGGCTTGACTTGACAGTATTGTAGCAGAACCCATCTTGTCTTGGCAACACTGTAGACAACCCTTCCTGGCCTTCATTTTTAAGTTTTTTCAACTGTCTGGAAGCTGTAAATAGCTACAGAAGAGAAGCTTCTGCAGTGTTTTGTGTTGGGAAGCTGGTGTTAGCTGTTCATACACGTATTGGGGGTTGCTACACATTAGCAATATACTTGATTACCGATCACACGGAGATTTGAGTTGGATTCCCGGTCGGCTGCTTAGAACGTGGTTTTTCTTAAATCATTTCTTACTCTCCCTCCAATTAAATACAGCCGCATAACTTCAAAAGTCTACCTTCTTCATTCCTACCCCCTTAGTGTAAATATACGTGGATTATCCGAAAGGGTAGTTAGACGAAGTGCACCCAAAAATTGCTCATAGCTCTCTAGTTCACCGATAGTTTATTCAAATGATAAGTGAATGACAAACAACGGTATGAGTTCCAGCAAGGTACAGTATGTTGTTTTCTAGTTCTCATTCTACCATCACAAGCATGGGGACAGTGATCCTACGGTAAGATACAGTAGCCCCATGGCTTCTTTGGTGCTGACTGACAGCTGACGCCTTTGAAAAGCAACCAGACCAAATTATATATTTCTATGCCGAATCATATGATCTGCAAAAAAACATGTGTTTAGCAGCTGTCACTTCTGACAGTCAAAATTTAGGTATATACCTAACTGTTGACTGTCAGAAGTCAGCTATGAACTGTCAGTCAGCACCAAAGAAGCCATGGGGCTACTGTAGTTACCGTCATAAAAACTGAATGGTGGGGTGGTATTGGAGACTGATTGAACCTTGTAGGAGGTGGTAGTAAGCGGAGTATAAAGGAATTAGAGACAATAGTAAAACAAACAATAAAAACAACATTTTCAACTTAGTCTGCAATGAGAAAAACCAGTAAGAAATGGAGCTCTTTGTTTTACCAACATATTACAGCCAGGGAAAGTTGATTATAGTCGGTACCGTACAAACACGAATTTAGAGATTGTACGAGGGGGAGGGGGAGGAGCACAGATGTATTGAATTGAGAAAAATTTGCGTTCGCTGGTAGGCATATTTTTCCTTAACACGCGTCCTTCTTACCGAGTATCCAATGCACACCCATACTTTAACACAACCTAGCAATAAGATGCAAAAAAAAAATATATATATATATATATTTTACAACCTCATTGGTCACCGCCACAGACCTCACCCTCCACTTCTATTAGTCTAAAAAAAAATATTCTACCTAAGGGGGGGCACGTGCCCCCTCTGCCCACCCCCCTTAAATTCGCGCTTGGTACCGTATCGAAAATACAGACGATACTTTGAACCAAGTTATTTAAAAAATAAACTTTATTTCAACTCACCATCAGTTTTATTTTCTTTCTTTTCTGCTTCGTGTCAAGAAAATGATAAATGTAAAAAAAAAAATTTGAAAATTTATTCCCAGTCGTTGATTAGAAAGAAAAGTTTAGCCTTTTTTTTCTATCCATCCGGGCTATCATTATATTACACAAATGGAGTAGGGATAGGATTAAGGAAATGTACCCGTATTTGTTGTGGAGTGAGAATTGGGAAACGATTAAAGGGGGGGAAACTCAGTACACTCGGCTGAGATTCCAACACTGACCTCCCCACACCCCCAGTAAGCTAGACTAGACGCCTATGTCTGCGTGCCCACCAGTGCGGGTGTCAATGTTGTTCACACTTTTATTCATTAATTCATTTTCTAAATGAATAAATAAATGTTGTTCACACTATATTTATGTTTTGTATCTTATAAAAAGTGTTTTTTTTATCCCATATTTGGTTTTATAATGGCTTTTTAAAGGATCTGTCAGCCCATTTTTAAGTTTCGGCTGGAGTTATAAATTTTGAAAAATGTTGTGTGATGTTCCTTGAACAACAATTAGATTAGTACTATAACTCTATATATATGCTAAATATAGTTTCATGTGTGACCAGTATATTTTCATAAAATGACTGCCAATAGAGGAATGTTTAGTCCAGATTAAAAAAACAAAAACTGAACACATTGTTATTAGTTTATTGATTAAGTACTTTATTAGTGACGCACCAAGAAATGTACTTTGATGGGAAGGAAAGGAGGAGGGGCCTACACACTACGGAAGCTATTATTTCTGTTCTTTTCTCTAATTATGAATTTTAGAGGCACTATAAATGTGTGTAACTGTTCAACATTTGAATATTGAATCATAAGAATAGTCTTAAAATATGTTCGATAATCTAGTTGTAGTCCAGAGGGGTCCAGAAGTTTCGAGGGAGAAATGAATAGTCCTGAGTAGGGACGATCACTTTCTAGTGGGTCCAAGCAGTTACAAATGGGACCCGAGTATCCCCGAATCTATCCAAGCAGACCCGAATAGAAGCCGAGTTGTCCCGAGCTGGGAACAAACTGACCAAAGTGGGACCGGTCAGACCCGATCTATAAGTATCTAACGAGTCCATTGTGTAATACTGACATACGAGTAGAATTGTTTGTGGCAATGTCCCCAAGCTGTCATTCGTCATAGTTCCTGGGGTTTCTGAGTCCACGCGTGTTTGTTGCATTGCGCAGGTCAGGATTGAACCAAATTAGTGACAAATCATAGTTATTATGTGCACCACTCAGTGCATCAGACCTCGAACAAATTATCAACACAGACAGTGTCGTCACTTGTTTTTATGATCTTGCACACAATTCTTTACACACACGAAGTGATCTTAGAAGAGCGCACACAACGTATTATTGGCTGGAATTGAGCCAGTGTTACCACGTTCTTTGATCTTGACGGACGAAGTTTTCATCCTACATCAAACAATAATGTCCTTTAATAATAATAATTAATAATATTTTATTATTACTATTATTCTTAAAAATAATAATTATTATTATTATTATAATAATATTAATAATAATTTATTATAATATTAATAATAATAATTATTATTATTATATAATTATTATTATATAATTATTATTAATAAATTATTAATAATAATATATTATTAATAATAATATTATAATAATTATTAATAATAAATATTATAATAATATATTATTAATAATAATAATTAATTAATAATTAATATAATTAAATTATTAATAAATATAAAATTATTAATTATAATTAATAAATTATTATTAATATATATCATTAATTATAATTAATATAATTAAATATAAATTAATTATAATTAAATATTAATTATATTAATAATAATTATTTTTATTATTATTATTATTATTATTATTATTATTATTATTATTATTATTATTATTATTATTATTATTAGCACCGCATCTTACTACCCGTTCGGGTTATGCGCACTTACGCTATGTGCAATGTGATGGTGAGATGAAATACCTACAGTTTAACATGGGATCCGAACCACGGTGGAGGCCTGGCACTCCACATATTTACAAGTTGTGGTTAAGACATGTATTGCCAGAGGTGAAGGAAGGGTTTGGAAATCAGATAAATCCGTGCCGGGACCAAGGATTGAGCCCCGGACAACCAGAACAGAAGTCCGACATCTTACCCCTAGACCGCAAGGCACCTACGCTTATTAATTCGATTTGTGAATAATGTATGGGATGGAACAATGGTACCTAGCACATGGATAGGTACCAGGACCCCCTAGCATCTGGGATGTATTCATGCCTGGAATGGAAACGAGATATAATAGATCAGAGATTCTCAAAGTGGGGTTTCCGAGACTTCGTCCAAGGGGTCCGCGAAATCGTCCAGGAAATCCATGACATACCTTTATAATTTTTTTTAGATATAATAAAATTTGAAATAAAAGGATAAATCGCTGATCTATTCTAAACACAATGAAGATGTATTCCCATTTTAAAGCTTGGTGAGAAAGTGAGGCCAAAAAGTGGGGGGTTGACCACGCCCCTTGTGCCCACATCTTTGAGAGGAGCATTAGGAGATTCACTTTCATATTAGTTTTCTCGTCAGCCAGCACAAAGAATTTCCAGAAAAAGTAATGAAACATTTGATGTCCCTTCCAACAACTTATTTGTGCGAGTGAGCCTTTTTTGGTAAAAAAAATGTAAAATGAAATTGTCTTAATGTGGAATGAGACTTAAGGAGATGGTCACTAAAATTGCTAAGGATTTCAATGATATCTTCAAGTTAAACAAGCACTTCCATTCCTCACATATATTATCAGTGTTTATAAATGTAGAAATATAATACATATTAAATTTTCTTTTGATTTGTATTGTAATTCTTTTTACATTTATTAAAAAAAAATATTATCTAAAAGTGTACATATTATCATACCTATATTTATTTGATTTTTCATTTATATTGTATTGTATTTAAACTAAAAATATATTATGACTAATTTATACCTATAATATACTATACATTTTTTACTATAATTTTTTAAAATCATTTATCCAACATCAAGGGGTCCGCATATCAGCTGTTCCATGGTCAAAGGATCCGCGTAACTAAGAAGTTCGGGAACCACCCTAATAGATTTTTAAAACATTCAAATCATACAACTTTAATTTTATATCGTTTTGTGACACAAACATTCTATTTAGTCAGAAATATACAAGGCATTTTCATTTAATTTTTCGTAATCCTAAAGATATTTAGGATTGAACCAGGGTCCTCTTCAACCGTATCAGCCTCCCTGGCCACCCAACCATGCGGAAGAGACGAGCTTAATTTTGAAATCGATGTGATTCATCTCCGTGAGTGAGTGAACAAAACACAAACCTTTGTTGTTGCTGTAAGAAATGTTTCACGTTTATAAAACAGATAACAGCGTTGTATTTTTTTTTTTTTAGGTATTCTGGATTGAAACTCTTGATGTGGCCATGAAACTAAATCCGGTACAGAGGTTCTCAAGGCCACACGTAATGCGAGTGCGTGAGAGACGGGCGGGGGAAATTCCAAAGAGATGGGAACAAACGGATGAAGAGAAATATTTTTAAAACTAATTAAATTCTGCCTTTTATCCTCAAGTAAAAGTACTCGGAGTAAGTGAAATACGAGAGGGACAAAATGCACTTTCTGGTAGAATTTTACGTTCACTTTTTAAATGCAGGTATATTTCAAACAAAACTACTTCGAAAATAACGGGAAAATATCCTCACACTGCTGTATTAAATTTTATGGGAATGGCAGTTCTGAAGCATCAAAATCACAAATAATTTTGAACTATCTCGAAATGCTATTTTATGACCCTGTTAAAAATTAATTTATTTTTTGAGGTACAGAACCTTGAAGCCCATTCCTCGCTTCGATTAACATCTAGCTTAGGTAGGTAATACAATTTGAAACAGACGTCACAATGTGGTGGGGCTTTCTAAATTCAACTTTAAAAAACAGTGAACACATTTTAACATATTTTTAAAATACATTAAAATTGAATATTGATTATTTTAAAATAAAACAAATATTTTAACTGAACAAAATGTTGCTGTTGTCAAGTTAATAATGCATAAAATCACACTTTGATATGCTTTCTGGCACAAACGTAATCTCTTACCTAATATCCCGTTTAATTGACCATGAGATTTGCTCTTAAGAGGCCACCATAATCCCCAAATTATATGTGAAAATATGTGTGTTATGTTTAACGAATTTATTAGAAACGAATATGATTAAGTTATGCTTCTCCAAAAAGTTTCCTGACAGATTTAAGGATCTCTCTTTGTCACTTTAGTTTTTTGTTTTTTTAACCTATAAACGGACAGATATATTATTATAATCAACTGTCAAAAATCTTTAATTATCTCACAGGGTTTCCTAAACTTTTTTTCAGAATTAATAAGCGAGGAATAAATCACTGCACAGCCTGATAAAAACTGCATATTAAAATGTTATGGTCACAGCGCAATATTTTGATATTGCAGTAAAAGTTAAAGGAAGTTGCCTACCTATGACGTCACGACAGATCAAGACAGGACCTCCCATGTTTTGAATTTACGTTTAATTCAGCGAGTTATAAAGATATAATGTTGAAACGAAAACCATAAATATTTAAATAATTCTAAAAATAGTCTTAAAGTGTCATAAAATTTTTATTTTTATCTTGAATCACCTTTTTTTTATATAAACGTATGTTTTCTTATAAATAATCTGCAATTTAAGCTATTTGGCTTGGCCACGAAAATGGCCTTTAGGAGTCTTCCCGCCAGAATGTAGACTAAAAAGGTCCATGTAAGCACATGTCTATTTAGAATAGGAAACTATAGAAAATGTAATTTAAAAAAACAAGTCAGTGTTTTCAAGGTGAAAATAGTATAATTAATGTGTAAACTGTCAGGGGAAGAGGGGAAGGGTTATCATCAGATAAACAAGAGGCCTCACAGGGTGAGTTGCTCATTTTATTCCCTCTCTTTCTATTTCTCACAGTTGCGTTTAAGTTTGATAACGCTTAAAGTGCTTAGATGGGTTTTAACCAGCTTCATTGGCCACATGGTCTAAGGCGCTACTCTCGTAATGGAATAAACTGCCGAAGATGGGGAGATCGAGGTTTCGATCCCAGTTGAGAGTACTATTGGTTGTTTTCCTAAATAGTTTTCCACTCTCCTTCCACGCAAATGTGGGTACACTTCCTTAAATTCAGCCTTCCTAATCCCTAACACACTAGTGTATTCATACGTAGCCGTATAACTTGAACGAGTAATAAGACGCAGTGCTAAAAAATAAGTTGTTAGTATTGCTGCCAGGTCTTGCAAGCACCCACCGTACGCTCATTAAGTTTAGTGTAAAGGGGTGAATAAATACGAGTTCTAGCTGTTGGCCTCTTTTACTCGCACATTGAAACTTGTTCGCGCCTCTATGTGTTTGTTTTTTCCTCGATGGGAAAATTACGCTTTAAGGACAGGTATAATATAATTCTGTTAGGAAGGAGCCACTGTAAAATATTATTATTATTATTTAGCACCGCGTCTTACTACCCGTTCGGGTTATACGCTTAAGTACTAATTACGCTAATGGATTAGGAATTGGGAAGGTTGAATTTAGAGGAAGTGAACCCGCATTTGCGTGGAGGAAGAGTGGAAAACCATTTAGGAAAACCACCCCCAGTTCACCCGACCGATATTCGAACCTCGATCTCCCCGTCCTCGGCAGTCGAGCTCAACACGACTAGCGCGTTAGCCAACTACGCCACCGAGGCGGGTCACTGTAAAATACAAACATATGTTTTGTCGACCAACGTTGATTTTTTAGTTATTTAAAAAAAAATATTTGAGATACCTAACGTGCACTTTCTAAACCGACTTACTAAAGCAACACACGACATAAACTAACTTAAATCTAGAACAGACACAATATCCAGCCCCCCCCCGGTAGTTAATTAATCACTGTGAAGGGGGAAACAACACATTTTACCAATGATAATATTTGGTCATGCCAGGAATCGAACCCGGGATCTTTAACACAGTAGACAGACGCGCTATCGACTAAGACGAAGTGTCAAACTGTCAACAGTGATACCATTTTACTTTATTACTACTATAATTTCATTATCTATGAAAAGTAAGTTGTAGATCACTTGACTTTAAAGTACAAGTAAATGAAAAATGTATTAATAACTTTTATAAATGACAAAGGAATTTCTTACGATATAAATAAGACTGTATTTTCTTCATCTCAGATCTTCTACATTTTGAATTAAAATCCGTCGAAAATGAGCCATGTTCACCTTTATATGATTTTTTTTTAATTTATAAAACCCAAATTGTTTAACAATGGGGTGACCCAGTGGCTAAATAATTTTATAATAATGTAAATTGATAAAAATAAAGAAAGAAGAAAAATAAACTAATAAGTTTAAATTTAATGAAGAAAGTTCTTAACGCAAATTGAGTAGTATTTCGTCATTGCTGCCTTAAAAGCACTAATTCTAATACAAAAGATAGAAAAAGAAAGATGTCACCTTTGTGCATTGGCTTCTTCCTACATTTTTCGTATTTCCTTAGATGGGCTTTCTTAGTTATTTAACTTACACTTATTAATGTGTTATTAATCTTTCTTTATTTTTATCAATTTCCAATACTATAAAACTTAAAATGTGAAATTTTCGATCTTTCAAGAACATACTATCACAGTAGCAATCAATATTAACACAAGTGTAAAACGCAGGGTTTAATATAAATGTAGATAAAATGGGTGTAACACAAAATAATCGAAGTTTATAGACTGTAAAATTAAATTTCGGGATGGAAGGAGTGGTGGAGTGGAATTCAGTAAAAAAAAAGCTAGATCTACAGATATTAGATTTAGTAAACAAGTTTAGGGAGTAAAAATAAACTACTAAGATAGTATTTAGAAAGTGAGAAAAATGAGATACAAAAAGATATATACATAAAGTGCAGGATATAATAATTAACAACAGTAAACTGTGTTAATATTTACAGAGGTCATAAATATAGTTTATTATCATTATAATTTATAACAGCCAGTATTCTACACCTTTCACGAACGGTACATTAAAAACCATGGACCCTCAAAACAAACTAGGCCTACTAGAGAAATAATGGAGAGGTGTTGAATTGTACTTGAAATAGGACCGAGTACTAGGACAAAGGACTATGACAGAGATCTAGGACAGAGTATTGAGACAACGGACTATGACAGAGAACTAGGACAGAGTATTGAGACAACGGACTATGACAGAGAACTAGGACAGAGTATTGAGACAACGGACTATGACAGAGAACTAGGACAGAGAACTAGAACAGAGTATTGAGACAACGGACTATGACAGAGAACTAGGACAGAGTATTGAGACAACGGACTATGACAGAGAACTAGGACAGAGTATTGAGACAGAGAACTATGATAGAATACTAGGGGACATAACTAAGACCCACAACCCATTTTTTATAGATGTCTTGAGTCCAACGGAGGAGAATAGTGTCAGTTCTCTACTCTCTAGTCATCTCCCAGAGTCATCATTCGTGTGACCAAACCGACCAATCAGAACGGCGCGGTATCATAGCAACACTGGGACGTGCAAGAGAATACCCCCCCACCCCCGTTCCGGTGGCCCCTCCAGCCCTGACTGTCCCAACAATGCGTCCATTAGTTGTGGGTCGTGACTTGACGCTCCTTTAAGGGACTCTATGAGGGACAGTCAGGAGACTTTGGAGATTAGATGGAGAGAGGAAAAATATGAGGAGCAGGAGACTTTGAAGGAATAGACTGGAGAGGAATAGGACGAAATATGAAGAGGGACTCTTGAAGGATATAGACTGGAGAGGAATAGGAAAAATTATGAAATAAAGAGGACCCTTGAAGGATATAGATGATAGGAAGGAAATAATAACATATGAGGGAATTTATTGGAGGATATTTAGTGAAAAGTAACTAGGAACATTAATGTAATATGAGATCTATTAGATGATTTTTAGTGAAGAAGAACTAGGAACAAAGAAATATAAATCACGAAAGTATACATTGAGCTACTGCTCTAGTTTTTGTTTTTACTTCCTATAAACACATTTATAAATATACCCTACAATTCCATTTTTTAGTATATTTGTATTTAATTGGTCAGTTCTCAACTAAAAAATATGCTATTCATCATTCTTTCTTCCTCAAACTTGACAAGTGTCGCCTTTTCCTTTGCTCACATGCTTGAAGTCCTCACTCTCAGAGTAAAAGAAGAGTTATCTTCCCAGACTATATCTTCCATGAATGAAACCCGGCTTCCAGACGCAATGTTGGGTGGGGAATAGGTGTCTGTATCAGCAACAGGGGAAGGGAGGAAGGACTACGGAGTGATCAGGATCGCGTGAACTGGGGAAGGGGGAGGGACCACATGTGTACTTATGGTACAATGCACTATTAAGGTTGGGTGCTAGTGAGCGCTAATTTAGTGCGCTAATTTTGCAGTTTTTATAGCATAAACATTTTTTGAACAAAATAAATCCAATTTTTCTTCTATAAAAACATAGAGTTTAGCTTTCTGCACGTGCTAATCTCAACAGTTTTTGAATATCTGGCATGAGCATGGTGGCATTTGGTGACAAACTTTTTAAATTAAGAGAAAAAGTTGTCATTAAATTCAGGACACCCTTGACAGATATTCAAGGAATGTTGAGATTAGCATGTGCAGAAAACTAAACTATATGATTCTATAGAAGAAATATTTGATTTATTTTGGCCAAAAATGTTTATGCTATACAAACTTCAAAAATACTTCCCTAAACTTACGCTCACTAGCACCCCATCTTAACCCATAGGTCGGATTTAAGGAGTATAATTTGGGGGTGCCAGGCGAGTTGTGGGAAGGGGGGGATTCAGAGGTGAAATTTAAACCCTCGTAAGAAAGTGCAATATTTTGATTGTATTAAGAAAAAAAACACAAACAAAATTCATTCTTTCAGAACTAGTTCTGGCTAATTTAAATAAGTTTACTGGACACTCTTTAAATAAGTTTCGAATATTTTAATATAACACTTTTAGGCATTAAATAATAGAATTTAGGTCACACCCATACAAGTAAATGATAAAATTGGAAGGGTTAATTAGTATAATTCTGGGGTGATTTCATTGAATAATATCTCCTCTCGCAGCTCAACACGACTATGCGTTAGAACAGTACGGAAATTTATTTATAATGTTATTTAAAAATCTTCCTGGAACTATTTAGAACTCAACTTTACTTTCAAAAGTTTAATAGATTTGCTTTTTTTTTCCTCAATTTAGTCTAAAATGTTTTTTGTCCTTCTTGCATCAAATACATGTCAATAGAATCAAAACCTAAGTTTTATATATTTCAAACTCAGAAAATAAGACACAATTTGAAAAGCTTTCTTCTCCATGTTGGTTGATCTTAGCATTGTTGGGTCTCCTCATGTTGAAACGCAGCGTTATTGGGCTATTTGGACACGCGGGTTTACTTGGACATGTAAGACGCAGGTTTTTTACTAATATATTATATTTTTTCCGTTACAGTTCTGTTTCCTTTGTACAGGTGTTAGTTGTTAATAAAAAATGGTAAGAAAGTACGAAAAAATCCCAGGGTCAAAACACTAAGCAAATTATAGAAATGAGGATTTAGAAAAAGCAGTGGAGGCGTTCGGGTGGGGGTAAGTAAAAAAAAAACAGGATGCCGAAAAATTCAAAGTGCCTCGGACAACACTTTACGGAAGACCCTTGGACAAAATCCAAAACCTTTTGGACATCCTACTGTTCTAAGCAAAAAATGAAGTAGCCACCATTGCGGAAACCCTTGGTGTGGTAGCACACTGTGGATTTCCTCTGACACGGGCAGATATAAGGGATGCTGTAGAAAAATACCTTGACAAACAAGGCAAACAATTACGAATCTTTAAAAACAGCACCCCAGGTCCAGATTTTCTTGAATCTCAATAGCTTGAAACAACCTTCCCATTAGAATTGCATCCAGCATAAAGCGATCCAGGTCGTCTGTAAATCGTGATTCATTTTTTTTAAACAATGCCGATCTTGCCCTACAGGATGTCAAAAGTACAAACCTCTATAACTATGACGAGACCAACATAACAAACGACATTGGTGCCAAAAAGGTTGTCATTCCTAGAAACACAAAAAAGGGTGGAGAGAGTACAGGAGCACTCTAGAGCTTCAATTAGTATCATGGTGTGCGGGAATGCAAATGGAGATCTGCTTCCTTCAATGGCTGTATACAAAGCACAGAACCTATGCAATAATTGGACTCAAGGTGGACCAACTGGTACAAAATATGCTAGTAGTTAGAGTGTTTGATCGATATGAATCTTTTTGAAACATGTTTTTCAAATTTTGTTGCCACATGTTGAAGCCACTCGCAATCCTGAAGATACAGTTGTTTTGCTAGGAGACAACCTGGCACTGCTCTCCTAAAGTGATCGAGGCATGCAGAAACAATAGAATCTATCTATCTCCATTTCCAACAAACGCAACACATCTTATGAACCCCTGAATGTTTCAGTATTTGCCCCCATGAAGAAAAAGTGGAGGGAAATTCTGGACCAATGAAGAAGGGAAAGCAGATACCCTAGTAGTATCTCAAAATAACAACTTCCTCTATTACTGAACCAACTGTGGATTGGAATTGGTGACACTGTAGGCCAAAATTTAGACTCAGGCTTTAGAGCAACAGGGTTGCATCCACCCAATCTGACAGAGGTGTTGAAAAGGATTCCCGACGTATTAGACGCTGACGGTGATGAAGTTGTAAGAGTTTTAGATGCCAGTTTGGTAGAGTTGCTGCAGGAGCACCGAGGAAGTGGCGAAAAACAGAAACGAAAAGGAGAGAAAAAGATACCGCCAGGAACGAACGTATCTGCCAATAACTTGGAAGAAACAGAACTGGAATTTCCCATAAACTCGGATGCTTTTACATCTCCATCTACAAGTCAAAATGAGGCTTCTTCATCGGGAACTAAAAATCTTCGGAAAGAAAGACCTGTTCGTAAAACCTGCAAAACAAACCGTGGAGACGAATCTCTCCGTGGTATTTGCCTGATAAACTGGAAAGATTCAGAAGCAGAAGTGACTGGATAAAATGTGTAGAAGGCGACAAATGGATTTGTGGATCATGTAATGATGGAAGTGATACGCCTGACTAGCAGTGGCGCAGATTGAACCTCGGTTCTCCTATCTAATAGAAGAAGTGGCGATTACATTTACAAACAAAGTTAAATAATGAAGGTTTGGAAGATGCAAGCATAAGATAAATATACAAGTATAACAAATCAGTTTATTTAATTCAAACAAATTAATATAATTACCTAAGGTTCAAATAGGTCTTAGATCAAACAGTCCTTGGCTTATTTAGAAAAATTAAATCAGTTACCTTAAACTTATACTTCCCATCTGGGAACTAAGAATTAACACAAATAAAGTTGGGTCTAAAGTTTAGTCTAGTAATGAGTCTAGTAACTCTTCAATTTATTACTAAACCATATTTGCTAGGAAGGTGCGTCTGCCTCAACAAGGCGGCAAAATAAATAGAAAACATATATTATTATTATTATTATTATTATTATTATTATTATTATTATTATTATTAGCACCGCGTCTTACTACCCGTTCGGGTTATACGCACTTACGCTAATGTGCAATGGTAGGGTGATTGTGGATGAAATGGAGGACCTACAGCTTAACGTGGAATCCGAACCACGGTGGAGGCCTGGCACTCCACACATTCAAAAGTTCTGATTAATACACATCTTGTCAGAGGTGAAGGAAGGGTTTGGCATTCAGATAAATCTGTGCGAAAACATATATTAATTTAAAGTTAGGCAAAAATATAAGAAATCTATATAAACCTCGCGACTACTAGACTTGGACTTGAAAGAAAAACATATACATTAAGTATAGTTATATAATAGTTAACGATATCAAATTCGAGTAAGTCCTAAATTAAAGAGTTACTAAGATGGTAGTTAAATGATCTAGCTAGCTAGCAAGAGCTAACTCCATTGAAAGTTACGAAACACAAAGATTAGTTCTCCTGGAAGAGGAATTATCATTTTACAAATAGTAAATGGGAGCTACCAGGCATCTAGGCTGTAAAGATACTATTGCCTGGTCTATTCATAATTAGTAATGCCTGGACATTCAACAGTATGTTTATACTTCCACCCAATCTCGGGCACATAATAATTTAGTGCAAAAAATAAATTTATTAACTAATACAAACGGCGCCTGAAGGGGACCGAAGACTTAAGCACTATTCCCGTGGGCCACTACTACAAATTGTAGTGTTGCCACAGGTTGCACACCGTAAAATGGTACACTAAGAAGAAACAACTGTGACTGCTATCTGTCACCGACCTTATTAGGTCACTAAACAAACCTTTAGATAGCCTGATTTTTACCATTAAATGATCCTAAACATTCAAATATACTAAAAAGGTGTCCAAGTACAGTACGCTCACGTGTGGCACTGTTTGACGGTAGCTTTAAAGCTATGCACATTATCTTGTAAAGATTGGGGTAGAAATATTCGGTGAAATGTTGTGGTACTTTTTTTTTTTTTCGAAATTATCCGTACTTTTTGTAATGTTTATGTTTTAGAAGTTATATTATTTCTTCTTCTTTTTTCGAAAATCCTTGGGGGTACTGGGCACCCCCTGCCACCTCTGTTAATCCGCCTATGTTAATAAACCTCTGACTAGTTACCAACCCGCCTCGATGGCGTAGTTAGCTAACGCGCTAGTTTCGTGTTTAGCTAGACTGCTGAGGACAGGAAGATCGAGGTTCGAATCTCACTCGGATGAAATGAAGTGGTTTTCCTTAAATGGTTTTCCACTCTCCCTCCATGCAAATGCGGGTTCACTTCCTCTATATTCAATCTTCCCAATTCCTAATCCATTAGTGTAATAATTAGTACTTAAGCGTATATCCCGAATGAGTAGTAAGACGCGGTGTTAAGTATTACTAGTTACTGATTGTACATTAGGTAAAAGCATTTAATAAGTGGAGGGCCCAAGTTCCATTCTGGGTGTTAGGACTTTGGTTCGTTTCTAGGTGCTATAGCCCAAGTTTCAATTTGCGTTGAGATATTTAGTTACATTCTGGGCTCTAATAGGGGAGAGTGTTGTACCATAGAAAACTTTATTTTTATCACGCCCTTAAATACAAAATACTTTATTTAAGAACAAAAGTATTATAATTATTACACCGTCATATATACCTTGATAATATTTACAGCTTTACTCAACTCAAACGCATGCGTAGAAAAAAAAGTTTCTGTTAATACTAACAAATTTTCCATGGTACAACATATTGACATACATTGGAACACTACTCTTTTTTATTTGGAACACATCAGTTTTGAAATAAAAATGAACACAACTTAAACAAAAATCAATGATTTTATTGAATAAATTAACTATAAAAATTATAAATTGAACAAAAGAAGTAAACACAGCTAAAAAGATGAAAGAAAAGTATTTAAAAAAATCTAAATATCTGCTAGGCCTGGGCACAAAAGTCACCTTTGTAAGTTTTTTGCCAGGATATTTTGTCGGAACCGGCATAAAGTTCATGAGTCCATCGAAGACAAATAACACAATGGATCCTCTGTCCACTTCCTTTGTCTTGCTGATAAGGATGGTTACAGTATAAGCATTATTCGTCTGCAATATATTCATCATCAGTGGAGACTAAAGGAACCAAATCGTCTCCAGATGATGAAGAAGAAAAATCTGCAATCTGCACGCGTTCTTTTGGATAGCTTCTTCTGTTTCTCAGGCTCAAATTCTTTTTTTTTGCTTCCTTGTTGTTATTAGGCCTACTTTTACGTGATTAACTAGATCTTGCTGTCAAAGTTTTTTTTTCGAATTTTTTTAAATAGTTGAGCTTGTTTTTTAAACAACTTTTTATTTTTCTCGTAGCTGATTTCTTCTTTCTCTGGTGTATCCGTTGCGATTCGTATTCTACGTGATTTCCTTCCTCTTGTTACCTGCCTTTTAGAGTTTGCTTTTGGGTATGGATGTACTTGTTCTGGAGCTATAATGTTGTAATTGTGTGTGCTGGAGATAGGCTGTGGAGTGTAAGGAACTGGCAGGGAGCACGAGGTAGACCTATCCGAAGTCTCAGTAGGCCTAGGCACATCCTCTGGAAGAAGATGATCAGTTGCAAATAAAGATTAGAAATAATCTTCAGTAAATACTCGACGGTCTAGTGGATGGACGCTACACAGTAAAATATCAAATGTTCTTCCAAGATCCTTTCTGGACCAGCAATAACAGCTGACAATTGCTTTTTTTTTTGTTGCGTCTGGATCGACATGTAGGCTCTTCACACCAGATTTACTTCGTGGCATTGTAATCTGGAACGAAAATAATATTTAAAAGTTTAAAGGTCTTACCTAGGAACATTTTCCAAGTATATCGTGTGTGTGTTCCTTGGTACAATAGTGTGCCATTTTTTATAAATATTGTTTTCAAACTCAAAGGTTACAACTAGAGAGAGAAGCCAATGGTGTATTTTACTCAGAGAGAAAATAGTGAATACAATGACACAATTGTTTAACGCAAACACATTACGGGTTTACACTAAATTACAATAAACAACACAAATATTTACAAATTTCGGGTTAAATTTTCATTCACGTCTTCAGCCACAAACCTTGTCAAACTCACTCGAAAACAGGCCTGAATCGCTCTTTGATGTCCTCTTCACAACATATTTCTGCCAAAGGTCAACAGGTTGGAGCGCAGACCGGAAAACGTAAAGTGTTCCTTGATACGTTATGCTTTAGGTACAACACTCTCCTCTACTTTAGTACATTTCTGGGCGTTTAGGATTCTAGGTTCAATTCTGGCGCTAGGACTCTGGTACAGTTCTGGGCGTAGTTTCTGTGACATTTAGAAAATCCTAACCCATTTAAAACTATAATTAGCTAGTTATAAGGATCAAATATCATCAAAATAGCTCTAAATTTCGAAATAAGAATGATTTTTCAATTATTCAAACTTATCTCAGGATTTTAAAAATTAGAGTATGAATTTAGCACATTTAAATGATTATTACTATAACTTCCTACTATAAACTAAAATAAATAATACAACACGATTGTACAAACTTTCTCAAATGGTGTATTTTAGCTTGGAATAAAATTTCAAAGACAGATTTTCAGTAAAAAAACACTTAAGTAAGCTTTCCTAAAAAAAAACCCCAAGCAACATCATCTTGTAATGACATTAAACATTCTTCCCAAAAATTGTTCACACTATTCATAAAACAAAGCAAATTTTCAAAATTCATTTATTTGTAAATTACCTTCAAATTCCCTGCATTTGTAAAAAAATATCCTTATTTATCATTAATAACAATTTCAAGACACTAATTTCTAAATTTTAGATATTTTTTTAATTTCAAATTTTCTAAAAATGCTCTCAAATTAGCTACTCATAAATTAAGTTATTTCAGACAAATCAACGTTTATTGTTATTTATCATATCAAATAGCCCCCAATACTCGTTTAAAAAATTAGTTAGAGCTATTTCATATTTTTTTGGTAAAAAAATTTCTATCAATAAACTACTATTAAAATAAAATTTTTTAAGAAAATCAAATATACCTACCAAATAATTATTTATATTGTAAAAAACTTACCATGTATACCTATCTATTTTGAACCAAATCGTTAGAACCATTATAAAAATATTTCAAATTGGTAAAAAATTGTCATCAGTAAATTATCCTTAAACCAGTATCAATATTTGTCATGTCAAACACTCCAGCCATAAACAATCTAAATATCAAGTTTGAACAAAATTCATCAAACCACCTCAGATTTGTGGCTAGACACAGATAGATAAACAGAATTTTAAAATCGGCTTTTTTTGTTTAGGGATTACATAAAATGTAAAGATTCATCATAATCTGAGTTTAACATTTTCACGATCATAATACCTTCACATACAATAATACTTACTAATCTTAAATAGAGTTCATTCTGACCATCGCCTTTATTGTTTTCTCCCCCCATATTATATGCACCCTCCCCTCACAATATAAATATCGGGGAGCGCCTATAATCTGATGAATATTGTTACATAATGTTTAATGGGTTTGGGAGATAGAGTTTCTATATACACAATTTTGGATTTGGCGTAATCATAATGTTTATTAGTTAAATTTTAAATATACATAATTTAGCCCCTGTTCATTTTTGCACCAATTGTATTTTTATGATGATTTGATCCTTTTGACTAAGTAGTTTCCTCTTTCACGTATTCATAAAAATCGCCATAAAATTATATACAATTTTATCATCCAACTTCCACAGGAAGGAGGATTAGAATTTGGTGTCTGGCTGGGTTTGTGGCCTCATTTTTTAGCAGCATCTTAAGAACAGCTGTATCGATCACAATCGAATTTTAGGAGGTTTTAAAGACTGCATGTGGAGATTGATTCGAACCATGTTTGTTCTTGTTCGACCAAGTCTTGGTTCATAAATGAACAAAATTGGCCATAACTAAAAGAGCATCCAACACAGAACAAATTAAAACATATTTGATCCAATTTTGACCATTAAAAGGGCTAAAAAGTGTTAAAAAAAATTGGGGGTGGATAAGAGGTTTAATACGAACAAATTCTTAATGATGCCTCAAAATAATATATTACAACAGAAGGCCATCCATTTGCGCATAGACCACGAACTACATTATAGTGTACTAGATTCTTAACATAATCTGAGAGTTTAGATATTCATGTACCTACCTTCCAATGACTTTGGCCTCCATATTTATTTTCTTACTTTTTAGTTTTTACTAATTATGGGATCCGACACCTTATCTCAGTCGTTAGCGTGTATATCTACTGATATAAGGGTAGCAGGTTTGATTCCGGCATGGCCGAAAAATTTATCATTGATTAAATGTGGGTTTAGCCTTTCACAATGATGAATCAACAGCCGGGGATTGTATGCTGTGCCTGTCTTAGTCTTAAGTTAGAGTTTAAGGCATATGAAGCTACGACAGGCCTAGCCAGCCAGCCAGTAGCAGAAAATATATGGCTTGAAGAAAAACTGACTCAGGCCTCAGGCTGGAAACAGTAATGGATGTACAAGTTAATAATTATGTATACTGAACTACATTACCATATAAACATTTGTCAATATGTATTCTTTCGCCTTATGTGTATTGTAGGATAACAAAGATGTTCAAATGTGCCTTTCTTACCGTTGATTATCTTTAATTATATTTATATATATTGTGATTGTGTAATGTGATGATATATATATATATATATATATAAGCGAAATACCTCAATCACTCATCCCTAATCTCCCATTTCCTGAATAGATAGAAAGTTGAAACTGAGCATAGTTGTACATCAGACGACACTTAGAACAACTACAAATCTATAAATCAAAAATTTCAAAATAGAACTCTGGAAGGGGGTGAGGGGTTATTATTAGAAAAAATCTCTTTAGAAGAGGTAGAAAATTAAAATTTGGTATACAGGTGAGGTGAACAGATAGCTCCAGATAGCTAAATTCATCTTTAATTATTACATTTTTAAGAGTTATTTGAAGATAAGGGGGTGGAGGGTTCCCAATTTTCAAAACTAATAGAAACGTCCAGAGAAGGTTAATTTCAGCTGGTTTATTTATATTTATCATGAAGGAAATATAGGAGAATAAGGCCTCTAATTCAGAAATCAATGAAGCCCTTATTTCACCCCTCTCTCATTTTGCATACCCTCAATTGGTCTTAAAGCTCATGGCATAGTATCGTAGTGGATTGAAACACGATTAACGGAAAATGAAGAGGGCCCGACAAAAATTTGTACCCTTTGATAAAATTCCTCTCAGAGACCTTGGGTTCATAGGTCAGCGGCTTTGAATGACTTTATACTGTCAATTGAACGCTGCAGCCCAACTGTGTTGATAGATGTATCACAATAAAATTAGTCAGGATAGGCACTAGACCGCGTGAAGACATTTGTTCCTAAAAGTTCAACAAGTGGCGGTTCGATTAGAAGATACTTGTGTGTACACTGCTTTGGTCACCCCTGGTATAGACCATTGAGCACTCGATTCTTGTAACGTCCTGAAGAACCGGGTTCGAGGTCTTAGACAAGCACGCTGGTACAGTCCATGCCACGAGATATGCACACAATCTTAAATGGGCGAGTTTAATAAAATGTAACAAAACGCTACCCGTACCGCTGGATACGCGGACTATACGTTGAGCTCGTCTAGTCTGATTTGCCAGTGATGGGGACACCAGCCGAGTGTAATGAGGGTAATTTTCCCTCAGTGGTTTCCTATTCTTTCTCCACGAAAATACAAGTACATTTCCTTTAAATTCTACCTTCTTCATCCTTAGCCCACTAGCGTAGTTAAATTTGGATATCCGAAATGGACGTTAAGGTTGGGTGCTAGTGAGCGCGAATTTAGTGCGCTAATTTTGCAGTTTTTATAGCATAAACATTTTTTGAACAAAATAAATCCAATTTTTCTTCTATAGAAACATAGATTTTAGCTTTCTGCACGTGCTAATATCAACAGTTTTTGAATATCTATCATGAGCATGATGGCATTTGGTGACAAACTTTTTAAATTAAGAAAAAAAGTTGTCATTAAATTCCAGGACACCCTTGACAGATATTCAAGGACTGTTGAGATTAGCACGTGCAGAAAACTAAACTATATGTTTCTATGGAAGAAATATTTGATTTATTTTGGCCAAAAATGTTTATGCTGTAAAAACTTCAAAAATACTTCTCTAAACACACGCTCACTAGCACCCCATCTAAAGGCGCAGAGTAAAAAAACAAACAAACCACTCTCTCTTCCTTTGATAGCACCCAAATACCCGAAATAACTAGTATTTGACTTGGACAACCTTAACCCCAAAACAGTGGGCTGCTACAGGATTAAAAACTAAACTTTGAAGTGTCCTGCGATAGTCTTTCTTTCTCGTTCCGCATCTCAGTACCTACCCGGGCTAACTGCATATTCACACAAGTATGGCAGGGATGAGAAAGGTAGGAGATTAGAGGAAGGGTAGCCAAATTTGTAAGAGAGAAAATTAGTGGGAAACCATTTAGGAAAAAAACAACTCATTGGTGCTACCGAATGAGATTAGAACCCCGACCTTCCCCATCATAAGTAGACCAGATATACGAGATTGACGCCTTAGCCCACGTGTTCCCCTGTACGGGGAGAGAGAGAGAGAGTAAAGAAGGTTTAATAATCCTTGCGTTGAACGTGCTACTAAAAATATATATAAATAACTTATAAAGTGTTTAATGTTTCAGACATAGTCGTGCAAATGCAAGCGTTTCCCTCCCTGTCCTCTCACCTACGAACTGTCCCGTCGACAGATAATGCTCATCGCTATTTTATAGAGCTAGGACTGCTCTCTAAATTGCTAGAGCTCCCGCCCCTTACCCGCGTGAGATAGATATACAGAGCCATCTTCGTCCCGTCCATAAATAATGGACCGTCTTGAGCGTGTGAGGGGGCTGGGGTGACAGAAGTAATTACGATAGAGTTGTAAAATTGAGCTACAAATATCCGAGTATGACATGAACTCTGGATGGGGAAGACGGTATGCCTGAGCGCTGTCCAAGAAGCTGGGTGAGCGGTTGACACTCATGAACTATAAGAATGTTCAAGAAAGTTTTGAGTTTTTTTTACTTTTTTTTGTGTTAGGATGCTATTTGCACTCATCTCTGATAAACAAACTTTTGTTCTGGAATAAACATTGCTATATAAAGATAAAAGACACGCAAGGCCGTAGCCAGCCAATAATTCCAGGGGGGTTTGGTGGGCACATCCCCCAATTGCCAGAAGCCAGAAAAAATTCTAAAGGATAAACAGTTCTAGAAGCTCTCTGAAGTGCTTTTTAGGGTAACACAGCCCCCTAATTTGTACTTGTATCTTAATTTTTGATATTTTTTGAACCATAAATAAAGCCATATATGTTTTGTCCATATAATTTCGGAGGGGTTTGAACACCCAAAACCCTCCCCTGGCTACGGCCTTGAAGACACGCGTTTTAGTTATTTAGTAGTAAGACGTCAATAAACTTCAATAAATATTTTATTATTTTTTTATGATAATAAAAATGAAGGAAAACTTGCAACAATGTCTTAGAACAAAAGTTTGTCAATCGAGGTAGTACACATCGTACCCACGGGGTGTCAAGGAGGGTAAGCCTAAGAACGTGGATTTTCCAAGATAGCCCCTTACAGGTGGGGTTGTAGGGAACGCGAGAAAAGGCCGGTGTTTTTGCAGTTTTTATAGCAAAATTTGAAAAAATAAATAAAATATTGCTCCAGTAGAAATATAGAGTTTAATTTTCTTCACGTGGTGATACCAACAGTTGTTGACTATCTGTCATGAGCATATCAGCATTTGATTACCAACTTTTTAAATTAATAGAAAAAGCTTCTATTAAATTCCAGGACACCCTTGACAGATATTCAAGAGCTGTTGAGATCACCATGTGAAGAAAATTAAACTCTATGTTTGTACAGAATTAATATTTTATGTATTTTGACCCAAAAAAATTAGTATAACAACTGCAAAGACACTGACTTTTCTCGCGTCCCCTACATCCCCACCTTAAAATTAAGGCCACGAGCAATAATGACGCAACCAAATTTAGAATCTCATCTTCCCACTTGTATGAAAAATAACATAAAATTGAAGCGCAACTAACAAGATTTGATGGCGAGGTTTCTAATATTATTTGACCAACGTTTAGACATTGGGCAAATATCGTTATTATTGTATAGGGCTTTTACTAAATAAATGGTACGGTGCAACGCACATAATTTCTCCCACTTTTATCTTAAATTAGATATTTACTAAACCTCGTAAGATTTGTGAAACTAAATAATAGGTGTATATACATTGCTGTAAAAACACTACACTCAAGATTATAAATGAAATGACATACACTGTTACTTACTATATGGCATTAGGAACTAGGAACATTGTTAAAAATTGATAAAGAGAAACATCTTTGTCCACCAAAGAGCATAAGCATCAAATTAATTTTCTATTAAAAAGTAAATATATTTGCTTATAGCTCATAAATTATTGGTTTTATAAAAATATATTTCAAATAAAAGATTTATATCTCTTATAGTACTACAATTTTACAATGATAATTTATTTTGTGTTTTAAATAGTTGCGGTAAAATTATAAAAATTGGAAAATTTCCCCTATTTAGAGTACCCTCAAAGTAGTTTTCATGATAAAATTAGAATTTTCATCTTGTTTATAATGATAAACATTGTATAGATATAAAATTTGATCAAAATCGATGGAGTGAATTTCGAGAACATCTTTAGAGCGAATTTTGAGAAAATCAATTTTTCTCTTTTTACCCTTCAATAAACTACCGTTAATTTTAGGGTTAAATATCTAATTCCAAAAAACCCCTCGGGGAGGACGTTATGAAAACACCAGATACTAAGTCTTAGCCCAATCGGTAAAATAGTTTTGGCTCTAGCCCAAGAAACAGAGAGACGACATCGCGAGAACAACATTTTCGGTTTCAGGGGCGTCACGAAACGTCAACATTTATCAAAATCTCGTGTTCGAATTTTTTTTAATAGCACAATACTTTCTCTCCGAGGTGTCGAGAGAAAGTAAATATATTTACTGACTGTTTTATAAACAACGTGCATAGTTCTTATAATTCTGTGATTGCTTTAATTTAACCATAAAATATACACTTAGTTTGTGTGATTATTTTATTTATCATTCTGTTTTTAACACATCACTTCAACATCAGTAAAGTTCGTTAACATATTACTATGTGTGGTATATACATATTTGGTATAAAAGTAATTCTAGCCTCGTAGACATAAAACATATTATTTTTGATGCAAACATTATTGCATACTGTTAAAGAATTTATACCCTCACGCCCGTTTACTTGATCATGTAACCATGAAAACACCCTTTAAGTAGATTTTAGAGCCATGCAATGTTAAACACTACAAGGAAAAAAACTTGTAGCCCCCTCCTCCACCCAACCCTCAACACCCATAATTGACAATCTTGTACACTCCGTTGAAAATAGTTTCCTAGCAAAAAATAAAATGTTAAAAACAATCCAAAGTGGCTTGAATAGCATCAAATAAGAATGCGTCGGTACTCGAATCCGATCGGTGTATTTAAAAGGTTAATTCCACGGTCTAATCTATCTTAATTACTTGATAGTCAACTCTGGCACAAGCCCGTTTGCAGAAAGTGGCCAAATTTTTAATTCCAAATCCTAACATATGTCAGCCATTTTTTTGTGACAAACACACTAAATATTTTGCAGCACCAATGGGATAGGATTGATGAAGGTAAAATTTAGGGAAAATGTTCCTCCATCCACGTGGAAGGATATAAAGAAACCATCTAGGAAAAAAATTAATTTAAATACGCCCAGACAGGATTCAAACCCTGACGGCCTCACCACTGGTCAAGCCAGGGCAGATGAGGTTGATGCCTTAACCCACGTGATCAACGATGTAGGCTAGAATAATTAAATAATAAGTCTTATTTTACATGTTTATGTAGGTTTTTTAATGTCTGAGGAAAGTATTTTTTTAAAATGATAATTTAAATGTAGGACTACTATATTTTTTTATTAGTATCATTAATATTACTGTTTATATATAAATTTGAAAAAAAGTAACCGTAGTCTATTTATTAACGGAACGAACGAAAAAAAAACATTAAAAAATAGTTAAATACAAACAATAATGAATTATTTTTCACCTTTTTCAGTGGCCGCATGGTCTAAGTCACTACTATCGCAGGAGACTAGACAACCGATGAAGGGGAGATCGAGGTTCGAATCTCAGTCGGGTTTACTGAGGGTGGTTTTTTACAAATAGTTCTCCACTCTCTATATCTACGCAAATGCGGGGACACTTAATCTAAATGTAAGGATTTCGTCTTTGTTTATCAATACAGCCACCTGACTGGTTGACAGACGAGTGGAGACTAGTCTACTTAACATCCCCTTCCTTTATCAATGATCAAGGTCATCACAAACTAAGCAAAAGAAGATTTTGTAGGATCATTATAAACTCAAGCTACTCAAGGTGCTCTAAGCAGACGAAACAGAAACGTTTATGTACAGATGAGGCATGGCATCCATTCTTCTATTGCTTGTCAATAGTTAATAATCTATCTCGATAGAGTACATAAACGACGAATGTAGTTAAATATATGGCACCTCCCAAAAGTAGATTATGAAAGTTTTTAACGAAATTGGAACCCGCCTTGGTGGCGTAGTTAGCTAACGCGTTAGTTTCGTGTTGATCTAGACTTCCGAGGACGGGGAGATCGGGGTTAAAATCTTGGTCGGGTGAACTGAGGATGGTTTTCCCTAAATGGTTTTCCACTCTCCCTCCACGCAAATGTAGGTTAACTTCCTCTAAATTCAACCTTCCCAATTTATAACCCATTAGCGTAATTAGTACTTAAGCGTGTAACCCGAACTGGTAGTAAGACGCGGTACTTAAAAAAAAGATGTTAGAAAGTGGAAAAGCATCTTGTAAAATTTGTTTTAAGATATTAAAAACCATTATAATTTTCAGTGTTTAGGTAAAAATGAAAATACAATGATGATGCAAAAGTTGAGATTTTTTTGCAACACAACGTCTTACTATCTGTTCAGGTTATACGCCTATGTACTAATTACACTAATGGGTTAGGGATTAAGAAGGCTTAATTGAGATTAAATGCTCCCGCATTTGCGGTGTGAGAGTGGACAGCAATTTAGGGGAAACCACCCTCAGTGCACCCGACTAGGATCCAACCCCGATCTTCCTGTCTTTGCGAGTCTAGTCCAACACGAGATTAGCGCGTTAGACCACGTGGACACCGAAGTGGGTAAGAGATTATAAATACTAGATGAAAAAACATTTTTACAGATTAAAATTTCGATACCGATACTTACTGCTATCGATACTTTTCTTTCAATACTAGCACGGTATCGATATTTTTCTTCCGATACCTTTAATGAGTACAGTATCGATACTTTTATTTCGATACCACATCCCTAGTCAGAAGTGGTCTCCGTTTTCTCCCTAGCATTCCCTTTAAGTTTGTTTCGAAAGACTGGACAAATATTTACACACTAGTCTACAAATTAGAGAGATTAACTTTTATTAATTTTACTAAAGTAAAGTAGATTACATGTGGAGACACTCTTTAATTAAATACTGTTTTAGTAAGTTTCATGCTAAACTTATGTTTGAGAGAAGAATGTTGGGGAAGAATTTTCCTCCCTAAATAAAAGCTTTGAATTTTTAAAAACAGATGTTTTTACTTTCTCTCTATCTTACAGGTAGAGAAAGTATTGTGATCGTCAAAAAAATCGAACTCGAGATTTTGATGAATTTTGACGTTTCATGACTTCCTGAATCCGAAAAAGTGGTTTTTGAATTTCCGTCTGTCAGTCTGTCTGTCTGTCTGTCTGTACCTCCAACTAGAGCCTAAACTATTTTACCGATTGAGCTGAAACTTGATATCTAGGGTTTTGATAGGGTTGCCCCGAGGGGTTTTTGGAATTGGATATCTACCCCTAAAATTAAGGGTAGTTTACTGAAGGGAAAAAAGAGAAAAAGTCGATTTTCTCAAAATCGGCTCTAACGATTTTGATTAAATTTCATTTATGAACATTAATAAATATTACAAACAAAATGGCTACTTTCAATATTTCGGAAAAATGGCTTTAAGGGCTCTGGTCTGATGCGTAAATTAACATTTTTTATAATAGCTCCGAAACTATTTGAGATATGAAATTACTTAGCATTACAAATATGTATATATATTTATAATACAAATATTTTATTCGAAACATATTTTTATAAAATCAATAACTTTCAATATATACGCAATTAAATATATATTTTTAACTTTTTGGACATTAAAGCTTAAGTATTGCGACCGTAAGAAAAACTAACCTGAAATGTTGATGGATGTCGACGTCTCATGACCCCCCGAACCCTTAGAAATAGTCTTTGCAATGCCGTCTGTCTGTGTGTCTATTAAAACTTAAAATTAAGGGTAGTTTACTGAAGGGCAAAAAGAGAAAAAGTCGATTTTCTCAAAATCGGCTCTAACGATTTTGATTAAATTTCATTTATAAACATTAATAAATATTCCAAACAAAATGGCTACCCTCAATATTTCGGCAAAATGGCTTTAAGGGCTCCGGTCTGATGCGTTAATTAACATTTTTTTAAATAGCTCCAAAACTATTTGAGATATGAAATTACTTAGCATTACAAATATGTATATATATTTATAATACAGATATTTTATCCGAAACATATTTTTATAAAATCAATAACTTTCAATCTATACGCAATTATATGAATTTTTTTAACTTTTTGGACATTAAAGTTTAAGTATTGCGACCGTAAAAAAAACTAACCTGAAATGTTGATGGATGTCGACGTCTCATGACCCCCCGAACCCTAAAAAATAGTCTTTGCAATGCCGTCTGTCTGTGTGTCTATAAAAACTTAAAATTAAGGGTAGTTTACTGAAGGGCGAAAAGAGAAAAATTTGGTTTTCTCAAAATCTGCTTAAACGATTTTGATTAAAATTCGTATCTAGGCGTTGATTAAGATTATAAATAAACTGGCTAATTTCATTTTCCTATGAAAATGATTTTTAGGGTACATTACAGAAGCGTTAATTTCCGTATCTCCACAACTATTGGAGAAACTAAACAACTTATCATTGCAAAATTGTAGGACTATTAGAAATAAAAAACTTTTATTTGACATATATTTTTATAAAAACAGCAGTTTCTGAGATATTTGCAAATATATTAATACAATTTTGTGAGCTTTAGTTGTAAACATATACTACTTAAGTCTTAACGCAATAATTCTCCAATGCCATAGAGTAATTAAATATAAGTATCTAAAAAAGTATGTTATTTTTCCTTAAATCTCTTAGGAGAAATGTTTGCATAGCAATGATCTATTTCCATTTTAGACTCAATAGTCAATATTTACATTTTTTATTGGTCAAAATGTATAAATGAATAATTAAATATCAATGCGATGACTTGAAGATCTGCAACACCTTATAAAATGTTAAAATTTTAACCAGAAATCGAAATTTTAATACGAAGTGTTGACCCTTGTGGAAGACATTAAACTGTTTGAAATGCTCTTAGGTGGACAAAGATGCGCCTCTTTTCTCATTGATTATATATCATTGTATATTATTTTATGCGTGTTCTTATGTGGAGTGGTGAATATACAATGTACATTATTCCGTTCAGAAATCTTACGAGTTTATAGAAAGAGAGAGAAAGTCTGTGCGGTGTGCCGTACCATTTATTTTAAGAAGAAAATAGGCAGTTTTAAAATTGCAATGTGTCTTTAAAGCGTTGTACTTAAGGGAAAATGAAGTTTAAACATGTATCACCCACAAAAAGTATGATTAGTGGAGTGTGTTTTTTTATTCCTCACCGTTGTTCAAGCTCATAGCTTTAATTGGAAGTTTATAAAATTCATAAAAGCTCCAACCCAAATTATGTTTTATAACACTTCCTTCAAGAGGAAAACAATGTTTAGAACATTTCTTGACATCTTCCACAATCCACCGAAGGTCGGTCCCCGATGCCCCTTAATCTCCCCCCCCCCCCCCGGACCCCTCCAAATAAAGCTGGGTATGACCCTGAACCATTATACCTGAAAAGGTGTTTTAGAGTTTAAAAAATAGAAGATTATATCAATGTTTAATTATTAGGGTTATAATTTTAGAAAATATTCTAGGCTTTTACATTTTAGTATTAAAGAGATCAATAAAGGTCAGTGGAATTATATTCAAGATGTGCTACAGCGATCAGCTAGATATTAAAATAATAAATAGTGATATAATTATTAATGTAAATTACTTTAACTCCTAATGTGGAACAAAGGGCCGCAGCAAAGCTTCGCCACTCAAGTCTAAGACGCGGTGTTAAGTATTAGACATAGAAATCGAATCTGGTACCTTTGGCGGTGTCGGGAAAATTGCGCCCGGGAAAACTGCGCATTCCCAGAAAAAAAGGGAAAACTGCGACCTCGCATGAATCATCACACTAATAGATGAGAAAAGTGCGCCCACACGACCTTGTCTGTCTCACCTAAATATTTTTAACAAGGTCGTGTGGGCGCCCTTTTCTCACTTTCCTCACTTTCCTCATGACCTTACCATTTTCACCGGCGTAGATCAGTTCAGCTCATCATTTTGTTTAGGAGGGTGGGTATTTCAAATCGACTCATCGCATATCATGAGGTCTTCAGGAGGTCAAAGTACATCGATTCATCGCACCGGTCTCTTTGCCTGTTGTTTAATTTAAGTTAGGTTAGGTTAGGTTAGGTTTTTCAATGAAATAAAGATTAGTGTTTATCTGTAAGCATTTGATGTGAACGTATAAATTGAAGTTACCAAACTAATTATTGACGAACTTTTACTCCATTTATTTAATCTAGGTTAGACTCTTCAAACACTTTGCTAGGTCCTTGGACGTACTTGTTTTGTAAGTGTGTAAAACAGTGTGTGGGGCGCACTTTTCCCACCTAATGGTGTGATGATTGATAGGAAGGAGCAATTTTCCCCTTTTTTCTGAGAAGACGCAGTTTTACCGGGCGCAATTTTCCCTAATCCCCTTTAGCTTAGCTCGCCAATGCTCTTAACACTTAGCTATTTAGTATTCGTCCCATGCTCAAGGTAATTTTTCATTCTTGTCAAAAATATAAATACATCCTATGGTTATTTAAATACATTATTAAATTATACTAAAGAAAATAGATCTTGTTGAAATCTTATTTCGGTTGACATTATTTTTCTGGTCAAGGTTGACGCGAGTAGGAAATGGTCAGGCCGACAAATATTAGGGTTGTGTATAGCAGTAGGGTTATTTTCGGCCTTAGTATCTTACGGACACAAAAGTCACTAAAACTACTTTCATATATTAATATGCCAAGTCATGTGATCTGCAACTTTCACTTTTGAGGTACTAGTGTCAATTCTGATAAAATAACAATATAGTGCATTTTTCAATTTTGACCAAAAAAAAAAGTTTACAATTTCTAATTCATCCTTCCTTGTTTTGACAGTACCTTATAGCGAAGAAAGGCATCAGAAATGGTGATTTACCACTCTGAGCTGTCAACTTCCTTCTTATGGTGGCCCGACTATGTTGTAAGTAGGGATGTATCGAATACATTTTTTCTCGAACCCTAATCTTAGAAAATATGATGCGCGTAGGAGGTTAAATTTCCATGCATCAGTATAATATTTTTTCTCCAGTTCTGATTTTTTTTCACATTAAGTGGTAAATTAAATATATGGGGTCTGGTTTATAGGTTTTTCCTATAGTTATGATGTTCTAATCTCCTAATAGGTGGTATAATAAAATTATATAAATAAAAGGATAAATGGTACGACACAGTGGTATATACGCTCTCAAAAAGTCTGTTAAGAGGTTGGGACAAACATTTCAAAAATCGGCTATCAGTACACTCTCCTTAAATGATTCTTAATCCAAAAATCAAATAAATGGTGCTATTCATAGTCTAAAACACTCCCAAGGAATTAATTTTAAACAAAATTGTTAGAGCCATTTTAAACATTTTTAGTTTAAAATAATAAGTTATTAGTAAGCTACCCTTAATTCTAGAGCTAGAATTAAAAGTTCTATTTTCCTCTAGGTATGATCATAGAACATCTAACTTTAGAGTTTAAACAAAATGTATCAAACCGTTTAGGCTGTAACCTTAAATACATACAGATGAACTTTTTGGAGTCCGGCACATAAAACGTCCAGATCCATAAAAATTTCGAGGTCAAAACTTTCCAAGATTACAATACTTTATCCATGATAATGAAATGAAGGTTACAACACAATCGCACAAACTTTCTCATATAGTTTATTATAGCTTGAAACAAAAATATTCACAAATATGTTTTCAGTAAACTACCCTTAAGTAAGTTTTCCTCAGAAAAATAAACATATCATCTTGTTAATCACAATAAATACTATTTTAGACAAAATGGTTAAAATATAAAAAAAAAATCAAATTTTAAAAAATAAGTTATTTTTAAACTAGGTACTACCCTTAATGATTTATATTTGTAAAAATATAAATATATTCATGTCTATAGTTAAAAAATATTCAGATACCCATTTGAATCAATTTTAAAGATAATTTTTGAAATATTTCAAATTTTCTCAAATTTGTCATAAGTAAACTACGGTACTCTTAAATTAATTTATTTTAGTAAAACCAACCAATGTTATTTATTATCATGTAAAATAGATTCAATTATGATATTTTTGCATTTATTTGAGTTATTTGAAGAGAACTTTCTGAACCGACATTATATCAGCACACGACTTTTAAATTAATTTAAATCTTGAACAGAAACAACATCCAGCCCCCGAACGTTATTTCATCACTGTGTAAGGGGAAACCCACATTTCACTATAATACATTTTTCGCCATACCAGGAATCAAACCCAGGACCCTCAGCTCAGTATACAGACACCCTACTGACTGAGCTAAGATGTCAGACTCCAATTACAACTTTTGAATCAAATCGTAAGAGCTTTTTTTTAAATTGCAATTTAAAATTAAAATCAGTCGACAGAAACCAATATTAAATGATTTTTTTCAAGATAAACAAATATAAAATTATTTATAATGTAAAAAACTAAACAAATGCCCAATTCGAACTAAATTTCTAGAGCGATTTCTTAAGATATTCAAGTTTTAAAAAAAATCATCATCAGTAAACTACCCCTAAACAAATTCTCCCCCACCCCTCCCTCATTAAAGTATACACTTTTTTCACGTCAAACTTTTCTTCAACTATACATTTTAAACAAAATCGTAATTTTTAAAATATTTTGAATTCTCGAAAATCACTTGTAAAATACCCCTTAACGAATTTGTCCCCAAACACAAGTATGCAGTATTATTTGTCAGGTAAAAGAAAACCTTCCTAGATATAAATTTTAAACAAAAACTTTAAGGTGGGGTGGTAGTGAGCACCAGTTTAGTGCATTAATTTTGCAGTTTTTATAGCATAAACATTTTTTGGACAAAATAAATCAAATATTTCTTCTATAGAAACATAGAGTTTAGCTTTCTGCACGTGCGAATCTCAAGAGTTCTTGAATATCTCTCATGAGCATAGCGGCATTTGGTGACAAACTTTTTAAATGCAAGAGAAAAAGTTCTCACTAAATTCCAGGACACTCCTTGACAGATATTCAAGAACTGTTGAGATTGAGCATGTGCGGAAAACTAAACTCTATGATTCTATAGAAGAAATATTTGATTTATTTTGGCCAAATAAATGTTTATGATATAAAACTTCGAAAATACTGCCCTAAACTCACGCTCACTACCACCCCATCGCCATTTTCGAAAAATGTAGAGTAAAAAAAATCCCTCATTTTAAACTAACCTTAATTTGAGGGATAGGGTTGAAATAAAAAAAACATTCCAAGGTATTGCCCTACCAAATCTAAATACATATTTTGAACAACATCCATCAAACCTTTCAGATATGTGGCCAGGGACAAAGACACTTATTGATAGACAGACAGACAGATCTGGGGACAGAAAGAATAGTAAAATACAATTTTTGGGGTTTGGACACACATAAAACGTAAATATTCATCATGATATTTGAGTTGGAAAATATTCATGATTAAATACTTTCTCTTGAAGACAGTAAGAAATTAAGAATTACGATTCAATTGATATTAAAAAATATTTGATTTTTTTCGAATCCACGAATCTTGAATCTATTTAAATAAGTTATGTATGGATTTGGAGAGTCATTAGGATCCTTAGTAGTATTAACTATATTACAAACACTGTACTGGTGTACAAACGAGTGAAGGGGTCGTTGATTTGTAACCAAGCGTGGCTTCCTCTTTTTTCGTGTTCCTCTTCGCTCTTTCGCTTCGCATAATGGAGTGAGCTCACAAAGACGGAAGGGGGGGAGGGAGGAAGTAGGAGAATGAGGTTTTATCCCTTTAATGGGATCCAGTACCAGGTTCGTATCCCACCCGATGCTTTTTTTAACCGTTAACAAAAATAAATAAAATACCAAGCTTTGATTTTGCTTCCCGAAAAAAGAGTTTTCCAGATCAGCGCACAAAAGTGCATGCAGCTTGCACATGCAGGGTCTTGTCTAGTCCAGTGGTGTCCAACCTACGGCCACACATCAGCTCAATCCGGCCCATTATATCGTAACACAAAGATAATTAAAGAAAGCAATTTGTTAAATAACATACTTTAAATTAAGTTCAGATTGGTCGAAAACGTGTGATCTTATACTTCACATTGAACAAAGAAAAAACGGGTATGAGGTTGGCTCTGCTTCCCCCCTCCTTCACCCCTTATTATTGAATCAATACATTTTGAAATAGATTCAATATTTCTAGTTACCATTTCCATTAGTATTGGTTTGATGCAATTTCATTTATTTTGTCATTTTATCAGGCCTGTCTAGTACGAGAATGACGCCTTAGAAGATTCGGCTACTGAAGAGGGTCATTTTGTGTTAATAAGTTTGAAAACAATGGCAATATTTTTAGTGGTGTGATTTAAGTTTGTAACAGTCATGGATATTTTGTCCTGCAAATGTTACTAAGCTTTTTTATACAATTCTTTTATCAATAGATTATAATAATTATATTAGGAACACTCGCAACTGCTTTGTGTTGGGTTTTTTTCTCCGAATCTTACAACCCGACCAGGCTATACGCGTTTAATTGCACACTAAATGTTAATGGATGAGGAATTTAGAATTGAAAGAACATGTACTCGCTTTTATGTGGAGGAAGGGTGGGAAACCTTTTAGTAAATAAATACCCTCAGTACACCCACCTGAGATTCGATACCCAACCTCCTCATTACTGGCAAATCATTCTAGACGTGAGTTTGACGTTTAGTCCGTGTGCCCACCGGCATGGCTAACAGATCTGTCGCCAGCAAGTGTTTATAAGTAATAGCTTCATTTATTACTAATTATATAAAACATGTGTATTAAAATATAAGTTATTGGTTACCGGCTCCGGTGGCTACATGGTCTAGGGTGTCACTCTAGCAATAGACTACACCACCGATGTCAGGGAGATCAGGGCTCAAATCTTGGTCGGGTTTGAGGGTGATTTTTCCTAAATTGTTTCCCACTCTCTCTCCAAACAAATGCGGGCTAACTTCCTCTGAATTCAGCCTTTCTTATCCCTAACTAATTAGTGTAATTAGTACATATGCATATTATCTAAACAGGTAATAAGACGTGGTGCTACCCGCTTCGGTGGCTACATGGGCAAACACGCTACTCTTGTAGTAGATTAGACTGCAATGACAGGGAGATCGAGGTTCGAATCTCGGTTGGGTGTACTCAGGGTGGTTTTCCAAAATGGTCTTTCCACCCTCCCTCCACGCAAATGCTGGTACACCTCAATTAAATATTACACTACTAATATCTAAAACCATTAGCGTAGTTCGTACATATGAGTATAACCCGAACGGGTAGTAATACGTTGTGTTGAAATAAAAGAAGACACAGTGCTAAAAAGATATATATATATTTTTGGTCAGCATTGAAATATATATTTATTTTATATCTATAGCAAATATGCCTTCATTGCCAATACTTAACCCATGGCCCTTACTTGACATAGTAAATGATGGTCTTCAATTAAGGTCGGACACCCCTGGTCTAGTCTATTGTTGGACTAGTTCTAGCTGCTCTAGTAGACAAGGTCTAGGAATACAAACATGTCCTGAAAAAAAAAAACTATATACATACATGTGTGGTCTGGCGGGTTGCTCTAGGACCGTGAGAATACTAGTTTGCTTCCCCACTACGCTACTTCTAAGAAATAAAATAACCTGTCTTTTTATTGGCCCCGTACGGATCATAGTGTCCCAAACAAGGTTAAGAGATTGAATTCATTCCTAATTTTGAACCATGAGATCGTGGTTTGATTCTGGGTGGTAGCATTAGCTTTCACATTATCACTCCAGGCAATTTTTTTTACTGACTACCTTCCCTTGTTCACTTAAAGTTATCTGTCTAAAATCCACCTAAATATCATGATAATAATAAAAAAATAAAAAATGTTGAAGTATTTATATCAAAGTACCTGCAATAAATACTAGTCTGGTTTGCCAGTGACTATAGGTTGGGGTTCAAATCCCGGACTAGTAGGCCGAAGTTCTTTTCATGAATAGTTTTCCACTCACCCTCCACGCAAATTAAATGTCTATACGCTTCATCCATACCACATTCTCGTAATGAAAATGGATATTATTCAAACGGGTAGTAAGATGTGATTGGAAAAAAATTAGGTATGCTCAATTCTTTTCTATCATTTCATAAAATTTCACACCTACTAGAATATGACGCTGTTATTGAGACAACTGTGAATCTTCCACTGAAATATCTACTATACTGTAAATGTAAAAGATATTAATGAACGCTGACAAAAGTGTACTTTATATTTTATGTTACACCTTGGACATCAATCTTGACAACACACTAGTTTTCAAAACTTGGGGCATTCCTAGCCCAAGTAATATGAGCAGTAGAAAAAATATTATGTAACTATTTTAGCCTTATGATATTTGTTTATCAAATTTGGTAAATATCTGTTGAATATTTTAAAAATTCAATTATATATGTAATTTTTTTAACTATGTAGGTCCTATTAAAAGCCAAAATACATTTTTAAATACTGTGAAACATTGGATAAAATTATATAAAATGTTAGATTGACAATCTATTTTTATTTTCAAATATCCTCAAATTCACGCCATTTTTTATTTAAACAGTCTTAGGCATGTAGGTCTCAACATTATTACTAGGAGAAACTATTTTTTAACAAACACTTTATTGATCAAAGAATAATAAATTATATTCTAAGCAGAATAAAACAATACTATTGTACCTGTAGGATTTAGCCGTACATTCCAATTCAATCTTTACACTACAATATCATCCAACTTATACAGTATTACCTGAGATTTACAGTACTATCGGGCACAGTAGCGGATTCAGAAAAAAAATGACAGAGGGGGCACCATGAGACCAAAAGTATGTTGCTACCTTGCATCCTTCTAAATACAATGTTTCTATGTATCGAACAATTAATAGCTTAAATATTTTTTTAACATCTGTAAAAATAGGTTATATAAAGGAATTTGGGAGTTAATCAGTTATATTAGTATAAACAATAACAAACATAAACATTTATATTTTACATTTTTACACTCTACAATTTTATGAGGCATAGTAGTGAAAGTTACAAATCTTATTTTGTAAAATGTTCCAACTAAATTAAATATTCAATTCTTTGAAATGAGAGAAGAGAACAAGTTTACATAAACTCTAATTGAATTTTAAGTGATTTTTTTTTCTGTAAAACATACCTATAAACTCTTCAAGAGTTCTCTCAATATTTTTATTTATAGTGAGCATTGCCAAACTATTGAGTCTTTCCTAGCCCATTGTTGATCTCAAGTATGTTTTCATTCTTTTCAACGAACTAATAGATCGCTCTGCTGCTAAAGTAGTAATTGGTATTACACAAATAATTTTCAATAGGCACTCGATGTTTGGAAACATAGATGCAAATTTGTATGCTGCCATTGGCATATCGACTTTTTGAATTTCTGTATCCAGAATTCACTCCATAATTTCAATTCTCCATGAAGTACTTATACAAAAGATAATAAACCTGATTCATATATTTTTTCTGCACCCGGTCTCTCTTCATCTGCTGTATACAAATCAAAATAATACTTGTTTTTTTTTTTGTTGAAATAGCTATGGTAATATCTTTGAAAATTATTGAATCTAACTCTGAAATCAGATAGTCAAGATAAGGTAAAAATGTGTTTACTCAAAATTAGTCTATCATATCAGTCAAATTACAGTAAAACCTTGGATTGCGAGCATAATTCGTTTCGTAAACGTGTTTGTAATACAAAGCACTCGTATATCAAAGCGAATTTCCCCCACAAGAAATAATGGAAACTCAGATGATTCGTCCCACAACCGAAAAATATTTAATCTACAAATGATTAATACCTTTTTTATTTTCATTATTTAAATGTAACTGTACTGCAATCAAATGTATTTATTAAATTTAATCGTGGATGGTGTGAGGTGGACGAGAGAGAGGAGAGGAGGAGGTGGGTTATTGTTTAGGACGACTTTCACTGTCACTAACGGAATCACCGCTATATGTTGGCTCACTAATATTTTTATTTTGTGTTTAACAAAGAACCTATCCAATGACACTGCACGGCAGACAAAGCGTAACCACAGTTCTACTCGTATTGCAAGGATATCGCTCGTTTATCAAGTTAAAATTTATTGAAAATTTTTGCTCGTCTTACAAAACATTCGCAGACCAAGTTACTCGCAATCCAAGGTTTTACTGTATCTCGGTTTTGGTATAAATGTCTAATTCTTGGAATTTTTATTTCCACATCTAATTTTTCGGAAATAATCTTGGCCTGGTCAAATATTATTCTAAATTCATTTTCGAATTTTCTCGTATTCTATTTAGTGCTGATTTGGCCATTTCTACCATTACAATTACATTAGAGAAGTCAACATTAACACTTTGCAGTTGAAATGAAAGTGGTAATTTTATGACTACAAACGTCCAAATTTTTAATCACTGCAAAAACTAAAATTTGCAAATTTCTGTGGATAACGACTGGGCATTGCCTGCTGCATTGGTACTGATAGTATTGGTGTTACCTGTATCATCCAGTACAGAAACTACTGCAGGCAGTGTTACCAAAGAGTTTAGAAGAATGCCATCATTTCTCTCAACCCAACGAGTTTCGCAAAACTTTCTGTCCTTTACTGCTTTTTGAGTCGGTAGGATTTCTGAGATTTTCTCACTTAACAATTGGGTTCTTGAGGGAGATTCTCTTAAAAAGTTGCCAACGTTTTTAATTATTACAACTTTATTGCAAAAACTAGGTACTGTACTTGTTTTGTTTAAAGCCAAATATAGTCTGTTATTGGCAACATATGTAAAAATAGCGTGAGGCTGTATTTTCAAAAATTCTTGCTTGTATTCTTCTCAACGCTCTACCCCCACCGTAGCCTTATCTGTGGTGGAGTGCAATATCAAGATTTGATCATTTGAAAATGTCAAATATGGTGTCATTCAAACCTTCGCCAGTAAAGTTAATAACTTTGGTAAACCCAAGCAAGTTTTCTTCTATAGGTCAGTTTTCTGTGTTGAAATCAAACGCAGAATTAAAGTTAATTGGAAATGCTTACGCTGGTTTTTTCGTCAGCCAAAATACTATAAGACTTTTTTAATTTAGCATTTTCAACAATTTTACTTTGTATGATTTTCCCGCAGCATTTTATTAATTAATTTTGGGTCATTTTATATATAAAAGAAGAATTTGTACCAGCAGTTTGCAAATGGTTTTCAAGGATCTTGTCACGAGCATTGACACGAAATCTTGGTAATTTCTTGAAATTAACTTTAGTTTTCAACTTATCAACGTTGTCTAACTCACCTTGGTCTGCGAAAATGGACCCATCATCTCTATGACCCCTCAAAGCGATATATTGCATTCTACAATATAATATCATTATTCGTCTTTATGATTGGTACTTATTAATTTTTGTCTATTGCTCTATGTTTTTCTGCTTCAATACTCAGTGTTTTACCATCCATGACGTCAGTAAAATTCTGAGACCCAACTACGTTGTTCTTATAGTAAGAGTTTAATTTTTCTCATGAACTCCAAAATCATTCTTGGCAATTTTTATAAGATGATAAGAGTCTATCACCAACATTCCCAGCCTCAGATGATACCAATTCCCTCATCTTCTCCAAATAACACACCAGATTCTGCAAAAACAATCTTCAAATGTATAACTTCAAGCCAGCCAAGGAAATTCCTTTATTCAGTGTATTTGGAATGATTTATTTTTGCTTCCTTGAACAACAAACTGAAATTTGTAGTTTTCAGTTTGAACACCGTGGATCACCAGTACACTGTAACGTTCGTAATCAACTATTTTCTGCGTAAAACCAACATCATAACCTATATTTATTGAATGTTGAAGTTCATTTGAAGTTGAAGCTGAACATCTTCTAAAGTGTTTAATGATGATTACAATTCCTGTCTTTTCATAGTGTCACTTCTGCTTTCAAACTCTATGTTTTTATTAACGCTGTTTTTATTACTTTTAAACCTTTTGAATAATGTAAAAGGTTAACTTGTTTCTCTGCTCGTCTTTGGTCCATAACTGAGTGTAAAATTAGCTCTATACATTTCTAATACCTTTTTGTTCCCTACATGAAATATACTAGTGGAAACAAAGGACGTTTCTTGGAATGAGCCGAGTAAGCGGAGAGTCCGAGAAAATTATTTGTAGCAAACGGGAATTTAAACAATTTGTGTGTATTTTCTTAAAATCGACAGGGGGGCACGTGTCCCGGTGCCACTACCCTAAATCCGCCACTGATAATTCGGACATATACAGTATTATCCAACCTATAGGCTACAGTATTTATTACCTGACCTGTACAGTACTATCGGACAAATACAGTACTATCCTTCCCATACAGTATTACACCTGTACCTTGTACAGTAACTATCGGGACAAATACAGTATTATCCTACCCATACAGTATTACCTGACCTATATAGTACTATCGGGAATATCAGTATTATCAGAGACATACATTACTATCCTACCTATATAGTATTATATAACCTATATAGTATTACCGGACATTTACAGTATTATCGGAGACATACAATACTATTCTACTTATACAGGATTATCTGACCTATACAGTACCGTAGAACATATTTAATACTACTCTACCTATACAGTACTATCTGACCTATACATTACTATCGGACAATACAGTACAACGGTATATACATATCACTCTACCTATACATATTATCTGGCATATACAGTACTACCGGGATATACAGTATTATCGGAGACATACAATATTATCCTACCTATAAAATATTACCTGACCTGCACATACTATCGGACATCTCTCTATGTATAAAAGCGAAAGCCCTGACTGATTGACTGACTCACTTATAACTAATTCTCACACTTCCCACGAAGCTAGAGAGCTGAAATGTGGCACAGGTATTCCTTATAAGCTAATTAGGAAAAGTAAAGATGTTTCATTCCGATGTTTTGTGATTAAGGGGGTGAAATCGGGATAACTACCCTAATCAACCATATTTATTTACAAATTATTTTTAAGCGTTTATAGGGTAATAATCCGATAAGTTTGTTCTAATAATGCCTTCGAAAAAATATAGCAAGTATTTTTAACCCCATAGATGCTTCTAAGGGGTGGGGAAAAAATACAGACAATTAATTAAAATATTTAGTTACGTTTTAATATGCAACTCCAAGAGACGGTAGACGTAGGCAGTTTATATTTTGCTGAATTTTCTGTTGTCTGTAGTGTTTGTGTGAGTGAGAAGGCCCGGCCCGGGGCGGTGTGTGGTGGCGGGGTGTGGGGGGGGGGGGGGGGGGGAGACCTGTCCAGCCGCGCTCAGCTGATAACGCCCCAAGCAGTAGGCAAGGGGGCCTGCCGAAAATAAAACTTCCCATGAGAAACGATACCTTGTCACCTCCTCGCGGTGTTTCTCGGGTAGCACTAAAAACCATGCCATTAAGCTTCAAACAAAAATTCCTCATTTTCATCCAAAAATAAATAATAACACCATATCCCGTGCGAAAAACGGGCATTCAGATAGTATACCATATTATCCTATCCATACAGTACTACCTGACATAGGCCTATACAGTACAATAGTACATACACAATATTATCCTACCTATACAGTATTATCTGACCTATACAGTGCAATAGGACATACACAATAGTATCATACCTATACAGTATTATCTGACCTATACAGTATTATCTGACCTTTACAGTGCAATAGGACATACACAATATTATCCTACCTATACAGTATTACCTGACCTATACAGTACAATAGAACACACACAATATTATCCTACCTGTATGCTGCTGTACTAAATCCATGCTGTATTTTTAAAACATCATTTACAACACGTTTTTGTTCCCATCCAAGAGACGCCTATGCTATACGCTATATATGTTACGTTCCCTCCATAGTACCATTGCTGAGTTCATACTCCGACCCGGTTGTTTGTTCTCTAAGGCTGACATTTTCTTCTCTATTCTTACAATATTTTTTTATCGACTACATTGAATAGTGTTCCTAGAACTCAGGTCTATTCGACTAGTTCTATAGTCACAAGAATAGAAGAAAAGGGAGATGGGGAGGGTCTACCTTGTCCAACGGATGTGTTGAAACTATTAAAAACGATTGCACCGAACATGTTGCTCTTTACAGTCTCGTCTTGTCTAGTCTTCAAATAGTAGGGCGGTTAGGGTTCAAATCTCGGCCGGGTGTACCGAGTTTTTTCCTAAGTGGTTTTCCACTCTCCCTCAACCCATTATTACCTAGTGTTAACCTACTCAGATTAATATATTTGTTACAAAGTTTTGGAATGGTTTACGCTGTTCCGTAAACTATTGAGGTAGATCAGCGGTTCCCAACCTTTTTTTCGCTTGCGTTTCCCTTGAAAGCCCATTTGCATAAATTTTGCCCTTAATATTAATAAAATGTGTAATTGATACAGCAGTAGCTATTTAGGATTTATTTGTTGCAAATGAGAATAAATGGGCTAGTAAAGGCATTTTAAAAAGGGGATAGTAAGTTAAATAAAGAGCGCATATATTTTTACATTCAAAAAGCAAAAACTACAATAAAAACTGACATTTAATTTATTTATTAGTTTATTAATAATTTTAAAAACTGTTTTATGTTTGAAATTTAAATCATTTTCTCAAGGTCAAATAAAGAAGAAAAACTGCCTTTCGCCATATCGTTGAATTAATTTCTTAACTTTTGACTGAGCTTTTGTCTTACACTGCTGGCATATGTAGCTTTTTCCTCCACTATTCAAATATTTTTGCGTACCCCCAAAATTCCTGTCACGTACCCCACGTTGGGAACCACTGAGGTAGATTAACTCAAACTGTCAAATCCAAATTAACTCCTTAATTAATTTAAATAGTTTTTTTTTCTGAGAACACAACCAAACCGGTGAGAATGGGAACTTTTGGTCAAGTTATCTAATCTAGTTTGGTGGTCACTAGGAGGTTGGGTTTTTAATCCTAGTTCGGTGGTTTTACCTAGATGTTTTACTCCCTCTCTCTTTGCGCCAATAGGTCTACTGGTATATTTCCTTTAAATCCTTCCTTCATAATTTCTACATAATTATGAAATTAAATACGGATACATTACAGGCAGGATTAGCTCATTGTTAGGGATATCGACTGACATGCTCAGCTTTGAACTAGGAGGTCATTATCCTACTTCCTTTGACTGTACTGCGAGTGTTATTCCCCCTTGTTTTCACCTCGTCTCTTCTCCTTACTTAAGGGCCAGTTTCATAGTCAGATTTAGTACGCTTCAAGTGCGGCGCTATACTAAATACAAGACGTCACCTACCTGAAATTGAATGGAATGGGCCAGTTTCGCATATGAAACTGGCCCATTCCATTTTGGTCTAGGTAGTGTCGTCCTGTATTTAGTATCGACTCGCACTTTAGGCATGCTAAGTTTAACTATGAAACTGGCCTTAGACTTGTGCATTTACAATAGCCTTCCCTAACAAAGTAAAGTGAATTGTTATACCTACAGTGCTAAATATGTCATGAAAACATATCTTTGGAGACCATACACACCAAACCCGATTTTATTTATATCAAACTTTTTTTTTGTCAAAAAAGTGAGCGAATTTAGGTAACAGCAGACGTTTGCCTGTGTTTCATTAACACGTGGCTACGCGACTGTGCTATCCAAAACTTGACCAATCATCAATTATTAAGTTGTGACTAAATTTGGTCTTAGCTAGCCTTATCTCCTATTTGTTTGTATGCCAAGATATTATCCGTAAGGCCGATACACACAGAATGCTAAGCTAAGATAAACTGTGATGTGCTAAAACTTTGTCAGTTTGGTTTCTCCTCCTGAATTCAGTGTTGTTTCTTTATAGTCTGCTGCTCAGTGAAGTTTAGTTATGACGGCGTTCTCCAAAATGTCTTGTTTGAGTCCAGGTTATAGTACTGAGGAAGAAAAGATGCTGCTGATAGCAGTTATTTTGGAAGTCTAAGAAAATTTAGGAGGTGGAGGTTTGATTTGTTCAATTAACGCTTCAATTTTAATGTAAAAACCTTTATTAACCTAATATACTATTACTTAAATACACGTGAAACAAACTGAAAACAAAACTTCAACACTTCTTTAGTTATTTTCACCAAACCAGCACTGCGTCTGTTCAACACGGAGCCCTAGCTACGGTATGCGCATGCGCAACGTAAGATGGCTCAAGATGGGAGATGGAAAAATTGCCCGGCCAGCAATCGGAAAAAAAAAAAACATAGCGCGGCGTAGCAAGGCATAGCTTAGCTTAGCGTAGCTTTCTGTGTGAACCAACACATTTAAATATATGGTCCGCTATCTTTCTAAGGAGTTAGCAGAGCAAATCTTAGCTTAGCTTAGCGTTCTGTGTGTACCGGCCTTTAGGCACATGTTCAGAAGAAAAGTCTGTTGGAGAAAAGCTTGATAAGGCCTTATTACCTACTTAATGGAAGCCTGGTTGTAGTTGTACTGTAGCTTTATTATATTTGTATGTTTCTTCCATCATATTGGATTTTTAAGTAATATTGTAGCAGCTGTATCTACATAAAATTTATAAGGTGTCTTTCTGTTCTTCCAGAGTTATTTCTCTCACTTCATGATACCCCAGAGAGCTTAAATTCGGTATGGACACTACGGAGCATGCCATATTTATTAGAAAAATTAGAAACTTAAAAATTCTTGATAATCTTGCAAAGTCATGGATACAAATCGCTCTACCTGATGTTTTGAAAAATTTAAAAATAATATATCAAAACAACAAGAAACAGACTTTGTTCCAAATCCAACATTTTATCTGTTGGATACAAGCCTAGTCCTTAGTATCGAAGTAAAAGCGATGGAAAACCCTTATTTTTACTTCAAGATTAACACTAGCAATAAAATACTTTTTTTATAGAATAATTAAGAGTCTACACATTCGTGGAAGGGTAAAAATGCAACATGCTGCCTTTTATCAGCCACCAAGACAATTCAGTAAATATTCTAGCGCTAATTTTCAAATGAGATTGACCCAAAAATTAAGCGAAAAATAACTCGCCTGGTATCTTTTTGTTTTTTTAATCATTGACTAACAGCAGTGATGTTCAGTTGTAGTGACTAGAGCACTAAACGGTCTTCATTTAAATATATTTTAATCGTTGAAAGGCTTGAGGGTGCATCAAATACAAGCATAGGTACAATATACATCAAAATAATTTTACAATTTGCAAGTTTTTTATTTTATTTTATTTTATTGAATGCCCAAGCACTTTTATATTAATAATATATTAACTGACCAAACATAGCGAGGTTCTGTTTTAACTGGACCATTCGGCATTTCATCTAGTTTGCATAAGGACGCGTATTGGTTCTGCACCTTCATTAGCTTTAAGGAGGAGAGAAATGGTATTTATTATAACTAAAGCTTTCATGTAATTATACAACTATGGATGAGAAATAGCGTTGTATTATTTAACCTGTGGCAAGCTGGCTGTCGAATGTCAGGGTCAATCTGATTAATGCTTTACTTGATGAGTATAATTAGATGGTGCCTTAACCATTAGACCGAAATCTATCAACGTTAAGGATGTTAGGTAGTCTTATACATAATGTTTACCTAGATTTAAAAAAAATTATAGCCCCTTCTGATCAATATAATATGTTCGTATCAACAAGCATAAGGCCATTTTCACTAAATGATGAACAGAAAACTAGTCAATAAACGTAAGGTTGCTGGGACGAATCCTAGAACGTTATTGTTTGAAGTGGTAAAGCTTACCAAGGGAGATTATACACTCAGGTATAGAGAAAAACAACGCATCCTGACGCAGATCATCATACATGCGGGAGATAGGGCCCCATGCCAAATGTATTTGGTTCATTCTCTTAACACAACTCATGAGTTCGTTAGGCGAATATTTTATAACTTTTTAAATATACGTTAGATGAGGATTAAAGTTCGTTATCGTTTGAATTAATTCATATGGATTTAGAAAGTTGATAGAGGATTGTAAGGACCACTTATAAGATTGATTGTCAAGGACTGGGGTGCACAACCTTTTAATACCTGAGGGCCGCTTTTACTTTAACTGATCAATGGTGGGCCGCAGGTTAATTTACACTCTCCCACTCCCATATCTGTCACTATCGAGCTCAACGTTGGACACAGCAATTCGCAAGTTTCCGTCAAAATATTGATTAGTCAGATGGGAACGACCTCTTGATATGATCTGTTTCTTCAAAGAAAAGGACTGTTCACGTAAGTAGGTACTTCCTAATAATGTTGCCTTTTTTAGAGCAAGAATTTTTCAATGCTTCTATTCCTTTGGGCAAGTATTTATTATAAAAATCCAGTAAAAAAACTTTTGAAAAAGTTTCCTTCAATTCAGAGCTGCATTGAAGATCAATTAGCTGCATCTGGAACTCGGATCATGCAAAACCAGAAAATTTTATGTTAAGGGTAGATTCCCGAACACAATTCTAAATTATGTCAACCTCTCACGGGCAGCAGAAAATGAAATTAAGGGCTTAATGTGGCCGGTGGGTTGTGCACAGCTGGTCAAGAACATTATTATACATGAGATTGAGAAGATGCGCTAGTTATGCAGTTCCATTATATTCCAAGTGAGGAAGTATAGTACTTATTTATTATAGCATTAAGGATAAGACTAGTAGTGTTTAATGTATCTGCGTTCGTAATAAAGGAAGAGAACAGCTCTGGCGTAAGGAAATTTGCCGTTATGAGATCAGGTGATCTACTTTATCATGTATGAAGTATCAATAAATGATGATCAAATTTATTCTAAGCATGATGTATGAATGTTGATTAAATGCTGTTTAAATATGATACATGGTGTGATCAACGAACTATGATTAGATGTTGTATATGTATTGATCAATTAATAATTATGGAATTTTATAGGAATGATGGATTAAAACGAATAAAAGAATTACAATGTATTCAACATCGGCTATAAGTGAAAATATTTGCTTATGACTAGCCTTATCGATCCTTGTGCATATATTATAAATGCTGATGCTATTTACTCATCATTTTAGAGGAAGAATAAACTAAGGTGAATTAAAATATATGTAATTATTGAAAATACATTTATTCAGTAGTTGCTTTAAGCTTTCTCTGATCAAGTAAGATCAAATGTCTTATAAGTATCGATAGATGAGGGCTGATCAAATATTTTATAAGTATGTGTCTCTAATCTATGACAATGTATGGTATTATCTATGAATCATGGTAAAATGTCGTATAGGTATAATATATGACTCTAGTCAATGATCGATGATCAAATCTGTTATAAGCATGATGCATTACTCTATTATGTATGAATCATCCGATCAATGAATAGTAAATAAATTAATTCTAACAAAGATGTATGAATAATGATTAAATGTAATTTAAATATAATGCATGGAATGATCAATGAGCTACAATTCAATGTATTATATGTATGTTTCACGACCCTGATAATAATTGTAAGGATGATTAAATATAGAGCTTTGTACAGGTGAGGGGAAAGGTTGTAAAGAGGAGATGTTTTTTCAGAGAGCGTGTGTGCATTTTTAAAGTCTTAAAAGAGTATCTTTGATGATCACACCTATTAAACATCCATGCTGTATAGACGGCCAAAATAAAGTATAAGGCCAACATACCTCTTAGATCCTACTCCAAGAAATTGGGAAGGTCCTTTCTCCGATGAGGGTGTGTGTTAGCGGTTAGAAAGTATGCACGAGGATGAGAAGGTGCACACGCTATGCATATAAACTATCTTCAATAATTAGAAATGTTCCGTTTAATGTAGTATTTGAGATTAAGGATGAGCATTCTAGTGTTTAAGATGATGAGAATTTACCGTTATGGGCTCAAGTAGTTGACCATCAAACCACTGGTAGGCCAATTGTTACATGTCAAGAATAATAGGACCCCGATACTACTCTTCCTGGTAAGTAACAAGGCAAGTGGTAGGCTATGGAGAGGAAGGTTTTTTGGCTATACCTCCTTTTCCTACATCCTAGGGTTTAGAATATAGGCCTATAATATATTTAAACTTATATTCGTTTGTTTGTCTTAGGTCCCTATTCCTCTATGATGATGGGTAAAGGACGGTAGTGTTCATAAAATATGCGTAGGGATCAATTGAGTCAGTCTATAAAGTGTTTTAGCTTAAAGCAACTACTGAATAAAGGTATTTTCAATAATTACATATATTTTAATTCGCCTTCGTTTATTCTTTCTCTAAAATGATGAGTAAATAGCATCAGCATTTATAATATATGCATAAGGATCGATAAGGCTAGTCATAAGCAAATAATTTCACTTATAGCCGATGTTGAATACATTGTAATTCCTTTATTCGTCTTAATCCATCATTCCTATAAAATTATGAGTAAAGGGGATTGGTGTATATTTTATATGCATACGGATCGATGGTGTTGATAGGAATTTTTTTTTGCCTCGAGTGATTATTGATTAAACATATTAAAAATATATTTTCTTATATTAATCATAGTTCCTCATTTCTCTAAAATGATAAGTAAAGGTGATTAGTGTTTATAATATATGAATAAAGAGTGTTGGCGTCGGTAAGAAAAAGTTTTGGCCTTAAACAATTATTGATTAAAAATATTAAAATTATGTATCGTTAAGCCTTAAAAGAATAAATACTTTTCAGGTTGAACAAGGGTTAATTGGAAAAAAATATATAACTTAAATATTTTAAAATGAGAGAATGGACGTTGACAGTCGATGATCATCTTCAACTAGAGAGATGTAACACAGGTCCGCTCGAAGATTACTCTATAAGGTGTCACCAGTAACAAACCTTTCGGGAGGAGGGGACCTCCTCTTCAGCGGGCCATGTTGGCTCAGCGGTCTAATCCTTTGGAGTAGAATCCATCCACCTAGGTCTTAAAGAACAAAATAATTAACCCGTGAAGATTAAGAGACGATACTTAACAATGACGGTGGGGGACTTAGGTCATTGAATGCTAAATCTATAATACTTAAAATGTTATAAATGCTGCCACAAAAAACACATTTTTTGTATTTTCTATAAGGCCCTTACTAGGGCGTTATTTTTTTATTACTATTGATAATTCTGCCAGCAACTTCCAAAAAATACAATACTATAATTACTATTATGGGATTTAAAATACATACACCCGCATCGGTAGTCAGATGGTTTAAGGCAAGCACTTCAAACTTGTGACCCACGCAACTCATTTGGCTCAATCCATGATTCTATGCTGCCCGTGGAGCCCTTGACGAACCATCCATCATATAATGTGGCAGGACTATTTTTTATAAATGTGTTCGATAAACACAACTTGAGATTATGAAATTTAAAAATTGGGCACTATATGGGAAAATTTAGCAAGTGAGATTGGTGCACCGATTTTTTTACTTTCTACTCCCCAAAGATCAGTTTCAGAAATTGTTAAATTTAAGCACCAGATACGTGCAATGATTGGCAGCACTTGAGTGTGTGAACAGTGATTTTATCTTATGAAAAGGAACAAGCACCCGAGAGATCATGGCCTATAGACAAGCAATTGCAATCAATTATGAAATGGACTTCAACACAATATTTAAATAAACTGAAAAAAGACATTTGGGCATGGAAATCGAATCCGAGACCTTTAGATAAGCACGCCAAAGCTTTACCATTGAGCTATCAAGGGATTGTTCCATGCTCAGAGTCATTTTTCACTCGTATTTTAACGTAGAATTTGAGATAGATGTGTGGATATTATTGTCTACTAAGAGCCATCGGTGACTCGGTTGTGGCTTTATGCTGCCAATAGTACAGATACATTGTAAATTCCAAGCGAATCAAGATGGAAGAAAGCAACATTATACAATTTTCAGAATATGATATCTAGAAGGAGTAATTCCCACTAATATCATAAATAATAGCTTTGGCTATTTAATTCTTACTATACAATTAGGTAACTTATATGTGAAATGTGAAACTTGAGGGATGAATGATTAGAATTACGGGAATCAGCCATTTCTGAAAGAAAGAAAAAAGCTTCAAATTTCTGTGAATAATGATTAGAGATTAAGACTTGACGTTTTATATATTCTTAATTTTAATTTGAAATAGAAAAGGATTTAAAAAAAATTGAGTTTCTTTTTATGGTGGTGATACTACTGTAAGTTATTTTTTGAAATGCATCCCCATCAGTATTTTTAATTTTAAATGTGACCCTTATCATCAAATGAGTTTGACACGACAGGCTAAAGCGCCACTATCGTATTAGATTAGATAGAATTGCCGGTGACGGGAAAATCGGGTTTCAAATCCCAGCCGAAAGCATTGAAGGTGGTTTTCCCCTAAATAGTTTTCCATTCTCCCTCCACGCCAATGTGGGTACATTTCTTCCTTGCCCCATTAGTGTAAGCCATGCGGATATACCAGACGGGTAGTTAGACAAACTGCAGACAAGAGGAAAACGCTACTGATGTGTAGAAGGTACCGCGTGCCAGACCAGACAGCTCCACCCACCCAATCTCGCAATCGATTTCCTGCGTCCCCGTCGGATTGACCTATTTAACTCCACCCCTCTCAATCTTTAGGAAGTGGGTCAGTGGTAATCCGTGGCATGGCTCGACTCAGGTAAGAGCTCAGCTTCCAATCTGACCTATGTTACTAGCCTTAGAAAAGATAATTTTTGGAAATTAAGTTCTCAATCTGCTAACAGGTTGGTAGTCATTACACACTATAATAAAGGCATGATTGATTTTATTGTTGGCTGGTTTTATCCTCTAAAATTGTAATAACTTGTCCATGAGTAGAGAAAATTACTCTCCAATCATAATAAAAAGTAATTTATTATAGCGCTGCTACCTATAGTTAAGGGACCGTCTCAACGCTATTTTACTAGTTTCAATATTTTATTGATTCTTTTTTAAAAACGAGACTATAATGAAGTGTATGAAATACTTTCCAATAAATCAAAACACTATAAAAATCAAACAAAGTGATTCAATTTAAAGAAAATACCGCGAATCGAGTTTTAAAAGAACATATTTTCTCTCTTGTATTTTAAACTAATGTGAACTGCCAATTTTAAAAATAAACATCTTTTTTTGGTGGGGTGGAGGGTTTACAGGGGTACCCACTTAGAACAACATATCTTGGCTATCCGCATATTTACACTAGAGAGGTAGAGATGAAGAAGTTAATATACCCGCACTTGCTTTAAGGATGGTGGGAATCCATTTAGGCAAAATTATCTCAGTACACTAGTACAGGATTAGAACCCTGGACTTCCTAGCATAGTATAACAAGACCACACGAGACTGACGCCTTTGTGCGTGCATACACCGATGATAGTTTTCTGTTGTTATCATAATTAATTTATTTTAAAATTAAATATGAAAATGAAGCTCATACACTCATGCAGACATTGGACACTAAATTATGACAGCAAAGAAATTCTAGACATATATATTATATCTAGTTATAGTTGTGGTAGTATTTTTATTGTTTTCTTTTTTCATATCAAAGGAAGATTAAGGGAACTACTCTACGCCCTTCGTGTGATATAATATATTAAAACTAGTGTTTTGGTCAGGTTTAGGAAACGCAACTTTGAAAAGAAGAAAATAAGGGCGAACTACCTCAGAACACATTACTCTTGGTTTATGATTGATGACCTCTCGCGTTATAAAATGGAACTGACATTTAAAATGTGGATAAGGTCTTAGTGGCTAGGCCAAGACAAAAATGCAATTTTCACCGGGATAAAACTTTAATTCTCATACCAATAAGAAAATAATTAAATCGAGTATATTTATAAGAGGATTATAATTTAATATATCTTATATTTAGGAACCCAACCATATAGTTTTCCCACAGTTTGATTATTATTTTTATTTTAATCGTGGAAGGCAGATATAAATGGTATTATTCTACAGCTCGCCCAGTGGTCATCAATAATACTATTAAGTTATATCAACTCGATTATGTTAATTTAATAAATATATAATTTGTTTTACAAACCAAATTAAACACAAATTTAATCAAATTAAACTTTTTAGAATCTACTCGCAGTGACCAAGTAGCCTACGCATGAGAGAAAATAAAATGCACCCAATGTTGCCAACTAAGCTATTTCCTATATAGTTAAAATTTTGTTCAAGTAATTTATAGATAGTAAAGTGTATTAATCACAACTTGTGAATGTGAGGAATGCCAGGCCTCCACCGTGGTTCGGATTCCACGTTAAACTGTAGGTCCTCCATTTCATCTCACAATCACCCTACCATTACACATTAGCGTAAGTGCGTATAACCCGAACGGGTAGTAAGACGCGGTGCTAATAATAATAATAATAATATAGATAGTAAAACAATATTAGTTAGAGTTTTAAAAACCTATGTATAAGGAAAATGTAAATCTACCTCTTAGTTAAAATGTTCAAAAGTGGGTGAACTATAAAACTGAAGAATATGGCATTATAATATAATTTTTGTTTACCTGTTTTGCTCAAGTGCTTGATGTGAACGGGGTTATTTTCTTCGAGGCCATGCGTATAGGAAACTACGATTAGCAAGCACAGCGTGAATATTAGATTTCATGCGTATAGCGAGAAAGACGCGGTGCTAAAAATTAAATAATTAGAGTTCAACCTGTCCAAAATTTGAATCAGTCTCTTTCAGAGATGGCAGTTCAACACTTCAGTGCTCTCAGCTAGGGCTGAGACAAATGTACCACCTGGTAATACCTCACAGTCTATACTTAAGATGGAATGCTAGTGAGCGCAATTTAGTGCGCTAATTTTTCAATTTTTATAGGATAAACATTTTTTGGCCAAAATAAATAAAAATTTTCTTCTATAGAAATATAGAGTTTAGCTTTCTGCATATGCTAATCGCAACAATTTTTGAATATTTGGCATGAGCATGGTGGCATTTGGTGACAAACTTTTTAAATTAAGAGAAAAAGTGGTCATTAAATTCCAGGACACCCTTGACAGATATTCAAGGACTGTTGAGATTAGCATGTGCAGAAAACTAAACTATATGTTTCTATAGAAGAAATATTTGATTTATTTTGGCCAAAAATGTTTATGCTATAAAAACTTCAAAAATACTTCCCTAAACTAACGCTCACTAGCACCCCATCTTAAGGATCACTTAGAGATAGATAGATATTACATTTCACCCCAATTTTCTTACGATGGACGTATCTGACAGCCAGAAAATTTACTAGATCTGCTTTCACGTATTCATACGTCAAATAATGTTATCTGCAGCTGTCACTTTTGATAGATTTTAATTTTTTTTAGCACTGCGTCTTACTACCCGTTCGAGTTAAACGCTTAATAGATATTATCAATAACTGTAAAATAACACTAATAGGTAATATAATAAACCAATGTTGACCGAAAAAAATCATGTATTTTATTTTCTATCCATTCGTAAAAAAAAGTCAAGGCATACTTTTTGTATATGAAATCTTATCACTCACTAGAAAGAAAAACCGTATAAGCTACCAATTTTAATTATTTATATTCTTAATTTATTGTATAGTATATTAGCTCGAAAATATAATATAACAATTATTGTTAACTAGGTACCTTTCTACCCGAATTGGTGGGCAAGCATCAAGTCTAATATCTATTCTTGTCTTGTCTACCTCCTTACTCCATTGTTGTATTATATGCGGATAGCCCAGACGGGTTGTAAAACGGGAGGCACGGAAAAAAAAACCAATCAACTAGATCTGATTCCAATTAGTAAACATTGACATTTTGGAAGAAAGCTTTTAGAGACATTTACTTTCTTGTTGTTGTCAACAATGACTACAAGAAATTAAAAGACGAACGCTAGAAACGAAGTTAGAGAAATTCGTGGGCCCAATAAGAAAAACCAATAATTACAGAATATTTGATTAAATGCGCTAGAGGGAATTAAAGCTCGTGAAGAGGGTAAGATACTGATACAATTTTAAGGTGAAAATAACAAAAAATAAATGGTACTACACAATCGCACAAACTTTATCATATTATGTATTATGGCTTAGAAGATAATTTTCTTGAATAGGTTTTTAGTAAATTACCCTTAAACTTATGTTTTCCTCATAAAAACAAACACATCATCTTGTTAAACACAATAATCGCTCTTCATATATACATTTTGAACCCAAACGTTTAAATATATTCAACAAAATTCAAAAATAAATTATTTGTAAACTATCCTAAAAGTATTTTTTATTTGTAAAAATAAAAAAGTATTCTTATTTATCATGAACAACTATATCAAATTTGGACCAAATAATTAGAGCTATTAAAAAAAGATATAATTAAATCAGTCATTAATTAGCTACTATTAAATTAATATAATAATATATTATGTGGTGTGATTGAAGGTTAGTGTGAGATGGAAGTCACCGTGAGTTAAGGTGAAATAGAAGTTAAGGGTTAAGGAGGAAGGGAACTCACCGGGAGGTAAGGAGGAAGGGGACGTACCGAAAGTTAAGGAGGAAGGGAATTCACCGTGAGTTAAGGAGGAAGGGAACTCACTGGGAGTTGAGGTGGAAGTGAACTCACCGTGAGTTAAGGAGGAAGGGAACTCACCGGGAGTTAAGGAGGAAGGGGACGCACCGAAAGTTAAGGAGGAAGGGAATTCACCGTGAGTTAAGGAGGAAGGGAACTCACTGGGAGTTGAGGTGGAAGTGAACTCACCGTGAGTTAAGGAGGAAGGGAACTCACCGGGATTTAAGGAGGAAGGGAACTCACCGGGAGTTAAAGAGGAAGGGAACTCAGCGGAAGTTAAGTTGCAATATAAGTAACCGGAAATCAATAATTGGCCGTAAGTAAGCTACCCTTAAATTAATTTATTTTAGATAAATTCAGATACATTATTATTGATAGTGTATAATAGTCCCCCGATACCAATTGTAGACCAAATAATTAGGACTATTTAAAAAAAACTAATTTAAAAAAATCAGGCCTTACTTAACTACTACTAATACATTTATTTTTTAGAAAAACAAATCTATATTTAACTATTTATAATACAAGCCGCTTAACAGGCACCCATTTTGAACTAATTCACTAAAACAATATTTTTTCATTATTCAAATTTAAACAACAGTCATAAGTAAGCTACCCCTCAAAAACACGTATACAGCTTTATTTGTCATGTTTAGGTCAAACACTCCCCAGATAAAAATTTTAAGCAAAATGATTATAGCCCTTTTAAAAATAATTTAAACTTTCAAAAATTACTCCTAAGTAAACGATCCTTTGTCAAATTTTTACTCAAAACCAAGTATACAGGGTTATTACCATGCAAAACACTCCCAAGATACTTATTTGAAAATCGTTAAGGCAATTTTAAAAATATTTTAAGTTTTTGAAAAATCAGTTATCAATAGGCTACCCATAAATTACTTTACCTCAAAAACAATTATAAGCCTACATTGTTATTTGTTATACCGGAACACAATCTCCGGTAGGTGCGGATCCAGATCATTTTCATAGGGGGGTCATAATTAAAAATAACATAGTTACTTACAATGTTAGATTTCTGTTTAAAGCCATTTAATAGTTTCGCATTCATTCATATTTTTTAAAATCAGGTAGTTTTTCTAAACTATTTGGAGTGGCCCTCCTTCAACAATTTTTTTGAAAAATGGTTCATTCTAGAAGCTATAAGTAGTCTTCGACTTGATTTTTTTTTAAATTAGATTCTTTTATAGGCAATTTAAAGTGTTCCTCACCTAGAAATTTTAGAAATTTGGATGCCACTCGAAGCTATTTAGAGTGATCCTCACCTTAATTTTTTACGATAGTTATATACCTCTTGAAGATAATCTTTGAAGTGGTCTTCCACTGATAAAATTTAAATTGAATTCTTTCATAAATTTCAGAAAGTTAAGAATTTGGAACTGTCCTCCCCAATACATTTTTAAAATTTGGATGAACTTGTAATCTATTTAGAGCTTTCCTCCCTGACTTTTTCTGCCAGTTAGATGCCTCTAGTCTAGTAGTTATTTGAAGCGGTCTTCCACGGAAAATTTTTGATAGTAAAATGCATCTCGAAGTTATTTGGAGTTTAATTTAAGGCCATGTTTCAGCTTCATATTCGATAATATCAGAGGATTTGAAATATATCTGGGTGATTTATTCCAGGGAGGGGCAAATTATTTCCAGGGGTTCAGAGTCCCCCACAGTTCCGCCACTCCTGCTGTCCACATATACTTTAAATTCGGTATTCGGGGATGAAATGCTCTCCGGCGATTATTAGTCTTCTTTGATGTGTCTACCGTCTCTATGCAGAACAATGTTTGTTACTCGCTATGCAGGACAAATATTAGAACATGAAAACGAATATTTTTCCCACCCTTGCGTGAGTCATATCCAACATTAAATAAACGTGGACGAATAACGCACGTGTGGACCCGGCTTAAAAGGTGTCTGTGCGTAAAAAGATTAAACATTGTATCAAATTTATCTGTGTTGTATATTCTTTCTAAAATTTGAACTTTCAATTTGTTTTTTTGTATTAATTTTCTAACTTTCAACTGACCCTTTGAACACCCCCCTTTTTCCGCACCTGATCTCTATATACACATTTTGAACAAAATTGGTAGAGATATTTTTGAAATATTTAGAATTTTCTAAAATTTCCCATCAGTAAACTACCCTTTAAGGAATTTTCGCCCAAAAACCAATTACACAATGTTATTTGTCTTGTCATACAAATCCTATCTATGCCTTTTAGACTAAATAGTTAAACCCACTTTCGAATAATTTGGAATTTAAAAAATATACTCATAAGTAAACTACCCTTAAATGAAGGGCTAGGGTGAAAAAAGTTATGGTATAGCCCTATAAAATTTAAATATCAAGTTTGAATAAAATCCATCAAATATATTTAGTTCCATGACCAGGGACAGACTGACAGACAGACAGAATTATAAAATCTTAGTTCACAAAATTTTTTAAAATGTATCATAATCTCTAGATCTATTTTTTTGTAATCACAATACTTTCTCTTGGTATAAGTAAGTAAAAATAAGTACGCCCCGGACAGAAACACGTTTGTTAAGCGTTTTGGAAGCAGAATAGTATCTTCTTTAGTCCTGTCCCACAGATTTTGATCAATTAACTAATATACTGCGGCAGTGGCTATTCTTTAAAAAAAACACACAACTGGGGGCGTGTTGCAATCCAGCCTTGTTCTCGACGAAGAGTCAAACACACTAAACGGGTGTCCAAACCCAACGGCCGCAAATTAATTAAAGTTAGGGTGGGAAGGAACTCACCAGGATTTAAGACGGAAGGGAATTTACCAGGAGTTAAGGTGTAATAGAAGTCACCGGAAGTCCAAATGGAAGGAGTTTACAGGGTTAAGGTGTTAGAGTCACGGGAGTACAAATGGAAGGATTTATAGGAGTAGGTGTATAAGTCACCGGGAGTCCAAATGGAAGGGAATTTACCAGGAGTTAAGGTGTAATAGAGTCACCGGGAGTCCAAATGGAAGGGAATTTACCAGGAGTTAAGGTATAATAGAAGTCACCGGGAGTCCAAATGGAAGGGAATTCACTGGGAGTTGAGGGGGAAGGAAATTCACCGGAAATCAAAGTGGAAGGGCCTTCAGCAGGAGTTAAGGTGGAATGACAGTACTAAATGATCTTAACCTCCTTCTCAGATAGAATGAGAGTACCCTATAAATGTGGTCAGCTTCCCTCGACGACAAGAATAGGAATATTAAAATGTATTTCTAACGGTAGACGTGTTATACTTTTATTATCACCACCAAAATATTCTATATTCCATGTGGGAGGCATAGAACCGCGAATAGGGAAATGGTTACTTTCAAATCCAAAGCCTTTGGATACCCTCTTTGAGAGGTAGCAGAAATGTTACCACATTAACCACAATTTGAACATTACAGATAGTACAGTCCCGACTAGTACAGTCGTCTGCAAAGTCTTATCAGAACCTAGAACTACTACTAGAAGTACTAAAAGCACGTAGAGTTGGATTGTCTCAAGGATTTCCTCAGCTGAGAATCGTAAAACTATAATTCTTATAATTATGTTCGAAATGATTTTACCAATGTTTACTCGGCTAAGACACACTCATTCTTTACACAAGATGATTAGAGGGTTCAAGTGAAGTATTCCATAATATAGAGGGCTTATTGTGTTCAAATGTTTTATTCTATACACAGAGAGTGTTTTAAGCGCTTAGTAGCAATTGTCCAAGGACTGCGACAACATCAACTAAACTTAATCCTTGTTTTCGTTTATGACACCACTACCCCAATGTAATTCAGAAAGTAGCACATTAGCGTCAAGTTATTTAGTCTGTGTAGTAAACATTCACACATTAGGTGTCAGACAATGTCGTGAGATAATATCGACACTTTAAAAGCTACATTGACATCTTTTGCTGACTAAATGAGAAAACCTTTAATTATTCATGTATGCATTTCCTCTTGACACAGGTGGTGGCTCAAATTACGACAACCTAACTTAGTGGTTAATGAGACTGACCACAGGTCTAGAGGGCCGTAGTCTGAATCCTTAAATGAGTGGTCATGGAGACTGACTACTGCTATAGATGACCCTGGTTTCACCTTGCTGGTGGCTGTGATTGAATGGTCAGCGAAACTGGCCTACTCTGGTTCCATCTAACCTCTATCCGTGGATGAGGGGAATGGGGAGATAAGGCTTCAACAGGTGGTGAGACTGTTGCTTGATTTGAAGGTGCTTACAACGGAGGTAAGGTGTTTCCAGGTAGTGTGGCTGCTTGCTATTTATCTCACGTTTCAACGATCATTGTTTAATCGCCTGCAACTACGCAAGTGTGTCATAAACGCGTTGTTACAATAACTATTATTAACCGGGAAGAGTAGCTTCTAAAGAAGATGTAAGACTAATGCCCAAAACATGGGCGATATTTTTATGGGCTACTTACTTTTGTGGATTAACTTGTATTCAAACAATGAGGACAACTATCACTAAATAGCCAGTGAAGTCACTATTACGAAATTTACGACATTGTCAGTGTTTAAATGTAGTCTACTCAGACATAGTCGAAAACTAGGATCCGCGCTATTACTTGAACTGTATTATGTGTGAAAACATCGTTCCTGTGTACAGGGCCTACCAGTATAGTTATGATAGCGGTTATCAATCCGTACTTTCTGGAAATGGTAAGGCACATTACCTACCAAATTAATTATTTCAGGCTATCAGAGAATAAGATGTGCTAGCCGTTTGAAAAATACTCCTTTATCATCTTGTAGTGAACCCTTATACAGGCATTATAAATTGGTAATGAAAAAAGTGTACCTTACAGAAACTAGAACTTATACATTGTATGCAAGGTCGTAGCTAAGAGGAAGGAAGGTTAAACCCTCACTCTTTCTCTAAGCCTCTCTCCTCAAAACTTGATAACATTTTAAATTAATACTACACTGCCTTTTATTTTTTTACATCCATTACTGTTTCCAGATTGTGTCCTGGATAAGTTTTTTATTCAAGCCATATTATTTCCCATCACCAGCTTGCTAGGCCTGTCATAAGCTTCATAGGCCTTATCATCTAATGAAGATTATTACAGGCACAACATCCAGTCCTCGGCCGTTAATTCATCACTGTGAAAGGGTAATACTCATATTTCACCAATGATACATTTTCGGCCAAGCCGGGAATCGAACCTGGGACCTTTAACTCAGGAGAAAGACACGCTACCGACTGAGCAAAGGTGTCGGATGCCTTATCTACTGTTGAAATAATAACAAAATAAAGGTGGAAGGAAAAATTTATAATTAGTACTGATGTGCATTATTGTGCATTATTTTTAAGGCTCTTAATACATGATAAGGAATATTAACATCTTGGACCACACTTATAGAGAATTCAGAGTCCCTCTTACCATACCCGATTTTGCATCAAGGTAAGACTAAGTAACTTCAACCCGACTGTGATTCAAAATGACCACGGAATGCAGTTAATGAAGAAGTAAAATATATTTCAAACAATTAGTTTATAATTTATATCTACTAATAGGACTAAAAATGTTTTACAAACGTTGACTTATGTTAAATTTAGTAGATCCCACATACATTTGAAAACTGTAATTAGCTAATTTATAAATAGCAAATTACGTTGAACTAGTTCTAGTCTTCGAAATAAAACATATTTTTGAACATTTTACTAATTTTTCTCTTGCCTTTACTCAATAATCAAAGAGAAGTTTATATATTTAAAACATTTGAGTGATCTTTATTTTCACTGCCTACTATAAATGCTAAAAAGTAATTTACTTGCCCCTTATTTACAATAACAAATTAAAATATCTTCTTGGAGCATAATATCAATCACTTTTCTTGGCCTTCAGTGGCTATGAACCGTGCACCCCAATATACCCCGACCCTAAAATATGAGGCCTTCATTGTGTGTCCCCCTAAGTAATTTCTGGGTGCACCACTACATGGACAGTTTGTTTGGTAATATACACAAAGCCCTATAATATATTAACTAATTGAATATAAGGACAAGCTCTTAGTCATAGTAAATATTATATTCGTAGGCATAAGTCAGAATCAAAACAAGTTCATCTAGATTGGTCGCTGACCATTCAAACCACATAGCCCGGTGACCAATTGTAATTTTTTTAAAGTTATTATTACTATAAAAAGTATATTATTATTATTATTATTATTATATCATTTTATTATCTTATTAATAAAATGATTGAATATTATTTTTACTCATGTACGGTATTTTTTTAATTGGTGCCTTTAAGATCAGAGTTATTGACACTTTAACTTTGTGGTTATAGATGAAAAGGATAGTTTGGAAGAAGTGCACCCGCACTAATAGGGAGAGGAAATGGGAAACTAACGATGATATAATAAATCATAACCCCCCAGTTCCCACGACTGGGATTTAAACCTTAAGATTCTTGTCAACGATGGCCAGTGAAATACGAGTCTAACGCTTTAGACCTCGTGGTCTCAGTATCTGGTGTTTTACCTGTACGCTCTAACATAACCGCTATTGGTGGATTAACAGCAACTTAAACAAAGAGAAGAAAAGAAGGGTAAAACTTTTTTTTTTGCATGGCGTCCTACTACCTATATACGCGTATGTACTAATTACGCTGGTGAGTTAGAGATTAGGAAGGTTGAATTCAGATGTATTATACACGCTTTTGCGTGGAGAAAGAGAGGAAACCGTTTAGGAAAAACCACCTTCAGTACACCCGACCGGGATTTGAACCCCGATATCCCTGTCATCGGCAGTATAATCCAAAACGAGAGTGACGACTTAGACCATGCGGCCACTGAAGCAGGTACTAAAATAATGCACTTTAGTCTGGGGATAGATTGGCTAGTCACACCTTGTCATTCAGGTGTGGTGACCGCTGTCCCAAAGCCCATGGGTTGAAAGGGGGCGGGGGAGATACACGAATGATATACACCGGGTCGAAGTGTGTGCACAATGTCGCAATGACTCTGCACGTGTAAATGCCACAGGATGTGTGTGCGCAACAAGGTAATTCTGAGCCGTTAAGTTGGCAATAAAACAAGACGTCGTGAGGAGGCTGCGCTTGGAGATAAATTCCTCTTCTCATTCGCTCGCTCGCTCGCACAAGGGCGTAGGCACGAAGTCTTCTTTTGTCGTGGTCTGGTTTTTGTTTTTGTTTTTGGGGGTGGGGGGGCGGTGGGATAGGAAAATAAGATGATCGTCGTTACTGAACTCTTGAGACTTGACGGCCTACAAGTGACGCAGGCAAGAAGTTTCAGAAAGAATATTTATACCAAGGAGAGGTAGACTGATTTTTGTGTGAAGCCAACAGCGAACGTTGGGTACCAACTGCTTAGAGGCAAAGCGTTAAGTGGTTTACATTATTAGTAACAGGGTTGTTTGAGTTAAAAATACTTGTTTACTTAATTTTGGTTTTCAATTAGTGAAAATAAGGATATCAATTCACTGCAATAAAAACTATTTCAAATTAATCCAATACCGTACTTATTAAAAAAATGTGTCTTATATAATCACCAGTGGCTCCCAACCAAATATCAAATGTAACAACAGTTCAATTATTTTCCCGGCGTGGGACAAGGCCTTATTAGCAGTCCTGCCCAGATGTAGGAGGGAGAGTTTAAGGTCGGACAAAGAAGTTGTTTAGATGGATGGTTGAGAGCAAGGCCGTAGACAGGGTGGGTATGGTTTGGAAGTTCAACCCCCCTAACCCCGAAAGTTGACAATATAAAATTAATAGTACCTTACTTACGGTTTTAAAAAACAAGAAAATTAAAGTACCTATAAGTCTATAGGTATCCAACAAAGCTGGGTAGACTATGACGAAATATTGACAAAGGAAATAGGAAGTATTAGTGAATGTAGGGAGAGTGGGGGAAAGGAGTAAATCTTTGAGATTAGGAAACAACAAAATATATAAACTTGAAACTATTCGGTTGGTAGTCCCGAAAACACTTCGCAAATGAGTCGCTAAAGAAAGAAGAATTAATAGATGGGATTGGATAAGGAGGAATGAGATCCTGCCAAGGGCGTAGGGAAGGGTGGTTTATGGGTTTCGAACTCCCCAAAATTTTCCAAAGTTTTCATCATAAAGCTTAAAAATGGCCTTGTATTAAATTTCAAATAATTTAAAGAAACAGTCACTTTTCAAAAATTTGCCAGGGAAGGACCACTAAAAATAGCTTCTAGAGGCATTTAATCTTAAAAATATTTCCAGGTGAACATCAGTCCAAATGGCTTTTAGAAGCTTCAAATTTTATTTTTTTTAAATACCCAGAGGGGGACTTTCCAAATAGCTTCTATATGCATATAAAAAAAATTGTTTTAATCCAAGAGAGAACCACTCCACTTAGCTTTTAAAAGCATTTAATTTTCATAAATGTGTTGGTGTAAAACCACTTCAATTAATTTCTAGAGACATCTAATTCTAGGAAAAAATTGGGACAAGGAACACTCTAAATAGATTTTAGGAGCATCCAATTTTCTAACATTACCTGGGAAAGAGGAGGGTAGAAAGTCCCTAAAAAAACTATTTTGTTACTTGCCTTTTCCCTTTACCCTCTATCACAAAAAGCAATGATTTTCTTATTTCTTAGAGTTTAATAGTAAATCTTAACATCATGTCATAAACTTAAAATTTTGGACCCCGCTTTTCCACACACACAAAAAAAAATCTCCCTACTCTCATGGGTCCAGCTATCATCAACCCCCAAACAGCTTGCAGTTAGATGTAAGAATCAAAATCTTCAATACATTTGGTCAAGTTGGAAATACTTTTATTCTAAAAATGAACAATTTTGGACTATGAAGCAGGGGTTACAACTTTTTCTCCAATCACAAATTTTTAAACTTCTAGCTTTAATAGAAAAACATAAAATCATTCTATAATTGTCCATGTTGGGGCAGTGGCGGCAGAATTTCATGTAAGTAGAGAGATAACAACTAACCAAAAAGGGATTTTGAGGAACTTGACTTTGCTCCCCAAGTCTAAAGAGTTTTGGGGGACCTCCTCTGGCAAACTTTTTATGATTGGATGCCTTTAAGCTATTGGAGTGGTCTTAGAATTGTTTTTGAAAACTATACTCCTCTAGAATCTATTTGGAGTGGTTTATGATATATATATAATTTTGATGCCCCTAAAAGATATTTAGACCAGTCCTAACCAGATTTCTTAAACATTGATTACATGCCTTTAGCTTTAGAAGCTATTTGGATTTATTTTAATAGTTTTATATTCGAAAATATAAGAGGAGAGTAAAATAAGTCTAGAGGGGGGAATTAGCCCTGCCCCCTTGAAAGACCAACCTCCTCACCCCCCTGAAACCGCACTCCCCAATTATGCTGCCATGCCACTAGGTATATCTTTATTTAATAAGTGCTCAATGTAAATTTTCAGACTTGGAGTGAGGATGAGCTATGTAAGTTTTTAATATTAAACAATGTAAAGTACGATACCTAATGTATTTAATCGCTGCTCTTAGTTAGCAGAAAAAAACAGCTCCAGATAGCTTCTAGATGTATTTAATATTCTTACATTATCTTTGCCTTTGGTCGTTGGGGGCCGGTGACCCCCCCCCCCCCCAAAAAAAAAAAGACCTGAAATGTTGACCTGGCTACGGCCTTGATCGAGAGGTCCAGATCAGACCAAGTGGTTGCTTAGATGGATGAAATAGATATTAAGGTCGCACAAAGAGGTTGTTTAGATGGATGTAAGAAAGGTTTTGATCCGACAAAGAGGTTGTTTAGCTGGATGAACTAGAGAGTATTTGATTTATTAGATATATGAATTCTAGAGGCTTGGGTCGGACAAAGTGATTGTTAAGATGGATAAATTCGAAGAGTTTTAGGTCCTAAAAACAAGTTGTTTAGATGGATGAACTCAAGAGGATTTGGCTAAACTAAGAAGCATTTTAAATGGATGAACGTAAGAGGTTTTAATCGGACAAAGTCCTTGTTTAGATGGACGAACGAGAAGTTTTGATCAAACTAAGAGGTTATTTAGACGAATGAAAGAGAGTTTTTGATTAGACCAAAAGGTTGTTTAGAAGAATGAAAGTAAAGTTTTATTTAGACCAATAAGTTGTTTATGAACAAGATGTTTTGATCAGACAAAGCGGATGTTTAGATTGATGAGCAAGGGGTATCGATCAGATAAAGTGGTTGTTCAGATGGATTAACAAGAGGTTTTGATCGGCTAAAGAGGTCGTTTAGGGGTTTTGGTCCGAACCAGATATTGCTTATATAAATAAACCAGAGGTTTTTTGTTGGACAAGGAGTTTGTTTAGATGGATGAGAGAGAAGTTTTGATCAAAGAGAACTGTGTTGAAATACCCTTGAGCTAAATGTCTAAGATTAAACAAATAACCTTTCGCGCAGTAAATGACGGTCGATACATGCATCATATCTTGATCTCATTCATTATTTAACGTAATCAGGACATCACGCGGCCATTCCTAAAAAAAAAAAATTACCTTTAGTAAACATAACGAGACGAGGCGTATCTTTTTAAAGTAGGCTCTTGCTATATCCGGTTAGTAAGAGCTGTATTTATATTGTTTTATACATCTATAAGGTGATGAGGAGGTCAAGGTGATTTTTCATACATTGTTTCCAACTCCACGTCCATGAAAATTAGGGCATATTTATTCTAAGCTCTACTTACCTCGTCCCTAGCCCATTACTGTAAATATACGAAAAGCCCAAATGAATGGAAAGACGTTCTGCAAGAAAACTAAGCCAAGATAGTATAAACAATATTTTCTTTCTCTCAAAGGTGATTTTGAAGAGCTATGATTGATTTAAGGCCGAACAATAAAACACTATTACAGCAATGAGGCGCTATCAATGGGATACTTTAAGGGTGGAATGATCACTCCCGACTGGAGGCAATATTTCTTCCATGAAGTCACGGGATCTCACATCGCTGACAGTTGCAAAGGCCAGTAATATTTCTTGCACCGCGGGGGGTCCGAACCTCACTAGTCTAGGAATGGGCAGTGAATGATAAACACCGATGTCTCTATCGATAATAACATGATGTCAAGGAACAAACAACCTTAGAACTTTCATAATAAAAATCACGTGTGTTTTTTATCTACAATTTATTAACTTTAACTAAAGTTCATTTGTAAGGGAGGAAAAGGACTGAAGCGACACACTTACAAATGTATATTATAATTTTTAACTTATCTATATATGGAAGAAATCTAACGTTTATTCAATAAATTGTGCATGAATGGTGAAGCTTGGAAGATTGAAATGAATCACCAGGCTTTGTATATAGCCGTATCAAGTATTATATTTAAAAAATAACACCTGGACACGGGAATCGAACCAAAGACCCTTGGCTTAGCGCACGAATATTCTACTAACAACCTATCCAGGAATCGTCCCGTGCCCAGGTTCATTCTTCACTCATAATAGTTTAAGGCAGAGTCTATGATGGACGTGTGTAAATCATCGGCTATTGTGAGCGAATAGCTATACCACAGCCACCAGAGATTCGGGGTTCAGCTTTATACTGTCTTTGGTACAATGACAACAGTACATGGAATCTGCCTTAGACTATGAGTGAAGAAATATCCGACACCTTAGCTTAGTCAGTAGTGTGTCTGTCTACTGAGCTAAGGGTCCTGGTTCGATTCTCGGTATAGCTGAAAAATTTATCATTAGTGTAATGTGGATTTACCCTTTCACAGTGATGAATTAATTGCCGGGGACTGGATGTTGTGTCTGTCCTAGTCTTAAGATAGATTATAAGGGATATGAAACTACAACAGGCCTAGTAAGCCAGTAGGAAAATATAATGGCTTGGAATAAAAAAACTCACCCAGGCCTCAGACTGGAAATAATAATGGATGTAAAAAAAACCATGAGTGAAGAATGACCCTGAGCATGGGGTGAATCCTAGATATCTCAAATGTATAACTCTGGCGCGCTAAGCTAAGGGTCCGGGTTTCTATCCCTGCGTCCAGGCTCCATGTTTCAAATTTACGCATATAATTATCTATAGCCTATATGATTTACTTTTATCGGTGAATGTATCACAGGGTTTCTGGTGTCATAAAAAAGGTGTATGTGATTTTAAAAATAAGTTATTAAGCTATATATTTTCACAAAAGTCTGAACTGTCCCTGTTGTAACAAACTCTATGATTTGGACAAGCAGATAAGTTGACTTTGGCGATTTTTCGCCTGGTTACAACTTATAGCTATATATGACTCTATAAGTTATTCATACGTATGTGTATAGTATAAATATATATATAATATATTGTTGGTTTGGACATAGATGCAAAATGCTGATGGCGTAATCATCGAACCTTCAAGAGTGATGCTCAACGTCCAACCCTACGTCACGACTCGTCCCAGCTGCAAGACAAGCCAGCTCTCTCCCATCCATCGAACAATTTGTAGCGCGTTACGATTGCTGCAGGCTGCAATAAAAACTCTATAATGCCCCATGAACATGAGCAGGGGTGGACTGGTAGGTTCCAAGCGTCACAATCCTACAAATATGATGGCTATTAACATAAAACTAGGTTTCAGTGCAAGTTGAGCTGGTAGGTTGAAGTATTTATATTTACTTCCTCGCTATATTACAGGTATATACAGTATTGTGATTGCAAAAAAAAATCGAGCTCGAGATTTTTGATGAATTTCGACATTTCATGATTCTCAGAATCCGAAAAAGTTGTTCTAGAATTTCCGTCTGTTTGTTTGTCTGTCCGGCTGTACCTCGGACTAGAGCCTAAAGTATTTGACCGATCGGGCTAAAACTTGGTATCTAGGGTTTTCATAGGGTTGCCCCGAGGCGTTTTTTGGAATTGGACATCCAACACTAAAATCAAGGGTAGCTTACTGAAGGGCAAAAGAGAAAAAATCAATTTTCTCAAAATTGCCTCTAGCGATTTTGATTTAATTTTATTTCTTCTAAACATTGATCAATATTCCAAACAAATGGTTACTCTCATTTTTTCGCCAAAATGAATTTAAGGGTTCCGGTCTGATGCGTAAATTCTAATTTTTTCTATCAAATCTCCGTAACTATTTGGGATATGAAATTACTTATCATTGCAAATATGTAGGTACATTTGTATTAAAAATATTTTATTTAAAACATATTTTTATAAAGCCAATAACTTTCAAGCTATACGCAAATATATATAATTTTTAACTTTTCAAAAACTAAAGGTAAAGTATTACGACCGGTCAAAAAATCGAACTCAATATTTTGATTAATTTGGATGTCTCATGACCCCCCGAACCTTAAAAAGTGTTTTTTGCAATTCCTTCTGTCTGTGTGTCTGTTTAACCCTAAAAATTAAGAATAGTTTAATAAAGGGCGAACAGAGAAAAAAAATCGACTATCTCAAAATCGGCTATAACGATTTTGATTAAAATTCGTATCTAGGTGTTGATTAAGATTATAAATAAAATATCTATTTTAATTTTCCCATAAAAATGGCTTTTAGGGTACTTTACAAAGCGGAAATTTCCGTACTTCCACAACTATTTGAGATACTAATTAATATCATTGCAAAATTGTAGTACTTTTAAAAACAGAAAACTTTTATTTGAAATATATCTTTATAAAACCAATAGTTTTTGAAATATTGGCAATTATATTAATACAATTTTGTGAGCTTTAGTTGTAAAGCGATACTACTTAAGTTTTAACGCCATAATTCTCTGATGCCATAAAGTAAATAAGTAAGTCTCTCAAAAGTTTATATTCTTTTTCCTTCAACAGTTTAAAGGCAAGGTAATAACTGTTATGTATCTCCTCTGAGCATGCGTTTGTATTAAAACATCGCTTAAAACTAAGATCTGCACTACTAGAACTCAATTATACACAAGTTCCCATGATAGCCTCTTGATTTTTTTTCCACTAGTCGCCATGACAGATAGTCGTACACATGGTAATATTCAACGTGTAATGAATTCAGGATATAATTAAGTACGGAAACACCACCGTGTGTATGGTGCATCAATTTCCCTCTAACTTTTCTAGTCAAAGTATTTAATAACCTTGGGGCTACGTACTCTCCATGGTGTGAGCAAGCTAAACCGACCAAACAGCAGCCGCCGTTGGTGATGATAGTGCCAACATTTGCAGATAGATGGTGTCATGTGGTCAGCACAACGATACCCTCTGTCGTTAGTTTCTGTTTTCCAAACCGAAGCTTCTACATCTTTATTCAAGTAGTTCCTCGTTTGTCCTTACTAGGCTGAGTTTGGCCCGTTCCAGAACCACTCTTTCGTGGATAATATTTTGTAAGCGCTGGGGATCAAGCCCGGGACCTTTGGATCTGTAACCAGAAACTCTGACCACTAGACCAGAGGGATGTTCTGAAATATGTCACACGTGTCATAAAGTTAAAATCTGTAGCTTGAAGTGGTACTAGTGTTTTCTACGAATGTATGTTTCGATGGATTTTATGTGGAAATCTTTCCTTAAAGCACAGAGACAAGAAATCCTAGGATCGTTTAAAACAGAAAACAAAAAGTCTGCTTGAATTTATGCCCTGATCAGATAAAATGGCTGATTAGAGTATGTGCGTTGAGTGTTTGCAGTGCAGTCCTTAGAGGTGTGAAAACAGTGTGACCGCACAGGGCCCCACGATTTGGAGGGCCCAGCGCTTGCTTAGGTAAGAGAGTGGATATACAAGTTATAGTGATGCATTTTTGCTTGTGCGCTCGTATATTAGGCTCCCTATATAAGTTAGCTAGCAAATATTGACAGAGTACAAATAAAAAAATAATCGTGTGGTTTGATTTGCATAGCGAGTGAAGCGAGTTCTCCGTTTTAACTCCACCGATTTGCATTTCTCCGTGTGTTTGTGGTTGATATGCAGCACGATAACTTTTGAAAGCATTAGCCAATGTAATTCAAACTTTGCACAGTTGTTATATGCAATTTTATACAGATCAAGTTCGTTGGGGAAATATAACTAAAGGTTGGGAATAAATCAATCATTATATTTATATTATCTTGCATTAATAGTTACATGATTTGCCTTTCAGGGTATTTAAGGATAACTTATATGGCTAAACATAATTAGTAGGCTATAACAGTGTAAACTACTGTAATAACATTAACACGAACATTGGTTTGGGGGGGGGGGGAAGGATTGGGGGTGATGCAAATAACTGGGGGGCCCGAAAATGAAGTTTGCCCTTGGCCCCACTTTTGCTTAGGGCAGCCCTGCGTGTACGGATGAGCGGAATGGAGATAATGCCAGGAGGAGAAGGACAAGAAGAATTTTGGCAGTGTGAACTACTAATGGCCGAGCCGTTAAAACGTTGTCATCAATGAATGATTTAGTGAGGTCATCCCCTTTTATAGCATATTCATTGAAACATTAATGACACGACCTATTTGAAAGGTTCTATCCTTACGCTGCTGTACACTTTATGGGAATGGCAGCTTTAAAACGACTAAAACAATTCTCAATTATATTATGTTTCTGTAATACCCGACTAACAAATAACTTTATGTATCTTTCTAGCCATTCACTTTGAATTCAGAACTGCGATACTTCATGTGAAACGTCTTGGAAAGTGAGATAATTTCACATTTTAATGTTGCTTTTTTTTTTAAAATATTACAAAACTTGGAATGAAAAGCTTTTAATCTCATAGGAACATGTTGATAAGTTTCGTCTTCATTTTGGCTAGAACCATATTTTGAAATAACAAACCACTTCTTGAATAACACGAACATTCTGGACGTTTTAACAGCGCTTCAGCTCTCCAAAAGACGGCCCCCATAATATGCAAATCCTAATTATAAATAAAATGAAGAGTTTTTGTCTGTCTATCATGAACTTTGCGCAATATCTATCACACACAAAGGGCTAATAATTAAAAAATATTAGCCCCTGTACAAGAACATGTGCACCTCGAAGACGTAATTTTAAAATTACGGCTTTGAGATGCACATGTTCGTGCACGGGGGCTACTTGTTTTTAAATTTAAGACCTCTCCGTGTGATAGATATCACGCAGTGTTCATGACAAACAAACAAAATTTTCATTTTATTAATATAAATTAAGATTGATTAACAACATGATAACTCTATATGGTTTTTTTTTTTACATTTGGGGTCCCTTTGTCGGCGAATCACGTTGATATTTAATTAAAAGCGTCTGAAAATATTAAGAGAAAAAGAAGTGAAGAAGGGATAATTTTTTGCACACATTGATTAAGGAGGCGGCAGGTGGAAAAGAGGAAAAAGTGGAGGGGGGGGTGACTATTTTTATTGATCTAGTTTTAATTAATGTTATTTTTTCTGTCCGTTATTTTGGCAGGCTAATATTATTATTACTATGCGTCACGCAGGGAATGCGATTTATTTATTTTATTCAGAATACAACTGGGCTACAAATTTTAACTCTCAGCCAGGGCGCAAGAAACCATGGATATATACTTACCTCACTTATCAAAATGACAAAACACATTTGCGAGGTGGGAAAATACGAAATATAAATATATTTTTTTTTGTTATAACTTTTCATTTGTCAGGAAAGGCTAAAACTACCTCGAAGTAGCTATATTAATTTCATACATTTATTAAAATACTCGACCCGCCTCGGTGGTGTAGTTGACTAACGCGCTAGTCGTGTTGAGCCAGACCACCGAGGACGGGGAGATCGAGGTTCGAATCTCGGTCGGGTGAACTGGGGGGGGGGGGTTCCTAAATGGTTTTCCACTCTCCCTCCACGCAAATGCGGGTTCACTTCCTCTAGATTAAACCTTCCCAATTCCTAATCAATTAGTGTAATTAGTACTTAAGCGTATAACCCGAACGGGTAGTAAGACGCGGTGCTAAAATTAAATTAAATTAAAATACTCATCCCCTTGTCTGAACTGTGAAAAAATAATGTTGAGTGTCTCCCAGGGGAAAACACTCCGTAGACACAAGTTGTACTAATTCGATAGAAATAGTATCGAAAATGTTCTGTTTTTAATAGGTCGTCATGATGTGTGTGGTTGATAAGGCTATATATTTCGAAAAGTATGTATAGGCTACTTGATTTTGAAATAGGTAGCAGTGCGGCTCGTAAAAACCTTGTCCAGCCTCTCGCTGAAAAGTGTTCTTACCAGTCGACGTTAAGTGTAGGGTTGTAAATCTCCGCGCAAGTTGTAATATTGCTACGGTAGTTAGTACAGCAAACCTGTACAGCATGACGATATAATATTACCTTTCTATGGTCGCCGTCATTAGTTTCGACCCGATCCGTGTATCCCGGACGAGCCCATAATCTGCCGGTGCAGCGTCTTCTATATAATAGTTGTTGCCAAAAAGTATGATATGAGGCGTGTGGTTGGTACACAGTAGTCATTTTTTCAACTTTAACCACATGTGTGTTAAAAGGATGACAAATGTAGCCTTTAGAGGAAATGTACTCGTATTTGCGTTATGGGAGGGTACGAAAACTATTTAGCAAGAAACTCTATATACACGTATGGGATTCAAACCCTGATCATCGTCGGCAAACCAGACAAAATGAGTCTGACATTTGGTCCACGTGTCCACAGATGTGGGTCAGATTTAGCTGAAATCGGTCAATTTTACTAAAAATCACAGATTTGTATAGGCACGCGGACTAGATTACAGGCTCATCTTGTCTGACTTTCTAGTGACCGGAAGGTTGGGGTTCGAATTCTGGCTGAGTTACTAAGTGTTTTTTTTTTCTAAAATCGTCTCTCACGCTTACTTTATGCAAATCCGAGTATATTCCCTTTTATGTGTAACTTCATAGTCTTTATTCCATTAGCGTCATTAATAATATTCGTCTATCCTAGAAGGCTATTAAGATGAAGTTACCCGCCTCTGTGGCATAGTTAGCTAACGCGCTAGTTTCGTGTAAAGATAGACTGCCGAGGACGGATAGATTGAGGTTCGAATCTCGCTCGGGCGAACTGGGGATGTTTTTTCCTAAATTGTTTTCCACTCTCCCTCCACTCACTTCCTCTATATTCAACCTTCCCCATTCCTAAAACCATTAGCGTAATTAATACTAAAGCGTACAGCCCGAACGGATAGTAAGACGAGGTGCTAAGTATTATCAAGATGGAGTTTTTTTTAATACCCGGTTCCTTGGCCAACATACAGACACTCTTGAAGCCAGAATTCACTCTCGTGTACGGCATTTTTCATAGTGCATGGAGAAAAGTCTAAAATCTTGCTAGCTATAGAACCAATCACTTTTAAATCTTAATACTTCAAATAAATAATGTATATTACCTTTTCTATCGTGTTCGCCACTCGTGTCCCCGAGGCGTGAGGAGAGTGGGAGGGTCACTGAATCCGAACAAAAATGACTTGCATTTAGTTTATGGACGAGGAGGAACGAAAAAAAAAAAAACAGAAAAACTGGACGTGAGGAAAACCGAAAGAACAACAGACTGATGGCTGTGAAAAAAAAAAAAAAAAATGAGAACACTTTGACATTTTGAGACGTGTTACATTCTACTGTAAAAGTCTCCGGTTCGTTTCCCAGGGATTTGTTTTGTTTACCTCGTTTAATCGTCCAGAACGACTGAGATATCAAACAACTTTTAAAAGATGAACTTTTTTTTTTTTACTCTTATCTTATTTGACGAGAAAAAGTATGAATGTGAGGGCCGTGTCTGTCTGTGTGTCTTCCACCTTCATAGCATTTGAACTATTTGATGGATCTTGACCAAATTTGGGGCACACATATCTTCCCATAAGAACTTTCCCTAGTTTTTATTTTGATACAACCTAAGCGCATTGCTTCGCGGTGAAATTTGAACGAATTTGGGCATGCTAGGTACCAAAAAAATGCAATATACTGATTATTATATATAAAGCTTTTGTGTTACGTATATAAAAATAAGTATGGCTTTATTTGCAGTGGCAAACAATACATGTAGACGTTTAAATATGTGATAATATATTTTTTAAAGGTGTGAAAAGGTTTTCAAAGTTGGTTAAAATTTCTGGGTAAGGGTTGACTCATTCTATTTAAAACACTTTCGGTCTACTAAAAGTATTACATAAATTATTTGGACAACACTTTCTATATCCAAACAATCTATATCTTACTTGAACTTTTCCGGCTTAATATCAGTGTCCCTAGTTTCTCTCTAACCTAAATCCTCTTTTACCTTTACCGACTTCATATTATTATTATTATTTAGCACCGCGTCTTACTACCCATTCGGGTTATACGCTTAAGTACTAATTACAATAATGGATTAGGATTTGGGAAGGTTGAATTTGAGGAAGTGAACCCGCATTTGCGTGGAGGGTGAGTGGAAAACCATTTAGGAAAAACCACCCTCAGTTCACCCGACCGAGATTCGAACCTCAATCTCCCCGTCCTTGGTGGTCTGGCTCAACACGACTGGCGCGTTAGCCAACTACGCCACCGAGGCGGGTGACTTCATATTGTTTTTACAGTTCCTCTCTAGTTTATAACTTAATAGAAATTAAGTTTTAGTATTCCCAGTTTCTCTCCAGTATAAATCCTCATTTAGATGTCACGACTTTATATTCATGTTCTCAGTTCCTCTCTTGTCATTTTACTTCCAGGACTTTTCCTAATTTGTATTAGTGTTCTCAGTTATTTTCCAGTCTATAGCCTTCTAGGTTTTCACTTGACAGTACAAAGTCCATCTAAAAAATTGGTTGAATTGCACGGTTAAGGGCTGATTAACTCCAGCGAACTTCAACTCCAATGAAGTCTGAAGAGCAAAAAAATAGCTCCATCTTTGTAATAAATTTATTTAAATGTGTTGTACACAATGGCACTAATCTATTTAAATTAGATTTCGCCTTTTTCAGTAAAACTTATTAAAATAACTAAAGTTTGAATTATTTAATCACTGTCTCAATATTTATTGTTTTGGAAAAAAACCAACGAAAAAAACATAAGCAATATTGAGTGTTGTTTTCAGTGACTTAACATGCATGGACCCTGCGCACCTTAAACTCTACGCTTGGACTGGACTTTAAATAAGTTACAATGCGTTGAGTTGCGTAGACAAAATATTACACCATTATCAGCCACTTTGATTAGCCAAATTACAAATCTGACAACTTAACTAAGTTAGTAGTGCATCTGTCTAATAGACTAAGAGTCCCGAGTTCGAATTAAGCCATGTCCGAAAAATATATCATTGATGAAATTGGGACTTCTCCTTTTACAGTTATAAATTGATGGCCTAGGCCCTAGGGTCTGGGTTTAGTATGTTTTCTAGAGTTACGCTGGTTTGTAGGTCGTATTCTGATAAAATCATCCGGACCAAAAGTGCAGGTTAAACAAATTAAAATAGATAAAAATAAATAGTGCCACTACTGACTCCAAGTGACTTGGTTTAGGATCGAACACTTGTGTCCTGAGTCAGAGCTAGGCACACAACACACAGCTCTTCTTTTCTTTGCCTCGGTGCCTCTATCGGATATCCTAACCGAATCGTTAAGTATTACTATAATGCAGGGGCTCCTAAATAGGGGGGCTGGGGAAGCTCTCTGGAGGGTGGGATTTATCTTAAGCTTCCCAACAATATTTCCTAAGTAAATCCAAAACTCGTGTATAAACACATACCTCTTTTATCATCAATTTGGTAATTTTAACTAGTGAAGACATAAATTTACAATTATTTTAATAGAAAACTAAAATGCCCTAACTTTTCAGTTTACATTTTTCTCTCACGAAAAAAAAAAACTGTTTTACAAAAATATAGTAACCAGCACTAGGCCTATTTGTGATTTCCTTAAATAAAAAACTATCATAATTGTAAAGTTAAAGGGTAATACTTATCGACACTTTTGACACAGATAAGAACAAATTGATAACATTTCAAAACTAAATTGTAAGTTTAATTTGGACACGAGGTGTGTTTTTCTAACCACAATTCAAATTTTACTTTTGTCATATCTTTATCCACCATAATAAAATTAAAAAACTGGATATAAATTAACAAGCTTTTTTTTTTTTGTGGTTTGAATAAAATATTTTATTATTTTTAAACCTACGTTAAAACATTGTTGTGGTATTATAATTTATATTTCATTGTGTTCTAAGCATGGTTTGTAAGAAAGATGTTAAGTATTTAATCAACACTAGTTTAAAGGTCTATTAAGTTGTCCTCCTCAATGTGAGCCTTGACAGGGTTGATACGTACACTTAATTTATGCTGAAAGGTAGCAGGCATGGTTCAACTATGGTGTAGCCTAAAAGATAGGAATGTATCATGGGTGTAGCGAGGTGGGCTATGGGGTGCAAACCCCCCACATCTTCCCGAAAATTTCCGAAGTTTTTAATGTTGATAGCAAAAGTGTGTTTAAAGAAGTCAGTTTACAAAACTATTTATCTTAATTTTATTCTGCAATCTGATCTTTAGAGATAGTAGTTTACCATAAAATAAACATACAATTTTTGAAAATGTGTCGGTGGAAGACCACTTTAAATAGTTTTAAAGGCATATCATTTTCAAAAAATTCTAGGTGGGAATAATTTCAAATAGCTTCCAAGGGAATCCAATTTTCAAACATTTTCCGAGAGAAGACCACTTCAAATATATTCTGGAGGCATCTAATTTTATAGTAAAAAAATCAGGTGAAGAGCCATCTATTGCCTATATCTTTTTTTGGCTTCCAATTTTTTTCTTTAAATTCTGAATTAGGACCATTTTAAAAAGCTTTTATAAAATCTAATTTATGAAAAAATCTGGCTATCACTATTTGAAATAACTAATTAAAGGCACCCACTTTAAAAAAAATTGAGGGAGTAGTATACTCCAAATGCCTATAGAATCACCCAAATTTAAAAATAATCGAGGGAGGTATACTATAAATTTCATTTAAAAGATTCTAATTTTCATAAACAGTCCACTTGAGGACCCCTCCAAATAGCTTCTAGAGCATCCAATCTTCAAACATTAACTGGGGGTGGGGGAGGAGAGCAAATTTCCTAAAGAATCTTGATATTTTCCTTCCCTCTTTCACACTCAAATAAGGTTCCATTGCCACTTGTTGGAATAATTTTCTTATTTTTCAGAAGTCTTAACATCACGTCATAAACTTACCATTTGGAACCCTCGCAAAATAAAATTCGCCTTATGCCCATGGGACATAGTGTAGTTGTCAAGGTAAGACTGCTACCTTTCAGGGTAAACTGAGCTTACATGGAAAAGAAGGAAAACATGCAAAACTCAAGTAATTGGGTTGTGACACGAAAAGTCACTGAAATTTTCAATTTTTTGCAATAATTTGTGAAATGTGAAGTAGAGAGCATTACCAAGTGTAAACTATTAGTTTCATCCTCATTTAATGTGATTTCTTGATAATCTTTGTGCCAACAATTTAATAGAAGGAAATTAAGATCATAATATTATTTATGTATAGCTTTAAATATAAAATACAGAGAAAGTACATTCTTTGGCTGGAAAACCTGGGGAACTAAAGGAATTTTAACGTGTAGGCTTTATAAGCGCTGTTTGAATGTGTGTAAAAAAATAAATTGTATCAGCAAAAATCAGGTGGGTTTTAAATTTTAATCAGCCGTTATCTTTGATGATATATTTTAAAGTGAAAGGACATCAGAATATAGAGCCAATGTTTAATCAGTAGGCGTAGGTTACATTTTAATATGTAAGGTTATTATTAAGGATCTTAATGTCTGATAGCTACAAAAATTGATAAAACCACATTCATATATTCTTGCATGAAGTCATGAGATCATCTGCTTTTCTATAGATAGTAAAAGTTGTGTATGAACCATAGTGAGGGGATATGGAGGGGTAAAGTACAGGAGCGGCATTGTATTAGGTTTGTAAAACATTATAATATCTATTCCAAAGCCATAAAAAGTGTGGGTGGATAAATAATATGAACATTTCCCAAGTTCATCTGTCGAGACACTCATTAAATTCAAAATGTGATAACATCAAAAGATTTGTAATGTATTGTTTTGTGTACCACTGATAACTGACTTACAATGCTAACTGTTAAGAAATGTGTTTTTTCCTTTAAGATTTCAAACGAACATTCTATCTGTATTTGAGAGTGTTTTCCTCGAATAAAATTTATAGGAAGACATTTTGATATGTAAATGTTTTCCTTCCAGTGTTCTAGGGCTTCCACTCACAGTTTCCTTTGTATAATAATAAGTTGTGAATAGCCCTGGCAGGCATTAATAGTTGTGGCACACACAAATGTAATAAATTATGTTTCTTTGATTGTGTGCACTAAACCGTAACCACGCGATTTAAAAAAAAGCTCAAAATATCTTCTTGACGCATCGAATTTTTTAAACATATGCTACCAAAAGAACCACTCTAAAAAGTTTATAAGGATATATAATTTTCAAAAATTGTCAGAAGAAGACCACATTAAATAGTCTAGAGGCATTACATTTTCAAAAGAGTTACAGGTGAGGAATATTTTAAATAGCTTTTAGAAGACTGCAAATTTGAAAAAAAAAAATCTTTTGGAAGAAAATCACTTCAAATAACTTCTAGAGGAGTATAAATTTTGTAAATTTCTCCAAGTGAGGGCCACTCTACGAAGCCTCTAAGGTAAGGTGACCAATCGTCCTCCTTTAGGGAGGACAGTCCTTCTTTTGTAGGTTCTGTCCTTCCTCGAAAAGTGTCCTCCTACCTGTCTTCCTTTTCGATATTTTAAATCTAATCTGTTAATCTCTGCATTCGGAGATGCCGCGCCGAACTGTTACGCTTCATGTATGTTTGAAGAAATCAGAAGACTAAATGTATATTTAAATTCTGATAAATTAGAACAATGGGAAAATCAACATGTTGAAATTGATAAAAGATGGGTGGAAATATTTAACCATTTCAAAAATGAACACATTCCATATGAAAATTTAGTTATGTTTGTTGAATTTACGTTGTGCTGTCCTGGAACTAATGCAGCAATTGAAAGAGTTTTTTCAATTGGTAATGATTTTTGGACAAGTGAGAAATCAAGATTGAATGTTGATACTCTAGCTGCAGCACTTACCGTAAAATTCAATATGAAGGATATTTCTTGCTCCAAAATCTCCAATATATTGTTAGAAAATGATATATTGACAAAAAATATTCATTCAATGGAAAGATACTCGTTTAATTAAATAATTAAAAGGGATGTAAGCATAATTAGTGTATTTTTGTTTGAATTAATAAAATGTTTCATTTATTTACGTTGTACTTTTTTCTTAAATTTTTTCGTCCTCCTTTTCATTGTAAAAAAATTGGTCACCTTATCTAAGGGCATCTAAATTTCTGAAAATGTACTGAGGAGGGCTTTCGATTTCACCTTTGGCTTGTCAGCCAAGACGTTCAAACCTCTTTTTCTTTTCTTTTTTTTTCTAAACGTCCTCATTACCTCATTACACAAATGAGGTTCTATCACAATTGGATAGTATAATTACCTATAAAATAAAACTACCTATCTTTTTAATTGTTGACCATAAAAAAAAGGTAGAATTTTGTTCTCTACCCAAGTTCCTACTATGTTGTTACTATGCAAAATGACAAAGAAAGAAATACATACAAAAAAGTAGTACCCATGAAAAATAAACCTTCCTCAAATAGTTTCAAAAGTCATCCAGGGTTTACAATTTTACCCGGTTAGGACCTCCAGACCCCTCTCAGTTGAGGCCTCCCTCACTTTCAAAGAACTTCCGGAGCCCCTGCAGTATCATGGTAATGTCTGACATATCTATACGCAAAAAATATATATATATTTTATTGTGTTACACTTTGACCACTTCCAGGAACAATAACATAATTACTTGTTCCAGTTTTTTTAATCAGCGAAAACAGACTTTTATCTCTAACAACATTAATATTACCGACCTACCTCAACATTCTAGTGAACAGACCTGAGAAAACTACAACTGGTTTTCACGGCTACGTCATTACTGGAGGAAATCTAGGAAAACAATAATGCAAGGAGGAGTCTAGGAGGATATAGACTGGAGAGGAGTTAGAGAATAAAATACGAAGCATGGAGGATTCCGGGATAACAGACTAGAGGGAAGTCAAGGGATAAAATCTGAACCATGGGAAGACCAGAAAAGTGTTTTTTAAACATGTCTCCCCCCAATTATTCCACAATCTTTAACCGCCTTGAATCTGAATCTCATATTTATCTAGTTTTCTTATGCTTCACATTTGTTTTCCTAGTTTCTCTCACTCACTACCCTACAGCGATATCCACATAACTAGGCCAATGATTCAAGAATGAGAAAAGTATAATCTAGAGTTAATGCACTCGAGGGTGAGTGCAAAATAATTTAAGAAAAATACTATCAGATCAATTGAACCCTCTGAACTCATCCCCAACAAACTAGGTGACAGTGACGACTTTGTCCACGTGCCTCTCTGTTCAAGTTAAAGGAAGACTCATAGTAAAAGCACACATACAATTAAATTAATATAGTTGGCATAACAGTAGTTTCTGATTTTTAGTGCACAGAATTCTTGCAACTTGTATGTGTATTGGTTCATCAGATTATGAGGTTTGTAATATCAAAGAACTACCCACACTATTTAAGACGTCATTCTTGCATTATACAGGAGTGCGAGTGATGGAGAGGTTGATATCCAACTTTAAATTGGGGGCACTGACTGATGTGTTTTTACATCCCTTCTCCACTCTAATCCGGGTGCATTTCCCTTAAATCACTCTACTCATCCTCACCCCAAAGATAAAGAAGGGTGTAAACAAATGTATCCATAGATTTAAGCCGGGGCAAATTGCTCGTCGTAGCCGCGCAGTGGTTCAGACATGAGGGCATAATGATTGGAAACGGCTGATTAGGGGCAAGAAGTGCGTTTCCAATGACAGATCGACGAGTATGGCCTCACATGGTCAAACGGTGGCAAATAGAATTGAATTGTTGATATAGTTGATACCAGGCGGGGAAACTACGGGTGATCACACTAGCTGAGTTTGGTCCCAGCGTTGAATCAATTTAAAACCATATTTATCGCAATTATTAAAAGGGATTTTGCACATTATTTAATATGTTCACTAATAGAAAACAAAAACTAAATAAAGTACTATTTTTTACTATTTAATTCTAACACTATTGACATTATAATAGTCAATGCCTATTACTAAACGAATAAAATATTTAATTTATTTCCTCTAAACAGCTGACACCCAGCATATTAATACTATTTTATCTTTAACAAAACCTGCAACATTTTATTTTGGATAGTAAAACATATATTTTTTTAATTAAATTAAAACAGTGACAACAAAATGGCTTGTATAAGTTATTGATAAGTGTTTGTAAACAAGAACTTAGAAATGTCACAAAATCAGAATTTTTTTTTGTAGCCGACCCGTCGCTAGTCGGTATGTGTTACTTTATACAATGTCGTATAGTCATTATTAGCATGAACAAACTGTCACATGACCCATGCGTCTGTTACACTACGATTGACAAGCTAATTATTACAGGAAACTGTGCTGATTGAGCGACATGACTTGGCATAATCTCTAAATCGAGATTTAATATAATGTTTCTAGGGGCGTCGAGTATTTTGGACTAACTGTGCACACAGAGGAAAACATACACATACACACACACACACACACACACACAAACAAGTAATTGTAGTGTACGATGGACACACAATAGGAAGTCATCAGAAATTATAATCAAATTACAAAACCACGACACGAGGAATATTCATGACGGGAATAGTAATTAAAAACAACGGAGGAGATTTACTACAGTAGGACCATCATGAGAAGAAATTCTCCCGACAGTTTTATAGGTAATTGAAACAAGATATGAAAACGTTTATGTAAATTTTCATTCGGAGAATTTTCTGGTCAAAATTTCAGGGCATTGAATCCCAGAGAAAGAGTGATATACTCGTGAGGGTTTAGATTTTAAAGTTGAAGTATTAACAAATGTGGTCTACAGTTGACCAGAGAACCCCGACGCTAGTGACACATTCAATCACCAAGCGCTGTAGTCGATGCATGAGTGTGCGAAGAGAACTGGAATCCCTGTCACTGTCTTACTTTGACTAATTTGACGTTTCTGGTGAAAACGTCCTTAGGACGAATTAAATTGAAAGAGAAACTTTTAAACTTATAATATCTCCCCTCGTTCCATTTAAATAGGCTGGAAATTTTTCCAGAAAAGGCGTCAATCTCATCTGGTCTGGTTTTCCAGTAGTAGGAGTAGGTCGGGGTTCGAATCCTGGACGATTTTTTGAGATGGTTTTTCCTAAAGGTGTATCTATTTTTCTAGACGAAAATGCGGGTGCATTTACTCTCAATTAAACCTTCCTCATAGCACCAAAATAGTGTAAATATACAGATACTCTGGATGGGGGAAATTTTCTGTGCACAAAAATTTAAAAAAATCTTATTTCATGTAGTCTTTTTTTAATCACGGGTTCTTACTACCTGTTCAAGTTATACGCATGATGGTAATTATTCTAATAGAGTAGGGATGAGGATGGTAGCATTTTAGAGGAAATCTACCCACAATCGCGTGGAAGGAGAGTGGGAAACCGTCTAGGGAAAACCACCCTCAGTAGACCCAGCCATAATTCAAACCCTGATCTCCCCGTCATCAGCAGGCCAGTCTAACACGAGAGAGACGCTTTAGACCATTCGGCCACCGAAGCGGGTTTCATGTAGTCATACGGCAGGAAATGTATCCCGCAGCTGTCACTATATACATACTGTGGGAATGTCGAAAGCTCTAACATAGTGTACCTCCAGCGACGTTTTGTCATGTTAAGGGCTCATATGCTTGTAAAGTTGGTTACTACGGCGGTCCGAGTATAGCCTCATCCATTATGATGATGATAGGCGCTCAGCGCGTAGCGACAGTAACAATGTAACAGATTGCCGTGCATCGCATTGCTGTATATCCACGAGCAGAAACACATTCAATATGATCTGTAAGACAATAAATCCAAAGATTAATCGGCCTTACCAATTTAATTTTTAATTACTTCATACCTCATTAACAGTCCGGATATTCCCCATATTTACATTAATGGGATAGCAATTAGCAAGTTATAAATTAGAGCAAATGTACACCTATTTGTGTGAAGGAAAAGGAGTGAGTCATTTAGTTAAAAAAAAATCCCTTAGTGAACCCTGGTCTCCCCGCTACCGCCAAACCCTACAAAGCGAGACTGACGCTTTTGTTAGAATGGCGACCTGTGCGGATCCATCATTAATCAATTCGCTTCGTTATTAAAGTATCAACAACAAAAAATTCGGTATGTGTCTACCTAACTAAAGGTTTTCTAGCATTGATAAGTGTGGGTAAATTCTTTGTGTTTACTTTAATAGCGGCCACAGAAGTGTCTCAATCAGATCTATAGTAAAATGTACATATTTGGTTTCATGACAAACGAATAATACCAAAACATAGAAATCTTCTTGTGTGTGTTCAAAATTTGGTCTATATCTATTCGTTAGATCAAATACTGTTAGAGACGGACACACAAACACAGAGCTAGATGTACTAACAAACGCAGGTTTACACGTCCAGACAAATTAATATACGCAGAAGACACACAAACACACGCATAGTCACACAAACACACACACGCACATATATACACAACCACACAGCCAGATAAACAAATATATATAGATATACACACAAGCACATAGCCAGGACAAACAAACACACGCATATAGACATACAAACACAAAACCAGACAAACACGGCCATTTCATCAAACATTTTCTCCAAAACACCGGAACAAAATGTACCAACCACAACAACTTTAGTAAATTTACTGGTCGCGCTTTATAGCAAAGCATCGTAAACTACCCGCGTTATATTACTTGGGGCAGACAATATGGCGGGGAGACGCTCGTGATGGAAGACTTCGGTTCGAAGCACGACTTGTCCTGCGGGGGTTTTTACTCGGTACTCGCAAGAGGATGACTCAGTCACTAGGAACAACCGACAAAGTTGACCTCAAAGAGAAAGACAGTTTGGATTCTCTCCTCCGCGGAAACAACTGGTTTGTTCCGTGCCAGCTCTGAGTCAGTTCGGAACTCGATACTGACCAACTGCAAAAGGATATTAGTTGTCAGATTATCCTGTTGTCTCTTAAAATTTACCCTCCTCTACCTGTTTATTTCTTAAGTCCGTTTACTGCAATGTGTTGGCTATTAAAGACGTAATTTGGTCAGCTCACTGACTCTGTAACTGGCACACTATATTTAGATAAATAAACCCGCACTTTTGAATGTCGGTTTAATTTATCCCACAATTTGAGAGCCGGGACACTTTCTTATTAAACTTTGAACATTTTGAAAACAATAAAACAAAATGTGTGTCGATAGGTCGAATTGGTTGCCATAAACAACCAATTGGTGGTCCTTAACTATACAATATACCCAAGGTCCGTTGTGACAGGCACCTTATAAGAACTATGAATAAACACTACTATGGAATTTGATTGCCACCAAACGGCAGAAAATAATTTTAAAGGAACCTTTTAAAGATCACAAAATAGTATGAAGATTGCTACTAGAACCTAATATAGAAAAGTATAAGGTATATCTTTTTGTTTAATATAAATAACAACAGAAAATCTTGTTTTAAATGACAAATATACGTTGGTAGCAGTTTTTTAATATATATATATTATCAGACGTTGGAATAAGTTTGCAAACAGCTTTCTGATACAGCCTTGTGTTAAATTGCAAAAAGAAATAAGGACTTATGGTAAAATCAGCATTTTTATTTCTAGATTTGTTCTAACGCTTTCTAAAATGACCGTCAATTACTCTAATTAAAATATCTTAGGACATCGTGGCGGGGTGGGAAGTGATGGACTTGTTTCGATGACAGTAAAGACGCACCAATCCCCGACAGATTAATTAATCATTCAGTGTTCCTGATGGATTTGTGTTCTCACACAGGACATAAACCTATATCAGCTTGTAAATAAGTCATCACAGGGAAGAGATTAATCATAGTCAGAGCTTTCAGATCAAAGAAATAAATCAAAACAAACAGCTGATCCAACTCCTGTTGCTCAGTTGGAACGATCGATGCGCTTAATGTGCTCAGCACTTCGATCAAGCTCTTCAAACAATGGAGAGATCAAGTCAATGTTTCAGATAAATTGTTATGCATTTATGTCATGTGCCTATATTTTGTATATAAAGTTTTTATCACAAAAAATAAAAGATTACAAAGAAAGCGTTATAGTTGGACGAATCTCCTCTTAGATACCTGAAATATATAGCAAAGTTTCGGCAATTGACTATGTTTTTATTATTTATGTAAATAAAATGTGCTAAAAGAAAAAGAAGGGATTCTTAAGAGTTGTGAGACAATTTAAATATTTTGTATATTCCTGTTATTTTATAATAAATTTGTCTAATTACATGTCTCGATACCCATTTGCACCTTCATGGATACCTCTTGAATAGGTAAACAGTTTACTCTCATTGCCGCCATCAGCAAAGCTAAAAGCAATCATTAAAACTTGAATATCATTTGAGAATAGGCTACGGTAGTACGATCTCAACTTTTTAAATAATATAAACGCAAATGAAACATTTTTGACATTCCAAACAAGCTAACACATCTTTTATCTTAAAAGTGTACAACTTGACAGCTGCAATACACATCATTTAGGGTATGAATATAACATCGCTCTGTTAACAACTTTATAACATATTCATTGAAATGTTACCATTAAAACCTTAGTACTTCAATAGATATGAGAATATTTTCATATAAAAATGAAAATACTGTGGAGGGTCCCTCAATAATGTTTGTCTTTTTTTTTTTTTTAGCACCACGTTTTACTACCTTTTCAGGTTGTACGCATATGTACTTTATTAAGATCTTTGTTAGGGATGGGCAAGGTAGAATTTAACGGAAGTGTTACCCCACTTGGTTGGAGGGAGAGGGAAAACCCGTTTTGTAAAAACCACCCTCAGCACACCGGCCGGGATTCGAACACCGATATTCCTGACGTCAGCAGTCTAGTTTATTGTGAGAGTGACGCCTTAGACCATGAGGCCACCAAAGCAAGTGATGTTTGTTTGAATACATAGATGGTTTGTTTCAAAAAGCAGCTATTTTAATAATTTGCCTTAAGGAGATATTTTATATCTCTATACAGTAAGTAGCCTTTTGTTTGAAAAAACTAAATGAATAAGTATTCAAAAAATAACCCATAAAATATTGTAAAAGCTTATTAATGGTTTTTCAATGTCGTTGATTGGCAAACACTGTGTCAACAAGTGTGATTGGCTACTGGACGACGATGCTAATTATATAAACAGTTGCATCAGAATGAGGTGAACAATGCCCAACCATTTTAAATCGCCTAAACAAAAACGTGTCATAATTATTACATTTGATAACGATATCTATTTGTGGAACTGTGTTTTTTTTAATATTTCCTAAATATCATCGTGTAGTAAAAGTAAAACATCCAAAAATTATAATAAATAGAAAACAGCAGAAAAGTCTACAGGCAAGGACTAAGAAAAAAAAATCTGGTTTGAATTTAAGAAATAAATCAGTTAATAGGTCACGTATACAAAAAAAAAGTGGGTTAGTCAGATCAATCATATCCATTAAACAAAGAAGCGACATAAATCATTTTAAAAAAAATCAAATAATCATATTCCAAAAACTGAAATGCGTTTCCCTTGTGTGTTTTACAATAAACAAGAGTGAAAAAGGGCAGTTTGGAAAACAAATGAGCTACACTGTGTGATGATTCTATCAGATATTTTAGAACTAATTACTTTATTTATGTTATTATTTTAATCTTTGTTTTTCTGATTAATTTTTCTGTTATAGAAATGTAGAACAAATATTGATTATTTTTCTAAAAGCAACAGAAAACACAATAATTCTTCAGGGTTTGATTTGTACTCGTTAACTATAGACAGCTGGCATGGCACGGCGCGGCAGGGCAACAGCCATGTTGTTTTGTATAGATTACAATGGAATGTAACCCACTATGAGTGGCCAGCCCGTCAGGGCAACGGCTATTGTTTCGCATGGATTACAATGGAATGTAACCCACTATGAGTGGCCAGCCCGTCAGGGCAACGGCCATTGTTTCGCATGGATTACAATGGAATGTAACCCACTATGAGTGGCCAGCCCGTCAGGGCAACGGCCATTGTTTCGCATGGATTACAATGGAATGTAACCCACTATGAGTGGCCAGCCCGTCAGGGCAACGGCCATTGTTTCACATGGATTACAATGGAATGTAACCCACTATGAGTGGCCAGCCCGTCAGGGCAACGGCCATTGTTTCGCATGGATTACAATGGTATGTAACCCACTATGAGTGGCCAGAAAACGGCGCGGCAGGGCAACGGCCATTTGTTTCGCATGGATTACAATGGTATGTAACCCACTATGAGTGGCCAGCCCGTCAGGGCAACGGCCATTGTTTCGCATGGATTACAATGGAATGTAACCCACTATGAGTGGCCAGCCCGTCAGGCAACGGCCATTGTTTCGCATGGATTACAATGTATGTAACCCACTATGAGTGGCCAGAGCGGCGCGGCAGGGCAACGGCCATGTTGTTTCGCATGGATTACAATGGTATGTAACCCACTATGAGTGGCCAGCCCGTCAGGGCAACGGCCATTGTTTCGCATGGATTACAATGGAATGTAACCCACTATGAGTGGCCAGCCCGTCAGGGCAACGGCCATTGTTTCGCATGGATTACAATGGAATGTAACCCACTATGAGTGGCCAGAACGGCGCGGCAGGGCAACGGCCATGTTGTTTCGCATGGATTACAATGGAATGTAACTCACTATGAGTGGCCAGCCCGTCAGGGCAACGGCCATTGTTTCGCATGGATTACAATGGAATGTAACCCACTATGAGTGGCCAGCCCGTCAGGGCAACGGCCATTGTTTCGCATGGATTACAATGGAATGTAACCCACCACGAGCGGCCAGTACGGCATGGCACGCCACACGAACGTAACGGCCTGAATACTTCCCCAAGAGTAAAATTCTGTTTGCCTCTAGAGGCCAGTATGTCTGTGATCACGAGGTTAAATTGTTTGTGTGTAGTAAGCAATTTTGTGACATACGAAAGTACAAGAAAAATTTCTTCTCATCTTTTAAGTGATCTGAGAGAAGATTATGGAATTCACCATATCCCCGCTTTTTAAATATTTCATGCACCCAGAAACTGTGTTTGTGGCACTTTTTTTCGAGGTCTTCCTCCTCCGTACAAACTGCACCCACTACCATTAACACCTCTTCGGTGAACTCTCCGTTGCAACTGGGACTTGTAAGGAGTTTCTACAAACGTTTTGATGGTCCTGTGCCGTGCCATGCTAGCCGTTCGTAGTGGGTCAACTAAGAGCCATGCCACGCCGTGCCGTGCCTTGCCTTGCCTTGCCGTGCCGTGCCGTGCCGTGCCGTGCCGTGCCGGCTGTTCGTAATGGGTTTCATACTATACGCATTTTATATTCCTAATCTTCCCTATTTTATGCACTCAATTATTCTGAGATGAAAAATTGTACGGAAATAATATATATATATATATTTGAAAATTTTCCATAGCATTTTACAAATCTCTCCGTGAAACTAATGCACTATGATAGACAAAGCTTAAAAGTTTCGTTTTAATTTTAATTTATTTTAAGTGCGCTAACACCAGAAACATTATCAAGTAAGTTAAAAAAAAAGGTAAGAGAGTCGATTACAATTCTCTCTCACAAACTCGCGTATCGATTACAGTGCTTGGTGGTTGGATGTGTCACTAACGTCGGGTCTGCTCTAGAGCAAATATGTTAATATTTCAATAGTATGATCAAAAACTTTACAAGTGCAATCTCTTGCTCTAAAAATTCAATGCGCTTGAATGTTAATTGGAAAGTTCTCCAATTTAAAATTTAATGGATTTTTAAAAATCTTTATTCCTGAGTCACCAACACCTGAGATTTTCTCTTGCCTGATTAAGTTCACTTTAAATGACCTCCATGGATTCAAACTGAGACAAAACTGCACAAAACGTTTAATCTGTTGAAGGGTTTTACTTCAAACCCTGTAATTTAGACAAAGAAGAAAGTTTACTTGGGGAATTCTTCTCCCAAATACGGCCATTTGGTAGAAATTACGTTTTCTGACTTTTGTTTTTAAGTCTATTTTTTTTTTAAGAAGAATCTTATCTGACAACTATGAAAGTTACTTTTACTTTTACGTTATGAACATACGCCAAGTCATGTGAGCTGCAGCTGTTACTTTTGATGTATAGTATCAATAAGACTTAAATAGCCAAAGCTATTATTATGCTTATTAGTGGGAATTACTCCATCTAGATATCATAATCTTAAAATTGATAAACGACACCTGGACACGGGAATAGAACCCGGGAACTTTGGCTTAGTACGCCAATTCTTAACCACTGATCTATCCAGGATTTATCCCGTGCCCAAGGTCATTCTTCACTCATATTTTAAAGCAGAGTCTATGACGGACGTGCGGAAATCGTCGGCTACAAGTATGTGATTATATCAATATCACGAGCTATCAGATAACGCAGCCATCTTCGACTCGGTAGTTGGCCTATTGCTGCCATTTGTACAATTATTATAATCGTACGGGATTGCTTATTAAGAATCAAATAGCCAAAGCTATTATTTATGCTTTTAGTGAGGATTACTCCATCTAGATATCATATTATGAAAATTAAAAAATGACACCTGGACACGGGATCTGATAGCTCGTGATATTAATATAATCACATACTTGTAGCCGACGATTTCCGCACTCCATAATAGGCTCTGCCTTAAAATATGAGTAAAGAATGACCCTGGGCACGGGACGAATCCTGGATAGCTCATTGGTTAGAGTATTAGCGTACTAAACCAAAGGTCCCGGATTTGATTCCTGTGTTCAGGTGTCATTTTTCAATTTTCAGATTATAGTATCAATACCTATAAAATAACAATATTATAAAGTAAAATGCTATCAATGTTGGCCGCATATGTATATATTTATACTTTCTATGACCCGCCTCGGTGGCGTAGTTGGCTAACGCGCTAGTCGTGTTGAGCTCGACCACCGAGGACGGGGAGATCGAGGTTCGAATCTCGGTCGGGTGAACTGGGGGTGGTTTTTCCTAAATGGTTTTCCACTCTCCCTCCACGCAAATGCGGGTTCACTTCCTCTAAATTCAACCCTCCCAATTCCTAATCCATTAGAGTAATTAGTACTTAAGCGTATAACCCGAACGGGTAGTAAGACGTGGTGCTAAATATTATTATACTTTCTAAAAGGCTCTGCTTATAAAAATTGGATTATAAGATAGTCCCTTTTAAATCAAAAAACTAACCCAACTTGTCTTACGATAAACAGGTGCAACTGATTGTAGACGAGTCATAATCGCCAAGTAGACTGCTCGTTACTCAACAAACTACTTTTATTTGAAGTGCTATTGGTAATAAACGATAGCAGCCAGGTTTATGGTGCAGTGGTGGGGAACTGTTGCAAAGTAGTGAATCCCGCTATACATTGTTGCGATGAAGGGCAGTTTATTTCTGTCCAGTCATGTCATGCTCGTGGATTTTAACTGGCGACACAAGGGACTTACAAATTGTTTTACACTAGAATCAGGAGGATACAGACCGGAGAGGAACGGCTAGTTATTTGCCTGGGGAAACCCGACTGTTTGAAGAAATACGCAAAAAAAAAAAAAAACTTTCTATGCCATCATTTTTATCTTGAAAAGAAATTTAGATTACAGTATGAGATTAAGGTGGGAGTGTAGGGAACACGATTTAAGGATAGTATTTTTGTTGTTTTTACACCAAAACATGGGATTGAGTACGAACTAGGCTAGTGACCTGGTCTACTCTAAGCTAATTACTACAATAAATTGCACAATAATTGCCTAGGATGACCAAAATTATAATGGTCAACTGAAGTTAAAACTGAAGGGCCCTTCTGTTAACAATCTGCGAAAACATGAATTATTATTATAAAGCAAAATGTGAGAGGAGGGTGTGGTAAAGAGAATGAACTGTTAGAGGAGTTGGTGTACAAATTGACAATGTGAATGTGAGAATGCTGCTATAGGCAGATGACTTTGCAATAATGGCTGAGAATAAATGTGACTTTCAGACTGCAATTATTTGAATGTGGCGACAGCTCTGATGAATATTTATTTAAATGCATCTAAAACTGAGATGATAGTTTTTGATAAGGACGGATCAGGAAATGATTGTCAGCTTAGTATAAATGGAAAAATGTTAGAACAAGTAAGTGATTTTGTGTATCTAGGCAGAATGTTTTGTAAATAAATGGAAGGATATACCGTGAAATCGACAGATGGGTGAATTCATCTTGGAAAGTAATTTGATGTATGTGGACTATTGTAAAGAATGAAGTAATATCGAAAGAGGCAAAGATGGAAGTATTCTGAAAATTGAAAAATGACACCTGGACACGGGAATCGAACCCGGGACCTCTGGCTGGCTGTCATTTTTCAATTTTCAGAATATGATATCTAGGTGGAGTAATCCCCACTAAAAAGCATAAATAATAGCTCTGGCTATTAATTCTTAAAGATGGAAGTATTTACAAGTGCGCTAACGCTGACATTGTTTTATGGATGTGAAGCGTGGGTTTTTCAGGAGAAACACAAGAGCAAGATGAATGTGGTTGGAATGAAATATCTAAAAATGTCTGTGGAAAAACTCGTACGGACAGAGTCAGTAATGAATGGGTGCTGAAGGAGTGAGGTTTGAAAGGGGATCCAACAGGTCAATGTGAAAGAAGCGTCTTACTTTGGTTTGGGAATGAGTGTGGATAAAGTGACAAAGCAAATATATTAAGGTAAAGTGTGTGGATCAAAAGTAAGGGGTAGCCATGTAAGACGTGGCTAAATGTTGTAGACTATTGTGTGAAAAAGAGAAACATTAAGAGTTTTAAGAATTAAAGAGCATGTATAGCTCGGTGTATGGATGTTGTTGAAGTGAAAGGATTATGCAAGGATTGGGAAGTTTGGAGAAAGCTAGTGAAGATGGATTGAATACGGAGTTGTTTTTAGATACATACATAGTTTTTTGCCTTTCCCATAAGGGAATGGCATGATTAGTTATGTTTATGTATGTTTTTAAGAAATCAAATTATTCTCCCGTAGAAATATAGAGTTTAGTTTTCTTCACAGAGTAATCTCAACAGGTTTTGAATATTAGTTAAGGGTATCATGGAATGACAATTTTTTCACTTCATTTAAAAAACTGTTGATATCACCATGATAAAAAAATATTAAACTCTATCTTTCTACAGAAGCAATATTTTATTTAGTTTTGCCAAATAAGTGTTTTGTCATAAAAACTGCAAAAACATTGTTCTTAATTAAAGTTCCCTAAACTCCCACCTTAACTAACCAAAGTCAAATTCCCAACATATGACCTTGAAGGTAATCAAGTTCATTTTTAATGGTTCACAATGTTTTTTGTTGGGTAACCATTTATGCTCTTTTGATTAAAAGACTTGCGTTAAAAAAGAAACAATGCTGGGAACCTTCCTAAGCATCTTCATTGTTATAAAAACAACTTTGACTATTTTATTGAAGTTTCACTAATTGATCATAAACACTTCAAAAACAGTAGTAATATTTTTAGGGCAGTTAAAATATTAGAGAAGGTCCCAAACAATGTATACTTTAGAACAAAAGTTTGTTAATCAAGAGATTAAAAATTACTTTTGAGAAAAATTTAAATGTTAAAAATAATATAAAGTTCGCCTGAACCTCCTTAAGGTAGAGATTGTAAATTAAGGGAATTATTTTAGCAATTTTATAGCAAAATAAATCAAATATGACTCCAGTAGAAACATAGAATTTAGTTTTATTCATATGGTGACATCCGAACATCTGTAAAGCGTGTCCTAAAATTGGATAAGAACTTGTTCGCTTTATTTATAAAGTTTCTCAACAAATGCTAATGTGCTCATGACAAATGTTCAATGACTGTAGAGATTACTATGTGTAGAAAACTAAATTCTCTACTGGAGCAGTACTTTATTTATTTTGGCTGAAAAAAGTTTTCTATGAGACATCATCTACTTGTCGCTCCACAAATTGAGAAAGCGACCGAGACATACGACATGACAAACCGATAGAGCAACTCTCAGTTTGTTGCAGAGACTAGGGCATATATTCTGTAAAAAAATGACAACACAAGTTCTTCTTAAAAAACCTACTTGAAGAAGAAGAAGAAGAAGATTTGTTTTTGTATTATATGCTCCGAAAAAAACAAAGAAGATCTATGAGCATAATATTTAAAACCAGACGTGAATGATTTTTTTGTATCCTAATAAAGATTCGTCTATCATTAGAAAATGTTAAGTTTAGAGTTTTTTTAATCAAAAACAGTTTGATTATATACTGAGTTTAATATAAAAGTACATAAAAACAAAAGGCTATACAACACCGCAAGAAAAACTGTCATTCACGTTAAGGTAAGTTTTTATTAAGAATTATTAGTAAGAATGTCACAAAAATCATTGTAATAATTTAATTCATTTTGTATAGTACCCTAGTCTCAATCAATTTGGATGGTTTGGGGGTTGAGGAAGTATTTATTGGAGAATATACAGATATCGCAGATGGACTTGAGATGGTCATTCCAGATGATAGTGATCTTCCTTCTTGCATATCCATCTGAGTCATCTCATATTTAGTTAAAACGTTGAATATTTCTTTCTTAGCCTGTATTTTTAAACGTGGATTTAGTTTCTTAGAACAGATTTTACGTGATTCCCAAATGAAGTGACATCTTCAATTTCTCTAGTTGATGTGTTGGCGCTCAACTTTCCATTAATATTTGTCGGCCTTCGCCCCGTTTCCTCAAATAGTCAAGAAAATCATCCTGATTTATTTATTTTCGTGGAAGTGGTGGAAGCAGTGGGTTATTTTTATATTCATCCTATCAATTGTTCGTTTTCTTCACCAGTAAATTCTGCCATTTTTATATTTCAACGCTAAAAAAACACGTTGTTGCTTATGTGCGTCGCACGACACTCTTCTCACGTCCATGTCCATTCCACATTAAGGTCATTTGACAGTTTAAATTGTATTGCACAATTTAACAAATGTATAATTATTATACATAAATAGTGATTCAATAGTTCAAAACATTACAGTTCACATTTATCAGGGGTCAAACTTGCTATTTCATGCTTTTCGAGTACCATTGTTAAGGTAAAATACTTATAGAATGAAGCTGAAATTTAGTATTACTAGACATTCATATGAGGTGTATACAATTACTTATTTATAATATTAATATTCTTTAAGCTTCATACATTAATGACTTTAGATTATTAATGGTAAGCAAAAAGCATAAAATAAAAGTTTGACCCTTATAATTGGTGAACTGTAATGATTTGAAATTATTGAATCGATATTTATAGCTACAATTGTTAAAACTATGCAAGTAAAAATTTTATTGTTGAATGACCTTAAGGGCGCCAACTATTTGAAAGGAAATATGTCCACATTACTATCATTGGAATGACAGTTCTGAAGCTTCGTAGCCACTTAAACAATCCTCCATTATATCTAACAATTTATGTTTTGACCCTGTTAGAAATTGACTTTGTTTGAGTAAAGTTGTATCTTTGTTTCTAGTCATTTACTTTGATCTCAGAACAGCGACATTTTGCGTGAAACGTCGTTGAAAATAAGCACATTTCACCTTTGCGTGAATATATTTTTTTAATTATAAAACTTGAAATGTAATTTTTTTTTAATATAATAAGGATCTTTCGCTTCCATTTTGATTTGAACCATGTTTAGAAATAATAAACTACATTTTAAATAAGGCAGGATTTCCGCGCGTCTGTAACGTGTTTCACCATTCCGGTTGGTGGCTTTTTAGTAAATAAACGATAAAAGACAAAACCCTTGTGTGAGCCCCCCAAAAAAAGAAAGCGCGTGTGTTCCAAACACAAAATGGCTGGTTATGCTTTTAAATTAGTTTTCACCGGTTCGGTGACCGCATGGTCTAAGGCGTCACTCTCGCAATAGACTGGCTACCGATGATGGGGAGATCGGTGTTCGATCCCGTCGGGTGTACTGAGGATAGTTTTTTCCTAAATAGTTTTAATCTTCCTCCGCGCAAATGCGTGTACACTTCATCTATATTCATCCTCCCTAATTTCTAGCATATTGAAATAATTAGTACATAGGCGTATAGCCCGAACGAATAGTAAGACCAGGTAACACATTTTGTGTTTAGTGCAGGACAATCAACTTTGCAGTCAATATGTATATTTTTGGTGCAATTGTTAGTAATATCTCCCATGCTTAAATCAAGGGCGGAAAAGTTTTTGTCTGGTATTGAGAGAAAGGGGTAAAAATTTGCTAGTAAAGCCCGGGATTTTTTTTAAAACTTTCAAGAAGATATTTATAGATTTCAAAAACATAATGATTTGGTTGATGCTTCCTTATTCTACATAAAACCAAATATAATATTATTTTACTTCCTTAGTGTTACACGTATCCTATTGGCCTTTCTGCAGCCTGCAACTTCCATTGAATTAAGAACACATGAATTAAAGGTAGTAAAACAAAACAATCGTAAAGAAGATACCTGTAAATGTGTGTAGTTTATCAAAAATAAATGTTTGATATACATACATCGTCTGTATTCCTTTTAACAAATCTCAGAAGAGAAAAACCATCGATTTTTGAAAGCATTCAAATTTAGGTGATGAAATCGAACAAATTATTCTAACTAAAAATATAAATAACGCTTTGGAAAACTCTTTTAAATAAATATATTGTATATTTTTCCATAGTTTGGTATATTTCTTGGTTTTTTATAATGTTTTTGTTACAACTCAAGGATTATCAGGAGAGCCAAACAAATCCAGAGAGAGGCAGATTTTATTTCACAATGAAAGCGTAAAGGGGGGGATAGGGGCAGGATAAAGAGTTACTATAATCCGTTAAAGGTCACTTTGGCCTTTTATGAAATATGAGAAATTATTTAAAGCCGTTTCAAATTCCTTTACCTGGCTCATCATGTTTTGGCACTTTAACAAGTGATAGAAACTTACTTTACTCGACAAACTGGGAAAACATGTTTTTATGGCGGATGGAAACAGAACTCTTTTTTAGTTTTTTTAGTTTATTTTTTAACCATCAGTAAAAGCCAAAGTAATTCTGAACACCTAAGAGCACATTTTTTTTTTTCATTTATGGGAAAGAGCTGACTGTATCCCACGCATGACCTACAAACAAATTTAAGTTTAGAACAGACACAAAACTCAATCACTCGGACCAACAATTAATCACTGTGAAAAGGTAAACCCCAATCTTACTAATTTTAACTTCTTGTTGCCATATCTGTAATCGAACCAAGTAACCTCAGTTCAGTTGTCAGACACGTTATCTACTGACATGAGTTAAGTTGTCAGACTAAGTTGATACGAACAGGGGTGTACATTGAAAGAGACGTGAAATAATTATCCTGGAAAATAGGGAAGGAAACCACAAAACTAATAAAATTATTTATAATATATTCATTCGAGATCGAGCCCCGACCTCCCAAGTCAAAAACCTGATCAGTGATAATGATGACAGATTTGAATTGGTGTTTCAGTGTTTATTTTGTTTTATAAAGCTACCCCCAGACAAGAATGGTATTATTTGTTGAGAATATAAACCAGGCAACAAAACATGTGAGCATGTTGACTTGTATAATACTTGGACAACACTGTTGTATCGGAGAGTATTGAAGCCTGGCGGGTGGACTACGCAACACAATGCAGGCTCCGCGGGTCAGTAGTTACCGTGTGACTGACGTCATCTAGAACATACAACTGCTCGATCTCTTCAAATAGTAGCGTTCAATATCGCCCTCGATGCTACACTTTGTTTCGATAAAATATAGACCTAAATAGGTCTATGCAAAGACAAGGTTCTAAAGTTGTTTTCACGCGATCAAAATTCATATTTCTCTCAATGTTTAGGCTTACTAAAGTATAGCCTATTTGAAATAAAAAATGTTCGGCTTTGAGATTTTCGCCTTTGTCTGTGTTAAAAGGACTGCCCTAGTATAAAATTCTAAGATACTTGTAACATCCAAAAATTTTGGTACACGAGTCAGTAAACAAAACTTTTTTTTACGCTACACGTCTTACTACCAGTCCGGACTAGCCGCATATTTACAGTGAACGTAGATAGGGAGGAGGGAGTTATAATTTAGATGAAATGTAACCCTATTTGTGTGGGGGTGGGGGTGGGGATGCTAGTAAACTATTTAGGAAAATAGATATTGCCATATTTAATACATTACCCTTATTCAAAAGAGGTTTTGTCACGTTTACTAAATACGCGTTATGAAAATCCAAAGAGTTTTTGGCATGTAAACTTAATACACTCCCCAAAATCTAAAGAAAGTTTGCTCTATTTAGGCTGTATATTCTTCTAGAACCAAAGAGATTTGATCATATTTAATACAATCCTGTAGACCCAAAGAGGTTTAGTCATATTTAATACAATCCTGTAGATCCAAAGAGGTTTAGCCATATTTAATACAAACCTGTAAACCTAAAGAGGTTTGATCATATTTAATACAATCCTGTAGATTCAAAGAGGTTTAGTCATATTTAATACAATCCTATAAACCTAAAGAGCTTTGGACATATTAATTAATACAATTCTGTAGATCCAACGATATTTTGCCATTTTCCTTAGAACCAGAAAACTTTTGTCAGTAAATATGACTCGTTCATATTATTCCAAACAAAATCACAATAGCAAGTATGTGGTTGAGCTTGGATTGAATTAATTGAGGCTTGCTAAATCCGTATATTGACACTGCTGTGTCTAATCAAAAAGAGCAGTATATTCGGCGAATCCACAGTAACAGACATTTATGATAGACCCATCGACACACCCTAAGCACTTCAAAACAGCTCGTGGACAGGCAACACTAGTAATATATTATGCATTACTAGGAAAACCAGCGCAATATCGCTCTTATGAATTTTTTTATAGTGAATGAAATATTAAATGAGTAGTCATGAGCCCATAAAATAAGTATTTGCAAAGAAAATCGCAGCTACATCAGGAGAAGTTGGATAATTGTATCAGCGTGGGATCGTATTATTGTCCTGATAAATGTGTATGCGGATATAATACTGTTGATATTGTGATGTATCTCTTATCACTTGAGTCATTCTTTTATAAGGCTCAACTGAACTCACTTGATTGTGTAATTTCTGAAAACTGAGTCATGAGTTCATTTCAATTTGAGATGGCTGCTTCGTTTATTTGATGTCTGATTCCAGTCTGGATATTGTACAGATAGTCATGGCCAAACTTAGGTGGCTGTACTTGATCTGATAGAAGCGATCCATGAATGCGATAAACTGTGTCATGAATTCGGAAGTGATATTGTCCACCATAAGTATTTTAAACTATTTTGGCAGAAGTACTGAACATTGGAAGAGCGGAATTGTAAGATCGTATGTGTTTTTTTATTGATATGTGATAGCTCGTGAAAGTTGAGCACCAATGACATCATATGAGCAAACCTCTAGAAAAAATTATTATTATTATTATTAGCACCGCGTCTTACTACCCATTCGGGTTATACGCACTTACGCTAATGTGCAATGGTAGGGTGATTGTGAGATGAAATGGAGGACCTACAGTTTAACGTTGAATCCGAACCACGGTAGAGGCCTGGCATTCCTCACATTCACAAGTTGTATAGAAAAAATTACTTTTCCTGTGAGACAACAGGTATTGCCCTCTGATCTGAATGAAGAGCACTGCAATGTTTACATGAATTGTTCACCTTCCCAGAAGTGAATGAAGTGCAACGTTACTATTTTGACGGATACCAATTTTTATATTTCTTGGTCTTGGTGTTATAGGAGGAGCTAGCGCTGGTTGCGTTGTATCAACTTGTTTCCGGACTCGATAATCTTCACGTACTCCCCTGTAATATATGGGTCTTTTTCGTTTTAGGGGTATTGTTGTAGCATTAATTAATCTACAACGAACAACAAATATAAAGAATATTACTAAACAGGAAACATCAAATGAGATTTTCACTTACCATGTACTCCATTCGATCCCTCTCTTTAGGTCCACTCGATCTAAAGACGATCCAAGCACACTCACCCGCGACGAGAGTTGATTTTTGACTGGTGAGCTAAAGAGGAGTCGGAACAACTTCATAGCAATTCCCAAATGTTCGAGAAGGATGGGACTACGTCACATCCTGACCCAAACTGTTCCAGATGTTCGATTTGGATTACGTGGCGGCCTGTTGTGTAGTTTCGCCACCTGACAGTCGATATACGTTTCATAACCTTATTACCTCCCTTTTTTCCCCCTTACCTAAGGTTCTCTCTATCTTTCTCTATGGCAACTATAGTATTTAACACTCTAGGAGTGGCAATGTAAAACCACTATTGGCGGAGATTTCACTCAAGGAGGAGCTAATTCGCTAGTTCGTACGTTAAATATAATGTAAGAATAATTTATATATGTTTGGATTTTTAGTTTTCCTAAATTGCGTTTCAGCCTAAAATTCATAAAATAATACTTGTTAAAATTTGGACTACTAAAGTCAAAATTACTTTTAGGATTCATACTTTATTATTTACATCATATTCATTTTTGTTAGTGAAGAATGATAGAAATTTATTTAAATTATATAATATAATTTTATGTTATGATTTCGGATAAGACCATTTTTTGTAGGATAACTTTGTTCATGTAAGCGTGTGTCAAACACACTAATGTTGTTCTCTGTCCCTTTTGGACTTGTGAAATATTTTGAATTGATGGAACTTTAACTTTTTTTGTGAGACTAGTGGCAATATGTCTTTTCTAGGAAATATGAACTAGCCTTTGGTCTCTGTCTTTAAGACTTGTTATTTTGTTTGTTCTAGGTAACTAAAAATATGTTTGGGAATAGAATAATATTCTTTATTTCTGACATACTATTAGTGAGGAAATATTAACTATGATTCTCTGTCTTTAAGATTTGTTATTTCTTTTTGCTCTAGGTAACTAGAATATGTTTGAGAATATAATCATAATCTTTATTTATGGTATAATATGAGAGATAATTAGATGGAAATTAAATGTAGATTTACCTTTTGTTTCTGTTACCTTGTTACTGTCACTATAAATTTACTAAATTTAATATATTATTTATTTACTTCCGGTACTTCCTTTGTTTTTCCTGGTATTCTTCAATAAAGCCGTTCAAGTTTATACTTCGTTTTGGAATATTTCTATGTTAATATAATATATAATTGTTTATTCTATTAAAACTAATTCTTAACTATTTATAAAAATGACTTAATACTTAAAACACAAAACCATCCCCGGTTAATGACAGGCAGAACTTCAGCAAACAGGACTAACAATTTCCTTAACGTAATATTATTAACTAATGTTGCTTTACTATTTGAATTCCTGGTTTATTGATCTTAACTTACGCTTTATATTGGCTGGGCTCCTGCAAGTAAATTTTTTTACTTTTGAGTTTTTTTTACCCAATATACCACCAAAAAAAAATGCTTGCTTGCACTGACATTCTGCTCTACGTCATTTTATGTTTTTCTTGTACCATTTGTATGATCCTAAGCTGTCCTTTTCTATAATTATTTCAAAAAGGGGGTGCATTGTAAAAAAGTAGACTTTATAAATGTAGCTATGAGCAGCAACGATCCGATATAAAGCACGGATATAGCTGCGAAAAAAAAAAGCAATGATTATGTATAAGCTACTGAATTAATAAATAATTCAAACCTAATCGGACAGTTTAAAAAAAAAGCAGACGAAAAATAATAATAGTGTGGAATATATTCCCACCTTCAGGTTTCAAACGGATATTTTATTTTATAGCCCTGACTGCTTAAAAAATTTACGATAAAAATACAACCTTCTAAACCCAGTCACATAGAAATTTAGCTCAAAATATTTGTTGATATTATAAACAACGTCACACTTAATAATCATATTTTGTTTCCAAGTAGGCTGTTTTTGAAGCCAAAAGAAAAGTTACTTCACATTACTGCGAGTTACTGCTTGGGTCTGTTCATTTTCTAACAACCTTCCACCTAATTGGAAATTAATATTAACAAAATAAAGTCATCACACATTGCTTTATCTAATTATAAATCGTTTAAAGCTGGCTTGGTCAAAATCGAATAAGAAACGACGAAGCTTATAGGCGGGAAAAAATTCGATCATTTTGTACTATTATTATTATTAACACCGCGTCTTACTACCCGTTCGAGTTATACGCACTTAAGCTAATGTGTGATGGTAGGGTGATTGTGAGATGAAATGGAGGACCTACAGTTTAACGTGGAATCCGAACCACAGTGGAAGACTGGCATTCCTCACATTCACAAGTTGTGATTAATACACGTCTTGTCAGAGGTGAAGGAAGGGTTTGGCAATCAGATAAATCTGTGCCGGGAACGAGGATTGAACCCCGGACCCATAGCAAAGAAGTCTGTCACCTTACCCCTAGACCACTATGTCACCATTTTGTACTATTATATTGATAAAATTCTACAGTAAAGTGTTGTATTAAATCTAGTGAAGACCATTTCAATATTCAGTCTGGGCTAAGCGCAACACGGCACTTACTTTCTCGCCAAGATGGCGTCAGTGTTAAGAAAGTTCCTAAAAACAATGAACTAGTTCGAGCTCAAATTCAAGTTCAATTTCTAACACACACACTTTTTGAAGTTTAAGTTTTTCTAAAATAAAATGAACTTACCTGGTTCAAGTCCATACAAAAAATGGTCGCTATAGTTTCTAAGTTATTTCTTATATTATTTCATTTATTGGCTGAAATATTTAAACAAGTATATGTATCATGAATCATAATCCATATTGTTTGAATTTATTTATAGCACTAACTACAGATACATTATCATAATAAATCAATAAAACTAAAAACAAAAAAAGTGAAAATATACAAGATGCAGGAAATGTTTCAACAATACTTGATCTATACAAAACGATGTTGATTGACGTTAAATAATGTTCATGTTGTCTGCTAACGAATGTTTTTTACTGTCGTTTCTTTGCTATATATACTGAACAAACACTCCATGTCTGCACTGAAAAGCATTCTTGAGCTTGGATATACAAATTACCTTCAATATTTGAAGCGCTGTAAACAAACATACTATGTTCCTGTTGTGGCTTTTTAAGGTGGGGTGTGAGATAACGCTAATTAGGGCAAGAATTTTTGCAGTTTTTATAGCAATACGCTTTTTTGGTCAAAATAGATATAATATTGTTTTAGTAGGCCCTATATACGTTTAGTTTAATTTTCTACACATACTAATCTCATCATTTCTTGAATATATAAGCATAATGACATTATACATAAACTTTTTTAAATCAACAAAAAAGTTATGTTTAAATGTCACTATGCTCATGATAAACGATATAGAAACTAATTATAATTCCTTATTTATTTGACTCAACATTACAAAGATGATCTGAATAATAACTTTACATGAGTAAATTCTTTCACAGTCATGCCCAAAACTATCTTTGTTCCATATTAGTTCCTTTGTTTAAATTGCGCGCTCACTCAAAAGTTCGTCAGAAAATAGAACAAATTCAAATTGGACGCTTTCTTTTCCGATCATTGGGTGGCGTCGACCACTTTTTTCCTGAACTCGACTGTCCGTGTATGTGGTATAAGATGAAAAAGGGCGGGGTTCGGGTCCTTGAACAAACAATAGAGACAAGGAGCTATAATATAAGTCTTGAAATGTTTCTTAGCCTGTTGCGTAGCTCGGGTTAATCATAGGAAGACTGGAGGATCGAGTCTTCGGCTTCCTATGTGTGCGCGGCCGAGCATCATTCATCTCAATTACAGCACCGCTAAAGAGAGAGAGAGAGAAAGAAGATGGTAGGAGACGCCTCTAGGTCGACATGAATCACTAGAGCGTCACAAACGTCGCAGCCATGATGTCTTGAGTATTCTCGGATGGATCAGTTTTCATAAAAGATTTTTTGTAAAAATGAAACATTGCTTTAATTTGTGTTAATTTGAGGTTGAACCAGCCTGAATAGTTTTAGCCAATCGTCGAGAATTATTTAGTCTTGCAACGCCGATGTTTCAACTATAAGTATTTGATAAACAAAATTGCATTTTGGGATTAGAGTGCATTTACTACACCCCCGTTCAAATACATCTGAAAACACATTTCCGTAAGCAATAAATTCTTCAGAACACCGTAGTAAAATACTACGGAATAAATGTGGTCCTACAAGGATCTGCATGTCAGTAGCAGAAGATTTAAACAAACCATCTATCTTTTACATGCATCGGTGAGCATACGGGCTAAGGCGTCCAACTTGCTTGGTTTGGTTTATCGGAGAGAGGGAGTTTGGAATTCAAATCCCGGTCGTGTTTACTTGGAGTGTTTTTATCTCAAATAATTTTTTACTTTCCTTGCACGACAAATGCGGGTACGTCTTACGCGTACTCTCCCTTCTCATCCCCTCACCCTTAGTGTTAGTGTACGAATATCCTGGCTGGTTATTAAGACTTGGTGCATGAACAAAAACACGCGTTGTATTTCATTACGTGTCCACACATTTACACTTATGGACAAGGGGAGAGGGACGGATCATTTATTTAAAGTGTGCCCGCATTTGTATGAGGAGGTAGAGTGATAAGTTGGCGCAGTTGGCTAACGTGCTAGTTTTGTGTTGAGCTAGACTGCGAGGACGGGGAGATCAAGGTTCGAATCTCGGTCGGGTGAATTGGGAGGGTTTTTCCTAAACGGTTTTCCACTCTCCCCCCACGCAAATGCGGGTCCACTTACTCTAAATTCAACCTTCACAATTCTAGCCCATTATCGTAATTAGTACTTAAGCATATACCTGAATGGTTTGTAAGACGTGGTGCTAAATAATAATAATAATAATAATAGACCTAATAATAAAGATAAAGATAAACTAGGTATATTCTCGGGTATTTTCATCACCAAATTTACCATAACTGTTTCAACACGTCGCAGGAAGGTCATTCAGTGAGCCAGTCATTCAAGCTCACTCTTAATCTTATTGTTGTCAACATCGGTGGTCTTGAGGTAAAATGCTCGCCTCAGGACCCTCGTGGGTTCAAACCCGGCCGGTGTCGACGGATTTTTCTTTGAGTGATAAAAAATCTGTAGAACTTTCTTCGGAGGGGGATTAAAGCCGCGGGTCCCATGTCGATTGCGGCATGTAAAAGATCCCTAGGAGGTATGTGAAAGTACCTTTCCCGAAAAAAATTGGTAGGTCTTTTCACCCTCGCTCAGAGGAATTATCGTGTGTTGATATAATCAGTTGGTGCAGAAAGTACACGTTTAATACCTCAAATAAATATATATATATATTATTGTTGCACCATGACCGGTCTAACCCCCCGCAGCAAAGTCACTCCTAGTCGTTTACTCTCACTTTTCCTAATTGTATTGCGGCATATTAATCCAATCCCCCCACGGCAAGGTCAGTCCCCCGACCCTACAAATAGAATCCAGTAAGATTGTGAACATGTCAAGATGCTTCATAAAAAACATAAACAGAATGCGCTATTAAGGGCGCCACCCATTTGAAGGCAAATATCCTCCCACGGCTGTATTTCTTATAAGAATTAAAAGTTCTGGAGCTACAAAATCACTCAAACAATCATAAACTATCTTAGAATGTTCTCATGTGGTCCTATTAAATAATAAAACATAATTGGTTTGAGAAAGAATAAATCAATGTTTCTAACCAGCTACTTTGATTTCAAAAATTTAATATTTCGCGTGAAACGTCCCTGAAAATTATTTAATTTCACCTTTCCATGATTTTTTTTTAATTTATAAAAATTAAAATGTGAGGCTCTATTCCAATAAGTACATATCTTTCATCTCCATTTTGTTGTGAGTAATATTTTAAAATAATGAACCATTGCTTAAAAATACGTTTTTTTTTTAAACCTTACAGCGCGTCTCAGTGGCCGCCTTAAATCAGTGGTCCTCTTCACCGCGCAGTGCGTTCTTAAAACGGCCATAATCATACAGGAAGTAATCATAGACACATAAATGTTTACTAAGCTTGTCTTGACCCCTTTCATCTCAATTTCACTTTGAGATAGAGGCCATACATGGCAGTCTTGATTATATGTATGGCGTCCAGAGAAATTACACGGTGGAAGTTAATGGACGGTCTAGGAAACGAATATATTGCAACGGATTCAGGTCTACCTACGAGTGGATTAGCGCAGGAAAAAGAATGCGAGATGGGCACAGAGGCTTGTAAAGCTTGATTCACACGTTTAGAAAATATAGAACTAATTTAACTCTAGCTTAAAATTTAATGTATGGCTACCTGCTTCGGTGGTCACGTAGTATAACGCGCTACTCTTGCAGTAGACTAGACTGCCGATGACGGGGATTGAGGTTCGTGTCTCAGCCGGGTAAACTTGAGAGTAGTTTTTGCAAAATAGTTTTCCCCCTCTCCCGCCATGCAAATGTGGCTACACTTCCTCTATATGTAACCTTCCTAATCCCTAAGCTATTATCGTAATTAGTACATAAGCGTGTAATCCGAACAGGTAGTAAGACGCGGTTCCAAAAGAAGAAAAAAGTATGGCTTCCAATGATCAGTAGCGACGGAACCTCCAGCTGGATTTATTTCACTCTCCTTTGATACGCTCGATTATGAAGCTGAAAGCTGGCCTTGCATCAAAATGATTTTTTTTTTTGGACAAAAAATGTACCGGTACCAGCTTTGGCTAAAAATTCATGTATTCAGTCGAACCTATAGTAGGTAGGGATGTGGGTGAGGGCAAATTATGACCGTGTACAAAGTTTGTTATTTTGTCTCAAGATTTAAGACATGCAAATAACTTCATTTCTGTTTTATATTTGTGACCGCCTCTACGGTAGAGTTGTCACAGTTCTTGGCTTCCAATCCAAAGGTCCCGGGATCTTTCCCCGTTCAATCTCGCGAGGACAGTAATTGAGAAGTTACTTGATTAAAGAAGTAGCGGCACTAAAAGGGAGATTTAACGGCCGTAGGGTTCGTTGTGCAGACCACATGACAGCTTCTACCCGCAAATGTTGGTAATATCTTCGCCAGCATGTGGCGGCCGCTCGGTCAATATATATATCTTGTGGGCTGATGCCATGGAACATTTTTATTAATTAAATACATCTATTTCAAAATGTTTTTCTCTTATATATTTTACATCCTCCACCTACTATGTTCCCCAAGATATCAGTTGCGAACAGGTTGGATAAGTAGTAATTTCTGTGGCACACACACAAATGTAAGATATAGTGTGAGAGAAGGACGAGCTGAACTCCAATTACCATTAAAAAAACCTCCAAACAGTTTTTAGAGGCAGCCAACTTTCAAAATCTTTCAAGGGGATGACCACTCCAAATAGCTTCTAGGGACATTAATCTTTTACCAAATTTCTTGTGTAGGACCTCCGGAACTTCCTGGAACTTGGGATGCAAAACCTCCAAAAGAATCTAATTATTTACAATTTTTCCCCCCTAATATTCCCCCTTCTTACCCTTATACCCCTGCTCATAATGTTTTGCGACACAAATTGGGAAAAAACCTACTATCAAGATATAGTTTAGAATAGATTAACAAATATTTTAGATTATTGTCATATTTTCAAACTATAGAGCTGGGTCAGAATATAGCTTAATACCTCGATGCACATGTTTTTCAATTAACGAGTTATTTCAAATCTCCTAACGACAGTGGATGCAGCTGTCTTCCTGTGCCTAGTTTAACAACACCTTTAAAAACAAAGCTTTTAAAGCGCATGCTCACTTGTTGAGTTTTGTTTTTGATCGTGTTACCTAAACAGATATTATCGAGCAGAACTGACAAAGTTGAAACTATTCCAAATCAAGCTGAGCAAGCTAAGCGGATGGCGCTGAAATTTGTTTAGAAATTGTTGTGGCCGCGTTTCTGCTCTGCGATTGTTTTTTCGGTGAAAGTGTGAATCCACTTAAGTCGTACGGCTGAGTTTTGGAAAAAGGGGAAGGACACCCTCCCATATTTCTCCATATATTAAGGAAATTAAAACGTACAACAATGTTTTATAAAATCATATTTTAAAGTTGGATAGAAGCCATCACCGTGAGCTATCAGTGGCCGCGTGATCTGACGCGAACAAACTCCCTTGGTTGCTTTAGACGGTGAGGTTTGGGGCTTATATTATTTTGGCAGCGTGCTCTGTGCTCTCCTTCATGTGGTTTTTTTTTCCCATCATCTCTCTACTCTAGTTCAGGTGCATTTCTCTAAGCTACCTCTCCCATCTATACTCCTTAGATTAAGCGATAGATAATCATAATACTAACATTAAATCTTTACATCTTAAATCTGTATTAAATAAAGAAGTGGCAGGGTGGTAATCGAAACACGGGCCATGCGGACAAAGGCATCATTCTCGTTTTGTCTAGTTTGACAGAAACTGGGAAGGTCGTTATAGTAATCCCAGCTTTACTGAGGCAGTGCTTCATAAATAGTTTCCCTCTCTCTCTTACTCTCTCTCTCTCTCTCTCTCTCTCTCTACGCCAATAGAACATACGGGCAGAGAGTCGAACCGGAACTGGATACCAGAACCGATAACTGAAATTAACAGTTATTTTTAATAGGCAAAAGCCGGAACAGGGACCCTAAAAACAAAAGTCTAAGAACCAGAACGGGAATCGATATCTTTTCGGGTTCATAAAAGTTCATATCGGTTCTTAAAGGTTCTAATTTTTATAATTATGTTTACAATTGCATTTTATGCCTTTATTTCTTTAACTTAATTTTATTATATTCTATTTTTTTCATATATGTTTTCAACTATTAATTTATAATCGTTGTATGTCATTAAATTTAAAAAAAAACTTGAACCCATTTAAAGACTAAAAAGAACAGGAACAATTATTTTTCCCCAACCGGAGCCTTAATATGTTTGTTTTGGAGAACCGGAACAATAACCAGAGCCGGTACATACTTTGGTTTAACTCTCTGCCTACGTGTACACTTCCTCTAGAACTGTACCTTCTCAGCTCTTGCACCGCGTCTTACTACACGTTCGGGTTATACGCGTTTGTACTAACTACGCTAATGGTTTTAGGGATTAGGAAGGTCATATTAACAGGAAGTGTACGCGCATTTGCGTGAGGAGAGAGTGGAAATAATTTTGGGAAACCACCCTCAGTAAACCCGATCGAGATTTGAGCCTTGATCTCCCCGTCATTGGCAGTCTAACCTACTGCAAGAGTAAGGCCTTTCTACACTAGCGGTTAAAACGCTAGCAGTTAAAACTAGGGCTAGGAGTGTATGGAATATCTTGAGTACCTGGGTAAATAAACTCGTCAACTAGTTGCTGAACTCTATTTCTGAACCGCAATCTTAAGTGTTGCGGTATTTTGCTCATATAAGGCAAAAGGCTTCGAAAAAACAATGCATCATCAGTGCAATCACATCTGCGTTCTTGTATGACGCGTTCCAACAAAGAAACTTTTTTTTTTCTCTCGATGAATATCATTTGCCGGTTATATCCTGAGGTTATTTCGTTTCACTTCCATTTTCCTGACAAACCTTCGGTTTCATCAAGCTGTATTTCCTGAGACGTGTTTTGAGTGTCAGGAGCTTGCGTTTCCACTTCCTGAACACTCTCCATAGGTTCTGTTCCACTGTCAGCAGTGTAAGCTACCATTTCAGAATTCTCATTGTCCTGATGAGCTCTAGTTTGCTGCTTTTCAAGTTGCTCGATGTGGTTCTTGGCTTGACGATGCCCACTAAGAACATCAGCGATTTAAAATATGGCCACTTAGAATCTGGATGACCGCCAGGATCACCTGAACGACAAGGAGGGAATTTTTCCATTTCTATGGCAAATTGGTCTCTCAGAAGCTTTAACTTTTTCCGCAAAACCCATCTGAAAAAACCAAACAAAAAAAAAGACAGAATTATTAGTTTTTCGAAATGTTTTCAAGCACGACATACACATTTTGTCTTTTTCTTCCAATCTATTTTCATTTATTTAGTTTTACTTGCATATTTATGTATATTAAATTCAATATCCTTTCATTTCAGGTACCCATCGACTGGATTATCGCTTGACCTTCAGTTTCCGCATGGGGAAGTCAACTGTAGCTAACATCGTCAAGGAAACAGTGGAGCTATATGGGATGAACTATATTCGTTGCACATGCCAATTCCAAATGTTTAATCACTAAAAAATAAATGCGACTGACTTCTACAATGTTTGGAATTTTCTACATGGTGTTGGCTATCTTGACGGGAAGCACGTTCGTTTAATTTGTCCGGCAAGCTCTGGTTCCATGTTTTACAATTATAAACAGCATTTTCCCTTGGTTCTTCAGGCTCTTGTCGATGCTAACTACAAGTACATTGTTGTTGACGTGGGAGGATATGGGAAACAGAGAGATGGAGAGAAAGTATTTAGCTTCTGATCTATTCAATTTCATTGAACAAGAGATAGTTAAGTTTCCTGCTCCTGACCACTCCCTTTGTTATCCTTGCAGATGAGGCATACCCTTTGCTTCAATACCTCATGAAACCATACAAACGTGAAGGACTAACTGAAACGAGGTGAATGTTTAATGACAACTTTATCACGTGCCAGAAAGACCGTAGAATGTGCATTTGCGATAACCTACTACAAGTGGCGCATGCTTTCAAAGTCAATAGAGACTTAGTGCATCTCGCTGACAAAATTGTGAAATCCATTTGTGTTTTGCACAATATAGTAACTGACAGAGAAGGAATGCAAAGAAACCTCTCATACGTTCATATTACAGGACATGAAGTCAGTTGGAGAGAAGAGGGAGACCTGCTACTCAAGCCGAAAACATCAGAGCTACATTTGCACAATTCTTTGAAAAATATCCTTTGAGTTATGTATGAATAGAATGGAAAGTAAATACATAAACAAAAAAATAAAAATAAGAATCTAGTTACGAAACATAGTATGTGACCATTTAAATTTGAAAAAGAAACATTTGTTTTATGTAACATATTACGTACCTACATAACTATGTTGTGAAGTAAATAAAACACTTAATTATTTTACTTGATTATTTACTTGGTGTTAATAACTAGCTGATCATCTAAAGTCCCGTTCAAAACTATTCAGCCATTATGAAAAATCTAACCACACATTACTATGAAATGCAGTGAGTTGGTTATGTTGAGTAAATACTGCTGCAGTTGTTTGATATAATAATGATGACCTAAGTTGTGTTAATAACGAATAATAATGATAATAAGCTGTTTATTTCTCATTTACTGTCATCAACACCCATTTCAGCAGCTATCTCCTTCCATGCTTTGTCAACAACGTTGCGGTTGGCATGCCCTTCAACCTTTTGTCCCAAATGACACTTTTCATAAATACTTTGGAGATTAAAATGTCTTTATACGCTTCAATTTTATAAAAATAAGAGTAAAAAAAACAACGTGCACAGTCGGAAGATAACAGCAAACTGACCGGGCGTGCTGAGCGGTAAGCGGTTCAAGCGGAAAAAAGAAACAATAATTAATTCCGGTTAAAGTGGGTAGAAGCGGTTTGAGCCGGTTAAAGCAGGCAGGCAGTCGCACTATGACCACCCCAATAAGTTTTTACTACTTTTCTTTCTCCGCTCGCCCGTAGCGATAAAGCGGGAAGCGGGAAGCGGTGCACTATGGACATACACTAGCGCCTTAGACCACGCAGCCACTGAAGGGATAGTACCAATATAACTTCAAAATAAATCAATTGTTTGGTTTTACTTTACATATGGATAGCTAGTAGGGGAACAGCTGAACTAAAATCTTAAGGATTTTATCATAATTATTTATAATAAAAAGACAAATCACAAATACATAACCTAGCTACAATTGATGAGATTCATGATGTTGTTTTTGTCCAATCAAAACATAAATCCACCTCAATCCATATTGATAGTAGTGTTAGTTTTTTTCTAAACTAGCAACGACATTTTTCTAAAATTGTTCAAAGTATCTAGTCCATACTCCCATTATTTGGTTCCATACCCCCGGTTAAGAACTCCTGTCTAGAGGGTGCAGCGAACATTTTTTTACATTGGAATTACTGATGGTAAGAGCTTAAAACTTTCATAATAGTAGTTGTATTTAGTTTTATTTCCGAGGGCCACGCTGTGTTTGAAATATGGCATAAGACTACCGCTTCTTATAAGGGTTCGGCCAGACTGACAAGCGTGCGAGCGAGCGCGTGATTAGCCGATAGCCTCTCGTTAGTTGTTGACGAGGAGGCTCCGAATCTTGGCTCAGTGAACTGAGGGTGGTTTTAACAAGTGATTTATTGTCTGTGGTTTTCTCATTCCTCTCGCCACGCTAATTGTTATTCTTATTTGTAAAGGCCTACTATGATAATATTGAAGTATTTTAACATATCAATTTTACAATATATATATATACATATAGGTATGCTTTACGATCTTACCAATTAAATTAGGCCGTTAGTAGCAAGTGTGCTAAATCTATCGATAGTAATAAAAATGTCAAAATGAGAATTTTTCCCAGCACTCAATGAACCAACATACAATAATATTTCCTAATGCCTGTAAACTAGACTGTACCGGGTCGAGCGCGCGCGCTTGAAAAATAGAATCAGTTCTATCTTTCAAGCGCGCTCGCTCCAGTCTGGCCACCTCTCATTATAACCAATGTGTTCTATTTTATATTTTAGTCGCTCGCGCGCTCGCTCGCTCAGTCTGGCCGCCCCCTAAGAACCAGGCAATGTATTTTCACACAGAGAGGAATTTCTACTGTGTGTTCTTGCTGATTCTAGGCAATCTGCTCGGTGGAAAGCTATCGGTGTATTGTGAAAAGAAAAGAGAACTCAACTTGTGCTCTGAGGGAAGGTTTTCCTAGAAACAGTGGACTTGTTAGTTTGGTAACACTACTAGAAAGGCATTGCGGTGGAAAAGGGGAAGAAGGGGCAGATAATTCCAAGACATCGTGCGTGAAAATCAGCTACCAGTAACTCAAGGAGTTGGTTAACTAAAAGAAGATTAAGGAGGGATATGACGTGATAAACAGGTTGCCATTTGATCAAACAAGGTGGCGTGGAACGCGTGGTGTGGACCAGTGGTATTCAACCTTTTTGTGTTCGTGGGCCTCCAGATACAATTTCTTAACTTTGTTCAGATCGATAAGGTGGTCTCCTTTATATACTTGCTCAGACTAAACTCACGCGCCATTGATTCTTTTTTTTTTACTAGTGCATGCATATTTAGAATAGAAAACTTTGCAAACAAACTACTAGATGTTTCAATACCGCTATGTGCGTCTTTAAATTGAATGACGGCCTTGTTGCGCCGTGAAACAATTATCTCTAATCTGGCTGTAGCATGCTATGTTTTGTAATCTTATTTAAATAACATAAACTTAGGCTGCGGTGGTTCGATCCTGTTAAACATAAACATAAGGGCTTCAATTCATTCGTGTATATGTAAATGTGTTAATTGGAATGTCATATATTATTTTTATGGTTAAAGTAAGCTACCGGTATGTATTTGTGGTGGCTTGGCTGGCAAGTTAACTAAGTCACGTGCATACACGCACAGCATACAGTCATACCAACCTTATTATTGGCTCTTGAGTCTTGGATGAGGTATAGTGGTTCACTTGTTATTGGTTATATTATATTGAATCTTAGTGGAAGTATTATGGCTTTATATTTATCTACATGGTCCACCTCGTTCCTGTTTAGTAAGTCTTGGAGGTATTGTTGCTTACTATCTCTATGTATGGTCCAACTCATTCTTACTCAGTAAGTCTTGGAGGTATTGTTGCTTACTATCTCTATGTATGGTCCAACTTATTCTTGCTCAGTAAGTCTTGGATGTATTGTTGCTTACTATCTCTATGTATGGTCCAACTCATTCTTGCTAAGTAAGTCTTGGAGGTATTGTTGCTTACTATCTCTATGTATGGTCCAACTCATTCTTGCTAAGTAAGTCTTGGAGTTATTATTGCTTACTATCTCTATGTATGGTCCAACTCATTCTTGCTAAGTAAGTCTTGGAGGTATTGTTGCTTACTATCTCTATGTATGGTCCAACTTATTCTTGCTCAGTGAGTCTTTTTGGAGGTATTGTTGCTTACTATCTCTATGTATGGTCCAACTTATTCTTGCTAAGTAAGTCTTGGAGGTATTGTTGCTTACTATCTCTATGTATGGTCCAACTCATTCTTGCTAAGTAAGTCTTGGAGTTATTATTGCTTACTATCTCTATGTATGGTCCAACTCATTCTTGCTAAGTAAGTCTTGGAGGTATTGTTGCTTACTATCTCTATGTATGGTCCAACTCATTCTTGCTAAGTAAGTCTTGGAGGTATTGTTGCTTACTATCTCTATGTATGGTCCAACTCATTCTTGCTAAGTAAGTCTTGGAGGTATTGTTGCTTACTATCTTTATGTATGGTCCAACTTATTCTTGCTCAGTAAGTCTTGGAGGTATTGTTGCTTACTATCTCTATGTATGGTCCAACTTATTCTTGCTAAGTAAGTCTTGGAGGTATTGTTGCTTACTATCTCTATGTATGGTTCAACTCATTCTTGCTCAGTAAGTCTTGGAGGTATTGTTGCTTACTATCTTTATGTATGGTCCAACTTATTCTTGCTAAGTAAGTCTTGGAGGTATTGTTGCTTACTATCTCTATGTATGGTCCAACTTATTCTTGCTAAGTAAGTCTTGGAGGTATTGTTGCTTACTATCTCTATGTATGGTTCAACTCATTCTTGCTCAGTAAGTCTTGGAGGTATTGTTGCTTACTATCTCTATGTATGGTTCAACTCATTCTTGCTCAGTGAGTCTTGGTGGAAGTGTTATTGGTTACTATCTAGTTGCATAGCTTACCTTGTCATTTCTCAGCCCGCCTAGGCCAGTGCTTTCATTTGAGATTTCGAGTAACGAAGTATCAGAGAGTGACATGTTTTTGACTGGGATATACCACTTCCCTTCGTACAATTGTCTAACTCCTTGGCTCAGCTAATGCGGAATAGGGTGTGTAGAATTCGAACCGAGAAGTAACCCTGCAACATACGAGTACAACATCCTTATAAATTTTTCATTCATTTTGTAACAGGTAGAATGTATTAAAAAAAAAAAGAGCTGCTTTATTATAGAGTTCCGAGAAATTTCCTAAAGGCGGGATGGCCAAGTGTAAGTTTAATTCAGCAGAGATACAATTCTTAAGATTTTATTTAAAGCGTTGTGTAGTTAAGTTGCACAGGAATGTCATTGTATATATTGTCAGTTGTAAAGGAACACAGCATGGCGATCTCTTAATAGGTGCCACCTACCGAAGCGATGAGATATGTTATTTAAGCAGTGGTTTGCTATTTTCAGAATTCAGTTCACGCCAAAATTAAGGCAAAAGGTATCAACGTATCCCTAAATGTAGCATTAAGAACTTAACGCTTTAGATTAAATAATTACTAAAAGATCTTAAAAGGATGAAACTAACTCATGTACCAATATGTATTCTTTAAATATTGACACTTTGAACAATTTTATCAATTTTAAATTTCATTTTTCAATTCAATTAACATTTAATACACACACCGGTCAGTTAAGTTTTTGACATTAAACTAAATTAAAAATTTAATCAAAGGCTGTAAAGTAATATTATAAAATTTATTTCGTTCTAAGACCAACATAAGTGGTTAGAAACATAACAATTAAAGTCATTTGTTAACTGATCAAAACAGAACATTCTAAGATATTGAGGATTATTTTAGTTATTTTTAAGCTTCATAATTGACATTTCCATAATATGACTGTAATTCATACCGCAGTGTGAGAATATTTTCCTTTAAGTAGGCGGCGCCCAGATAGACGTCTACAGGTGACGTCACGGCAAATCAATATAGGACTTCTCTGTTAATGAATTAACGTTATATTTGGCGAGTTTTAAAAAGGCAACATTGAACCAAAAACTATACATTCTTAAATAATTCTAAAAATAGCCCACATCGTCAAAACAATTTTTCTATTATTATTTGAAGCAGTTTTTTTATTGTAGACTATTTTTTTACAAATATTCTTCAACTCAGGATATCTAGCTTCTTTACTAAAATGGCCTGTAGTAATCTTCCTGCCAAGATGTAGATTAAAATGTTCATGGAAACATAGGTCTTTCTAAAATAGGAAACAAAAACAAGTAATTTTGAAATGCAAGTCAATGTTGTCCAGGCGCGAATAGTAGAGTGAGTGTGTATACGCGTTAGTGGAAGAGGGGAAGTGTTATCAGCAGATAAACAAGAGTAATAGTGGGTTGAACTGACCATCTTCTTCCCTCTCTTTCTATTCGTACATTGGCAGCTAAATATGATAGTGCTTAGGTGCGTCAAGTCAAGATGCAATCCGCTTCGCAAAATAGCTTTGAATTCACCAAGTAGGCGGCGCCCTTAATTCGTGCAGGGAATATGAAATGGAATTCTCTTAGTGATCATGAAGTCGAACTATTATCGTACTTTTAAATGCAGATTGGACTCACGCAGGCCAAGAAAAGGCGTGCGCTGTATTCTATACCTGTCTGTGTGTGGTGTGTGTGTGTGTGTGTGTGTGTGTGTGTGTGTGTGTGTGTGTGTGTGTGTGTGTGTGTGTGTGTGTGTGGTGTGTGTGTGTGTGTGGTTGTGTGTGTTGTGTGTGTTTGTGTGGTTGGTTATCCACGGTTGGTTGGCTCTGCCCTTGCCTCTTTCGGGCCGTGATACAAAGGTCACGTGTTCAATTCTATCGTAAGATACTTATGTTCCCCCTTCCATTACGATTGTGGTGGCGCATTAAGAGTGCTCGATCCTTCGACAATAGTCGGATTCTGGTAGGCAAAATTGATTAAAAAATACACTTAATATTTTTTGCACTAAATATTGATGACAATTTACTATTATAATTAGTAATATTATACAGGTTTTGATATTTAATTTAACTTACTAAATTAACGTGCCCTTTCTTAAACGAATTATTAAATAAGTACACAACTTATAAACCAAATTAAATCTAGAACAGACACAACATCCAGCCCCCGGCCGTTAATTCTTCACTGTGAAAGGGGAAACCCTCATTTCACCAATGATACAGTTTTTCTGTCATTCTGGGATTCTAGCCCTGAACTTTAAGCTCAGTAGATAAACACGCTACCGACTGAGCTAAGGTGCCGAACTAGGTATTGATACTATTCTATCGAAAGTGACAGCTTTATATTACATGATTTGACGTATGCATTTATGAAGATTACTGTAGTAACTTTTTGAAAGGTCAGAAACCTTTCTTCACTAACTCATCGTTGTTTTGTCACTATCTCGTTCTAGGAACCCTGTTCCTTTTCTCTCTCGGCAGGGTGGAGGCATAGAGAAAGCATATTCTGTCAATGGTGCTTATCTTTAATAATCATTATTTATCTTATCATTTTATTGTTTTATTGGGTGTTTTTAATTTATTTTCATGAGCATTGCGTCTTACTTCTCTGTCCGGGCCATCCACATTTAATTACTCTAATGGGTTTACAGATGAGGAAAGTAAAGTTTTGAGAAAATGCACCCACATTTGCGTGAAAGAATGATAACACATTTACTAAAAATACCTCGCTATACCCGTCTGGGACCTCGACCTACTTGCCACCAATAAACAATACAAGTAGAGATGCACATTTTCCAGGAAAATTCAATAGGAAAATGTCAGGTAATTGAGTTCCATGGGAAAGGAATGTATTTGTAAAGTCTTTGGTTATAAGAATGAATTAGTAAAATAATTTGTCTTGGATAAATCCGGGAGACTCCGAAGTTAGTGACACATTCAACCCCAAAACACTGCAGTCAATACTTGAGAGTGTGAGAAGGTAATTAATTAGTAACACTGTTAATCCTTTATTTGAACTCGTTTGATAAGGTTTGTGGTTTTAACATCCTATGGATAAATTAAAATCAAGTGTAAGATTTAAAAATTAAGATAGGCTGAGTGCGTTTACTCCAATTAAATGCTAGGAAAATTTTCGGTAAAGAGTTAAAGAAAAATGATCTGGAAAATTGTCCATCTCACATTTCTACAGACAAGATTAGAATGATGACCCAGTCGAAGGGTTGCAACCGTTGAATTGATAACCGCTGCCCCTGAACCTGTAATCAGTCATTCTGACCACTTGGCCATGGAGACGGGCTGTTGTTGCATTTTTTAACTTGTTTATATAGCTATTTATAACTCACCAAAAAGTAGGTACTATAATATAGGCTCGCTGAAGAAGCCTCAGGGAACCCCACTCGTAGTATTATATAGGTATATACAAATCTTGGTATGTTCTCGACCGATACACCACACCTCCTCCTAGGGTAAGGGGAAGAGTGCGGCCATGCGTGAAATACTCCCCCTTCCCTCCCACCATCCCCTCGGCGTGATCACAATCCCAGCCACCTCGCACCAGGTACAGCTACGAGATTCAAGTGTGGCCGGTTACCGCCACCTACTTGTAGGGAAATTTCCTCACAATGCGGTATTTATTAGGTGAATGGCAATTCTGAAGCTTCAAAACAACTAAAACAATTTTCAATTAATTTGTGGTATTTCAAGTTACTTGATTCAAATCCACTTGATGTAAGTTATTTGAAGGTAGTTGACAAATGTGAACATATATTCAAGTTTCAAGTGAATTCCAGGTTTAAGTAAAGCAAAATACTCGTCTACTTTTTCTTGAAACGTGAATCGAATTGAAGAGTATTTGAAATGTGTAAACTAAGATCAGTAATGAAGATCACTTCAAGGGCTAAAATGTGGGATAGTGAAGATAAAAATAATCTTAGAGACTTGCAAGAAATTTGACATTTTATAGAACATAAAAGCAGAGTATTAACGTGACAAGAATATTAGGGACACCTAATTTAAAATAGAATTAGATTAACTAAAAGAAAAATTGAAAAATATAAATCTTGAGATAGTAAGATTAAAATTTAAGACATTTAAATCCATGTTAAAGTCAGAGGCATGGTGGTTTTCTACTACCTCAATTGAAGCCATATTTGGCATTTGTGCTTGAATGTTCACTTTTGTGCTTGACATTATGTAAACACGAAGACAAAGTTTAAAGTTACTTGAATCCAGTGAACTTGATCCAAGTAGATTAATAAAACATAAACCCCGTTTAAGACTGTTATGTTATGACCCTTTTAACAAGTGACTTTATTTGTCATGGCTAAATTTATGTTTTTAACCATTACTTTAATCTCAGGTCTGTGATGTATCACGTAAAACGTTCTTGAAAGTAACTAGCTTACCGTTTTACGATAAAAAAAAAAGATACAGCCTATAGTGTAAGGTTTTTAATATAAGACATCCACGGCAGGAGAGGTCGTATCTGACATCTGACCGCTAGAAAAAGCTACCATACACCCATTCGCCAAACCACATAATCTGCAAGACCACTGTTTGTATATTTATTTTTTTGTGGAAGTGGCATCTGTGGTTCACTTAAAAATTATTTTCAAACGAGAGCTTCTAAAATATGGTGTGCTCTACTGAAATAAAGATGGTGAACCAGCCGAAACATTTTGACTTATGAATGAATGAAGTATGACGTCATACAAATAGTCAAGGCGGTTCTGTTCTTACACTGTTTACATAATACAAACTTTTAGTTCGAAATTAATATTTTGATTGGCTCTATAAGTTATAAAATACATTTATTTATTTTGGTGGCCAGTTATAACACTTTATAATACCAGTTATAATACTTTATAATCTATTATTTGATGTACTATGTTATTTCTTGTTGCCACATCCACAAAACAAAGATCAAAATAATTTTAATGATACATTTTGTTCTTTCAATAAGTTAAGAAAATGCCAATTATAGTCTACAATAATCCTTAGGAAAGTATTATTAGGAGCGTTTATTAATTCTTTTTATTGATAATATAGTATTAGTAAGTAAATTGTAATAATTATTTCCAAATATTTCACATACTACTTTCAGTCAATGTTTGCAATAAAGAACGGTCTGCTAGCTGTCAGATACCACCTCTCCTAACGTGGGCGCTCTATAGAGTTCACAACTTTCTCTAGTCTAGCGCACATTTCTGAGAATTGGATGTTGGCTACCATGACCTCCTACCCCCCCCCCCCCCCAAAGTTAAATGTAATAAGCAATAAATTATAATTACCTTAAATTCACGTTACATTGTACATTCATAAGTAGTTATTTCAAATCAAATAATTATTATTCTATGAATATTACAAGTGAATTTGATCAGTTTTAATTAATTTCCTTCAAAACCTTCTAATAAAAAAATACAAGTATCTAAGGGAAACATAAATAAAAATTAAAAATCAAGTCACATAATTTTACTAAAAAAATATGTACAAGAACAATTGATTTTTTTTTAAATCCCCTGTCTAAAGTCCCAAATGTGTCCACATTTATGATCAATGGCTGGCTGCATATTGCTAGATGAACATTACATTGTCGTTTGAAAAAAAAAAAGATCACAAAGCAACTGCACTTTTTTTCGTGGCACTTATAATCCTTATAAATATAGCACACAGTAAAACATAGCTTATGCTAAATGTTTATAATATAAGTAAATAAACGCGCTGTTAAAATTATAGAACATAGATATTAAAATAAATTTAAGATCCTGTTAAGTTAGGTTAAGTATTTGGTTGCCCGTTATTATTGGTACCGCCCAGGTTGGGGAAAATTGTTATAGAATCATTAGGTGACCTGGTGGTCTAGGGGTAAGGTGTCGGACTTCTGTGCTGAGGGTCCGGGGTTCAAACCTAGGTCCCGGCACAGATTTATCTGATTGCCAAACCCTTCCTTCACCTCTGACAAGATGTGTATTAATCACAACTTGTGAATGTGAGGAATGCCAGGCCTCCACCGTGGTTCGGATCCCACGTTAAACTGTAGGTCCTCCATTTCATTTCACAATCACCCTTCCATTACACATTAGCGTAAGTGCGTATAACCCGAACGGGTAGTAAGACGCGGTGCTAATAATAATAATAATAATAATATAGAATCATGTTGATACCGTTCCCCTCCATTTCGGCGTGAAACAAAAACAAACTACTTAATTAACACGTTATTTCTTGACGCCAAGCCCTACTAGACGCTTCGGCGCTACGGTAGGTGGACCCCTGGTGTTTAATTCAAACACCCTTGTGTGTTGATCAGCAAGTTAACAGCCCACCCAGGACTTCTAGGATAGGATCCCACTGTTTACATATTTTATTATTAAAAATGTTTCTGCCTGGCTGTAAAAAAAAACACCATATAACTGTAGCGTTCTAAATGGAACATACACATACAATCATAATCTGGGTGTCTTTTATGGTGTTGAATTAGTTTATAAATCGTGTGTGTAAAATCAGTTTGTTCCAACCCGCATTGGTGTCCACGAGTACTTGGCATCAAGTTTCTCTAGTTTGGTTTGCCAGGACCGATGATTTTGGCTTTCAAATTCCAGTAGGATATACTGAGAGAATTTTTTTCATAATTGTTGATTTCCCCCTCTTCCTCCACGCAAATGTGGAATACACTTTATATCACTTATTCCTTCCTAATACATATCCACTATTGTAATTAAATCTGGATAGTCTGGATGGATAGTAGGACGCAATGAAAAAAAATTGTTTAGGAAATGTTAATTAAATAGGTAACCCTAATGATTTTTTTAAAAGTTGAAACGTTAGGTCTTCTATTGTCTATATGCTAAGCAGGCACGTATTAAGGATTCGAATTTGGGGGAAGAAGGGTTGGGAAGTTAATACCCCTGATGTTAATAGTCATCATCATTAAATCATCAACCTTGCGATTAGTTTGCTTCAGCTCTTCACTTTTTTTCTATCCTGGACCAATATATATATATTTTTTTACATATTTGTATTTTCTTCTGCCAACGTCATTCGCTGATTCATGTACTCCATTATTGGCCTCCCTCTTGAATTTCTCTCTTCCACATCTCTCTCTTTCTATATCCATTGTCTTTGTCAAACTGTCATGTACCAGTATATGGCCTACTATGTTAACTCTCCTTTGCTGTATACCTTTACAAAATTTCCTTTCTTCGTTTGTTTTTCTTAGCACTTCTGTATTTTATATTAAAAAAATCAGTGTAATTTAAAGTTTAGGAAACCATTTTTCAATCCCAGACATTATTGTGTAATTATTTGCATCTTATTTTGTTCCACTATTTAGGTACTAACATAGTGCTTGTAGCGTTGGGTCTTTGTTATTTTATAGCTATATTTTCTTAGTTTAAGTAAATTTGTAAGTCCTGTATTGAGACGTATTTTATTTAAAAAGTGACCACTAAACCACACAGCTTAAAGCTCACAAAATGCAAGCTGTACCGAATAGCTAAGCTTGGCTTGAAATTCATCCAAGGCTGGAACATCTAGCTGTACCCAAAACCAATGCTCTCGGCAACTCGACAGTGACGAGGTGAATTTGAATTTTTATAGGGCTACATTCCATAGTTTGGGGCTGAGGGCTATTGGAATGATTTACATACGAAAGTAATCCTCTGTGGACTATACAAATATCTTTGTAATCGCAAGAATCTTAACTCACCTAGGACCTCATGTCAAAATCAATTTATTTTTAAAAACCGTCAACAAAGAATCTTGTGTTTAAAAAAAAAGTTTATATATAGGTATAGCTTGGAAAAAAAGGGAGACATATTTTTCGTATAACCGATAACTAAGCAAGGGACCTTTTACAAACAGAATATTAAGATTTGTTTTGGAAAGATTGTAGTTATTACTTTTTATTCATAGAAATTTTTTGAATTTTCACCTATATCGGTGAGCACTTGAACTATATATATCAGGCTCAATTAGTCTATCTTTCCGCTGACAGCAAGTCTGGGGCTCAAACCCAAGCTTGGTAAACAAAGGTATTTTTCTAAATGGTTTTCCACCCTACAACCCTGTAATGCGGATGAATTCTAACCTACTCCTCCATACCTCGTTAGTGTAGTGTGTAAAGTGGATAGGTCGGGTGAGGGGTAAGATGTATTACACACACACACACAGACACATACACAAACACAAACCACACTAAGGGCCAGTTTCATAGTCAGATTTAGTACGCCTCAAGTGCGGCGCTATACTAAATACAAGACGTCACCTACCTGAAATTGAATGGAATGGGCCAGTTTCATATGCGAAACTGGCCCATTCCATTCTGGTCTAGGTAGGTGTTGTCCTGTATTTAGTATCGACTCGCACTTTAGGCGTACTAAATCTGACTATGAAACTGGCCCTAAGTATTTATTCATTCAACAACATAAGACCTTTGCTTATTCTATCAGACAGTGGGGCGGTCAGAGAACGTCATAGTAACTTTGAGAGTAATAAATTAATAACATTAGACCTCTTCAGACTCTATCAGACAGTGGGGCGTTCAGGGGACGTCATAGTAACGTTGATAGTAATAAGTTAATAACATTAGACCTCTTTAGACTCTATCAGACAGTGGGGCGGTCAGAGAGCGTCATAGTAACTTTGAGAGTAATAAATTAATAACATTAGACCTCTTTAGACTCTATCAGACAGTGGGGCGGTCAGAAGACGTCATAGTAACTTTCAGAGTAATAAGTTAATAACATTAGACCTCTTTAGACTCTATCAGACAGTGGGGCGGTCAGAAGACTTCATAGTAACTTTGATAGTAATAAGTTAATAACATTAGACCTCTTTAGACTCTATCAGACAGTGGGGCGGTCAGAGAGCGTCATAGTAACTTTGAGAGTAATAAATTAATAACATTAGACCTCTTTAGACTCTATCAGACAGTGGGGCGGTCAGAGAGCGTCATAGTAACTTTGAGAGTAATAAGTTAATAACATTAGACCTCTTTAGACTCTATCAGACAGTGGGGCGGTCAGAGAGCGTCATAGTAACTTTGAGAGTAATAAATTAATAATATTAGACCTCTTTAGACTCTATCAGACAGTGGGGCGTTCAGGGGACGTCATAGTAACTTTGAGAGTAATAACATTAGACCTCTTCTTACTCTTAAATACTTCATACTTTTAAATTCAAACCTGAATTATTCAGACTTAAGACTTAAAACATTGTTGTTGTCTTTTTATATAAATCCTATTTGTTTCTATGACACTTACTATTAATCAGTCCCAACATGAAAAACCTAATAATCAGACCCTATACCATTAATTTATCACTTATAGGCTATAACTGAATGTGAATCCACTTAATAATGTAGTATTATCTAGCTACGATTTATATTTTATGCAGAAATTAAATGATGAATATGAAACGTTATAATTATTGAAGAATAAAGAAACTATACCAGTTTGAAAAAGATAATCTATAGCGTTCATCATGTGAAATGAATATAATTATTCGAGTAAAAGTGTATTCACCCAACTCTAATCCCAACTATACCCACCGTATCTGGGACAACAAAGATGAGAGGAAGCGAGACCAAAAGAACAAACGAGAGAGGGAAATACATAACTAGTTGTTTCATCTAACTCTTCGTTTTGTTTGTGATGCGTTGCAAAACAGTAGCCAAGTGGTTTCCATCTTTTTATTTGTTGTATTTTCATTGCTTTTTTTTTTTCTATAATAACAATTTACGAGTGGCTAATCATTCTCTCACATTAAGTTGGGAATAAATAAAAACACGGGAACAAGTTTCCATGTTTTAATAGACAGGGGCTTATTGTGGGACCTGGTCAGAGATTAGAATCAAAAAGATAAAAATATTAGGAGTACCACCATCTTGAGGTAAAATGTCCCCAAACATCTGTATTTCTCACTAAAAGCTTAAATAGCCCTGAAATAATCCTTAATTATCTTAAAATAATTGGTTATTACTCTGTTAAAAATAATTTCATTTGTTTGAAGATTTTTCTAACAATTTTCTTTGATCCAAGAAGTTACATTTTGCCTGAAACGTTCTTGAAAATGAGGTAATTGTTTATTTTTATAAAACTTTTAAATGTATAAAACCTAAAATGTAAGGTTTGTAATCCTATAGGAACAAGCTTATAGATTTCAAAACAAGTTTTGAAACAACAAACTATTTCTTAAATAACGAGGGTTTTCTTACCGTCTTTAACGCACCTCAGTTCTGTGATGGATGACTTAAGCACAAATATCTTATAGTATTACCCAAATAGTGGGTCGCATATCCAACACTGGCAGACATTGGGATATTTTAACAATACAGTCAATTTTTTTGTTTGGACACAATCTTTTAGATGATTTTGCGTGAATATTATAAACATTCAATTTCATCATTATAACTTAAAATATTAACCTGAACTAGAACAGCAACACTTGTCACCAATCATTCTAGATCTAGAATCAGGAATGTACCATCTGGGTGGCAGGATTAACATAAGTAGTAAGTAATACATTAATTATGTTATCAGCAGTTGGGATGGAACAAAACTCACTAGCAGCTAGGATAGAACCAGGGTACTCGTATGGAAACAGTGTCCCAAAGACCCAATGTCACAACAAAACTTCGGGTAGTATGGGCCTATTGGTAAATTATTATTATTATTATCATTATTATTATCATTATTATTATTATTATTATTATTATTATTATTATTATTATCACCGCGTCTTACTACCCGTTCGGGTTGTACGCACTTACGCTAATGTGCAATGGTAGGGTGATTGTGAGATGAAATGGAGGACCTACAGTTTAACGTGGGATCCGAACCACGGTGGAGGCCTGGCATTCCTCCCATTCACAAGTTGTGATTAATACACATCTTGTCAGAGGTGAAGGAAGGGTTTGGCAATCAGATAAATCTGTGCCTCGACCAAGGATTGAACCCCGGATCCTCAGCACAGAAGTCTGACACCTTACCCCTAGACCACCAGGTCACCTGTCCTAAAGGTAAAGAGTTGAGACACCACGTTATGGACCAACCTGTATAAGACTGCTCGTGATCACCCAGCCATGACTTACATTGCCACAAACAAACCACTTTACAAATTTACATAAATTATCAAACGCATATTAACAACATGTGTAGGAGATAATCCTCTCCTTTCCCCCCAAAATATAAAAAGCGAGGCTAGAAAGAAGGAATCTAATTATGAATCACTTCTAATTAAAGAAATTGCAATATATTCTTAAAAGATTTAATTTTTTTTCCTTCTTCTGGAATTGCTGCAATTTGTTGCTTTTACAGAATCACGATCCAGACAGGAACTGTTGATTTTTTGTTTCCTTTTGCCCCCGTGTTAATGTCTTTTTATATGTCTTGCCCTTGTATTTTACTTTGTGTCGCCAGCAGAGTTAGCTCAGTGGTAAAGTGTTCTAACAGACAATAAGTTACTAAGCACAAAAACCAGCATGTTATGCATTAGCATTTTATTTGGCTTGTATTTGTTTACATTTTATTAGTTTTATTTTATTTGTGTTTATCTTTGTTTATTTGGTATTGCATTTGTTTTGTATTTGCCATTGAATGTGTATCGTATGTTTATAAGAATTTCAGATGTTTCGTGTTTGTATTGGGTTAAAATTATATTGTATTTGCAATGGTGAATTTGTATAATATGTGCCTCGTATTTGAATTCATATTATATGTGTGTTTTGTTTGTTTTGTGCTTAATTTGAATTTAATGTGTATTGTATTTATTTTGAGTTTGTATTATATTTATTTTAAGTTTGTAGTGGATTTGTATTATATTGCATCGGTATTGGAATTATATTTTAGTTGCATTTGTATTGTATTTGTGTCTCATTGTTTGTTTATTTTAAGATTTTACCCTATTGGTTCAGTGCTAGACTTTGTTTGGAAACAAAGACGATTTCAGACATAGTCCTATGCCATACCCAGAAGGTATATGGGACCAACTACCAAGTGACAAAATGAAACCATGCATAAAAAACGTAGAAAGCTGAAGCTTAAGGTGGGGTGCTAGTGAGCACCAGTTTAGTGCATTAGTTTTGCAGTTTTTATAGCATAAACATTTTTTGGACAAAATAAATCAAATATTTATTCTATATAAACATAGAGTTTAGCTTTCTGCACATGCTAATCTCAAGAGTTCTTGAATATCTCTCATGAGCACAGCGGCATTTGGTGACAAACTTTTCAAATGCAGAGAAAAAGTTGTCACTAAATTCCAGGACACCCTTGACAGATATTAAAGAACTGTTGAGATTAGCATGTGCGGAAAACTAAACTCTATGATTCTATAGAAGAAATATTTGATTTATTTTGGCCAAATAAATGTTTATGCTATAAAAACTTCGAAAATACTGCCCTAAACTCACGGTCACTAGCACCCCATCTACAGAAATTGTCGTGATTGTATCGACATTTCGCCCTTCACAAATCCTGTATCGGTGGAGCATATAGCTAAGACCTCAGTATCGTCTTGTCTGGCGTGTTGGTGACAGAAAACAGTGGCGGTGAAACTGGAGGGGTGGTGTAAGGCAGGGACTCCTGGAAATAATTTGACCCAATCTCCCTGGAATGAATCTACTCTCCCCTATGGATTTATTTGGCTTCCTTGTAATAAGTTCAAAAAACCAACTCCTAATAACTTCTAGATGCAACAAATTTTCAAAAAATAATATCTTTTAGAGATATTTAATTTTTAAAAATTTCCCGGGTGGGCATCACTCCAAATAGCTCCTAGAAACATCCAATTTTCAAAAATTTGCCGGAAAAGGACAACACTAAATAGCTTCTAGTGGCAACTAATTTTCAAAATAGTTCCAGTCAAAGACCATTCTAAAACATTTCTATAGAAGTATAAAAATCAAACAAAAAACAATTCCAGGTGAGGACCACTCCTAATATCAATTTTAAAATATTTGCCATTTACTGCCATTGACTTGGGGAAAAAAGTCTATCAAAAAAAATATTTTAGACCTATGTAGCATACACAAAGATGATTTTTTTTACTTAATTCATTAGAGAAACTAGTAACAAAATAATCATGGCATTAAATTAAGAAACAACCAGAGAAGTAGGTATTATGAAATATATGATGCGCATTCACATGATCATTGTTTCTATTCTTGTTTTGGGAAGTGTTACTAAGAAGAAGAATAAAAAGGGATTTGTATGTTTATGTTACTGTAAAAGCTCAAAGACCAGTAAATCTTAGAATTTGCTGGTAAATCCTAACATTTACAATATCAGTTGGTAAAAGTCTGAAATATCTTATAAAATGTTTACATTTTGAACTTTACCAGCTTTCATCGGCATGTCCAACATGTCTAGGTAAAAGTAATCATACTATTATTTTAATTAATTAATTAATGTATTATTTTAGTTAACTATATTTGTTTTACTGCCAAGCATTTTAATTAAAATAAGTTAGGTTAGGCTAGGTTGGGTTATTGGTTTAGCGCTACTGCGACACGAGAACAAAGAGTGTGGCTCAGGAACATGTTAGAACCTGCAGCTTTGACCAGCTCTCAGTGGTAAACCAATAATCTAACCTAGCCTAACGGAATTAAAATACTTGGCAGTAAAACAAACATAACTAACTAAAATAATACATTGAATTAATTAAGATAAAAACTTGTGATTACGTTTACCAAGACAAGAGATTTTATCAGATCTCCTCGGTAAATCCTAAATCTTGAAATGTAAACATTTTATAAGATATTTCGGACTTTTACCACCAAATATTGATGATGTTAAGATTTACCTTTTAGTTCTAAGATTTACTAATCCTCAAACATTTACAGTAGCACATACATTAAAAGTTAAATTCATTTTTTAATAGAATCAGGTACATTTTTCAAACTTTAAATAAATCAATAGAATACATTTACTCCAAGCCACTTCCTTCAAACTTATTTTCAAAAAAAATATTTATATTTAGTTCCACTTTTGCTTAAAGGTCAAATAAATCAAACTGCCATTATTTCTTCTGCGCATGTGTATGAACTTGAACATCGCTGAAAACTATTACCTGCGCTGCTACCAATTTAACACGTAGTTTCTTGTTGTGATATTAGTCGACGTGGTTTTTGGTCGTTCACACGGTAACGGTTGTAGTGACAAATACACAGAAATTAGAAGTTATTATTATTAGCACCGCGTCTTACTACCCGTTCGGGTTATACGCACTTACGCTAATGTGTAATGGTAGGGTGATTGTGATATGAAATGGAGGACCTACAGTTTAGCGTGGAATCCGAACCACGGTGGAGGCCTGTCATTCCTCACATTCACAAGTTGTGATTAATACACGTCTTGTCAGAGGTGAAGGAAGGGTTTGGCAATCAGATAAATCTGTGCCGGGACCGAGGATTGAACCCCAGACCCTCAACACAGAAGTCTGACACCTTACCCCTAGACCACCAGGTCACCCAATTAGAAGTTATTTGGGGGATAAGGGGAGCGCACAACCACGGTTATAGCAAGAATGAAATTTCAATAGAATTTTGGGGGCAGAGTTAACTCTCCCCAACTACCCAAGGCCAAGAAAAGTTATAAATATTAAATACCCTAGATTATATTTAGATTTTTTTATGGTAATTAAGGACAGCGATTTAATTAATGGAAGTTCCGTAAATTACTTTTTTTTTTGCGTTCATGGTAGGTAGTTAAAATAAAAACTCACTCAAATATGATAAATTACACACTACTATTTGATTCATGATTAATGATTTTTTTTAAATTACTAAAATGTTTAAAAAGTAGTTTTATTTCTAAGACTGGAACTATTTTGACGAAATTTGCTAGCTATAAATTAACTTATTTCACTTTTAAAATGTGAAAGGATCTATTAGATTGTACAAAAATACAATTTGATTATTTTTTTCTACAATATTGATAGACATTAATTCTAGCTGTTGACACCTGCCTCGGTGGCGTAGTTGGCTAACGCGCCAGTCATGTTGAGCCAGACCACCGAGGACGGGGAGATCTAGGTTCGAATCTCGGTCGGGTGAACTGGGGGTGATTATTCCTAAATGATTTTCCACTTTCCTTCCACGCAAATACGGGTTCACTTCTTCTAAATTCAACCTTCCCAATTCCTAATCCATTAGTGTAATTAGTATTTAAGCGTATAACCCGAACGGGTAGTCAGACGAGGTGCTAAAATTAAATTTAAAAATTCTAGCTGTTTTAAATGAACTTCACTTCATCATTTGCCTCATTCCGTGGGGCCGCTCAGGTTACGTTGTCAGTTTGAATCTCAGTCAAGTCAAAGTTACATAATCCTAGCGTGATACGAAATCAGTTGTAGTACGAGCGATTCAGAATTCTTTGTATGTGCGGTCCAAGGTGTTAATAAACCTTAAATTATTCTAACAGCCTTAAAAACAGTAATGCAGTCAAACAACATGATAGTGGCTACTAGATATAAATATTTTCTTAGCCATATTACAGTTGGGCTACGTATACCTGTTTGACCTGCATCTAAAAGGTTACAGTTGGGCCACGAGTTCCTTCTTGGGAATTGTAAACAAGGCGTACTGGTGTACTTACTTGGCCCAGGCTGATGTGGCGGCGCTCTATTTAGCATGGTATGAATGTTTTCTCAAGATTAACGAAAAAACAAGTGATGGATAGTAAGAGACAACAAAATGCTAAGTTAATATATTCTAGCCTAGTCTAATCAAACCTACCATAACCTAACCCAACCCAACCTAGCCTAGACGGTATTCCAAAAACAATCCCCTGGAAACTCTCAGTCAGCTGGTATTCTAACAGCATGGGCGTAAGGAGGGGGAGTTTTGGGATTCAAACCCCTCCTTCTCCTCCCCCTATATGTCTTCCTAAGTTTTTAATATGAAGTTTAAAGATATTTTTTTTTAATCGTAGGGGGCCACTCCAAATATCTTCTATATGCATATTATATATATATATATATATATATATTTTTAATCCAAGTGAGGACCACTCCAATTAAATTCTAAAAGCATTCAATTATCAAAAATGTTTTGGGGAAGACCACTTTCGATAACTGCTAAGAGAATATAGTTTTTTAAAAAATCCAGGCAAGGACCGTTTCAAATAGCTTCTAAAGGCATTCATTTTTAAAATTTTGCTGGTGTAAGACCACTTCAAATAGCTTTTAGAGGCATATAATTTTCGAAAAAAAATATAAAAAATCAGGAAATGAACGCTATAAATAGCTTTTAGGTCATTCCAGATTTATTAAAAATCCTGAGCGAGGAACACTTCAGATAAATTCTAGAAAATCTACATTATATAAAATATATCTGGTGATCACTAATTAAAATAGCTTTTAGACACATCAAAATTCTCAAAAATTTACCCAAGGAGGACTACTCCAAATAGCCTCTATAAGTATTCAAATTTCAAAGAATTTAAATGGAGCATTATTCTAAATAGATGGTAAAAGAGAATGATTTTTAAAAATTCTCCAAACGTGGACCACTACAAATAGATTCTAGGGGCATCCAATTTCTTAACATTAACTGGGAGGGAGGAGGGTTGAAAGTCCTTTAAAAAACTCTTTTCTTACTTGCGGCTCCCCATTCCTCTCTTACACAAATAAAGTTCTACCACTACTTTATAAAATACCAATTTTCTTATTTCTTAGGGTTTAGAGGTAAGCTTTAACATCATGTCATAAGCTTACGATTTTGGAACTCCCTTCCCCAAATCAAATTATCCCTAAGCCCATGTCCAACAGTTAACCCTGGAGCTCTTCAATTAGAAGGTAATACGTTTATTCTTAACAAGTGGTAAGACGTGGCAGAAGTGGTGCTAAAAATTTTTTTAAGGTATTCGAACACAAAACCCCTTTTATCTTCCGTCAGCTGCTATCACAACATTTAGCCCTTAGAGCCCTTCACCCTTCAGGCTTGTACCTTATATCACACCACTGCCGAGGACGGGGAGATCGAGGTTCGAATCTCGGTCGGGTGAACTGGGGGTGGTTTTTCCTAAATGGTTTTCCACTCTCCCTCCACGCAAATGCGGGTCCACTTCCTCTAAATTCAACCTTCCTAATTCCTAATCCATTAGCGTAATTAGTACTTAAGCGTATAACCCGAACGGGTAGTAAGACGCGGTGCTAAATAATAATAATAATAAATCACACCAGCCATTCATGTACTAGTCAATGCTACTGGACTTAATGCAAGAGTTTTAAAACTGTAATACTCATACTTCCCAGGAGTACGTGACATAGGCTTATTTATAAGGGGTATACGGACATAATTTAGAAATGGATGGTATTTTTTATTGCTCTACGAGCGAATATAATTTGAATCTGATTTAACAAACTGTTATTTATAACAAGCCTAGCTTTCTCATTAACTAAGTATTTTGTATAACTTATATTTTATTTAAAAATGAAGTTTGTATTATAATTAATGTTTACCTAACTAATGTAATGCCTATGCTTCAAATATATTTTACCTAAGTGGTATGTGAAGTTTGTAAACTTTTTTACTTAGCAAAATTATGTGAATTGATTTTTTGTAGCCCGATATGTAAATTAAATAACTAATTACGTTTTGAGTAGTGTTTTAATCCAAATAGCGTGCTTCCTTATTAAGTTAAGTAATTAGTTTAGAAAATGTACACTTATACGACTAAACAGAAGTGGTTTAATTAAAGAAACATTATTAAACTCTTGGGATACTTGTGATAAGAGTTGGTGAATAAGGGGGTACTCAATCGAAAAACGATTGAAAACTACTGCCCTAAAACATCTGGATGTGCCTTATGATTATTACAGCCACTTTACAATGGTGTGTAAGAATGGGGTCACCTAACGTGTTCCATATTACTTTAATAGCCAGACGACTGCAAACATTATCTAGAATGCGTTTCACAGAGCTCTAGCTTAGCACTATCTCACTATTTGGTTCTTGAACGCCAAGCACAGATAGCGAGGTCATTTGAATAAGCTACCTGATAGTGGACTGTTTCAACAAAGTGCAACTCACAGGAATCATTATATTTTAAAATAAAGGTACATTTTTTTGTCTTGGTTGTATAGAAATGATATCATTATAATGTTTATTATTTGTTTATTTTTCGGAAAATGTTTTCCTTAAAATTTCCAGAGAGTTTCACACAAGTAACATAATAATTATGACCATCCGAAACAAAACAAACAAATAGTACCATACTCGTATCAAAGTACTGATATTCGGCCAATACAAAATACCCTACCAGTAGGCTACCACAGAGGTAACAAAGTACTGATATTCGGCCAATACAAAATACCCTACCAGTAGGCTACCACAGAGGTAACAAAGTACAGATATACAGCCAACACAAAATACCCTACCAGTAGGCTACCACAGAGGTAACAAAGTACAGATATTCAACCAGTACAAAATACCCTACCAGTAGGCTACCACAGAGGTAACAAAGTACAGATATACAGCCAACACAAAATAACCTACCAGTAGGCTACCACAGAGGTAACAAAGTACAGATATACAGCCAACACAAAATACCCTACCAGTAGGCTACCACAGAGGTAACAAAATACAGATATTCAACCAATACAAAATACCCTACCAGTAGGCTACCACAGAGGTAACAAAGTACAGATATACAGCCAACACAAAATACCCTACCAGTAGGCTACCACAGAGGTAACAAAGTACAGATATACAGCCAACACAAAATACCCTACCAGTAGGCTACCACAGAGGTAACAAAGTACAGATATACAGCCAATACAAAATACCCTACTAGTAGGCTACCACACAGGTAACAAAGTACAGATATTCAGCCAATACAAAATAACCTACCAGTAGGCTACCACACAGGTAACAAAGTACAGATATTCAGCCAATACAAAATAACCTACCAGTAGGCTACCACACAGGTAACAAAATACAGATATTCAGCCAACACAAAATAACCTACCAGTAGGCTACCACACAGGTAACAAAGTACAGATATTCGGCCAATGCAAAATAACCTACCAGTAGGTTACCACAGAGGTAACAAAGTACAGATATTGAGCCAACACAAAATAACCTACCAGTAGGCTACCACACAGGTAACAAAGTACAGATATTCGGCCAATACAAAATAACCTACCAGTAGGCTACCACACAGGTAACAAAGTACATATATTCAGCCAACACAAAATAACCTACCAGTAGGCTACCACACAGGTAACAAAGTACAGATATTCAGCCAATACAAAATAACCTACCAGTAGGCTACCACACAGGTAACAAAGTACATATATTCAGCCAATACAAAATAACCTACCAGTAGGCTACCACACAGGTAACAAAATACAGATATTCAGCCAACACAAAATAACCTACCAGTAGGCTACCACACAGGTAACAAAGTACAGATATTCGGCCAATGCAAAATAACCTACCAGTAGGTTACCACAGAGGTAACAAAGTACAGATATTGAGCCAACACAAAATAACCTACCAGTAGGCTACCACACAGGTAACAAAGTACAGATATTCGGCCAATACAAAATAACCTACCAGTAGGTTACCACAGAGGTAACAAAGTACAGATACTCAGCCAACACAAAATAACCTACCAGGAAGCTACCACAGAGGTAACAAAGTACATATATTCAGCCAACACAAAATAACTTATCAGTAAGCTACCACAGAGGTAACAAAGTACAGATATTCAGCCAACACAAAATAACCTACCAGTAGGCTACCACACAGGTAACAAAGTACAGATATTCAGCCAACACAAAATACCCATACATTACCATACAGCTAACATTTGTGCAGATACTGTTGATAAATATTTTACTACAGAAACATTTTCTTATTTTTCAACTGGTACTTGTCTTAAGGGTTTCTTGTGGCAGCTCTGACACAATTGTTACCTGTATATTTATTACTAGATGTAAATTTGATCGAACCCACTCGCCCGAAACTCAGAAAATTAGTGAATTGAGTGTACAGTATGTTAACTTTAAAAGACGGGATTCACACCCCAGTTTGGAATACCCGAATACCATCAAATTGCTGCTAGTTGGAACGTATGTGTTAGTTGGAACATTCAACACAATAGTTTGTAACGTTTCAGGCCTAATCTGAAAGGTGAACTATGAGGATGTATGAGAGGAAATGCATCCACATTTGCAAGGAAAGAATATGCAAAACAAATAACCCTTTGAACGGAGCTGATATTTAAATCTTGTCAACGTTGACATAGGGATATGCGAGTCTAACGTCTTAAACAGCTCGGCGCACCTTGCGTCTTTGTGATAATATACAGTACGAGTAAGGGAACAAAAAGGAATAATATTTTTAAAGACCAGCATCAAAATTTGTCTTGAGAGAATTAAATAAATAGTATGACACAGTCGTACATATATTCTATTAACTTATAGCTAACCCACTTCGGTGGCTGCATGGTCTAAGGCACTATTCTCGCGTTGGACTAGACTGCCAATGACGGAGAGATCGGGGTTCGTTCCCGGTCGGGTGCACTGAGGTTTTTTCCTAAATGGTTTTCACTCTCTCTCTCCACGCAAACGCGGGTGCATTTTCCTCTAAATTAGTACATAGGCTTATAACCCGAATGGGTAGTAAGACGGGGTGCTAAAAGAACTAAAAAAACTTATATTAGGAAGAAGATTTCTAAAATAAGGGTATAAATAAGCTCCATGGCATGGTGTAAGCTCGTAATCGAGCTATACTGATCAAGCGGCCCCTGCTATTAGCAATGATAGTGCTACCATTTCCGTATAGAGGGTATCATGTGGTCAGCACAACGAACCCTCTGGCCGTTAAAATCAGTTTTCCAGACCATAGCTGCTAATTATTTATGTAGGTAACTCCTAATTTTTCGTCACGAGGCTGAGTTTGACCCCGTTCAAGACCCACTGCTTCACAGAAAACTTCTGGAAGTGCCGAGGATCAAACCCGAAACCTATGGATCTGTAAGCCAGCCTTAAACAGGCTTACATCAGATAAAACAACATGATATTTTACTATTCATATAAAACAGTATTCAAATTATTCTAGTTTTACAACAGAATTGTTATACCTATTTAAAAAATATTTAGAGTTTTCCAAAAATAGTCTTAAGTAAACTACTATTAATTTTAGAATTATTATTATTATTAGCACCGCGTCTTACTACCCGTTCGGGTTATACGCATATATTTTTTTTAGAATTGAAATTAAAATCATTTCTCCTTGAGGTATGAGGTATAACATATTAATATCAAGTTTGAACAAACTACAGCAAACAGATTCGATTGTAGCCCAAATATATGGACATACTAATGGATGGAAAGAAATACATGGATACAGACAAAATTAATTGTAGGAGCCACTTTTTTTAGTTTAGGGCATATAAAACCTAAAGATACATGATAATATAAAGCTAGAAAATGTTCGCAGTTACATTCCTTTCTCAATATTAAAATACTCCCAAGATTCACAGGTCAAAAGCAGGAGCACCAACCGCTTATCTGACACCAATTGTTATTACCACTCTTGTGACCGGGGGGGGGGGGGGGGGTTTAGATGTCGGTGCTTGTCTTTAGTAATAAAACAACACGCGGCATGAACCGGAAACTGTCACTAAACTCACGCAACCTTTCTCGCACCTTCTCTTTGCTGTTGTATTCTAAGACAGGCAATGTCACTTCATTTCCCAAAACATCCTTGGTGGTACTAACATATCCCTCTTTGTCCCAAAACCTTCTTGGTGGTAATCACATGTTCCTCTCTGTTATAATACCTTCTTTGTGGTAATCAAATGCCCCTCTCTGTTCCAAAACCTCCTTGGTGGTACTTACATGTCCCTCTTTGTTCCAAAACCTCCTTGGTGGTATTAACATGTCCCTCTTTGTTCCAAAGCCTCCTTTGTGGTAATTAACATGTTCCTCTCTGTTTCAATAACTTCTTGGTGTTAATCACATGTCCCTCTCTGTTCCAATACCTTCTTGGTGGTACTTTACATGTCCTCTCTGTTCCAATCCTCCTTGGTGGTACTTACATGTCCCTCTTTGTTCCAAAACTCCTTGGTGGTACTTACATGTCCCTCTCTGTTCCAATACCTTCTTGGTGGTAATCACATGTCCCTCTTTGTTCCAATACCTTCTTGGTGGTACTTACATGTCCCTCTCTGTTCCAATACCTTCTTGGTGGTACTTACATGTCACTCTTTGTTCCAAAACCTCCTTGGTGGTAATCACATGTCCCTCTCTGTTATAATACCTTCTTGGTGGTAATCTAATGCCCCTCTCTGTTCCAATACCTCCTTGGTGGTACTTACATGTCCCTCTTTGTTCCAAAACCTCCTTGGTGGTACTTACATGTCCCTCTTTGTTCCAATACCTTCTTGGTGGTAATCACATGTCCCTCTCTGTTCCAATACCTTCTTGGTGGTACTTACATGTCCCTCTCTGTTCCAAAACCTCCTTGGTGGTACTTACATGTCCCTCTTTGTTCCAAAACCTCCTTGGTGGTACTTACATGTCCCTCTCTGTTCCAATACCTTCTTGGTGGTAATCACATGTCCCTCTTTGTTCCAAACCTCCTTGGTGGCAGTAATATGTCCCTCTCTGTTTCAATACCTTCTTGGTGGTACGTACATGTCACTCTTTGTTCCAAACCTCCTTGGTGGCAGTAATATGTCCCTCTCTGTTTCAATACCTTCTTGGTGGTACGTACATGTCACTCTTTGTTCCAAAACCTCCTTGGTGGTACTTACATGTCCCTCTATATTCCAATACCTTCTTGGTGGTAATCACATGTCCCTCTTTGTTCCAAACCTCCTTGGTGGCAGTAATATGTCCCTCTCTGTTTCAATACCTTCTTGGTGGGTACTTACATGTCCCTCTTTGTTCCAAAACCTCCTTGGTGGTACTTACATGTCCCTCTCTGTTCCAATACCTTCTTGGTGGTAATCACATGTCCCTCTTTGTTCCAAACCTCCTTGGTGGCAGTAATATGTCCCTCTCTGTTTCAATACCTTCTTGGTGGTACGTACATGTCACTCTTTGTTCCAAAACCTCCTTGGTGGTACTTACATGTCCCTCTATATTCCAATACCTTCTTGGTGGTAGTAATATGTCACGTTATGTTTCAATACCTTCCTGGGGCCCTGGTGGTATTTGTTTGTCACTTTCTGTTCCAGTAATTATTAGCGGTACAGTAATAACATGCCCATTTCTGTTTCAACACCTGTTTGGCTGTTCTTTAATATAGTTCCCTGTTCAAATCCCTACTTTCCTGGTGATAGCTATTAATATTATTATACTCAGAAATTATTTTTGAGTTTATTTCTTGTTTCGTTAACATCCTTCTAAAAAAATAACGTTGAAAGACCACCTGTAACACAAAATAATAGGTTGTTTTTTAACGGAAACTGTATTTGTACAATAGTTAGTGCATCTTTTAATTTTTTTGATTAAGATTAGCTAATTGGTTTTATTCAAAGTTTACCCACTGTAATAAGTAATATATTAGCGCGCTTAACACAAACGGCTTGGCATTTCTTTATTGAAGTTGTAAACACTTTGGATTCTTAAAGTTATGGCAATTTTACAAAATAAAATAAATAAATATGGACTAATCAACACTAAAGGTAATTAGATATTACCAGCTTCGGTGGCCGCATGATCTAAGGCGCTGCTCTTGTAAGTAGACTAGACTGTCAGTGACGGGAAGATCGAGGTTCGAATCTCGGTTGGATGTACTGGGGGTGGTTTTTCCGAAATGGTTTTCCACTCTCTCTCTCTTTATCTCTCTCTACGTAAATGTTAGTAAGCTTTCTATAAATAATATAAATATCCTTATCCCTAAAACCATTGATGAATTAGGACATAAGCGTATAATACGAACGGGTTGTAAAATGTGGTGCTAAAAAAAATATATTTTTAATCGGCAAACCTTGACTCCTTCCATCACACGTGACAACTACGAAAAGCGCGGCTTGGCGTTTTAATTTATGAATTTATATCTAGCTACTTTTTTATACTCCCAGATGAGGTTGTTCGAGTTGTAAGTTGCCATCTCCATTTAAGTCGCTATAACATCAATTTATACCCGCACCAGTGGTTGAGGTTTCGAATCACGGCTGGGTGCATCGGGTATGGTTTCCCACATGTGATTACTCAGTGTGGTTTTTACCTCTCTCGTCACCACGCTAATGCGTGTGCACTTCCCATAGCGAACCTGCTCCACTTAGAACATACCTTTAAATAATAATAGTGTTGTTGACCTTGCTGGTCTTAGGGAAAAGTATTTTCTTTTTTTTTTTTAATTTAGCATTGTGTCTTACTAACCGTTCGGGTTATACGCTTAAGTACTAATTACGCTAATGGATTAGGAATTGGGAAGGTTGACTTTAGAGGAAGTTAACCCGCAGTTGCGTGGAGGGAGAGTGGAAAACCAGTTAGGAAAAATCACCCCCAGTTCACCCGACCGAGATTCGAACCTCGATCTCCCCGAACTCGGCAGTCTGGCTCAACACGACTAGCGCGTTAGACAACTACGCCAATGAGGCGGGTTTGGGGAAAAGTTCTTGCCTCAGGACTCTATGTTCGTGGTTTCAAGCCCAGCTGGAGTCAACGGAATTTTCTTGAGTGATAAAAATCTGTAGCACAGCTTCCTTCTGAAGGGAAGTATAGCTGTCGGTCTCATGTCGATTATGGAATTAAAAGAACCCTGGAAGGTATGTGAAAATACCGGTAAAATCGGTAGGCCCTTTCACTCTCGCTCATAGAAATTCTCGTGTGTGAATATAATCAATCGGTTCAGAAAAGCAAGTTAAATACCTAAAATGAAAAATTGTGTTAAAACGTATTACGTATAAGACCACAGCACTAGTGAGTAAGTGGACAAAGTCGTCAGTCTTGTTTGACGGTGATAGCTGGGGGTTATGGTTCGAATTCCAGTTGCTTTCTTTTTTTCGCTAAATGGCTTCCCCCATCAAATGATTATATCTTCCTCATTCCATCCTGATCAGTGTAAAAATGAGGATAGCTTGGAGGGATGGTAAGACGTGTCGCTGAAGGAAAGTTGTGTTTGGAATGTTGATACACTAAACGCTAGTTCCTTAGTCTGTTGCTCATCGTAAAGTGCGCATGCGTGACTCGTCCAAAGGATCTCAGACTTGAGTGTTTTCTGCCCTCCTCGCCGCCTCACCTATAGTGTGAGGGATGCGTGTGTAGGAAAGTGTCTCACGACGTCCCGTGGGGCGTGACGCGTCTGGTCTGGTCTGGTCTGGTCTGGTCTGGAGGTGGGTGTGTCACTGAACCAACCATCGGGGGATGGGGTTAGGCTAGCGGTCCGCGCTCCTGGCACTCGCCCGGGTGTTTAGTCTCCTCCCCAAGGAACACGGTGCAGATGATTGGCATCTTCTCACGCGAATGCGGGTGCGTTTACTTAAACTCGTCTTATCGACTAGTTCTAAACATATAGCTTGGAGACAAAGTCTTAACTTAACTGCATCAGTGGTCAAATTGTATAAGGCGTCACTCTCACGATAGACTTAACTGTTGGGGATGGAGAAATCGGGGTTCGAATCCTTATCAAGTATACTGAGAAGGATGTTTCCTAAATGGTTTCCCACTCTCACTCTACGCAAATCCGAGTACATTTTAAATAAATCTCAACTTCCTCATCCCTACATCACTAGATATTTTTTTCTCTAGGTATGTCATATTTGACCGTGAGAGATGCAGAATCTAGTTCGGTCGCCACATGATGTAGACTTTTAGTCGCTCTGTGGGGACAAAGCGTCACCCAGGGTGTACTTTGGAGGTTGTCTACACCTCACGCCCGCAAAGTGATGATGTGGTGATGGTGATAGTTAATCTGTGGAGCCAGTGGAAATCTTAAGCCTAATCAACGAGACGTAAGAACAGTTCTCTTTCGGGAAAAATACCTATGGTACCGTCTAGAATCTAACCCGGGACTTCTAGATCAGTAGCCAGGGTCGCCGACCACTAGGCCAAGAGGCCGGTCACAACGTTAGTGTAAATTTGTGAATGGACCGTAAGAACGCAGTTACACCCCACACACAAAAAAAAGTTTTTACTTGAAGTGTCACTTTAATTACTCGAAGTATTGCAGGCAATATCGGACCCAATGATAAGTACAGTAGCTCCATGGCTTCTTTGGTGCTGACTGACCAGTTCACAGCTGACTTCTGACAGTCAACATTTAGGTATATACCTAAATTTTGACTGTCAGAAGTTACAGCTGTTAAACACATGTTTTTTTAGATCATATGGTTCAGCGTAGGGATACATAATTTGGTCTGGTAACTTTTCAAAGCCGTCAGCTGTCAGCTGTGAGCTGTCAGTCAGCACCAAAGAAGTCATGAAGCTACTATATATTCTCTGGAGAGCTGAACAAGTTACGCAATAACTGCTGTGCCTGTATAACTTGTTGGGGCAAGTGAGCGACTATATTACTAAGTTATAGGGTGACCTGGTGGTCTAGGGGTAAGGTGTCAGACCTCTGTGCTGGGGGTGCGGGGCTCAATCCTCGGTCCCGGCACATATTTATCTGATTGCCAAACCCTTCCTTCACCTCTGACAAGACGTGTATTAATCTATCGTGGTTCGAATCCCACGTTAAACTGTAGGTCCTTCATTTCACCTCACAATCACCCTACCATTACACATTAGCGTAAGTATAGACGCGGTGCTAGTAATAATAACAATAATATTATATTCTGAAAATTGAAAAATGACACCTGGACACCTGAATCCGGGATCTTTGGCTTAGTACGCCAATGCTCTAACCACTGAGCTATCCAGGATTCGTCCCGTACCCAGGGTCATTCTTCACTCATATTTTATAATAATTGTACAAATGGCAGCAATAAGCTAACTACCGAGTCGACGATGGCTGCGTTATCTGATAGCTCGTGATATTAATATAATCACATACTTGTAGCCGACGATTTCCGCACGTCCATCATAGGCTCTGCCTTAAAATATGAGTGAAGGATGGCCCTGGGCACGGGACGATTCCTGGATATCTCAGTGGTTAGATCATTGGCGTACTAAGCCAAAGATCCCGTGTTTGATTCCCGTGTCCAGGTGTCATTTTTAAATTTTCAGAATATGATATCTAGATGGAGTAATCCTCACTAAAATCATAAATAATAGATTTGGCTATTTGATTATTACCAATAATATTACTAAGTTTAACACCGACCCTGGTAGAGAGTGTTGGGCTCCACGAGCTTATTTATTACCTAGTGTTCGATCCCCGGCTAGAACGTGTGATTCAGAGTTCACTCTAGGCCTGAGTGCTGTCCAAAGCGCAAATAATAGTCTATCATTTATTGTTGGGGTATTTGACGTGCACATTCTGGACACACAGTTTATATCAATACGACTTACAAACTAACTTAACCTATGATAGTACTGTTAAAACTAATTGGCTACATGATGAAACCGTAGACCAATAATAAATATCTTCTTTGGCATCACTTGGAACTAAACCAGGGTCAATTAAATAAGGGTCCCTTAGACTCATCGAACATAATAACTATTGTGTTAAGCTGCGTTTACACTATGTAGCAAAACCTGCTAAATAATAATGTTATGTAACATTGCTATAAAAATAAGTAAGCGCACTGGAAAATTGTATACAATGCGATTTTATATATAGCAGTAGTTGGCTAACGCGCTAGTCGTGTTGAGCTCGACCGCCGAGGACGGGGAGATCGAGGTTCGAATCTCGGTCGGGTGAACTGAGGGTGATTTTTCCTAAATGGTTTTCCACTCTCCCTCCACGCAAATGCGGGTTCACTTCCTCTAAATTCAACCTTCCCAATTCCTAATCCGTTAGCGTAATTAGTACTTAAGCGTATAACCCGAACGGGTAGTAAGACGTGGTGCTAAATATTATTTTATTATATATAGCAGATTTTCACGCTGTATAGCAGGAAAAACCTTAGTCATCTGCTGACGGTAAATATCAAAAGGTTTTGTATAACACGTGCTATAAAGCAATACTGGAAAGCGTTTACGTTTGCTATAACTTATAACATTTTTGGGGTTCAGTCGCACCGTGTTAGTAATCCCTAACCCGACTTCCTGTTTTCTCCATGTCTACCTGGGTGACCTGGTGGTCTAGGGGTAAGGTGTCAGACTTTTGTGCTGAGGGTCCGGGATTCAATCCTCGGTCCCGGCACAGATTTATCTGATTTCCAAACCCTTCCTTCACCTCTGACAAGACGTGTATTAATCACAACTTGTGAATGTGTGGAATGCCAGGCCTCCACCGTGGTTCGGATCCCACGTTAAACTGTAGGTCCTCCATTTCATCATTTCATTGCCACATTAGGTCGCTTACTCCATATTATTTTGGGATTTAACTCAATAGATAACAGTCCTCTTCATACCGCGTTTTACTGGGAGGGTTGAATATAGAGGAATTGAACCCGCATGTGCGTGGAGGGAGAGTGGACAATCATTTAGGAAACCTCCCCAATTCATCTGAGCGAGACTCGAACCTCGATCTCCCCGTCCTCGGCAGTCTAGCTGAACACGAAACTAGCGCGTTAGCTAACTACGCCACCGAGGCGGGTCCCGTCATATAGATGTTCATTTACTTTATCGTTCAAGCGAATAATAACCAAGCCGCGAGAATTGCCTCCTTTCTTTTCTAGTAATTTTGAACTCAACTAAATTTGTTGCAGAGACACGTATTCCGCTATAAGTTTTAATAGCACATGTTTCTCCTTTGATAAAATTGTATCTAGCAAATGTTATATAGCAAAGTTGTATTTCGTGGTTATATAGCTTTTGTTATATAACATTATCACATTACCACATAGTGTAAACGCGACTTTACTGAGCTTAAGGAGTTAGTAAGAAGTGCTAAGCAATATTATCGGTCGGAAACCAACTACCTGTTTCTGCATAAATACCACATATGGGCCCCTCCAGGAATTAAATCAAAACCACATATAGCTGTAGCCAGTCTCCCTGACAACTCTGGCACAAGTATGGGCGTAAGACGACCCATATTACAGTAAGGAACCCCCTCCCCAATTTATCCTCTCATGATCTAAATATCATCTAAGCTCATCGCAAACAAAGTTGTCTTCATGATAACAGTTTCTTTTTTTTATCAACAAGAACATGCTATTTTTTTTAAATACATAAGCCCCGCCTCTTCTTCTCTGTGATTGGTCGTCCTTATCGGTGTCAACAAACAAGGTTTCATGACAATTAAAGCATGTATTTGGAATTAAAAAATGGTGATATAAATTACCGGGTATACGAGGTATTATCTTAGATTGTGTGTATCACGGACAGTTATTTTGGCAGAGCATATCAATGGGTGCTTTGTTTGTTGGATCTAGTCATTTTCGTGATATGCGGTATGCCCTTAGAACAAATTAAAAAATTGGTTTCCTTAATTTTTTTTTAAATTCATGCGTTTTAAAACAAACAAATCCTTCGTGTCTTGCCACTCGTCTGGGCTAGCAATTTATTTACAATAATGAAGTAGGGATGAGTGTGGTAAAATGTAAATGAAATGTACCAGCATTTGCGAGTAAAGAGGGAGAAAGAGTGTAAAACTATTTAAAAAATATAACCTCAGTCACCCTACAGAGATTTGAACCCAGATCTCCTTGCCAATTGCCAACAAAGCTAGATGAGTTTGACACCTTAGCCCTCGTGCCCATCGATGTTGGCTACGCAATTTTTATTCAATGGGTTGGGCCTGGATGAGGAGAGTTTACCCGAATCAGCGTGGGGAGAGAATGGGAAAACCCACAGTGAAAATCTCATGTTGAAAACCACCCCAAGTGCACCCGGCCGGAATTTGGACCATGACTTAAAACCTGTCACTGTAAATTCAGTCATTTTCAATGTTGACGCCTTAGACCACGTGGCCACCTTGTCACTGGTGCTGTTAACCCTAACTGTGTGTATTAAATTAGTGTAAAGCCCTCACTTTAAGACATGCGTGAATATCTGTGGAAATGTATCGTTCTAGCCAAGCATCAAGCACCAACTGTTAAAGTATTTGTTTTTTAATGTCGTGTACAAATCTCTCAGTTGCCACGACTGCGAGACATCTCTATCACTCTATCTCTTTCCCTCTTTTCTCTTCTGGAAAGGGGACACATCGCTCTGCGGAGCTGAAAGGATGGATCACACGTCACTAGACAACACAGTCACCCGATCTGACTGTATTCAACGAACTTAACATAGGCCACCCTAACCACTCGACCACGCTAGCCAGCACCCGTAGTGGTGGATGAACGACCTAAGTAGTTAGACTCGGATTGCATTTGAGCTTAGGTACCTTTTTACTGAGAAATCGAGGCTCATCTCTCAGTACGGGTCACCGGAAGATATTCTCCATGTTGGGTTTTCCATCCTCTTTACACGTTAGTGCGTGTGCATTTTCTCTTAAGAATATTTATGTCCACTTCTGAACCAAATTATTAAACTACCATACGATTTACAAGATAACTTAATTCTAGAATAGACCGACCCCCCAGCCGTCTACTTATCAACTGTAAAATAAGCCGCACTTTCGCCAATAAAAACATTTTTAGCCTTGCCGGGAATCGAACTCATGATTCTTAAGCCTAATACGCACTAGGAAACATGTCCCTGGAAAAATTGTTTTCAAACAGTTTGGAAACAAATAAACGTGTTTTCCGAGAAGGAAACATTTTTCTTGTCATCCATTTCAATGAAATGGGCTAAAAGAAACAATGTTTGCTTGTCTGGACGGGTTTGCCAACATTACCTGCAACAAACAACGTGGACCAGTTTGTTTCTGCTGTTCACAGAGATTACATCAGTTCCTGGTTTGTCGTTTGTCATGCCATGGTCAACCGAAAAGACACCGGAACTTATAAATATATATCACACAAACACATTGTTGTGGGATGTGAGATCCGTGGACTATAAAATCGCGCCAAAAAAACGGAATGTTTATAAGGAAATAAGCTAAAATTACTCAGTTGGTCCGAATGAAGTGGATAAAAAAAAGTTAAAGGCCCTTCGTGTGCAATGTTGAAGAGAGCACATTATTTTTTTTAAGTACACGCCATAGTAGCATCCTCCTCGACAGACTTCTTCCGCTCAACTGAACTCTGGACGCGAAACAATGTTTTTTTAACTGTTTCCAAACATTCTGTTTCCGATCAAAGTTGTCAAACAATGTTTCCAAGTGCGTACTAGGCTTTAAATTAGTGTACAAACGCGCTACCGACTGATCTATGGTGTTGGTTGGACTATTTCATCTTAAAAAAAGGGGGGGGGGTACAGTTCGTCCTGTATATAGTGTTTCATACATATTATATTGAACATGTAGCAAAACACGGCTCACGTTGTGTCCGAGTTGGAATTGTGTCAACAAGACATACGTGTGCCGCATACATTGACAAAGAAAGGGGTAGACTGATTTGTGGCTTCTGCGCATGAGGCCAACATTGAATGATGGCTGTCAGCTGCCTAGAGGCACAGCATTGGAGGGTTTTTATGTTTAATACTAGAATTATTTGAATAGAATAGTCAAAAATACTTTTTTTTTTCGCGCGGCTTCTTAGTACCCACTGGCTATACATTAATTACGCTAGTGGGATAAGGTTAGGAGTGTTTAGTTTTAGTGTAAATACCTCTGCATTTTCGTAGAAGGAAAATAAATAAAAATAAACCCTCAGTACACCCAACCGAGTTCGAGCCCCGAGCTCCATGTCACCGGCAATCCACTCCTCATGAGAGTGACGCTTTGGACCATGCTATCACCGATACGGTTTATTTCATTTTTGTTATCATAAATCTTTTTCAGCAACGTATGGGCTTACACGTTTATGTACTAATTACGCTAATGGCATTATAAAGGCTACATTTAGAGTAGGCCTAAGTGTACCCATATTTGCGTGGAGGGAGAGTGGAAAACACATTTTGTAAAAAAAAAAAACCCTCAGTACACGTGAATGAGATTCGAACCTCGATCTCTCCACCATCGGCAGTCTTGTCTACTGTGAAAGTATCGCCTTAGACGATGCGGAAAATAGTGAAAATCATAGTACAATATTAGCTATAAACTTATAACTACAATAAATATTGTATAAAATTGTTCATCACGTAATATGTTTAGCAGTTTCCCTCCATTTTCCAGGTATATCAACAGTTCAATTCTATGTATCCCCGTTCTAACATACGAGTCCATATTATTATGATTTTTTAATTAGAAAAATACGATTTTTTACCCCGGGATCAGTTATTTACAATTACTACATCTCTTTTGAACGCATATACGTTAAGAGTGTCGGTAAGTGACAGCTAGCAGAAGGTTCTTTTAGCCAATTGAAAGAAAAAAAAATATTTTAACAAAACTATTATTTTTTTCGTGGTTGTGGCAACAAGAGATATAATAGTGTAGCTTAGAGAAAGAGCGATACAAATTATTAGTTTCCAAATAAAACGTTTTTACTTTGTAGACACATGCGCATGAACACAACTAAGGACGGTTTTATGACGTCATCAACCACCTTCTTTTTGCCTGGTTCGACATCTTAATTTCTGAAGAGAGCATAGCCTTTTAGAAGCTCTTGTTTGTAAACCACTTTTAAGTGAACTCCGGACGTCGCTTTCCACAAAAAAAGAAATATCTGAATGGTTAGTTTCATAAGTTCTTGTTTCACTCATGTAAAATCTGTTAACAGCAAAAATTAATTTAAAACAAATTGTTTGTTGTGAAATTTTGATTGCCAAAAGTGATAACAACTTAACATAATATGGTCTTGCAGATCATATGGCTTGGCGAATGAATACATGATAGTAGATTTGGTAACTTTTGCTAGTTCTCACTTAGCTACACCGTATATGGCCCCATACTGGGTGGTACGATTCTGAAAATGCGCAATGGGTATGGGTATGTCTCCCCTACCCTCGTTTCAACCACTATCCGCTGTTTTCAAAGCTATCCGGTGCGAGGTGTATACGTGCATTCCCCCACCTCCCCCCTCTTCTAATAATTATCACCGTTGCGTAATAACATAGCACGTGAGTAACACACAACACACACACACATACATGCACACTATTTACCTGTCGTCAAAGACAAATAGGAGACGATAAAACCTCGAGAGACAATGAAATCACGCTTTGGAATAGTGTTGGAACGAGAAGGTGTGGAGTGTGGGTGTGGGGGGGGGGGGGGAAATCCTGAACGATGTGCTTAGAGGGTGTATGTGAAGGGTGTATCTGAAAGGCAAAAGGTGTATATGTAACGATAAATTTGTCTAGGTTGGTAATAAAATAGTTGAATTTACTGCGAAGTGTTTCACGAAGAACAAATCGCAAACTCTTGAAGCTACCCGTGCCGGTGGGTACACGATCGAAGCGTCAAGCTCATAAAGTCTGGTTTGCTGGTAAATTTGGGGCGGTCGTGGTTTAGATACCGGATAGGAGTAATTAGGATGTTTTCTCGAAATGGTTTTCAAATTTGCCTCGATGCAAATGCGAGTACCTTTCTAAAATTTTCCCTTCGTCATTTTAACCCATTATCGTAAATATGCAGCTAGCCCGAGCGGTTGGTAAGAAGCGGAGCGTAACAAAAACAAATCTATGACCAATTAGAAAATAAAAGATTTAGCCAATGAAAATCAAGGATTGATAAAATACAACGATGAAATCAAGACTCAAGAGGCGTATTTGTATTAAGTTCAATAGTTGACTCCTGTAAATTAATTTTTTAATAATATTTTATTTATTTTATATGAGATATTTAACGTGATCTAACATGAAAATATTGCTGACAACGATTATTTATCGTCTATCTTTAGCAGACTCTAAATATCTATAGAATGGGTTGGCCAGTCAAAACAAATTTTACTTTAATTTTCTAACATCCCTAATTTGTCAAATAAGTTACAATTCTGGGGTGAAAGTCGCAATGAAGGTTCAGCCAATAAACTGCAAGAATCGAGAAAATACTATTTTAAAGTCTCGTGGCTTATTTTGTAGTAAGTTAAATAGTTGACTGCTTTAAAGCGTTTTATATTATTTATTTATTTATTTAGTCGAATGTCTTCTGCTCTAGAGTAATCATATAACTTTCAGTGTCTTATTATATTTTCATAAATTACATTTACATGAAAATATGGTTGAAGACATTTATATTATAGTCTTAGCACACTATAAACACTCAAAAGAAAATATTTCTTCCTGATTAGCTAGCCAAAGGCCTTTGACTTTACGTTTCCAACATTCTGAATTTGTAAAGTCAAAACTTTATGATTCTGAGGTAAGAATAATGTGGAATGCTTCGAATTCTTAAGGTAACAGATTCAAATAAAAACCAAAATGTTTCCAAGTTTAGGTTTTGAATTGTATAGCCATCTTAAGTTAATCTTAATATAGAATAAATCAACAATGACTTGTAATAAATATATTACTAAATCAATGAATACAACCTTTGTGGATCTATTTTATAAAATTGTTTCAAGAAACCAACGTAACCACAATCTACTAGGACGTATCCCAATTCAGTGTCGGTGGAACCAAGGGTGAGAGGGTTTGGGCAATAAGGACATCTTTTCGCCCCCCCCCCCCTCTTAAAGAATAAAGAGTTTACACCCAAGGAGGTTGGCATAAATTTACCCTCTCTAGATTTATTTCACTCCCCTCTAATATTCTCGAATACAAAGCGAAAGTTGGTCTTAAACTAAATTATAATTATTATTTTTTCGTCGAAATGTGTATATTTAATGTTAATTGAGAATGAGACGGGGACTGATTGAATACAACCGCTTCTCAAGTTTATTAATTTGACCGACAGCCAACCAGTGGTCGACTGAATCAGGATCAATTAAAAAGGGGTGTGCATAACCCGAACAGGTAGTAAGATGCGGGTCTGTAAAAATAATTAAAAAGGTGCTAACAATAAATCCTGGAAGGTGTCGATTGAGCAGAAGCACGTATTTTTAATGCCAATCGTCAAGAATTGTGTAAATTCTTTGGAAATTTTTTTTTAGAAAGAAAATTCGTCCAGGACTGGCTGATTAGGATAATTTCATCCTCTGCAGCCAAACAGTTATATAAATTAATATAATTAGATATATAGATATTCCTCGATAAATACATATTTTAAAAATGTTTTCCTCCCGTGTGATTTACACTCTCCACTTTCTGTGAACTTAAAATAGCGGATAACCCAGACAAGCTCTAAAACCCGTAACACACACACATGTTAGGAATAATTATTTGATTAGGTGTTGGAAAAGGATGCACTGAACTCTAATTACCACTAAAAACAGACCCTAGATAGCTTCGGAATGCATCTAATACTCAACAATTTATTTGGAGTAGACCAAAACAGGAATTCTTTACCTTTTTTGTGCCAACTTAGTCAAACTGGTGAAGCCCCCTCCTCACAATCTTACTAATATTATAAATGCGAAAGTTTGTGTGTTTGGATGTTTGTTGCTCAATCACGTCAAAACTACTGAACAGATTCGAATGAAACTTAGTAGGTAGGTAGAGTATGTCCTGGAATAACACATAGGACTATTCCCAACCTTTGATTTTACATTAATTTTACAATATTAATGTTTAAAAATTTTGCAGGTTAGATGGTGCTGCCAGTCATTTGCTATTTTTATGATAAAAGTTCAATAGTTTTTGATAGAGTATGCCTTGGAACAACATTATATTAATTGTTATACTATTGTTTAAACTTTTCGTATATAAGAGGTAAGTGATATATTAAAAATGCGTAAGTTTGTGTGTTTGGATGTTTGTTGCTCAATCACGTCAAAACTACTGAACAGATTCGAATGAAACTTTGTAGGTAGGTAGGTAGGTAGGTAGGTAGAGTATGTCCTGGAATAACATATAGGACTATTCCCAACCTTTGATTTTACATTAATTTTACAATATTAATGTTTAAACTTTTCGTATGTAAGAGATATATTGTGATTTTAATTTTACGAGTAAATATGAATGTGATTATATTATTATTATTGTTAGAACCGCGTCTTACTACCCGTTCAGGTTATATTATATTTGCGAAAGTTTGTGTGTTTGTATGTTTGTTACTCAATCACGCCAAAACTGCTGAACGAATTCGAATGAAACTTGGTACGTAGATAGAATATGTCCTGGAATAGCATATAGGACTATTCCCAACCTTTAATTTTATATTAATTTTACAATACTAATGTTTAAACTTTTCGTCGGGCGAAGCCACGACGGGTAACAGCCAGTAATGACATAAAATAAAATACACAGGACTTTAAAAAAACCCAAATATATTGAAATGCAGTCATCTGATTATTGGTTACCAAGTCACATGCACTTCTTGTACTACCGTGGTCTGCTGCCTGCATTCATAATTATTGAAGGAGATACTACATTTCAGTTAGAGATTAGTGAAAACAAAGATGACTTTTTCCCCATTCAGGTTAATGACCTCACGAAATATATCCCCAAGCTCCTTGAGGGTCTGGGTCGGTAGACCCCAGATTAAGAATCCTTGTCCTAGAGGCATCATGCTTTCAAAACTTCAACTAGCTTGTAGAGACATCGAACTTTCAAAAATTTCTGAATTAAGAAGAATTCCAAATATATTCCTGGGGCATACTAAAGTTCAAGAAAACTCCAAGTATAGATCACTTTAAATAGATTTTAGGGGCACCCAGATTTAAGAAGTTTGGGGTGTAGGGCGGGAAGTGGGGGTGATGATTCTGCTACCATTGCCCCAATTCTCAAGTTTTCTTAGTTTCAATAATATGCATGTATGTTAAGCCTTTTATCACGGACTGTACTGTACAGTACATTCAAGCAGAGGTTATTAAGTCAAAAATGTTTATCTCGTGTCTCAGTAAATCGTGTAAATATCGTAAACTATATGTTATCAGCAGGGCTGCTGTCTGATGGGTGGAAGAGCAAACCTTTATAACGCAGTTCCGAGATTTAACGGGACGCGTTCATTGGTCCTTGCGGCGGAATATGCGTGCGCAGCTTGGACTGCTATTTACGATAGTAAATATATACAAAAGAGCTAAGTGCCAGTTAGATAAAGAAATATGTTAGTCTCTGAGTATCACGATTATTAAAACACACTTTAAAATGTGGAAACTCAATATTCATAAATTAATTGTAGGATTCATATGAAATATTTCAAAATAATCTTCTAAAAATGGGTTGAACATGAAATTACTGGGAACTGTAAGAAATTGTACTGCTGTGAGTTTTTGAAATTTCGGTACTTAGTGGCTTTCATGTTTCAGGTGCGCAATCTTCCCCCAATCTGCGCGAACAATCTCGTTTCCATGTCTCCTATGCGCACCCTCTCGCGCCAATATCAAAGCTTCGCAATAGATAAATGCACCAATCAAATAATTAAGAGATGAAAAACGCTATCGAGTCCAAGCGACAAGACATGCCGGGTTCTAATACAGTGGCGGCCCAGAAACTTACTTTGGGTAGGCACACAATCATGGCCGCAGCCAATTAAAACTTTCTGGTTGTGAGGGGAGGGGGAAATTGGGTGTATTTGGGGGCCCAGTACTTTAGCCTCTTAAGGTCAAGCACCTTTATGAATATTAAATGTATCTAAAAGCTATTTGGGATTTGGAGGAACTAGTGGCAATGGTTTTAATAATGTTTAATGGTAAATTACTTTTTCTTGGGCGTTTATAGTCAGTAATTAAAATAAAAAATCATTCAAATGTACTAAAATTTTACACTAATGGGACAACATGGCTCATTTTGAAGGGCGAAAAAATTTTTACCCTGATTTGCTTTATATTTTGTAATTTAGTATTTCCCATACAACATATATACTATCTTTCGAACGTGATTATAATTATTCTTGTGATATAAGTGAACTCCTTGGTAATGTTGTATCCAACGAGCAGGTTACAATATAAATTGGGAAATAGACTTGCGCTTAAGGTGGGATGGAAGGGTACGCGAGAAAAGTCGGTGTTTTTGCAGTTTTTATGGCAAAATATATTCTGGCCAAAATAAATAAAATATTGTTTCAGTATAGATATAGAATTTAATTTTCTTCACATGGTAATCACAATTTTTTTTAAATATCTATTAAGGGTGTTCTGGAATTTAATGACAAATTTTTCTCTTTATTTAAAAAGTTTGTTAGATAATGTCGCCATGCTCATGACAAATATTCAGGAAATGTAGAAATCAACATGTGAAAAAAAATTAAACTCTATGTTTGTACTGAAGCAATATCTTTTTTTATTTTGGCCAAACAAATTTTGCCATAAAAACTACAAACGTTTGCCTTCCCTACATCCCCACCTTAAACCATAAAACTAGTTGATAGTTATTTAAGCCGATGTAAAATGTTTTTTATTTTTATGACATAATTAAATGTAATCATGTTTGGGGTTCTCATTCTAAATTGTAATTGCATTTTGAAGGATGTTTTAAAGTAAATCTATAATAAGTGTATTATTGTAAAATTTGTATATCTTTTCAGTTTTAAAAGTACGTTAGCCACTATTACTACCTCTAAATCTATATTCCCTGATATAATCTATTTGTTGTAAAATTACTACTGGTTTAATATAGATTTAATATATGATGTTCTCCTGGAGGTAAAAAATTAATTTGTCTTACTTTTTTAAATATAAATAGTGCTAAGCTGATGTGAAATAAATAAAATTAATGAAATGATCGTTTGAATTTACCTAAAATTCAAATATTTGACAATTAAAAAAAACTTAAGTTGTATAAACATAGCATTGTTTTGTTGGTAATAAGCTTTCTTTTTAATTAGTAACATAGTTTTGCTTGTATATCAATCAAAATTCATTAGCTGCGATTCAACTTATGTTAGGTAAAAAAAAAATAGCTTATTTCCTTTAGCGAGTTTGTATGAACCACAACCACAAATATAAGTTCGGTAACATAAATAAACAATTAATTATTTGTTATTGGTTAATCGATATTTTCTAGAATCAAATACATACATAGTTTTATTTTTGTTCTAACCAATGATAGATTGCAGGTAGACAGATGTGTAGTGCCAGTAAAACTATATTTTAGCGTTAAACATTAAAATTACAATAAATGTAGTTCTCATAATGGTCAAAACAGTAAATTATTGCATTGGGTATTAGGAATGAACAAACAGGAGAATGTAGGAAGTTGCATAGTAAATTAGGGTTATATTATTATTATTATTATTATTATTATTATATTATTATTATATTATTGTTTATATACATCCCCAAATGGTTTAAGGTGGAGTAGTCATGTGGTGTACATGGGTAATGAGGTGACCTGGTGGTCTAGGGGTAAGGTGTCAGACTTCTGTGCTGAGGGTCCGGGGTTCAATCCTCGGTCCCGGCACAGATTTATCTGATTGCCAAACCCTTCCTTCACCTCTGACAAGACGTGTATTAATCACAACTTGTGAATGTGAGGAATGCCAGGCCTCTACCGTGGTTCGGATTCCACGTTAAACTGTAGGTCCTCCATTTCATCTCACAATCACCCTACCATTGCACATTAGCGTAAGTGCGTATAACCCAAACGGGTAGTAAGACGCGGTGCTAATAATAATAATATATGGGTAACTGCATGCGGGTACACAACATTTTAGTTACGAAACCTGAATATAAAAGAACCCTTGATAGACCAAGACGTCGATGGGAGGATAATGTTAAAATAGATTTGAAGGAGGCCTGGTGTCAGTCTAGGGATTGGATGGAAGGTTCACAGCATAGAGCACGTGCCCTCTTGTCGAAAAATAGAAAGCAACCTTCGCACCGATGATTCAGGTGAAACGAAGGCTGATGATAACCAGGTGGATGAGGATGTAACATCTAATGACTATTCCTTCGTAGTAGCTCAAGCAGAGGGCATCACAAATTATGGAACTTTACCTGAGCCTTCAAACTATGGAAATATCTGACATTTTGGAGACATTGTATAAACCAGAAGAGATAACAATTCTATCGAGATTTTAATTTCATCATCCAATGAAGATGCATGGAAAGAAAATTGTCGAGCTCCTATGAAACCTGCTGAATAAAGTAGTGGGTCCAATGATTAATTTTAAAAGCTCGATCCCAGCCACAGCCACATTTAGCACAAGTTGAAGAGAATAAAACCCGACTTTCTATAAAACTTGGTTCCTGATGTTGACAACCAAGTGACACGCGTAAGTTTAAGGAAAGAAGTAATGAGAAGACTGAATGAATATCTTGATGAGCAAGAAAATGAGATCTATTTACAGCAACAGAGCTACAGCTTTGCGCCATCAAGATCTCTAACCCCATCCCCCTTATCAGTTTATTCCTACTCCTCTTGTTCGAATTTTCCTTTGACTTCAAGGGACATTTGCTCATCCACCTTTGGATATGTACCAAACATAAAATCATCTGCGAATTAAAAAGAAGTACGCCCATTTGTTGAAGATGCATCCAACTTTAGCGAATCTGTTAATTCCATTGGTTGGGATACACCTAAACTGCATATACTGCAAAACTAGAAATCCTCTGCCTCCATATGAGCCATTGAATCCATATTCCATTGATCAACCATTCAAATCTAAAGAGAACTACATTCCGTAAATAAAATGGATGAGAAGGCAAATATATGACTTTGTAATAATATTCTAAGCCTTCTATTTTGTACTAATGTTATTCCTAATTATTTTTTATGATTTTTTTGATTTTTTCATATTATCATTTTCAAATTAGAAACCTCTTTATATAGTAAATTATTTAAAATAAATTATTATATTTATTTTAGTGAACCTGATTTCAATTCACCATTGTAACAAAAATGACATTTTAAAAGTGAAATGAGTTTTAATTAGGTCTATATTTTTATATTTATAAAAAAGAACAAAACTTACCTGAGTGTAAGGAAGAGCCTTTGTTCGGGATAAATGCTTTTTCTCCATCTGGTATTCTAATTCTTGATAGAATCCCCGACTACTCCAAGGATGTAATCAAATCTTTCTAAACTTACTCGAGTGAGTTAGAAAAATTTTCAGGGATCTCCCTTAGTTCCTGTATGTACTTTGCCAAATAAACTTTCTCTTTTCGTTGATAGGGTGAACCCATATCTCCTATTTGATGATTCCTCCTGCTTAACCAATCAATCCCAAGAAATTTTAGCTAAGAGTTCATCAGTATCGATATCACCAACATTACACGCCGCCATCTTAGCACAGACTGATTTTTTTTCAATATGTTTTTGTGTCATCATGTTTCATTTGAAAAAAATCATTTGAAACATTTATGTGTCATTGTTTCTAGATGTTTCGTTTCATCGTGTTTCGGAAACTTTTTGTGTCAGCATGTGTGCGCCCAGCCTTACGAGACGTTCTTTTAGCTCCTGTGTACCATGTAGTGGGTGATTTACTGCTCGTTAATTTGTCGCCGAAAGATCACATGACAGGGGGTAAACAAAGGCTCAACGGCCAAACAACAAGGCTCGCCTTATCTCAATTACATCCACTGGAGGATCCTGGGGGATTGTTACACCCCCGGGCGTGTTCGAGAGCTATCTGGATCAACGACTCTTGTGAAACAAGTGATCAGTTCCCGCATAGGAAACATTTTAATATTCAACTGGCACACCAATTAAATGTCAGGCTCATCTAGTCCAATTTACTGGTGATGTGAAGGACGGCGTTCGTAGCCGGTGCGTGTACTGAGGGTGTTTTTAAACGGTTTTACATTCTCCCTTACACATAAATGCAGGCACATTTTCTCTAAATTATACCCTTATCTTCCCTATTCCATTAGTGTAAATATGAGGAATCCCTAAACTGGTGTTGAGGGAGTGCACAAAAAGAGATGAAACATAAAAATAAAAACTAATAGTTAATCATGAGAAATAGGAAAGAAAAAGGTTGAATTTGGAGGAAATTTACCCTCCTTTGTGTGTAGGAATATTGGGACACCATTTAGGGGGGAAAATGACCGTACACTCAGCCGGGATTTTAACCACGACCACCTCGTCATGGCAAACCGGACAAGACGAGCTTGTCTTTGTCCACGTGCCCACCGGTATGGGTTTTAATGTTATCTATTTGTGTTGGTAATGCTAAATAAAACATATTATACATACATACATAACAATACATACATACATACATACATACATACATACATACATACATACATACATACATACATACATACAATACATACATACAATACATACATACATACATACATACATACATACATACATACATACATACATACATACATACATACATACATACATACATACATCAACATAAACATACATACATACATACAATACATACTTACATAACATACATACATAACATACATACATCAAACACATCATACAACATACATCATACATAATACTATAACATCATACAATACTATAATCATACTCTACACAAAAACATCACATCATAATACTACACATAACTACATACACATAATACTCTAATAATAAAACTCTCACATACAAATACATAAACACATACTAAAACTCTTAACTCTCTATAAAATACATACATACATAACAACATACAAAACTTATTACTACATCATACATCAACATACTACATAATACAACAACATATATAAACATACAACTACATACAAATACATACTACTACTACTACATCCATACTACAACATAAACATACAACATACATACATAAAACTACACATACAAACAACATCATTTAACTTACATATCATAATAAATACATACCTATATCACTTATACATATCAACTTATCACTCTTTCATACCAATAATACATACATACATATAATACAACTACATCTCATATACAACATACATACTACATACATACTACATACATACAACTACATACATACATACATACATACCATACATACATATCATACATACATACATACATACATACAACTACATACATACATACATATACATACATACAACAACATAATCAACATAAATACATACATACATACATAATACTACATACATACATACATACATACATACATCCATACAACATACATACATACATAATACTACAACATACATACTACATACATACATACATATTAAAATACATACATACATACCAAAACATACATACATACATAATACATACATACAACATACATACATACATACATACATAATCAATACTAAACATACAACATACATACATACATACTACATACATACATACATACATACATACAACATACATAATACATACTACATACATACATACAACAACACATCACATACAACTACATACATACATACATACTACATACAACATACATACATACTACTAACATACATACATACATACCACATACATACATACATCATACATACTACATACATACATACATACATACACAATACATACATACATACATACTAAACAACATACATACAACATACCATACATACATACATACATACATACATAATACACAACATCATACAACTACATAATACTACATACATACATACATACATACTACAACATACATACATACATCATACATACATACATACATACATACATACATACATACATAATACATACATACACATACCATACATACATACTACAACATACATACATACTACATACATACATACATACATACAATACATACATACATACATACATACTACATACATAATACATACATACATACATACATACATACATACATCATACATACATACATAAATACATCATACATACATCATACATACATACATACTACATAATAAACATACATACAACATACACTACATACATAATACATACAACATCATACATACATACATACCATACATACATACATACATACATACAACATACTACATACATACATACATACAACATACATACATACATACAACATACAATACATACTACATACATACATACATACATAATACATACATACATACACATACTACATAACTCATACATACATACATACATACATACATACATACATCACATACACATACATACAACAACAACATACATACATAAACATACATACAACATACATACATACATACATACATACATACATACAACATACATACTACATACATATACCATACATACATACATAACATACATACTCAACTCAACCTACATACATACTAATACATACATACATACATAACATCATACAACAATAACATACATACATACTACATACATCAACTAATACTCCCTCACTAAACTCAACAATACAACAAACACATACTACATACATACAACACTACACTACTCATACATACATCATACAACAACAACTACTAAACATACATCATCATATCTCAACCCATACACATACATACATACATACATACATACATACATACAACATACATACATACATACATACATACATACATACATACATACATACATACTACATACATACATACATACATACATACATACATCAACAACATACATAATACATACATACATACATACATACATACATACATACATACATACATACATACATACATACATACATACATACATAATACATACATACATACATACATACATACAACATACATAATACATACATACATACATACATACTACATACATACATACATACATACATACATACATACATAATACATACACATAATACATACATACATACATACATCATACATACATACATAACATACATACATACATATACATACATACATACATACATACATACATACTACTACAATACAACATACATACATACTACATACATACATACATACATAATCAACATACATACATACATACATACATACATACATACATAATACATACATAAATACTACATACATACATACCATACATACATACATAACATACATACATACATACACATACATACTTACATACATACATACATACATACATACATACATACATACATACATACATACCATAACATACATACATAATACAATACATACATACATACATACATCTACATACATACATACATACATACATACATACATACATACATACATAATACATACATACATACATACATACATACATACATACATACATCATACATACATACATACATACATACATACATACATAATACATACATACATACATACATACATACATACATACTACATACATACATACAACATACATACATACATCAACACTACATACTACATACAATACATAAACATACACATACATACATACATATATACATACATCATACATACATACATACATACATACATACATACATACAACATACATACATACATACAACATACATAATACATACATACTACATACATACATACATACAACAACATACATACATACATACATACATACATACATACATACATACTACATACATACATACATACATACATACATACATACATACATACATACATACATACATAATACATACATACATACATACATACATACATACATACATACATACATACATACATAACATATACATACATACATACATACATACATAATACAATACATACATACATACATACATACATACATACATACATACATACATCATACATACATACATACATACATATCATACATACATACATACATACTACATACATATACATACATACATAATACATACATAACATACATACATACATACATACATACATACATACATAATAAACATACATACATACTAATAAAATACATACATACATACATACATACATACATATACATCATCATACTATACATACATTACATACATACATACATACAACATACATACATAACTACAATACTACATACATACATACATACATACATACAAATACATACATACATACATACATCATACATACATACACTACATACTGTAGCCCAAACTCTCGGATTAGAGGGGCCCTAATACAAATAATGGAAATCAACAAAAAGAAAAGTTAAAATATGTAAATTAGAGTGGGCAGTGAGAGTAATTATTACTGATGATGCTGGACCCGTAATACGTCCCAAGCAAAAAAAAGGAAACACGGTCCTCCTTACAACAAAATATAAATATAAGTAGAAAGATTAAGTTACAAGGGGAGATGCCAGGGTAATATGATTGCATAAACTAGGGATAACCAGACTTAATTATATATATAAAGACGGCAGGTCAAAAAATAGAGTTTTATTATATGAATGCAATATTTAACAATATGATATATTTGGGCGTAATATTCACATATTCTTTTTGTTTTTTGGATATGATTTTATATTACAACTTAATTTTATACATGCCCTTTCACCAGTAATTCCTTGACACATAGCAAGCTTTTAAAAAAATTTAAATGTAGCAAAAATTTTAATTTATATTTTATGTTTATGAAAATCATACTCAACGTCTAGCATAAATAATTTCGACATCTTGTTCCTACAGACATCTCTAAAAGGTAAAGTCCTTTACTTTTCTTTTATCATTGTGAACTCCAAATAGAATAGTTTACTTTTTTATATTTATACACAACAAACAATATTTCGCGCATTAACATTTGAATGTTCTGGCACCATGTCCGTACTGAATCCTTCACAATAAATCAAAATAAATATTTATAATTCCTAAGTCATAAGTCTAAGTTTAAATTTAATGTTTTTTGGAACACATAGTTTACGCATGGCATTACCATTAATATGAAAATGTTCTGTCTTAAAGTCCTGACTTACATCTTCCAAAAATATAATTAATAATTTACAAGTCAGAAATAGACTTTAAGTTCATTAAATACTCTAAGTTTAATGTTTTCACAACAAAGTTCACGCATGACATTATCATTAATATGAAAATGTTCTTGACTTAATGTCCTTACTTAAATCTTCCAAACATATCATTAATAATTTACAAGTCATAAATAGACTAAGTTCGTTAAATATTCTAAGTTTAAATTTGATGTTCACACACCACATACTTTGACAAAAAAAAAAATATAAGAAAAATATATTATGCCAAAAATGAATTTCTCCTTACATCTTTTCTATTAAACAAGTCCTTGAAGCCTAAGCTTCGTCCGTCTGCTTCCAGACCTGGCCTAAGAGTGACGCCATAGTTTTCTGGGCGGTCTTTTATACGGTGCAAACTTCATGAACACAAGAGACAGGATCCACAAAGGAAGGGGGGGAACGTGCGTGACCAGGAAACGTCTGTATTTTTCGAGAAGCCGAACTCGTGTATTCTAGAACGAAAATTCTCTTCTTCTGGGGTAGGCGAAGGTTGGCAATATGCTAGCGAACTCTAGCGGGGCGTGTCCGGACTCTTGTTTCACAAAGGCAGTCGTTGACCGGGTGAAGTAGGGGCTAGATGTGTTTACGTTTTCTCGACTGTAGCCGGGATGGTGATATTGGGTAAGTAATATTTTGATGACTCGTTGACTAACATTAGCTTGTAGCCATATGAATGCTACAAATCTCCCCCTCTTGATCAGGTGAAGGTGTGTGTGTGGGGGGGGGGGGTTGGCATCCCCGACTCTCTCCTGCGCCATGGGTTGAAGGTGGTCCACAGAAGTACTTCCATCGCTTGTTAGACGTCGTGATGATCGCCGGCCATTGCAGTCCCATCTATACTCGGTGGGTCCCAGTAATCAGTAAGTAGCGTCTCTAGCCGTCCGCCGCCCCATAGTGGACTGGTACGTCATTCGCCAATGCGCTGACTTGTACTTCAGCTCCCAAGCTGACTACAGATGAGGTTGCCGATGCCTTCTTCTATGTCCCAGAGTTGTTTCCCCTCGGCCATTCATTCGGCCACGCACATAAGAAAGGAAAAAGGTGTATGGAAGATGCCGGAACACAGGAGTTCATGAAGCTGCACATAAGAGACACAAGTTAGAGTTCATAAAACTTAGAGTGACACATTTGAGTCTTAACGCAGGGTCTTCTTAATCTTCTCGAAGATTACCTGCATCCGTTGGCCACATGACTACCTCCTCGCTCTCATCCGAGGATATAAGAAAACAATACCATTGCACAAATAGTCACAACAAACTGTTTCCTCTTGTACACAGGGTTCATTATGCTTATCTCGCACGAGATTGTGGCCACCATCTTGTACGTCGTCGGACTGGCTTCTCCAAGATATCTTGATGAAGTCCCACACAATTTCATGTCCATTTTTTGCCTCGGGCCGGGGCTTGCATCATGGATAAACTTAAACCTACGAGCTAACTTATAACTAAATATCAATAACACTTAACCTAAATCACACGACTTGCCGTCTGTTATCCCTAGTGACTCTTAGGCTGGCGCTCTTAATGTGGCTGACATGAGCACGTCTTGTCTCGGAAGCGTCGGCGACTTTCTGGAGGAGGACCGTGACAGGGGTGAGAAACTTATTCAGCTCCCATGGGCCACACCACCTGGGACACAGCTTCGCTGATCTTTTGTCGACCGCGGAGCTCAAGGGAAAATTTTTACACAGAACAAGGTCGCCAACTTTAAATGAAACGGGAATCCTACCTTTATTATATACATTAGCCACCCTCCTCTGTGCCTTCCTAAGGTGATCTAAGGCACTTCTACACTTCTCCTCCAGGGATACCTCATCACTATCCTCTAACAACGGGTGGATGTCCCAGATATTGAAAAGGGGGTGAATCAGCTCCCGTCCTAGGAACCCAGAAGATGGCGAACATCCGGTCGATTCGTGGTAGGCAGAATTAAATGCCATATTCAGGAAATCTAACTCCTGATCCCACTTCAGTTGATTTTGACTATGAAAAATCGTCAAGGCTATTCCTAGATTTCTGTTAAAACGTTCAACGTGGTTAGGCCCCGGGTGGTAAGGACTGGTGGTGATATGTCTAATGCCCCACTCGAAGCACATGTCATGAAAAGAGACAGATCTAAAACAGGGTCCGTTGTCACTAACTATGGCTCGGGGAGCCCCGAATAATGCCCAAACACGCCGACACAGGGCGTTAACAGTAGTCCTAGCTTTCATGTTACGTAGAGGAATCAACATCACGAATTTAGAGAAGGCGTCAACCAAAACGAGAATACAAGTGTTTCCCAGAGATGACCGGGTGATAGGCCCCACATAATCAACGAACACTTTCTCCCAGGGGCGTTGGGCTACATCGGCCGAATGTAGTCCAACCCTGGAATTATGGGCAGGTTTGGCCATCTGACAATCCTCGCAGCGATTCACCCAATCCTTAACGTCCTGATATTGTCCAGGCCAAAAGAACTCTCGAGAAATTTTCCTAACTGTCTTTAATACACCAAGGTGACCTCCAAATATAGAATTATGAAAATATTTCATTAACATGGGGCGTACAGCCACAGGAACAACGACCTTCCTACCTTTCCCTTTAGCCAGGTTGATAACAAGCAAATCCTTCCATATCGAATATTGCCCCACTTGTTCCCCTTTTTGGATCCTATCCATGATTTCACGGCACCATGGGTCACTTCCCTGATGATCCCTGATAGAAACAAAGGACTCGGGGATTGACTTGATCACACATGAAGCTGGCATAACTTCCTCTGAACCAATAGGGTCACGGTCTTCCGCCATGCGTGAAAGAGCATCCGCAGTAACATTGAGTTTCCCGGATATGTGATGGGTCGAGAATCTAAATCGGGACAACCTCCAAACCCACCTTCCTACTTTACCTAATTGCTTTGGATGGTTCCACATCCAAGCGAGCGCCTGGTTATCCGTATACAGTTCAAATTTTCTCTGTTCTATATAATCAGCGAACCGTTCTATACCATAAACACAGGACAAGCATTCTTTCTCATAGGCGCTGTACCTCCTTTCGGCCTCGGTGAGTGTCCGGCTAGCGAACGCCACCGGCCTGACATCCTCCGAAGTCCTCTGGGACAGCACAGCCCCTAGAGCAACCGCCGAAGCATCAACGTGAAGAAGGAACGGCATAGAAAAGTCAGGCATTCTCAATACCTCGGGTGAGATGAGTTTCTCTTTTAAAAGATTGAAAGCACGAGCCTGCTCCGCCCCCCAACTAAAGGTAACACCCTTCTTTTTTAAGGAGTTAAGGGGCGCGGCAATCTCAGAAAAAGATGGAATGAACCTAGCATAATACGCGCACATGCCGATGAAACGCATGACACCCTTAAGATTCCTAGGTGGGGGGTATTCAACGATAGGGCGGATGCGCTCAGGGTCAACGAGAAGATTTCCAGAACAGATTACATAGCCCAAATATTTAATGGAAGACTTCGCCCATGTGACTTTATCTGGGTTAACAGTCAAGCCTACTCTACGCAATCGACCTAATACTTCCTCTAAATGCTTCACATGATCACTCATAGAGTCGCTGTACACACATATATCATCTAAATAATTGAATACGTACTTAAACTTGATATCAGAAAGGACGTGATCAAGGACCCGACTCAATGCTTGCCCACCTATACTACAACCCAAGGGAACACGATTAAATTCATACTGTCTCCAAGGGGTGACAAATGCCGTATATTTCTTTGATGACTCGACCAGGGCGCATTGCAAAAAACTTGCATTAAGGTCAATTAGACTGAATACCTTCGCTCTACCTAGGTGCTGAAAAGCTGAGTCAATACTCGGCATTGGGTAAGGGTCGAATTGAATTTTTTTGTTTATTTTCCTATAGTCTACAACCAATCTATAACCATCCCCTTTCTTGGGTATAATAAATGCGGGACTGGCATAGGGAGAATTAGACGGACGTATGACTCCTTTGGATTCTAGATCCTCAATCAACTCTCTGAAAATCTGCATTTTGGGGGGGGCACACGTGTAGGGACCTGATCTCACAGGGACGTTGTCCTCAACCACAATCTCATAAGGTAATACATCACATTTACCAAGTCTGGGGGTAATAACATCAGAAAACCTTGAAATAATACCATTAATAATATCTTCGTCCCTATTTATGATGTACATGGAAGAAAACTTAGAGGAGCGACAAAAAGCAATTTTATTCCTTGGGGAGAATCCAAAAGTTAATTCTCCCAGACTCGAATTAATTATAGCTCCAGTTTCCCACAAAAAATCGTTTCCCAATATTATATCGTAGGGGAGGGCCGGTACACAAAACAAACTTCTTTTCCAAGAAAATCCAGCAATTTTAATGGACAAAACTACCTTCTTTCTAGCTAGTAACAAATCCCCATTTCCCACAACGAATGGCTTCGTAACTATCCTTTCAATAGGAATTTTCCTCAACCCAATTATACTATCTAGAAAACTAGAGTTGATAAAAGATCCACTAGAACCAGTATCCAGTAGGGCCGATCCGGTATTTGACCCAATCGTAACCACTACAACAGGAGGAAGGGGACAGGTCTGTTTATAATTCTTACGCGAGATGGGCCCCTTTTCAACACCCCGCGTTAAGCGTTTCCCCCTAAACAATCAAGTTGGTAGTGCCCAAAACGACCACAACGAAAGCACTTAATATGAGATATATCTGCCCTTCTAATAACACCAATCGGCCTCCGGGACTGCCTAGCTAAAGGATCAACATTAGAGGGAGCAGTAGCAGAAGCCGATACCACCCTATTTTGAGGGGAGTTATTATGAACTCGCGCTGGGTAGTCTTCGAGATATTCTTTTTCTGCTAACAATGAACCCTCGATATTAAATGCCAAAGAATATAATTCTGTCAGGGTGGTAGGTTTGTTTGAAAATACAAAGTGTCTCCTAGTTAACGGCGAAACATTCTCTAAAATAATCTCTACTACTTCTTCCTCGGCGAGATTTAAATTTAATATCTCTGCGGCTTCTGAAATAGCCAGGACGAACAACCGGAACGGTTCCTGGGGCCGCTGAAAGCGCCGTACCATTTCCTTACAAAGTCTCTCCTTCTCTCTCTTTGAGCATAAAGATTCAAGGATGCGGCCCTTTACTATATTCCAAGGAAGTCCTAATTGTAAACATTCAGAAACTAGGTGTGCTAAAAAACCCGAAGTTCTCCCTAAACATAACGTCAGGAACTCAACATCATCCACTAGTCTAAGTTTAGCAACTCTATTTGCCTCTAATAGAAAATTAAATAAGGCCGAACAAGACTGACCGTCACAAACTTGAAGTAGCTTTAAACGCTCACCTGCCACCTTACTCTGAGTTTTCGAGGTGGCCGTAACTTGCTGATAGTTAACAGAAGCCCTGGGGGGAGTAATTTGCTCACGAGCCCTATTTAACTCTAAAAATTCTGATTTACCTGGCTCGGAATCTTCCAGAGGGGGCTGGCTAATGTTTTGTCTAATATTAATATTATCAGTGTCGCTGGACTTACTGATACTTTCTGACAGCAGGGACCGCAATACACCAACAGTAGCCTCTGGGGGGAATGAGATGCCTCTCTCCTTGAGCTCCCGGCGAAGATCCACTGAATTCAGTCTGTATACATCTGATCTGCTGTTAACCACGCTCCCAGGTGCGGTGTCCATGTTGGATGATAAGTTCATGAAACAAAAGGTCAAAGCATTAATATTATATTGAACGCACACTTGCACGCACTCTATAGCAGAGTGGCGCAGCTTTGTAGCCCAAACTCTCGGATTAGAGGGGCCCAAATACAAATAATGGAAATCAACAAAAAGATAAGTTAAAATATGTAAATAAGAGTGGGCAGTGAGAGTAATTATTACTGATGATGCTGGACCCGTAATACGTCCCAAGCAAAAAAAAGGAAACACGGTCCTCCTTACAACAAAATATAAATATAAGTAGAAAGATTAAGTTACAAGGGGAGATGCCAGGGTAATATGATTGCATAAACTAGGGATAACCAGACTTAATTATATATATAAAGACGGCAGGTCAAAAAATAGAGTTTTATTATATGAATGCAATATTTAACAATATGATATATTTGGGCGTAATATTCACATATTCTTTTTGTTTTTTGGATATGATTTTATATTACAACTTAATTTTATACATGCCCTTTCACCAGTAATTCCTTGACACATAGCAAGCTTTTAAAAAAATTTAAATGTAGCAAAAATTTTAATTTATATTTTATGTTTATGAAAATCATACTCAACGTCTAGCATAAATAATTTCGACATCTTGTTCCTACAGACATCTCTAAAAGGTAAAGTCCTTTACTTTTCTTTTATCATTGTGAACTCCAAATAGAATAGTTTACTTTTTTATATTTATACACAACAAACAATATTTCGCGCATTAACATTTGAATGTTCTGGCACCATGTCCGTACTGAATCCTTCACAATAAATCAAAATAAATATTTATAATTCCTAAGTCATAAGTCTAAGTTTAAATTTAATGTTTTTTGGAACACATAGTTTACGCATGGCATTACCATTAATATGAAAATGTTCTGTCTTAAAGTCCTGACTTACATCTTCCAAAAATATAATTAATAATTTACAAGTCAGAAATAGACTTTAAGTTCATTAAATACTCTAAGTTTAATGTTTTCACAACAAAGTTCACGCATGACATTATCATTAATATGAAAATGTTCTTGACTTAATGTCCTTACTTAAATCTTCCAAACATATCATTAATAATTTACAAGTCATAAATAGACTAAGTTCGTTAAATATTCTAAGTTTAAATTTGATGTTCACACACCATATACTTTGTCATCTAATGCCACTATGCTCATGAAAGATATTCAACTGTTGATATCACCATGTGAAGAAAATTAAACTCTAAGTTTTTAAATAAAGCAATATTTTATTTATTTTGTCTGAAAACATGTTTTGCTATAAAATTATTATTTATTATTATTATTATTATTATTTAGCACCGCGTCTTACTACCCGTTCGGTTTATACGCTTAAGTACTAATTACGCTAATGGATTAGGAATTGGGAAGGTTGAATAGAGGAAGTGAACCAGCATTTGCGTGGAGGGAGAGTGGAAAACCATTTAGGAAAAACCACCCCCAGTTCACCCAACCGAGATTCGAACCTCGATCTCCCCGTCCTTGGCAGTCGGGCTCAACACGACTAGCGCGTCAGAGGCCACCGAGGCGGGTTATTTTTTGCTATAAAAACTGCAAAAACACTGGCCTATTTCTCGTGTCCTTGTGTCGTTCTATACGCCCACCTAGGATTGAACTCAGCTCACCTCTATTCAACCTCGTCGATCACTCGGGTCAGAGATGGGTAACGAACACTGGACTGCCTCCAACGTTATAGAAACAGTGAGTCTCACCACCCGCGTTGGTCCAGTCTCTGAAAGGATCCAGATATTTCGTGGTGCCCCTGTGGTACGTAATCGTTCGCACGATTCAGACCGGATCTTCGGAGCTCGTTACACATGGATGGGCAGGCCGCTCACACACACACACACACACACACACACACATAGACTCGCCCGACGTATTGTTGTTACCTTTGCTACAACCAAACGACCTCAGATAAACGCATCGTAGGTATGGAAATTATTTATCAGAGAAAAGCAACAGATCTGTCTGCTTTGGTGGTCTTAAAAGAATTCGTTCGTAAGCTGTGTTTTAATTATTCTTTTCGTGATCCACGCCTCACTCCCCTTCCGGACTATCCGTTTATTTACACTGATGGGGAATTGACGAGGTAAGATTAGGATTAAGTGTACCTCGCATTTGTCGTTTAGGGAGAGTAGGAAACCAATAATTAAAATAAAAACTCAGTAGACCCTACACCTGGTCTGTAATCAAACCCCGACCACTTCGTCATCAGAAAATGAGACAAGATGAGACTGCGTGCCCACCGGTGCAGGTTCACCGATTAATTATTTTCTGATTTGGGTTTTTTTTAACACAGCGTATCATAATGTTTTTATTTTGAAAATGCCTAATTTGAATACTTTTAACTTATAAGGAATAAACGAAACAAGGTAGCTAATATTTAATTGAGTCCAATAAGACTAGATTTGATAGGGGCCACAAATAACAGGCCAAAATAAGGAAGATAATTATTTTGATTTTCTTTTATAATTAATATTATAAATAAATGGTACGGAAATCCGCATAGGCTTTCTCAATACATTGTTTAAAAATGGAGATATTTACTCAAAACTCGTGAAATATTTGAAACGAAATAATATACACTAGCAAACCCGAGCAAAAATGGCGTGATACGTTAAACATTTTTTGTCTCTCAGATTTAAATTTTATGATTTTCTTTTGAAAGAATTAAAGTCCTCACTAGTATATTTGGGTTTAAAAAATTCGATACTGGGTCCACAAGGGTCAATACCTCGTATTAAAATTTCTACTTCTGGTTAAAATTTTTGGACATTTTATTAGAGGTTGCACATCTCATGGTTATCGCATTTTTTATTAAATTTCTCATTTATAAGTTTAGACCAATAAAAAAGGTAAATATTGACTATTGAGTCTTAAATGATAGCGATAGGTCATTGCTGTACAAACATTTCCCCTAAGAGGTTAAAGCAAAACGAACATCAACTTTTTGAGAGACTTAATTATTTACTTTATGGCATTAGAGAATTGTGGTGTTAAAACTTAAGTAGTATCTCTCTACAAATAAAGCTCACAAAATTGTATTAATGTATTTGCAATAACTAAGAAACTATTGGTTTATAAAGATATATTTCAAATAAAAGTTTTTAATTTTTAATAGTACTAACAATTTTGCAATGATAAGTTATTTAGTATCTCAAATATTTGCGGATGTACGGAAATTTCCGCTTCTGTAAAGTACCCTGTAAGTCATTTTCATAGGAAAATTAAAATATCAATTTTGTTTATAATCTTAATTAACTACTAGATACGAATTTTAATCAAAATTGTCAGAACCAATTTTGAGAAAATCGAATTTTTCCCTTTTCGCCCTTTATTAAACTATTCTTAGTTTTAAGTTTAACCAGACCCACAAACGGTATTGCAAAAACAACTTTTTAGGGTTCGGGGGGTTATGAAACGTCAACATCCATCAACATTTCTGGTTAGATTTTTCTGACGGTCGCAATACCTTACTTTTAGTGTTCGAAAAGTTAAATAGACCTACATATTTGTAATGATAAGTAATTTCATATCTCAAATAGTTTCGGAGATATGATAAAAAATTAGAATTTACGCATTTGACCAGAACCCTTAAAGTCATTTTTTTTAAATATTAAGAGTAGCCATTTTGTTTGGAATATTTATAATTGTTCAGAAATTAAATTTATCAAAATCGCTAGAGCTGATTTTGAGAAAATATAATTTTTCTCTTTTTGCCCTTCAGCAAACTACCCTTAATTTTATGGTTAGATATTCAATTCCAAAAACCCCTCTGGTCAACCCTATGAAAATCCTAGCTACCAAGTTTTAGCCCGATTGGTTAAATAGTTTAGGTTCTAGTCCGAGGTACAGACAGACGAAAATTCAAAAACAACTTTTTTGGATTCGGGGGGTCATGAAACGCCAACTTTCATCAAAATCTCGAGTTCGATTTTTTGACGATCACAATACTTTCTCTACCTTTAAGATAGCAAGAAAGTAATAGCTAGTCAAATTTTTATAGTCGAAAATAGATAGGTCTTGAAATTGTTTTGTATTCTTGATTGCTACAAAGACATAAAATGCAGATAAAATACAAGTTTAAATAATTTGTAAAGACAAAACTATGTTGAAATTATTGTGTTTTAATGGCTTTGGCTGGATTCATATTATTACATAACGCATAACTGACAGCGAATAATGCAGAACGCACAGTACACAATTCATATTAGAAATACTATTATTTATAATGGAATGTAGGAATTAAATTCTCACTCTGAGCAATTGTTTTATTCGTCAATAAAAGTTGGCCTAATATCTTTGCTATAATAGATAAAGTCAAGAAGATATAGTGCTTATAAACACTAGCTTTGACCAGAGATGGATCTGGGCTACATAGCTGCACATAAATATAATATCCTTTTTAGATAGAAGACAATGACACCTGGACACAGGAATCGAACCCAAGACCTTTGGCTTAGGCCGTCAATGTTCTTACCACTGAGCTATCAGGAGTCGTCCCGTGACCAGGGCAATCCTTCGCTCATATTTTAAGGCAGAGTTGGGTTCAACTCCCGTGTCCAGGTGTCATTTTTCAATTTAAATAGAATATGACTTTATGATGGTTAGCTTACTTTGTTGATAATCTTCACTGTCGCCATCAAACCTCATCACTTATTCTTTCATAATCAGTGTCTTCACCAATCGGTGATCCCTGAACTGTCGCCGATTTGCAAGCTCGTTGCTTTCAGTCCTCGAATAAATTATTTGTTGTAATTACTGTATAATTGTATTTTTGGAATTCATAAGAAAGCCGTTTATATATATTTTTATCTCTGAGAATCGATTTTGTTTATAAATAATTATTCAGTTAAAGCTTACTTTGGTTCAGTCATGTGTCAAACAAGACTATATTTATGGGAGAGAGATATCAACACTGTACAACCCTTCCCCTAAATTTTTACCCAATTCCAAGGCTGTAGACAGCCAATAATTTCAGGGGGGTTTGGTGGGCCCATCCCCCAATTGACGGAGGCTAGAAAAAATTCTAAGTAAAAAACTGTTCTAGAAACTATCTGCAGTGTTTTTTATGGCAACATAACCCCCTAAACCCCGAAAAATAGGAACATTTCTAAATATTAAACACCTCTAAACTATCTGAAAAAAAAGTATAACACCATAACTGCCAAAGATAGAAAAATTATAAATAACAAACACCTCTGGAAGCTCTCTGAAGTGCTTTTTATGGTAACACAGCCACCTAATTTGTACTTGTACCTTAATTTTTATATTGTTTGAACCATAAATAAAGCCATATATATTTTGTTCATAAAATTTCGGGGGGGGGGGGGGTTGAACCCCGAAACCCCCCCCGACTACGGCCTTGCCCAATTCAGGCCTGCTGTGGGAAAATCTTGGCTTTCCCCCTTCTCCTGTACTTTGCCGTCCGTTGATTAGAAAATACTGGGGACCACTGCTTTAATTTAATAATATATTGAAAGTGTCTATAAAGGGAGGGTGTATAGAAGAACGTCCCTTTGAATATGTGTATACAATTGGATTCCTCCAGGGAATATTTCAACGGCCAATATAATATCGAACCAGCTGATTAATGCTATGAGCTAGTAAAAATAATAGAGATATAATTAACTATATTATATAATTGATAATAAATAACACACAACCATTTTGACAGGTCCCTGTTGAGCCTAGATGCTTGGGTGGTTCCACGATGTTAGTCTGGTCTGTGAGTTTGTTGCTTCTCCCATTGTTGAAGTCGCCAAAATAAATTACTCTTAAGTTCACAGATTCATCACTATTATGATAGTTAATTTAAATGGGATACTGAGCCGTACACGTTTTAAAACACAAGATACCCTACTTTCAATATTACTTCACCTAGAGATTAGTCAGAAATTTACCATCCGAATAATTTAACTAGCACACACATACAAAAACTTATATATTTTAAGTACCACCCATAAGCCAAAAGAGAGTGCCTAGGACCTGTATTTAAAGTACAGCCAACTTCTAGATGCGGCAACTGGCCACATGATAAAGACATACTGCATATCATACTTATTACTATATATATTGCGCATACCTAGCCATTGCCCCTGCAATGAACAGCACTGTCTCTTTTGGATTGGCTGAAATGGCGTCACGAAGCTTCAATAATATATACATTGTTACGTCATTGAAGGAAAAGATGTAGCAGATTGCATACAATTTTGGTCGTCTTTGCTGTATAATATTATTACTGGTCCAGGCGTAGTAGGTTAATATATAGGGCTAGAGGCTGATTTGGCAGGCTATTTTTATTTGATCTACATTATTATTTTGTCTGGTGAATATCTTAAAATAATATTCAACGACCATTTTGAAAATAATTATAACAGATAAATAAAACATCCCGCTGTTGAACCTAAGCCTGTGATTCATCCATCCAATATAACAGATATAGATGCTGGTTGGAGGGTTTTTGATTAGACTCTTTATCAAATAGTTACTATGTCTTGTTATTTAACAAGCAATGCTGATCTTAAGGGGGATGGAAGGGGATGCGAGAAAAATTCAATGTTTTTTTTTTCAGTTTTTATGGCAAAACTTTTTTTGGCACAAATAATAATCACCATGTGTTCTATATACTAGAGCAATATTTTATTTATTTTAGCAAATAAATATTTTGCCATAAAAACTTCAAAAACACTGATCTAATCTTTGTGCCCCTTCCATCCCACCTTAAAGAGCGATGTTTAATAAACTGATATTCCACATAAGGTTGTAGAGGACGATTGATCGAAAGGAGAAATAACAAGATCGAGGCGGTTTATAATGATGACCGTGATGTTTCCCTGTTCACTCATGTCTTGCAGAGACTGTACCTTGCACCCTAATCATCAGGACATTGTCCTCCCACTACGAACCAGATACGTTATTACACCGTTCGTATCTCGTATATTACAACAAAAGTGTTTCATGACCTACGCTAAGAAATGGCGTGACTTTTTATTTTTTTTTATCTAAAGAGGTCTTCATTGCTCCCAATGAACCAGTTTTTTTTTTAATCTTCCTTCTTTCTTCGCTACATTGTAAGAAAATATCCTTGGGCTGTGTTTCTGGAAACCTCATTAGAATGGACAGTCCCAAGTTGTATGCGGGGATCTTGGAACAGTGTCTTCTAATACACGGTTAGCAAGACGATACAACATTGTATACAACATAGTAGTTGTATTATTATTTACTTCACGTCTTGCTGTCTGTACGGGCTAATCGCATTTTAATAACGTTAATATGGTAGAGAGGAGGAAGGTATAGTTTGGGGTAATTGTACATACATTTTCGTGGGTGGATAGTGGTAAAAACATTTAGAAGAAATAAGCTCAGCCCGGATTCAAAGGCCGACCCCTCTCGTCACAGGCAAACTAGACTGACATTTAGTTCACGTGTTCATTGGTGGTGTTAATAGTAATAATAATATTAAATTTAATGTTCCCTTCTTCCCTTAGTTCATTCCCAAACCGGTGAGAACGGGACTAAATGCCAGACCCATCTGGTCTGGTTTGCCGGGATTCAAATCCCGACAAGGTGTGCTGTGGGTTTGTTTTACTGTATGGTTTCCTCCTCCCATTCACGCATATGAATGTACATTTTATCTAAATTCTACCAGCCTGGAGAGAGGATGGGAGAAACCACACGAACAAATCAATGTGGAAAACCACCCATTGGGACACCCATTCGAGATTCGATTCTTGACCTCCCATCACCAGTAATCCAATATTTTGTGAGCCTGACGTATCAGACCAATTGAACAATGGTGTGGGCTAAACCGATCTTGATCCTGGTACTGAGATGAGTAGGTAAGTTTTTAGAAAATTACAGCATCATCCGGGAAAAGGATGGAAAGCTCTCAATGAATACGCCGTGGGGAAAACCACTGCCAGTGCACAAAACTGGGATTCGAACAAGATTAAGCTCTCCACAGACAGGAGCTGAACCATGAACACCAAATTCTCTACATGAATATCTCACCAACGTGACTAAAAGGAGTAGCTAGGTTTGATGGCGCCTGGGGCAAATAAATAAATGACACCTTTTGACAGCTGTTGTCCAGAATTTGGCTGAATTCTTATATTGGTAATCAAATGGCTACTCGTTAAAATATATATTAAAAATATACTTTTATTGTTAAAATGAAACTTATGCTGTTCTTAATATTGCTAATAAATTTGGCACCTAAGATAATTTTGCCCCAACTGCCTCACCCTAGTTACGCCACTGCCGGGCGGGCGGCGAGGGTGAATTATAGAATTAATCAACATCAAATGCTAATCTTTAGAACCAGGGACTCCATTAAAGACTAACTATCCTTCATCTTAGCCGAGGTTGTAGCGCGTCTATACCGATGTTATAAGAACCCCAGATTCTACTCACGAGCGGGTATTTCTGTTTATAAGTTGTGGCAAATACATATTGGTAAATATTATTCTTCATACATGTAATACTATGTTTAGTACACTATTTATAATATATATACCTAGTATATTATATAAAGTATGTATATATAGCATGTAGGCTATTCATATTATATATCATGTGTGTATGTTATATATAAAATATATATTATTATTGTATTATAAATGTATAATAATATTTTATGTAATTTATATATTAAATTGTGTATTATATATTATATATAATATATATCTATAATATTAATATATACATATATATTTATATAATAATATATATAAATATATTATATTTAATAATATATAATATTTATATTATATAAAATATATATAATATATATTATATATATATTATATTTTATATTATAAATAATATATTTTAATATGTAATATATAGTAGGCCCTATATGTAATATATATAATGTATAATAATTATATTCAATGTATTATATCTAATATATTTAATGTAATATATGTAATGTTTTATATATGTATCATACATCATATGTATTTTATACATATAATATACATATTAGACAATATAATTTATATATATATATTATATATACATATATATATTAACTATAATTTATATATATAGCATATATAATATATTGTATAATATGTACCTATAGTATATTATATTAAATATATAGTATATAATATATATTTTACGGTCACACATACTAAAATAAATGTTCATTTTGCTGAAAACATAAACACAATGAAATATAGGCCAAGTTGCAAAAGTGCGAAACTCGATTCTTGAGAATTATTATGCTGTCTACGCGTGAGACCTTGCTCAACAATTGACATGAAAATAAAACATCCGAGCTTCCTTACTTTGTTACTTTTATTTTACTAATATGTATCATTTCAATTCAAAGAAACCGAGCACTTTTTACGTAATTCCGGGAAATAAACAAAAGCAAACAAATAAAATAAACATTTTATTCAGACCCTGTTTACTGTAAGAAAGAACAACACACAAACATACAAGGTGAATGAGATGTTTATTTTTTGAAAACTTTATTAAGGGCGTCGCCTACCTAAAGGTAAATTATACTTGTACTACATTATTTCTTATCGGAATTGCAGACTTTAAGTTTCAAAACCACTAGAACTATCCTCTGATATTACCTTAGACTATTTTGTTGTTAGCTTGCTAACGGAATAGCTTCATTTGTCCTCTAACCATTTACTTTGATTTCAATATCATTGAAAGTGAGCTAAATTCATATTTTCATAATCTATCTTGAAATTATCAAACCAAAAATGTAGTGTTTTTAATCAAGGGGACATGTCAATACTTTTTGCATCCATTTTGGAATTAATCCTATTTTCAATCAACAGCTCACTTCTTAAATAACAAGGGATTTTTGGACGTTTGCAAAATGTATCAGCGCTCCGATAGGGCCCCCTTAAGTTAGGGGATGCGAGAAAAGTTCAGTATTTTTGTAGTTTGTATGGCAAAACTTTTTTGTCAAAATAAATTAAATATCGCTTCACTACAAACAAAAAGTTTAATTTTCTTTACATGGTGACCTCAACATTTCTTGAATATATCTGTCAAGTGTGTACTGGAATTTAATGACAACTTTTTCTCTTCATTTAAAAAGTTTGTCTTATAGTGCTAATATGCTCATTTCAACAACTGATGAAGAAAATGTGAAGAAAATTAAATTCTATGTTTGTAATGAAGCAATTTTTTTTTTGTCCAAAATTGTTTTGCAAAAACACTGGCCTTATCTCGCTTTTCCTACATCCCCACCTAAAGATTACATTACTAACAACCACCCCCGAGGACTCAATTAATAGGCCTGTCTTGGAGCTTCCTGTCTTACTAAAGACACATGGCTAGTGGCGTGGTTCTGACTGCTGACTGTTTCCAGGAAAAGCAGAGTTAGTTGAAACTAAACTCCGCTTAGCTTGTAAGATTGCAGTCTTACCTTTACCGATTACAGTATGGTCTTATCTTATAATCTGCGTGAATGTAACCCGTCAAAATGAGTATTAGGCTAGATGAATTACCTGTGAATGGTTCTCCAACACATTAGACACTCGTTGCTGGCTATCACAAAAATACACCCTCATGTGGGGTGTGGGGTGCAGAGATTATGAATGATTGATAAATAAGGTTAAAGTGGGCTTTAAATTCATTTTTATAGCACCGTGTCTCCCTACACTTTGGGTTATACAAATTATGTATTAATTACATTAATGTGTTGGGGTTTGTAAGTTTTAAAGCAATCTAGGAAATACCTTAATGCACCCGACTGGGATTAGACCTCAATCTCCGTCTTCGACAGCCTATCTATCGCGAGAGTAGCGCCTTAGACCATGCGGCCACCGAAGCGGTGGCTTTGCTTTGCTTACCCTGGTAACATTCCACGACATGCCACTGATAATGGGGAGGAGGAAGTTAAGATTTAGATAAAGTGCAACCGTGTTACGTAGTGAGGGAGTGTGGAAAAATATTTAGGGAAAGGCCATCCCAGAACACCCGGCTGGGATTCGAACCCCAACCTCCCGGAACAGGAAAATCAGACCAGACGAGGATGGCGTCTTATCCGCGTATCCATCGATGGTTCCTCCTTGTTGAGCTTGTAAAATGTATTAACTTTGCACTAAAGTTCGACAAAAAATAAAGTATATGCTGACAGATCAATAAGTATCATTGCGTAACTATCATTTCGTTTGTTTTGTATATTTTATTTCAATAAACGAGTAAAAAAGTCTAGTTATGAAAATCACAACTCTAGTTATTAGGTTTAAAAAAAAATTTCTTTACTAAAAGATTTTCTTGAGCCAAATGTTTTATAAATGGTTTTGATAATATATTTTGTTACAAACAACACAAAATATTTAAATAGTTTAATGATTATTTGAACGGTATTTTCCTAACTTTTCTGGGCCTCTTAAGTTGTCATCTTGTCTCGCACAGTCTATTATTGTTTCTTTACATGAACTTACTAAACAGCTTATATTTCTAGAACAAACACAAACCATTCAGTCCCTTAGGAGTCACCTAATCGTCGTGAAAAAAAAATATCCCCAAATTTAAACATTGATAATTATTTTTCGGACATGGGGAATCATACATGGATACCCTTATCTCAGTAGACATACGTGCTACTAACTAACTTGATGAGTCAGATAATTTTGGTTTCTTTCGGATGCTGTACTTGGCAAGATTCTAGGAAATTAAGACTAAGGTGTGGAAACTCCATTAATGGGTTCTACAATCTACATATTCCAACTTGGATAGTAAAATAACTGATTAAATATATTCAGTCAACTTTCACGATACTCTTTTTGTAAATTTTAATTATTTCCATATGTTTGATATATAACTAATTAGTTGAACGTCCAGGGATTGAACCCCCAGTCCCAGTGTTCTGTGGAACCCTCTTGAACTCCCTGCCTGGACAACAAACTACCTCACCAAACGTTACAAGAATAACACCACAAATCTTACACCAATTCATGTTACTCTGTGATGCATATTCATAATGCCATATTAGGCTTCATCTTAGGTAGTAGATAGGCACCTACCTAAGATGAAGCCAGTTTCCCTAATATCTGGGATAGAACCGATGGGCCCTTATGTTTGGGATGTTCCTATTCGCAAGAATTTAAACCATAAACTAGAATGGAATCTCGTCACCACTGTGTTAGTATTCGTCTCAATCCTGCCATAGTTCCTTCTTGCCCAGGTCTGACTATCACCCCAGAAGAAAATCCCTTCACTGTCCCCAATGTTTACTCACACAAGTTTATATTTACTTTGTACTGACTGAGTAACATTTTATTTATATTTGAAATATTACTAGTGAAAGGTTTGTATGGAGGACTGTTCCCTGCTCATCTTACTCATTTTTTCACTCCGAATGTTACTACTGGTTAGGTCTATACGAGTTTTACTCCAATTAAGTGTAAATGAGGAAAGTAGAGTTTTAGATTAATGTATCCGCATTCGCGTGAAGTCAAATCACGCTGGTTGGTTTACCTCGAAATTGTGTGTGTAGATTGAGCTCAGGAAAGGAGTATTAGAGCGTTCGTTATGCCTTACAATAAGAGGTGGCTTGGCTCTCGGCTCTCGGCTCGTAGCGAATTGGCCTTGAAAAGACCCAGGAGGAATAGCGGGAGTATTAGGGCATCATGTCTTACAGGAGGTAGGTTGCAGTTGAAGACTCGTAGTAAATTCACCGTGTAAAGACCGCAGGACGTATTCCCGGAAACCAAACAGTTTCTTCATGATTTGTCAAGTATAGAATGATTTTGGTAGGAAGAACAGTAGAAGTTAGTTACTAAAGTTACTAAAACCATTTTAATATATTCATACATAAAGTCATGTCATCTGGAGATGTTACTTTTTATAGATATTATCAATACCTATCAAATAACGCAAATAATATAAGAAAATGTTATCAATGTTGGTCGCAAATAAATATATTTTGATTTTCTCTACTGTTCTTCCAACCAAAATCAGGGTATAGGCATAGCTTCGCGATTTTTTAAACATTCCTAATTAATGTCCCTCCTTTACCCCCTTCCTTCCACCCACGCAGTTTGAAGGTTAACGTTGAAGGTTGAATCAGACAAGTCTGTGCTGGGACCGAGGATTGAACCACGGACCCCCAACACAGAAGTCTGACACCTTACCCCTAGACCACCAGGTCACCCACTATAAATAGATTAAATAAAAAATAGAGGCATCAAATCATCAAAAATGCAAGAAGATTATTCAAAATAGCTTCTGAGAGCATCCAATTTTTCAATATTTGCCTGAAGAGGTCCACTTTAAATATCTTCAAGAGACATTTAATTTTTTAATTTTTACCAGGCGAGGACACTCCAAATAGCTTCTAGAGTAACACAATTTTCAAAAATTTGCTGGGAGAAGACCACTTGAAATATCGTCTTTAATAGGCATAATTCTAAGCGAAGAATAGCTTCTAGGGCATTCCAATTTCAATAGGTTTAACGGAAAGGACACCTCAAATAACTTATAAAGACTCTAATTTTCAAAAAATATTTTCTAGAAGTTTAACGGGGATGGATCTCTCGCCCTCCCAAAAATCCCTCTTTTATACTAACGACACCTAGAAAAATAAGGTTTAGCCGCTACTGAAGTTGAGTATTACAAAGAGAGGGAGGTTCGTACTTTGCCCTTGGTTTGAGCACTTGACTGGCCTGGTGGTTGGTATTGTAATGGGAAAAAAACTACAAGAAAATGTTTTCTGAACAGGTTGTAGAAACTTTGGACAGAATCATAGCTCGCTTAAAATAAGTGTTAATTATTATTCTCCTATGATAAGGCCACGCATGCGCTCATATATATATATAGTCATTGCAAGACCCTAAAGGTGACATCTTATCTAATCCCACCAACAGTTTAATTTATGTAGGACAAATCTTCATTGTGATTTCCGTTAAGAGTAGGATTTGTAATAGCACAAGATAGATTTACATATTGCCAGGGGGTCTACAGATTCAAACAGACCAGTTTTAATGACTTTTAATCACTATTTCATCACCTTGACATAGTTATTACCCACACCGGTGAGCACGCGGACTTTACGTCAAGTTAATATAGTCTGGTTTACCAATAATGGGGAGGTTGAGGTTCAAATCTCAACAGGATGCACTGGAAAGAGGGGTTTTCTCTCATCCTTTCTCAAAGCTAATGCGGGGGCGTTTAATTTTAAATACCCTTCTCATACCTACTCCCTAGATCAGGGATGGCAAATCTATGCCACGCGAACACAATTTTGGTGACACGCTGATATGAAAAAAAAAATGAACATTAAATAGCCTACATATTTTCTTAATGTGGTATAATTTTTTGAAGTCACTATCCCGACACCCATGTCATTCAATGTCATCATGTCACGATGAAATTGCATTGGCTTGTACTTGAGTGCATGTTGTGTGTTGTTGTTGGAGACAGCAATTTATGAACTGAAAACAAATATCTTAGCTAGTGAAACAAACAATGTTTCAAACTAATATGTAAGAGATTCGTTAGGTTGATTTTGTTTTACATATCAATTTATTGCCTTTTTTACCCGCTTCGGTGCTGTAGTTGGCTAACGCACTAGACGTGTTGAGCTCGACCGCCGAGGACGGGGAGATTGAGGTTCGAATCTCGGTCGGGTGAACTGGGGGTGGTTTTTCCTAAATTGTTTTTCACTCTCCCTCCACGCAAATGCGGGTTCACTTCCTCTAAATTCAACCCTCCCATTTCCTAATCCATTAGCGTAATTAGTACTTAAGCGTATAACCCGAACGGTTAGTAAGACGCAGTGCTAAATATTAATTAATTGCCTTTTTTTTTTCAACGAAGGTGATACTTTCAATATTTTTACTTTTAAGTAATTAATATTGTCTATGACACTCACTTTAGCCGTTTAGTAAAATTTTCCTTCTTTAAAATTCAGACATTATGAAAATATTCACAATTTGATTCGAGTTATTCATTACATTTCATAATATTCAACAAGTTTTATTTTTAAATACTCATTAAAAACATAAATAAGAGGTGGTACACTAGGCAAGTTCAAAGTTCAGCTGGTGTCTATCTAAGTGGCACACTAGTTGTAAGAGTTTTGTCATCCCTGCCTTAGATTAAGTCGATAGTAGCCCTTGTATTTATGTACCAAGTAAAGTAATAAACATAATTTAACACACATAATTATATGCCAAGTTAAATGGTTGGATATGTAAAGTTTACACTGTTTCACACAATGAAGAATGTTTTGAAATATGATAGTAAACGAATATAGTGAATTGTTTCATTTTATTTCCGTTTATAAAAGAACACACTAATCGTTTACTATGACAGTTATTTTGATACTAAGATATCCTGGTACATTTTTCTTCAAATTCCTCTCAGCAACATCACACAGTTTGCTAAAAATATTTCTTGAATTTTGCACACGTGTGGTGAAATACCGACCACTATTTTCATTCGAGGAAAAAAGTTGTGAAAGAAAGAAAAACTCATGATTACAAAGGAACGGAATTTGAAATCGGAGTGACTTAATGTTTTAGTTTTTATTTGTAGAAACGTTCTGTGTATATTTTTAATGATATGAAAGTAAACTTCTTTCACATCCTGATCAAACTTTAAAAAAATCGTGCTCACGTAGGGATAGAGGGGAGATAACTTTATTTAATGTTTTCTTTTTAAAAAAAATAATTCTTGTAGAAATGAACTATTCTTTTTTAATTTTACGCTTACCAGCAATATTATTAACTGATTAATTTAATGTATACGAGGAAAGATGTATTTCTCACCGCGTCTTAATACCCAAACGAATTGTATGGATATAATAATTAGGCTACATTATGTTGGTAGGGATGTAGAAGGTAGAATTTAGAATTAATATGAATTTGAATCGAGAGAGAATGGAAAACCATTATGGGAACACCTCTTAGTATGCCTGGCCAGAATACAAACTCCAACATCTCCGTAACCAGAACATTAGATCAAATGTTCCAGTCTGCGTGCCCAACGATGCGCGTCATACAAAAACTATTGTAAGTCATTTCTGTTTGATCTCTACACTGTAATGCAGGCTTAGTTAAACTGCGGCTGGCGGACCAAGTGCGGCCCACCATCTTTCTTTGTGCGGCTCACCACTTGTATTTGTTCAGCCCACCACCCTCTCGTTGTACGACTATGAGGTAAGATGTTTAATTATATTGGGACATGATACCTATCAATCCAATTTTGATGTGAACCATATTTTGAAATAAGGGATGTGAAATAAGTATCGATACTTTACTAATATCTATATTTTCTTTTCGATATTAGTACTTTTTATTCAATACTTTTCTTTGCTCCACGCCTTACTACCCGTACGAGTTATACGCTTATGTTATAATCACTTTAATGGTTTTAGATATATGGAAGGCTATATTTATAGGAAGTGCACACAAATTTGCGTATAGGTAGAGTGGAAAACTATTTTGAAGAAAAAAAACTCAGTACCCTGACCGAGATTCGAGCCTCGATATCCCCGTCATCGGCAGTCCAGTCTACTGCGAGAATAGCACCTTAGACAATGCGGCCACCGAAGCTGGTTCCAATACATTTTTACTCTATACTTTTACTTATATGAGTACTCACAGACCGGTATTGAAACAAGCAACCGTTTGGTTGCTGAGCGTCTGTCTGTTTTCCAAAGCAGGAGATACTTTAAATAAAACAAGGAACAGACTTTTGGGGAAAATAATGGCTAGACTCCTATTATATTTCTCAGTGAATGCAATGAAGAAGACTGAGAGTTGTAAGATACTTTAAATGATTTTCTAAACGTTCTTTGTTGGTTATTGATTCAAAGCTTCACCAACAAGGCAAGTTCTCTAACTTTCAGGGTTAAAAAAGGAAGGTACAAGATAGAGGGAAAAGATGTATTTTTAATAAAAGAAAAGGTTTCGTAATATCCATCATACAAATTTATTTTACCTTACAACATAATTATACTATAATATTGTTAGTGTTTTAATAATTCTGAAAATACTATTATAATGCAAACGTTGTCTGTTTTTTATCACTATATTAAAAACACGTTTCTCCAAATAAGATTTCGATACCTATGTTTAATGTTATCGATACTTTTGTTTCGATACCTCATCCCTAGGTGGGGGAATACACAGAGAGGCAATGGGATACACAAAGAGATTGTAGGCCACATAGAAGAATGGAATGAGTTGCACAAAGATAGATGTTGGGCTGAACAAATACAAGTGGTGAGCCGCACAAAGAAAGATGGTGGGCCGCAGTTGGTCCGCCAGCCGCAGTTTAACTAAGCCTGCATTACAGTGTAGAGATCAAACGACTTACAATAGTTTTTGTATGACGCGCATCGTTGGGCACGCAGACTGGAACATTTGATCTAATGTTCTGGTTACGGAGATGTTGGAGTTTGTATTCTGGCCAGGCATACTAAGAGGTGTTCCCATAATGGTTTTCCATTCTCTCTCCATGTAACTTCGTATTCATTTTCCTCTAAAGTCTACCTTCTTTTAAAAGTCATAAAAGGGTGAGATTAGTTCATTTTCAAGGGCGTTTCACGCAAAATGTCGAAACTCTTAGGACTAAGTAAATGATTATAAACAGATATAGTCTTTCAATAAATAAATTATATAATATGGCTACAACAGAACATTCTAATATAATTGAGGATTATATAAGGGGTTTTGAAACTTCGGAACTGCAATTTCCAAAGTAGATAGCACGTTTTGTTGATACTACTCTTCAAATAGGTGAGTGCACTTAAGTAGGAGTGCAGGGAATACGAGAAAAGAAAGTTAAGGGTTTTTGCAGTTTTTATAACAATTTTTTTTTTGCCAAAATAAATCAAATATTGCTCCAGTAGAAATATTTAGTTTAATTTTCTTTACATGGTGATCTCAATTGTTCTTGAATATTTGTGATGAGTGGATTATCATTTGATGAGAAACGTTTTTAAGAACAAGAAAAAGTTGTAATCAAATACCAGGACACCCTTTACAGATGTTCAAAAACTATTGAGGTCACCACCTGAAGAAAATTAAACTATGTTTATAGTGGAGCAATATTTGATTTATTTTGGCCAAAAAAAGTTTGTGTTATAAAAATTGTAAAACACTTTTTCTTGCGTTCCCTACACCGATCCACTTTAGTGAAAGGAAAATGACAAAGAAAGTGACTGCACTCCAGTGAGTCGTGGGGTTGGGTGTAATAGGGTCAAGGCCGTAGTCAAGGGGGGTTTTGGGGGTTCAAACCCCACCTAAAAATTTTATGAACAAAATATATATGGCTTTATTTATGGTTCAAACAATATCAAAATTAAGGTAAAAGTACAAATTAGGGGGCTGTGTTACCATAATACGCACTTAAGAGAGTTTTAGAGGTGTTTAATATTTATAATTTTTTCTAGCCTTCGGCAGTTAGTGGGTTATGTTGCCATAAAAAAACACTTCAGATAGCTTCTAGAACTGTTTATCATTTAGAAATTTTTCCAGCCTCCGGCAATTGGGGGATGTGCCCACCGAACCCCCACCCCCCTGAAATTATTGGCTGGCTACGGCCATGAGTAGGGTAGAGGTTTATTTCAACCCCCGATGTCAAAAGTGAGATGCTTAGTGGTCAATATACACCATATCTAATAAACCCTATCTCCAACGGGATCTTTCAAACGTTAGTTTTCATTATTTGAAAATCTTAACCTAAAGTCTAATTTATGAGAGCACGCGCTGTAATCTTCTTTCACGACCATAAACAAGGACCTAAATTATTTTGGGCTTATGTTCGTGCACTTGTCACGAGCATAGCGAGATTTCCCACCTTATTTACCTGTTTCGGTGACAATAAAATTGTTTAAAGATAGCGTATGTTATGTAACCGACGTATTACAAACATGACACGCTCCGGGGCAAAGGCATTCAGTTTGGGTCAATTTGTTTCTTTGATTGGTTGTCAAGTTTAACTCAAAAATAAAATGGCACGCACTACCTGGAACGAATAACTTAACATAGATTTTGACATATAATTCCAATTTTCACCTTTAATTTTCACCTTTTTAATCAAAGCGTGCTTTAAATTACTTTAACTAACAGATGTTGTGTGATTGGCTTGTGCTCTCGAATTTAATTCGATAAAAGGAGATTACATTTTATCGGGTTGAAATTTTCAACAGCAGGAATTGAAGAAATTGGTTCAGTGAATATTGTGCACTTGGGCCGTTTCAATTCTTACATTTTCTCTTGAGAAGACGAACAGGTAAAACAATATATTACTTTTCTTTTCTATTCAATTTGATTATTTCCATACATATTAGTTACACTAATGTAGAATGCATGAGGAAGGTAGAATGTTTTAGGAAATTTACCCACAATTGCGCGGAAGGAAAGTGAGAACCCATTTATGAAATACTACTTCCAATACACTCGCTCGGGACTCAAAAACCAACCTCCTCGTCACCAGCAAACAAGACTAAATGAGCTTGACATTTAGACATCGTGCCCGTCGATGCGCTTAGTCTTACTATTTTATGTGATAGCTCAGTAGATTGCTTCATTTTTGTGGATTGAAAGGGGAAGATTTTAATGTGAGCATTAAATTTGGTTTTGATATCAGAGGCGTATTTTGGGTTGTTTCTGGGGCAAGAAGGCCTGACGGACTTTCCTCTTTTAATACACAAATGGAGTAGACCCTATTGCTAGTACAGTCCCGTCAAGCCTTGCTTACCTTGGCAACAACCCCCAATCCAGCCCTTATTGATATAAAAATATACAATACCCGATATTATGATATTGATATTGTTAGAAAAAAGTCCTATGGTATTGTTAACTAAATACAACAAAATCTAAATCAAAATAACAAACAAGTTATTTTATTCCACATTTTATGTGTGTGCTAGCAATGCAGTATTTCTCATTTCTTTTAACGGTAAGTTGCTACTTATTATAATTATTTTATTTTGGATTATTTTGACATTTTAACATTATTTTGAAACTAGCCTCAAAATATTGTATTGCCATCTGACCTTTAAAATTGCGTTAGTATTTATTTTATGGGGTGAACTAGCCTAAAAAGACATACCATTCTTAAGTTTTGAAATATATTCTAAATAGTTTTTTGAAATTTAAATATTCTCCTTTTTTAATTATAGTATAAAGGCATTTAAATAAACACTAAAACATATAACTCTAAATGTAATTACTTGGTAAGATATATTAGTACAAAAAGAGAGTACCATGTCATTTTATATTTACTCTATGGATAAAATGATATACTTTAAACCATACACAGAAAAACATTGAACACAATAAAACAGAACCATATAATATTATGATGTATGCAGTATTAATCTGTTAATTTAATTACGTGAGTTATTTATGTTTTGGGTGTGGTTAAGGAGGCTTAACAATTCATGAGTATGTTTTGAATTGTTGCATTGTTGAAGTCGTATAATATTATTTTAAATAATAAAGACTAAAATAATTAAGACATCATATAGGGTGAAATGACACACTATGTTATTTACCCTTAACAGTGGTATGCTATTTTACCCCAAATCATAAACTATGTCTTTATAATTAATTCTATATTACAAATAATACAACCTAATGCACTTGAAGTAACACGAGTCATGGCCACAGAAAAATTACTTATCCTTTAATATGTTTGTTGTCAATGAAAGCAAACACAGAATAATATATTCAACTAAGCAGCTTTTCACTTTTTGTTTAGTAACGTCTGAAATATCTTCTGTGCACGTCAGGCATTTAAAGAGTATCAATAACCCTAACTAAGAGTAATGTAATATCCTTCATTTAGAAAAAAACAAACGCATTTGTAGAAAAAGAAAAAAAGCCAATATGTCATTTCAGGCTAATTTCCCCTACTCGTGTCAAACAAACGCCAAAATACTGTTTACTTTAATATTTATTAAAGTGATAGCATATTAATAATCAAATGAATAAGCAAATGACTGGACACATAAAATGTAACAGAAAATCAACTATCATAATATATATAATTCTTCTGTACGTGTGTATGTCAATAAACTCCTCCTAAACGGCTGGACTGATTTTGATGAAATTTTTTGTGTGTGTTTGAGTGGGTCCGTGGATGGTTTAGATCCACAATTGGACCCGGTAGGTGGCGCTGCAATCGGGTTCTAGGATTTATTTTTTAGGGAAATTATTTTGGGGGGATTTTTTGGGGGGGATTTTTTTATTTTATTTTTTTAGATTTTTTTATTATCAGAACATGTAACCTCAAAATTTCACCCCACCATCACCACCCCCAATATTTATCATAATGAATATAATATTAATAATTGACCGTTAAAAAAATCATAAGTTCATCAATAATTGACCGTTAAAACCTTCTGAAAAGTTCATGAATAATTGAACTTTTGAGAATAATTCGTAGTTATGTTTTTTTTCGATAGAGCTGATATTTGTGGAGTTGTGGGCGCAATGCCAAAAATGAAAAGATGTTTTACTTTGTATGTTGTCTTGACAAACACTGAATTTGTAATATTTGTGTTACTCACTGTGAATTTGTAATTGTGATGATCACATAGTGTTTGTTTTATTATCGAAATAAATTATGCCACCCAAACGAAAAGCCAACGATCGGGCAGGACAACGTCTGTCGGGTCCGCTAGTAAAAGTATAAAAGATACACGCGAGTCCCACTTGTTTTGTTGAACAAATTACTAATGGCGCGTTCTATGTCACAATACTTATTCTCCAGATAAAAGATTCGTTGCAAAAAGTTCCTTAATCCCCCCTATATATAGACCCTATCATATAAATTATTTTCATAATTATATATATGTATAAAATTATGAAAATGATCTTGAAACTGTGAGTCCACAGTAGAAAAGTGTTTTATTAGTGATAGTATTTGCACCATAAGATTCTGGTATGAATAACACTCTTTAATAGCTATAAAAGCTAGGAAAAGCAATTTTAATGTATTCATACGTCAAGTCATAAAATCTACAACCATCACGTTGGATAGATACTATCAATACCTATAGGATAATATTAACAATATAGTAAAATGTTAACAATGTTGACCACAAAAAGATATGTATTTTCTAAACTGTTCTACCAAAATCACGGTAAAGTTTACTGTTTCTGTCCATCGGAATTGTGGTGAGGTTACCCGCGCCCCTGAACGCTAATCAAATAATGTTGTAGCTACAGATATCATCTTGTCTGGTTTCCCGGAAATCTCCCGGTCCAAATCCCTGCTGGGTGTACTGAGTTTAGTCCCCCCCCCCTCCTCCCCCGAATGTAAATTTGTTAAAAGCCCAGATGCGGGGGCACGGGGAGGAAAAAATATTGTCAGTAGCGAATTATATCTAGTCTGAAGATACAGGATGGCTAGGGTAATTGATAAGCTAACAGTAACTTAAAACTATCTAATCAAAGCAAACTTATCGAGAAAAGTGACTGGCATAAGCCTGGGGAGAAGATAGAAAGCCCAAATAAGGCCCTTCCCCAAAAATATGTACCGTGTCAGGGATTCACACACACACTATCCTTGCGTCCAAACCTCCCGAGTTTGCGGGTATGGGTGATAAAGGGGTAGGAGGGGCCTATGTAAGCTTTTTTTTCACCGCAGTAAATAAGTATCGCATGCGTAGCAAACATTTTAATGTACTGCAGATAAATACTTTTTTTTTTATTTTGCCCTCGTTAATTTTTTTTTGTTCCGATTTTTTTTTTTTCGTACCTAAGTTCGATTCGTGCACAGGAAGAACCAATGCTTTCTGCCCCTCGCGATACTGTCACGCACGCTCGCACGCATCGGATTCGTTGAGGCAACACACAGACTCACTTCACGTACTTGCGTCAGTTGCGTGTAGAGAATCCACGTGCACGCGCGTGCGAATAAAAAAAAATAGCGTTGCGTGCGTACGTAGAGCCGTGTGTTCCCACCCAGCCATCCATCCAATCAGAAGTTCAACTCAGCCACGTCTATTTGCCTCTATGTGTGTGTGTGTGTGTGTTGTGTGTGTGTGTGTGTGTGTGTGTGTGTGTGTGTGTGTGTGCTGTGTGTGTGTTTCCACTGGCAGTTTTAGTTCAACTTTACAACTGTTAAGTTTGGCACGGCCCGTTTTTATCACTTAAAAATTTCCTACCTCACCTATCGGGTAACTCGATTTAGTTATCACTTAATCATTTTTAAAATAACGGCAGTTTAGTTTAGTGTTTTTTTATTTTTAGTCAAGTGAAAGTGCAATCAACTTGGTGTAGGCTCGATGATATATATCACTTTGTCTTAAGGGGCCCGTTGTTTCACCACGAGGGTGTCATTAATTAAAATATGTATTTTATATAATTTCTTAATTTTACTAAAGTAGTTCAAACCAACTCTGCGCGAGTGTTAAGAGCGGTGTTACCTAAGGCAACTACTATGAAAAGCAAACATAACAGTTTAATTTATTATAATAGACTCACGTTTTCTAAAAAATATATTTTATCTTGCCAACGGGGCCGCCTATCGGAGCGCTGAAATGCGTTGCAGACGTCCAAAAATTCCGAGTTATTTATGAAACGATTTATTATTTTTTTAAAATGGCTCACGTCAAAATGGAGGTAAAAGGTATCAGCATGTTCCTAAAGGATTAAAAACCTTTCGTTTTAAGATTTACAATTTAAAAAGGATCTATGAAAAGTTGAAATAAAATAATTTTCAAGGACATTCAAGGTGAGATGTCACAGTTCTGAGGTCAAAGTGACCGGTCAGAAACGTTGATATAGCCTTTCTTAAACAAATAAAGCTGTCATTTGTTAAAAGGGTAATAAAAGAACATTATTAGATAATTGAGGATTGTTTTAGTGGTTTTGAAGATTCTGGACCAACATTTTAATATGAAATACCGCAGTGGGAGGATATTTCCCTTCAAGGAGGCGGCACCCTCTGTAGTTATATTATTATAATAAAGAGTGGGGTGATGTTTTTCAAAGTTATTTGATACATTATATTTGCACTCATTGACTTGCCAGCTATTTAAACACGTTTGAAATTAATTTCTAATCAAATTAAACCCGAAAAGGAAGCTCTATTGCTGAAGCGCGCTCTTTACTGTCTGATTAAAATATGCTTTACAGAAAACATATTATTTAAATAGATTTTTAAAAATCTTGTAGTTTCATCTAATTTTTGTTTTTATACGGTGGCTAAATTAATAACCATGGATTATGCTAACAGTTTTCCCATCTGTTCGTTTCTGTGTTGTATTTTATGAGTTCCGCCAAACGATATTTTTTAGATTATTTATACAAAAAAAAAGTTTTAAACTTAACTAAGGGGGTGAAGTAGAAATTGTCTCCTTTCGAGCGCCATCTAGCTGCGGACTTTTAATTCGTTTTTATCAGGCCTAATTAGAGAGCCAAACTATTTAAATTAATATAAACAAAATCAACCTTTTTGTTTTAAACATATCTGCTTATCCCCGTTCTCCCTAATACAACATATTATCCACTCAAATTATTTTTTTGTTTGCTATTTAGCACGCTTCTAATTATTTGTTTAATATTGCAGTTAACTTTCAGAAACAAAAAATTGGCATTTAGGTAGATAATTTTAAATTTTTGACGGAAACCTATATATTTTAATCTAGCCTCAAACTCGATGTGATCTTAGGCTATCCGAAGTTTTTTGTATTTTTTTTTTCGAAGTGCAACCATTCTGGAAATTCTCAAAGACCAAACAATGACGCCGTCAAATAATTGTGAATATTGTCCTTACTAAAACAAGTGAATCGTGAAGGGAATATTCCAAAGATAATATATTTGGAGCAAATATAACTTGAGTTCCATTTGTTCATGCATTGATCGAGTCATCGAAAGACAAAAGTTTCTTCTGGATTTACTCAAGCGGTATAGTTTTCACAGTAAGTAGAACTTCTACTGGAGCTACAGAATTATTGCTTAAGAATGTACTTATCGAAGAATAACTGAGACTTCTCATTTAAATGTAATTTTACTTAATGTTTAAACAATTGCAATAGCAATGTTGAAAGTTATGTAAAAATGAAATTTAGATGTTAATATTATTTATGTTTTTTTTTATTTGTAAAGCCTTCTGCCTTTAAGTTGTATAAACATATAACTAGGCCCTAAAATGTTGTTATAGCCAGTGGCGGAGCTTGGCGCCTACCCTCCCCCCTCCTTGGTGCTTAAAATAATGCGCCTCCTTTATCTACCCCCTCCACTTAGCCCCTATGCCGCTTCATTGTTAAAAAATTTCACTTTTTTAAATCTCGAGGGTTGTATTATTTATTTTATACATAAATATTGTTTAAATATTAACGGTTACATGTATAATTAATGTTTTAATTTTTTTTCTAATTTGTAATTTTATTTGGCAACAGTTTGGAGAAAAGAATCAAAAAGTATAGGATTGGAACGAATGTCTGGAAGAAGTAAAATCAAAATGTAAACTGTGCAATATATTTACTTCTATAAAATAGTATAACAGTTTCTTACAATTTTTTTTATAAAAATGCATTAAAAAATACATAGCCTTTTACAAAATAATCTGAAACTTCTTTCTTCGGTACTTTGATGAATCATCGTGTATATCTAAATATTAATTCAACAGAAAAATCACAGAATGCTCAAAACTTCGGAAATAAAGCGCTGGTTGAAAAACGTATATGTACAATACAATACGCATCCCGTCCTCAATTTGATAAAATTAAATTGTACCTTTAATGTTTTTACTGTTTCTTCTCAGAACTAACGCACTAACTTAAAAAAAAAACTCCCAAAGCTCTCTCTGAACCTCCATTTCCCCTCCCCTCCACCCTGCGCGGTTGGAGGGGGTGGAGGTCCGTAGCTCCACCACTGATTAGAACATCGATTTCTATTAGATGTTTTATTGACAAACTATAATTTGTGCTCGAGTATTACTACCCCCTCGGGCACTAATGGGGTTGGAATGAGGCGGGTAGAATCAAGAGGAAGTGTAGCCGCATTAAAGTGAAAGGAGACTGGGAAAACATTTAAGAAAAATAACCCAAATACAACCAGCTGTGATTATAGCCCGATTCCCCCGTCACCAGCAACCCAGTTTATTGCAAACCTGATGCCACAGACCATGCGGCCACCGTTGCTGGTAATAACTTTTTTATATTTTTCATTTATTGAATATTTAACGTGCACTTTCTGAACCGACTTATTTTACTAGCACACGACTTATAAACTAACTTAAATCTGAACAGACACAACATCCAAACCCCGGTCGTTAATTTATCAATGTGAAAGGGAAAGGCCACATTTCACCAATTATAAATGTTTCGGCCATGCCGGGAATCGAACCTGGGACCCTTAGCTCAGTATTATTATTATTATTTAGCACCGCGTCTTACTACCCGTTCGGGTTATACGCTTAAGTACTAGTTACACACTACCCGTTCGGTTATACGCTTAAGTACTAGTTACACTAATGAATTAGGAATTGGGAGGGTTGATTTTAGAGGAAGGGAACCCGCATTTGCGTGGAGGTAGAGTGGAAAACTATTTAGGAAAAACCACCCCCAGTTCACCCGACCGAGATTCGAACCTCGATCTCCCCGTCCTCGGCGGTCGAGCTCAACACGACTAGCGCGTTAGCCAACTACGCCACCGAGGCGGGTCTTAGCTCAGTAGACAGACACGTTACCGACTTAACTAAGGTGTCTGACAACTTTTTATATATATAAAAAAATACAATCGTATGTTTGAATTGAAGAAAGGCTCGACGTAGCAGGTGAGTCGGGTTGGATATCAGATGCATTTAAGTGACACAAGATGAAAGTCTACACTGCACCCTCAACTACCCCTCTCTCTCCCCTTCAAGCTCATCCCAGATGAATAGATAGATATCCACAAGCGCGACAGGCCAACAGGGTGGCTACCAGGGAGGTCTCTCGTGCCGAAATTACACGCGCACCTGGTCAAGTGTCAAGCTTATTACATCTGGTTTATCGGCGCCGGGGATGTCGGGATTAGAACCCCTACCAGACGTGTAGAATGTTATTTTAACATGGCTACCCACTCTCTCTCCATGCAAATGAGGGTACATTTAATAAATTATACTTTTCTCCTCCATATCATTAAATGCGTGTATAGCCTCATCTACTTAATTCAATAAGCTTCGTATCCTTATGATCCTTTAATTTTTTAAATTTTTTGCATTCTTATATCCTTAATCACGTGATAAATGTCAACCAGTGGGAAAATATAATACTTTGGCCAGTCAAACTCAATGAAATAAAACAATCTCAGCAAATCAACAAACACAATCAACATTATTTATTAGGGTCTATTATTATTATATTATTATTATTTATCACCGCGTCTTACTACCCTTTTAGGTTTAAACGCATATACGATAATTACTCTAATGTAGTAGGGTTGAGGAATAAAGTATTTTAGAGGTAATCTACCCACATTTGCATGAAAGGAGAGTGGGAAACAATTTAGAAGAAAAAAACCTTCAGTAGACTCAACCTAGTATCGAAACCCGATCTCCCCGGCATTAGCAGACCATTTGAGCGGGTATTAATTTTTTCATAATTTAATTTTTGTTTAGTTTTTATAGCAATAGCCTTAATTTTTTTGAACTTTTTTTTTATTAATTGCTATTCAAGGTAGATATATGAATATACGATAAGTTTAAAAAATGGCGACCGTTACCTCAATGATGCTTTGGTTTCAATTCCCATATCCATATTATGTGTTCATTTATTTGTCTACACTCTACCTGTGATTGGTTCTCCGTAGTGTTCCGTAATGTCAGTCCTTAAGAAAGTTAAAGTTGATTCAACTTCTACGGAATGCTACGGATTACGGACTTACTTATCAGGACTCTGTGGATAGAACTATCTGTTACTGTGCAGTTGATCTCTTCTTGCGGACTTACGGACGAACCTCACGAATACGGAGTACATAGACGGGGCTTACCCCGAGTGGCTAATGGGATGCGGTAAGAAAAAAATTTAAACTGACCAAAGAATGTTATAAAAATGTCGTTCGGTAATTCTCTCAAGAGAAATATCCAGTGGTCATGGTTGGCCATAGCGTGGCTCTAGTGGGTTACCTAAAATAGTTATTTCATGAGGGCCAATCTACAACCAAGATATCAACTTAGGTAAAAACTACGCAAGTGTTTATGTGAGTACAGAAAAGTTCTGAATTTAAACTGATATAATAATATGTATACATATACATAAACATGAAGGATAGTTAAACATGCTTTTTGTTACATAATCCATTTAAAAAACTAAAATATAATTTCTTTTCTCAGTATAAAAGTTCTTATAAAATAATCACAGTAAATATATCATATACTTTTTTTAATTGTTATTGCTTTGCGAGTGTAAAAGTGCCCATCTTGGGCAGGTGCAAGATTTTAGTATTAAGGGGATCTGGTGGTTTAGGGATAAGGTGTCGGACTTATGTGTTAAGGGTCTGGGTTTCAAATTCCGTTCCTCACACAGATTTACCTGATACCAAACCTTTCCTTCACCTCTGGAAAAGTGTGTGTCTTCACGCTTCATGTGTGGAATGCCAGGCCCCCACCGTGGTTCGGAACCCACGTTAAACTGTATGTCCCCTCAGCTTTCCACCATCACCATTCTCACGTATCATCCTATCATCTGGTGATAGTGGAATTGGTCTTAATGGTGTCCCCCACCTCAGAAATGAATTCCTCCATAAGCAAGGAGAGTTGAGGTAAGATATGGTTGAATGGACAGCTCTAGAGCATTAGCCCTGCCCATCAGATTTTAGTATTTTATTGTGTGGTGAAGGGGGAAGGGGGAAGGCAAAAATAAAAAATAATGAACACATTTAAAAATGGTATTGTTTTATTGTGGATCAAACAAATTTAAAAGCTTATTAAGAAATTCAGATTATGAAAAAAAACTTAGGTTTTCTCTTAGATCAGAAATAGAATTTATATAGGCCTACTACTTTATCAAGTAGGCCTACTCAGAAAAATAAGAAAATATCATTAATATTGGAGAGGATATTGTACCCGCTCGCTTCCGCCCCTCAATACACCTTCTTGTAATTTAATTTTAATTTTAGCACCGCGTCTTACTACCCGTTCGGGTTATACGCTTAAGTACTAATTACAATAATGGATTAGGAAATGGGAAGGTTGAATTTAGAGGAAGTGAACCCGCATTTGCGTGGAGGGAGAGTGGAAAACCATTTAGGAAAAACCACCCCCAGTTCACCCGACCGAGATTCGAACCTCGATCTCCCCGTCCTCGGTGGTCTGACTCAACACGACTGGCGCGTTAGCCAACTACGCCACCGAGGCGGGTCACCTTCTTGTAACTTGGCATTGAGCTGCTCAAAGTTTGGTTGGTGCCTTGTCAAAGCGGTTCGCACACGTTAAGTCAAAAAATTTAAAACTTTTTTATTTTGTAAGGACATGTGCATGAACACAACCAAATGCGGTTTGCATGACGTCATCAACCTCTTTCATTTCGTCCGGTTCGCCATATTTATTTATAAAGAGAAGGCAGCCTCTTAGAAGCTTTCGTTTATAAAGTATTTCTAGGTGAATTACAGACGCCGCTTCCACAAACAAAAACCCAAACGGTTATTTTCATAAGTTTTTAATGCAAATGCGTGTGTATTTCCTTTAAAATGTACCCTTTCATTGAAAATATTCGGATACCCCGAATGGATGATAGGCACAAAATATTGATAGCACTTTACTATATTGTAGTATTATTTTATAGGTTTTGGTACTATTTATCAAAGGTGACAAAAGCAGATAAGATTGTTTGGCGTATGAATATATTAAAGTAGTTTTAGTAATTTTAGTAAATTGTCAAATACTGTTCTTCCTGCCTTGTTCCTACAATGAACTAACTTTTTTACTATCACCACGTATTGTCACCACTCCGGGCTACAGACATTTTAATTACACTAACAGGGTAAGGATGAGGAAAGTATAATCTGGGGAAAGTGTACCCGAATTTGCGTGTAGGAAGCGTAGGAAAACATTTAGAGGAAACCACCCTCAGTTAACACATATGGAATTCGACACCCCAGACCTCCATGTCACCTGCAAACCAGACTAAACGATCTCGAAACGTCGATGTGCACACTGATTCGTCGGGTATATAGGCTACCTCGCGTGTCTGTGGACACCCTGTGTGCGAGATGTAAAAATATCGGCTGCATAATGCATCGATCAGTGGTGACCTGTCTGACCCCACTTTGGAGCAGGTGAGCCCCACACGAGGCAACGGAATCTTCAACGGTCACTCAAAAAAAAAAAAATTGATTTAAAATCAAATTCAAATTGATTTTTAAAACATCCGACACTCGAAACAGATTGAACAGGTTCTGTGTTATTCACAAAGACTCACCTCGTTAGGGGCACGGTCCAAGGCGGGCGTGGCAAACCCGTTTCATCGTAAAGGCCACAGCTAAATTAAAAATAATGAGGGGGCTGCATTCAAGAAAACTAAACATTGGCATCCTTTTAAGACAAAATAAGCTCAGTTTTTAAATTATTATGATTATTATTACTATTCGTAGTGAAATTAAAATAAAGTTCATCTAAAATGTTAAGATTTCCTTTTCTGGGTTTTTTTCCCCCAAAAATTTGAAAAAAAAAATTGTAGCAAGGGTATGTGTGTTAGGTTTAATATCTTGTATTGAAGTCAATATAGATTAATTGATAGCTATTACGTGTTTGTAAATCGTGATCTCTTGGGTGTATATGTTCCTTTTCATAAGAGAAAACCGCTGTTCACACACGTTTGTGTGCCAAATATTGCACATATTTGGTTCGTAGATTTAACCATTTTTGGGAATAAATCCCTGATGGGTAAAGAGTAAAAATTTCGTATACCAACCTCACTTGCTTGATTTTCCCAAATAATAACCCTTTTACAAATATCATAGTCCCAAATTGTGTATTTCTTCAACGTTTATTTTTTTAAAAAAAAGATAATTGGGCCACAATGTACAGTACATAGAGTACGTATGTCGCAATGGGCCGCAAATTTGACATGCCTGGTTTAAGGAGTATAATCTCAAAATAAAGGTATATAACTCCGGGTGACATATACGTTGGGGTTCTAACCCCTGCCTGGTTTGCTGAGGATAGTTTTCCCATTATGTTTTCCCCTTCTACCACTCCATGCAAATCCAAATACATTTCCTAAAAAATTAAACTGTCCTCATTTCCATCCCGATAGTGTAAATATGCAGTGTGGATATCCAGGCCGAGTAGTAAGAAGCGGGACATACAAACTTTGAATTATTTGTAATCCATCCGATTTAGCACCATATGAACATTAAATTCAAGGATGGGTTCTTAAAATCCTCAAGGACTTTCAACATTTACAACTGGAAATTTTTATCTTTCAACTTATATAATTTAAAAAATACATTTGGAACCTTCTAGTGTCTTAACGGAACATAATTCTAGAACTAACCTGACAACCCGACCATTAATTTACCATCCATGTCTAACTGAATAAGATTTTACATTATATCAAAAACTGTTATCATTTAGTTACCATTTATATTTTCATAACAACTTAAGAATTAATGTAACTTAAAAACAGAATTTAAGTAATAAAAACCAAAATAATCTTGAAACGTTAATCTTTTATGTTTAATATGTTTTCTAAGCTTATAAAAGTTTCAAGATTTCAAATCCGAATCTAAATCAAGCCAAGATTCGAATTCGAATTAGAAATTTTGAATATTAATTTGAAAGATTTTAGCTGTGTTCAAAATTTCAAATCCAAATACATTCAATATTCGATGGGATTTAATTTGAAATTCGAATCTATACATCAAACCTTTCAACAATTTAATATATTTTATAGAAAATAAAATCAATTCGTTATCAAAATATAACTAACAACTATGATAACACTTTCGAGTGAGACATGTAGCGCATAGTGATATTTTATTTGACAGACCAACTCACATTATTTATCGTTACCATAGAAATTTGTGAATTGTATTACTAATAGTCTTCATTGTTATTACACAGGTTATTATGATTATAATTTGTATATTAGACTAGATTAAAAATAAATAGTATAATCTAGATAAATATCCTATTCTTATTAGTTTAAAACCCTTTCACTATTGAATCTTCAGCTGGGAAATTAGCTTAGAAGAAACCTTTCCCCCATAAAATCTTTGATTCGGATTAAATTACAAATATTTTCAAAGTATAATATTTGTTTCAGAATCGATTCGAATCAGCAAAGACTTGGGTTCTATTATGAATTGAAGATCTTGGATTCGCATGGGCTCAATGTTTTTCTATGATTCTGATTTGTATTAGAGATTCCTAGTTAAAATTAAGATTCGTAGGTAAAATTAAAATTCATAATTCAGATTCGTAGATAAAATTAAAATTTGTATTCAATATTTATAGGTAAAATTAAGATTCGTAGTTAAAATTAAAATTCATATTCTAGACTCCTAGGTAAAATTAAAAAATTCGTATTCAAGATTAGTAGGTAAAATGAAGTCTCGTCATTGAGATTCGTGAGTAAAATTAATATTCGTATTCGAGATAAAATGGATTCACATCGCTAATTAAATGTAGCCATAACCTGTTCTCGAACACGGCCTAAAACTAAAGTTCACAATAACCTTGAACACAGAAACGACACGGCATGTAAAAATCATTTTGCAAATTACTCCCGAAATAGCTCTCTGCATCAAGCCGTCATAAAATGATAGGTTGCCCTTCGCGTGGTAAACACCCCCTTAACTTGAAGAGTAGATTGAAACAAAAAGCCGACGCGCGAGTATCTCGCCAACAAAATGCCTAGATTGGATCTGACCATGTACGGCCTAGGAGTAGTATTTACCTAACAGTACAAAATAATGTGCCTGAAAAACGTAATAACAGAGTTTTGTTGTCCTTCGTATATTACAAACTTACAAAGAAGATAGAAAGACATATATATTTTTTGTCGTGCTTGGTTTTAAATTAAAGAACGAAAGAAAACGTCATTGAAACGGTTTCGTTGTCAGAGTTCATTACTCAGTGGCGGACTGAGACAGTTGAGGAGGGAAGGTGGGGTGTAGAAAATGGAGGATATTTCATTCTAAGAGATCATGACAATAAAAAGGTTTGAAGTTTGGACCAAAGAAGAAGGAAAATGTTTTTGCCTGAGTGAACTCAAAATGTGAACTTAAAACGTTTTGAATCGAATTCAGATTAAATCATATGTTATATTTAAAATATATCTACGTAATTTAATTAGAATGAGATATCTTAAGATTCAAACAGAAAATCTTATAATAAAAATGTTTCAAAGTGAATTTTAGTCGAGTATTTCATAATTAATTTGTTTCAAGTTGAAATAAAATTTTAATATGGACAAATGACTCAACTGAAATGTTATGATGAAATTGTTGATTATATTTCAATTGCAAATTGACGTTAATGTCTTTAAAATGTTTAATTATTAGGCCTAAATTTGATTTTTGGATTAGAATTTTGAACAGAATTCCATTGAGTCTTTGGGTTTATTTGGATTTGAAATTGTGAATCCGATTCGAATGTTTCAAATGCTAAGATTCGAGATTTTGATTCAAATACGAATCTAAGTTAGATTAGGACACGAAATTTTATGCTTTGCACAGTCTTTGAAAATAATTCTTCATCTCACTTGTCGAAATCTTTAGTAACATCCGCCAACCAAGGTACTATAGAGTGACATAGTCTAGTTTGTTCCTTCCATTATATTTCATCCTTGGCACTACTGGTGGGTCCGCTGGCTAAGGTGAGGACCTCATTTGATTCACCGACCACGGGATGGACCGGGTCTCAAATCCCGAGTGATTATACTAAATATAGTTTTTTTTGACGTGAATACGTCTTTAAATTTGCTACCATACGGGGGCAATCCAAAAACCTAATGATAACAAAATCGGGGGATACAGTTTTGGTGTTGTAGTTTCGAATATTTCCTCTACATCCAAAATTAAATTATACCACTGGATATCTAAAGGATCAAAGAATTCATTACGATAAGCGAGAACAGTGACGCATCGCGCGCGGTGGAGGGGAAGCGCCGCCATTTTGAGGTATTTTTGCTGCGTATCGAGATTTGCAATTAGTATAACTTTTGACTCGGAGAAGCTACGATGTTCGTTTAAGTTTTAATCGTCAGCTGTCGTCAAATATAATTAATAAAATTATATTGTAACACAATAATTATTTGTTTCCTTGCTTTTATCCTAAATACATAAATAAAAATATTTTATTTAAAAAATATAACCCGTTACATAAACGTATTCACGTACAACACACGGCCGTGTCCATGACACAGCCACACCCCATTTTTTAATGGTTTAATCGTCTTCCTTCACGCAATTGATGGTGTATTTCCTCAAAACTTTACCTGTTTCGTTATTTCTCTACTAACGTAATTAATTTACGAATAACCTAGGAGGGTAGTGAAACACGATGACACACACACACACACACACACACACACACGCACGCGCACGCAAATTTCTTAATTCTTATTGGTTGAAACTTGGTCTTACTACAGTTAGATGTAGATGCAGAGAATAAAACTAACACGTATTATAGCTACGTTTACGACAAGCGGGTGCAATTGATTGTAGACAAGTAATTAAGGTGGGGATATAGGGTACGCGAGAGAGAGTGTTTTTGAAGTTTGTATAGCAAAACATTTTTGGTAAAAATAAATCAAATATTGCACAACTACAAACCTAGAATTTAATTTTCCTCCCATGGTGACCTCAACATTTATTGTATATCAGTCAAGGGTGTCCTGGAATTTAATGACAGCTTTTCCCCTTCATTTAAATATTATTATTATTATTAGCACCACGTCTTACTACCCATTCGGGTTATACGCACTTACGCTAATGTATAATGGTAGGGTGATTGTGAGATGAAATGGAGGACCTACAGTTTAACGTGGGATCTGAACCACGGTGGAGGCCTGGTATTCCTCACATTCACAAGTTGTGATTAATACACGTCTTGTCAGAGGTGAAGGAAGGGTTTAGCATTCAGATAAATCTGTGCCGGGACCAAGGATTGAACTTCATTTAAATAGCTTGTCATCTAATGCCGTTACGCTCACAACAGATATTCAACAACTGTTGACATCACCATGTGAAGAAAATTAAACTCTCTGCTTGTACTGAAGCAATATTGTATTGAAGCAATATTTTATTTATTTTGGCCAAAAAAAGTTTTGTTATGAGAAATGCCAACACACCGACCTTTTCTCGGGTTCCTTACATCCCCACCTTAAGATGGGGTGCTAGTGAGCGTGAGTTTAGGGCAGTATCTTCGAAGTTTTATAGCATAAACATTTATTTGGCCAAAATAAATCAAATATTTCTTCTATAGAATCATAGAGTTTAGTTTTCCGCACATGCTAATCTCAAGAATTCTTAAATATCTGTCAAGGGTGTCCTGGAATTTAGTGACAACTTTTTATCTGCATTTAAAAAGTTTGTCACCAAATGCCACATGCTCATGAGAGATATTCAAGGACTGTTGATATTAGCATGTGCAGAAAGCTAAACTCTATGTTTCTATATAAGAAATATTTGATCTATTTTTGCCAAAAAATGTTTATGCTATAAAAACTGCAAAATTAATGCACTAAACTGGCGCTCACTAGCACCCCACCTTAAGGGCGCCACCTACTTGAGGACACATATATTCGCACTGAGGTATTTCTTATAGGAATGGAAGTTCTGAATCTTCAAAAAACATTAAAATAGTCTTCAATTTTCTTATAGTGTGACCCTGCTAACAAATGACTACATTTGTTTGGTATGGTTAGATCTTTGGTTTCCAACCATTTACTTTGATACCAGAACTGCGGCATTTCTTTCGAAACGTTCTTTAAAATATGAGAGCTTCACTTTTTAATAAATACTTTTTTAAATTATCAGAATTAAAATGTAATGTTTTAAATCCTATTAGGAGTAGGTCATGCATGTATTTTTCGCCTCCATTTTGACGAGAACAATTTTTTTGGAATAATTTATCACTTCCCAAATAACGCGGTATTTATGAACCTCTGCAACGTGTCTCAGCGAGCTGATAGGTTGCCACCTTAACAGTGTAACGGTGCTTTGTGGTAAACATCGATCTGGTTGTATTGGTGTTTTAATGAATAACTAACTTTTTTAAATTTATTTGCCAACGATTTAACAATACGCTTCTACTGGCTATTAAAAACTAAACAAAGACTTCATGGTGTGAGCCCACAAGCGAGCTATACCGACCGAGCGACCGCCACAGTCTTTCGGGCGTCCCCTGAGAACCGGTACATTACTCGCTAATCTTTCCATTGCTTGGTGCATATCAAGCTTAAAATGAATATTGTGTTAAAAATTAAAGATTTAGAAGCATTGTATCAATACAGTGTCATTACGCTAAGTATATTGTTATGAGCATAAGCGCAGAAGTATAATATTCTATAGGCCTACTAAAACGTATAAAATACATACTCGCGGTTAGTATTCGTGTAGATTTCCTTGTTTAACACTTAAATAAAACTTATTGGTTGATTTCGAGCTGATTGGTGGCGAAAGTTTTAGTTTTGTAGTTTTCGGTTTTAATTCATGTCAGAATATCGCCTAAATACCTTGGCCCTGCTCAGTATAGCGTCAGAACTTACGCGAACAAGTGACTAATATGACATCATATAGACCTTTGATAAAGATAAATCCAGACGGAAGATGCTCTAAGACACACACTGAGTGAGTTTGTTGACAACATTTTTCAAACCCACGGTGGTGGACATGAGGTCTAAATATCAAACTCATTTGGCTCAAATCTCATCCGTACTGAGGGCTGTTTGTCATAGAATATTCCATCTCTCTCTCAACGCAAACCCGGGTATGTTTCCTCTATAAATCTATCTTCCTGATCCATACCACACTAGCTTAATTTCTATGCGCTTATCCCGATTGGGTAATCAGACACGAAAAAAACCTAATAAGGGTGGCAAAAGAGTGATGGCTTAGGATGGCAGACATGGTAAACGTGGTCGTGCCAACGACTTATACCTTGTGACCACCAGTGTGCGTTGTGTTTAGTAGGTAAGAAGGTTTTTCGAGTATTAGAAAGGAGTTACGGTTGTATTTCCTGTGTGTATTTGTGTCATGGAGTAGCAGTTGTTAGACGCATGCGCGGCAGACAAGGTGGGGTTGTACGTTGGGTCGGACCGGGCCAATCGGGGTTCGATCCCCGGTCCTCCCAGGCCCAGACAAGAGCGTCAGACGATCGAACCGTCTAGACTGGAAACTAACATGCCGCGCATACCCCACCCGCTTCTATCAAACGCAGGACTGAGCGGCCCTTCAAGGGGAATGGGGGTAGGGGAGGGAGTTCCAGTTTGGACGCATCGTCGAAAAATATCGGGACTACCTCGTAGTCAAGGGCGCCGCCTACTTGGAAGGGAATAATATCAAAATGACGTAATTCCAATGATAATGCCAGTTCTGAATCTTCAACACCACTAAAACAATCACCAATCATCTTAAAACAGTTGAATAAGTTTTAATTTGATATTTTGTTAAGAAATCATTAATGAGTTGGCCTACGCTCGTGATTAAAAAATTTTTGCTATAAAATAAAATTTGTAATTTATCTTCTCGAACAATCTTATTGCTATAAAAACAACTTTAACGTGTTAATTGAAGTATATTTAGGATTTACTATTAGGTCTTAACTATTAAAGCATCAAAAATATGATACCGTACCGTACATACCGTAGCAATGAAAATATTAGAGAAAAGTCCTCAAAAATGTTAATTTGAGAATAAAAAATGTGTTCATCAAGAGAGTGCATTTTAAACTCCATTTTGGCGTGAACTGTATTTTGAAATAATAAACCACTTCTTAAATAACCGGGGATTTCTGTACGTCTGCAACGCGTCTCCGCGCTACTTTAGGCAGCCCTCTTAGGTTTGTTTTGATTATAATAATTCCTTATTGAAATTTTGTTGGTAGTAGAGCCCTCTTGCGCAGGGCTGAATCAAGAAATTCGGGGGCCGAGGCCCACTTGCAAAATATGGGGCCCCACGAACTTGTTTTAAATTTGTAATAAGAAACAAATATATTTCAAATTAGAGTTAACAGAAAGAAGGGCATAAAATGGAATTACCTACTAAAGATAGGTTGCAAAAGTCAGAACCTCTAAGAACTGATAAGAAGCTCATTTAATCTAAAATATGTATTGGTTCCAACCAATTACGGTTCTGATAAGCTTATTTAATCTAAATATTTATTGGTTCCAACCAATTACGGTTCTGGTTCTAATGAATTTATATTAAGGGTTCCTGTACTGGTTCTGGTTCCTTAAAAATAACTGTTAATTCCAGATATTGGTTCCGGTTCAACTCCCTGGGCGTAAGGCACCGTTCGGTTATGTTCGTTGGAATGAAATAGATAGATATACTATCTTTTTGTTGCACTTTTGAAGAACTGTTTAGTAAAAACTATATATTTTATAACAATCTAGATTTAAAAAGTTTAACACCGCTTCTACTACCCTTTCGGGTAATATGCTTATGTACTAATTACGCTAATGATTTTAGGGATTAGGAAGGCTATATTTAGAGGAAATGTACCCACACTTGCGTGGAGGGAGAGGGGAAAACCACCCTCAGTACACCCGACCTATATTTAAACCTCGATCTTGCCGTTATCGGCAGTCTAGTGTACTGCGAGAGTTGCGACTTAGACCATGCGGCCACCGAAGCGGGTGATAAAATAATTGTAATGAAAAGTGTGCGTCGTTTTATAGGGACCCCTTCAAGAGTGGGCCCCAAGGTCATTGTCCCCGTGGCCCCCGTTTTAGTCCAGCCTAACAATATTGCTGATAATAGTTTAACAACAGTCAGACACCCTAGCTCAGTCAGTAGCGTACTTATCTACTGAGGTAAGGGTTCCGGGTTCGATTCCCGGCATGGCCGAAAATGCATCATTGATGAGAATATGGGTTAACCCTTTCAAATTGATGAATTAACAGCCGGGGACTGGATGCTGTGACAGTCCTAGTCTTAAGTTAGATTATAAGATATATGAAGCTACGACAGGCCTAGCCAGCAGGCAGTGGAAAATATATGGCTTGAATAGAAAACTCACCCAGGCCACAGGAAAGAGTAATGCATATAAAGTAAAAAGTTAAGCAATAAAATCATCATAGTATAATTTAAATGCATATATTTCCGCTATAACAAAAATTAATACATGAATGTTTCTACCTATTACTAAAATTAATCAAAAGGAATATACGGATCAGAAAAAACACAAGATTGAATATAAAATAAATAATTTTCAAATAACTGAAACTTTCTACTGATTGATTGAGATGATCGCTTTAGTTGTGCAGACATATTTAAGAACATAAAATATGAGCGCTGTGTTTTAAACTTCAAGTGAAATATCAATACGAGTGGAGATTTGGAGTAGCTTTTATTTAAAAAAAAAATTTTTGCCAACTTTTATAATATTTTACTATATTATTGGTGTTTTTTTTTATAGTTATTGATAATATCTATTAGAAGTGAAACCTGCAAATAAAATTACTTTACGTATGAATACGCGGATGTAGATTTAGTAGCATTTTCATATAAATCTGTAAGATTTTTTTAAAAGCGCATGGCATTACTTACCGGGAGAAACATGACATTCAATTCAGTCGCGGTTCAATCCTCGGTCCCGGCACAGATTTATCTGAATGGCAAACCCTTTCTTCACCTCTGACAAGACGTGTATTAATCACAACTTGTGAATCTGTGGAATACCAGGCCTCCACCGTGGTTCGGATCCCACGTTAAACTGTAGGCCCTCCATTTCATCTCACAAACAGCCTACCATTACACATTAGCGTAAGTGCGTACAACCCGAACAGGTAGTAAGATGAGGTGATGATAATAATAATAATAATAATAATAATAATAATAATTCAGTCGCATTATGTGTAGACTATTAGCCGCTCTGTTGCCACAGAGCGTTGCCCGGAGTACACCATACGAGGTTGTTTACACGTCGTACCCGCAATGAGATGATATTAAATATGGAGGTGTGAGCCAGTTGGTGTCTTAAACCTAACTTTCTCCTAATTTACCAGCCCCTGGTGACCGTTTGGATAATTCCCCTTGAGAGAAAAATATCCAAGGTATCAGCAGGGAATCGAGCCCGGGACTTCTAGGTTCGTAGCCATGTGCACTGAAAACTACACGGCTGGATCGGATAGAACATTGGGTTATAAGATTGTGTTGGGCCGCATTCTGTGCAGTGTGTTTGGACGAGATGTAGCCACACTTGTTATCTACACGGAAGGACTGGATTCGTTACCCTGATTGAGTAGCTAGTTAATAATAATAATAATAATAATAATAATAATAAAATAATAATAATAATAATAATAATAATAATAATTAGCACCGCGTCTTACTACCCGTTCGGGTTATACGCTTAAGTACTAATTACGCTAATGGATTAGGAATTGGGAAGGTTGAAGTTAGAGGAAGTGAACCCGCATTTGCGTGGAGGGAGAGTGGAAAACCATTTAGGAAAAACCACCGCCAGTTCACCCGACCGAGATTCGAACCTCGATCTCCCGTCCTCGGCGGCCGAGCTCAACACGACTAGCGCGTTAGCCAACTACGCCACCGAGGCGGGTAAGAGTAGCTAATTGATAAAATTTTTGTTTAGCACTGCGCTTAACTAAGCGTTTGGGTTATACACTTACGTATTAATTACACTAATGGTTTTAGGGATTAGGGAGGTTATATTTTATAGGAAGTGTACCTGCATTTGCATGGAGGGAGATTGGGAAACTATTTTGGGAAGAAAACCTCAGTACACCCGACCGAAATTTGAATTTCGATCTCCCCGTCATCGGCAGTCTAGTTTACTGTTAGATCACGCGGCCACCGAAGCGGGTATTAATTAAATTCACCCTTCTTATTACGTGTCTTTAATTGATATAGAACCCGCTTCAATGGCTGAATGCTCTAGCGCATGACTCACGCGATGGACTGGACTGCCGATTACGAGGAGATTGGGGTTCAAATCTCGGTCGGGTGTACAGAGTGTGTTTTTCCCTAAATGATTCAACATTCCTAATTCCTAACACATGAGCGTAATTGGTTCACATGCTTTTAGCTCGAACAGCTAGAGATACGCGATGACAAAAATATATAAAAAATAGTACGACACTATTGCACAGTCGGTAGTCTACATACTGATAGTAGGTGGTCCAGGTTCGATTTCTTGCTTGGCCTAAAAAAATATCATTCTTGAAATTGGGGCTTCCACGCTCACAGTTACGAATCGAATGGGTATTGTGTGTATATATATATATATATATATACATGACTTACAAACTAGCTTAATTCTAGTATATATATATATATATATATATATATACTAGAATTAAGCTAGTTTGTAAGTCATGTGTGGTTCTAATTAGGTCGAAAAAGTGCTCATTAAATACCCGAAATAAAGATATTCCCCCTAAGTTTCTGTTAGCCAGAACTGAAATCTAAGAGTTCTTCCTTTATTTAAGATGGGATGAAGGAAAACTGGATTAAGGCCAGTATTTTTAGTTTTTATAGCAATGTTGTTTTGACAAAGATAAAACATTGCCGCAGTATATACGCTCAGTTTAATTTTCTACACACAATAAAAGCCACATTTCTTGAATAGGTGTCATAAGAATATTGGCATTTGATGGGAAACTTTTTAAATGAAGATAAAAAGTTATTAAATTCAAGAATGCCCTTGACAGATGTTCAAGAATTGTTAGTTACGTTAGTTAAACTAAACACATCTACTGAAGCAATATTTAATTGATTGTGTAAAAAAATAAAATTATTATAAAACTACAGAAATACTGATCTTAATTCACCTTCCCTTCCATCTCACCCTAATGCTAGGCGACTAATTTAGCTGACTGACCTTGTTGCGATGCGTGGGGATGGTCATAGTGGAGGAAAGGGCTGAAGGTATAGGCGGCTTCAAGGTAATGGGACGAACGCTAGTGATAAGTATAGGAAGGTTCTATGATGTTGTAAACTCTCTCAAGCTTCTTTATTCTATGGAAGTGACGAGTCTTTAGGAGATGGGAGTTAGTGTAAGGGCTCGGTGCACGCAAGGTAGGTTGTGGAAGAGGGGTGTGGGGGAGCACAGGAGGGGGAGTGGGCACACAGGATCAATACAGGAGGTCCTTCATTGACCTCTATATCGAGTTGTATGAGCAACCCCCCCCCCCCTCTCTTGGCGTTACTAGGTCACGTCGCCGACAGCCCCTACCCCCGCCCTTCAGTCTGGTGCGTTGTTCTACCTCCCCATCCAGTGGTTCGATCCTGACCGACTGCCGCTAGCAAATAAAAACTGGCTGTGTGGAAGAAATAACCAAGATATGAACTAGCTTGATTTGGTACAAGAGTTTCCAACCGTACCAGGACTTTTAATTTTATTTGTAATTAAGTTGATCTTATCTGGATTAGTGGGCACACGGACTAAATGTCATTCCAAGCTAGCCTGGTTTGCTGAGTGACAGGTCGGGGATTTGAATACCGGCCGGGTGGTTTTTTAAATGTTTTCCCACTCTCCCTCCACGAATTGCGGGTAGGTTTCTCGAAATTATACCTTCCCCATCTTTTCCTCATTAGTATGATTAAATGAAGGTTGCCGGTTAGCTAGTAGGACGCGGTGCAAAAAATAATAATCTTATACCAATAGACTCCTACATCTATAACATTTTTAAATTATAGGCCTAGCAAAAAAAGTTAGTTCAATCTAATCAGTAGCTTAGTTCCAACACACTGCTGAAGATTACCATTTCAGTGAACATTCCCGTAAATTTAATTCACCAATGGCACTGCCAACCTGAAGGGAATTATATTCACACGGCAGTATTTCTTATGAAATTGGCAGTTCTGAAGCTTCAATAACTAAAACAACCCTCATTTATCTTGTAATATTCTGTCGGAAACAATTAATTTTGATCTAAGAACATTGACATTTCACGTGAAACGTTGCTGAAAATGAGCTTTTCATTATTATTTTTAGTGAGAAAGATTAAAATGAAATATTTTTTTAACCTTTGGGAGATGTGAATACCTTTCACCCCCATTTAACGTGAACCCTTTCTTAAAATAACAAACCACTTCTCAAATAACGCGGGATTTCTGGACGTATGCAACTCATCTCAGCGCTAAGGTATGCAGCAGCTCCCTTGAATATAACTAACGATTTGGTCAAGGCCGTAGCCAGCCAATAATTTCAGGGGGTAGGGGGGGTTGGTGGGCACATCCCCCAATTGCTGGAAGATAGAAAAAATTCTAAATGATAAACAGTCCTAGAAGCTATCTGAAGTGTTTTTATGGCTTTATGGTAACATTACCCTCCTAATTGCTGAAGGCAAGGAAAAATTCTAAAGCTTGAACACTTCCACTTCCAAAGTGTTGTTGATGGCACCATAGCCCCCTAGCTGCCGAAGGCTAGGAAAAATTCTAAAGATTGAACACCTCCAGAAGCTATCCGAAGTGTTGTTGATGGCACCATAGCCCCCTAGCTGCTGAAGGCTAGGAAAATTTCTAAAGATTGAACACCTCTAAAAGCTATCTGAAGTGCTTTTTATGGTAACACAGCCCCCTAATTTGTACTTGTATCTTAATTTTGATATTGTTTGAACCATAAATAAAGCCATAAATATTTTGTTCAAAAAATTTCGGGGGGTTTGAACTCCCAAACCCCCCTGGCTACGGCCTTGGATTTGGTAAGTTTATTAGTATTTATCATTTAATTATTAAATGTAGTATTAGTTTACTCCTTTTCTTCGTAATCACCAATGACATAGTAATAGAAAAAGGATAGTACAATGTAATAAAATAAAATACAAAATCAGTACACATTTTAAACAAAACGTTCAATTTCATATTTACATTATGAAACTGAAAAGTATGGTAACTATTCATTATCACTTTATTCAAATAAAAAAGTAATTTTTCTTTCATATCAGATTAAAACTAATTTACGGTTACAGATTGTAATCGTTCGTACGTCAGTTTTATGAAGATTCAAAAAAATAAAAGTACAATAGCCCCAACATCATTAATGCATGTAAGATCTATAAAGAACAAAAACAAAAATATACCTACAGCAATCGGGACTCAGGAGCACCACGGATGTGCGTGCTTGTCAGAGCAATTCCCACCCCCACTTCTTTTCCCCTTCCAAGCTTGACCACAGTAGCTAGTCAAACTAGCTTCCGCTTGGAAATTTAAAAATGCTTATAAATATTTTAAGTTACTATAACTATAAATAAAATTATTTTTATAAATTATTAAAAATATTTTTGTTGTTTAATACGGTATATTTATGAATAAAAACAATATAATGCAGTGTTATGTATTTGAGTAGTTTGTTGAATTGAGTAGCCGGTAGACTGCGCGGATGACAGTAGGCCGGCGACGTCAGAGAAGGCCGGGTGAGCCACTAATGTTAGAGTGGCTAGCCTTATTCTGTTTCATGTAGCAAGGTAAATATTTATGTGAGTAGTGGCTGGCTAGTGAATATTGTTGTGACTTTTTCTCTTCCTTTCAATAGTTTCAATGTGTCATCGCGATATCGATATTCTTTTGACATCGTGATGTGTTTGTGCGTACAAAAATGTCGATCTTGTTGGAGTGACCGTCTACTGTCTAGTTTTTTTTTGAAAGGTCGAGCTGCCAAAACGTGACGGAAGGGTTTATAAAGAATCTTCGGCGTGAAAATTCTCCGCCATTTTGATGAGAGTGATTATATGTGCTGTGGCTTATTTTTCCGTGTTAAAATGTTTTACTTTTGGTTTGTAGTTTGGTTTAGTGCACTCAGAACATTCTGTAATGTCCCGCCAGTGTTTGTATGTTGTTGCGATTGTGACATTTGTTAATATGGTGGTGGCCAACGCAGACATATGGGTGGTCACATAACATCTGATTGTCCACGACATTCGGAACCCTTGGATTTGTCAAACAAGGTTCAGTTGCCTTGCCAAAGCCTGTTGTAGCTTGGCCTATCTCTATTTATAATCACTGATGTCATAAATCACTTTAAGAAAGTTGTTTATATTCATAACCTATACCCGGTTTATTTAGAAGTGTATTCACCATATCTTAAACGTAGGTCGGATCGAATAATTTTAGATCTATTTATTTAAACAAAATAACAATAATATATAATGATATCTTAAGTCTTTCCTGCATAGGACCTTTACGAGAAGGATATAGATTTTAGCTTATTGATCATTTATTACGTTCTGACCTTCAAACTAGCAAATGTTACGTGGAGATATTGTGTAATGGGACGAAACTTCAAGAATATGACTTAAAATTCAAAACTTTTGACATCGCTTATTCCTTTCTGTCATAAAATAAATTAGTGCAAGTTTTTTTTTTACTGGTCATACAGACAAACTTCGTGGCGAATGCAAAGTTTAGTGAGTCTTACACCTACAAACGATATTTACGATATTTATGATAAGACATCATGCCACTAAAAAAAGTTTTTTTAAACAGATTGAAATCGATAATTTGAGTTAAATTTAAAGCTTGCAATAAGCTTATCTTATCAAGTGATTTGACTGAATTTCTAATCTACTGGTAGTGAAAATATAAATTCTTAATTAAATAGTATTTTGATATTCTTGTAGGTTGACATAATCTCATTTTAGGTCCAAAACTTAAATTTAAGTCAAAATATATTAAAATTATTTTAAAGATTGAAGTCCTCTTACTAATAAAACATTTAATTTATAGTCTGAATAGAAAAAATATGTAGGCTATCAAACATATATTTTCAACTTGATTTCCTTGTTTAAACTTGTTGAAATAATCAGAAGTCATTATTTTGTCAATTTATTCCTGAGCACCTAACTTTTTTTTTATTAAAAAGAGGAATTCAACTTTAATATTTCAAATGGAAATGATTTAAATTAAAAAAAGAAAATAGAGGGATATTTCCCAGAGGCACCCTTACATTAAATAATTGACCCTATTCTCCTGTAGACAGAAATACTAGTAAAATTAGCATTAGTTCACAAACTTTTAAAAGAGTGAGTTTAGTATCTATACATTTTATTTGTAAATTTGAAAAATGACACCTGGACACAGGAATCTAACTCGATTGCACCAATGCTCTACCCCTAATCTATCCGGGAATTGCCTCATGATCAGGGTAACCTAATTCTTCTCATTGTAGTTTTAAGGCGGAGTATATATTACATAGATTTAGCTGTCCATGGGGGCTTTAACTTGGCCTTGACTAATTAAGGCATCTCTTTAATAGGACAGTTTTATGTTCCAAAGTAGGTATAAATGTGTAGTCACTTGCGCTGTATTTAAAAAAATCTCTTGCATTTAAGACATGGTTGATTGAAATGAAGTTACCTCTTTGGAGTTTTGGCCAACGCAGCTAAGTGACTCAAAGGGACCATTGAAATACAAATCATATGAGGACTTCACAATTGGTGTATTAAATGTTAGGTTCATCTAGTGTGGTTTGGTGGAAAGATTGGGGTTCAAATCTTTGCTGGAGGAACTGACTATAGTTCTACATTCTTTTTACCACCAAAAATATGTTTTTTTCCTCATCCTTACCCCATTAGTTTAATTTAAAAGCATTTAGTAGACTAGGCTATACCAGTGGAATTCAACCTTTTTTTTTATCACATATGTTACCCACAAATATAATTTCTCTTTTAATTTGTATTCCCAAAGTTTTTTTTTTCAAGCTATACATTTTCTATAGCCAAATGGCGCTCCCCAGATCGCCTGTCCTTATGGACGGGTCTCGTGTCGGTAACCCTGAATTTGGCACTGACCATTCAATGTGTCTTACCTATCATGAAATAACGTGTATATTTTTACATACCCCCTAAGGTATATTTGCATACCCCAGGGGCTGCAAATACCAGGTTGAATACCACAGCCTCTGGTTGCTTACCAGAGGTGACATGATGAAAAAAAAATTTTTTTTACCACCGTGTCTTACTACCGATTTGGGTTATACACTTAAGGTACTAAGTACACCAATAGGTTAGGAATGAGGAAGATTGAATTTAAAGGAAGTGTACCTGTATTTCTATGGAGGTATTGTGGAAAATTATTCATTAAAAACCTCCCTCAGTATGTCCTATCAGGATTGAACAAAGATTTCCTCATCATCAGCAGGCTAGTTTATTGTGAGAGCAGCGCCTTAGACCATGCGGCCATCAAATGGGTGAATTTTGTTCATTTTAAGTTGATAAGGGTGGATTAAATTCATTATTTTATAAATATTAATTTTTATTTCACCTACAAATCCGTATTTAATAAAGATGATTAACATAAGAGGCTTACTTTACCAATAAAATAGAAATATAGTAACTAAAAGTTAAAACTTTATTCATGCATTCAATTAAGCCTAATTGGTAAATTAATGGTCTGGGGTTAGTTTGTTAAATTTGTCCTAAGACTTAGACTATACTTGGGGTGATATAAACCACCAATTTAAGCATTATAAGAGCTCTAAAACAAATTACGGCTCTACAAGATTTATAATATGAAATTTGATACTCTCAAATCCTTGAATTTCAAATCTCCTTAATTATTTGAGAACTCTAAGGTTCCAACTCTAATAATAATGGCTCTATCAGTACCATAGAAAAAATTACCGGTAACTTATCTGGTTAAATAAAGGAGTTTCTCTCTGTGTTGGGGGTCTCTTTTCATCCCTTCTTTAAGTGAATGGCTGTACATTTCCTCCTAATTATTTCCTTCAGCCTTTAGAGTGCTGTTAATGTTACTCTACTAGACATTTAAAATTAAATAACTGTGATTAACGAAAGAGGGTTTATTAACACCTGGGACTTGACTTTAAGTAAAGTCGTTTGTACATCTGCTTACTTAGCTAAGAGACCTGGGCAAAATAAAATTTAAAACAAGATCCAAAGAGTTTAACATTATTAACATTTGCCGAAGCCACTTGATCAGGGACTTTGTTTTCAATAGTTAGAGATATTGATTGCTAAGGGCAATTAGAGTTTGGGTTTTAAATAATTTAATTTCCATGCAATGGTTGAGTTTTAGGGATTCATTCTTTAAGTCAAAGCTAGTTTTTATGTCACATGCTAAAATATACTGGTAATGAATGGTAGACACAGAGGTTCCATCATCCACCAGGATGCATGTTTGTAGCGTTTGTATGTGGATCTGCTCGAGGCCATATTGAATTAAATCTTTTTATTTCTCACGCATGTGGTCATGCAATCAAATTCATTATTTGACTAGGTTTGTATTTGATTTATAAATCTTGAGGTTGAATTAATGGCCCACACTTATTATCTCAAAGAGGTTTTCTGGTAGTGGTTTCTGCGAGCATAGCTGATTATAAAGCAATGTCTAATCCTCATGTGTTGCTTATTCTAACGTTGCGACTTTATCTTTTGTGTTCCAGTGTTGTAAACTGTTAGAAAAATATATTTGGTCGAGTAATATCATTCAGACCCACTTCGGTGGCTGCATGGTTTAAGGTGTCACTCTCGTGATAGAATGGACTGCTGAAGACAGAGAGATCAGGGTTCAAATCTTGGTTGGGTGTACCGGGGGTGGTTTTTCCTAAATGATTTTCCTCTTTCCCTCCACGCAAATGTGTGTACACTCCCTCTAAACTCATTTCCTCATCCCTAGCACATTAGCTTAGTTAGTACAGTCATATAACCTGAACCAGTAATAAAATTTTATGCTAATATATATACACACACATACATTTTGTCATTGTAATCTAATTTGAAATGTTTGCTCATGCTGCACTAGCTGCAGAATTGATCATTTTTAGTATACTAATTGGTTGGGATCATAGTCTAGAATTATTCTACTAATGGAAACAGTGTCGATTTCACATAGGCTAACTTAGTTTAGAAAATCTTTTCCATTTGAAAGTTCACTTGACATTTACTTAGTCACAATATTCTAGCCATTAGAGGAGATGTACTTCTTGCTTGTCATAAATATTAGTAGCATAGTGTAGCAATTAGAACACCTTTACACACAATTTGAACCACTATCCATAATTGTATGAACAAAATTGTTAAGGAAGAATTTTTCTAATTGCTTGCCTTTTTTTCTTTCGAGCTGTATTTAGTGGGCGTGTATGAGTAAGGGTGTCGTCGACCTCTTGCTAGTGGTGGAAAGGTCACGGTCCGAACCTCAGCCGAATGTACTAAGTATGTTTTTTTCTGAATGGTTTCCCAATCTCCTTCTGCACGAGGTAGCTTAGAGGAAATACACCCTAGGGAAAAATTTGAGAGAGGATGGGAATATCACACATCCACGTAACTAGTACACCCGGCTGAGTATATGTCAATACAGTTTATTGAGAGACTGGAGCCTAAGACCTGGCTATCACTGTTGCAGGGTCAGATTTTTATAGCAGTAAAGGCTGCCCTTGTTTAAGCTAGTTTGTTGCCAGCGGTGCTTTGTGGTCTTGGGGGTAATGTGTTTGCCTCAGGACCTGATGTTCATGGGTTCAAACTCAGCCATGGTTGATGGAATTTTCCAAAGCGATAAAAATCTGAAACACAATTTCCTTTGGAGGGGAAGAAAAGCCGTCAGTCCCATGTCATTTATGGCATGTAAGAGAACCCTGGAAGGTATGTGAAAATACCTTTCCCGGCAAAAATTGGTAGACCCTTTTGCTCTCGTTTATAGAAGTTCTCGTGTGCTGATAAAATCAGTCCGTTAAGATAGTGTACGCTAATTACCTCAAATAAATGAAAAAAAACTGTGTGTTTTTATTGCCTCGTGATTTGAATGTACATATTAGTAATTAACTTAAGGGGATTTGTTTCAGGGCGAGATCACAGACATGGGAAGTGAGCATTACTGCCTGAGGTGGAACAATCATCAAAGTAACTTGTTGGGTGTGTTCAGTCAGCTGCTACAGGACGAGAGTCTGGTGGACGTCACGTTGGCCTGCGCAGAGGGCCTTTCCATCCGAGCCCACAAGGTGGTCTTATCCGCCTGCTCCTCCTACTTCCAAACACTCTTTGTCGACCACCCCAACCGCCACCCTATTGTCATCCTTAAAGACGTTCGCTTCGCTGAGCTCCGAACCCTTGTCGAGTTCATGTACAAAGGAGAAGTGAACGTGGAGTATTGCCAACTGTCGGCACTGCTAAAGACTGCTGAAAGCCTCAAAGTGAAGGGACTCGCAGAGATGACTAACGCAAGGGAAGACAACCGCGAAGGGGATGATGGTGCTTCAGCGCAGAAACACAATTCCCCAGGTCCCCCAGACACCCCTACCCCCGAGATACCTGCTTCTGCTAGTGGCTCTAAGAGACTTATGGACGAGGACTCTGCGGCTGCAACATCTTCGCACCCCCACGGCAGCATATCCCCCTCACCAGCACTTTACGGGACTAAGCGCCAGATGCTGCACCATAGACATGACTCTGGTAGCTGTGACGAAGGAGGAGGGGGAGCAGGCGGGGGGACGCCGGAACCGGATGATCTGTCCTCTCCACCGTGTGATGGCCCCAGCGACATGAGCATGTCTTGTAACAATCCGCCCTCTTGTTCTGCTGCCGCTTGCTCAAGTGCCTTGAGCAGTCGGCTGCCATCGCCACTCGGTGAGGAGCCCCTCCCAGGGCCATCAGGCATGTTGCCTGTACAGCAAGTTCCCTTGGTGAGTACAATTCATGCTAGTTTCATCAAATAATTTTATTGTTAAAACTATGTATACATATTTATTTATCTTACTACTGAAATACATTAAATAATATGACATGCACTGGTGGGAACATGGACAAAAGTGTCAGTCTTGTTGGCCGTTAACTGAGAGCTCGGTGGACTGGGGTATTTAGGATGTCTTTTCTTAATGGTTATCTCACTTCCGCCACACTAATGTGGGTACACTTCCTCTAAATTTAACCTTCCTTATGCCTACTCAATATGAATATCTGGACAGCTCAGACAAGGATCGGAGTAAGATGCCGAGCACTGAAAAATATATTTATTTTAAAAAACTCATCCTTTTATTTACAACCTAACTTAGGTATATTGAAACACAAAACACAAAATTTTATTTATAAAAAAACTCACATTAATATTTTTTCAAAAGAGAAAGCCTTGGGCTCACTTTAACCAGTTCCAACTTTGATGGTTGGCAGTGTCATATTCTAGTAAATCTACCATTAAGTCATTATAAAATAATAATTTTTCTTAAATACCAACAAACATATTAAGAATCATCAAGGCATGCAATTCTTCACTCATATTTTAAGGCAGAGTCTGTAATGGATGTGTGAAAATCATCAGCTACATATATGTGATCAACTAAGATCACAAGTTATCAGATAATGCAGTCATCTTTGACTTGGTAGGGCCTTATGTTGCCAATAGTACAATGACAATAGTATGAATATGCATGTTAAGATGAATTAAGTAACCAAGCTATTATATTTGTTAAATAAGGTTTTAGCCACATCTAAATGATCAAACCTGGGACCTGTGGCTTAGTACGCCAATGCTCTAACCAATGCACTGAACTATCCAGAACTGTCCTGTTCGCAGGGTCATTCTTCACCCATATTTTAAGGCAGAATCTATGATGGACGTTTGAAAATGGCTGTGCTATCTAATTGCTTGTGATCTTATTAATCACATATCTGTAGCTGATGATTTCTGCATGTCCATCACAGAGACTGACTTAAAATATGAGTGAAGAATGACTGTAGGCTTGGGGCGATTTCTGGATAGTTCAGTGGTTAGAGCATTGGAGTACTAGGCCAAAGGTCCTATGTCCAGGTGTACTTTTTCTATCCAAAGAATATGATATTTAGATGCAGCTATGACTGTAATTAACAAATATAATAGCTTGGCTATTTAATTGAGAGTCTAAATTGGATTTCCTATAAGAATCATAGTTTAGGTGATGACAGGTGTGTACACGAAATTCTAGTAGTGAAACATGAAGAAACAAGACTCCTTGGTAGGTCAAGATGTCAATTGAAGGATAACAGGAAAATGTATTTGAAGGAAGTCTGGTGTCAGGCTAGGGATTGAATGGATGTGTCTCAGGATAGGGTTGAATGGCGAGCTTACGTTCTGAGAGTCATGAACTTTCAAGTTCCTTAAGTCCATAGAGTTACGATTGTTAGTTTGGAAATATGATTAGTATCCATGCCTTTTAGGCTGTTTGAGTATTTGTAAGATATAGATAATTACATTGTAGGCTGTCACTTTCATGTTATACTGGCCTGCTTATGACGGGGAGATCGGGGTTTGAATCCCGGTTGGGTATACTGAGTTTGGTATTTCCTAAATGGTTTCTCACTCTACTTACACGCAAATGTGGGTAGATTGCCAAACGCTTCCTTCCTCATCCCTACCCTATTGAGTAATTTATCATATATGGGTATAACCTGAACAGGCAGTAAATAATTATAATAATTAATATTTGCATTTGGTCAAATATATGGGAAAATCCCTCAAATTTATTTGATTATCTATTTAAGAATTTAGTTGGCTATGCAAAAAATATTTAATACTAAATTTTAAAAAAACACCTAAATATTGAGTCTGAAATCATTTTAGAGTTAACATGCTACTAATTTATGGCTGAGCCCAACATAGCTTAGGACAAACTTAACAACTAGACGCCACACCATTAATTTATCACTTAATTGAATGTAAAATAGGGTTCTGGTAGACAGGACCATATGAGACTTGTTAAAGTTACTAGACTACTTTAATATATTTATACGTCTATAGGCAGTTACATTCATGACTTACTACATCCATCATTTAATTATTGTCCCCCTCCCACATTATATGAACGAGACTTATGACTTGATATATTCGGAAACTTGTGAAACTGAGACACATTATTAAATTAGCCCATTTTAAAAAAAAAGGTGGCTTATAAATTTATTTTGGGTGGTTTTTATTGATTTCAATAGATGCATTAGCAAATGTTGTATAAAATAGCATACTTATTTAATAGTATTAAAGATGTTCATTTTTAAGCTACAAATTGGCAACTCCACTTAGTAGAAAAAGGACAGCGTTAATGGTGAAACCAATGGGTTGGAAAGCGACATAAAGTGCCCATAAGAGCCTAACTGCAATTTAAGACTGGAACAACCTATAGTCTTGATATCTCCGGCTGTTACTTTTGATAGGTCTTATCAGTACTTATAAAATAACAATAATAATATACAGGGCTGCCACCCGTCTGGAAAACAGGGAAATGTCAGGGAATTTGGTTGGACCTGACAAAATCAGGGAAATGTCAGGGAATTTCTCAAATTTCCTAAAAATGACTGAAATTTTATGCCTTTTTATTGTATCATCAACTAAAAATTAATCAAATACATGTTTGTTAACATTAGCCAAGGAACAATCAATCAAATTATACATAAATTTTTATAATGTTTGAATATATTTATAATTTTAAGGTTAGTAAAATTCTATTCTCTGTTATGATATTATTGTATAAGGACATTGACTTGTAATTTAATTACTAAAACATTTTTCAAAATATATTTTATGCTCATATAGCCATTATATTAAAGCATATATCTCTTTGATCTTATATTAAATTGACACAGCTAATAACTTTATTTAAAATTGAATTATTCTAGTAATAACAAAATTAATGGATGACATTATATAGTTCTCATTCCAACAGCTGTGTGTTGGAAAAAAATTGTGCATTTATAAAATGTTGAGAATATGGTATTTAAAAATATATTTCTTCAACATAAATGCCAACCTGTTTTGGTGGCCACCTGGGCTAAAGCGTTACTCTCCTGTTAGACTAGATGCGGTGCAAAAAAACCACAAATATGAATGGCTGAAAACGACTCAAAAATACCTTAAAATATCTACAAGTGACTTTTAAAAAAATTATACAAACTAAGAAAATATGACCCGAAGTTCAAAAATGACCAAAAACTGACTTAACAAAAAGTTTAAACATTATGTTATGCTGGGGAAATTGGAGAGGATCTGGAAAACCAGGAAATGTCAGTTAATTTTGTAATTAGTCATCAAAATTGGTACATTACGTTGTCTAAGGAAGAGAAATGTATTCATCACATCTTACAAAAAAACTTTTTGATCAAGTATCTTTATTTCAGACCGCATTTCACAATAATTACCATTTAATACAAATGGATCTCTATACTTTTAACAACTCTTAATGTACACATGGATCTCTATGCTTTTAACAACTCTTAATGTACACATGGATCTCTATGCTTTTAACAACTCTTAATGTACACATGGATCTCTATGCTTTTAACAACTCTTAATGTACAAATGGATCTCTGTGTTTTTAACAACTCTTAATATACAAATGGATCTCTGTGTTTTTAACAACTCTTAACTTACAAATGGATCTCTATGCTTTTAACAACTCTTAACTTACAAATGGATCTCTATGCTTTTAACAACTCTTAACGTACAAATGGATCTCTATACTTTTAACAACTCTTTATGAACAACTGGATCTCTATACTTTTAACAACTCTTAATGTACAAATTGATTTAAATACTTTTAACAACTAAATGATTCCAAAACTCATTTTATCCAGGAAAATTTGGATTCTTGGATCAGGAATTAAAAAAATTTAAGACTTTGTGCTCACTTTGTTATTATTTATATTTACTATAACATTTTAAGACTTGAGGCTATGTTAACAAAGTCAAAATTGAAGAAACAAAATCACACCAATTTGAAAAAGTTATCCACATTATGTCTACATAGTTTCCTAACATCCAGATTTGAGGATCATTCAGGTAGACCAAAGAGTTGATTTGGAAAAATAAGCGAATTAGGTTCATCATCCAAATTAGTCATTGAAATCAACAATCACCAAAATTGGTATTTATAAGTGGGGCACTTGCCTCCCCCTCCTCCCTCCCTCTTATTTATTATATCACAAACAATTCTAACAAAAGCTTAAAACATGATCTAAAATTATATGATAGATAGCACTGAAGCTGTTTTGAATGCATAAGTCAGATTTTTAGACCAACCTCACAGCTTGATATTTAATTGATATTTGATATTCTGCTATTTACATTTTCTAGAGGCCCTCTAAATTCCCAAATGGAAAAATATATATAGGAATAATAGATTAGATACAATATATGCCTCTGACTCCTTAAAGTAAATTTTTGGCTAAACCATTGCTTTGTGCAGCGAGAATCAAATATTGCAGACTGCATGGTCACTAATATGGACTTATGAAAATTGACAGTTTTAATATCCATACTGTGGTGGCACTGTGGTCTAAGCTATGTTACGCCCCTAATGTTCTTCAAAGACATTGTGTGTTTAACTACGCTCAATAGGTGTGTGCAAAGCTTCAAAAACTTTATTTCACTTAGAATTTTGTCAACTTCGCTTAAAAAAAATTCAGCTTTATCACGACCTATGAAGCTTTGACAGTAAAATTTTAAAAGCTGACACACATCTATGTTCAGTTTTTGCTATTATATAACTTTCAAATTATGTTCACATGACAAAAATCCAAAGTAAATGAGTTGCATGCTGTGATATTTAGGTATTTGATTCATCAGCGTTGGCCAAAATATGTTAAACAACTTTCCAATAAATCATGTCAATTGATTTAGCATCAAAATATGCACAAAATAATATTTTTTACTGCAGAAAACATTGAAAAAAATATTCAAACTTTGATTTGGCATGGGAATTACATAAAACAATTTTAGTTTTGCTTTGATTTGTAAAAGCTGACTTTGCTAATCCTCATTTATTTAGTTTACCTATAATCAATAACAAACCGCATGATGTGTCCTGTTTTAATAGAGCACACCTATTTGATGTATTTGTTTACGTGTATCAAACCCAAGAATATTTACTATCAATCCAAAACCTCCATGTTTGATTCCTGTGTTCAGGTTATTTTTTTCAATTTATGCTTCCATTTTTATTTTCTCTTATAGGAAAAATATTGTTATCAAGAAAATTTTATTCTTCTAGTTGATAGTGGATTTGGACTTTTTATATTCCCTCGAACTCAAAAAATGTATTTATAATTCATTCTCTCTCTCGGTTCCTAGTACTACCTTCAAAATAGTATAATCTATGCTGCTCAAATATGATATTTATATTTTATATGATCATTTCAGATGTAATATTATTTATATGCTATATGGTCATACTTTAAGACAAAATCATGATTTTAATTCTAGATTTAAAAAAAGGTACTTCACTAAAGTCTAATTTAGGAAATTCAATTTTTTTTTAATTTCTCCTAACAATTTTGCTCAAAATGAATATTGGGGTGTTTTACGTTATAAATAACCCTGTACACTTGTTTGTTTTTGTAGAAAAATTATAATTTACTGGCAACTAATTTTTGAAAATGTTGCTACAGATTAAAATAAAGTAAATTTGATAGTATGGTATGTATGATTGGTTGTTCTGTACTATTTGATTAAAAATTGGTTAGATGATATAATGCTAAGATTAATGTTGTTATATTATTTTGCTTCAACTCTCGAGCCTCTTGTATATTTACTGGAAGTAAAGTATTATGGCTCCTGATTGGTTATCACTGGTGGATATGCAGACTCTGAAAACACTACCTTAATAGAAGGCTAATAGGCCTATTTACATATAACAATGAGACCTACTGTCGCAGATTTGCTTCGATATTAAAAGGGTTGTTCAAAAGTCTCCAACTCTTCCGTACTAGTTTCAATAGATTCCTACCTGATTAAGAGGGTTGTTTAAAATTTAGTTATTGGTGATGGTAGTATAATTTGCTGCGAGTATTACATACCATATTTTAATTCTAGAACAATGATATTAAGCCCTGAATGGTATTTTGATAATGTTAAAAAAAAAATTTCAAATAATTAGTATACTATTAAGAACTTCTTAAAATTTAATGTGGAGGAAACTGAAATTCTTTAGAGAAGTAATAAACCCCCCTAACACCTGCTTCTGTGGTCAAATGGTCTAAGGCAAATGTTTTCAACCAATACTAGAAATGTGTGCGTTGTTTTTTGGTTTCACCACGTAGGGTGGGGGGAATTAGGGGGAGTTGCAGTGAATTATCATTGGCTTCAGGGTGTCCACGATACAGAAAAGGTTGGGAACCACTATTCTAAGGCATCATTCTTGTAATAGACTGGACTGCAAATAACAGGAAAACAGGGCTCAAATCTCTCTGAGGAACTGAGGTTTATTTTTTCCTAAATGTGGGTACACTTCAATTAAATACAGATTTCCTCATCTCTAACACATTAAAATTATAAATAAGTACAACCCAAATAGGTAGTAAGACTTATTGCCAAAAACACTCCTTAAGCACTCCACCACAGGAATGTCATCAAGGACCTCTAGACCTGTAGTCAACCTCCCTAATCACTCAACCAGAGGAAAGTCACAATGGTCTTCTTAACCACCCAACAACAGAAACAAAACAATGCTTCTACAGACCTGTAGTCAAGATTCCTTCCACTCAACCATAGGACGGAAACAATGATTCTATAACCTGTGGCCAATATTTCCTCCACTTGACCATAAGAAGGAAACATTGATCCTATAGACCTGTAGCTAACCTCCCAAACCACCCAATCACAGGGACATGACTATGGCTCTCTAGACCTGTAGCTCACCTCCCAAACCACCCAACCACTGAAGGAAACAATGTTTCTTTCAACCTGTATCTAACCTCCTAACCCACCCAACCACAACCACAGGGACATGACTATAGTTCTCTAAGCCTGTAGCTAACCTCCCAAACCACTCAACTACACGGACATGACAATGGTTCTCTCTAGACCTGTTATCAACCTTCCTAACCACTCAACCACATGAAAGAATCAATGTTCACCTATATCTGTAGTCTACCTAACCACTCACCTACATAGAGTAAACAATGGTAATCTGTACCTATAGTCAACCTAACCACTAACTTCGGGAATTTAACAAAAATTGTCATCTAAACCTTAAGTTAACCTCAGTAACCACTCAACTGTGGAAGGGATGGAATGTGAAAATCAATCTCTTAGACCGACCGGTAGGTGAAGTTTAATCACATCTGAAACTTACCCTTTCTTGCATGGTTTCTGTTTAGAGGAAATTACAAATGCTTAGAATAAGCTATCCACACTAACACAGTTTGCTCATTTATAGAGAACTCTTCTCTCTTAGCTTTAATTTGTAGGGGATTAGGAAATAATTCCATGCTAGTGATCAGGAAGAAAATATTTCCTTGTTAGTGGTTAGGGAATAAATAATGCAATGCTAGGGATCACCGAATAAATAATTACATCGTAGTGGCTAAGAAATAAATAATACCATGCTAGTGTGAATAAATAATTACATTTGAGTTGTTAGGGAATAAATAATTCCTTGCTAGTGGTCAGGGAATACATAATTGCACTCTAGTGGCTAGGAAATAAATAATTCCATGTGAGTGATCAGGAAATAAGTAATTCCATGTGAGTAATTATGAAATAAATAATTATATGCGAGTAATCAGGAAATAAATAATTCTATGCGAGTAATCAGGAAATAAATAAATACTAGCTAGTAGTTAAGGAATAAATAATTTCAGGCAAATTATGGCAAATAAATAATTACATCCAAGTGGTTAAGAAATAAATAACTGCAGCTAGAGATCAGCAAACAAATTATTTCATGTTAGTGGTTAGGGAATGAATAGTTCCATGCGAGTGACTAAGATATAATTATATAATTATTTATTATTAGCACCGCGTCTTTCTACCCGTTCGGGTTGTACGCACTTACGCTAATGTGCAATGGTAGGGTGATTGTGAGATGAAATGGAGGACCTACAGTTTAACGTGAAATCCGAACCACGGTAGAGGCCTGGCATTCCTCACATTCACAAGTTGTGATTAATTAAGAAATATATAATTACATCCTAGGGGCTAGAGAATTAATACATAATATTACTCATCTGGGCTACATAATTCATAGCCCAGTAGTGGAAAGATTAGTACTAATGTACTGTTGCCCAGGCGATGCTCGAATGTACTAATCTTACATACTTTCCGTGGGGGTTCTTTCCATGTCCCGATGATATGAGATGATGGTGATAGTGAGTACGACGGCGTGGAACCAATGGAAACACTTAAACCAAACTTAGGCCTAATTAACCAAACCCTGCTGACTGTTGGGTTAGTTCCCCTTTCTGGAAAAAATACCAAAGGTACCAGCTGGTAATCAAACCAAGGACGTCTAGGCTTGTAGCCAGGCGCACTGACCACTACACCACGGGGCTGATTAGGGATTAAATAATTGCATACTATTGTCTGGAAAAGAACTAATTACATGTTAGTTTTCAGGGAATAAATAACTAACTTACATTCTAGTGTTCAGGAAATAGCTAATTACATGTTAGTGATCAGGGAATAAATGGTTACATGCTTGTGGTTAGGAAAATAAATAACATGCTAATGGTTAGGTAATAAATAATTACATGTTAGTGTTCAGGGAATAAATATTCACATCCTAGTTTTTAGGAAATAACTAATTACATGTTAGTGTTCAGGGAATAAATATTTACATCTTAGTGTTCATGAAATAACTAATTACATGTTAATGGTTATGGAATAGATAGGATTATTAAATGCATTACTAGTTAATTATTGGTCCAGCGAATAAATATAAAATACTAAGGATCAGGTAAATCAATTAATAATTTTGAGCTAACAGTCAATTAAATCAATATTTCCAAATGAAACTGACAAGTTTCTATAGTGATATATTAGATTAATATTGACATGACAGCTTACTGATATAGAGGACTGTTAGATATATATTACAGGTGTCTATAGCAAAATAGGAGACATTATTGATATAGGAGACTGATAAATAATATAGGTGGCTATAATGGTACAGAAGACTGATAAATAATATAGGTGGCTATAACGGTACAGAAGACTGATAACTAATATATATATAAGCTATAGTATTATATAACATATATATAGTGGCTATAATGATATAGAAGACTGGTAGATAATACAGGTTCTATAGTGATAAAGGAAATTGGTGGATATGTCAGGTCTCTAAGTCATTGGAGGAGATTGGATAAAATATGTTCAAATTTAAATATATTTACTAATTTTAACTAGGAAACTATATCAAGTAATCTCTTGTGTGGGTCCTGAAATGGGTTGATTTTTCCATATTGCAGTTTTTAAAGTCTCCATTGAGGCAAACCCTGGTGAAATTCTGCTCATCACCCCTCCTTAAATTAAGAACCTTTATAACCAGCTGTTAAAATATGTTGCTGAAATATTTAAACTGGGGATTTGTCATAAATTCAAGTTGTTAAAAGACCACTATACTTAGAATGTGCTAGGTGTTAATAACCTACATGCTCTAAACTCTGACAAAAATGGATGGGGTGAATACTTGTGTTTAAGGGGGAAGGGGGAGTCAAGGGAGGTCTGGTAAGATAATATTATTTCAATTACAACAGTGGTCTTGTGGGCAAAGACGTCAGTCCCATCTTATCTTATTTGCCGATGATAGAGGGTTGAGGTTGTAATACCAGCTGCGTGTTCTGAGGTTTCCCACTATCCTTAAATACAAATTTGGATACATTTTCTCTAAATTATAGCCTTCTTATCTTTATCTGAATAAATTAAATTTGAGCCATATATGCAGGCACACAATTATATGTCAAGCTCATCTAGCCTGATTTGTAGGTGGTGGGAAGAAAAGGGCTCGAATCCTGGTCAGGTGTACTAAGGATGTTTTTTTCTTAAATGTTTGCTCACGTTCCTTCCTCACAGGTGGAGGTACATTTACTCTGAGTAATAAATCCTTTATATCTACTCACTCAATTAATGTACAACAGTTGTATAGCTAAGATAAATAATAAGATGCAAAGCACAAATAAAAGTGTTATTCTCAGGAAAAGGGGGGATTGTGTGTGTGTGTCAAATAGTGTCGTTGTTTCTCTCCTAAACCTGTGGTGCTCTGCCCCTTTCTCCAAATTTGCTCGAGCAACGTTCACTCTTTCACTATTGCTCTACATCATTGTTTCGAAGGCCAAGGTTGACTGGTGCTGCTCTTAGAGGTATTGCCTCGCAAGGTTACCTCGTTGTCGATGAATATGCGTGGACCAGCTTCTTTTTTTTTTTATTCTTTTGAGTCGATATGGTCACGTCTCTCAGAAAAAAAGGCCGGTGAAAGAATTCAATGTCGTCATGCCTCAAGTGTAGATCCTGCTTCACTGACCTTCAAACACTGTAATGGGAGGCTTACAAAGAGAATGTTCCCCCCGTCCCTCTTCCCTCCCCAATGCACCCTTTTGATCTGCCATGTCTACCCATTCGTTGCAAGATTTTTTTGCCTATAAAATTGTCTTTCAAATTAATTGAATGTAATCATTCAATAACATTTATATTAGATTATCAAAATACTATTTAAAAAAAAAAACTACTTCAAGGACACTGTTGGATGAATATATCCTGCTAACATTATTCAAAAAATTTTTTCAAGAAATTTGATATGTAGTTTCTAAATTTAGACTTATATCAGCACATCATGTTTTTAAATTTTTCTTCATTCAGGCTATGTGCATATTTACACTAATGGGGTAGGGATGAGGAATATAGAATTTAGAGCAAATGTACCCAATATTTGTTTGGAGGGAGACTAGGAAACTCTATATGTAAACCCTCCCTCAATACACCTCACCAGGATTTGAATCCCAACCTTTCTATCACTAGAAATTCAATCCAATGCCAGAGTGACGTGTTAGACAGTGCGAGTGCAATTACTGATAAAAACTAGGACATCAGTCACATAACTTTAACTCTTTATCACAACAACTTAGAAAATCCAGCAATTTAATATAATTAGAACACATTTTAGTGTCTAGATTGTAAACTAATGCACAATTATTTCTTAACAATAACCTCATGCTGTGGGAAAGAGCACTCAAGTTTTTGTGGAGGGGCATAACTGGGGAAAAGGGTTGGGTTAAAAAGATTAGTCCCCCATTCCTAATGGACAAGATTATCAAAAGCAGAATTTCATAATAGATTATCTATGGAAATAATTGAACAATATATAACAATTTAATTTAATATACAGAAGAAAACTTGCAGTGTTGATACACCATTTACAGCAAATATGTTATCAATTAAATATTTCTGAAAATATTTAACTATGAAGTCATGAACACTTTTTTTCAAGAACCCTGTATTATTAATAATGTACCATTTAATTCCACCTCAATGCCTTGACTTGTAGCTTATTGCAACCTTATAATATTCATACCATCTTTAACTCTAACAATTTTTTCAAAAGAAATTTGGAGGGAAAAAAATGTAGACCTCTCCTGTTGGAGGATTTCACCATGACAGACATTGACGGTATAACCTACCCCATCCCCATTAAGCTTCTGACTCATTGTGTGTCTAAACTGCCTCTAGAGACTTTATTGGTTCAAATCGTCATCTTATTAAAAAAAAATAGCTCTAGTGTGGTGTGAATTCAGGGAATGTATAAAGTTTTGAGTTCAGTAAGTCCTGGACCCTTAGCTTGCGTTCCCCATACCCTTGTAGGTCATCATGAATATAAGAACCCCCATATTGTAGTAGGCCTCACTGACCACAAGAACAAGCAGGGTGGAACCAGGGAGCCCTAGACCTGTATTCAGTCTTCCTGACCACTCAGCTACGGTGACTGGCAGGGTGGAACCAGGGAGCCCTAGACCTGTATTCAGTCTTTTTTACCACTCAGCTACGGTGACTGGCAGGGTGGAACCAGGGCCCCTTAAACCTGTATTCAGTCTTCCTGACCACTCAGCTACGGTGACTGGCAGGGTGGAACCAGGGCCCCTTAGACCTGTATTCAGTCTTCCTGACCACTCAGCTACGGTGACTGGCAGGGTGGAACCAAGGCCCCTTAGACCTGTATTCAGTCTTCCTGACCACTCAGCTACGGTGACTGGCAGGGTGGAACCAGGGAGCCCTAGACCTGTATTCAGTCTTCCTGACCACTCAGCTACGGTGACTGGCAGGGTGGAACCAGGAGCCCTAGACCTGTATTCAGTGTTCCTGACCACTCAGCTACGGTGACTGGCAGGGTGGAACCAGGGAGCCCTAGACCTGTATTCATTCTTCCTGACCACTCAGCTACGGTGACTGGCAGGGTGGAACCAGGGAGCCCTAAACCTGTATTCAGTCTTCCTGACCACTCAGCTACGGTGACTGGCAGGGTGGAACCAGGGAGCCCTAGACCTGTATTCATCTTCCTGACCACTCAGCTATGGTGACTGGCAGGGTGGAACCAGGGAGCCCTAGACCTGTATTCATTCTTCCTGACCACTCAGCTATGGTGACTGGCAGGGTGGAACCAGGGAGCCCTAACACTACTGTATTCCATCTCTTCCTGACCACTCAGCTACGTGACTGGCAGGGTGGAACCAGGGAGCCCTAGACCTGTATTCATCTTCCTACCACTCAGCTATGGTGACTGGCAGGTGTGAACCAGGAGCCCTAAACCTGTATTCAGTCTCCTGACCACTCAGCTACGGTGACTGGCAGGGTGGAACCAGGGAGCCCTAGACCTATATTCAGCCTCCCTACACTCAACAGGGTAACAGGCAGGTATTGTCTGAACTACTCACACAGGCCCTTAGGTATTCAGTCTCCCTGACCACCCAAACCACAGGGACAGGCAGGGTGGGACCTAGCCCCTTAGACCTATATTCAGCCTCCCTACACTCAAAGGAACAGCGTTTCTACTTGTAAATTGATCACAAGGCCTTTTATGTTTTATTTTTATGACAATAATTAAGTTCAATAACTTAATTCTATTCTTCAACCCCTCATATGATTGTTTCTAAATAAATTATTAATATCATCAAATGAATTGTTTCTAGTTTGAGGCTCAAAGCTTTTAAAAGCTTGTCAGAAAACCAGGGGATATTTGTAAACTCTATCATGTGACTATTTACGAGCGTGCCTGTCATGACGAGCTTTTACACTACAAGTACATAAATTGAAAATTGTTCTTACAGTAGACTAAAATTTTTAGAAAATTTAAAATAATAGTGAATTGAAACTTAATTTGGTATATATACTTCCTTTTATTTCTTCAAAACTGTTATGAGTTTAAATATTATAGTATCTGCACTTATTAACTATTAGATCAATATTCAAATCTAATAGAAGATGTTTTATTTCACTACTTTAGGATTATATTTTCTTTTGCTTTATACAGCTGAATGCTAGTGTATTTATTTAATATCCATCACCTGCTTTGGTAGCTGTATGGTCCAAGGCGTCACTCTTGCAATAGACTAGGCTGCCGATGACATGGAGATTAGGGTTTGAATTCCAGTCGGGTATACTGAGGGTGGTATTTTCTTAAAAAGTTTTCCCTTCTTCCTCCACGCAAATGTGGTTACACTTCATCTAAATTCATCCTTCCTAATCCCTAACTCATTAGAGTAATTAGTAATTAGCACTGAGGGTGAATTTTCCTAAAATGGTTTTCCATTTTCCCTTTGCACAAGTGTAAATCTGTTCAACCTGGACATATAGTATGATGCGGAGTGCAATATTTATTTATTTAGCACCGCGTCTTACTACCCGTTCGGGTTATACGCTTAAGTACTAATTACGCTAATGGATTAGGAATTGAGAGGGTTAAATTTAGAGGAAGTGAACCCGCATTTGCGTGGAGGTAGAGTGGAAAACCATTTAGGAAAAACCACCCCCAGTTCACCCGACCGAGATTCGAACCTCGATCTCCCCATCTTCGGCGGTCGAGCTCAACACGACTAGCGCGTTAGCCAACTACGCCACCGAGGCGGGTCGGAGTGCAATAAAAAAGAAGCCAAGTATGCTAACTACAGCCCACTACTTTTTTTTTAAATTAGCTTATGGATTGAGGAATTCACTATTTGAGGTTCCCCAGTGCGACTGACGGTGAATCAAACATTATATGTTTGGCTCCATATCTCTCTCTATCTCTATCTCTATCTCAATTTTGCTGCATGTAATGACAGTTGTTGTTTTTGTCAGTCGCTGAAGAAGGAGGTGGAATGGGACCGAGGCGGAGATGACAAGAGCACAACTGGTGACAGTTCCTCAGACTACAGGCACCCACACGACCCTGTGAGTACAACCTCAGTACATGCTATGCTTTTTTGTTTCTTTCTTACTTTACTATCTGTGTCGCAAGGTGGCAGAAGAAAAACCGTACCATTTTCCAACCATTAGGAACTGTGACAAGTATCCTTTCTCCAAAACTATTATTGGGCTACCCAAGAGTTTTAAGAATGCCACATTTAAGAAAATATCCTCAAATTGCTGTTTTTCATCTGAAAAAGGAAGTTCTGAAGCTTCAAACCACAAAAAAAAAGTACAATTAATTAAAAGGTATTCAGTTGTGACTAAAAAAATAGCTTTATTTGTTTGGGGGAAGACTATATCTTTATTCAAATCATTTACTTTGATCTCGGAACTGCGACATTTCGTGTGAAATGTCATTGAAATTTAACAAATTTCATAGCTTCATGATATAATTAAAAAAATTATAAAACCTAAAATGTAAGGGCTACAATTCTATTAAGACATATTGATATATTTACCTTCGTTTTGGCAAAAACCATATTTTAGAATAACAAACTACTTTTTAAATAATGCAGCTTTTCCAGACAACTGCAACACATCTTTGCACTCAACTATTCAATTTTTCAAAATCGCCGGGTAATATTTTTTATAAGCCAGCAAGATTTATCTGCTCCAAATACCAGCTGTTCTCAATTAATTAAAAATCCGGCTATATTTTAAAGAATAGATGTGAAACGTTTTTTATATGAAGAATAACTATTATAATATTAACTAATTTGTACTAAAACAAATTAGCTTCCTTACAAAAAATAATTAACTCCAATAAACTGTTTATAAACATATTTTAATGCTGCAGCTTAAATCACTAACATTTGTATGAATATTTAAGCTGAAAAAAAAGTGAATTAAAATTTGGGATGGTTAAATTTTTTTCTTTCATTCACATAATACTAGCCCAAACATTTATACATATTTTCTTAATATCGATAAGACTAACTGCTCTTGTATTTATATCAGCTGAGTTGGAAAAACGTAAATGTTTGGTTAAGGATTAATTAGGATCCCATGTGTAGGTCATTCACTAGCCCCAATGGGAATTACAAATCTACTCATTCCAAACTAGAAGGTAAGTTAGATGTGGTGAGTTTTTCTTCTGTATACCTTTCATTTTATGGTGTTGTTTGGTTAAGTTTGAGGTAGTCTTTGTGCATTATGCAGATCTGGAATATATATGGTTTTGTTACTAAATGTAAGTGTTCAACTGTTATAAATCATGTTGTATGAGGGTGTTAATCTAAAGTAACACACTCTGAACATTTGACCACCTCCTACCATAAGTCTCTTATTTTATTTTTATTTTTAAACTTAATTTTCTCAGGGAAAGTTGGTATGTGACCTACCACTTATTTTTAATAAAGAATATTTTATCCTGATAAAAAAATTAAAGGTGTCAACTTATAAAGTCAATTATGTTCACTTGATAATGCAAATAAGACTTAAACTTTCACCACTGACCTCACACAACACTCACACTTTAAATTTTTTAACGATTTCTCGTGGAAAGGGAAAGAGCAGTGTTAACTCTACACTCCCCACCTTAAAAAAAATAGTTACAACATTCCACAATCTTTGGGGCTATTTAGTGTGGACTTACTTTCTTGGTGAGCGGAATGTTTAGGATAACCATTCTACTAACATCTGTTTCTTATATTAACAATTTATTAATTTTAGGCATTCCCCTCTATTTTTATAAGACAATTTAAATGTGTGTATGATTTTTGTTTTCTTTCAAATTATACTAGAACACTCTTTGCTTAGAAAATAACTGTTCAAACTAAAGTATAATATTTACTGCTAACTTAATCCCTTGATGTTCCAATACACACATCCCAACCAATATCATTAAATTATTGAGTGCTTCTCAATTGTATAATTTCACCACCGAAATATAAAAACTTCAATTGGATTTAATTTACCTTCATGGATTATTACTGTATATCAAATTAATAATCACTACCCTGAATGTTTTATGAACTACAGGGTGAGGCAGTCAAACGGCAAGATTTAAAAAATCACAAAAAATGAAAACAATTTTTATTTAATTTTTTTTTACAAAAATATAAGGTTCATGATTGGAAATTACTAATGTACATGGAAAATGTTCATTTTCTGAAGATGATGTCAGTAAGATGACATCCTTGATTTTGCACACATTGTAGGAGTCTTAGAGCGAAGCTGCCCATGACTTTGCATAGCATTTCCAACGGAATGTTGTTGACCTCTTGACGAATTTGCTCCTTCAAATCATCCCTGGTCCATGGCGGGTTTTCCTTGAGAACTTGGGATTTAAGGTATCCCCAGAGAAAATAGTCAGGAGCCGTCAAGTATGGTGAGCGGGTAGGCCACGAGAAATCGCTGAACTTGCTAATGAGACGACCAGGAAATGCGAGCCTCTGCAAATGCATTGAAACTTCGGCTGTATGGCAAGTTGTGCCATCTTACTGGGCCATCTGGGTCATAGTCATCAAGTGCAGGCAGGGAAAAAGTTGCCAACATGTCAGCGTAACGATCAGAGTCCACCATCACCATATTACCTTGTTCATTTTCAAAAAAATAAGGGCCGATTATTCCACGAGATGATACTGCCCACCAAACCGTCACTTTTTCTGAATGGGGGTGTTTACCGTAGAGCTTGTGTGGGTTCAGTCCAATATCGAAAATTCTGCTTGTTGACGAAGCCACTAAGGTGAAAGTGGGCTTCATCACTTATCCATAAGTTGTGAACTCTCTCTTCATTTTGTTCACTGAGATTTAACATCTTTTGGTAAAAGTGTACTCAGCTATTGTAATATTGAGGTTTGAGGTCTTGCACTACTTAAATCTTGTATGCATGGTAGTGGAGGTCATTCTTCAGAATCCTTCTTACAGTTCGATTACTGAGACCAAGTTCTACGCTGTGTCGGCCAGGCGATTTTTGCAGATTTCTTGCTAAGGCTACACGCACATGATCAATATTCTCAGGGGTCTGGCTGGTTTTTTTTCACTACCACCTTTTTTCTATATTGTGCTAGCAGTGGCTTCAAAATTTCTCACCCACAGGCCTATAGCTTTTGCAGAAGGCACGAGAGCGCGCGTGGGGGTGGATAAAACTCTCGTCGGAAGTTGAGCGCCAACGAAAATATCTTCATTTTTGTAATACGCCTTTACGGCAAACACACGCTGCTCACTCGACCAACGCTCCATGGATACTAAATTCCGGGTGTCTAGACGCCCAAGGTCGAGTCCATCGCTCTCACAACCCCCCACCACGCCCTCCAGCCCTTCCTGGAATCTTTCCGTTTGACTGCCTGACCCTGTACCATGCTGTTGGTGTCTAGTGATTTTTGTCATAGAAAAGTTAAAGTAATTTTGACACATTAATAGCATTATTTTAGTAAAGCATTTTAACACAAGATTATTGAGATTTTAATTTAATGGATATATATTTAGAGCACATTTGTTGGTAGTACTTAAGCACCAGTTTGCTGAATATTAGCGAATTGTACCAACCAAATTATATTACATTTACAACAACCAATAAAATCCCAGTCCTTAAACTTCCAGTTAGTGAAAAGGAACAACTCATTTTCACAATGACATATTTCCAACATTGATGTAAATTAAACATAGTACTGACAATGCTAAGATGTCTAATTAAATGACGAGGATGGACAAGAACTTCTCCAGCATTTACTAGAAGGGATAGTGGCAAAATTACATTCAATGTATTTGGCTGAGATTGAACTCTAGATCTTTAGGTGGAACTCAAGCATAGGCTACCTGCTCGGTGATCTCTTTAAGGCAACCCAGGTGCACATAATCTGCTCAAAGATCTCTTAAATGCAAACCAGGTGCATATTATCTGCCCTGATCTCTTTGACGCAACTCAGTCATCTGTTAAGTGGTCTCTTAGCTGCAACTCAAGATGCATATTATCTTCCCAGTGATCTTTTAGATGTAACTCGAGTGTACATCATCTTCCCCAGTGATCTCTTAGATGTGACCCAGGTGCACATTTTCTCATTGATCTCTTAGGTGTGACTCAGGTGCACATTTTCTCATTGATCTCTTAGGTGTGACCCAGGTGCACATTTTCTCATTGATCTCTTAGGTGTGACTCAGGTGCACATTTTCTCGTTGATCTCTTAGGTGTGACTCAGGTGCACATTATCTACCAAGCCATCATTTAGATCTGACTCACTTGTGTGTTATTTGCCCTTAAATCTCCTAGGTGTGGTTTGGGCCTCCTTACTAGTTTGTTCTGCATTACAACTAACCGACACTAGATAATGTTATGCAAGAAATATTAATTTTATTTTTTCTTCTAGACATTTTCAGCAACATACCTCTCATTGAATAAATAGAAGCTTTTTGTATGTTTTAAATTAACACTTAAAAGTCATTACATGATAATGTGAGAGATTGTTTCAGATAATTTTCACTCAATCAAATAAACTCGTGCCTTAAAGAAATGTATTAAGAAAGTCCTTGAACATAGCATTGGTCCGACTAACTCTGTGGTGTGCGTTGCCACTCTTTAAGGCAGGTGTTGTTATGAAAGTATTTAATTTTAAATGTATGGACATTTATTTAAAAAAACTAGTCACATTAATCTCGATATTTTGATATTTTTGGTTTAATCTATACCTCAAGGCTGTCATAGTGTTCATGGATTCATCAATTTGATGTAAATTTTGTAGGTTATGGATAATAAAGATAATTGATTTGAAGATCATGTCTTAATGTGATTGTTAGGGTTTGTGTGTGTTGCTGGTTATATTGAGCTGAAATACACAATACAAAAGTACTTGTTTTCTGAGGTAGAGTCATTACAAAGTAGGTCTATCATTTACCCTTTTCACTGTTTCCAGTTTGGAAAATAAACACTTTATCTGCATCAAAATATATTTTTATCACCATTTCTCAAATTTAGTTTACTAGACTTATTTGTTTGTCTACCAAGAAAACATCGACCTTCCCATTATCAATTGTTTCTTACAGGGCAAGACTGCTAAAGTGAATCAAGTATCACAAATAAAGAACATTTACTCACTCTCAATACAAATTATAAATGGGACTCTCAAATATCTTAAATATTATGAATGGTAATTTTAAAGGTTCAAAATTAGAATAGTCTTGACTTTAAATGAAAATGGTATGCAATTTGTAATTGGAACTACATAGAGTTGAATAATAAAGAAAACATAACATTTTAACTTACACTGCCTTAAACATAAAATAACATCACAAAAAGGAATCAAATTGACCAAAAATAATTAATTTAGTCAAATAGTGTCCTCTTTGTTTAAATAAATATAATACAAACTTTTATTGACACGAAACATTCAATTATCTTTTTATAAACTTACTGTAACTAAAACATAGTGAAATCTAGTTTTGAAGATACAAATTTGGATTTTAGATACAAAAGATACTCATAGATTTATTGGGTGTGGTTTTCTTAGTGAATTTATAGTAAAGCTTTCTCTGAGTTCAAGCCATATATATCATAGCAGAATAGGAGATAGATTTTGGGGGGTTAACAACCCCACCGCCCCGCCCTCAAAAAACACTTTCCAACAAATTTATTCAATATTTACTCCTTATTTACTGCTTAAACATGATCAAAATCATGGTACAAGAAAACGTCTATAACTCTGTTAGTTCTTATTTTGACATTTAGATAGAGTATATTTTTAAAGACGTTACACAGACTAAGATTTATTGATATTAAACACATGATATGCACTTATTAACAATACACAATTTCTGGTATCACACCCAACTTGCAAACTGCCAAATCTACCATAGCCAATTTTGACGATGCATGACCAGAAGATTAAATAAAATATATTTCAAACATTTGTAACTAATAGGATCAACATTTATTAAAAACATTAATTTCTGTGAAATTTGATAGTCCCAAAATGTAATTGTCTTAGCTAATTTTATAATTAACAAATTTCATCAAAATAGTTTTGATTTTCAAAATAAAAATTATTTTTTGAGATTTTTTTTCTTTTAGTTTTTGTTTTATAGATTTAGCATTTTTTGAATTGTAACTATATATATATATATATATCAAATATAAAAAAAATATAACTTATAACACTTACACTATTTAAGTCCTTGCCCTTATTTGTCATAAAAAACTCCAAATAGCTTTTAGAGGAAATTAATATTAATACACTTTCTTGACCTCTGACCTCTCTTGGTTAGGAGTGAGTGAATACATATATACATATATTTATGTTTGTTGTTTCCTCTTAGTGTATCTTCTGACCAAAATATTTATTTTTTCTCTTATAACTGCTTTGTGTTAATATACATTCTGTGTATATTGAACTATTACATGCATGTCCTCTCTCGATTCTTGTTAAAATATTATATTCTTCCAAAAGACCTATGGCCCACATATAACAGGTAATATTTTATTTCATGGTCTCGAAGTCTGAGAAAGATTTGATAGTCATCTCTCTAGATTAGTAGTTGTTGTGACTTATCTTCTCTAATGCTGAGCCATTTGTTTGTTTGCATGCTTGTTTTTTGACTACTTTTAAATTTTTCAATTTTTTTAAAACTTTTGTCTTGCTGTCAAGAAGTTGACCTTCAATTTTGGATATGGTTGTTTATTTTTTTATATATATATATTATAGTTTCCCTTGAATGTTTTTTCCTTTTAAATATTTGTTGGTGGGCTTAGACAAATATTATGTATGTGAGGAGAGGAAAAACACAACCACTTTCTATATTATATTTTTGTTAAAAAAAACTAATTTAAAAATTGTCTGTAATATCTTTTGCAACCAAAACAAAATGAGCGTCAACTTCTTGTTTATTTTTTATTTTTCATTTGGCTCTAAAAATAATTTATAAAATGGTATGGTTAAAACCAAATGTAGCTAAAATTATTTTATCTAAAAGATTAAAAAAAAAAGCGAGCAGAAAAGAAGTTGATGTTCTTTTTGTTTGTGTTGCAGCAAGTGGATTGTGGGGTGGAACCCGACAGTCACTCCCCTCGCGTCTACTCATGTATGTACTGTGGGGCTCAGTTCCCCTACCAGTCCAAGTTGACCCGACACATCCTGTCACACAGCCTCGAGACCCTGAGATATCGAGAACAAGTGGCCATCCACCACCATCAGCAGCAGCACCAGTCACTCACATCCATAGCCAAGCTAGAGCCACTCAATCTCATGGATTCACATTTTGGGGGTCGGCCTCCTCCACCCCCTCTTTCTGACTTGTCTGACCCCTCGCCCCACCTTCATGAAAACTCGTTGTCTATGCTGGAACTAAAAGGAGAGTATGTAGGTGGTCCCCCACCGGGTGATGTTGGTGCATCTTCCAACGTTGTGCTCTGCAAATTTTGTGGGAAATCGTTCCCCGACGTGGGATCCCTCATTGCTCACCTGCCCGTCCACACAGGCGACCGCCCTTTCCGCTGCGAGTTCTGTGGCAAGGCGTTCAAGTTGCGCCACCATATGAAAGACCACTGTCGCGTTCACACAGGTGAGCGACCCTTCCGATGCTCGCTTTGTGGGAAGACGTTCTCCCGCTCAACCATCCTGAAGGCGCATGAGAAGACACACTACCCCAAGTATGTCCACAAGTTCATGTTGCCGGAGCCCCCCATGGACACTGAAGAGGAATCCTCACCTCAGCAATAATGCAGCGAGAACATAGAAGATGAAAATTTTTTCTTGCATTTCAGATCATTGTCTAGTAAATGTCACATGTTATTGTAACATTAGGAGTTGCAACACTTGGTTGTTCTTGGGGGCACTAGGCTGCTCCAATTGGACGTAATTATATTTTTATATAAGAAAACTTGACAATAAGGCTAAACCAACCGAGTCCTTTCTTACAGTTTTGTTCAAAATATAATTATTGTATCATACATTATCAAAGAAAATCTACTTTCTTTGATTTAATCTTTTGCTTCATATAAGATTTAAAAAAATCCCTTACATGATGCAATTCTTTCTATTCAATTTTAAACAGTAAAAAAACTAAGTGAAATACTGCATTGGATGTGACACTAGAAACTTTATATTTATTATGTGCTGTAAATTGAGCACAAATTTTGTAATTTTTAACGTGTTATAAATTGGGCACAAAGTTTGTAATTTCTAACCAGCATCAACCTTTCTTTTAATTTTAAGAACTTTCCTATCCAGATATTTTAAAATGCCGATAGACGTGTGTATATAATGTGTGTGGCAGTGCTATTTAAGAACAACTATTTGCTGCAACCAAGCTGTTTAAATTCTTATGGACACAAAAGGCTGAACAAGGATTCACACCAATGTGTCCAATGGGATTCCATTCATTTATAACTTCTGCATACACAAAGAAAACATCAGTTATTTTATTTCATCACAAAAAGTTATTTTCTTGAGCTATATTGAAAAATTGTTAAAAATACCGAGGTTTGATATGAATGGAAAACTATTTGGAGTCTTGGTAAAATGATAATACGTACGTAATTAAATAATATACATTTTTAGGTGGTTTGATGGGAAACACTAAAAACTTTTAATCATTTAAGAGTGCTTTAAAAGTTAAAAAAAAATAGTTATTGTTGTAGATAGGACATGTTTTTGCTGCCTAACGGTGCTTGTGGTATATTGAGCAAAACCAATCGTAGACGATGCAAACCGTTCATTTCGCAAGGTCTAGGTCTCTTAAAGTCATTCAATACTGAAAAAAATCTAGTCGATTGGCATGAATTATTTTAGTTTTTTTTTTTTTGCTAGAAACCAAAATTGTTAAACTTCTAGTGATATGCTTGTCAATTTTTTCTTTAAACTAAAATTATATTTAAAAGTTCTGCCAAGATTTTTTTTTATATATATATGTAAAAGAGTAAAAAAATATATAGTTTGATGTTTAGAAAAGAAATATATATATAATATACTTGTTGTTTGGCATACATTTGTAAAAATGGTTAGTTTGAAGCTAAATAAATATACATTATAGGTAGGGATAGGAATAAGCATCTACTTATACACGCCTGTAGACTCTTTCGTACACATGTCCACAAATGATCCACACTGTAAACCTCCCCTCAATAAATAACACATTAAATTAACAACTTTTACACAATAAAATTTGATATTTACAATTCTTTCTGTATTCATTCCACTAACTTTTATTTTAAACATCCAATAATCAACTATTTCATAATGTTTATTCAAAAATCACGAGGAATCACCAAATTATTGTTAGCAAAGGCTAATGCCGAGTACACAAAATTAATGTCGGAGATGAACACACAATCTAAAAATACACTTCGTGGGCTCATTATCACGAAAGGTTAGCGTGAGCACGAAACAACGCGGTCGGTTAAGAAAAATGCCTGAACATTGAAAGTGTGTGATTGACTCACTCTTGATACTTGCGCTACTGCAGCGCCTCATGTGGTGGATCGTGCATCTTACCAGTGACTCCAACAATTATATATATATTTGCCGGTTCAAATCTCTGCAGTATAGGATGCTTTTAACTCTTTCTGGTGAACATATCCAATAGACAAGTGATCTGAAGCGCTCTAGCATTTACTTTCATTTGCCATTTTTTTAAACAAATTTTTATAATTACCATTGTGCTGGTTCATATTAACCTATCCTGTGTTGTTTGATGAAAAACACAACAAGGTCATAACTATTAATTTACTATTTGGTGTAAAGGAACTAAAACAACCTCACAGTGATATTTTTATTTTTGTTGGCCTTCACCAAGAATTGAGTGTGAGAACTTTAGACCAGTAGGCAAATGTTTTAACCACTGCTAAGGTATCAAACACTAACAACACTATTTTAAAGCACCTTTAAAACAGTAACAATATTGGACCAAATTTAACTTTAATATTTTTCATTAAACTCTATGGACCTTAGCTTTAATTTTGGGCTTGGGCAAAAAAAAATCATTATGCTGTTGATTTTTTTCCCCCTTTAATTCCGTGATAAACTGATGGCCTGGAGTGTGATTGCACATATCCTAGAATTAAATCAAAATGTGCCACTAATACCCTGGAACACACATTAAATATAGATAAATCATTTGTGTGTACAAGTGTACTAAACTTTCCTAGACGTGTATCAAAGTATGTGTTGGTACACATCCAATCCTTCGATATTAGGTCATTCTACTCAGTACTTGCAATGTTGTTGTTCGGAAGTCACTTTAGAGATTGCTTTTTTGCCACCACTTTAAGTGACAGTAATAGCATAATTTTAGTATTCACCATGTGAAATTCAGATAGTGCGGAAAGAGAAAATAACATTAAAAACATACTAAAGTGCTTTATTGTAATAAGCGTGATGTTTGTACATAACTGAATATTTTTTTCAACTTTTTTTTCTCCTAAACCGTCATTTTTTGCTGTGCGTTAGTATCTTGAAATCACAAGTAAAAATAAATTGTACATTAAATTATAATAACCGGAAGGTCACAAATTGTAATCTGCCTTTATCACAAAAAAAAAAAAGAGTAAATTTAAATGTCTTGTTAGCAATGCTTTGAAGTAGTAAAACTAGTTTTTGTTGTTTGCTCATTTTTAAGCTGTCTAACTTCATATTGCTATTTTTTCCTTATAGCTAAATATACTTATGGTCATTTGACATTCCACTCCTTTGGTTTGATGCATTAGGCATTTTGTGCAAGATCTTATTTAAGTTCTCTTTAGGGGAATGCATGGATAAAATTGGAACTGAACAAATCAAATGACAGATACAATACGACCTTTTACAGTGTGCTGAGGGCCCAAACAAGTAGTAAAACACATTGCCCCCTCCCCTTCCACCCCAAGTCTCCACTGCTCACTGGACAAAGAAGTAAAGGTTGTTTCCTAAAGCAAATTGACATTGAGAGCTTTATTTCTCTTGATTATACAAGTCTATCACTGGTAAAGTTAGGTTTGAGTTTGTTGATCTGACCGAGCTGTGTATGGCAGGGTTTTATCCTCTTCAGGAAGAATTAGTGGTTTTTTTTATCACACAGTTTTCCTTGTAACCTGAATCGATGAGCATGCGAACTAGATTTCAAGCCCATATAGTTTTGTTTGTGACTTGTGGGGTGATCAGGGTACAAATATTGACCGGTGTTTTTCTCTCTCCAACTATACAAAGACTCAGCTCATTTTCTATAAATCCTAACTTCCCCATCCCTGTTCTTTTTGTGTAATTAAATGTTTATAACCTGAACGGATTGTAAAAAACAGTGCAAAGAAAAAGTGTTTCCCATCTCTATCAAGTGTTGGCACTAAAGGGAATTATTAAACAAAAATTATAACCTTCTTTTGAGTTACAAGTTCTTTTTCAAAATGCTTGTCCAATATTTTATTAACATTTTTAAACACTAACTTTCTAATTTTGTATAACTATTTTTGCTTTCACATCATCTTTCTCATTTTTAGTAGAGAATCTTACTGCACTCTTGCAGTTTTATAAATGGGTCTAAAAATATTTTCCCCTTTGGTGTGTGTGTCCATAGAAAATATTATACCTTCATTAGTTCTATTCTAAACAGTTTAAAATTGAGCAAACACATATAATCCTTAAATTATATAGTCAAGTTAAAAAATTATATAATATCAAAAAAGAACTGATCTTCCATATACATATGATAAATAAATATTGCATTTTCACAAGTTGTTGACGAAATGTTTGTATAAATAACAAAAGAAACAAAAATATATGTATGAATTTAAACAAAAAATAAAAACAGAAGTAATTCTGACTTCTGTTATAAATACAACCTTTTTAATATTTTAAAGACTAATAAAATGCGATAGAAATATAATTTTTGTATCTCTCCCAAAATAGGTATGTCAGTTATTTACATTGTGATAATTGCGATGCGTGGGTATGTGTGTTTGCACATGCTCACTGAGAGTTGTGTTGTTGAGATTATTTCACAGTATTATGGTTGCTCTGTTTTGCCAAGAGCAGAACGGTGTTGGGAGGGTCTCATTTGGAGGTTAAGAAACTGTGTTACAGGGGTGGCAACACGAGTTTCACATTTCAGCAGGAACTACATAAGTCCTTTAAATGCCCTGAGAAAATAATTTAGTTTACAAAATGTTGGCAAAGGTTCTCATTGTGTCTGAAAAGTAAATTCTCAAATTAGGTCTTAAAGGTCCTTAAATTATATTCAAATTTAAGGTTGTTATTTATTTAAGTTTTTTAAGTCAGGTTTTGAATTCCTTTTTAACATAATTTAAAAAAGCTTCTCATCAATATCTATATTTAAAAGTCCTAGAATGCCCTATTTTTTGGTTTAAATGCTAATTAAGCAAGAATTTTAAAAATAGTGGAAAAAAATTGTTTTGATTATTTAAAACATACTTCCTACTTTCTTCTAAGACTGTACAGACATTTTAGCATAAAGTATATAAAAAAAATGACTAAAAACAGTTGCACATTTATCCACCTTACAGATATGTTGTATTAATTTCACTAGTGAACTTTGAGGCTTACACTTTTCTGGTAAGTGTGTAGACTGTCTATCCTCCTTTCACTGTCTAATTTCACTAGTGATATAAATTGACATAGCTAGTTAAGTTTGCAAAACATATTTGAAACTTTTAATATAAAACAAATGAACTAGTAAGTTTTCAACTGACAGTAAAATAGTTACCATGAACGGACCAAAGTAACCATGACTAAAAGAGTGGTGTGCTGAACCCAGATAATTACATATTCATAATATATGTTAAGTGTGTGTGTATATATAATATACACACACACACACCTCAATAAACTATACCCCAATTTTCTTACGAAAGGACATATGTGACAAAAAAAGTTACCAGATCTATCTTCATGTATTCTTTCTTCCAGTAATGTGATAGTCAAGCTATCACTTTTTATAGATATTATCACTGCCTTTAAAATAACACACATATAGTAGTAAAGTTCAAACAAGGTTGGCTGCAAAAAATATGTTTTTATTTCTAAAAGCTGCTCCAAATATGCATTCATAATAAAATCAAGGTGTAGCTTCTGATAACCGCCATCGTGGTACATATTTTATAAACTGTTGACTACATAACTCTTCTAGTTATGTAGCTAGAGTAGGAGACAATGGGAAGTGTGCCTCGAATGAATTTAACAACTTTATGGCTCAGTTGGAAGTACATTTGTTTATCAAACCAAAGACTCGCTAAGGGACATATTTTCCAAATATATCATTCTAGCGTATCTCGAGGTGGATTGCAAAACACCAGATTAACATCTGATCGCTAGTACCAAGACTTCAACAACCAAACCTAAAAGGGTAACTTAACTTTAGGCACATCCGGAGAGTGGACTTTTATCCGGCGATCTTGTCCCCTAACTATCCACAAGGACTTGGCAGGGATATTTACATTGCTGTACACTGATGAAATGGGAATATTATTTCATTTGAAATGAATTGAGTTTTTTCTGTTGAAAGCTGAACTCTTGTTGCCTCCACGAGCAGTCAGATGTGATAACTATTATTAATTATTTGTAATATCAGTTAATTATTTGTAGGCGATAACTAAGCCTTTGCTTTATTTTATTTTTCGATGTTTTAGATAGGGATATGCATCTTAATGGTTTGTAAACTTGTTTTTTTTATTGTTATAATATTATCAGTGTTTACTTTTAATATTTTTGCTTCTCTATGTCGCAGACAGCAGTTAAAATTGCTGTAAGCGATTAGTCAACTTAAAGTGATACAGTTCCTGAGATTTGTGGTAGCAAATGTTGTGGTGCTTCTTAGAATGCACATTAAAAAAAAGGTATATTGTTTTGGATATGATAAATTTGTCAAAACATCAGAAACATCTTTTCAGAACTTGTGTAACAAGTTTGGTATCGAGTGTGCATTTTAAATGCTTAGAGTTTTGTTTGTTTGTTATGAAAATTGTTTATATTTGATACAAAGTGGTTAATATATATTTAGTTTACATAGAAAGTTAGTTTCAAGCTTTGATTGGAGTTTCAAATTCTATATAGATGTTTTTTCTACACATAAATTTTAATTTTTAAATGTATTTTCGCATTCTGTATAGAAAAACCCATGGTTAAATTTTCAGATGCGTGCCCAATATATATTATCTTGGCTGTGACTTTTTTTCTTAATTAAGCATATTTCCAAAATAGATTTTGATTTGTTCATAAAAAAAACTAATTAGAATCAAATTAAATTGAGTTTCTTAAACATTCGGAAATGAAATAAAATTATTTTCATTTATGTTTGGGTTTTTTTAACACTAACTATTTGATTTTTCCCTTTTTCAATATTTTTTTTATCATTGCATCTAACTACCTGTTTGGGTTACACACTTAATATTATTTATGTATAAATTTATAAACATTGTATTCCGTGACTAACTAATTTAATGTCTAACACTCCTATCAGAGCTTTAGGTCTTATAAATGATAGCAAATGTAATAGTTGATTAACTTGATTATGTAATGGTAGCTTCACATAAATAACATTCCCAAAGACTGGATTAATTTACAGTGCATACATTAAAATAATACATGGTTGAAATAAAAAGTCCAGTTAATTCAATGAAAAATAATATATCTTGTCATATTTTCTAATATATTATCAAAAAACATATTTTAGTTGAACAAAATTTAGCTTTTAACTTCTAAAGATTGAGAAAAGCAGTTTTCAAGGTTCAAATTTTTGTCTTAACATGTAATGCAAACACAAATTTTGAATTCCTGTACTTGTGCATTTTATTTATTTTTGATTTTATTTGATATAATTTAGACTAATAGCTAAAATTTTGTTAATCTGGTGCAAATAAATTGGCATCCGAACACTGGGATTGGTTTTCTTGTGTATTTGAAGCTACCACGAAGAACATTATACCACTTGCTCTCACTGTAAATTCAGACATTGCACTAGTTACACTTAGTAAGCACACAATTAAGGTGATTAAATCCACACACACACAAAAAAAAAACACTCATGAAATACTAAATTATTAATAAAAAAAACTAGAACTTTGTTAGGACTCAGTTATGTTTGTTCTTTCTAGGTAACAAAGTGATTCTTCAGTTACTTTTAGTAAAACAAACATTATTTCTAATTTAATGGTTCAAAGATCAATAATTGAAGATACTTATGAGTAGCCAAATTGTTTATGTAATTTAACTGTGTGTGTTTGTTTCCTTAGCCAAGTAGGAATTTTTTAATTTTGAATCTGTGGCAAATTATTGGCATCTGGTCCTTGCAACCACGTCTGCAATGTGATTTTCTTACGTATTTATTTTCGCTTAAAAGTAAGCTGTTTAGAAATACACCCAAACACCATAGTTCAAAGAGTGTTTTATTAAAAGTAAAAATAAGATGGTTGAGGAGGGAAAGTGAAGGTCTGTGATTTAAGTTCTTGTTTTTATTTTTATTATCTAAGTAAAAATGTTAAATCTACAATGTTTACTTCTGACCATTAACCAGAAATGTTTTTTGCTCTTGGTTTGAGGGGAAGAGGTGTGATATATTTTAAATGAAATGAAATGTCGTAACATATACAAAATAATGTTTGCTAAGAAGATCTTACAAAATAACAGAAAACGTGCTAAACTAATGCAAAAACAATTTTAATCGAATCATTAATTTGAAACACGTTTTTCTCATAGTCATGAAAACACCAGAATGTTTAGAAGCTAGCCAAGAGTTACAGCTAATTGGATGTTTTTATACTTTTAAAAACAAACACATAAAACTAATCAATAAAATAATACTTTTAAAATAAACAAAAGCCGAGTATAACTTCGCAGGGTAATAAAGCCTCTTAATTCTTTTCAACCATTAGAAACAAGCTGTGGAAATGTATTTTTGAAAGTTGTTTATTTCTCTGATTTTAACTAGATCAAAAAGTAACTAAAGCAATAACAATCTACAATTCTTGAAAATAAACTCTATTTTAATACATAATGCATTGTTTTAAAAACATATTATAGAACGTTTTTAAATGTACAGTCTTAAAACATTATTTCAACAAAATTAAATTGGTAACACCAGCTTAAGAATGTTATTTGGTATGTACCTATTGTTAATTTGTAGAATACTGTACTTATTAGGTTGTTGAAGCATGTCTTGAGTATTCTGATTTGATGCAAGATCTGACGAGGCAGTTGTATTTAAAGATTAAAGTTCATTAACTTCCCATAGCTAATATTTGTTGTTTAGTATAAGAGCCCCAAATTAAGTCGGCACTAAACTAAAATAATGTTATTCCAGCTCACTTTAGAAACATAAATAATAAACCATTCATATGTCTTAATATTTCGTCCAATGCACTTCCTATGGCTTGAGCCACAAACAATATTCAGAGTCCATGAAACTTCGACAACCTGGACAAATGATATTTTCATTCCATCCAACTTGTATGAAATGGACAAATGATATTTTCATTCCATCCAACTTGTATGAAATGGACAAATGATATTTTCATTCCATCCAACTTGTATGAAATGGACAAATGATATTTTCATTCCATCTAACTTGTATGAAATGGACAAATTATATTTTCATTCCATCCAACTTGTATGAAATGGACAAATGATATTTACTGTGACTTTACAATCACTAGCTGCATCCAATGCAACTTTTGTGCTCTCATCTAATGCAACTTTTGTGCTCTCATCTAATGCAACTTTTGTGCTCTCATCTAATGCAACTTTTGTGCTCTCATCTAATGCAACTTCTGTGACTTATCAAATAATGTCATCATCTGATGTAACTTATGTGAATCATCCAAATGATTGTGCCATCTGATACAACTTCTGTGAATTATCTAAAAGATGATATCATATTATTCAAATTTTGTGACCTATCCAAATGATTGTGCCACCTGATACAACTTCTGTGGCTTATCCAAACGATGGAGCCACCTGATACAACTCCTGTGGTTTATCCAAACGATGGAGCCACCTGATACAACTTATGTGGCTTATCCAAATGATGGATCCACCTGATACAACTTCTGTGGCTTATCCTAATGTTTGAGCCATCTGATAAACTCCTGTGACATCCAAACGATGGTGCCATCTCATGTACCTTCTGTCACTTTTAGAAGCGATGGTGCCATTTTATGCATCTTCTGTCACTTATCCAAACATTGGTGCCATTTGATGCATCTTCTGTCACTTATACAAACATTGGTGCCATTTGATGCCATTTGATGCATCTTCTGTTACTTATCCAAACCTTGGTGCCATTTGATGCATCTTCTGTCACTTATCCAAACGTTGGTGCCTTCTGAAGCATCTTCTGTCACTTATCCAAACGTTGGTGCCTTCTGAAGCAACTTCTTTGACTTATCTAAACAATGATGCCATCTGATACAACTTCTGTGACTTATCCAAACGATGATGCCATCTGATACAACTTCTTTGACTTATCCAAACAATGATGCCATCTGATACAACTTCTGTGACTTATTCAAACGATAATGCCATCTGATACAACTTCTGTGACTTATCCAAACGATGATGCCATCTGATACAACTTCTGTGACTTATCCAAACAATGATGCCATCTGATACAACTTCTGTGACTTATACAAACGATGATGCCATCTGATACAACTTCTGTGATTTACACAAACGATTGTATCATCTGATGCAACTTTTGTGACTTATCCAAATGAGGATACCATCTGATGCAATTTTTGTGACTTATCCAAATGATGGTACCATCTGATGCAATTTTTGTGAAATATCCAAATGATGGTACTATATGTTGCAACCATTGTGATATATCAAATGATAGCACCGTCCGATTCAACTTCTGCGACCTATCTAAATTATGGCACCATCCAATACAATTACTGTGACCTATCTAAATTATAGCACCATCCAATACAATTACTGTGACCTATCTAAATTATGGCACAATCCAATGCAATTACTGCGACTTATCTAAATTATGGCACCATCCATTGCAACTTCTTTGACCTAGACAAGTCATGGCATCATTCAATGCAACTTCTGTCACCTATCCAAATCGTGGCACCATGCAATGCAACTTCTGTCACCTATCCAAATCGTGGCACCATCAAATGCAACTTCTGTCACCTATCCAAATCGTGACACCATCCAATGCAACTTCTTTGACCTATACAAATTATGGCACCATCCAATGCAACTTCTTTAACCTATCGAAAGTGTGCCACAGTCCAATGCAACTTCTCTAACCTATCCAAATTGTGCCACAGTCCAATGCAACTTCTTTAACCTATCCAAACTGTGCAACCATCCAATGCAACTTTTGTGACACATCCATATGATGGCACCATCAAATTCAAATTATGTGGCTTTTACAAATAAGTGTTTCTTCCAATGCAACTTTTAGGACCTGGACAAATGAGAGCTGTATCCAATGCAATTTTTATGACCTGGACAAATGATAGATGTATCCAATGCAACTTTTATGACCTGGACAAATAATAGCTGTATCCAATGCAACTTTTATGACCTGGACAAACGATAGCTGTATCCAATGCAACTTTTATGACCTGGACAAACGATAGCTGTATCCAATGCAACTTTTATGACCTGGACAAACGATAGCTGTATCCAATGCAACTTTTATGACCTGGACAAACGATAGCTGTATCCAATGCAACTTTTATGACCTGGACAAACGATAGCTGTATCCAATGCAACTTTTATGACCTGGACAAACGATAGCTATATCCAATGCAATTTTTATGACCTGGATAAATGATAGCTGTATCCAATTCAACTACTATACCCTCAACAAGCGATAGCTGTATAAAATGCTAATTATATGCATTTAATGCAACTTCTCTGGTCATGACATATGATAGCTTCATCTAATGCATCTTCTATGGTCAAAAGAAATAATAGCTGCATCTAATGTAACTTCTGTGGCCTGGACAAATGATAGCTGCATCTAATGCAACTTTTATGGCCTGGACAAATGATAGCTGCATCTAATACAACTTCTATGATCAAGACATATGATAGCTTCATCTAATACAACTTCTATGATCAAGACATATGATAGCTTCATCTAATGCAACTTCTATGGTCAAGACATATGATAGCTTCATCTAATGCAACTTCTATGGTCAAGACATATGATAGCTTCATCTAATGCAACTTCAGGGTCTGGACAAATGATACCTGCATCTAATGCAACTTCCATGGCCTGGGCAAATGATACCTGCATCTAATGCAACTTCCATGGCCTGGGCAAATGATACCTGCATCTAATGCAACTTCTATGGCCTGGACAAATGATCCCTGCATCTAATGCAACTTCTATGGCCTGGACAAATGATACCTGCATCTAATGCAACTTCTATGGCCTGGACAAATGATACCTGCATCTAATGTAACTTCTATGGCCTAGACAAATGATAGCTGCATCTAATGTAACTTCTGTGGCCTGGACAAATGATAGCTGCATCTAATGCAACTTTTATGGCCTGGACAAATGATAGCTTCATCTAATGCAACTTCTATGGTCAATACATATGATAGCTTCATCTAATGCAACTTCTATGGTCAAGACATATGATAGCTTCATCTAATGCAACTTCAGGGTCTGGACAAATGATACCTGCATCTAATGCAACTTCCATGGCCTGGGTAAATGATACCTGCATCTAATGCAACTTCTATGGCCTGGACAAATGATACCTGCATCTAATGCAACTTCTATGGCCTGGACAAATGATACCTGCATCTAATGCAACTTCTATGGCCTAGACAAATGATAGCTGCATCTAATCATCTAATGCAACTTCCATGGCCTGTAAAAATATCTGCATCTAATAAAACTTATGTGGCCTGGACAAACGATAGCTTCATCTAATGCAACTTCTATGGCCTGAACAAATGATATCTGCATCCAATGCAATTTATATGGGTTGGATAAATGGTAGCTGCACCCAATCCAATTTATATGGGTTGGATAAATGGTAGCTGCACCCAATGCAATTTATATGTGTTGGACAAATGATAGCTGCACCCAATGCAATTTATATGGATTGGACAAATGATAGCTGCATCTAATGCAACTTATATGGACTAGATAAATGATAGCTGCTTACGATGCAACTTATGTGGGCTAGCTAAATGATAGCTGCTTACAATGCAACTTATATGGACCAGATAAATTATATCTGTATACAATGCAACTTATATGGCGTGCATAAATGATAGGTGCATAACTTAAAACTTATTAATGGTACAGCTAGAACCTGAAATCTGTTAAAACCTGATTTCACTAGGTCAAACTATTTCCAGCAAAGTCATTTTATCATTACTAATTTTAACTAGGTTATTCTAGAACCAACAAAATGCAGTCAACAATACTAGAATTCACTAAAAATTCTGTAGTCAACACCCTTATTGACCATTTAAAACAGTATTGACTAAAGTTTTTGACCATTAAAACCAGATTTTAAGTGAAACTGGTTGTCTCTTGGGCATATTTTACTTTTTCAATCTCCGCTAAAAGATGATTGTAATCATTTATTCATTGTAAAGATTCTCTTATTTTTCTGAGAATTAGTAACTGCTCCATGAAACACACTTTCCACCTTCTCTCCAAATCCTGCTCACATTGATTTTCAGCACTCATGATGTAGAAACAATGAAAAATAAACAATATGTGTAATTAACACTGTCAAAAATAAAGACTACCAAGCCAAGTGCACTGGTCAACCGCAGACAATTCACTGAGATGAATAGAACATACACAGTTCAGGGTACACTTCACACCGTACCAGTACAAGTTTGAACCTGCAAAAACACTTTTAACTTATGGATTTCAATGAGAACTAGTTTTACAAAGTCAAACCTGTAAACACATTAATTTAACATATTTTTTCCGTTTGAACTAGATTTCAATGACAGTAAACAGTTGAATATAGAATTAACTAGTTAAAACTAGTATGAATGAGATGGCTTTACTGGAACTAATTTTACCTAGTGAAATCAGGTTTTAACTAATTTTGGGTTCTAACTGTAACATATATATGGCCTGGACAAATAATAGCCACATCCGATGCAGCTTATATGGCTTGGACAAATAATAGCTACATCCAATGCAACTTATCTGACTTGGACAAATAATAGTTACATCCAATGCAAATTATCTGACTTGGACAAATAATAGCTGCATCCAATGCAAATTATATGGTCTGGACAAATGATACTTGCATCTAATGTCACTTATATGGCCTGGACAAACGATACTTTCATCTAATGTCACTTATATGGCCTGGACAAACGATACTTGCATCTAATGTCACTTATATGGCCTGGACAAACGATACTTGCATCTAATGTCACTTATATGACTTGGACAAACGATACTTTCATCTAATGTCACTTATATGGCCTGGACAAACAATACTTGCATCCAATGTCACTTATATGACCTGCATAAATTATAGCTGCATCCATTGCAACTTCAATTGTCTGAATAAACAATAGTTCTATCCATTGCGACTTCATTGGCCTGAATAAACAATAGCTGCAGCCATTGCAACTTTTATTGCCTGGACAGACATTTTATGTATTTAATACAATCAATGACTGACTAAACAATACCTGCATCCAATACAACAAAAGCAAATATTGATATTTAAAAAAAAAACACGTTTCAAAATTAAAACTTTTCTTTTCACTTATAATTAATTATGCTTCCCTTTAATTAAGACTAATTTAAACTACACTTATTCAATGTTTGGTTATAGCTTGATTGTGGATTTCTAAGTGACATAAATAGTAACACATTGCTAACAAAATTGTAAATTTGGTTTAGCTTTATAAAGGGATAATTTTTTTTAAGTTTATCTTAACTTATTCTAAACATTTACTTTATTGTTAGATGACCACACAATTAAATTAGTGGTCTGAAAAAAGAAAGTTTTAAAATGTAATAATTAAATTCCAGAATTTTTCAAAACTTTAGAGGTCAAAGATTAAATTTAAATTTATGAATATTTTCAAGATAATTTTTTTATTTGCTACAAGATAATCTTTAAAGGGAAAGTATGTAAGAATTTTTAGACAAATGGTTTTTCATATAATTCTGAAAAAAGAACCATACAAAGTCTACTTGCAACCATTTTTAGTAAAACCTTTAAAAATCGTGAAATTTTCAAACATATGTTTATTGAGAATCTTAAGTATGTAATGACTTTCAAGTAAGGTGTGAATTAGTTTGTTTAGCTCTGATCTTGGAGGCCAGAGTTTGAACCTTGATCAGTACACTGACAGTGGTTTTCCCCTCAATCTAATTTCTTGTCCTTACTCCAGACGAATGTTTATGCATTTCCTTAAAAAATCACTACATACATCTTATCTTCGTAGAGTGTATAATTCAAATCGTTAATAACCAACACACTAACACCAACATCTTAGCAAAAAAAAAAAAAGATACTTCTTTATGATGTCAGTCTCTATGATTAACTTGAACAAATCATTTGTTGACCATTTAAATTATTTGTCCCATTTGACCATTTAAAGATTTTACCAAACATTATAACACAGTTATCACACCCAAACGATCTCAAAATTGGTCTTTAAATGCAACCGCTTCCATGTTTAAGATTTTTTAAAAGTACCTAATTGAAAATGGCTGTGTAAGAAAGTTTTAACAGAAAGTGTTGTGGTTTTTTTGCATCGCAAAGTTAAAAAAAGTTCCTTGGAGAAAGTTCTTTTAAAGAATGATGTTTGTATAGATATATAAGAGTTGGTCTTGTGATAGTGTATATTTTATTATGTGTGTGTATGTATATATATATATATAAATAGTGTGTATGTGTGTATAGATATTTCATATGTTAAGAAAAATAAACGACAAGTTCGAAGCCTTGTCACCGATTTTTAAAGAAATGAAATATTTTATGGTTTTTTATATATTTGTTTGAGACCTAGTAAAATTCTTTAACCATGATTTATTTTTTGTAATTATTGAACCATTGATATGAAGGAAAATGGTTGCATTATTGATGACAAATATTGTTAGGTGTTGTCTTGTGATTTTCCTTAAATTACTATTGTTTATTGTATGGGGCCAAGAGTATATAATATTCTATGGTTCTTGGTCAGATTATTAATTTATAGCTGGTTTGGTGATTATTTAGCTGTGTGCAATGAAAGTTGGTTTGATAAAATTTGTAATTTTTTTTTAATCTCTTTTTATACAGCACAATTACATTTAATAGAATTAAATTATTCTTAGCTTTAATTTTTTTTAATATTAGTTTTTGAACTTTTATTCTCAGAATTAATCGACTATAGAGGACTATATATATAAAATTTTCACTTATGTTTTATCAGGCAGCTTTTATTTTCTCTGTCTATATTCAGTGGTCGCCATTCTTATTTCGAAATCAAATTATTTGAACGACTTGTTTATTTTGAGCAACACTGATTTGCTTTAAGCCATTGTCAAAAAATCTCCACAGTTATTATTAAAATGTAAAATAGAGGAAACCACTTAAACCTTGTTTTCGAAACTGTAATGCCAAATTCCACTGTTTTATATGTACTGCACTAGAGTGCTACTCTGAATCCCCGGCTACACTGCGGAGGTTTCGAGGGGGGAGGGGGAGCTGTGAGCTAATAGTATTTAGATACCATCTATTAAATCAAGAGGACGCAAACACAAATAACCAAAGTGTAGTAAGTGCCTGAAAAAACATGTCGCTGGTTTCTACCATATGAGATTGGAACCCTGTTTAGTGCCAGAAATGATTCTGTGAATGGAGGTTTGTGAAACACATTTGTCACCGTTTTAATGTGACAACGTTCGATCCACAATGTTGTTTTTATCTATCTGGTGGATATCAGGTGCATTTCATCTATTATCGGCATATTTTTTCCTCTCTTGATAGATTGTGCTACTGACAAATTTAGCTCGGTAAAAATGTGATTGACTTGCTTTAACCCATAATTTGGTTTTCTCCATCCTCTTATCTAAAATAAAAGTTAATATTTTTCATAATAATCCTCATCACAACCCCATATTAATCTGTTGAATAGTCATTATATTAAACATATCAATAAAAAAAATTATTTTGTTTTAAATCAATTAATTTTTTGACATTCACACCCAGGAAAAAATAAATTAATATCGATGGTCACACGGTCTAAGGTAGGAATCATCAAACAATGACCTGCGGGCCAGATATGGCCTGTGAAATGAGTTTGTGATTCGGCCCACCTGGTACTTAAACATCCTAATATGACTATTAAGTTTGGGGAACCCGGGTCTAAGGTGTCACACTTGCTATATATAGACTTGATTGCCAGTGACAAGAAGTTTGGGTTCAAATCCCAGCCGGATGTAATGAGATTAGTCTTTCCTCAATGTTTTCCCACCCGCCACAAAAATGTGGGTACATTTCCTCAAAATTCTACACCCTTCATTAATGTAAATATTTGTATAGCCAGAAAGGGTAGAAAAAAGTGGCGTAAAAAAAAAGTTGAATTTACAATCATAGCTATGTTGTAATTTTATTTTTTATTTGTATGTTTTTTTGATGATTTTGTTTGGATTGATTAATAATTATTTTATTTTATACAATTATATTCATAAATGTTGCACAGTTAATAAATAAATTTGCTTTACTTTAATGATTACACGAATCTATTTGTTAACGTGAACCACACATCCAGTAATTTTAAAATTTTAAAACTTGTGTAAAAACATATAGAAAACATTGGCAACCATGCAGGTATGTCAGTTTTATCCACAAAGGCCACCATCTTGGCGCAATCTAATTATAGTTCTCAAAATGGGAAAGATCCTAAAAAAAAACTTTTATGAATCTTAGTGAGGTCAAATTGTTATCCTCGACAAGTTTGTTGGGGAGTGAATACTATAGAAGTATTTGGTTGTATTATTGGAAAGACTACTTCACTTATTAGGAAATGGTCAAAAGCGAACACTTTCATACTGATTGGGTCAACAAGTGGCTTTGTTTGGGAAATAGGGTTATCTGAGCAGGGGACTAGAGTATGGTAAACTATGCGATGTATTGAGGACCATCAAATACTTGATTCTATTACATAACTTTGTTTCTTTTCTTCATTTACATGTCATCAAATAAATCATAATTCCCAACTCTGGGATGAATTGGACACAGCTTCCTTAAGCGTTCATCCCCTCTTGAATCTCAATGCAAATGTATGGTAAAATAAAATTTAATAAAAGTTTTATTTCAACATAGTAATATCCATTTTAAATCCTATTCGACTATCAAGTTGTTTTACATATGTGAGTGAACGAGCAAAGTGTGGCTTCCACTATAAATCAATTGGCATATTATAATAATTTAATATACCTTGTTAAACTAATTATTAATGTGGTAAACTTGATTTTTAATTATATATTTATGCTTGAATTTGTGTTTCAGAATTGTTTAATTGAAACAGATTAGTTTTAAATCCTAGGTTTCCAACCTGTTACAGGTGGGGCATTGATTTTTTGGTCCAAAAAAAGAGATTACAGATTTATTTATTTTCAAACAAATTTGGGAAGGGATTGGTTTTAAATAAAAGAAGAATAACTAAATTCAACAACATTCAGCTTAAATAAATAGGTTTAGTTAAAAGTAAAACTTGTATTTCACCTGCCTTTACATGTTGCTCTCTCAAGGTAAATAATTATTTCAGTTCTGGTACATGCCGGGTAAAACCTTTTATCATCCCTCTTTTATTTTTTATGCATTTTCACAATCTCAACAAACTAATTGCCCTACTTTTTAAACCCAATTTAATTTATTTTAAAATTGGTAAAATTGGGTAAAAGCTAAAAAATCATTGCCCTGGTTAAATATGTGTGTGTTTTTTTATCCACCCTTCATTTACTCTGAAAGGTAGTATAAACCACCAAGGTAAAGACTGCTTGCCTTTCAGAGTAAATGGCACATTGTGAAATTCAGTGTTTTAAAAATTTGGTTCTTTTGTTTTGTAATATGAATCATAGAATGGCAGGAACTACCATTAATAATTGTAAAAGCTCTTCTTTTTCTCAATATAAGAAAGCAAAACTATCATATCAATTTTAAATGCATTATTTTATAAAAATAATTAGGTATTAAATATATTGAGCCAATCGCAATTTATAATCATATTTCAATGATTTGGCACAGGAATCAAACCTTGGACCTTTGGTTCATTGTGTTTATCTTGGTACTCACAATCTTCTCCTATGTATAGGACTACTTTTATTGCGCTGCGACCATTTTGACATTAATTTGACATTGCACACTTCAAAAAAAATGCAAACATAATATTTTCAAACAAATTAATTCATAATCACTTCATTTACCTAATTTTTATTGTGATTGATATAAACACATTGATATTACAGACAAGGAATAACTTCACTTTTTAATTTCATCTTATCTAAAAAACATAAACTAAGTATTTATTATTAAATTAATAATTGAATAAATAATTAAACTTATTAATCATTTTTCCCAGATTTTTATTTCACTGGAATTTTTTTTAAACCACTGGTTCATGGTGCACTCTAAATTTACGAAACACATATGTATGACTGGTGATTGGTTGCTCCACTCTGTCCTAAGTTGTGATACAGATTAAGGATCCATGGAAATTGACAAATGAGAGTGCTATGCTAGAGCTAATTTTAAAACCACAAATAATCAACAAAAAGTGTATCAATAATAAGTTTTCTGACAAACTATTTTTAACTTATTTAATGGAAGTTTGATTTTATTGAAGATTCCATTTGAAAAAAACAAGCAAAAATAAACACACTTATGTATCAATTTTTTTTTAACTTAAGTTAAAAAACCTGTTAATATTTACTGTTATAAAGAGTTTCAATGTCAAAATGATTGTTTGGTATAAAGACTTGTTTTCTTGCTGCTGGCTGCCTGCAGTACTAGATGCACGCCTACTAACTGAAGTATTTTTCTAAGGAACAAGTTTATTCTGAATCATAAAAATGTCATATGTAACGTAACAAATGTAATTCAATTAGATCAAGAGGTTAAAGTGTGTTGGAATGTTGGTGAATTATTTTAAACAAACTATGTATATTTAGAAGAAAGAAAAAAGCAAAATAACACAATATATACACATATATAGTAAACTATTGTGCATTGCAGGATAAAAAATATATAAACTGTGATAGCTTGTGATGAACAATTCTAACCTGCAGTGTTTTTTTTGTACATTTTAAAAACAAATGCAGGAAAATAAAACTTGAATGTATTGTGAGCAATTTTCATGGAGTATTTTTCTTGACATAAATATTTTGGCCCTTCATTTTCATTTCTTAAATTTTTGTTTGCTTAAAAAACATAGTCCACAAGTAAAATAATTTTGTTTGCATTATTTATATTTTCCTCCTTTGCCATATTGTGAGTAAGCTTAAGTTGACCTATATTTATTTTTTTCTGCTTGATTTTTTTCTAATGCTTTGTTTGTTGCAGCTTTGTTTTATTATAAATAATTTTAGATCATTAATGCTGTTAAACTCACTTAGGGTATGGTACTATTTTAAAATGTCTTTTAGATGGTTTTTGGCAATTAACTATCACAATCCTAGTTTAGTGTTGGGGTGGAGGCCATTGCTGCCGTACACTTGATGCACTGACCAATCACCTCAAATCCTGGTGGGTTATTTATTCTTAACAAGTTATGTACCTATGAAAAAAAGTGAGATATTTGAAATTCCTTTTAATCTCAATCCTTGCCTACATTAAGCTGTGTTCAAACTATAACAATATTGGCTTTTTAAGTGAAATTAATTTTCATATCATTTGGAAAAGTGTTCCTGTGGTTGGATGGAACTGTCTCTATTTGAGACAACTTTACAACCATCTTTAGGACATTGTAAAATACGGCACCCTTAATTCATTGCATTATATTGTTGGTTTTACTATGCTAGCTTTATTTGTGTATCAACATTTTGTGTTCCTCTGTAAGTAATTGCAGCTAATTTTTTTTAATGTCATATTTTATTATTTTAAATGCAGGGATGCCCAAATAAACCCCCCTCCCCATTTTAGGAAAAATGTGGCTCGCTATAGGGTTAAGATTCACTCTGTTGTACAGAGGAGCTTTGAGAAAATTGCGATTTTTCTATTTTCATACAGGAAATGTTTTTATACATTAACATAATAATATAAAACACATTTTCTTAGATCTATCAGCAAGGTTAAATTACCTTCTTCCTTGGTAGCCTAATCTTGGGCACCCCTGCTTAAACATGTGCCATTCCATGGTTGTTAAGTTTGAATATCTTGTCATGTTTGGAGGCAGGGTAAAATTAGGAATATGGCAAATTAGATTTGAATCAAAATTGAGTTTCCACTTTTTATAGATATGTCCGTTATTTAAATAATTAAAAACAGATCCACACGAGCTATATGAATAAAATAAAATTGTATTGAAGGAGTGAGGGGGAGGGAAAATAGCTGTCATTAGACTGCTGTTGCCATATTATCACGTTTAATAAACTAAATATATTTGTTTATTTTCATAAAGGGAATTTCGAGATCAAAATGTTATTGTGTGGTTTAATTTTGGTTTAAGGAGTTTGTTTTAATGTTTGAGAAGGTTGGGTGTTGATGTAATTATGGCTTGGGTGATTTTTATATTATTATAGGACCATTTGTTTCTGTCAAAGTACTTCAGTGAATATGTCAATTATTTTATGTAAATAATAAGTGGCCAATAGATAGTTTTAAAACTTTTGGCTCAAAAATCACGACTAACTAAAAACAAAAATGGATAAATCAAATGTGTATCAAATAAATACTAAAGTAATTTTTTTAAATACTACTACCAATATTAATCATATATTTTAGTTCAAGGTTATTACAGTGAACATAAATTGGCTTTAAAATGTTAAACATATTTACTTTTTTTCGCACAATAGATAAATAAATCTTGCTTTGAAGGTAGTAGTTGGTATATTTAATTTCAAATAAGCGTGCACTCAAAATTTAGAACACTCCTTACCTTAAAGACATAATTGAGATATTTACAACTTGACATAATCACTTAACAACTTGACTTCAGCCATAATTTATAATAATTTAGAATACAACGCATGTTCTTTATCATTACATGTAATGATAAATAAGCACCTCCTATTATTGAAAAATAATACTAATTAAGTGCACTGGTATGGATCTGCTTTAATTTATTTTATTAAAAAAAATACACTTTTTTTTTGTCAGTTTCAACATCTTAGGCTTATTTCATCCATTATTTTAAGGTATAAAAACTCACTTGTAACTTACTCGTACTATACATTATGTGATATTTGCTTTTGTTTTTATTTTTTTGTTTATTTGTAATCTACTACTGTTAGTTATGTTACGATGTTATATGTTTGCCATTATGCGAGGTAATTATTTTTATTGCTCTTCGAAAGATAAAAATACATGCATATCATAGCTGTAAAAAAAGGTTTTCACAAATAAACCACAGTAAAAAACTTCAACCCTGTTTTATGTTTCATGTGCCACATATTGTACAAGGAAAGTTTTTGTGATTGAGTTGGTGTCATTTGTTTATTGCTTAAATGGCCTGCCATTTGTGGGATCATGATTAGTAATTACCAGGTCCACGCCAAACCTATATGCACTACAGTTTGGACTAAGGTGTTAGGCTGTATACACTTTGTGAGAAAAAAAAAATTACAGTGTAAATGCACCTGGCACAGTCGGGAAGAAATAAGGAAAATTTTAAAAAGCTGCTGGAGTTTTCGGAAATGTTTACAATAATTTTCTAAATACAAAGTAGAAGAGCCTATTCCAGTGTAAACTATTAGTTTTATCTCCAATTCATGGGATTTTGAGGTCACTGACATATTTGTTTTCAATAATTCATTGAAAGGAGAGTGAAAACAAATTTGGTAAGTTTTCTCAATCACACTTTTTACTCAATTTTGACCAACAATATACCCACGAATTTCTAAACTACTAAGTCTGAAAATATATTGATCACAATATATGTGTTTTTGTATATTAAAGACAACAAATCTAAAAATATGTTGGCTATAGTTCTTTAAAACTGACATAACTGATAAGAAAGTAAGTTTATATTTTCAACTCATTTCTTATAGCATGTAATCTTATTAGATTTTTGAAATGTGTTTATTATTATCATGATCAAATCATCATAAAGCTACCTAAGTAAAATGCCATTATCTCAAAAGTATTGTTTGCTTGAAACACTCAACACATCTCTGAAACCAAGAGACAACCTATTCTCTCACAAAAACTTGTCTATTGTTGCATGCAAATATATTTTAATTCTCCTCTTTCTTTTATCAAACCCAATGCTATACATGCATCTTATATAAATTAATAGAATAATACAAAAGAACAATAAGTAGTTCAATTTTTCCTAATTATCTCATAACAAAAGTGTGTGAGTAATTAAAGTTAGCCAGAAAAACTCCTTTAAAGGGTAGCTTCACGTTTTATTCCACATTGCTACAAAATATTCTTTAATATTTTATTTAATATGCTCATACTTTGTCATAGTAATTATTATATTTTATATACTATATATTAGCATTTAATTTAAAGTTACATCACTTGATTCAGCGTTTCCTCTTTAGAAATTCTTCTTATCTACTTTTGCGATAGAATACAAATACATATTGCATTTTTAGAGTAATACATCTATGTTAGACTGCCACCTTTCAGGGTGAATGGAGTGTACTTTTCATCTATTATTTAGAATTTTCCATAAAAATATAAATATATATATATATTGTGATAACACACAATGTCAGACAGGAATGCTTTAAATAGGGAACTAAACATTTTGTTGCAACCAATAATTATCTCTCTGCTGCTAAGATGGCTCAGCTTGATAAAACTATACTTGTACACTCTTATTAATATAAAAGTTTACAGTCGTACCTTGACATGTTCCACTACAGCTCCATCATACAAGCTACACCTTAGTGTAGCTTGCTACATTCCAGAGTAAACAAAGTGTTCATTGTTTTATCCAAGTCTGTATGCACTCTTTATTTACTCTGGAAGGAAGCAAGCTTACCTTCCATTATTCCACTATGTTATATAGCTTATAGAATAGGGCTATAGTGTAATTCGTCAAGGTAAGGCTTCTATCTTTCAAGGTAAACGAAGTGAACATGTTCAAGAAATAAATATAGATGGACATATATTTCTGGTCTAAGCATTGTCTGTGGCATACTTCTATTATTAATAGTGCATATTTTTTTTACTCTATGGCTAAGTTATAGTGGGTTGGAGAACATTCACAACAAGAATGATTTAATGTCAATTGTTGGAAGACTTAGCTAAACCACAACATTGGGCATATGGATTGTGTGTCGGTCTCATCAAATAGTTTGTTGATGATTTGTAGGGTTTGAATTCCAGTTGAGTGTACTGAAGAGGGGGGGAGGAGGTTTCTTAAATTCTTAAATTGTTTCCCACTCTCCTTCCATGAAAATGAGGGTGTATTCACTCTAAATGCCACCTTAATCATCTCTACACTTTTACATTGTTAAATGTGTATAGGCCGAACAGGTAGTAAGACACTGGAAAAGCAAAATTGAACTAAAGGCCTAAACGTTTAGTCTAATCTATCTTAAATGGAAACTTGAATGACAACAGTATTGACCTTTTAAAACAACTACTGTCACATTTGTGAACTATTTGATTAGAGTTTAATCTTCATATTTGATTTTGGGAAGCAATGAAGGCCAGGATATGAATAACACCATCTTTTCTGAATTTAATGTATAAAATACAAAAATATGACTGTATATTGTATTTTTGACCCTTTAATAATTTTTCAAAATAAGTATCAACACTACCATTTGAAAGGTTGATAGTAGTTGTGGCTTTCAATACAACATAAGGTGTGGATTAGCCATTATATTGTGTGATATATCACAGAAGAAATCAACAGTTTGGTAATAAAATTAGATTGCTAATTTTTGTAAAAGGAGAAAAAGAACTCTTTGAAGTTGGCTGATTGATATATTTAGTACCTTAACTAGTACTAGTAAACAGGAACAGGGCCCGTTAAGGGAAATTTGGTACTTTAATAAATTTACTGTTGTTGGGGCTATATATGACCACCTATGTGGTAGAGTGGTCAGAGTTACTGGCTTAAGCTCCAGAGGTCCCAGGTAGGATTCCTGGCAATCCCAGAATTTTTATATGAAGGGATGGTTTCAAACTCAGTCTTGTGGAATACTTGAATAAATAAGTAGCGGCTCTGGTCTAGGAAACTTGAGATCAACAGCCGAAGGGTTCGTTCTGCTGACCACCACATGACACCCTCTGTCCATAAATGGTGACACTATCAATGCTAATGGCGGGGGATGCTCGCTCAGTATAGCTTGCATGCCGGCTCACACCAGGAGTTTTTTTTTTTGGGTGTAAGGAGGTTTATATATATATATATATTATTTTTTTCTTTCAGAGGTTGGCAGCTATGAAAACGCCAAAATATTTGTTTCCCGGTATGGTTTGCCGTATTTATTTTTTGAAAAGTAATGATAAAAAGCTAAAATTTATTTTTGTGTTCTAAACTGAAAACCTACTCGAAGAATTGTTTACACATTCAAACCTGTACATTATTGCAGTAGAAATTTGATTCTGAAAAATATTCTTTAATAAAAGCTGATTTTAAATAATTTTTCAGCCAAAGATTAATAGTATGAAACAATTTAAATTTTCATCATAAAATCCAGAGTTTTAAATAACTAATGTTTTCAAATCTTTTTATTTAAAACTGATTTATTTTAGATTTTAGAAACGATGTTTTAATTTTAAATCACCAACAATGACAATTACATGAAACCTAAGAGTGTCGGGAGTAATTTTGAAAACCCACAATGAGCCAACTCTAGCAACAAGATTTTTAACAACTTTTCACAGAGGTCAACTAATTCATAAACAGCAAATTATTTTAGTCTCCCATGTAGAATGGAAGCAGGTTTCTCTAGACCAGTGGTGTTTAGCCTTTGTGTATCCCATAGAAAGCTATACATATTCTATAATAACATTTAAAATAAATTATCTCAAAACAATGTATTAAATAATATGTTTTAAGGAAGAAATATATTTATGTGTGTGCATATATTTTTTAAAATGTATCCCCTAATATGCCCTGGCGTACCTCATAGGTTATGTGTACCAGGTTGAATACCACTGCTCTATGTCTGCCCCTCAAACCTCAGTGATGAACATCTAGTTTGAAACTTTTGTTATTTCTTAGGAGGTGGTGATGGTGGAAGGGCGCTATGGCCCATCATGTGCGGTGGCTGCCCTTTCCCGCCATCGTGGCAGTGAGTCTCAGGCCAGCAGTCGCTCCTCTACCCCCTTTCAATTTCCCTTCCCCTCCTTTGCTGGAGGATTCCCAGGGCCACTGGTGGTTGACCCCATCGGAGCGGAAGGTACTGGCAGACCAGGCTCTTCCATCCTGAGCCTACTTCAGCAGCAAGGACTGATAGGGTCCCCACCTTTGTCAGAGGATGGCAGGAACTCTGTTGGACCTCTACCCACTGGCTTGTTCCGATGCACCATCTGTCTCGCTGCATTCCCCTCAGCCTGGCTCTTGGAGCAACACTCCAATCTACAACATTCACTGCAGGTGTGTGTGTGCCATTAGTGTTCATTTGTGGCCTCTTGTCAGGGTTTGATACCGTAACCTGTGCCTTTTGTCAGTGTTCACTTAGTACCTCTAACTCTGCCTCCGCAAGTGTTCATTTAGTACCTCTAAGCGTGCCTCTCGTCACTATATAATACCTTAAACTGTGCCTTTCGTCACTGTGTAGTACTTTTAATCATGTCTTTGTCAGTATGTAGGACCTCTTGTTAATGTTTACCTCTTACTGAGACCTCTCGACAGTTTATTGTACCTCTAACTGTGACTGTCCATAGTCAATGCAGGAAGACGGAGAGTCTGGCGAAGAGAAACCATTCCGTTGTGACCAGTGTGGCCAGAGCTATAGGTACAGGTCTGCTTACCTCAAGCACCGAGAACAGAACCACCGCGCCAGGCTACCTGCTGATAAGCTCTTCACATGTGATGTCTGTGGCATGCAGTTTCGCTACCTCAAGTCCTTCAAGAAACATCGCCTGAACCACGCATTAGAACGCCTTCACGCCAAACCAGATCTCTTCAATGCCAGGTACTGAATGCTAATTTTTCTGTCACTTAATGTTGATTTGATTACTTCAAAACTAATTTTATTAAATCTTTAAAACTATCTAGGGTTGAAATGGTTTCCCATGTCTAAAATCCAATTCAGATAAGCCAACACGATATAATATTTTGAAACTACCTCATAGTAAATATATTTTTCTTCCAAAAAAATACAGAGGCTTAAAGTTACAATTAGGTTTTGAAATTGCTAAGTTATTAACTCTACAATCAATACTTGAAATAGTGGCCCTGTTAGCATTCGCCCTTCCCCGCCAGACTTTAAACTAAAGTCTTCCATGAGGGTTGGGTCATTGTCCGAAAAACAAAGCCTTGAAATTATTTTTGACCATGGTTGAGGCCACAAACATTCATCATTAGAAACAATGATTCAGTTTATGAGCCCACTGCGTTGATTGATACTGTTGTGCTTTCTAGCAGGAAGTTCCTCGCCGAACCCTCATCCGTTGACTACAGCTCCAAGATGCTGAACATGATGATGCAAGGAGGTCGCCCAACGGTGATGTACTTTCCTCGTATGGGGTGCGAGAGAGTGGTCGAGTGACTGCTCCTCCGACCTCCACCGTCACAGGTAACTACCACCATTGAGCCAAGTGATCAAGTAAAAGTCTAAAGGAGCCAGGGCTGGGGGCCTAAAACAACTGTATGCCTTTCCACATTTATTTGTTTAAATATATTTGAAAAGGGACTCCTGGCAAACTCATCATCATCATCATCATCAACTGTTTCCAGCCTGTGGCCGGGTCAGTTTAGTAGAATGTCTCCAACTTCCTCTATCCTCCCACCATTATTCCTCCTTTAATTTCTTCCATTCTTCTCCTATCACTTGAACACTTTCTGATATCTGCTCCTCCCATCTCTTTCTTGGCCTCCCTTGAGGTATTTTTCCTACATATTTCATTTCCAACATTTTCTTTGACATCCTCTTTTTTTCCATCCTCATTACATGTCCATACCATCTGTCTTGCTTCCTCTACTATCTCATGTACTCCCTGTACCCCTATTCTTTCCCAGATAATTTCATTCCTATTCTTGTTTCTCCTTCTGACAGCTAATATGCTCCGCACAAACTTCATTCCCGTGGCCTCCACTTTCCTAGTCGCTAAAGTTCACTGTCCATGTTTCTGCCGCATATGTGACAATGGTACAAAGTACGCCCTATACACCACTTCCTTACATTTCAAGGACACTTATCTTCTTCATAGCAGGTCTCTTACGCACCTCTAGAACAACTCTCCCTGATGTCCTCTTCTCATTAGATCCTCTTTACTTCTACCTTTTGCATGAATCACACTTTCAAGATATTTTATGTTCTGTACTTTTCTCAGTACTACTACATCCAACTAGCTTTACTAAGCCTTATCCTCTTCCTTGTCATTACCATCACTTCACACCGTGCCTTGCTAAATTTCATTCCACTCTCTTTCACTTCCTCATTGCATTCTTGTAGTTGTTCCTGTTCTTCCTCTTCCTTCTCCCCCATACCATCAAGTCATCAGCAAACATTCATAGCTTTCATTCTTTCCTGCCACTTTGTTCATGACCATTTCCATTATCATTACAAATAATAATGGTGAAAGTACACTTCCCTGCTTCACTCAATTTTTTATTTGGAACCACTACATCTTTCCATTCTCTGTATTAACACAACTCCTGTTATCCTTATGCATGCTTTTAACTCTCATTACAACTTCTCTTTCCACTTCGGCCTCCTCCATCGCTTTCCAAACTTTATTTCTATACACACTATTCCTTCTTAACATCCATAAATACCATTACCAAGTCTTTCCCATATTCATACCTTCTTTCCATCAACTATCGTATGGCAGTATCTTCTCATATATTTTTGTACAGTGGCACATCAGTGTTATCCCCCTATAGTTTGTACACCTTTTTCTGCCTTCTTTCTTGAAAATAGGTGCTATAACTTTGGTAAACTTTGAGCCATAAATGACCTTGAGCATGAGACAAATCATAGATAGCTCAAAGATAGAGCATTGGCATACTAAGCCAAAATGTCCATGGTTTAATTCCTGTGTCCAGATGTAATTTTTAAATGGCTATCATTCAATACAAATGATCATTTCCACCAATGATTTAATTCACTAAGGCTATGCAATTTTCTCACCAGGGTTGGAAGTGTTTTTATCAAATGTTTCGTCTTGGGCTAAGTTGTTTTTTTAAGTTATATTGGTATAGCCTACACCCAACTGCTTCAGCCTACTCAAAAAGACAATTCTTTATAGCTGACAATCGGTTCAAATTAATATTAATATTATTAGGACAAATCAGGGTAGAATGACCCGAGTAAACGTTGCGCCCGTAAAATTTCAATATTCATCAACTTCCCTGATTTCATTTACCACCTAGCTCACGTATGAAATAGCATAATAAATAACTTTCGTAACTCCACAAGACATAATCTATATTATCCTAATAAATCACACCATTTACAGACTAAAAGTATTAATTAAATTAAAGAAATTCAGTATGAGCGAATAGGGTAAACTGAAAGACATAACTCTATGTTATATTATAATAATTTGTTCATATCATAACAATTCCATATAACACGGTAAACAAAATATAACGAGTAAGTTGAAATTAAGTGAAAGAGGTACCTTCCAATAAACATAAAGTACATAAATGAAATTGCAGCTAAGAGCAAATAAAAAAAATTATCTCAATAATCTATATGGTGGGGAAAGGCTGGCAGGGCATTGTTTTGGAACTAGTCTAATTGTCCAGAGGCACGAAACAAAACATCATAATAACCTGGTCATTCAACTCTCAAAAAAACCTCAATACCATATCAATTATAGGCAAGGAGTCGTTATGTAAGTGCACGTCGTCGTCAATTGACATAGAAAAACATGAAAACTAAAGTATAATAAATGACTAATGCTAGGTTCACACCAGCCAAGCGAGCCTTTCACCAAATTCCTACAAAATTTAAACATACTCCCAAAGGGGATAACCTCCTGGTATTTTCATCGCATAAACATAACAACAGAGGCCCAACTCTGTTAGATAAATACTTTTCCATGAAAAGAAGAAGAAAAAAAAGATCATAGCAGGCTTCACACAACGTGAAGTCGCCTTACTTCTTTACTACTCCTAGTCATATCCACCTAAATCGAGTTAAATAGATTAAGAGCTATATATTTCTATCATAGCAAACCTTCAGTCTGCAAATTACTGAAAGATAAATCAAAAAATTAAATTAATTAATTGGTTTACTAATTAACTATCCTAAACCCTGGACAAGAAACAACCATAGTCCACAATTAATAACAAGGCAACAAATGGTCACCCTCAAACACTACATCTATTTGAATCATACCAATTCACAACCATCCTAATTTCAAATAACTTCCTGGTAAACTATCCATAAAACACAGAATAGAAATAGTGGCCTAAGGCTCACACAAACTGAGAATGAGGATTGTTCATTTTTATAGCCTAAAGAGAATTTTGAAAAGATTTAAATAGAACAAGATTTTAAAACAGAAATGTGAAATTTGTTTACATGACTAGTACATCCACCTTCAAAGTGAGTTGCCTTCCGAGAGTGTTGTTACAACGTCATACCAGGTGTTTTAAAACTTTTCTTATGGGGGGGATTGTAGACTAGTAGACCAGGATAAGGGGCAGACTCATGCTGTACCATGACATTATGTTTATCGCGTTGTTATAGGGTGATGGCGGGAAGTGTAGGGTGTTGTACCATTCCACAAGGTACAAACCCTGTGAATGGTTTGCCTTAATACCGGTCTAGTAAGCTCTTGCCAACAAGGCTGGCTGTATGACATAGGTTGAGTTGCTTTTTAAAATAATTTACTGCAATAAAATGGTGTTTAGAAAGTGAACATTATGTCCCAAATACATTATTTTTGTATCACTTTGTAAGGGACTAGCATGTATGGATAATTTATTTAGAAAGTTGACCCTGTGATTGGTTCTTTGTCAGTAATCGAGCCCCGGTGGTTTAAACAGAGTTTTTTTTTTATACGGTGCTGAGGGATGGCATTTGTGTCTCCTTTTGAGAAATCAATAGTGAGATCAGCCAGATTTGTTATGGAAATCTTATCGGCCAAGTTAGATTGTGGATCAAAAATAATTGTTGTAAGTCTTAACCAATTGAAATAATAGTTTTCATCTTAATAAGATGTTTTATATTTATTCGTGTTTCTAAATTATAATTTAGTCTGGTAGCATCAGATTGGGAAATTTTCAGATTGGCGATCATTTAATGTTTCCTTCCCAGAAAAGGTAAATGCATGCCAAGGAAACTAATTTACCTCTACCTTTCCTTTTTTTTTGCGACTCCAAAGGCATCGTTTTGTGCCATGCTGTGTCTGGTAAGAATGGAAATCCTTATTTTTTTAAATTTGAATAATATTTATGTGAAGAATTGTATATGCATATTGTTTATAGTAACAATGTAAGACACAGTATTGAACTGTGTAAGTTAGTAGTAATGGTTTTTTTTTATAAAGAGGTGAGCTCAGGTGATAGCCACATGGCGGGTTGTTCTGTTTTATCAAGTGTCTTGATAATGATGATGATAATGATAATCCTACTATGGCAAAGTTTTTTGTGATTATTCTGGAAGGCATACAAAGAGAATTAATGTGGTCACACAAGTGATTTTCTACTAAATTGTCGCTTTATAAGTGGTGTGACCCAATGTTTTGATGCCGAGGACTACACTAGGGTACTTATTGTAAAAGAAACCATTACTAATAATTATCATTTTGGATAACCCCATGCTGCCTTTAAATTACACAAAGGTACAAAAGTTCTGGTGATACGTCAACTCTTCATGATGAATGGAATGTGAACTTTCCTACATAAATAATTATAAGCCTCAGTTTCAAAAGTGTCATTGAAGAATCATAGTATTATCAAGGTTTTGTTCCACTGAGATGGTTATTAGGACCAACGGAAGATTTGGTGTTGGCTTGGTTGTTTCAACTACAATCTTAGAAGATTAGTTATTTAAGTTTCACCACCACTTAAACCTCCATTTAGTATAACTTAACCTAAACACCACTAGTTCATTGTTGGAACTACATGGTTACTCATGGTTGGAACTATTAATAACAACATCATTTGTAAGGTCACTACTTTTCTTTGGGTGCCCGGTAGCCAACCCTAACTAGAGCACTACCGCGGAACTGTAGGGACTTACATGGTTGAGATGGACCCTGAGCGGTAGGAGTTGGAATGGTTGGTTTGTGGGTAGTGAGACTCGAGTGTTAGTCCAATAATATATATTTATTAATTGATTCAGGTGACTAAACTACTACATAAGTAACTGAGTAGATCTCCCGGGAGCAGGCGCAATAGTAGGACTCGCAAACGTTCCTCTAGACCCGCTATCGACCCTCGGCAGGGTGAACCACCAGATCACATTTTATTCCGTCGTTAGTCAGTTGTTGCTAGATACCGACCCACATGCACCCAGCATGGCTTCAAACACTCAACTAAAGTCTTATTCTATCGGGTAAACTTGCTGATCTCGATATTCCACCAGCTAGGAAGGTCTATCGGTCGCACCTTGCTCGCTTGTCAACAGGATGCAAGCTATATTGGATATATGCTATTTTCAGCAGGATGGCAACCCAACACTCTTGACTTCCAAGGAAATGTACAAGCATAGGTTAACCTCTTGCCAGAATAAACCTTAAAATAATTATACTCTTACACATTATTTATTATTTTTTATGAAAACATCGTTATTCCATTGTTGGAACTGTTTGATGAAAACAACATTATTTGATTGTTGGTACTATTTGATGAAAACACCAATATTCTATCGTTAAAATTAGTTGACATAACTTAGTGTATTATGTGGTGTTTAATTGTGGTTGTATACCTTTGTTTAAGTTTCTTAATGTTTTGTATCCCCACAAGTTTGCAGGGGGAGGTAAGAAATCGGTTTCACCCGAAAGGTTCAACTTTATTCCAACAATTATAATAGTCGATAAAAGCCCCTCGATGGGCACCAATTTATAATATCCTACGAAGCCCCTTGTTGGGTAGCCAATTATAAAACTCTTCCTCTATGGGGGTTTTGTGATGAAAGCCCCTCGATGACTCATCAGTTGAAGAATTTGTAAAGATGACTTATAATCTTAACATCTGTCCCTGGTTAGCTCAGCTTCTCTTCTTGATGTGATTATCATATAAGGAAATTCCCATTCATACATAAATATACTTTGATTACTTTCATGTTAATTTATTGTTAAAAAGTATTCTTACTATATGTATTACTATAGTAATTAACAACTTCAGCTTGTTTCTACGCTAGTCACTGTATACACTAAATCATAATTAAATTTATTGTTAAAAAGTATTCTTATTATATGTATTACTATAATAATAAACAACTTCAGCTTGTCATAATTAAATATGTGACGACAAGCAACACACGACTGATCGCTACCCCGGTCACTGTGCGTCTCTATCTCATGTAACAGTGAGAGTTCGTTTCTTCTATGCATATTTTTCAAATTCTGATGACATCATCGATTGCACTAGAGTGGACTGACAATCTCAACTTATCACAATAGAGCAGTTTAAATCCTGACTTTCTGATTGGTTGGACAATTTAACTGCTATGTGTTAAGGAAGAGGTATATTTCTCTTAGAATGAAAACACATTGCTAGATCAGCTCTTTTCGGTTTTTGTTTCATTGTCCAAAGCACCCAGTAAGCACATTTAAAATAAAAGAAATGTATTGACTTCCAAACTGCCTGAAGGGCATAACTATTCTAAAATGAAAATGAATAATTAAAAAATAAAGAGAATTCTCGAATTTAAATATAAAATACAAATAGAATATAAAACTGCATTCTCATTCTTCCTTTTCAAAACAACATAGGGTTTACAAGTTGGGACATTATACAATGGTTGGCTATTTGGTTGCTTGAATTTGTAATTATTTTAACACGACTCCGGTAGGTCTTAAGCAGAAGTGCATATGATAGTTATTTTGTACCCATTATTGCTCAGTTTGAGAGTTACTTTAATTAGCTTAATAAACTTACCAACTAGTAAAATCATTTCGCAATGTTATTGTCAAATCGTAACCAGGTTTATTTTACTCTTATTTCCTTTGAGAAAATTGGAGGCACAAGTAAGGTAACGTTTCTCTGGGAATATTGTAGTTCCACATTTTCCTACTTATAGGTTTTATGAAAGCGAGATCCTCTGCTCTACATTACTGAGGAGACATAGTCTGGGAATACACACATTATGTTTCTCTTTGGGACAGAGGGGCCTGATTCCAGGCAAGGCAATGTGAGCTCTACCCTGATTTTAATAGGAAGCCCATTTTAAAAATAAGAACATATTTTTGCGGCTAACATTGATAATATTTTGCTCTATTATTACTGTTATTTTATAGGTATTCATAATATTTATCAAAAGTGACAGCTGCAGCTTCCTATGAAAAGCTAATGGTGTTTTGTTATTGTGTGTGTTATTAATGGGGGGACATTTTACACCTGAATCAGGCCGTGCAGTCAGTCAGTCAGTGAGCTGGTTAATTTACCTATTGACTTGTATCCATATGGTTGGGTGGTTGGGCTAAGGTATCAACCTCATACTGGGGTAGTGGTGGTGGTGGTGGTGGTGGTGGTAGTATACTAAAAAGAGTTTTCCACTCTCCCTTCATACAAATTCAATTTTATTTCCTCTAAATTCTACCTTTCTCAACCCCTTTACAATTATTTGAGTAACTATGCCCATAGCCATGACAGGTAGTACAATTCATTTATTTGTTGAATATTATTTCAATCTTTTTTAAAAACTTTTAGCCCACATTCTTTTCACATGTTATGTTAATACAGCTCAGTAGTAAGTGCCTTGTTATTATTATTATTATTATTAGCACCGCGTCTTACTACCCGTTCGGGTTATACGCACTTACGCTAATATGTAATGGAAGGGTGATTGTGAAATGAAATGGAGGACCTACAGTTTAACGTGGGATCCGAACCACGGTGGAGGCCTGGCATTCCTCATATTCACAAGTTGTGATTAATACAAGTCTTGTCAGAGGTGAAGGAAGGGTTTGGCAATCAGATAAATCTGTGCCGGGACCGAGGTTTGAACCCCGGACCCTCAGCACAGAAGTCTGACACCTTACCCCTAGACCACCAGGTCACCTTAAGTTCCTTGTTATCGTTGTTATTGTTTTGAATATAATTATGTTAAAATGTGTATTAAGATAAGCTATAATAACTAACTGATATTTATGCCACACAATGTGGTTTCCTATCCTGGTGATTCCCATTTAAAACTTGGCCAGTCCAAATAAATAGAATCGGGGTTATGAACGTACCTGGAGATAAGACACACTGAGGAGGGAGGATGTTCCATTGCTATCAGTTATGATCTAATTTTCAGTTTGCTACACAGTTTGTAGTCAATGCTGTCAAACAAATAACGCTATATATGCATAACCTGTCTATAAAGCATCTTTGTGTTTTAAAAATACCTCAACTGTGTGTAACACTCCATTCAACAGAGAGTGTTGGCAGTGACCAAGTATCCAGCTCCAATGAGGCCGTTGGTAGCAATGCAGTGGAGGAGACCCCTGGGACTAGTTTTGAGCGGTCGGCAAGCGTCCCTGTGTCCAAAACAGAGCAGCACAATTTCTACAAGTTCTCGCTGGATGACTACTATTACTATGGTAGTGGGAGCAACCTCGCAGAAGGGAGCGGTTCCAAGAAAAAATCTGATAGACTCGTGGTAGGTTGGCAACACGGCGGCTATGACATCTACCCATGCCATATTGTGAACATTATAGACATAACACAGTTGTTCACTTAGGGTTGCCACACATACACGGAGAACAGAAAAAAAAACAGGAATTTCGTTCCAAAAAAATCTAATAAATATTGGAATGTATATGAATTTAAGACATTTAACTGTGAGCCTTAAATAGTAGTCCTTTATATAGGCAGAAAATCAAATTGAAAAAATAAGTGACCCGAACACATGTCTTATCCCCTCTCCCCTCCTGAAACATTGGGTTGTATGATGACTACATACGTTTCCCCATCAAGCTTAAATCATCCAGTTTCAAACAACAATCACATGACTTAACACTAGTCAATTTTTAATGAAAATTAAATTTCATTCCTTTATTTCAATATAAGTTTTTTGAAAAAATAGTAATTCCTTCAGGAAAATAGGGAATTTGGTTGTAAGAAAACAGTGGCAACCCTGTAACTGATACAGCTTGTTGTATATTTAAGAAATATATTTTCTCTACAAATATGAACAGAATCTAATCGGAACACTGGAGCTAGATGTGTGTACTTGGGTTAAGAGTGCTGAGGATCTATCAGGGAAGTATGTAAGATTGTCTTTCATTCAGTCGCCTTGCATTCATTGTGGTTAGAGGTAAATGGGGCTAACCAGTGCACTTAACCTGGGTTTTGTTTCAGTAGAAACTGTAGAGACAACACAAGCACTTAAAACTTTTTTTTCTTTGTCTTACGACCCCTTCAAGCTCTCCCAACATTTACATTAATGGAGTAGAAATGTAAAAGACAGGATTTAGGTTGTATGTATATATAGAGATAGTGTGGAAAACTATAGGAAAAACCACTCTCTGTACACTCGACCGAGATTCAAACACTGTTCTCTCCATCACCGGCAGTTTAGTCGATTGCGGAGAGTGCTGGCAGTGGTGTCCCGTCAATGGACTAGTGGATAGGCTATCCCAGACATTTTTTAGTTTATCTATTTTGAGTTATATTTCCACGGGAAATAAAAGCATAAAACAAAATCTATCCGAGTCTCAATTTGTGTCACATTACTCAACGATATGCTCGCTATTTGTGCGCTTCCCCCCCTCCTACCTCCCTCCCCACCCCATCCTAAAGTGACAATACACTCACATCAGAAGTGCTGTAACAATGCTCAATGATATTTGCGTGGCCTCCTTCCCCTCTCCCACCTAGCATCGAAAGCGCTCGAGTCTTATTGGCTCTTACTGGGGAGAGGACCAGTTGAAGCATACTAGTCCGTCTTTATAGTAAATTATATGCTAACACTTGGCGTTCTGTCACAAGTAAATGTAATTTTGGTTTGCTTCTTATAAGTAGTAGTGTTGTGGTTGTTAAGCTTATGTAAAATTGTTCCCATTAATGAAAGAGAGCTTGTGAAGTGTTAAAGTGTTTGATTGTCAATTTAATTTGAAAGTGTGAAATATTGAAGGGGACTCTGATTTGGAACTGTTCCCTCACAACAAAGCTTGGGGAAGGGGACCTGAGACAAGTAGCTGGGTTAATGACGGTAGTTCAGTGGGATGTAGCAGTGCCGATCACCTTTGGTAATGCTGTGTTCTTGACAGATTATTCGCAGTTTTGTTTGGAGCCCTCACTTTTGAAGAAAAACGGCAAGTAATAATGAAAGGTAGGCCAACTCCAGGCATTTCTGCTAAAACAAAAATGAAAGAATATACATGTCAATATACACGTCATTTAAAAACAGAATATTAAACTTCTTCAAAATGGTTAGCTGCATACAAATCAAGAAGCAGGCTGTATTGTTGGCCTTGTGTGTTGTTCGAAACAATCAGGGAATGTGGAATAATAACAGCTCTTGTGATATCAGCAATTTTCACAAAGCCAAGATGTGCCATGAAAAGACTCACTAACAATTATCCACGGTAAATAAATTAAAAACTTTCAGGAAAAATAGAATAGATTTTCAACTGAGTGAGCAAAAAAGGCTAGACATTTTAAAACATAATGCAAAGGTTGATTCAAACAGGAACGAAGAAACTATTAATTGATATGTGCTGTTTTTTGGCTAAACAAGAGCTGCCATACAGAGGACACGACGAACAGGAAGATTCCCTTAACCAGGGAAACTACATTGAACTGATGTCATTACTTTCTAAATACGATAGTAATTGGATTTTCATCTCCAGAGCAGGGGGTGTTTAAAGGAACCTCCAAGAAAATTCAAAATGACATCAATGAATGTGCTGGTGATTTAATTTGGATAAGATTAAGTCAGAAATAAATGATACATTTTTTCTAGCAATAATGTTGGACGAAACTGCGGACATTGCAAAGCTCTCTCAACTTTTAACAGTCCCTCGATATGTGAAAGATGGTAACATTTATGAAAGATATATTGGTTTTTCAGATGTTAGTAGTGATCGCACTGCATTTGTTTTGAGTGAGCATTTTTTTCGAATCCTCTCTCATTTTAATTGTGAGCAAAAACTTGTAGTACAAGCGTATTATGGAGCCGCGGAATTTTCTGGACATTTAAATGGTATACAAACTCTTGTGAAAAAGAGGTGCCAGATGCACCTGCATCCACTGTTATGCTCACAAACTCAATCTTATTCTTTCTCAGTTTATGAATCGTATAACAGAATGCAAGATAATTTTAAGACATTAAGTGGCATCCCAAATTTATTTTCACATTAATCGAAATGAATTAACGCCCTTAATCAATCTGAGGTAAAGAAGCGGTTTCCAACAGTTGCCAGTACAAGGTGGAATTACAATTCCAGAATTGTGAACACGGTGAAAGAAAATAAAACACAACTCATACAGTTTTTTGAGGATATTGCTGAAAATCTAGATAGTTGAGATACTGATGCTTTCTTGACTGCTAAAAGGTATGCGCAATCATTGAGAAATATCATTTTCGCCTTTCTACTGAAGGTTTTCAGCAACATTTTTTTCCCCTCACTGACACATTATTAAAAATTCTTCAAACCAAATATTTTGATGTGAAATACTGCATTGATAAAGTAAAAGAGACGATTTCTCACCTCAAAGATGCTAGAAACGACTTTGAAGAGACATATAGAAGATGATGACAATATAGAAGCTCCTAAGAAGAGACGTAGAGAAGATGACTCATTGAATCTCAGAAATAAATATGTACGTCTTTATAATGAAATTATTGACACCATGGTTGGGCAAATGGAGCTGAGGTTTCAATATTTTAATGAGCTGCAATTTATTGAACTGCTAGATTCAAAAAATTTAGAGCTTTTAGTCTCGATTTCCTGACAGTTTATTTTTGTCACTTCAGTCAAGCTACGGTAGTCTTTTCAATTTTGGCAACTTTCAGAGTGAATTAGTTTACAGACTATCAGACTTTTCAGACAAGACTGTGACTGAAATTATGAAGTTCTTGGAGGAAAGAGGCTTAGCAGAAGAAGCGTTCCAAGAAACTTATAAATTATGTTGTTTGGTATCAACAATACCAGTGAGTACATCCACTGTTGTTTGAAACGTTTAAGACAACTGTGCGTAACATCCATTGTGAGAATAAGCTCGCCACATTTTCCCTGTTGTCAGTTGAAAAAGGCTTACTAGACGAACTGCAGAGTCAAAAATCACTCTATGACGCTGTTATCAACAAATTCATTCAGAAAGGTAACAAAAGGATAACACTAATATACACATATAGGCAAGATTCCAATATTAATTTTTTATTTGTTATTTTTTATTTTTATTCATGTTTTTGTTTAATTTATATCTTTATTTATGTATTTGTTTGTATATTCCATGTCTAAATATTGTGAATTGGTTGAAGGTAGCTAATTTGCGTAACCTATGACCTGTAAAAGTGTATTTGCTAAGCTACATATTGTACATTATATGGAGAGTTTTCCTCTTTAGCCCCATAATGAAAGGTGTCTTTGAACTTAGTCCTGTTTGAGAAAAGTCACCGCATGCCACTGAGCGCTGGTTATCCCTTCTCGCTATGATCTAGCCCAGTATTATATTCCAAACAACTTTTCCTCCAGTATTTAAGACATGAGTTTATATGGACAAGCTAGGGTACAACATTAATGCTCAGATAGTTCAGCTTATTTACCCTTATATAAATTAAAAGAGCCTGGTTTTATTTCAGATGTAGACACCTAAATTATTTAATATTTGTGTTTCTAAGTTTTTTTTTTCTCATGCCAAGATAGTGTGACTATCTTTGAGAATAAGTTTGGGTGCTCCAGCTTAGTTTGGGCTAGTTATAATATGATATAACTAAAGATGAGTCACATTTAATATTTTGTGAATTCAAATTCTTATTTTACTAACAAATCCATACTATCAATAATTCTTAAGCTGCTTTAGAAAATTTAATTGGAAACCAACATTTTTTCTCATATTCACATATATGGTACATTAATTGTTTGGATTTTAGTTATGTTGGTCTAAGCAACTAATAAGCAGATTATTATTATTATTATTATTATTATTATTATTATTATTATTATTATTATTATTATTTATTATTATTATTCATTATTATTATTCATTATTATTATCATTTATTATTATTATTATTATATTATTATATTATTATTATTACTATTATTACTATTATTACTATTTTTATTTTTTAAATTATTTTTATTATATTTTACTATTTATTATTATTAGCACCGCGTCTTACTACCCGTTCGGGTTATACGCACTACGCTAATGTGTAATGGTAGGGTGATTGTGAGATGAAATGGAGAACCTACAGTTTAACGTGGAATCCAAACCATGGTAGAGGCCTGGCATTTCTCACATTCACAAGTTGTGATTAATACATGTCTTGTCAGAGGTGAAGGAAGGGTTTGGCAATCAAATAAATCTGTGCCGGGACCGAGGATTGAACCCCGGACCCCCAGCACAGATAGTAGCTCTAAAACAAATTCCAAATCAAAGTTTGGAGGGGGAAAAAAAATCTGATATTAAAACCTCAAATCTGATATATTTTTGAATCCTCAAATTTCAAATGTCCTTTAAGATTTAAGAAACTCTAAGTACCCATTCCTAGATATAATCCAAATTTTTAAAAAAAAAGCTTCACACTATATCCCTTTGTGTTGTTTTTGCTTAATTATTCCAACCAGATGGACAGCGGAGACCAGGATGAAACCATTGACTCGTTAGCTTTTGCCCTCTCTATGGCATCCAACAGCGGCAGCGGAGCCGGGACGGCTGTCGAAGTGTTCCGTTCTGCCCAAGAAGCCTCCCTCCTCAATCTTCTCCGCCTGGATGCGGCCGAGCGGCAGCGGGAACGCCGCTTCGCTTGCCCGTTCTGTGGCAAGTGTGTGCGTTCCAAGGAAAACCTCAAGCTCCACGTTCGTAAACACACAGGTGAACGTCCGTTTGTGTGCTTGTTTTGTGGTCGTGCATTCGGCGGGAAGAGTGATCTGACCCGGCACCTGCGTATCCACACCGGGGAAAGACCCTACCACTGCGAGATGTGCGGGAAATGTTTTGCCCGCGCAGATTACTTGTCCAAACATCTCACCACACACATACACAGCTCCCAACGATGAAAGTAACTCAACTAGGTTAGACTTTAAAATAGAATTATTATAATAGATTTACCAATTTATAAAGATTGGTTTATTTTAATGTTGATCCCATGAAGTTGCTCCAAGCTTAATTTATTCATCCATAGAAATCAAACAAACTTTGATATGTAAGTCCCGAATATTTTAGAGTAATAGTTATTTATGGATTGCTTTCAAAAGTAAAATATTATATACAATCTTCAACATCCACCAATTCCACTCCATAATAATTTCATCGAATCTATACCTAACTTATTTCTAATAACAATATAAAGTCCATGCATTCAAGTATCTTGTGGAAATAAATGTGTTTTTATATGTTGATATTATCAAGGAAAGATTACTTTGTCGTGTTGGTAATATGAAAGCGAACTTCTAAACTTTGAAGTATCATGTCAATAGAACATGTTGACAAGTTGCACCGTACTATATTTTGTGTCAATTTTTATTTTTGTAGTTTATAAACTGGTGTAATAATCACCATAAAACAAGTTTCAAGTATCTTATATTAACATGTATATGATAAATAACCATGATAAAACATAAAGAATTATTTGAGCATTGGTAGCATGTTTCTAGACAGCCATATCTTGCTGAGGAATGCATTTGTTTTGATATGAATCAGTAACTTGTATTAACGTTTGTTTTAGCCATGAAAATAAAAAAACTATTTGAACTGCAATGCGTGATTTACATCAGTATACTTTTTATAAAACATTGAATTCTAGAAGCAATACTGAAGAAAAGTGTGATTTTCAAAAGTGATCCGTCTTCAATACCCTGTCCAATATTTGCCAAACATTTTAATTTGTGATTTTGACCATTTTGCTCGTGTAATATTTATTATAAAAAAAAACTTAAAGCAATTTACTATTAAGATTATCCAGTAGATTTTTTTTTCTTTGTATTTCAATTTCTTATTCTCAAAATTAGTGCAATAATATATTTTAGTGTTGTCTCTAAGCAAGAGAGACAGTTATGCATACACTGTTTAAATAAATGTTACTGAGATACTATGTTAATAAGTAGTTGTATTCAAAAATTAATATCTATGTAGTTTCACAACACAAACAGAAAAACAGAAATAACATGTTATTCTCCCTAAGAATTAAAATAGCCTAACAAAGACGAAAATAATTTTTTTTACAAACAGATTTTTTCTCTTGCAAGGAAACTGTTCCTATTTGACTAAAACTATTCTCCATTTTTTAATAACTCCCACAGTATAAAAGGATGTCACCATTCCCTCACAGTGAACAACATGGCTAGACACTCATGTTCTGAGTGAAAGATAACACATAAATTTGATATTAACACATCACAACATTTTCCTTGTGCTCATTAATAAAAAATATATATATATAGTTCATATCTTTGCTATTCCTTACTCTCGGCAGTTTTCATGGGTGGATTTACATACTATGGGGTTATTGGGTTATAGCTCAGGGTGGATAATTTTGTGAATTAAATCGCAGGCAAGTACACAGTGTTAGAATGACTCTAAGATATCCTAATCAACCTCCAGCAAAAATTTAAAAAAAGCAACCATCGAATTACGAACTGCTTGTTATTAACTCAGGTCTTGGTAGGCTGCTTCAGCTCAGGGCGTTATGCAAAGTAAATCCGCCCTTGGCATTTCCTAGTCATTAGTATAACTTAAACAATTATTTTGATTAAGGATGCCAAACTTAATACCCCTGATTGATACGATAATGAAAGAATCTAGACTCAATCTTAATATTACAATTTAGCTCTCAGATCACAGTAAATGAAAATTCTGGAATTTAAACATAACTACAATATTTAAAATTGGTTAGTTTTTTATTATTACCATTATTAGTGCTTTTGCAATTTCACTATAGTATTGGCAATTTGTGAATGTACTTGATATGACCTTTTTTGTTTAAAATCTTTTGCATAAATCAAACATGTTTATTTGGTTTAAGTAACATTTTAGTTGGTTTTTTTTTTATATACAGCAGTATGGTATACAAATAAATATCATAATATTAATGTTAGGTGAGACGAGTAAAAAAAGTATTGGAATGTTAAATGTTTAGGAATCAGAATTAGAGTTGAAAAAATCAAGGCTAAAATTTAAGAATTGGGATCGAGAATAGAAATTGTGACATCCCTACTTTTTATCAATGCAAAATTATTCATCTCCCGAATCTGTCTTTTATTTACAGTTGCAATCTGTAAAAGTGTCTTGACCTATCTAATACAAATTGCAGTCTAGATTATTGTGTTACACATGGATGAAGGCACAGGAAAGAGGGTTAGGAACAAATAAAAAAAGTAAAATATACATATCCTTTCATCTTTACCAATATCATTTTTCTTATTCTATTTTAATTAATTTTCCTCAAAAAGCAGTTTAAAGTGGGGACTGTGTTTGGCTTACTATTGTTAAAGCTATGTTGTTTGTTTTAATGTAATTTGTTCCTATTCTTTTTCCTCTGCCTTCTTCAATGTATAACATCATGTATCCCAAAATTTGAAAAGAGGTTTTCCTCAAAGAGCTATTTATAAATATTAGAGATGGGCCACTTGAATCTTTGAGTTCTCAAATCCACCGAATTCTTACAAGTATTTGAGATTCGAGGAATCGGTGTTTTACTGGATTCAATGGTCGAATCTTTCACCTCATAAACAAAGCATAATATTTTGAATTCGAAAATTACTTATTTAGGCCTACTTGAAAATCACAACTTAGTCTGTAATCTTTATTTTTCGGACAAAAGAGATAAGTATGGATAAAATCATTATTTTCAAAGAAAGTTATAATTGCTATGTGTGGAAAATCTAACGTGCCTAGAACCCTACCCTCCCACCTTTATGGGAAACTTGGACTGGACCATTTCACCTCGTGCTCACTTCTAAAACTTTCACCTCACGAACAAGTTCGTAAATATTTACCATTACACATGATACAAAGTCAGCCGCCATGACATATATTAAGCTTACTCGCCAGAGTGACGATTAAATAAATATACTGTTAATTCTTACTACCCAACTGATTTTAATTATCCACAACTATGCAAAGAACCCCAATTTATTTGATATAATCCTTAATAGAGATGGGTGAAACAGTGATTTTACAATTTCAGTGAATACAGTGACTGTGATTTTCAAATATCGATGATTTATACCAGTGATTTTTCACTGTGATTGGTATTCACAGTGTCTTGATGGACCGATATTTTTTCACTTTCCAACCACGGTCAAAGCTAGTATTTAGCTGCTGACTGAGTAGGCGAGTACAATCGAGTATCGAGTATGGAGTATTTCTGAGTATTGGGTATTTAGTATTTACTCGAATAGTCCCATGAGTATCAGTTGGAAGGAAACTAATTACTCGGGTGTTTGGTGGCTTGCAATGTAATTAGATACTTAAAGACCTAACATAAGCTCTTCCTGTCGGCACTGACATTGACAATTGACATACAGCTACCTAATCTTCAGGGTTTATCTGGGTTTCATGTTGCCTGACTAATGTACAGTCAATACAAAAATATGCGTTTTAAGATGTTTCATACAGTTGATAAAAAGAGAAAGAAAAAAATGTTGTTTAATATTTTATAGTGAAATGTTATGTAATTTGTTAAAATTACATAACATGTTTTAACATGTTTCATGTTAAAATTGAATACCAATATTAAAACTTATTTGATTTACTATGGGAAACTCTTGTAATTGTGTAATTTATTTAGTGATCTGTTTTACCGCAATTAAAATTTATGTGACATTAAAAATGAACGTAACATAATGTCGATTGGTTTAGAAAATGTTGCTTGGAATGCAGGTCATATATTATTTTATTGTAGTGTTATTTTATTTTAAATACCATACATCTAATAGTAGATGAACTATACATATATTAGAAGCAAATAAACTTTAGATTAGACTATAGGATGATTAGGATCATTAACGCATAGTACATATTAAGGTTTATTTATATATTTTCTATTTTGTTAATTATTTTAATTTACTATTTGCGATTTTGGGGATAGGATCACCAAAAAAAAGAATACATAATTTTTTTTGTAGCCTACTTTTAAATAGAATCCTCGAAATGTGATTTACTTAGTAAGCAAGCTTTTCGATTTTGTTCTTAACAAATATTTTATATTGAAAACGCATTTAAATGAAACATTTAAACCATTAAAAGTCATTTTTACGTAGCAATTTGATGCCGTTTTTGAAAAATGAGCTCTACGAGATCAAGTGTTTTTAAGTAGAAATAATATGTAAAACATGCCAGTCAATAAGGTCGATTCTCTTTTAGCTGGTAGAAAATAAAAAAAATAAAAGAATAACAAGGGCCGCGAAGCGAGTATTTACTCGAGTGTCTAGAAGAAGCAATACTAGCTCCGAAGCTCGAGTAACTGTTGCCATCCAATGCGAGTATGGAGTATCTCCGATTACTGATATCTCAATCACCGATACTTTTGAGATCGAGTCACTGGGAGTAGCGGTGATCATGTGGTATCGGTGAAAATCAGTGATTTATCGCCCATCTCTAATCCTTAAGTTATATATTTTGTTGGGTTTCATGAATAATAAATACTGTCAACAGTCAAGACACGATAGAACTCTTTAATTATGCCTACCAGCCTATGTATTGTATATCAATTGCTTGTTTGAAATCAATTCAATCTGATCACTTAGTAAGCACTATCGAGTTTTAAGAATCAAATAATGACTTTCTAATTCATAATTTGTTTTTAAATTGATTTTAACTAAGAGTTTATAATTTTTTTAAATATGTTATTGAAGTAATTGTAGTAATAATATTCAAACATAGTCCTGCCTAATAAAATGGGAATGAACATATTGCAAGAGTCAAAAACATGTTCGTGTTTTAAATAGAATGTATTCTCAGAAATCATTATATATCGCAAGAATTGAATATATTTCTTGTTTTCTACGTGAAGATAGATAATAGCTCTCTCTCTCTCTATATATATATTATATATATATATATAAATAAAAGAAAATAATAAATATAATTAGGCATTATTGAGTTCACTATTTCCAATGTAATGTTTAATTGCCAAGCATGTTGTTTTAGTCTTTATTAAAAAATCTGTGTTTTTATTTTTGCTCTCTTATTAAAATAAATTATAATCCTTCAATGATGATTAAAGTTGATCAAAAGATAACTAGGCCTAATCTATTTATTTCACAGGTTTTTTTAGAAACTTAACTCATTCTAACAACATTTTAAAAATAACTAAAATACATTCAAATTTTGATTGATTTGATTTTTAAACAATAATATGAGTCTAGATTGTTTAATTTGGCTGGATTTTAACCAGTATTTTGTGAGGGGCGGCTGGGGTTGATTAAAATTGAAAGCATGATTGAAATAAATCTTAATTTACAGTTTAGGCCTGTATTGTGTAATGTAGGTCTATTTGTAAATCATTAAAATTTCTAACAATTTGCTAGGATTTAAATTCGAGATTTGAAAATAAAATTTAGATTCTGATTAGAGATTTGGATTTGAGAATTAGTGGATTTGACCCATCTCTAATAAATATAGAATAATTGTCATTTCTGTGCCATTTCTCTCTATGATTGTGTCATGCTCTAATTTAAAGTACATTGTCGCCATATTCTTATAAATGTTGTCCATGTTTATTAATGGAAGGTTGATACTTTATTAGAAGCACTACTGTCTATATATATAAAAAATATTCTTTCAACAAAATTCTGCAATAATAATAATAATAATAATAATATTGTAATTTGTGTTTGGATACAACTACTTAATTATAATTAGGGATGAGAGTTAACGTATGATTATTTCACACACTCACACACACATGCGCACACACACTTTCCTTAAAATAATCATGTTAGAACATCGTTACTTAGTTTGGATTTACTTTTAAGGTATTATATTTATCCAATTACAAAAGACTTAATTTTTTCAATTTTTTTTAAATGCAATAACTTAGTTTGTTTTATAGATTTTTGTAGGAAAACTAAATAATACTGCACAAAGTGTAAATGCTGTGTTATTAAATTGTTTTACTACTTTCGCTTTATCCTTGCCACTCTCGCAAGTATGCTGCCTCAATTTTTTTTAACTATTTCTGAAATTATCATAATTTTCTGCATCTCTATCATGTTAAATAAATTAATTTATGTTTTAAAGGTAGTCTTTTACATAAATGTATAGTAATAAGAGTAATAATGTTTTAGTCACAATGTTAGTGTTGGGGGATTGAACATGTACATTAATATAAAGAATTTTTAACACTAGTTTGTCGCGCTAATTACTCATTATTGGGAAACAAAGAATCTTATTAAAAGACTTTTATGTAATGTTGTGACCCACATCAGTTGTTGCATGATCTACGGCAGGGATTGTTTACTTTTTTGCGGGCCCAATTTGTCAATATTTTGGAGATATTCTTTTGTTGGCCTATGGAAATTTTAACAATAAAATTTATACTCTTTTTGTGGGCCTATGTAAATTTTAATAATAAAATTTAACATTGGAGTATTTCATAATAATAATCATCATCATCATTATTATTATTAAATATAATTAATATATATTAAAACTATTTAGAAATTGCAGCACAGACGTTCAGCTCGAACACAATATTCAATTCTTTGATGCGTTATTTCAAAATATGTTTCACACTCAAATAAAGTAAAGATATCCCAACCGGATTCTTCTTCCATAATGACCCTAAAGTTTGAGTTTCAACAGTTGAAAAAATGTTGAAAATGTGACATAAGCTCATTTCAACAACATCTTAAGCATATTTGCAGAGTTATAGAGACTAGGCTTCGTGCAAAAGGGCTCTAGATTTGCCTCTCTCCAATAAATACAGTTTTTCTTATATGCTCATAACAGAAAATTGTAAAATATTTGAAAAATAGCCACAAGCTTTCCTCTTTACCTTGAGATAAGAAGTTTCAGATTTTTATTACTCCATTTGTGTTTAAACTCTCTTTACCACTTTTTAAACAACGATTCTAAGATTTTTGTAAGTTATTAAAGTAAAGAATTGAAAGGAAGGTGGCAATGAAACTAGAACTGTGGTTTTGGATTTGCAGGAAGTGCAGTGATGATCTTTGGAAGTAGAAGGTAAATTATTGAATGGGTTAAAGGCAGTATTATTTTAAATACACAAGTATTGTGCTTCTTAAAATACACAACACTGTTATATTCAAATGTAAAAGTATGCATTGTTAAAAATAAACAAAGATTAGATTTTAAATCTTAAGCAATTAAAAAAAAAACTTATATTCGGATAAGTATGGTACATTTTATTTCCAATTTTCTACACTTAAATTGTCAACACAGTAATGTAAAACTTTATTAACTGAAATATGGTTTTTAATTATCATTATTTGTGTGAATATTGTGTGTGTGTGTGTGTGCGTATTAAACATCCCTATACGCACATCATATGTCTCATCCCTAACCTCAATAGATTTTTTTTGTAACTAGCACTTCTGTGATGTAAACATTATTTGATAATGACTCCCACGTCAGCTCAAGCAAAAGTTTCACTGGTGAATTAATAAAATACACATGTGATGGCATGATTTTATTGTTACTATGAATAAATAAATTATAACTATTGTTAATCTCTGAAACTTTGTGTACTGATGTCTGTCAAGCTGTCATTTGAAACATATAAATGTGGTACCATTCTACTAATGGTGTCTTATCCTAACCGTTCAGGCCAGAAAGAGATCAGGAACACTGCAGTTTTTATGTGCAGCAGATTTTTAACTTTGAGATTGTTTTTTAAACTCGAGAAAGTATTGTAAAGTTGAGCAATTGTCTTCCAATTTGGGAATGAAACGTGAGGACATGTTTTAGGATTCAATTTTGGCCATTTTCATTTTAGCAACAATTTAAAAAATAGATATACAACAAATTATTATGAAATCATTGTGCAGTGGAATTTACTGGTTTGCACTGCCTGAATGTGTCCAGGCACTAGTCTTAGCGCACAAACACTGGGTCTTGAGACGTTTCCAGTCGAACAAATCTATATAATCTACCCATTATTTTACTTAGTGATTGGATACCATTTCTCATTGTATCTAGGTTTTTATAAGTTTTATGGAACTCATTGTCATTTAAATAATTTGTCATGGTTTTTTTGTTAAGTAGAGAAAAAAAAAATGTAAATGTATTTTTTATAATTTTTGTGTTGGAATTTGTTTGATAAATGCTTGCTAAATTGTGCTAAATTGGAATTCCTAACTCGGGGGGATTTTTGTTTCAAAACCTACTTTTTATTTATTATTTGTTTATTTAATTAGTTGGTAATCCTACTGTAGTTAAAAGAAGCTAAACCAGCACAATTACCTGGGTAATTTAGCAACTTCTAATTATGATCCAATATTTTTGAAAATCGTAAAAAAATGATTTTCCCATCATTTTTGTAGATAATTTTTTTGAAATTGTTGATATGTATAGCGATTGTACCCCAAAAATGAACATTTTAAATGCATGTTACATTTATAACTCCTTATGTATTACATGTACACTTCATCTTGATAGTTTTCTTAGCTATGCAAAATGTGACAGGCCAATAGTCCAATATTACATTTTTCATGTGCTTCCTTTATTCACAATTTTGGCAGCTGAAATAACTTCATTATTAATAAAGCGCATTAGCAAAATATTAAGCCAATCACAAAACTAATAAGTATATATTCTCACACCAGAGGTCACAGAACTAAAGTGTAAATATTCTATAGTCTGGTTTTACAGTCACAGGGAGATTGGGGTACTGAGTAGATATATCCTAATTGGTTTCCCACACTACTTCTATACAATGAGGCTACATTTCCTCTTAATTCTAACTTTCTCATCTCTTTCCCATCATTGTAAATATGCAGATAACCCAGATGAGTAGTAAAATACAATGTACAGCAAAAACATATTTTCCATAGAGATTGAACCCTTGAATCCCTCGAATCTTGTGGTATTTGAGAAATACAAAATTCGTAAAACTCTAAAAAAATATCTTGAATAAAATTATGAAGAGCTTGATCTTGACTCGTAACAACAATTTGTAGCACTTGGTAAAAGGAATTGTATAGACTTTGTTGGAAGGGTAACAATATCACAAAAAAAAAGGACAAAATTAATTATACTAATATACCTAATTAATTTGCTAAAAAGGTGTACTCTTTGTTGTTTATAACATATTACACAGGACAAACAAAATAGCATCAAGCCTTCAACAACTTTCTTTTTAAATTCCCGCTTCGGTGGCCATGTGGTATAAAGCGCTACTCTTGAAGTAGACTATACCACCAATGACGGGGAGATTGAGGTTCATATCTCAGTCGGGTGTACTAATGGTGGTTTTTCACTCTCCTTCCACACAAATATGGGTACACTTCCTCTAAGTATAGCCTTCCTCATCTCTAAAACCATTAGCTTAATTAGTACATAAAGGTAAAAACACAGTGCTAAAGAAAAAAATACTTGATTTGGTGACCACATGGTCTTAGGTGTCACACTCACAATTGATTAGACTGCCGATGACAGTGAGATCGAGGATTGAATCTCGTTTGGGTTAACTGAGGAGGTTTTCCACTCTCCCTCCAAGCAAATAAGGTACACTTCAACTACATTCAACCTTACTTATCTCTTACTCACACGATTAGTACATATGCATATAACCTGAATAAGTAGTAAAATGTGATGCTAAAAAAAATATTTTTTTTTTCTATTTTCATTGTAAAATTGTACATTTTTAAAGGTTCAAGGTTTTGAATTTGGCTCTGAGATTCAAAAGAAAATTCAAGATTCAGATCTAAAAAAATAAAGGATTCAACCCATAATAGCAGGAGTCAGCAACAGGTCAATCTCGTAGCAATTTTCAGTCGATCGCATAAGAAAACTACATTGGCACAAAAAGGCAAGCTTACATTGCGTTATTCCACTATCGTACAGCTTATGAGATATGGCCATAGTGTAATCACTCAAGGTAAGACTGCTACCTTTCGGGGTAAACAGAGTGTACATTTGATTTATTTTATGTATTTTATATAAAGGCAGGGACATAATTATTGGAGGTAACATTGAATTTAAGGAATAAATATAAGATGTATAGGAAAAAAGAATTAAAAGTAGAGTGGAGAAACGAAGGGTGATCACAGGGACCTATGATAAATGTAAAAGTCGATCGAGGCCCAAATAAAGTTGCTGACCCTTGCATTATAATATTACATTTTTAGCACAACTATTTTGGTTAAGTAAATGTGACCACATTAAATATTTATCAAATACATTAATTTTTCAAGAAGAAATCCACTTTCTATTTATTACAATGGAAAAGCTAAAAGAGATTGAGATAGGACACACAAAAAACACATTATCCTAATTTTACTATCATTCTTTTCTACATGAGTTTTAACATATGGTAATACATTCAAAAATTAAAATGAGTATATTCTAAAAAGAAGGGTCAAATTTAGCTTAACCAGAGATAATTTATAAGTAATTTAATTCTCCTGCAAATATAGACAATAAAACTCAATTGAAGCAGTTTTTTATAAAAAAGGAAGTTATGAATAAGACAAGGGTGTACTGTTTAATCTCAAACAAGTATTTGCCGAGTTCACCTTCCCTAGTGGGACCAGGTTTCAGATCATACACACTAGTTCACCTTGCTCCCAACCACCCTAATACACACATTGTGCTTTTAACATACTTTCTCAAGATCTATGCCTAAGAATCTCGTTTTACTACTGGCTTGGAATATACACATTTTAATTATGCTAATGGTATAGGAATGAAGAGGGTAGAATAAGAGGAAATGTATCCACACTAATGTGGAGGTAAAGTGGGAAACTAATTAGGAAAAACCATGCTTCACTATGCCCTGTATGGTTTTGCGCTATGACCACCTTGTCACCGGGAAACCTGACTAGGATGTGCTTGACATTCAGTCTCTGTGGCCACCAGTGTTGGTTCCTTTAAATCTATAATCATCCTGTTCACCCACAAACTTGAATGTAGATTAACTTTGGTGATAAGGCTCACTGAATTTGTCGCACTTTTGAAAATAGCTGGTCTTTGTCTGGGCCAATCGATAATTTGGATTGTGATAGTATTTAACAATAAATTTGAATGAGGGACTCTGTACAAACACCTTATTCGACTTGCGACTGGTGCTATTAGTGAAACTACCCTTAAAAATAGGGTATGATTGAGACTGAATTAGGTACGTAGGGCCTACTAATAATTGATTGTATTGCGGTTGGAACATGTTTTAATGAGCAGCTATGCATGAAATCACTGTATTCACATTTTTAGTAATATGTTTTGCTTTATTAAAAAACTTAAATTAACCAAGCTAAAATTGTGCAGAACAATAATTATAAATGTAATCATATTACCTATCAAAAACAATGCACTCTACTTCAAATTTGAGTGACAATTGAACTATTTGAAATATAATATATATACTATCTTTCATTATTAAGATTTTGAATAATATTTCTCAGTGCAATTTCATAATGATAGCTTATTTATACTTATTTTCATGCCACTTTTTGAAATCTGCTTTAAATAATAAGTAATGAGGCTTGTCTATAGTAACTTTTTTCTTAAGAGAAAAACTCCATATGAAAAATAATAAATTTGTTCAGTCTCATTACCAGGTAGAATTTGTTGTTACTATTGAAGTTATTTTTATTTCATACGGTAAATCAAAGTGTGTTGATATAACTAACGTGTATGTTATGACAGCCCTTATGGTTATTATGACTCAGACTTAGGAATCTGGGGTCCATTTGTGACCATACACATCTGAAGAACTTTTTATACACAATCCTTCATTCTGGTAATTACACATGTAGTTCCTATGAATCAATCGAGATGCATCCTTTTCTATTCATCTAAAGGCTTTAGTTCTGGTTGTTTCTTAAGGAATTGAGTTTGAATCCCTTTTAAGAAGTTTTTCCTCTCCAGATGATGTGAGAGTATATGAGCGAAGTGATTCTTAGTTCACAGTAGGTCCCAGATACTTGTAACCTAAGCATGTTAAGTGCCTGAAATAGCATTGAAAAGAGAATGTGGTCTTTAAAACCACGACATGAATATAAATAAATATGACTGAATGAGACTTGAAAAAATTATTATATCCATTGACATAATGAGACTACCATGTTCTAATTACTTTTAAAAATGCTTCACCAAGGAGTTGTTTTGAAAAACTTCACATGCGAAAGCCTGTGATAAATCATGTTTTAACACACAAGTATATGTGTAGTAAGTATTATTGTAATGATTAGAAGACAATCCTCATAGGTTAGGTCGGGGGTCTCCAAGTTGGGCTCCAGCCAAAATGTCTCAACAACTTTTATACCTACTAGATATGTACATTTCATCTTTATGATTTGTATATTTGTGTGCCTCTTAACATAATAATCATTGTATTATAAGGTAACATGCAAGACTTATTGTTATTCTTGAAAAGAGAGAAACATTGGCTCAGTATTATGTAGGTTTTGGTTTGTAAAACATTAAAAATTTTGCTATGATGTATGATGTGAAACACCTCAAAATCTATTTATGAAGTATTGTTTACTTACTAAATAACTCTATTAGGATTAAACAATATAATAATTTCTACGAGTAAGCTAGCAAATATTTAATGTTCAAAGAAAAACTGAGGACATTTACATTTAAATTCGTGTAGAGTAAAAATAGTCTCAAAAGTGTGTGTTGTTGGTTCTTTGAATGCCTGAAGATTATGTGTAAAGATATATGCTATACTTGAGTCTGAAATGTGAAGGTACTTTCTAATGATCCCACAACTAGCTATGGCCAACCATAGGATGTAATTTTGTTTTTCTGGCCTATTAACCGAATCTCTCTTCTGGCCTGAACCGGTGTTATCCGTGCAATACAATAGGAATAAAACTATTAAATGTTATTTTCTAGATATTAAGCAAATAAATGTAATCATCGATTTTGAAGAGACTGTTTTTAGAAATAATAAATACTGAAAAGCGTTTGGGTGAAATGGTGTGACAGTATGTCACTTGTAAAACTTTGATACTGAATGGAGGTTTTTTATAGCAAAAAATAAATAAACTTGTAAAAAATGTATTTTAGAATGATATTGTCAAGGATGATATAGATTTATGGTTTTGGATTTTACATGAAAATGGTACTGAAAGTATTTCTAGTATAAATAAGATATTTTACGAGTCTGTTTGGGAGAATTGTATGTTCCGTACCATTTAATAGATGCTTCCAAGAAAGATTTTCTGCCTGAGAGCGGTAATTCATTTAGATGTTACCATTCCTCTTATACAAAGAACGCTAAAAGATTTTTATGGTTTTTCAATATTAAAATTAAATTTAAAAAATGACCATTTTGTTTAGTAAAATTCTCTCCCAAAGTAGTAACATATTTGAATGCGTAAGTGAATGCTAATATCTCTATGAATGCCGCACCAAGGGCGGGTGACTGGCCGCAGTGAGACTATGAACTAAGGTGATGCTGTAACTAACTTTAGATGCAACATGTTGTGATAATCCCCTTCCATGTCCCCGCAGACAATCTTCTGTTCAGTTAAAATGTTGTCCGTGCACTACTTGTCTGCTGAATTGAGACCTAACTGTTTACAAGTGCGCAAAAGTACCTATAATTTTTTTGGTTTTCATGAATAAATACTTTTTTTAATTTGAAATAAATGTTTTAATAGATGTTCAACCACTTCAAACATTATAATTGGATATGTCTCGGATTTTAATATTAATTTGTTCTTTGAATCTTGAATCTGAATTTGACTCTTAGAAAACATGGTAAACATAAGAGATTTACTTTACTACATTAGTTCTTAAGATTCTATAGAAGATAGAAATTGTAATTATATGTCAACATTTTTTTAGGGTCTGCTAATCCCCTAATTATGTTGGATTAAGCCACTAATAAGCACTATAATAGCTATAAAATAACTTCCAAATCAAAATTTAAAAAAATCTTTTATCTAAATCTCATACATCCTTAGTGGTTCGTTGTTTACATTCTCTAAATATAATAATTTTAAAATTATTTGCCAGAATATTTATTACAGTATGTTATAAAAGCTATTTTAATAACTGTACTCAAAGAGATACTTTTGCGACTGGCTGTATTTGCCCTCCATTTTACGTACAGTGATGTATTAGGTATATAATAATTATAAGAGTATATTATGTAGGATTGAAGTTATGAATAACACAGGAAGTATGTTTGGCAAGTGTTTACCAATAATACTTTTATTATTAATGAAATCAATGACCTTTTCTAAACTCAATATTTCAACACTAGGGTGGCTCTTATTTACTCTCGGTGAAACATTTTATCAGGCTTTATTTACGTGCCAACCCCTAGATTGGTTTAAATTGATAATAAAAAATCTGTGAAAAATTTCAGCCCCATCAGATAAAGGAAAAGGGTGCTGCTGGGCCTTAAAATTTTTGATAAACATTCAAGCGCAAAAAAAATTGATTTTTATTTTATTATCTTCCAAGTTATTGATTATATCAAAAAATATGTCAAACAAAAGTTGTAGATATATACAATTATCTATCATCTATTACTCTTCTTCTTACAACTAATGATTTTTTTTTTAAATCCAAAAGAGATAATTCCACTGAGCTATTTATTGTTTGAATTTTTTTTGTTTTGTCATGAATTTGTATCATCACCAGAAGAAGAAAATGTAATCTGCAATATTTTTATTTTTCTTGTCATCATACGTTGAGACATCATTTTGTGCACCTTTTGCTGTTAGAGCACCCTACCTGAATTTCAGAGTTCTCTCTAAGCTTTCTCAATATCAAACTGTAAATTGTGATATATCTTGTGTTGCATTAAAAAAGGTTGGTAATCATTTATGGTATCCAAGCCCTGAAGTTTCGCATTGGCTTTTTTTTATTCAAGTTTAATCATCTGAATCGAAAAAGAATGGTTGATGCTCTAAATTGCAAATCAGAATCATTGAACTAAAATGTAAAGCAAATATGTATACAAATCGATAGAATTCCAAAAATGTTTAAACATTGGAATTTAACAATTCCTTTCCGCCTAAATGAGAGCATTTTTCAAAAGATTTGCCTTAGATGATCAATTTTTACAGACAAAACCATCAACATGGCTTGAAAATGAAAGTTTCATTAAAAGGCTGGAAATAGTATGTAAACTGCGAGTTGTCAATGATGCGGCAGAAAGGGGAGTTAAATTAAGGGAAAATTAAAATAAATTATTTACATAAAATGAACAAAAACAGCATGGTCTTCAAATTTTAAATAATTACCGTCGACGGTTTCCTGGTTATAAGAAATAGAATTTGTCTCAACATCAAGACTTGTAACTAGAATAAGGGATTTGTTCCTTTTTTTTTATTTTTCAAAAACCGTTTGACATAATTTTTTATATAATCGGTAACTTGTAAGATAATTAAATAAAATATACATCTTTTGCACCTAAATGATTATTTAAATTTTTAAGGACCCTGGGGCACCCGTTCCCTTTATCCAATTGAGCTGAAATTTTTCACAATTGTTTTTTTTATTAATTCAGGCCAACCTCGAGGTCGGTGTGAAAAAAATTCAAAAGTTGCTAGTAAGAGTCAACCTTATCAACACACAACCCACAAATTAACTTAATCTGGGGCAACAATAAACACCATAGATTGTAATTTCTAAATTGAGCAATAAAACTAAACCCTTAACTCTAAATATAGCTTCAAATCTAAATTTTCAATTTCTTTTACAAAATTTTACAAACAAAATTTCTTCTACAAATCTAAAATTGAATTTTAAGTTTTGTTTCTAACAAAACTGTCAAAGAGCACAGCCTGACATATTTCCAAAGTTAAGCGACTGTTTTTTTAATTGAAAGTTTGTGTATGTGAAAATTTAAATATAATATTTTATGGTAATTAGAGAAAATTGAAAAGCCAAGATTTTACCTAATTTCAACAAAAAAAATTGTACATAAAAATTTGTTTTGTGTGTGAATTTTAAAACTAACAACTATTTAGTTCATAACTAACTATTTTTATTTGTTAAAAAAAAATAGTGTTCAAATTAAGTGTAATTTAATTTTAAGATGAGCCAAATGTATGTTATGTTGTGTTTGGTATTTATACATATATATTTTTTATTTTGTTTATCAGAATAGATCTATTAGAACTGACTGCTATCAATTTCAATTTCAAAAATAAATTTGAATTGAAAACTCAAAATGAATTATAAACAAGCATTAATTTATAAATAGGTGTTAATTTCAATTATTATTTATAAAAAAAGGTATTAAAGATTATAATATTATTTACTTTTGTTTACAAAATATAAGTGTTTATATAGTTTATGTTATTTTTTTATCTTGATTAAGCCATTTATCTGACAAAATTATATTATTTCATAAATAACCTCGGATGAATTTTGATTTCATGCAATAAGATCTGTTGGTATAGTTTTGATCATAAAACAATTAAAGGCAAAGTACAGTTCCTTTGTATATTTTAAGGTAAATTTTGATTATTTTTTAATATAATGTATATAAATTATTGTCACCTTTTTTTTTAATACTAAAATTAACTTACTACTTTTCCAACAGTTAGCCAAACCAATCACGGGTGAGCACATGGTTGAATCAGGGTTGTCATGAATTTGGAAAATCAGAAAAAAACAAATAATTGTTTGTGTCTGTAAAAATCCATAATTTCATACACAAAAAAGAACTAAAGAACATCTGAAAGATTAATAGATTCGGGACATTAGTCTTTGCACAAATTAAAAAGTAAATTGAGGAATTAAAAACTCTGATTTGAACACATGTCTTACCCCTTCACCTATATCTTCTCCCTAAAACAAAAGTTGTTTAATTCATATATTTCCTCGTCAAGGTCAATCATTCTGTTCTAAACGCCATTAATATTAATTCATAATGATTAATTTATGAAAAATGAAAAGTTCATTGATTTATATTACTTTCTAAGGTAAAAAGGAATGGAAAAATGAGGAAATTTTGTATTTATAAAATAATGGTAATCCTGTCTAATGCATACACAACCAAATTTGCTATCAGTAAAATGGGTAGGCAGAAATTGAGATATTAATAATTCTTAGCTCATGTCGACTTAATCCCCACCTTAAATATTCTGTGTTTATAGACCAGCCTACACCCTTACCCCCATAGGACACAATCTTGCTTACTTGCGACTACGCTTGGTGAAGTCTTGTTAGTGAGACACAGACTACGGCTAGTTTACATGATTGCTGAAGCTATTTTGTTTGTGTCTGCCTATCAATATCTGCAGCACGTTACTCACTAATTGTCTTCCGCGAGAATTCTATTCCTTGTTAAGGACAAAAACTTCTTTAGTAACCTTTGAGATTTTTTTTTCTGCGCTGAGATAAAATAACCATGGTATGATATATTTTTGGTTGTTTTGTTGAATTTTCCACGTTGGCTGATCAAATTCTAATCGGTAATGACCTAAAAACAGGAACATTTGGAATTTAAAAGGTTTTACTTATATATATGAAATCAGCAAAATATTCTCTAAAGTCAAAATTTAAAAATTTAAAAAAAATTAAATAAGGTTGACCAAAAAAGTGTCTGAGAGAGACATACACAAAAGCGAATAAGAAAGTATAATAAATAGAGACAACAAAATCTCACTTTCTTCTATTCAATTCTATCTTAAAAAAAATTTTCTGGGACTCATTTCAATTAAAATTTTATTCATTTCCTCTGTATAATCTAGAATATTAATATTTGTGGTCCATTTTTTACTAGGAAATGGAAAGGGCCCAATGAAACAATCCTCCAATTTTATTTTCAAACTTAAAGAAAAAATAGTGTTGTAGACTTTTTCAACAAATGTGTCACAACCACTGAGCAAATATTGCTGTCATTCTGAACCGCTATATAAAACACATGTTAATTTTTATTTAACAGTACAACTTGGTAACAATAATTTTAGCTTGTGAAAGTTTAAATACAAATGTAATATTGGTAAATTGCAGGCCTGAGAATATATGAATAAAGTTTCTGGGTAGGTTTGCAACTGATTTCCTATAAAAATTACTAAACCTGTTGGATCACTTTTTCAAAATAACCTTCTGATAATTAGGGGTCTGCAAGCTAAAGAATTTCCACTCAAAGTCCAGCTCGAGCAAACTTCTCATAAAACTCCCTAGAACAGTCTAGCTGAGGTTGAATTCAATAAAAATATATATTTAAAATAAAATAAAATACCTTTGAAATTACAATGTCATTAATATTTGTATAGTAAAAAGAATATATTCTAACTACATATTTCACAAACAACATCCAGACAAGTAAGAGTGAGTGGCAGGGCGGGGCTCTTAGGGGAGTAAAGATTGAATATTAACTTGAAAGTGAAAAATGTGTATTAACTATAGACTTTAAAAGAAAGAAAGTATTTTAAGTTCCAGGGTTAGATCGAGTTTTAATTAAATTGAACACGCAGAAATATTCTGTAGCAAAGGATTTGTTAAGGAAATATGAGTATGGATCTTGAGATTTTCTGTGTTCATGCATATTACCAAGATGTAGCAGGCAGTGTGAATTTAGTATTTCTAGACCTGAATTATTTACGCACACACAGATGACACGACCATACCTGAGCAGCAGGCAGAATCTGTCATTTAGTTATATTTAGAATTTTTTCAGCTTTTTTAGTTCTGTTAAGTGTTTGATTTTTTTTTTAGCTACTTTGTATTGAGGTTATTGTCATCCAGGGTAATTAATCTCACTTTAAGTTTCTATTTTGTTAATCAAGTTTATAAAGGAAGGATAATTTTAAAGGGGGTTTAAATTTAAAAAAATAATTCATAAGCACATGGTTCTTTTATTTTTTACCAAAATTGGCAGATTATTTTTTTGAAAAGACTAGGAACTGAAACTGAAACTGTGGAATTTGAAGTTTCTTTGAATTTGGCACTCTAAAAGAATAAAATAAAATAAAAGTCTAAGGAATCAACTGAGGGCAGATCCAGGCCAATGGGGGTCAATAAATGATAAGGATTAAGAATAGTGGTTATTTAAAGCTCTCTTAAAATATTAGAACAAGGAGATCTTACACAGAGAGAAATAAAAACTTGAAAAAACCTGCCCTTTTACCAATTGATCCATGTCTAAATAACTGGTATGGTGCACCGCACACTATTTTCTATTAATATATATACATATACTGAAAACTCGAAAGCTTGGTGAAACGAAATAATAAAATTGTTGCAGAAACATTGAGAAAAGAGGAGCATCTCTGCCCACCAAAGAGCATAATAATCATTTTCAGATTCAAATACACTCATAAAACATATATGTATTTACTTATTTCTCAGAATCTATTGGTTTTACAAAAATATTTTTCAAATAAAATATTTTCTAATTTTTTATAGTTCTACAACCCATCGGCGGCGCATGATATTTATTTTTGGTGGGATGGGTCAAAGCTTACCGGTAATGATTGTTTCTCACCATGTGCCAACATATTTTATTAAATTCATTTAAGTTTTCCTATTTTAAAAAAATCACCAAACAAATCTACAAACAGAAAGAATAAAATAATACAGATTTTGAAATTAAATTTACCTAGGGATGACATTATTTCATTATTTGTACAAAAGTTGGGCATGTCTGTTCTTCTGACTGGCCAACATATCATAACTATGTTGGTAAAGTCGGGAAATTCAGAATTTCTTCCTTATATACAGAACAAATAGCCAGCAAATTTAACCGGTCTTGTCCACAGTGTTCCTAAGGAATGTTTTGATTCCTTTCAACGTTCCCCAGTTCATGAATACCACAGTATTTTAAGGATTCTTTACTCTGCCTAATATATGCCTATGTTTTGACACCTGTTCATTGTGTTTTTGGACTGAATTTTGACCATGAAATCTATATGTGATGCAATATTTACTGTTTCAATGTTTTAAACCTACATACATTTTCCAAATGAATTGCACATTCCTCATGTTATTTCATTGTTTCACTTAAATGTTTAAGATCGGTTACAAACTACCATTGTCCGCAACCCTACACCACCAAATAATAAACAATGAAAATAAAATATGCTCTGTTTTTCTTCACTCACAGTTGATCACAATTTTTTACCAAACCAAGCATTAGAAAAAGTTAATTTTTCCTTGCCATCCACCTGCATAAATGTAGTCACTAGGCTGATGTGCTCCTAACCATTTAATTTCAAGTTTTTCATGCAATTTTAATGAAAAAAGGGGAGTTTTAATAAAGAATCTATTTTATTCGTTTTAATTAATCACTTTAATTCGTAACTTTACTTATTGGGTCTTTAACACATACTAAAATAAAGACGCACACTAAAACAAAATATAAACCATCTTTATCGAATCATGGTCTCGCTCAGACTGGCCTGATTAGACTGTTGAGCTAGCAGTGAAATGACCTTGAGAGGTATCTCCCATGGACAAAAGGGCTTATCTGTGAGGGGCTGGCACATGTCAGCTTCTATATATAGTCATTGGAGTCTCGAGCACTGGTACAGTTGAATGTTTATTGGCTGCTTGGATAAGTCATAAAATATGTTATAAAATAAAAGAAGAAAAAAATATTGATGTTCAAAAAGTGCTGTTGGGTCCAGTCCCCTGCTACAACCTTACATCGATAAGTTAACTATATATTTTTTATTTATTTGAGGTAGTTAATGTGGATTTTCTGAGTACGATTAATTATTTCAGCACATGAGAATTTCTATTGAAGTGAAAGGGGCTACCACTTTTGTTATGAAAGGTAGATCTTCCAGGGTTCTTTTAAATTCCACAATCGACAAAGGACCAATGGCTTTATGTCCACCCCGAAAGGAGTTGTGCTGCGAAATTTTATCATGTAAGAAACATTCCATTGACCCAGCTGGGTTTGAACTCATAAACATCGGTCCTGAGGCGATCACTTACCCCCAGGCCACGAGGAGTAAGTTAGTATTATCTCAAATAATTGCAGAGATATGATCAAAATTAGAAATTTTTGCCAATGTAAAGTAGCTTTAAAGTAATTTTCATAAGAAAACTAGATTGCCATCTTATTCATATTGTTAAATAATGCATTAGATAAAAAAATAATTTCATCTAAATAATTAGAGCGGATTTTGTGGAAATCGATTTTTTCTGTTTTTTGGACAAAAGTTAACTACCCTTATTTTAAGGTTGGATATATAATTTCAACAGACACACAGATGGCATCATCAAAATCAATTTTTCAGTTTCAGGGGGTCATGAAATTACTATATTTATCAAAATCTCCTCAATTTTTTATGACATCACAATACTTCTCTCCAAAGAAAGTAAAAATCATGAGTTTACTGTATATTTTTTTATTATTTTAATGTTTCCAGTACTTAATAGCCTCAAATGCCTACATCATAAATAGTAAATTTAATCATTTTAAAACTAAACTAGCTATGCAAAAATGTTATAAAAAAATATGTGCTCTAAAAAAAAGGGGGGGGGGGAGGTATAAAAATAAATTAAGGGCCCATAGCCTCCAAATTCCTTAAGACGGACCTCTCCATCACCATAAACACTTACAGTACAGAATTAGCCTAATACAACATTCAAGCAAAGAGTAAACAATGAGTCATACATCGCACACACACACACAATATAGTACAAGGCTATAGAGCTGTTGATCTTGAACTGAAACTTCTATTATAGGCTTAGGCTTTAGCGAGCACTTGCAGATTCCTACAGAAAAAAATATGTTCGTGCTCATATTAATTTTCCAACAAATAGCTTTTTAAACATCTCATTTGTGTGTCATTTTTTGCGTTTTGTGTTGTCATTAATTGAAAGCACTTAAGGTTTTTATTTTATGTTCTATATAATTGTCAAAATAAAAGGTAGAGTGTAAAGTATTAATGTTTGTACTTACATTATTAAATACAAATATATTGTTTTTTCCTCAAATGAATCTCCTTCTAAGTTGTTTACCGAGTTACAAAACTGCCACTTAGTCATGCCATAGTACAATACAAACAACTGAGTTAATAGTATATTTAAATATAGATATTAGATTTTATTAACTACATGTCTGCCATCTTTAAAAAAAAACTTTTGTGCTGCTACCTCATTGTGTTATTGCCAAGTGTTGCTTGTGGTATAAAAACCGGAACTTAAATAAGAAGTGATGATGGTTGTATTTTTGTAGTAGAGTTTTGAACTGTGTTTGGGTCTCTTTTTTTGTGGAAGTTGATTTGAGTGAAATAAAATAAAAATAGTAAATTTAATTGATAAAAACTGTATAGTAATAATGAGATACATGTTCACAAGAGAGTAAAAATACTAACCAACAATTTGTCTGTTCCTATAATACTAGTTTACATAATTTGTATTACTTGAATCACTTAAAGCAGGGGTTCCCATCTTTGGCTCTTGAACTTCTTGTGTAAGGCCAACCACTGTTTTAATATTTTACAATAAATAACCACTTCACTGGCATGCAAACTAAACATCAATTTTTTCTGGTCTGATTTGCCTGTGATGAGAAGGTTTAGGTTTGAATCTGATTGGCCTGCTGTACTGAGTAGTTTTCCTAAATAGTTTCACACACTCCCTCTACACAATAGCAGGTACCTAAATTGTACTTTTCTTACTACCCACTCTATTAGCATTTTAAAATGTTTAGCTTGTATGGATAGTAAGATAAATAAATACATTTATAGTAATTGAGAAAAACTATATATTGTAATGTTGATGGTTGATATTTGAAAGATCAGCAAGTGTTGTACAAGTGTATATTTATCAAAGTTGGGTAGAATCAATTATTTCTCGAATCTGAATTTCTAATTTACCTCTGAATCATAATCTTGGTTGGAAAAAATTACGAACATAAAAGGAAATATAAATAAAAAAGAATAATAGAAAATACAAATAGTAACTAAATGTTTACATTTTTTCTTATAATACATTCATTATAACATTCATACATTCAGTTACGTGTTAAATTACTAGTCTGGGACCTGGTTGTTGAGTTCAAATTATAATTGGTTATTAACTACCAATAAGCAGTATTAGAGCTCTAAAACATATTTTACTTTAAAACCCTCTTTTTTAAGGATTTGACTCTTGAATCCAAAATTCTCTTGAATCTTGAATATTCTTAAGGATTTGAGAGCTCCCCTATAATATTTATAAATAAAACGTTTCATCAATTAACCTCTAAATTACAAAATTTTGGCTGTGCGCACCAAACGGTAGCCTCAGAACTTAGATGGTGCACATCGGAAAACCTTTGTGCCAACAATTTTTGTTTTGACTTTGGTCTCAGAAATTCTTGTTATTTGGTTTTTTAACGTTTGAAGTCTTGTTTTTAAATTAAAAACAAAAATCAATATATTTACTTGAACCCAAAGATATTTATGTGTAGCATGTGGCCTTCCAACTATGTCTGGTTTTAGAATTGATGCTTCAAACAAAAACTTTGGGAACCCTTGACTTGAAGGTTGACTTTATTTACACAGAAAATGTTTTTATCTATTTGTAAAGTTAGGAAAATCTGTAAATACAACAGTTACCTTTATCTCTAGATTTTATGTTTGAAACTAAAGATAGTTATGTTTGCACTAATACAACCTCCAGTTCTGCCTTGTTTTATTTTGTGATTTCTTTGATCATATTATATGCAACTATATTTGATTTTTGAGTGAAATTGTCCATTTCCATTAATATTTAGTTGCCTAATTTTATAAATGCAAATGTAATAGAATCTTTTTTTAAGATTTCTATTACATATGGTTGACTAGGTTATAAATTGAGAACTAAGCTAAATCTTGAGTTAAATTAGGAGCCTAGACAGTACAATTTAGTTGTTGCTGGTATAGAAATTGTTGCGATAAAACACTAAAAACAAAAACATATTAAAAACTTTCAGTTTTACATCTTCAAGTTCACAGTGTAAACTGCAGTTTCTCTTGTAACATGACGAAAACTGTCTTTCAGAGCAAGAACCGTTTAAAAATTGAATTTTGGTATTATTAGTGTTTTATCTAAACAAATTTTACTCCATTATCACTCAGATAAGTGTGCTAGCTATCCCTCCTAATTCAAAGCATAACTAGGTCATAAGAAAGTAGACATAACTGTGAGGGGGTGGGGGGAAGGGAGGATTTATTTTCTCGATATTTGTATCCATTTAAATTGCTTTAAAAAACAAAATTCTCTGGCGCCAAGCTGCTTGTTTCTCAAAAATTAAGGCTACAAGCTAAGAATGATCGTAGTGAGGGTAGGCTACTAATTTTCCATTTTAATAAATGTTGCAGTCAAGGTCATGATCTTCATAAATCATGAATCATGTACTAGAATGGTTTTTTTTAATAATAATGACTTGAGGGCACAACTTGGATAAATCTTTTTTCTGAATGGTAGACAACAACACAACATTAGGGAATGAAGATATTTTTGTAGATATGTGGCGAATTTGAATATAAATGAATCGACAGGAATTCTTGGCTGCTAGAAGGCAATTTTCTAAATCACACAATTTTTTATACTTCCTCATATTGTGACACACACTTTGTCATACTTTCTCATATTGTCAAAGTATTGTAGTTATAAATATTTTCTGCACCAAAATAATTTTTTATCAGGGCCTATTACTAAAATGGTTTGGTAAATTTTGTTTAAACTTGATATTTAGATTCTATATGGTCATATTTTAAGGTGGAATCTTGATTTTATCTTACGTTTTTATAGCTCTAGATATAAGGGTAGTTTACTATTGATATATTTTTGAAATTTCAAGATTTTTCTTAAAAATTGGTATCTGTGGAATTTTTACATGTTAAATAACACTGTATGCTTGTTTTTAGAGAAACTCATTTAGGGTGGTTTTCTGATAAACTATTATTGAAGATTTTATTTTAATCAATAATCAACTGACCGGCCTCTTGGTCTGGTGGTCGGCGTTGTCCTGGCTCCAATTCCTATTGACACCATAGGTATTTTTCCCGGAATGGCAACTGTTCCTATGGTCACCATGGTCTGGTTAACTAGGCTTAAGTTAAGTTTTAAGACTTGCTACTGGCAACACATACTCATTATTATCATCATCATCGCATCAGGGCAATGTGTCCGTATCTACATGGTGCCCCGATCTAAGAAGTTAATTACATATCTGTGAACGCCAGTAAAGGCCAGACTTGTCAAGCCAATACACCCTGGTGGTACTAGAAAAAATGTCAAGCCGATTAACCCTGCTAATATTAGGATAAAAATTAAAAAAATAATAATAATAATTGACTATATGAGAACGTTCATACAATAGATTGGGTCATATCATTTATTTATCAAAGCATGTTTCTACGAACTGTTGATATATTACAAGCATGTGAGAAGTTTCACAATATAGCATTTCTAGGCTAACATAAAGTTGTGGCAAGAAATCGAAGCAATAATTATCCTTAAAATTATTGCACAGCAGGCCTACGAGTAGAACTATAAAGAGCAAAATTATCACTCCATATTAGATCTGAGATTGATTTCAAATGTATTTACATGCATGTGTATTCATTCCTCTGCCATAAGATATGTTCATATGACTATAGTCATTTTTATGACAAGTATAGAAACAAAAATTAAGGTAGGGATTAATACCAGTGTTCTAACAGTTTTTATAACAAGACTTTTTTGTCAAAATAAATTAAACATTGCTTCTATACAAACATCGAGTTTAATTTTTCTCACATGGAGACATCAACCATTCTTGAATATCTGTCAAGGGTATCCTGGAATTTCATGAAAACTTTTTCTCTTCATCTAAAAAATTTGTTAGGTAATGCCATCATGTTCATGACAGATATTCAACAATTGTTGATATCACCATTTGAAGAAAATTAAATTATGTTTTTATAGAAGCAATATTTGGATTATTTTGACCTAAAAAAGCTTTTGCTTTAAAAAATGCAAAAACTCTGGTATTTTTTCACGTTCCCTACACCCCAAACTTAAGGAATGCTAACAATGGATAAAAAAAAGTCCAAACTGAAATCATAGACAAGTTGGGTGTTGGGCTTCTCTCTATATATTTCTAAATCACTAGGCACTTAATCACTTTTAACTTTTAAGCTTAAAAGTGATGCCTGTTCTCTCAAATATAGCTAACCTAAACAGTTTCCTTCGCTTCATTTGTCACTTTTTGTATATAACTGCTAATATACACTTCGAAAAATCCACATACCTATCATAGAGGGTCTCTGAGTTCAAGTTTTTTTTCTTTCCTATTTCAAGCAAGTTTTTACAAGTCAAGCATGGGTTGAATAAAAATATATAGTTTAACACATATGATTCATATTCTGAAAATTGAAAAATGACATCTGGACACGGAATCGAACCCGGGACCTTTGGCTCAGTACGCCAAAGCCAAAGGTCCTGGTTCGATTCCCGTATCCAGGTGTCATTTTTCAATTTTCAGAATATGATATCTAAATGGAGTATTCCTCTCTAAAATGCACATATAATAGCTTCGGCTATTTGATTCTTTACATATGATTCACTTCGGTGGCCACATGATCTAACGCGCTACTCTTGCAGTAGGCTAGACTGCCAATGAGATTCGAAGTTCAAATCTTGGTCAGGTGTACTGGGGGTGGTTTTTCCAAAATGGTTTTCCACTCTCTCTCTCTCTCTCTCTCTCTCTATGCAAATGCAGATACACTTCCTATTAATATAACCTTCCTATTCCCTAAAACCATTAGCTTAATTTTATTAACACATAAGTGTATAGTCCAAACAGGTAGTCGGACACTGTGCTAAAAAAAATTAGATATATATGGTAGCAGTTCCCAAACTGAGGGCGCTGCGGGATATTTTAAATTCCAAGCAAATACTACACACATCACAATTTACTGTGGATCAGGAAATGAAGGTAGTGGTGTCCATTCTGATCTAAAGATTTGAGAAGTTGTACAGTGCCCAACAAACCCACCCATCTTATTACTAAGAAATGCATATTATTTTTATGGCTGCTAAGTTGTTAGGACATAAAATACTTTTTCATTTGTTTGTAGGGCCGCCCATAGATTGTGTGGGCCCCAAGACAATCATTGGACTGGGGCCCCATTCCCACAATGAGCATTAGAAACACAATGTTCAACAAAATTTAGTATTCATTTTTATTCACTGCCACAGTGAAATATGCCTACTTTTGATTTGTTTATGAATATTACGTTTCAAACAAAATATATCTGCAAAACTTTATACAGTGAAATAAGCCTACTGAGCTCATTTGGTTAAAGTTCGCATAAAAACTAGAGACACTTTAGGCTGTTGATAAAATCAAAATCATAGTTATTATTTTCTTTTATTAAATTTATAATTCTCCACATATGAAAAGAAAAGTAATAGTGTTTAAAATTTTTCTTTATAGAACGTATTGCCTGAATTACAATTTTTAGTTAAGACTATGAAAAATACGGTAGTTTCATTCATCACATTAGATTTGAGTATTTTTGTAGATTTGAGAAAAATAACATTACATATAAAAATATATAGGCCTAACTTGCAATATTGATAGCACAACAATATTTTTGCAGAGAAATTAAAACACTTCTCTGACATTCTAAACCTCCTGCCTTTTGTTTTTGCGAACTTATTGATAATGTTAGAATAATCAATTTTGGAAGCTAATTTATATTTTACAGATAACATGGTTAGATAGTTTAACTTATCTTGCCCTAGAGTAGATCTTAGGTAATTCTTAATTAATGCGAGTTTGCTAAATCCCCTCTCCCCAGATGCAACACTAACAGGCAATGTGCAAAATAATCTTAAAACAATATCAATTTCTGGAAAGACACTTTGAAGTTTTAATTTCTGGATCTCATTAAGTGGGAAACTTTTGCTGTTGGTTTTCTTCATGCATTTTTGAAAGATGACTTGAAAACTGCTTTTAGGTGATCCATTTCATAAATTAAATTTTCTATTAGATCATCAGGGTACTTTGATATTAATCTTTTAGTTGCCTCTTCCGTGGTTTCTTTTAACAGGACTGTTTATTAATTTGATGTCTTAACTGTGACTTCGCTCAGGTTCAATATTGCTTTGAAGCTGTCGCAAATTTCATTTACTTGCTGAAAACGATAGTCTAGCTGTTCTATAATTTCACTGATAATAGGATGGAAAATGTTACTTTTAAAGTGTTCTTCATTGGAACTTCCAACTTGTAGTGTGTAAACTTCTTATTCGTCAAAAAATCTTTTCCTTTTCCTCTGTCTTACAACTTCAAACTCTGCAGGGGCTCCTAATGCAGCAATATTTTTAGCACTTTCTACATAAATCAGCCACATATCTCTTCTATCATTGACTTCATTTCATAAAGCTGCAATGTTCTCTTTTTCTATTTCAAGTAAAATCCTCAGATTGCAGTATTAGATTTCTCATATCAATTTCATCCAATAATTCAGCCCAGATAACGGCCAAGACAATACTATCAAATTTAGAAAAATACTGTTTAAGACCTTCTGCCTCAGCTTTGCCTTCATTTATCAAATTGCTAATTTCCTTTGACGTTCTCCAATTCTGTTATTATTTGAGGTAAATTCTGGGAGATAGGAGTCACTGCCTCTACTCTAAAACTCCATCTAGTATCAGAAGCCCTATGTAAATAATTTTTTTGTTTTATTTAAAAGTATGTCCCATCTTTCCGGTTTACCGCTGAAGACATTGTAGAGCTGGTTGACACAGTTGAAAAAGGTCATGACTCGACTCGTAATGATACTTTGTTAGCTGTGTGAACACCAACCAAGTTCAAGTTATGAGCAGCACAAGATAAAAACATTGCAGCCGGATTAATCTCTTTTATTCTTGCCTGCACACATTTTAACTTACCAGCCATATTAGAACGATTATAAAATCCCAGGCCACGACAATCGTTAATGTCTATTCCATGTTTCTGAAGCTCTTGCAGAATGGCCTTTGCTATTTGTTCTCCCGTTTTCTTAAAACAGTCAAAAATAATTCCAAAAATCTTTCTTTTATGGTCCATTCATTGTTTTCTTCAGAGTAGAATACATATCTCAAAACAATTTTACTTTGCTCAGTTTTTGAGATGTCCGGTGTTGAATCACAAATAGAAGAAAAATAAACAGCTTCTTCTCGTTCACTTACAATATTTTTGAGAACTTCACCGCTACAAAGTTTCAAAAATTCATCTTGACTTCTCCATGACATAAGTGAACAGTTTTCCTCTTTTCAAACTGGCACTGTTTTATATAATTGGTATAATCCTTCAAAAACAGATAAGTTGCTAAAAGTTCTATAATACCTAGAAAATTCCCATTGTCCTTGTCACCCAACTTAACACTGCTTCCTTTAAAAGGTAAATTACGTCTTGCAAGAAATAAGGTAACATCTATTATCTGCTTAAGAAGTTCTTTTAGGTGCCTCTTCACTAAAAATTTGTTTTTGGATTGTACTGTCAACACCATATCTTGCTTTGCTATTTTCGTAACTTCTCCATGAAATGTAGTTGTTTTTTTGTGAAATAAACTTTTCATGCTGTGGTAAATATTTGTACACATATTTTCAATATAATTTGGTGTAATCAAATCCTTACCTAAAGGCTAATTTGATGGTTGTATTTTCCTATCTTTATCACCAAAGAGAAGGCATGGCCAGCAATAAAGCTTATGTTCTGTGTTACTCCAGACTAAAAAATTTTTTAATTTTAAATTTCCACCAGAACAATTAAGAGTACAGTAGATATTCAGAAAACTTTATATTTTGTGAGTCTACATAACTTTACATAAGTTTGACATCAACTGGCTTAAATCCTTTAGATACTATTGTTTCTCTGTCAGTTGTATTATTAACATCCGGCCACTGAGCAGGATCTGAGGGATACCATTCCACAATAATTCTATTTTCACTAGCAGGGCCAAGCTCTAAGTCTACATTGTTATAAATATTTGACATTCCTAGTATGTCATTTACTTTTGCCTCCTCCAACTCTAATAGGTTATCACTTGATGTTTCTATATCATCAAAATATTTTGATGTTGATGGTTCAACTAAATTATTTTTTCTTTCATTGGAATTAAATTTTCTTTCAACGAACCAACTTCCTGCAAACAATTTAAATCGTCATTCTTGTTTTCCGTTATTGTTTGTTTGCCTAAGGCCTACTTGAAAATGATGACTCAAAGGAGGCAGAAAGACAAGCTTGGTCTTCACCTGATGCACCAGAATGAGCAGTAAAGTAACTTGGATTGGCTATTTGTTTTAGTTCATAAACCAAAACTTTTTCTTTTTTTCTGCTGTTTTTGTGCACCTGTCTTATGTTTGTACATTGTAAATAACTGGATGAAATGCAGCCGTTTTAGTAAAAAGAAATTAAACAAAATTCTACATTTTGTTAAAGTAAAAATGTATGAAACAAACTCACATCAGCTGAAATCCCAAATGTGACTTCTGCGACAGTATTCTGTGTCACTGTTGGTTTACAATAAAATAATACAAAACCATGAAAAAACACCATAACAATCAGATAACCAACCCGAAACTGATAACCAAAACAAAACAATGTGAATGTGTTGAGTGTTGTGAGCTGTAGCCAGCTGCTACTCAGAGTAAAACAAACCATGACAGGGTCAACACCCACCAGAAAGTCACTGGTATTTTACCATATGACAATAATATCCCCGCGATTATACTTGAGAAACCATTATGGCGAGTGACTGACGGGTCATAAATACCTCAAAATGTCCCCTCGGCCCAACTGTCGAAACAAGAACCTGCGTTAAGATACACTGAAAAGAGCATTGTAAAATAAATACTAGTTTTAAAAGATGAAACTTGTCATTATAAAAATTTAATATGAAGAAATGTTGTATCTTTTAGTTGTTCTTTTACCGTGCGCCTGGACCCCACGACACGAGTCGCTGATTTACCCCCTATGGGCTGTTTGTACCTAACTGCTTGGTAAGTGCAACTGTAAGGTATTTGTGTTGGCCTGAGGATGATGTGATTTGGTAAAGTTTATGAATGTCAGGCATTAGGGTTTTGTTTTCATAATTATTAAAATTTTATTAAATCAAGACTTGCAACATTTAAAGTAAAAACATATTAGAATTTAGAAATTACAATAGCACTAATATTTTTTTCAATGATAACATGTTTTACAATAATTTTTTTTAATAAGCTGTAACAAATTATAGGATTAACATTGATAGTTAATTACCAAAAAAATTATGTCTCAAAATTTATTATTCCTTGAATGCAGTTAAAAAAATTCTAAAAAGAGAACCGGGTCTTTTTTTTTTTAACCCAGGACCGGTCGAGGTCCCCTCGTGTCACGTCATCAGTCGAGGGTGAGCGCGGCACTCACGAATCTAATTGTGTAGTTTTAATTTATATTGTCATGTTTTAATTTTATTTTTTATTAATTATAATATTTTATGTTTTTTATACTTTATTTTTACTGAAATCATTGAAATATTTTATTTATTAGACCATGAATATTTTTTTATTTTTTTATGTACAAACACAATAACTAAACATCTACAACAACAAGGAAAGTTATTATTTTATTGTAAATCTAACAAAAGATTTTTGAATAGTAATTATAATAATAAAGCTACATATTTTATTTAAAAAAATTACATATTATTGCTTTAGATCAGGGGTTTCCAACTGGCGAGACCACTTTTTGCGGCCCGCGCAATCATTTTAAGAATTTTTTTAAATCTCAAGGAAAGTTATGAAAAATATTTCATAGCTTGTTCAAAAGATGTATTAATATTAATACAGCAAAAATGATCAAACGTAGTTGATAAATAATTAATAGTCAGCCGTTCTACAAGTTACGCACTGCATCGCTAGCCCAGCAAGGCTTGCTGGCTGCTTCTCCCGTCTCCACTCACTCTCAGTCACGCTTGCTTGACGTGTAGTGAAGTTTCACAAGTTACTGTCCATTTTGAAGGCTTTGTTTTGTGTTGAGTGTGAAGTGTACCACTGCTTGAGTCTTTTACGTGTACAAAAAATGAGCGGAAACTCAAAGAAGCGCAAAATTTAAAATGAAAACAGAATTTACAAGGAAAGCTGGGAGAGTGACAATTTAATTACTAACAACAGTGGGAAGCTTCAATGTTTGGTATGCATGAAAATTGTGTCTGTACCGAAGTAGAACAATGTTAAACGACACTACTAAACAATGCATGAGAACAAGTATGCAACATATAAGTAAGAAGCTCGACAAGCACTGGTTGCAGACTTCAAAAATAAATTAAAACAGCAAACAGGTATGTTTAGTAAAGTCTTACAAAATCAGTCATCTTCCCTGTACGCCTCCTACGCAGTGTCGCTTGAACTTGCAGAGGCAAAAAAAACCTTCACTGAAGACAGTCTGGTTAAAAAATGTGCTATGGAAATGGCAAAGGCTTTTGGAGATGCTAAAATAGCTGAGAAATTTGAATCAGTGCCAACCAAACTGTGCAGAGAAGGGTCATTGACATGGGAGAGCAAGTAGAAAAATCGCTGATTAGATTGGTTAAAGAAAGCATGCATTTCTCGCTATGCCTTGATGAAAGCACTGACCAGTCAGATGTCAGTCAGCTATTAATATTTGTGCGCACCACCTTCGAAGATTTCAGCAGTAAAGAGGAGCTATTTGATGTGTGCTCTCTTCAAGGAACAACAAAAGGGAGGGACATTTATGATGCTGTTAAAAAACTGTCGACATAGTTGGAGGCTTCAGTAAATGTTCAGCCATTGTGACAGACAGAGCGCCAGCAATGACAGGGGATAAGACAGGTCTGACGGGATTGCTAAAAGAAAATGGCGTAACGTGTCCTATGATCCACTGTCTTATTCACCAAGGAGCGTTATGTGGGAAATCAATGAAGAAAACTGAAGTTTTTAAATTTGTGGTTAAAATTATTAATATGTTAAGAGGTGGAAATCGAGCCCTTTTGCATAGACAACTAAAGCAGTTTTTACTGGAAATTGAGGCAGAATATGGAGACTTGCTGCTGTACAACCATGTAAGGTGGCTGAGTGAAGGAAAGTGCCTTGAATGGTTTTTTGCTATTCGCAAGGAAATTCCTAAATTCCTTAATAAATTTGTCTCGTCTGATACCACTAAACTAGAAGAAATTCAAAGCCCAGAATTTTTAAAGCAGTTAGCTTTCCTAACAGACATGACAAATCACCTTAACACCTTAAACCTGAGTCTTCAAGGAAGAAACCAGGTCGTATCATATATGGTGGGAATTGTAAATGGATTTCGAAACAAGTAAAACATTTTCATACGTGCTGTCTACAATTAGCGGCGGAGAAAGACCAGGAAACTATAGATTTTTCAGATCTCAGTTCACACATTCAAGAAATCATTGAAGAATTCAACACACGATTCAAGGGAACTGAAACACTGAAAAGCAGTGTCCAGCTTTACATGAATCCTATTGGTGCTACAATCGAGGAACAAGAACCACACCTACAACTTGAGCTGTGCTATCTACAAGCCGATACGTTCCTACAGACCAGAAAAGAAAAGGGATCACATTTTCTTAAACTGTTATCCAGCGAAAAATACCCAAACTTAAGACAATTTGGACTTAAAAATGACTTCAATATTTGGGAGCATGTACATATGTAAAAGTATTTTTTCTTCTATGAAATTCATAAAAACTCGGTTCAGAAATTGCCTTGCAGATTCTTCCTTGCTGCATCTTTTGAGATTAGCAACAACAGAGCTGGAGGTGGATATTCGTTAATTGGTAGATGCAGCTGATCGACCACAGTACTCCCACTAATTTGCCCTTTTTTAAGTTTTATTTTGACTACATTATTAATTTCAGTTTGACTTTGGGTTAGTTTTTTTGCCATTTGTAAAATATGAAGTCAAATAAACTGACATTCTTGCTCTTCTTCGAAATTCAATTGTTTTGGGTATAATAGTTTTTGTTTATTTTTAATTTAACTCTTTTATGAAATTGTAAAATAGTGTTTTAAGCAATTTAAATGATTAAACTTTTGTTTCAATTAAATTATGCATATTATTTCATACTGGTACTATGTTCTATTTGCAGAATTATATGAAAATTGGCCTATTATTAAAGTGCAGCCCGCAAACAAGCCTAAGGTTTCCACTGTGGCCCTCGAGCCCTTACAAGTTAGAAACCCCTGCTTTAGATTGTCTTTAACATAATTTCTTATTCTGACCTTTTCAAACAAATTAGATATAATAGCAAAATAATAATTTATAATCTAAAATAACATATTTTCTGATAAAGTGGATTATAATGTTTTTCTTCACTCATTTATTCAATCATTCATTCTGCATCTTTATCTTTAACTTGACTTGGATCAGAGCACTGACAGCAGATTGTAACCGTGTTTTCCCTGCAGATAGGAACAATGCAGGTTGCGCATATATCCATAGTCTTGCAGTTTTTTCTTTAGACAGAAATTACATTTTACTCGTTTTAGAGTATGAACAGGTTCTGATAATGAAGTCATATGGATTATTAGATAAATAATTATTCTAAGATCACTAAAAAACCGTTTATTTTCCAAGGATAACACGCTCACACACCGAACTAATATTCACAAAAGAACACACAGATTACTAAGTAGCCGAATTAATATTAAAAAAAAAGACACTGTATTATTCAAATTTGTAATAAAATTATTAATGGTAGCATAGACACACCTAAATAGGTACTCAACTATAAAATATTTTGTTCTTTTCAACTTGTTGACTCACGCACGTGGTTTTATTAACTGTATCTTATATGATAATTCACTGTTATGTCTATTTAAAATTGTTAGATTTTGGTTATGAAAATAACCGTTTGGTTGGTTGTTTAGTTTTGAAGTTATCCTTTGCGGTTTAATTCAAATTAATTATTAAAAGCAAGAGAACGTTAAAAGTGGCGTTATATGCTGAAAACAAATATGGCCACTGGATAGAAGCAATGCTGCTAGTTGGTGACGTAGGGGAACTTGTTGCATGTTGGACGGAGAATTATATTAATACTAGGTGTTTACAAAATTTAAACTTCATATTATTTCACAAACATTTTGTATAACGCTTGTATATTATGAAAGAACATATAAAATTATCTAAAATCAAAATCTTCATCTTTATTTTCTTACAAGGTCAAATTAAGTCAGGGTTGTTGCTAATGTGTTTTTTTAAGACCTTTTCTTGGCATCAAAATATTTTTCTTTATAATATAAAAATACAAGTTGAACTTTCCCCCCTTAAATTTGTGTATTGTATATTGAGACAAAAACTTCACATTTTGTACAACTCTGGACTAGGTTAGGGTTCCCATTCATCCCATTTTTTAATCAAATGTCCTTCATGAAAAAAATACCCTGTGGGTAACCAATTTTATTGTTTTTCATTATAACCATGTAACATTGTTGACCAATTTCTATTACACTGTTGGCAATACTCATAGTGATGCTCTTTTTTTTTCAGGCTTCTGTTGGTAGTATGTTACTTTATACATTTCTGGTTACATACATAACTGTGGTTGCTGACGTTTGTAAAATATTATATTTTTATCTTTTTTCCACCCGCATAATGCCATAATGTAATTGCAGCATAAGTTAATGATAATTTTATAAGAGAATTTCCCTTCATTAAAGGTATGGATGAAAATGTCCAATGTACTTTATGCACCTCTAAATTTTGTTTTTCACATGGTGGTCAGTCAGTCGTAGTCAACCATGTGAAAACGAAAAAACATAAAGGTGCTGTTCAAAGTAAGGCTTCCAACAGCAGTATAAGTAATTTCCAAAATTCGAAAACCCAGAGTGAAATGGAAAAACAGTTATCACTGGCATCACAGAAAGCAACCTTCAATAATCACACGGCGGTGCATGACTACAGCTTAAATCCGTGGACTGCACAAGTCATCCAAATATCAGAAGAAAAAACTTCTTGAACAGGTCCATAAATCTGATGAATCTTTCTAAAATATAAACTTAACTATAATTATTGTCTATTTTTTAAAGGTGCAATTTTTCTAACTAGGTAGGCTTTCTCCCACTTCTCAATAGCCTAGAGCTGAAATTTGTTAAGGATGCTTGGGAATATGCCACCTTTATGAGAAAAACCCAAGATGGTGGATAAAACATACATGAGTTTTTAACATACATCACAATAACCCAGCAGAGCCCTGGACACAAATCACACTACTTTCTATTATGGAAAATCAAAAGATGGATTAAAGAGGTAAGATTTCTACAAAGTCTGAAATTGTGCCTGTCAGACAGGTCTTACACCCCCCTCCCGTGTTTGCATAAAATAACTCTATTATATTTCATCATCTCCACCTCTAGTTCTCTTTTCTCACTTTTCTTTGCAAATCATGTTGGCTTGAACTCAAGTCGGGTTTTTTGCATAAAGTGCTACAGAGCATCAATGATTCAAGTGAAGATGGATGACCACTGAGCAGTCATAGTCAAATTGCTAAAAACTATTTCTACTCCTGTGTTACCATGTGGAAATATGTCCATTGCCCAAGCCTATAAAATGTTGGAAAAGATTTTTTTTTTCTAAGGATGAACGGGAATTGGAAACTTTAAAATTAATCTTTAGAATAATCTTAGATTAAAAATATATGGATTTTTAAACTAATATGATAAGACTTGTTAAAGTAATAATATTAAAACCAGCTTCGATGGCTGCATGGTCTAAGGCATAGACTAGACTGCCGATGACAGGAATATTTAGTTTGATCTTGGCCGGGTGTACTAAGGGTGGTTATTCCTAAATGGTTTCCCACTCTATCCAAGCAAATGCAGGTACACCTCTAAATTCAATCTTCCCCATTCCTAGCACACTAGAGTAATTAGTACATAGGGGTATAACAGGAACGAGTAATAAGACGTGGTGCTAAAAATTAAATAACAATAAAAAAATAACTTAATAAAATAGAAGTGTGTGCGAATAGCATTTTTTATCAAATCAAATAAAATTTTGAATTAATATCAAAGAATACAATTAATAATATAATTAATTCTATTACATTTTTGGTGGAAATTATTTTTATTAATTAATTTCATTTGAAAATGGTGTTTTATATTCAATTATTTGCACAGTGCAAAAAATACTATAAAACATGTTTGGCACCTGTTTAATTCACTCTAAGGGCCAGTTTCATAGTCAGATTTAGTACACTTCAAGTGCGAGTCGATATTAAATACAGGACGACACCTACCTAGACCAAAATGGAATGGGCCAGTTTCGCATATGAAACTGGCCCATTCCATTCAATTTCAGGTAGGTGACGTCTTCTATACTATGAAACTGGCCCTAAGTATGAAACTGCAAAATATTATCTGGGTTTGAAACCCCTTAAAAGTTACATTTCTTAAATGTTCTCTCTAGGTTTGACACCCCTCATACTCTACTCCTTGTCTGGCTCACCAACAAACATGCTGATCCCTCATAAATGGTTGACCTTGTAAAAGTGACCTACGGGAATGGATAAATTCCCGACCACCCCTATTTTTTAGAGCTGGGCCGATCAGCTATTTTGCCGATTAGTCCGATGCCGATCATTTGTTGCCGATTAGGCCGATCACCGATGCCGATTATTTTTGTTTTCAATTTTAATAAGTGTATAAAGTAAAATGACCCTTAAAGAAAAAAAAGTTACTTTTACTAGATTTATATTGTCCAATATAGTTTTGTTTTAATAACATTTAAATAGAAAATTTTAAAATGAAAAGGTTGTTTTATTATTATTTTATATTGTTATTGTTAGGACAAGTGAACCTGTCACTAAACAAAAACAAATCACAATAATAAATAGAAAATATACCGGTACATGTTAGATAATTACAATATGATTTCACATTTATGATTAAATAGGCCTACTGACCCTTTCATTAGACAAAGAAAAATCATAATCAGCAAATTTAAATTTAATTTTAATGATAAAAAATAATCAAGGCACACATATTTTTGCACACAAGGAGAATAGGCCTACATCTATTTTATTTTTAGATGAAATAGGATTTTTTACATCCAATGTTTATTAAAATATGGCTTCAATATTAAACAAATTTTAACGATCGTAATATTTTTGTGAATTGTGATTTAGATATATCATAACATAGGTTTTTGGGATTCTACAAAGCATTCCATCATAATTTAAATTCTAAATATTAATATCGTATAGAAATAAGTGGTTTCTTAAAAAAAGTATAATAAAAAGGCATCACCATTTTTAAACAGTAATCCGATCTTTTTATTAACAATTTAAATAATCTTAATGAAAAATAACATTGTATTAACTACATTTAAATAAAAACTACTTTTAGAAAATCGAATGAACGGTGAACGGGTCAAAATGAACGGATCATTGAACTGAACCATATACAATGAATCGTTAATTTAAAAGAACGATTTTTGCCCATCTCTACTTCAATATGATAAAATAAATAATAAATAACATAATGTGCAACGAAAGGCATTTTTCGTGTATTTTTTAAGAAATACTTTAAAACTTATTTTAATTTACTTTTAACTATTAAAGAAAATGGAAAATTTAAATATTAATATATATTAATTAAATTCATATTGAAATATGAGCGAAACAAATTCCCTGCCAATGGAAAGTTTTGTACTTGCATTAAAAGAAACACGGTTTTCATTTAAAACAAAATGTGCGCATGTGCGAGATTATTACGTCCGATGTTTCATTTTTTGGGCATCTTTAACAAATCGAAATAAAACAACACCAATCTACTAATATTTTATTTTATGATTATTAGATTTGTTACTTGTATCTTTATTTCTAATAACGTGCATAGATTGGAAAAAGACCTATGGTAAATATATTTATTTTGATATATTTTGTTTGGAATGTTGGATGTGCTGTTTATTTCAAACCTAAGTTGCTAAGAACAAGCTAATTATTCAAAGATCACATACGAGAGAGCAGAGATAATTTTTTTTTTTTTTTAGGACTTATAATATACCCACACATTTTGAATAATCGGCATAAATAATCGGAGATTCAAACACCGATCATCGGAATCGCCAGTTATGCGATAATCGGCCGATGATCGGATTAATAATCGGCATCGGCCCAGCCCTACTATTTTTCCCCCGTAACCACAGTGTAACACTTCTTATCAATGTGTGCCAATACTTTTGGAACTAGACCCCAATTTTCCATCTCTGAAAGCTAGGAAAAGTTACTAAATCTACTCTTATGTATCTATATGCCAAATCATATGATCTGCAAGCCCATGAGAAGCTGTCACTTTTGTCTTTAAAGTACATTAAATTTTCTGTTCATGCATCAAACTCAAAGCAGCCCAATTTAAATTCATAAAAGCATATTAAAAAACAAAAATCCAAGTATATAGATGTCAATAGAAGAGAGTACAGGAAAGGGATGGAAACAAAAGGGAACAAAGCCAATTTGGCTTTTACAATAAGATTTCGTTTCACACTTTCAATTGCTGCTTCTGAACAAAGATAATGGCTACGTCTTGTAGAAAACTAATGGTTAGCAACCAATCCTTCGACCTAGGTTTCATATTAGGATTTGAGCTCTGAGGATCGAGGTATTGAAAATCCTTGATTTTTTTTTTCTTAGAGTAAGAACTAAATTTATTAAGTTTGATATCCTTTGTTGTAAACCAATGGAGTAGGAATTGCTGCTCTTTTCCAATTTCTGTTCGTTGTTACACAACCCACATTACAGTACAAGACCAAACAAACTACAACACTTTTAAACTGTTTTAATCCCAAACAAGGTAATAATACAATTTTAAATGTATGGTAAAAATAAGAGAAAGAACGTTCTTTTAAGTCTACTTCTTTGCCTCTGCAGCGGCACTGTCTTCTCTCTGATACGTCTGGAGAAGTTCCTGTTTCTTAGCAGCGATTCTCTCCTCACGACGCTTACGTGCTTCTTTTACCTTTTGACGACGCGCCTCTGCTTGATCACTGCAGAACACAAACACCAATATGGCTTAGTCAGAGTGACTGGGTTCAATTTCAACTAACATGGAGGTTAATTTATAAACAAAGACAATGTTCTTTTTGGAATACCAGCCGACTGGGGTTCTTTTAGGGCATTACTTATGGAATACCGGTGGATTGGGGGTTTATAAAGGTAATACTGTTGGAATACCAACGTATTGAGGGTTTATAAGGGTGAATACTGTTGGAATACCATCGTATTGGGGGTTTATAAGGGGGAATACTGTTGGAACACCAACATATTGTGAGTTTAGGCCAGGGCTCCAAACGCAGGAATTTACTGCTAGAAAAAAGACCCAATGGTGGGCGGTTTCAAGGTCATACTGCCTGAGAATAGGGCTGGTTCCATTTTATGAGCAGTAACTCGTCGCTTTTCTCTGGCGCCACACGCATTATATTACTGCCCGCCGTTGTCCACATCGATTATGTGGCTAGTTTGCTTGTTTAAGTTTAGTTTAGATACAATATTTTTACTATTAACCTTAAATATAAGTGTGTAATGGCATTCGACAGCGAGCTCATAATAATTGAAGTTCAAAAATATCCACAACTGTATAATACTGTAGATGAAAATTAAAAAATAGAAATGCCAAAATTGACGCAATACTAATAATAAACCCATACAATATTATGAGAAGCACGCCTTGTTTTGCAAATGAAGTGCGCAGTGAAAAACTGCATGTGAAGCCATCCCAATGCTGCTTAGCAGTTATTTTGCCGCATGTCCAAAAGCAGGAATTTTACCGCTTGTGTAGCCAGCTTGGAAAAGAAACCATTCTAGCAGTAAAACCCTGTTCTTTTAAGCAGTAAATTCATACTTGTGGAGCCTTGGCCTTATAAGGGGTATACTATTTGAATACAAATATTATGTAGGTTTATAAGGGGAATATCATAGGAATACCAGTTTTTTTAAAGCACAACATCTTACTACCCGTTCGAGTTATACACTTAATTATGTTAAAGGGTTAGGAATAGGTAAGGTTAAATTTAGCGGAAGTGAACCCACATTTGCGTGTAGGGAGAGTGGAAAACCACTTAAGAAAAACCACACCCCCGTTCACCCGACCGAGATTCGAACCTCAATCTCCCCATCCTCGGCAGTCTAGCGAACACGAAACCAGCCAACTACGCCACCGAAGCGGGTAGGAACACCAGTTGATTGGGGGTTTATAATGGGATTACTGAATAACAGTTTACATGAGTGCCTCAATGTGCGTAATCCACAAAATATGACTCAACACATAAACTTAAAAAAACTAACCTCTTGGATTTAAATAAGTCCTAGAAGAGAAACATGAGATGAATATTTCAAATTCGAGACTCAATTCCTTAAAGAAAAACTTCTAAAAAATAATAACAAGTTTTTCAAATGAAATTGGTTTTAGGGCTATAATATTGGTGATTCATAACCAATTATAGGATGAACTCAACAACCACACCTAAGACCAGTATTTTAACATTTAGCTGATTGTATCGAATAATAAATGGATTAAAATTTAGTTACTATTTGTATTTTATTTTAGCCCGTTAAATTTATATTTCCTCTTATGTTTATAGTTTTCCCCCCAAGATTCAGATTCGTAAAATAGTGGATTTGACCCAACTTTAGTTAAAATAGTAATCAGTTTACTTAATTTGAATGCAGGCTGGCCACTTAAACTTTAATATAAAATTCCCGGTTTTCCTGGCCAAAAAAAATGGGGTACAGCCATTAAATTACTTTACATCATTATTATATTTGGAAGAAGGTACAGGAAAGGTGGATAGAAACATATAAAAGGAACGAACACAAATGGCTTTTACAATGAAAAGAAGAACACAGTTCACACTTTACATTGCTGCCAATGGACAAAGAGGTAATAGTTGCCTCTTAAAGAAAATCGATCGTCACCGCCCAATCCCCCGACCTAGGTTTCATTCTATCGGAACTCATCAGGGAGGAGTGTGAAACGCGCAACGCAACTTCCTAAAAGAGGAGACCATTTTTTCTCTTTTGTGTTTTTTTGTTTCCTCTTTTAGGAAGTTGCGTTGCGCGTTTCACACTCCTCCCTGATGAATTCCGATAGAATGAAACCTAGGTCGGGGGATCAGGCAGTGACGATCAATTTTCTTTAAGAAGCAACCATTACCTCTTTGTCCAATGGCAGCAATGTAAAGTGTGAATTGTATTCTTCTTTTCATTGTAAAAGCCATATTGTGTTCAGCCCTTTTATATGTTTCTATCCACCTTTCCTGTACCTTCTTCCAAATATAATGCAATTGCCTCATATAGCGAAAAGAGGTTTTCCTTATTGAGATATTTTAAATCATTATCATGTTTTTTTAAAGTCGTCATTCTACTTTTGATTATGTTCAGCCACGAGCATAGAATAGATGAGTTAAAGAGTAGTATGTACACAGATGTGCTATACAACCAGTTGGGGCGAAACATTATTAGTGAAGGGGGAGAGGCTGTGAAGCTCCTTCACCAGTCAAACGTGGGGTGCAGAGATCCTACCCCTAAAAATGTGTTTGAATATTGTCCTAGAACCTATTCGAATTTGTCCCCTTCCGTGATTTTCTTTTGAAATTAAACTCTACAAGATAGTTGGATAGTCCTTCCCATACATTTTTGAAACTTGAATCCCTTTAGAAGATTATTTAGACATCATAACTTCAGGAACATCTCTATTTGATTATAGCATCGAATTAAAAAGTGGACTTTGCACACCCTCATGCAGGTGCGTTCTTACTTGTAATCTCATGAGACAAAGGTAAAAAATGATAACTTTTTTACTCAGTTAAAATATATAGTTTTGATCACATTGAAATCTGTTCAGTTAACCAAATTTTACATTTAAGGGCATAAGTAATCAAATTCCCGTAAATATTTTTTGTGTATATACAATAAATTCAAAGATGCTATTACAGGCTGGCTACAAAACATATTTTACAAAATTCCCTGACTTTTCCAGGCAACATTTTTCAATTTTCCCTGACTACTTTTTTCCCGTTTTAATGGTGGATGATGTCTTTTGTTTTATCTATTATTGATCACATATTAAAAAAAGTTTGTATCTACTAAACATAAAGTTTTATCAGTAATTTTAAAAATTAAAATGTTATTTTATTTAGGTATTATAAACTTTTGTTTTAGTGTCTAGTTGCGAAATTAATGGTATATTTTAGACCAATTTTTAATTCCCTGACTTTTCCTTATTTTTAGTTAAATTCCCTGACAATTCCCTGTTTTCCCTGTCATCCTAAAATTCCCTGACTTTTCCCGGTTTTCCCTGTCTGTAGCCACCATGTATTATGAACGTTAAATAATTTTGATAGTTATTTTAATGTGTTGTCACTTATGGTATAAAAATAACACTAATGAAACAGTAATACGCTATCAATTTGTCCACAGCACAAAAAAAAAGTGTTCAAGTCTTGTGAATATTTCGGTTTTTTCCTTTGTAGACATTTGTCAGAAATGCAAACAAAAACTTGTTACACTTCAGAAGCAATTTAAAATATTGCCTCAAAAAAAAGTGAAAGACATGGGTAAACTTGAGATAGTCATAAATATTGGGTAGTTTTGTATTTGTTGAATGTACTCACTGAAGCATCTTGGTCCTGGCCTTCTCAGCCTTCTTCTTGTGGATGAACTCCATGAGGACTCGCTTGTTCTTAAACACGTTACCTGGGGGTCAGAGTAAGTACCATAACTTGATACTTTATAACAATTGGATATTGTAACTATAGTTACTGCCCTGTAGGAGAGAATGAATTACTTTCAAGCAAGAGTAAAAGGAGCAATACCAAAGGATGACATAAAAGGAAAGGAAAAGTAGGGGTAAAGGTTCAAAAAATGGATGATGGAAGCAGCAGAGGAGATATGCGGAAGAACGAGCTGAAAGGGAAGATGGAAGGAAACTCCATGGTGGAATGAAAAGGTAAAGGAAGCAGTGAATACTAAACAAAGCATTTAGAGAATGGTTCATAAAAAGAATAAGAGACATTTTATAGAATGGTTCATAAAAAGAAAAGAGACATTTAGAGAATGGTTCATAAAAGAACAAGAGACAGGATAAGTATAGGGAGAATTAAAAACATGAATGCAAGAGTGCACAAAAGTGTTACAGTGGAAGGGAGCAAGAAGATATTGTATAGTCAGGTGAGCCAAAGGAGGAGGGAAAATAGGAAAGAGGACCTAATGATGATAAAATAGGAAGGAAAATGGAGAGGGATGAGGTAAAGAACTGTGGAAATCATAATGAGTGATTGTTGAAACTCAGAGGGGGATTGGTAAGGAAAAGAAAAAGAATTTGTTGCAAACCCTGGACCCTGAGATCAGTATGCACACAAACTACTGACCGAACTAAGGTAGAGGAGTGGACAAAAGTTATTATATTACCAATACTCAAGAAAGCACCTAGGAAAGTGTGTAAATCATAGAGGCATAAAAGTGATGTGTAAATGCGCGAAACTGTACGAAAGTAATCTGGAAAGGAGAGTTAGGAAAAGCGTTAAGGGAAGGTGGAAAGAGGAACAACATGGGTTCAAAGAGAGGAGGTAGACGATAGATTTTAGACGAGTTTGGAAAGGATCTGGTAATGACATTTATGGATGCAAAAAAAGGTTATGATAGTGTGGATAGAAAGAAAGTATTGAAAGCAATGGCGGAGGCTATAGTAAGAGAGAGGAGTGGCTAGGAGAGTATAAGGAGTATGTATAAGAATAATGTGAGTTGTGTAAAGACTGTGAGAGGGTGGACAGAGTGGTTTCAATTAAAAAGAGTCAAGCAGGGAAGTGCCCTCTCAGTCCCTCACCATTACTATTTGTATTGGTGATGGAAATTACCATGAATAAAATGGCAGGGAAATTGGGCGAGGAAAAAATGAAAGCAATGATGTTTGCAGATGACTTGATGGTTTGGGGAATGAGGAAGTACAGGAACAGCTGCATGAAGGGAATGAGGTGAAAAAGTGTGGAATGAAATTTAGTATGGCGAAAAGTCAAGTGATGGTGAAGACAAGGCAGAGCAAGGCCAAGAAAGGTGATATAACTGGATGGAGTAGAGTTGAAATAAGCAAAGAGCATAAAGTATCTTGGTAGTGTGATTGAGGCAAAAAGAGGCAGCAGAGATAATATAATGAAACGTGGGCAGTTGGGAGAGGTTTTTACAGGTGTAAGAGAACTACTCTGAAAAAGAGAAGTGCCCATAAAGTGCAAGGAAGTGTTGTATAGAGCATACTTCATACCCATAGTATGCAGCGGAAACCTGGAATTTGGATAAAAGAGAAACAAGTGGAAGCCATAGGAATGAAGTTTTTGAGGAGGTGTCACCAGAAGAGAAAGGATTAAGAATGAAGATGTAAGGTTAAGAGTTGGGGTACATGAGATAGTTGAGGAAGCAAGGATGAGATGGTATCGACATGAATGAGGATTGAAGGTGAGAGGATTCCAAGAAGATTAATGGATATGAAGTATGTACGGAAGAGACCACAAGGTAGAGAAAGTGAGAAAGGAGAGTGCAGGAGGAAGAATGGTGGAAGGACGAGGGAGATGGAGGCATTTAACTAAAAGGACCTGGTCACAGGCTGGAAACAGTTCATAACGATGATTTACTTGCCCACTTCAATGGGCTTACAATCTATATGTCACACTCGACAAATCTGGTTTATTACTGATAGGCAAGTATGGGTTTGAATACTTGGCCAAGTGTACTGGATTTGTTTTTCCTAAGGGGTTCCTACTCTCCCCAAATCCAAATACGGGTAAACTTCATATAAATTTTACCAAACTCGTGCTTAACCCAATATGTTACGTAAAAGACCTTAAGAGGTTCCAGGTTTTTTATGAAACAGTGGGTCTGGAATGGTGTCAAACTCAGCCTCGTGAAGACAAATGAGGATATACTTAAATAAAGAAGTAAAGGCTCTGGTCTAGAAAACAAGACAGAAAGCCGGATGATTCATTGTGCTGACCACATGACACCCTCTATTCACAAATGGCCCCATCTTTGTCAACATGCGGCAGCTGCTCAGTCAATATAGCTCCCTTGGGGACCGATACATGAAGTTGTTTCTTCTTCAAGAGAGTTCTAGAAAATTTCTGACTTTCTCCCATTTTGAAGCCTGCTAAATACCCTCATACAACTAGAAGTGAAATGAGCCAATATACATGTTGGTAAATATACTTACCCTTCGCCTTCATGTAGAGCTGGTGGTACAAATGACGGTCAATTTTCTTAGCTTCCCTGTACTTCTTCAATAGACGACGTAATACCCTCATACGGTTAATCCAGAGAAGCTGCAACACACATTAAATTTGCCTCTTTAAACAAAACATAACATAGTTCATAGGCTCTGCTGAAAGGTACAATTTTGACTTGAAAATAATCATGGAATTTATGGATTTAGTTTTAGTGAAATAATAAAGTGTTAATCAAAATCAAGTAACATAGAACAGTATTTTTAGTACAAGTATTTTAAGCTGAATTTTTTGCAATATACGAAGTGACACTAAATTAAGGTAAGTAGAACTTTGATAATTAATCTTAAAAACAATTAAATTCAGTTTAAAAATTCTCAGATAAAAATTAATTCAGTCATAAAAAATAGTTTAATAAAATTTGAAAAAATCACAAATGCATTAAAAGAAACAATTTACATTAAGATTTTACTACTTTTATCGAATGTATAAAAAAAAATTATTTGCACATTCTTTCTATCAATTAACTTATGATTACTATTTTTTGGCATTCTTAGTCAGATAGTAGATATATTAACTAAAATTGGAGCAGAATCACAATCCCATTACTACAATTTGCAATACAAATCATAAAAAAAAATTACCAAGAAAATTAGAAATGACTTTACTTTACATAAAGATTACCAAAGATTAAGATAACACTCATATGATGAATTGATTCTTTAATCTGAAGGAAAATATATAAATTCTTTAGTTTCTATCACTGTTAAATAAAACATTTTAATCTTTAAAATTAAATTCACCTTTAATGTTTCCGAATAAATGTATATACTTTTTCTCTACATTAAAATTAGTAGATATTGAAACAAAGAGGTTAAAAAAACCTTTTTTTTATAAGTTATGTTGATGACTTAGAGATGGGCCACTCGAATCTTCGAATCCACCGAATCCTGACAAGTATTCGAGATTCGGTGTTTTACTGGATTCAATGGTCGAATCTTTCACCTCATAAACAAAGCATAATATTATGAATTCAAAAATTACTTAGTTAGGAAACAAAGCAACTTCAAGTATTCTTTAATCTTTGGACCTTAGGTCATATGTGTGTTTTCCTTATCTCTTTCATTGTGGGTACATATAGTTAATTCTCTTTGAGGACGATTGTCAACATATCATTCCCACAACCGGTGTGAGTTGCGTGTTCCGAGTTGCATTCAAAACAAGAACTCCAGCCGCTCATTCTTATTGCCCCTTTTTCTGCCCCCTTGTTATTATTCATTTGGACCTCCTATTGTGGTTTAGCTTTGCTATGGTTGGTACAGGGCTTTAGTTTTGTTGAATTTATTGTAGCAGGTGCTTTTGTTTTGATGTATGTATCAGTGAAAGCTAACAAACAAAAGTTTATGTCTATATTAAGTAATAATACAATAGTGTAGTGTAATTCACAGAACAGAAGGACACCCAAAGCCACAATCATCATTAAAAAACCTCCAAATAGCTTCTTGAAGTATAAGAAATTTTTAAAAAAATTCCAGGACCTCCCCTTTTAAGCTTGGGGACACCCCTACCAAGCGTGCCTGAGAATTTTGGTCACGAGACGCTACTGTAACAAATACTAAAACTCGTCTGGAAAACTTATATCTTTTGAGTAGATGTAGATCCCTATTAAATAAGCTAAAGGGATATTAGTTGTCTCTTGGATTAACTCTTACAAGGCTTCCATTCCATTACCCAGTAAAATGTGTGGAGAATACGCATCTTTACCTTCTGAGGCATTCGGGCATTAGCTGTACCCTTTCGCTTTCCAAAACCACAGTGTCGCCCCTTTCTCCTCGCTTCTGTGTTCTTGCGAACACGAGCCCTAGAGTGTACAGCGACAGGCTTCTTGATTATTAATCCATCCTTGATTAACTTCCGGATGTTTTGCCCTGATGACACATAAAACACATCAGAATTTTAGTAGGTATAGAGGTCCTGCTGTGACAATGAGAGGAATACCAGCAGACTGGACTTCTAGCGAAGACTCTCAATGAAATATATCAGTCTTCTATAAGGAAACATTCCTAAACAGAACCTAAGTAATATTATTTGGGTTTAAAGACAATTGAGAGGCAGTTGCTGCTTAAGGTGGAAGTCAAAAATAAAAGAGAAAAACAAAACATTATATAAGGCTGTATAAAACAGTCAATTCCTAAAAATGTGATTAAAAAATTATTTGTCTAACAGAAAATCTTCACAATCAGATAAAGTAAAAAAAAAAAGTTAATTTCTATTACGGTTTCTAGTTCAAATCTTGCTCACATAACATTATGTTTGAGAACTGTGCGGCCTTAGTGTACTTTAACAAATAAATATATTTAACTTTTTTTTAAATTAGTTTAATTTTTCGATATCCTTAATGCTTCAAACCTACCCACATAAAAAAATTATTATTTTTTCTATATATTTTTTTCAAGTATTTTGAATTAAAAATTAAAATTATATTAGTAAATTAAAAAAGTTTTCTACTTTGTATATTAGTTTAGAAAAAACTTTATAAACAAGTATTATTTTAGGGAATTTTTAATTTCTTCTTTGCATACTCTAGACGCAAAGAATTATAACAAAGCCCTTGCTGTTACCACTCATTATCCTTTTTTCTTGACTGATTTACAAGCTTTATTAGTACTATGTCACCTAACCTTTTACACTGTTGTCAGTATTTGTGGTGAATGAATGAGAAGAATTCGTAACAAAACCAAAATGTATCCGGGCAGTGATGACTTCAATAGAAGTGTCAAGTATGAGTGGGGTGTTCAGGGCTCCACAAGCGCAAGTTAGAGTTTTTTCTATAAAGATTGAGATTAGGAAAATAAGAAAGGTCATGGCTGTGAACACAAAATTAGGCTAGTAGAGCTTATAAACTTAAAAAAAAAATTGCAAAACGAGAGGAAGTTAGGCAAAGTGACTTTGCCGGAAAAGAAAAGTTGAGATTTTAAATGAGAATTTGAAATCAACATATTCATCAATTGAATTATAAGATTTGGAAGCTATTTGGCATGAAGAAAATACCGACCGAATAAGGTAACACACTTTTATAATTATAATATAAATAAATGATTAAGGTTTATGAGTGATATCTTCATAAAGTTTCTGTATGCATTTCGAAAAATTACTCCTGAAACACTGATTTAATTTCTATGTCAAGATTGTAAGTTTATAAAAAAAATCTGGAATAATATAAACTTATATCACAATATTAGTTGCTAAGAATCCCGCTAATAATCGTTAAAGCATAATTGGTGTAAATACCAAGTACTATCAAAAGGTGTTATAATTGTATAATTTGTGAGTGAGCTAGATTAATTTAAATATGTAAAATTTGTATAGAATATTAAAATATTTATAAAACAGGACTTTATTTTGAATTCAACCAAGTTGGTAGAATACAATAAGATATAGTTGGGTGTGCAAATTCTTATAGCGAGAGTTGACTGATTTTGATTGGAAGGGCCTTATGAGAGGCCTTTTTCATACTAGGCTAGTATCCTACTATTCAACAGTATTTTGGTTGAAAAAAAGAGCCTGTTTACTAAGCCTTACAAAAAAATCAGTATATAGTCGTAGTTCAGTTGTACAATATTTTAAGTCATTATGAGTAGTATAAATAATATAGTGAAATAAATTTGTATAGATTCTTTAAATCACATGTTACTAGGTTAAGCCTAAAAAGTGATGGTAAAAACAATAGTTACTATTATATTATATTTTCTTCGTTTTCAAGGAATTGTTAAAGTATTACTTTAGTTGAAAGATTTATAACTTAATATACCTGTTACACTATTGGACAGTTTTATGGACAGGAGGGAAAAAATCATTATTTACTTAAGATAATGTAAACTATACAATGCTTGAGTGAAATGCAATCAACTCACTCTTCTAGCATTGAACATTAATGCTCAAAATATGAATTTAAGGAAAACTATATGAATATGTTATTAATATATTTAAAGTTTTATAAGCTTATTGGACTCTCAAGAAGACGGAAAAGAAATACTTTAAGACATTTAAATGTGGTGCTGGAGAAGAATTGAAAATTCAGATGGACAGACAGGGTAGCGAATAAAGAAGTCTAAGAAGAGTGGATGAGAGATAACCATTTTGGGTGTGATTCCTTGGAACAAAGCAAACTGGATCGGACACATCCTTAGAAGGAACTTTCTTTTAACGACGTCATATAAGGCAAGGTTGAGGGAGAAAATAGCTTAGGAAGGAGGAGGCAGAGGACAGGGCACATTGGCGGTCTAAGTTCACTGACAAAAGGAATGGACCTGTCTTAAGACAGAACCCTTGATAGTAATAGTAACAATAATAATAATTATGATATGTGTATACTAAGTTTAATTAAAATTGGCTAGCTAAAACATTAGGTTGGTCAATGGTTGACTCAGTAAATATTGGTTACAAAAATAATGTAACCATTGTGAGTGACATAATTTTGTTAATAAAGAATTGTTTTTAGAAATGCTCAAATTTAGTAATATTAATATGGCATTTGTATGCAAGTTACATAATATGTATATATTTTTGATGCCAAGATCATTAAAATGATTAATTTTTAAAAAAAGCTATCACATCCTAAAGACTTTCCATTTTATTAAAAAATTTTTTTGGGGACAAAATAATTAATAAATTACATCCTAAGATAAAACTATGTCATCAACTAAGTGTAGTTAGATTGGATCGAAGAATTATTTACCCCCTCTAAAAGTTTGCCAAATTTTGACACACTTGATTAATTCACCACAGGAATAAAATCAAAACAATGCATTTGATTTAAAGGTAATGTGTATTTACAGAGTTAGGTCGAAATAATATCAAATATGTTAAAACTTAATATTTTACCAAATTTTGGACACCTAAGCTTATATGAAAAATTTCATAATACAAAAATATGATCTATGTGAGTAGTATATGCTTTCCAAATTTTGTCTAAATGTTATAAATTGTTTGTTCATTTTCGCCACCATTCTTATATTATATTCCAAAATACTTTAGACTAGTTTCTACAATTAGGTTTTAATATTTGCTTGTTAGAATAAGGCTCATTAATTACATTTATTCGGTGCAGCTAGTAGAATTGTGATACCTTTTAGCTTTAAATTTACACAAGATAATTCATTATTTTTACCTTGAATATTCTTGCCTCTAAAAAGGCAGCCTAAGAGATATCAAAAACAAAACCGGAGGATATATGTGTGATTCAATTTTGGTAGATATCTACAAATTAGTTTGGAAGTTATGGTGAGACACATAAATAAGCATTCTTCACGTCAGTTCTTTTCCCTATTAAAAACAAAAAAAAATTATAAAATTAATTTGAAACAAAATTACATTTATATTTATTATTGTGCATTTCATTAAAATATCACCATAGATTAATGATCTAACTTTGATGTAACAATGAATAACTAATATTACTTTTACTAGTTACCTAACATTTACTAGAGTTTAACACATCAACTAGTTAAAAGATGACCCTAAATACGAGACGAGCCAGGATGACCAGACAGGAGAGCAATGGCACGCGAAGATAAAATCCCTGTGTTTGATTGCTGTAAATTGTAATTTTTCATGTTTTTTGAAACATCTTACTAATCGTTTGGTGTATAATCATATGAACAAATTTCACAAATTTGTTAGGAACGAGGAAAGTTGAATTTAGGAGTGCTTCTGCATTTTTGTAAGGGGTGTGTGTGTTGTTTAACCATTTAGGAAAAACACAACTTCAATTCATCCAACCAGGATTCGTACCCCAAGCTCCTTGTCATCGGCAGTCTAGTCTATTGCAAGAGTGACACTAGACTATTTGATTACCTAAACAGGTTTCATTAAAGGAACTTCCTTTTGATGTATTCAATGCATGTGATGTCAAAAGAAAAGTTGAAAACTATATTATGTTTTTGTACAAAATGGTTTCATTTATTTGTTGTATGTATAATAATCTACTTTTTTTTTTATATATCTTACCTTCCCATTTGGCTAGTACCCATTATTCAACTTTAACTACCCGCTTCTGTGGCCGCGTCGACTAACGCACTCATCTCGGGTTGGTTTTTACAAAATGGATTTCCACCTTCCTCCATGCAAATGGGGTGCATTTCATCTCAGTTAAGCCTTCCTTAATTCCTTACCCATTAGTGTAATTAGTACATAGATATATATTGCCTGAATAGGTAGTAAGAAGCTTAAAAAAAATCAATTGATAAATTTTGTTATTTTTTTAACAAATATGTACATTTTGATTAAGTGTAATGTGTCATTTCAAACTTTGAAAACCCCGCTTCATTGGTCGATTGGTCCAAGGCGTCGCTCCTGTGTTAGTCCAGCTTAATGATAACAAGGAGATCGGGGTTTGAATTTCGGTCAGGTCTACTGAGAATGGGTTTTCCCTTAATTGTTTCCCAATTTCCTTCCATGCAAATGCGGGTAAGCTACCTCTAAAATGCTTCCTTCCTCATCCCTACCTCATTGTAGTAACAAGACGTGGTGATATATTTTTTTAATGCCGAAAATTAAAATATATACAAAGTTCAACATTCTCGTGAATGGTCTGCAAAGAGACAACAGCGCTTGAGATATTCTGTAATAGGGTTGTTGTTGCCTATTGTGAAATAGGTGGTGGATGGCACAGTGGATAGAAGAGTGAACACAAGTTTTCTGACCATTCACCAGGCTAGAATTTGTCAGTGAAAGGCATTTAACTCCCAAGACAAAATTTGTAAACAATGGGCTAGATAATTAAATTATAAATATAAGAAAAAACCTCTTAGGCACTGAATTTCTTTGTGATAACCTTCCAAAAGAAACACTTAAAGTCCTCCTTCCCTTATTTCCCTTCTGTCAATGATAGCCTGATTTTAAGTCCTTGAAAAATCTGTGTCCTAGTGTAGCTTACTGGAGTTGGTGTTGGCAATTTCATTAATTTCATTTGGGTCCAGCCAAACCTTCTTCTTTCCGCATCTCATCACCAATGCGGCCAGCCTCTTCTGGAGCTTTAGGGAGCTGGGGGCAAAACACACCTTCATTAAGAATATTACAGAAAACACCACTATTCCTTAAGTTAGCAAATATACCCGGATTTTGGAAGAAAACCTTTTTCGTATCAAAATACCAAATTGCTATTGAGCAGATCGTCAAACCTAAACTGTGTAAGAAATATTTTAGCAAGTGATTTTTTTTGGTTGCATAGTATTTATGCTACAGTGTTTTAAACAAACAACAAAATGCAAACAAGCTTAACCCAACCTTTCATGTGTGAATAAATAAAAATTTCAATTAACTATCATTTTTAAAATAAGCTATTTTTGTTAGGAGGAAATCAAAAATGAAGACAGCCTAATAGAATATCTTATGATGTGTATATAAGTGCTAGAAAACATTAAATTTCTCAAAAATTTGACAGAGAAAAAAATAATAATCCCTCCATCAGCAAGTACTATAGCTAGTGTAGCTAAATAAGATCCTAAATTTATTCTTCTCAACACAACATTTAGTCCATATAAGTTTCTAAAATATAGGCTATTTATTAACTTCTCTTGTAAAACAATTAAGGTTATTACTCTTAATTTATTTGGGTATCCTACAAAACAAATGTAATCCCTGCATCTTTATTGAAAAAAGATCAATCATATGGTATTAACAGTACCGTAAGAAATTATTCTAACTGGTCTGGTATCTCATTTTTCTTTCCCAAATTTTAAACTCGGTACACACAACACAACTTTCTGTACAAAAAGTTGTACAATATTTTGGTCACATCGATTGCATACAAGTTTAACTTCAACACTGTTCCTTCAGCATATACAATTGCACACAAGATCTTGAGCATAATCTGTCAATAATAACAGATATCAAGTAAAAATTCTATTAGGTATTTATAATTATATAAATAAAATATTTACATATAATATGTATAATACATAAGTATCATTAAAAAAAATGGTAAAGTTCAAAATTATACATATACAGTAAAACCTTGAATTGCAAGCATAATTCGTTTCGTAAACGTGTTCGTAATACAAAGCACTCGCATATTAAAGTGAATTTCCCCCATAAGAAATAATGGAAACTCAGATGTTCGTCCCACAACCCAAAAATATTTAATATAAAAATGATTAATACCTTTTTTATTTTCGTTATTTAAATGTAACTGTACTGTAATCAAATTTATTAATTAAATTTAATGGTGGCTGGTGTGAGGTAGACGAGAGAGAGGAGAGGAGGAGGTGGGTTATTGTTTAGGACGACTTTCACTGTCACTAACGGAATCACTACTATATGTTGGCTCACTGTGATTTTTTTCTTTTTGTGCGACTTGCTCAAAGAACCTATCCATTGACACTGCCCGGGAGATAGAGAGTAACCATAGTACTACTCGTATTGCAAGTTATCGCTCGTTTATCAAGTTAAAATTTATTGAAAATTTTTGCACGTCTTACAAAACACTCGCAGACCAAGTTACTCGCAATCCAAGGTTTTACTGTACATAATTTTAACCGTTACCTGTTTCTAGTGAAAATAATGTTATACTTAATAAATACTCTGTAATGTATAATTCAAACAAATTTTCTGTCTAGCAGACAAGGTTATCCATGTTTACAAATCAAAAGTTTAACAATGAAAATGGCCAATATAGGACGCATTCTATTCCCCACAAGGTAAGAGATATTGCGTGCAAAACATGTCTTGTGCAATCATTGGTGTTCACACAATGCCATCTTCAGTCTACAACTTTTAGTATAAGAAGTTGTGTCATGTGTACCAGGCTTTAAGTTAATAATAGTTAAATTTAAGAATCAAATAACCGAAGCTATTATTTATGCGTTTTAATGAGGTATTCTCCATCTAGATATCATATTCTGAAAATTGACAGCTGGACATGAGAATCGAACCCGGAAATGTTGGCCTCTCTGGCATTGGTGTACTAAGCCAAAAGTCCCGGGTTTAATTGCCGTGTCCAGGTATCATTTTTCAATTATCAGAATAGTTAAATTGTTTGTTTGTAAGTTGGTATATCATTTCAACAGTATCCAAATTAATTGCTTCCTATAATTTTAAAATACCAAAGCTTTTAATCTCATCTTCACCACTCTAAAGAACCATCTACAGATTCTGTAAACTTAAGGCCGTAGTATTGATGCCAAGGTATCCAATAGCTTTGTATAGAGTCCTGACCCATATCCTTGTACAGGTCCTTAACCTGTAGAAGTTGGTCAACTTGAACTTTCTATTGACTAGTTATATGGACTACCAACCACAGCTACAGTAGCCTGCGAGTTTACCGAATAGCAATTTTTCGAAAACATCTTTTTTTTTAAATCAATTAGGCGAAAATAAATTTTTCGAAAATGAATTTACTTCAAATCTGTTTTTGAAAATAAATGTTTCAAAAAGGTTTTTGAAAATAAATTTTTTGAACGATAAGTTTGAAGTATAGTAAAATTCTAGCTTAAGTTAGGTTAGGGGTAATCCTCCCTATGGTGGGGGGGAAGGGGTGTGAGAGTAGGGGTAGGTGATTTCCAGTCCTCAATAAAAGAGTTTCCTGAAAATTCGCAGTTCACTAAATTGATTTTCCGAATTTTTTTTTTAAAAATTTGCAATTCGAAAAATTGATTCTTCAAAAAATTCATTTTCGATTATTTGACTGTCGAACAATTGAGTTTCGGTAAATTCACTTCGTGAAATTGATTTTAGGAAAATGTGCTTTCAACAAACATATTGTTCGGAAAATTGATGGTTCAAAAAATGGATTTTCGACAAAATTACTTTCGATGGTTTTGTATTCAGTGAAATGATTTTCGAATAACTTGTTTTCAAAAAATTTATCTAGACTCCACAGCTACAGTCTGTTCACCATAGCTGAAAAATTATATGTTTAGGTTTTGGGTTACAAACACTTGTAAAAGATTAATATGTTGGTATTAATGATAGCCCCCAAGTTTTTTAATTACATGTTGTATTTTACATTAAATAGGCTACAAAGAAATTGTGTTTATTAAAAAAAACTAAATTTGTGTTATTCGTGTGAAAAATAGGAGAATTTGCGAGTTTTTTTTTAAATTTGTTCATTGTTTTTTGCATTTTAATATTCTGATGAGTTCAAACGAAAAAAAGAGAATAGATAATATGCTCTAGTACATTTAGAGTAAATCTTTACAAATTTCTTAATTGCACCAGCTGGAATTTTTTTTGGTGACATGGTCTATATGTGGTCGCCAAGAATATGTGCGTTCAGTGATCAGCACAACAGTCAAGTTTTCTTAATATACATATTTTATATCCTAATTATATAACCCCATTAAGTATATATGGGTCATTCTCAAATTGAAGGACAATTAATGTCTCCCACCTATATTTTTAAAACAAGCAACAAAACTTTTTTTTTGTATTAAAAAGTGTGTAAAACTTGATAGAAATATTTAAATATGGTGATATTAAAAACAAATAAAGACCAAATAATTATCAATTGTCTCTTTCATAACATCACTAACTGTCCCCACCTCTGGATTTCAAAGTTTGAAGTTCTATACCAAAATATATATAAGGAGTAAAAAATACATAACCATGGTAGAATATTCCTAGTAATACTGTTATTTCTGTTTGAAGAATCCATTTTATTAAATTATTCATGAATTTTGACATTTTAATCAATGTTTGTTTGTCCCCAAGTAACGAACTGGACTGAGACGATATTTTGAATTTGGCACTAAAACCTTCCAGAACTCGGCTGTTCCCCAATAGCAGTATTGTGTTGTCCTGTACTCACTAGTTCTTGTTATTTCAATACCTATTAGAATATTTAGTAGACTTGTTAGTTGATGTGAATTTATTACCTACTCAAGCCATATAAATAAGAGTATTTGAAACAAAATATATAACGGCTTAAACTTTATTAACCTATATTTACTTCACAAAGAAGTGTATTTATTCTCATACTTCTGTTTCTCTCTTGCTATTAAGCATTAGGTTCAGAGATCTAAAATTAGAGCTAATGTAATAATGTATTCAAGATATAATCAATTACAAATGTTCTTGGTACAGTTTTGCACTAGGTTGATAGCATTAGTTCATCTGATTTCCAACCTAGTGCTCAAATTCCTGTTCTAGCCATAATACAGAGTTTTACCATTCTATATCTTTAATATCTATGGAATAGAGTATGTTATTGCAAATCACTTCACTAAGGTTACTTTAAAGTTTCATTTAATAGACTAAATACTTTGAGAAAAACGTATAAGAAAAGAATTTTTAGTTTTTTCTTCACTTTTAGAAATACTAGGCCTAGACTATTATTAGGCCCTATTTTTCTTTCTACAGAATTTTCATGAAAAATTGCCAAAAAAAGAAAGCCTAAATCAGACTTTATTGGACCAATAATACACTTTGGTGAAACTAAAAAAAATTGTAAAATTAAGCTCTGCTGATGTTACTTACTTCTTTAATAAATTTTGTGTAATCGGGCAATAAATTATCCTTTTCCTGAAATTTTTATTTTTTGTCCCTCAATTTGAGAATATGGGTCATTCCGAAATCTAGGGACAATTTATGTAAACAGTGTTTTTTATATATTTGTGTTAATTATTTTAACACATATACAATTGTTTTAATACAAAGGATATGTAGCACAGAAAATAAAAAATGTACAAGTTATTACAAAAGCAATTATAAATATAAAATATCCATTTTTATGGTGAAATGTCACCTCCATGTCATGTCACTACCCCCATGTCACTAGAGTGTGAGGCTTCCAAATTTATAACACCTTTTAAGAATCCATTATAAATAAATGAGATGAAGTCTAATATAAAACAGTAATTCCAGGTTGCAAATGTCATAATTGTACTGAATTTATTAACTAAGTAATCTAAATCTCAGGGAGTGTTCCTTGTTACAATGTCAACTCCATGGTCTGAACAGAAACTCCTTAAAAATACACTAGATTGTGTAGTGAGGACAAAGGAACCATGTGAGAGAAAGCCCTGAGTATCCATCTTGTATTGTGTCTCATTTAATTGCTATAGATGAGTGTTTTAATTGTCTTATTTATGAGTTATTTACTTGTTATTGAAGAATATTTTTATTGATGTTCACCTCCATGGTGTTATTAAATTGTTCTTATATATATAAAAAAAAATTGTTCCCTTTGAAGTGAGATTTAATGATTTAACATTGGATGAAAGCCAAAACCTTGTGGCTTAGTAATTTTTAGTTTAGGTTCTGTGTAAATAAAACCTCAAATATGTCACCTCCATGGTTGTCACTTCCATGTACTTAATCTAGCATGGAGGTGACAATATATTCATGGAGGTGACATAATTTCAAATTTAGTATTTCACTCTTTATCTGTGCTAAAGTAAAGTATCCTTTACTTAGTGAATATATTTTTTTTTACTTTTTGTTTACTTGTTGTTGTTTTGTTTGTTTTGTTTAGTGCATATATTTGGGTAATTATTTAGCTTTGCTGAATTAACAGTGGTAGTTATGTGATTTCAAGGTTTAAAAAGTTTGGTATCTCTCCATCATGGACTTAATGTGTAAGAAATATTTCAAAATTAATTCTATCAAAAACAGCTTACTCACTAAATGTAAACAATTACAAGTTTTGTTTGTGAATATTATTTTATTCCTGCATCATAACTTTTTCGAGTATGGAAAATTTATATTGTGATGTTTTAATATAGGGGACCTCATGAACAATAGGAATGGACTTAGTATAAAAATCTGAAGTTTAAATCATTACAATTATAATGTAAATTACATTTACTTTATACAAAAAATATTCATATCAATTTGTTTTCAGAAATAAACATGGCAAGAAAAAAAAGTTTGATAAGAATTTAGTAGATGTTAAAAAAAAGAAAAGAGATGCAGAAATGGAGCATAGGAATAAGATAAAAAATGATCCAGTATGTTATGAAGAATTCAAAAGAAAGGAACGAGAGAGATATAATAAAAAGAAAGGAAGATGGGAAAATAAAATTAATCTCAGATTTAAGTGAAAGAGGTAAGAGACAGCAAAGGAAAAAATGGGTTGAAAGGACGACAAGACATAGAAAGAGGCAGAAGGCTGATAGGGAAGAACTTAATAACATTTTAGTGTGTGTGGCACTCCGTCATTAAGTGGCACAGAAGCAAGAGAAGTCACTGTTTCTGCTGCTGGGCCTAGCAATGGCATACTGGGGAGGGCTGGCTCAAGTAGGAAGAATGCAGGCCGTAAAAGGGTTTTAAGGAACAGATCACAGGCTCACCGAAAGATAAAAGAACTTGAAGGAAAGCTCAAAAGGCTTTAGAAAAGTGCAGCTAAATATAAGGCAAAGTACTACAGATTACGTAAACAAAAGGGGAATAATGAAAGTCCACGAACAAGAGTTAGAGAATTCTTAAATGGTGAGAAAGTGTCTACTAAAGTAGTGAAACGTTTGCAGTTTGGAGAAGCACTTAATACAATTACAATGCAAACCAAGATTCAAAAGCTAGTCAGGTTTTTGCTAGAGTTCTAAGTGGCAAAATTATAAAAAAAATACAGGCTCCTTTGTCACACCAAGGAGTTTCTTTCACATAAGCGCCACAAAAAGAATGAAGGGAAGAATATAAAATCTGTTTTTGTAAAGAGAAAGTATGATACTAAATATTCATTGCACTTGAAAAATGATGTTGAATTTTTTGAGAAGGATGAAGTTAGTAGAATAGAACCAGGAAAGAAGGATGTTATAACAAGAAACAAAATTAAAAAACAGAGAAGAATACTGAACAATAGTTTAAGGGTGCTACACAAACAGTTCAATCACATTCTTACAATATTGCTTACTCTACATTCTGCTTCCTGCGTCCATTTTGGGTCCTTTCACCTAATATCCATAAGCAGGATACTTGTCTCTGTACAAAACATGAAAATTTTGACATGATTTTTGAACGTCTGAAGCACCTAAATATTATTGAGTACAAGAGACCAGAGGATTTGATTAAAGTATTAATTTGCAATGAGAAAGCCAGCAGCGAACAATGTTTGGAAAGGAAATGTGATGGCTGTAATGATAATCAGGTAGTAACAAAGGAGTTTGAAGATAAAGAAACAACATACCAGCAGTGGTCAAGGAATAAATAGAAGACTTGTGTTAAAGGAAAAGAAATACAATATGTAAAGGTTTTGAAGGAAACTGTTTCTACAAATATGAAACAATTGTTCAACCTGCTTGTTGATGCATTGCCTAGTTATATGGGGCACATTTCTAACATCAATCATCAGTATAAAGCAATTGCTGACTTAAAGCAGAACCTCAAATGTACTTATGTTCTTATCCATATTGATTTTTCTGAAAATTAAGTAGTTAAGTTTAACATTTTAGTTTTATCTATTATTGCATTTAAGGTACAGAATACCACTATTTATGTTTATATGGACACCTACATTCCAACTGTCCAATCCTCCATGTACTGTATTGTCACCACCATGGCAACTTGTGTCACCTCCATGTTTGTTAAAAATAAGTTTTTATGTTTATTTACCAAAATAAATGTTCTTGATTTCATTCTATAGTATTTTTGTAATTACCAATCAATTATGATCACAACCATAGTATAATTTGTACATTTTATTTAATTTTAATTTTATCCAGTTGAAAAGTGTAAATTGTCCCTAGATTTCGGAATGACCCATATCCCAAATAGGCCTATTACATTTAAAAAAATTAATTTCATGTTTGTATGAAGAATAAGTATTTATTTCTTGTATGTTGACATAAACGAGTTTATGAACTTATGGAAATAAATTTTGTGTAATCTGGCAATAAATTATCCTTTTCCTGAAATTTTTATTTTTTGTCCCTCAATTTGAGAATATCCCAAATAGGCCTATTACATTTAAAAAAATTAATTTCATGTTTGTATGAAGAATAAGTATTTCTTGTATGTTGACATAAACGAGTTTATGAACTTATGGAAATAGAGTTTAAAATTAGTAATATCGAAAAATATTGAGTTACTACATTATTGGCCATGTGGCTTGGTTGAAACCAATTTAGTTCAGCTAGGCTTTACAGGTTATTCTGAACATACAGATTAGAATAACATTTTGAAGTAATTAATTGAATTTTAAATAAATTAGATTGTTTAAGTGTGTCTGCTTTCTTTTACCTCATTTTATTCTTATGTGTTGACTAATGTAGAATGATTACACAAAATGTCTTCATTGACATCCTTGATAAAGGAAACAGGAAATGGAAAATCCATAGACCTTAGATAATGTTTAACCAAATTTAAATTGCACATTTAAACAACGAGATAAAGGTATGTTCTTTATATAAAAAAAGTAGATAGATAATACATTCTCAATTGGAATTTACAGTGATTAAATTTATTTATTCACAATGGCACTACCTATATTCATCATTTTTATTTTTTATTTGCGTGTATTTACTGTAAATGAAAATAAAGTTTTTTAGGGGAAAAATGTAAATAACATAACACTACTATCAGGGGCCTTTCCAAAATTTGGGGTGCAGGGGGGGTGCTCACATTAAGTATGAAAGCTAATCTCATATATTCATATACGTTTAATTTACATACAGGCTTGCCGAGTTCAAGTCTCAGATAATGTTCCAAAAGCATTTATGATATCTTAAATCTTGGAACTTTCTGACAATCAAAGATTTAATGAATGAGCGACACAGTGTGTTTAAATTGCTTTAGGATTTTTCTCTCTTATCACAGCTTGAACCCCTCGGAACTGACCTCGCATAGCAGCAACGTACTCGTAGCCTTAACCACGCATTTTGCTCAAGTCAAAACCAAGATTATTTAAGGTTACTTGTATGGTGTTAGCATTAATCCTTTAATTATTCCTGCCTCTTTATCCCTAATCAAGCGGCACTACTGTTAGGCTCGAGAAGTTAGTCTCAATGAAATACCACTGTTAAGTGGTTGTGACAAGCATGAGGGGGATTGGACAATTGTATATATGAACAGGGAGTGAAGTAAAGTTAGCAATCGAGAGGCGTACAATAAAAGCTTTATATACACAAAATAACTTTCCTTCTACCTAATATTTAAGAAGTTATACATTTGTTACAAATTTGTAAAAAAAAAAAACACTAAACTAAGTAAAATATTAAACTCTAATCCCAACAACACTAATTTTTTGTACTTATATAGGTTTATGGTAAAATCTATTTCACATACAAAGTACATAATATAGGTACTACGAGTTAAACAGTACAACCAGTATTTTTTTTTAATGCTAGTTTATGTATAAATATTCTGGAATTATGGAAGGATTTTCTCTCTGGACACTATAGTATTGAATTTCTAAAATTTATTGAAGTCAATCTTAGTTTTGTCTCTGAAAACATTGTTTGATGCACTCTGTGCATTTAAATAATTTTGTGTAAGCACCTGCATAGTCATTGTTTGTTCCAAATGTTCAATCTAGTTCATGATATGTAATGTAAATGTTGATGTGTAACATTTTGTGCTTGTACTAAATACATATTTGACAAACAAGTAAAAATAACTGGCACTGAATGGGTTCATTGCTGATTCAGCCATAGTTTAACGCAAACATGACTTTATTCCTACCTCTCTCATCCACTCAGAGGATACAATAGGAAGGAGAAATAGCCTCCTTTTTCTCTGTTAAATAGGTAAACTAAGAGGTCTTGGATTCTTAGTAAGATAGACAGAATCCAAGTAAGCTCATAGTATGAGTCATTCACAGTCATGTCAATTATATCTAACTATAATTAAACTGTATATAGCATTGTGGTTAGAAGATCCTTTGGTGAATGTTGGTCAATTCAAAATGATTCATGTATGTAAGCTGTGAGCAAGGATCCTAAAATATAGGGCCGGATAGAACCAATATTTATAAATTAATCACCGACATGTTTGTCAACAATGGACTACTGATAATAAGTTGTTTCTTTCTAAATTATTATTTTCATGGACTGCTATCATATTTTTGTTTTGTTTTGTACTATCTTTATAAGTATCATACATTAAACATGAACCCGAACTGTGTTTGGTTCAGTCCATTGATCTCTATAATATAACTGGATGGACATCTATGGCTGAAATTTTCGAGCTGTCGTCTGCATACCATTATTAAAGACAAAAGGAAACTTTCGGGTATCTCTTTCTCTACTACACCCATACAAGGCAATAAGGCATTTTAACATCGTTCATTAATTTGATTTGATATATGAGATGAATCAATGTATAATTAGTTAAATGAGTTAAATATGTTAGTAAAAGCTTTAAAGAACATAACAAAGTTAGAAGCTGGTTAGTTTTTTCTTTAAATAAGTTAATGTAGCCTAATATATATGATGATTTTTGAAGGAAGCTCGCTTACAAGGCTTTATCTCGTACCAGAATTCTACCCTATAATTGTGTTTAGGTATGATAAAAGACCTTCCAAAAGGAAATTTCTACTTCCGATTTAAATGGCCGTTCATCCTACCAAAATATTATATATAGGATAATATTCTGGTACGAAATAAAGCCTTACAGATTGAGATTATAATTAAAATCAGGGTTTAGTAGATACTGTACTTCCTACAAGCTTATAACCTAAATTATCATTTAAACGTAAGACTTCTATTTAAAGTATGTCATTCAAACAAATATAATACAATTTTTATATTTATAGAACTTTCAATATATTATGGTTTATGAAACCAATATACAAGCTAATAGCCAACCTTATATATAAGTGTAGTCTTGGCAGAATGTAAACCACATGGATGATAGCTACATATTTAATATGTTAAAGATGTTATTCTTATTTGTACAGTATTACCTGTAAAACTGAATTTTATATCCTTTAATGCAAATGTTTCTTCAGGAAAGTGTGGTATAATACTTCACTATTTTCAAACAATAACACTTTTATTCATCAGAGACGTGTTTTCGCATAAGAACATTGAAAGAAACCATTAAATCTTTCCCCCTACAGTGTAGTAGACTATAAACTTGAACGTCACGTTTTTGTCCTTGGCAATGTCCATCCAGTTTGATTATAGAGATCAATGGTTCAGTCATAATCTACTCCTTTCCCTTAGACAACATTCCTTATTGACCGCTTGACCGAAAACCCAAACTAATGATAAACACCTAATGAGTAGCACCCCAACAACTGATGTCAGAGTGGCAAGTCACTACTACTGATGTAAGAAGTGGGGTGTAATCTTATAAATCATGTCAGAAGAAGCAACCCGTTACATTTATAATAATTTAGTTTCAATCTAGTTTTAAAAATGTAAGGATAAAACACATTTCTTGTTATTACAGTAAGATCTGACGTGTTGCATGCACAAAAATCAACTAGGTATATTTAATGTCAGCAAAACTATCGGATAAAGACAAGAGCCTAAGCGCTCGACATTGATGTTGGATGAATAATAGTTGATGGATAATACATAAGGATCTCATTGAACTTGATCAATTTTACTTTTTCAAAACACTGTATGTAGCAACTAGCATTGTTCTGACATAGCATATTCCTATAGGATGTTATACCAATTTTCATATTTTCCAACAGCTTCTTGCCAGACATTCATGCAGTCATTTTTTCTCGGGAGCCATCACATCAGAGTTAAATTGCATCTTATGTTGAATCTTGGTTATAATGTTATTATTATTATATTTGTTTTTGTTTTATTTGAGTCCAAAAGTACTTGGTTTACTTTGTTGTTTACTCTTTTGCTTTGAAATTTGAATTGCCACTCTTTTTATACTACTTTTCCAATGAGAGGCCTTCCTCTCTCCTGGTTGTACAGGCGAGATTTTCCTCCTCTAATACTTGTCATTAATAGCAGTTGAAATAAAGTGCATTGAGCAGTTGGTTTATGACTCTCCAAGAAGAAACATGTTTGTGAGTAAAGGCCTCATTTTTAGTTTGGTTGTATTGGTGTATTCATTGTACTATTTTTGATGGTTAAACAGTGTGAAAGGTTGAGTTTAGTGGTCAATATTAATCATGGGGGAAATAGAGCCCCAAGAAAGCTGGCTTACAAGGACCTAACTTCTCATTTAATAAAATGACTATCTTCAGTTAAGTTTTTCATTGCTATAATTTCTATACAGTCCACTTTACGATTGTGTTGGCTACTAGAATTTTCATCTTATGTTGAGTAGATCGATATATGTTTGATTCGAGGCCGGCTTTAGGCGTCCTTTAATTTTACCATTTATTTGCAAATGGATAATTTTTGTAACTGCAACTTTTACTATAATTATTATTGAGGCTGCAAATTTAGCAGTGGGTCCACACCTGGCTGTGTTCATTTCCAGTAGCGGCTCTATTAGGCCTGCTTTATATTTTACGTATACCAGTTATTTATAGGGTTGTGTGTTTGCCTGAGCTAAGCAAACTGCTTTGATAAATGTCAATGTTTGTACATATTCTACAAACTGTTTTAGTTAATTTTACTTTTGCCATTCCATTTTAAATATGTCTCTCAGGACAAGTTCTAAATGTGTACAAAAAAAATCTGGTAGCTCAGTGATAAACTTAAGCAAATTTGAGATAGATTCACATTCCTTGATTTCAGTGGAATAAAAAAAATTGATTCTAAGTAAATCAAGCAATTTTGACTTTAGTGTGAATCAAGAATATCAATAAGCTACTTATATGTTCGTTCTTCCGGCTCATTAGAAATGCATGGATAAATAAGCAATTTAAATTCATCTTGATGCATGTTGTTAAGCAAATTAACTCTTTGCTTAGCTATTTTTGTTCTTCATTTGCTTCACTCATAATTCAGTCCGTAGCACCCTTTGTAGTGTTGTATTAAATAACCAATGAAGGTAGCACAATTAAACTTTTACTAAGCTAGACTCCTAAAAAACAACACACACAAACGCAAAAAACAAACACAAACAAAAAACTAAAGCAAAAAACACACAGTTTAGATAATTCTTAGTGACACTCAGTCAGCATTCACCTGTTATGGGCATGGCCCTCCTAAGTTGTGCCAACATTGCAATGGTCACTTTCTTTGAATGGTAAGTTTAGCCAAAATTGCAATTATAAATTTAATAACATCATACAAATCACGTACACAAGCATCTTCTTCCACAGTCAAATGCATTATGTTCTAATATTCTTATTGATAACCATACTGCAGATTGGGACAAGTTGAAAGGGGTATTGATGATGGCGAGTTTGGTGTCAGAGGGTGACATTGTCAATAGTAAGGCCAAAGAGCTAATGAAGGATCTGCAGGAAGCAATGAGGACATCCATACCTTTAACCCACCGTTGGTCGACCCCTCCCAGATGAACGCCGTTAGTCGACGGGTAAGCGCAGCGCTCACCCACCGACCACCATTTTGTTGCTGTTTAGATACTGTATTTTTCAAAATTATTTTTTACAGTCTAATTTTTTAAAATTTCATATAAATATTTTCAGTGTGTGTTTATTTTTTACAAAATTATTACAATTAATTTTCATACAATTCAAATTTAAATGTATATCAAATCCTATATTAAATCTTTTAAATTACAAATTCTAAATACAAATTCAGAATTACCATATAATTCTTAGTCATGAACCTGTTACCACCCACTCTACTACCTCTTAGCTACGGCCACACTAGACTAAAAAGGAAGGTGGGAGGTAAACTAAATGACAAAGAAAGCAAGACATTAGCAACAATTAAATGACAATATGAATGTTTTATTCATAATAACAACAGAAACAATAAATTACATGGCCTCAAGAATTCATCGGAAGTATGTTGGAAATCATATCAATGTCATAATGTGAATGTTTCCACATCAAACGTAATTTTTAAGTCAAATCGGTTTGTCTTGAAGAGACAACAACTTGAGCAAACTACACTGTCAGCTTCACAACTGTGAATATTGAAAACACAACCTAAAATGTTTGACTATTTAAACAAATTATAAGTTTATAAATATCTAGATTGATATTTATTTGAATACAAAAATAAAGAGCCTAATGGGCATCTTTTAAACGGATATCAAAATGTCTGCTTCATCATATTGAATACAGACGGTGTTACTGTTATGTTTAACATCACACAGATGTTTATATAAACACGAGAGTTTGGCTTTCCGGCATTAAGTCAAACTCCCGCGGGATTATTAAATTTCGACAAAAAACAAGAAATCTTCATGTTAATAAAAAAATATGACATACAAAATGACTAGTTAAACCACAGTTATTTCAATTAAATAATTTGGAAAATTATTTAGTCTAAATCAAACAATCCGCTAACTTTACGTTAATTCAAACAACAATTAAGTATGAAAATATTATACAAAAAAAAGAGGCATTTACATTTAATTGGTGATCAAAACTTTGTCAAATTAAATTAAGTACTACTAACAAAACAAGTTAATAAATGTGGCAATATATTAAATACGTGACTTCACTGATACTAGCGCCCAAGTGGCGGCAAAACAAATTAACTGTCTCATTAAAAAATTTAGTCAATAGTTTACGCTTTGTTTGGCTTATTCCAAAATATTACATTACATTAATTCAAAATTGAATTAGCCATAATTCATGTCTATTAAATGAACTTAAATAAAAAAAACACAATACATCATCATCCTGTGCATTGTCCAAGTCCAGGACAGGACTTCTCCAGACGGCGACGAATAAATAATGTCTAAGACGACTTCTCTTGAAGGTGTAGAAATAAAATAGTCTAAGACATGGCTTCTCTAGAAGGTGTAGTATTATAATAGTCACTGAGTTTAAGAACCACAAGATTTAAATAGTGTTTCTAGTTGCTTAGGATAGAAAGGGGGGAATGTTCACATTGGTCGATGGCTTTCAACGGTCATTTTTCAAACATGCAGACGATCACGCAATCCTTGATTAGTCTAGGATTGGCAAGCTGCCTCCAACACGAGCGGCCTAGGCAGAGATTATTTGAGATTGTTGACGACCAGGTTAAAGGTCTTCCGTGAAACAGCCCGCTCCTAGCGAGTGGAAGTAGTACTAATTGAGCGAGAAATCTAGCGGCTGACCTTTAAACTACATATGTAAGAGCCCTCTATTAGACAGACTATAAACTAGATTTGTTACTAGCGTACTAGCGGAGCAATACTTAACTACTGCTCCACAATTTTTTTTTTATTTCTGGCAGGAATGAGTGAAATGTTTATCCCTGCCAAAATTCTACTATAAGTTAGTATTTTGGTAGGGAAAAACATTTCAGACACTCATTCCTATCAGAAACAGGATATACTCACTTTGATAAAGTTTAATGATTGTCTTATCACCAGGAATCTTTAAAACACAATTGAAAATTTATTATAACCCCAGTAATGAAAAGTGAAAACTTTCCATTCTTGAACTAAAAATAGAAACATGTCCAAGAATAAATTTATTTATAAATCTTACCTTTTATTTCAAGAATTATAATAACTTTTCAAATAGGGTTCAAACTTCTCTGATGTAATAAAAGTCATGATTCTCCATAAATAGCTTAGTTAAATAGGCATTACAATTTCAATGAATGGCCACAATACAAGTGATCAAAAATGAAAAACAAACACTTTTGAATAAAAAAATATTTTTTTAATATCAAATAAATATAGTCATACATATAAATCTTGACCTATAATCAGGTGTAGAAAGAAATATTTATTTACCATACTGTTTTATGAATTAAACTGATGAGAATTTTTTTAAATATATGATATAATAAAAGAAAATGGAAATAAAAAATACATAGCATGAGATTTTGTCCAATTGATTGTGAACAATTACATTAAAGTGAACCTCGATGTTAAAACACTTTATATATTGAGTAAACTAATGCAACTTCAAACCGTCTTTACTAGTAAAAAAGTCAAGGAGTCCAACAACATTAGTAAACCAACAAGAAGAATGCAGGTTACACGGAGCTGATTACAGGATGGCATCCGACTCAAACGTTTATGAAACCTTTAAGAGAAAGAGAAAATTGTTTGTTATACAAACCAAGACTAAAACAAATTCTACAAATTTGGAGCCAAGTGACTAAAAATATTTACACACAAACCAAAATAGTTATTGTTGTGCTATAAGCTAACTTAAGATGGCTTGCCACATTGCCAAAAATTTTAATTCTTTTTTTGTTCACTGTTTGGGCTCAATTTGTGCCTAACATGAATATACCCATATGCTAAGAATATTAGAGCTGGGCCGATCAGCTATTTTGCCGATTAGTCCGATCACCGATGCCGATTATTTTTGTTTTCAATTTTAATAAGTGTATAAAGTAAAATGACCCTTAAAGCAAAAAAAAAAAAAGTTACTTTGACTAGTTTTATAATGTCCAATATAGTTTTGTTTTAATAACATTTAAATATAAACTTTTAAAATGTAAAGGTTGTTTAGTTATTATTTTATACTGTTATTGTTAGGACAAGTGAACCTGTCATTAAACAAAAACAAATCACATTAATAAATAGCAAATATACCGGTACATGTTAGATAATTAAAATATGATTTCACATTTATGATTAAATAGGCCTACTGACCCTTTCATTAGACAAAGAGAAATCATAATCAGCAAATTTAAATTTAATTTTAATGATAAAAAATAATCAAGGCACACATATTTTTGCACACAAGGAGAATAGGCCTACATCTATTTAGTTTTTAGATGAAATAGGAATTTTTACATCCAATGTCTATTAAAATATGGCTTCAATATTGAACAATTTTTAAAAATCGTAATATTTTTGTGAATTGTGATTTAGATATATCATAACATAGGTTTTTGTGATTCTACAAAGCATTCCATCATAATTTAACTACTAAATATTAATATCGTATTGAAATAAGTAGTTTCTTAAAAAAAAGTGTAATAAAAAGACATCACCATTTTTAAACAGTAATCCGATCTTTTTATTAACAATTTAAATAATCTTAATGAAAAATAACATTGTTTTAACTACATTTAAATAAAAACTACCTTTAGAAAATCGAATGAATGGTGAACGGGTCAAAATGAACGGATCATTGAACTGAACCAGATACAATGAATTGTTCATTTAAAAGAACGATTTTGCCCAGCTCTACTTCAATATGATAAAATAAATAATAAATAACATAATGTGCAACGAAAGTTATTTTTCGTGGTTTATTTTTAAGAAATACTTTAAAACTTATTTTAATTTACTTTTAACTATTAAAGAAAATCTAAAATTGAAATATTAATATATATTAATTCAATTCATATTGAAATATGAGCGAAACAAATTCCCTGCCAGTGGAAAGTTTTGTACTTGCATTAAAAGAAAAACGGTTTCCATTTAAAACAGAATGTGCGCATGTGCGAGATTATTACGTCCGATGTTTCATTTTTTGGGCATCATTAACAAATCGAAATAAAACAACACCAATCTGCTAATATGTTATTTTATAATTATTAGATTTGTTACTGGTGAGTATTTTTATTTTTACTAACGTGCATAAATTGGAAAAAGACCTATGGTAAATATATTTCTTTTGATATATTTTGTTTGGAATGTTGGATGTGCTGTTTATTTCAAACCTAAGTCACTAAACACAAGCTAATTATTCAAAGATTTCATACGAGAGACATAGATAAAAAAAATTAGGACTTAAAATATACCCACACATTTTGAATAATCGGCATAAATAATCGGAGATTCAAACACCGATCATCGGAATCGCCGGTTATGCGATAATCGGCCGATGATCGGATTAATAGTCGGCATCGGCCCAGCCCTAAAGAATATATATATATAAAAAAAAACCTAGAGTTCAAATTGTTGTGAGAAACTAGGAGTATGCAAAGCTTCGACTTGGCTTCGAAACAAACATCAGCTTCAATAAAAATAAAAATATTGATTACTAAAATACTTAATTTATTTTAAACTATGATAATTCTGAGCTGTTTATATATTACAAACTTTCATATAGAAAAAACTTAAGTAATTGAATTGTAAGCTGTGATAATAGCTTGATTTGTCAGATTAACACAAAATATTACAGTGGTGTAAAATAACATCCAAGAAATTTTAGTGCATTAGGTTTTATATAACTACAATATAATATTTTTCCAAGCATAAAACAACTAAAAGAAAATATTCGAACTTCGATAATTTTTCATGTATTTGGTTTGAGTTCACTTCGAATTGGAAAAGTGGACTGTGCACACCCCTATGAGACACATTACTTTTTTTTATTTTCTTCTTGGTGACCTGGCGGTCTAAGGGTAAGGTGTCGAACTTCTGTGCTGGGGGTCCGGGGATCAATCCTCGGTCCCGGCAGATTTATCTGATTGCCAAACTCTTCCTTCACCTCTGACAAGACGTGTATTAATCACAACTTGTGAATGTGTGGAATGCCAGGCCTCCACCGTGGTTCAGACCCCACGTTAAACTGTAGGTCCTCCATTTCATCTTACAATCACCCTACCGTTACACATTAGCGTAAGTGCGTATAACCCGAATGGGTAGTAAGACGCAGTGCTAATAATAATAATATTTTCTTCTTTTTATAACATAATCAAGTTCCTACATAAGCGCACAACAATGGTTCAACTTTGTCTAAAATGCGCAGTGGAGGGGTGAAAAGACAATATGAAAATTAGATAAAGACTTTGAGAATCAACATTAATATGTTCAACTGTGTAGAGATTCACAGAGTGGAAAAAATGTTAGCTTGATTATCGTAAATAAAAGTTGTGTATATTTTTAGTGAATATGTATTTTTTTTTAGAGACTCGATAAAATTTCCTGACATCTCCTTTGAATATGTGGTGGACTCGTTAGAACTCAAGGTCGCCCACCATATTACTCTTTCGAATGCCCAGTTTTTCCGCATATGTTCTAGTGCGTACTAGTTACTAAATAAAGGACAACTACTTAGACCTGAATGGAATGGGCCAGTTTCATATGCAGCACTGGCCCATTCCATTAGAGTTAAGGTAGGTGTTGCCTTGTATTTATTATCTGGTTACACTTATGGTGTACTAAGTCTATGAAACTAGCCCTACAAGGCTACCGGTATAAGAATAATTCCCTCTGTGTTTGAATAGGCTTGGGACTGTCTTATGGCCACATTACATGTGTTCTATGTGGACCTTAAGGTTTTGATAACAAAACATTATTAGTAGATGTGTGCAAGAGGTATTTATTTGACTGAGATCATTAAATGATCTGAAAATGTTATGAATTGTGTACCCAGCAATATTTTTGTTAAAAAATATATACAAACTTGTACTTAACAAAAATATTTCATAATTTGTATTAATATTATTATTATAAATAATTTAGTAGTTGATTAATGGCTTGGAAATATATGTGTGGAAACACTATTATAATTAGGAATAGGACCCTCTAATCCTTAAGAAGATTCTAGTATTTTAGAAAATATTGGATTTGAAACACAAACCCTCAATATATATATATATATTCAATTATTAATTTGAAATTTGTTTGGACCTCAAATACTGCCTATTGGTAGTCCAGAACCAACATAATTCTACAAAAACTAAACAACCAGGGATCAGATCAGTAATTTAACACATTAATGATTGTATGAATGTTATAAGGAATGGATAAGAAAATATGTTAACATTTATTTACAATTACTATTTTCTAAAATTTCCAATTTATATTATATTTTTATTTTCACTGAGGTTCATAATTTTACCCCAGATTCTGATTGGAAAAATAGTGGAGTTGACACTAATTTAAAAATAATGTAATTTAATTTATAAGGAAGGAAGCCAAGCCGAAATAACGTCATGCTAAGTCTTGATAGAAACAAATGTTATTTATTTTATAGACATTTGTTTCTATCAAGGCCTAAAATAACCAGGAAGGCCCCTTCTCTACCAATTAAATTATATTATTGCACAGTGTTTCCATATTGGTTTTCCTAAGATCTTTGTAAACGGATAATTAGATATTAAAAAATTATATGCGCACACCTAGTCAATACCAAAAAGTCCTTAAAAAACTAATTAACTCATTAAATTCACAAATAGAATCAATATAAAAACTTTTAGTACACTGTCTTACTAACTGTTCAGGTTATGCAATATATGCAACTTAGGCACAGCATAGGGTCATACTACCTGTGAGGGCTATAGCAAATGGGTTATGGATGAGGTGGTGTAATTAATAGGAAGTGCACCCACATTTGCATGAAGAGTGAGAAAACATTTAGGAAAAACCACTCTCAGTGCATCTGACCAGGATTGAACCTTGATCGCCATGTCCTCGGAAGTCTAGTCTAACATGAGATTAGCGCGTTAGACCGTGTGGTCACAGAGATGGGTGAGGGCATGTAATTGCATCTGCCTGGAAAGATTGGAAAACTGCATCGAAAAGACACAGATATTATTTGACTATGGGTGGGGATGAGGAAGATTTGAATCCTGACCGATGTGTCACTAGCAAACTAAACTAAATGAGCCAGACATTTGGACTGTAAGCATACCGACGTGGGTACAAAGGAGTTGAAAAATAGCACTCGAACTGAAAGAGAAACTATATAATTAGACATTGACTACCATTAAATTTAAAAGGAACATAGACACCACATGTCAGTAAATATAGCATTCTCACTACATTTCAATAAACACAAAGGGCCAGTTTCATAGTCAGATTTAGTACGCCTAAAGTGCGAGTCGATACTAAATACAAGACGTCACCTACCTGAAATTGAATGGAATGGGCCAGTTTCCAATGCGAAACTGGCCCATTCCATTTTGGTCTAGGTAGGTGTCGTCCTGTATTTAGTATCGACTCGCACTTTAGGCGTACTAAATCTGACTATGAAACTGGCCCTAAGTATGTGATGTTGAGTATTATCAAGTCATACAGTGCATGTAAATAATAAGCATCACCACTACATTTCAATAATCACATTCCATGTGACTTCGAGTATTATCAAGACATACAGTACATGTAAATAATAAGCATCACCACTACATTTCAATAATCACATTCCATGTGACTTCGAGTATTATAAGACATACAGTACATGTAAATAATAAGCATCACCACTACATTTCAATAATCACATTCCACGTGACTTTGATTATTATCAAACCATATATATAAATAATAAACAACATTAACACCTATGTTTATCAATGCATATCAAAAGAAACAGTACCATTTGATATAAAATTATTTTTAAAATAACTATTCATATGTGTTTGAAAATTCGAATCTTTTTGGCTGACGCCTGTGACGCCCAAAAAAGTTGTATGCCTTGGGACTCCTTCTGTACAATGCCAAAGCAAACAACTTTTCTTGCCTTGTCCAACGACGCGACTTGAGCTTCCTACACCTATTGTGTGCATCTCCACATACCAGTACAGCAGCTGTAGGAGAAACATCGTGATGCAAAAAAAATTTCATACTATTACAATTTTGAATTTTTAACAACTCCATCTTACCACGTGTCGATTTCACCCGTTTATTAAGTTGTCTAAATTTATCTTGGAGCTTTCAGATGAAATTTAAAATTCTCTTCTTCCTAGGAGTAATTTCATCTCTAAAAACTTCAATTCTTGTAGCAAGCGGCGTCTCGACTTCTTCTGCATACTTACAAGTCCTGAGCCTGAAAAAAAGCTATTAGAAATACCTTTTCTTTTTCTGCTTGATGATGGCGTGAAAACATCTGTAGCTGTAACATCAATTGATTCCATGATGGAAACAGAATGGCCTCTTGGCGTGCCCGGCATTGGCTGCCCTCTTGGCGTGCCAGGCACTGGCTCCCCACTTCGCGTGCCCGGCACTGGCACTCCTCTTGACGTGCCTGGCACTGGCTCCCTTGTCGAAGTAGCTGGATCCTCAACGTGATACATGACTGCAGGAAGGAGTAATGAAGGGATGGCACAATGAATGAGACTGTTACGGTGAATATTCATAAATTGATCATCAGGGAAATGGACTGTACAGACACGGAACTGGTTCACTTGTGAGTGGCTTGGTAGACAATGTTGGGTCAATTCTCTGGATCCGTTCTCTGCATCTGAAATTCCAAACATACTTGAGACCAGAGTAAAAAAAAGTGAATTTAATGTAATAAAAATTACTTTACTTTCATGCTTACATTTTGCAAACTGACATTTGCTAACTTAAGAGCATAAATTAATAATGCCTTTATCTTATCTTATATCAAAAGTTTCATTCACTACCAAATTCTTGCTATCTAGGCCAACATGTTTTTTATATAACTTAAGTGGTGGTAATTATTTAGGATACCAAATACAAAGTTCAAGATTTGGCTATGCATAAGTATCATTCCATGTCAGTTCAACCAGACCATGACACCCATGTTTTCAGATTTTGATTGAGTAGGCTATACCAAGTTTAAGCAAAATCTGAGAACATGGGTGCCAACACTTTTTTTTCTTTGTTCAAATGAGGTGGAATGATCCACAAGCATAAAATATATTATATACAAAACTACAACTCAAATCACATTCGAGATCTTAGAATGTTTGAGTTTCAAGTCAAAGGTCCTTAGTTTGATTCTTGACTGTTTTTTTTCAACATATTATAATTTTAATAGGCCTATAGTTAAAAATAACATTATCTTAGCTTCGTTTTAACAGTATTTATTATTTTACTATTTAATGTCATAAATGTATCTGGGGTGATAGCCCAAACCATCTTTCACTATAAGCCCTTGATTTATTTCACGCCCACCTTGAGTAGGCTTTCTATCCACATTATCAGGGCCTAATTAGTATTAAAAAAATTCTATGATTAAAAGTGTTCATAGGCTACATCGCAGGAAATGTAGGTACTAGGATTTGTATGAAGAGAGGCTAAAAGATAACCTGAAAAGTTATTGCTATTACCTGTTTTCTTGTTTTGGAAATTTAAAAAAAGAAAGCTTAGGATTTTTCCAAGCTCTGCTAGGACACCCTGGAACCTGACATAAAACATTTGTTCACCATCTCCTGAAAATACAAGTGAAACATCTTAAATGTACAAGTAATGATTTTTGAATGAATGTGTACATGTAAAACTTCAATAAAAGTCATGGCTCTGTCATTTGTCTTACTCTATTTTTAAAATAAATTTTTTGTACATGCACATTGAGTAATAGTAGCCAATAATTACTCGCCCTCAGATGACTTGGTGGTCTAGGGGTAAGGTGTCAGACTTCTGTGCTGCGGGTCCGGGGTTCAATCCTTGGTCTCGGCACAGATTTATCTGATTGCCAAACCCTTCCTTCACCTCTGACAAGACGTGTATTAATCACAACTTGTGAATGTGAGGAATGCCAGGCCTCCACCGTGGTTCGGATCCCACGTTAAACTGTAGGTCCTTCATTTCATCGCACAATCACCCAACAATTACACATTAGCGTAAGTGCGTGTAACCCGAACGGGTAGTAAGACGCGGTGCTAATAATAACACTCGCCCTCGATGGTTGTACAGTCTAATACAATAGTATCCCCATTCTTTTTAATGTTAATATAATCTCAGATGCATTAATTAAAATAAATAACATACCTAACCTAACGTCAATTTGTTACTGGTACCATACCTAAGTTCCTGAATGGTTACAAACTACTGCAAGAATTTAGGCCTACTATTGTTAGTTAGTTAGTACTTTTTGAACATATTTAAAATAATACTTCACTAATTATTAAAACCAATATCAGTGTACAAAACCTATGGGCCTATAACTTGCTTCTAATATTCCCGTAAGTTAATATCTACATAATTATATTTTACCACAAAAAGTAGACTTTTTTTTTATTGAAGCCAACCCTGATCTTAATAGGCATTAGTTATGAAAGCCTAAATAATAAAAGGATTTTTGGTTGTTTTTAGATTAGGCACCATAGGCCTAGGCATTATAGAACTCTTAGCTCATCCGAGTTAGTAAAACCAGTTTAGACGACCACAATATATTTTTCGCTGCCTCAATTGGAAACTTGGGGGCTAACTGCCTATTGCTTTATCAAAATGTATTGAATATTGTATATTTAATAGTTATATTCTGTAAATTAGGTCTTCAGAATAAAAGAAAAGTAAAAATTTAATTAGTTTTGAATGAGATGAAAATTAATTTAATAGGCCAAAGAAGAAAACGCAACTAAAGTACCTAAGTACATATATTTAATATAAGTAAAAATCACTCATTCTTAAACTTAAATTTCAATTTTTTTAAAATTAATGAGCACGCCTTCTAGCACGTGTTCGTGATGGCCATCTCGAATGTTAAATACCGACGCGGTTTTTTAGTTAAAGGTCTTAAAGACTTATTTCTTAAATATAATAATAATCAATACACTTACGACAGTTTTGAAGATTCTCTAGTTTATTTCAATAAATGATATTTAAATTTAATTGGATCACTTTAAACACTTGCACAAAATAGACAGCTTTAGTCCGAAGTCTAGTTTGACCAAAAGCAAAAATTTAAAACACACTATATTAAAAATGTTTAAACATGAAATATAATGTTAATTTTTAAAAAAAATACCAAATAAAATGTAATATATTTTAATTGTCAAATATAAAAATTGTTTAGTTATTTAAAATACTTTTAAAATTAATTTAAGCACTTGTTTAGTTGTTGGGACAGTATGTAGTTGTTGGCTACATGTTTTTAGTTATATTTTATGTGGCACGATCTAGCGAGTGGCAGTAGTACTATTACTTTATTTTTTATAAAACTTTAACGGGACGGAAGTGGTTATGTTTGTCAACACCCCCTGGCAGGACTCTCAGACGCGATGAATAATAAGTCTAAACGACTTCCTTGACGTGTAGAAATAAATAGTTAGACGGGTCTCTGAAGGTGTAATATATATCATGAGTTAAGACCGCAGTTAATAGTGTTCTATCGCTTAGATAGAAAGGGAATGTTCACATGGGTCGATGGTTTAACGGTCATTTCAACATGCGACGATCACGCAATCCTGATTGTCTGGGATTGGCACTGCCTCCAACCGAGCTGCATAGGTTTAGAGCCGTGTGTGAGGCGAAGACATCAGCGATAAGTTGTGTTGGATCGTCTCACGCGGACCAGCATAGTTCCATTTAGTTGATGGTCTCAGTCAGTTCCGATTTGACCAGTCCGCTCGGAACCTCGGCTGTTGGCGCATGGCGGCTGTATCTAACCTCATCGACTTAGGACGGAGGTGGCTTCCAGTCTTGAAGGTTGTTCTAGCCAGAAGAAATACTAGCGGTAAGTACATGAACATTTTTGATTGTGGGGGAGTTTCGTTCTTGATTGAATTCGTACAGATTAAAGACAGTCTACATAGGACTACAATAGAGAAGCTTACTATTGCAGGAAGTTATTACTATTGAGGTTTCATATGGAGTTGGTAGTATGACTATTGAGGGAACCTTCGCTGATGCTTAAGAAGGGCGGGGGTAGTATTTGAAACATGTTGCAATGTTACAAACTACCATATATAGTATAAATAAAATACAAAATTATCAAGAAATTTGAAATTTAGCTTTAAAAACTATAAACTAAATGACCAACAGATTTTTTTTATTTTCTATCGGAGTAACTTTATTTTTCACAAATTTTGCGTAAAGAAAGGAATTTTCAAAATGAGCGCGGCGCCCACCTGTCAACCAATAAATAAGGAAATAGTTGGAAATAAACCATGAACGATGGATTGCAGGGCCTACGGGCAAGGGCAAGAAGGACCCTTAGAAGGTACCAAAGGTGTAGAGACCCAGTAGGTCGAGTAGCCCCATTAGAAATTTATATATAGAGAAAAAGGGCATTTGAGGATGGACTAACTGAAGAAAAGAGAAAGGCTGGGAGAGATATGTTGAAGAAGAACTACAGCAGGGACCATGGGGCATCCCTTTCAGGAAAGCCTCAGGGAATATCAGACTCTCGGCAATGATGTCCACCTTAAAAGAGCTGATGGCAGTATAAAAACCTGCTGAGAGGAGATTGCGGAATTTCTAATGGAGACACTGTTGCCTGGCAACGAGGAGGAGGGAAAAACAGAACAGGAAGAATTAAGAAGGAAAATGTAAGAGATGAATATAGAAATGACGAGCTATTGGAACCAATAAATCCAAGAAGGTTCAGCACCTTTGCCAAATGGAAATAAAGCACCTAGGCCAGACGGGATAAAGGTCGAGGTGCTTCAAAAGATGGTGGACCTCATAGCTCCCTATGTTGTTGGGATATTAAACGAATTCCTCCTCAAGGCAGAATCCCAAACATCTGGAAGCAGAGCGAGGTGATTGTGCTTAGCAAAAGTGAGGACAAATACCCGCAACTTCCGAAAGTCATACAGACCAATCTGCCTGCTAAATACACTGGGAAAAGATTCAAGAAAAAGTCCTACGTGAACGCCTGCTTATGGAATAGAAGATTATAGGTATTCACCAGCAGCAGTATGGCTTCAGAAGGGCAAGTCTACAGATGATGCTATTTATAGGGCAATGGAGCTGATTGACTCTGCCACGGAGAAGTATGTGGTAGGTATCTTCGTGGACATCTCAGGGCCTTTGACAACCTGTGGTGGCCGGTATTGTTTAAAAATCTGAGGGATTTGCAGTGTCCAGGAAGCCTATATAAGAGCTTCAAGGATTACTGTATGAACAGATATGCTACCCTGTAATGCCCAAGAACAAAGGTTCAGAAGGTACTAACTAAAGGTTGTCCTCAGGGATATTAGACCGGTCTTCTGGGACATCGGATTAGAGCCGGATTAACGATGTTGGAGACATTCCCCGAGACACATGGAGTTGTCGCATTTGCAGACGACCTTCTGATAATTGTGGAAGGTGGGTCTAGGAAGGACATAAGAAGAAAAGAGCAACCAGGTGCTGGGGGTCTAGACACCTGGTGTAAAAGTGTCAAACTGAAGATGGCACCAGCGAAGACGAAGTTAATGTTGTTTAGGGGAAAGCTAATTTGGAATTCTAGCATTAAGATTGACAGCAAAGCAATCAGGAGAAGCCATAAGGTCAGATACCTGGGAGTCACACTGGACGAGAACAGGAACTTCACGGCTCATATGGAGGAGGTGGTGGGCAAAGCCCAAAAGGCTATGAACAAGATCACAAGCATAGGTCAGTGGAGATTCCACTTACCTATGCGGATAATAAAGACGTACCACCAAACAATATTATTCTCCACTGTCGGCTATGGAGCTTGTGTATGGGCCCACAAACTGAACAATGTAGTACCGGCTAGAGCCATCCAGGGGATTCAGAGGAACATTCTTCTGAGGCTTTCGGGGGTCTACCGGACTGTGGCGACAGATGCCCTGATCGTCACCCTAGGTGTATGGCCGCTGGATCTCCTGATAATGAAAAAGGAGTTGGATACTGGTTGAAGGAAAATAAGGTGGAAAAAGTGAAGATGCTAACCTCCCCGGAAGCCAACAATGCTCGGGAGGCAGAAGTGGCACTGTTAGCAGAGTGGCAAAGTAGATAGGAGGAAAGCGAAACTGGGAGGCGAACATTTCAACTGTTTCCGAATGTTGAGAAAAGACTTGAGAATGGGCACCTAGAACCGTCCCAGGGTCTGGTCCACTTTATAACTGGGAAAGGACCATATCCGGCATCCTTTAGAAAGCAGGGATCGATTGACACGAGTGAGTGTGTCTGTAGACAGGAGGGAATGCCAGAAAATGTATTGGAATATGTTCAAAACCAAGAGGTCAGAAGACCCTTCCAACTGGGAATACAAGGAAGACTTGTAGGACACATTCTGAGAGACCCAGTTATGTGGAAACTCCTGGACGCTATTGCATCGAAAGTATCAGACAAAGCTAGGAATGATTACCTGACAGCACTGAACGAAGCTAGAGACAGAAGACTAAGACTAGAATGAAACGACTCTCTGGTTCCTCCGTCTGCAACATTGCTCTAGGAGTTGTGGGCCCATGTGATCTAAATGTTAAATAATAATAAATCGTTTCTTTCCAAGGTTCAACAGTTTTATTCCACAACTTAAACTAGCGTACAGAGGTGAGCTTGCACATCCCAAGCGAGCAGTCGTAAGATTGTCTAGCGTGTCCCAGTGACGGACGAGCTTGCCAATACCAGGCTCGGTACCACTCTCGCGGCGGGAATCGAAACTACTCTCCAGAGCCGCGACAGACCACTGCGCGCCCGATAGAAAGTGTTGGGGGGGGGACAGCTCGTTACGTCACTGGCACAAGACAGACAAGAACTACAAAACAGAACTGATGACAATGACGATGATGATGACATATTGAGTGACACTAAGACCGAAACCAGTGGTATTTGGTAGTGGATATTTTCTAATAAGTAGATAGGTTGAAATTAGGTGATAACGTAAGCAACCTCTCAGAGAGGAGAGGCAATAAATATCTGGTATGTGATGGACACGAGTTGGGACCTGGAAGATCAGTTCAGCTGATGGGTCCTGAGGGAGGTTGGGAATGCTCTAACAACCTGAAGGACCAACTTTACAGGTGAAAAAAACCTTGAGACATGACAACACCCGGACACAAGAGAGAACCCTAAGCCGGATCCCTTATCCCTTCGCTTGGCAACAAGAGAAAGGAATTGAGGCAATTGGGCCTCCTGGGTCAAGATGGAAAAAGGTGGCTGTTTGGCAACCCCCAGGTCACCACCAGGCTTAAAGTAGAGATCCCGGCGATGAATATCTACTCAGTAATAAGATTTAGTTAATTTAGTATAGGATAGGGGGGTTAACACACGGAATTAGGATAAGGTAGTATTAAGGTGCTTAGCCTGTTTGCAATTATACTTTAAATAAGAAAATGATACATTGTTAAAAAAAAAAGGATGTAGTCAAAAGTAGCATAGAACGGCTCGTATTTAAAGATTGTTAAGATACCGAGCCAAACAAACCAGGGAAAAAGTAATAATAATAATAATAATAATAATAATAATACTATCCTGGTTGATAGTTTCATAGATTAACCTTGAAAGGTTACTTACTCTTGGTATTTGATCAGTGCCCAACAGCTGCAAGAAAGTGGTAGGGGTATTTATTTAATTTAGAAAAAGTTAAGACAAGGTAGTTCATGATTTGATATCAAGTGTTTAATCATATTGACATACAAAACAATGTTAATTTAATCGAAATCCTCAAAGGACGAGGGTATGAGATAATCCATTCAATCAAGTGAATTTAATGTTTTGCTTATCAGAAAAGTCTAGCTAGGCCCCCTATTCCCAACATCTCTTGTTTTGTACTGGAGTTTATATTATTCAAACTGTCTAAAATGTTGATGAAATATGGTATTCCTGAATGAAAATCAGTCATATTTGAAAATAATAACAATGAGCCCAAAAAAGGAATTTTGAAAAGTTAAAAGATTTCTTCGAAAATGAATTTAGCTTACATTGTTAATTCTGGTGCGTTCGCCTGGTCAAGCGACCTCCTAAGCCAACCCAAGAGTGGCATTTAATTCACACGATCCTTCTTATATACAAAAAAACACAGCTTGCAGAACACGGAACCATGGGAAGTCACAAGGGAGGAAAACGAAAGATCATAGATAGGGAGTAGAACATTCAACGAGCGTCTAGATAATTGTAGAAGCAGGGTCGTGGAACTGGCGGAGTGTTTCTTCTTTTCTACCTAAGGTCTTTGGTTATGGTGAACAATCACGATGCGCCTTGGTGAGCGCATCTCAGTATGTTGAGGGCTGTTGAGTCGACGAGGTGCGTGTGTATAAGTGGGCCGGGCGTGTTTACACTAGAGTTGGCAGCAGCCGGCATCAGTAGAATAGGGTAAGTCCGTGATTTTCTGTATTATTGTAGTTAGCCAGCGGCTAATGCTACATATTCAAAATGAGTCATTGAAAGATTTACCACTCAGGTTGGTTTTATGTTGTGCATACCAATTTCTCATACTGGAGATTTAGTTCCTGTAAGATCAGCCAATCACAACATCGGAATAAACATAGCTTGTTATGCTTCTCCCGTGTGAAACATAACCCAACCACGCTTGCCGATTTTTTACTGTCAGTATTTTACTCTATTGTAAAGAGCATTTTATTGAATAAATGTTTACATTTCAAAAAATTTATTTTGAGAAATAGTAAATTTGGAAGACATATTTTATTTAGTCCATACATTATTATTTAGTGGCTTGGTTAATATGAGATGAAGGCAATATTTGCACTAAAATAATATTTTGACAATCTGTAGTCAATATTATTAAATTTAGGCTTACATTAAGAGTAATTTTTGTGTTACTGTACATAATCAACTATATCACACAGTGTCAATATAATTTAATAATTATTTGCCGTGTAGGCTACTTTACAAGGAAATAAACATATATTTCTGTATATACTATAGACAAATAGGGCAGATGAATGAAATGGTCCTGCCATTGCGTCTTTTACTTGTTTGTCTATTAAATAAGTTGTCAGAACTATGCCTGTTGAAGATCTTATTTGCTAGACCTACACAAAACACTACTTGTAAAGTACAGCTAACTGGTTATTTCCCTACCTAGTTTAACCCCTCATCCAGTTGCTTGATTGAAGTTTTTTTGGGATTTGCTACCTCCTACTCTCGTCCATATACCTCTAACTTCCTCCACCCATCCCCTTTGCACCATACATTTTGGTTCTCTGCGAACAGTGTTGGATAAATAGTATCTCAGAGTCATAGCTCCGTGATCATTTCTCTCTTTTGTTTTTGATCCTCGTCTCTCTCGTGTGCAGCAAGACAAATCAAGCTCTTACTACACTGTTGATACATCTCTTATAAGAAAAACCTCTTTTCGCTTTATGAGGTAATTGTATACAGTAAAACCTTGGATTGCGAGTGACTTGGTCTGCGAGTGTTTTGTAAGACGAGCAAAAATTTTCAATAAATTTTAACTTGATAAACGAGTGATATCTTGCAATACGAGTAGTATTATGGTTACGCTTTGTCTGCCGAGCAGTGTCATTGGATAGGTTCTTTGTTAAAGTCGCACAAAAAGAAAAATATTCCAGTGAGCCAACATATAGCAGTGATTCCGTTAGTGACAGTGAAAGTCGTCCTAAACAATAACCCACCTCCTCCTCTCCTCTCTCTCGTCTACCTCACACCAGCCACCATTAAATTTAATTAGTAAATTTGATTACAGTATAGTTACATTTAAATGACGAAAATAAAAAAAGGTATTAATCATTTTTAGATTAAATATTTTTGGGTTGTGGGACGAATCATCTGAGTTTCCATTATTTCTTATGGGGAAATTCACTTTGATATACGAGTGCTTTGTATTACGAACACGTTTACGAAACGAATTATGCTCGCAATCCAAGGTTTTACTGTATTTGGAAGAAGGTATAGGAAAGGTGGATAGAAACATATATTTTTATGTGTTTCTGTTCGTCCCCATTATATCATGCCATGTTGTAAAAGCCATGTGTTTGTCTCTTTTATGTTTCTATCCACCTTTCCTATACCTTCTTCCAAATATATACTGTTGATATATTATTTATTCATGATATTGTTACTCAAACACACAATCTGTTTTATAGGAGAGCTTCTTTCGTCACATAACTAGTATAGTTAGAAAAGTGCACATCAAGATCATCTTTACCAGACCTGCTTCTTCCACTGCTCTACAACGTAGAAAGGTACTGAATTCTTAACAGAATATTTTATTGCACACATCCAAATTTAGTCTTGGTTTTAGTGCAACTAAAATGGTCCCTCCTGAAATTTCTTACTACATTAAATTGAATGTATCTTTGGTTAATAAGATCACACAATTCCTATTTTTCTAAAGAGTTTGACTAATGCCTTTCCCTACTAGCAATTGCAACAGCGTTAGCCCTAACGTTATAAATTCATATATGTGGCTCATTTATTGCAATATTTCTTTCTTTAGGCCTTTAATTGCTTAGGCTGATCGCTCCAAATGGTTGACCTTGGCAAGCTACTTCCTCCCCCCACAAGATGTTAGTGGAATATATCTGTTATTCTCTAAATCTTTCAAGCTCTTGAGCTTGCTGAACCTAATAAATAAATGCTGATAGACTGAGCACAATGAATCACCCACCTCCCGACTTGTTTCTCGCTCTACAAGCGGTAAAATACCCCCTCTCTAGGCCCCTCTCCCCAGCTTTTTATAGGACAAAGAAGAAGATTGTATTCAAACGATATTAACAGTGATGAGTTAGAAGTAACTTCTAGAAAGAGAGGCACACTTTGTTTCCCGCCAGAGACTTTTCAGGAAATAGCCAATCCTGACTTAAGGAAATTGATAAATAGTTCCCAAACTCTGAGCTTTTCCTGAGTGTTAAGGATCCTGTCCATCCCTATTATTGATTCATCCTAACCTGAGACCTGAAGTTTCCATATCACTATGCGAAGGACCTACATGATTGGTGGAACACGAGTGCAATATTTTAAAAAGGCGTGAACATGTGTAGTCGGTACTGTAGCAAAGTTGGTCACAACAAATCTTTGTATTTTTTAATGCTTTTAAATTTCCTGTCTTATGCTTAGAAAAACTCAGGACCGACTCAAAAAACGCCATAAATAGACAAGAAACACTCAACACTCACAACCATCATTTAATGTTGCAGAGATGAACTGTCGACTGACTTGAGGTTAACATGTGATAAGGACTGTACCATGTGGTCCCTCAACACTGTGTCAGGATTTTGTTGGTATTTGAATAGCGCTTGCAAAGCTTAAAGTATCATTTCTAAATCAAATGAAGGGATAATTTTAGTTATGATCATTTTCTAATATTATTTTAAAAGAAGTTAAATACAAAACATAGGAGGAACTATTTAGTGAAAGGATACCATTGAGGTCCGTTCAGTAGCAAATCAGAGCATTGACTTCCACGTGGCTTTGTTTACATCAGGTCTCAGCTTAGGGTGAATCAACAATAGTTAATAACTAATTAACTATCTTACTAATATCTCTGTAATATAATTACAATAATTCAATTTCAAAGATGTTATGTGAATGTTCACTCATATATTTGAAAAGCCAGCCAGCCGACCGCTTGGTATAGTGGTCAGCATACCAAGCTACTAATCTAGAGGTACCGGGTTCGATTCCTACTGCTAACATAACTAGGCTTAAGTTATGTTTAAGACTTCTACTAGCACTACATACTCATCATCACATCATCTCATTGGTGCAATATGACCGTACCTACATGGTGTCCCAACCTCAGAAGTCGGTTACATATCCCCAACAGCCAGTTGAAGGCCAGGAATGTCTAGCTGACAAATCCTAGTGGGACCAGGGGGGGGGGGGGGGGGGGGGGGGGGAACTAACCAAAAAAATCACTATGGTATCATGGAGAATGGTAATGATATTAAAAAATTAATATCTAAAGCAGATTATTGCCACATAAACCTAAAAGTGGGTTAAATGCTTTAATAAAATCTTCTTATGAGTTCAGTAAAATAATTACAACTGATTAACTTAAATTAAAAATGTATTTTATATTTTGCATTTAACACAGATTATCATATTTATTAATTCACAACCTGATTGATTTGAACCTCGTCCTCAAGCTTGCTAGTTCACACCTAAATATTCAACAATGATATATAATCACTTCCATATTTGACCAAGCATTTAGCTAAACATGTTCCAACTTAATGATTATAATTTGTTCCTAGAGAGTGTGTTATGCTCTTGGTGCCAAATAAAAACAGGTTACTGAAGACATTTTCTAATTCAACCAATGGCACCAGATGAAAACAGGTCACAGAAGACATCTTCTAATTCAACCAATCATCCTGCACAATTACATGAGCTATCAAGGAATTTGATGACAAGCTCCCTGTTGTTCTGAAACTCATCGATAATCGATGTCTGAAACAAAGAACAAGAAAATATATATACTTATTAGAATTTAAACATCTTTTAAATTATTATAAAACTTGAGATATAACCTCAAAATATATTCAACATCTAGAGGCTTTGAAATTTCATGAAGTGGATATTGGATATTTGTGAAAATTAGAATTTAATGTGAAAAAACAAAGTAGGTTACTTTTACAATCACATATGTACAGGGGTGTTGCACAAATTTTTTTGTTTTTTGGGTGGGGGGGACATTGTTTTTACAAACTCTAGGCATTTCAAAATTAGAAAAATTCCCAGTGGCAAAGGTGAATATAAGGGCAATGTTGAGAATGGGGGAAGGTTGGGGGGGGGGGGGGGTCAGGAGGCTTCCAGAATTTTTTTTTAAATTTGGGATAGTAATCAAGCCTTGAACCGAGCTTTTAGGCCACTGTATTTTTTAATTAATTAATTTATTTGTTCATAATTAATTTTTAAAGCTAAAAGGCTTTTTCAGTACATAAGGAAATAGCTTGAATTATTATTTATTTAAGTATTTTTTGCAGATATTGTTCAAATCGTGTAATTTAGATTAAAAAATTTAACTGACTTTATTACAGCCGTTTCCAACATTTTGTATTTTATGACCACAACTTTTCTCTCGGTAGCCATCGTGACCCTTTAATAACTTAAAGGCGTTCAAATCCTGGTTTTTAATTTCTTTCACTGTATATATACTACCAGCCCGTTAATTATTATAATTGCTTATAGTAATGATTACATGCGACTAATATGTAGTAAAAGAGAATCAACAAACCCGGGGTTGGGGGATGATTTTATATTATGCTAGCAGCATTACAAGGCTGCCACAGTAAACAGGTCAGCAAAAAGCTATCAGAATGGAATAGCCAAAAGGAACCAAAGCAGTAACTAGGTAATTTTTAGCACTTTAACAACTTACATTTCTATTAAAATTAGGCATCTTCCTATAATCATTAAAATCCTTGAAAAAGTAAATATAAAGCTAAAACCTCTATATTGTGACCCCACCCAAAACACGCTGCAACCCCCCAAGTTGGAAACCGCTGCTTTATTATAACATACTTGGAAGCAATATTTAACTAGTTAACTCCCTGAGATGTAGAACTCCCTCGTTACTTTATCAAAAAAAATTAGCAATTTGGCCATGTTTATTTAAAAACATTTTTGACTGTAAAATAAAGCAATAGAAAATTGAATTTATTGATATTTCTACAGTATTTTGGTACTAGTCTACCAATGTCCGGCTTCAGAACCTCATGAAAGTTGACCTAAAATGTTAATATTGGTATGCCCATAAACTATTCAAAACATATTGTAATTTAGTGCGTGAGGGTGAAGGGCCCCCATGACATTTTATTAAATAACTTATGGCAAATTCGAAATCAGCACTCTAAACAACATAGTTATATGAAATTCCATGCAAATCAACACTAAATAACGAATTTAAAAGGGTTAAAAAAACTTATTTTTTGTTTAATGTAGTCTACTTAATCAAATGAAAAATTATAAGAGTTGTAACAATGTAATACAGCCCTATTATTCCTCTTCCTTCATTGTTGCTTTGAGCCTATTTTAATTGCTTTCATGAAAGCCTATTTTAATAAACACTGAAAAAAGATACATCAGTTCAATTCAAACTAGTATGGATACTTGCTAGAAAAATTAGTGTGTATTACAGAAGTCAAACATTCACACTAACCTCAATGTCCTCATTTATCAGTCAAAGCTTTCGGTAAGAAAATAATAAAATGTTGCATAGCATTCACTGCATTTATACCTTCAAAATTTAATAAAGCCCTAATTAGAGCATTGGCTGTACAACATATGATAATTTGAATCATAAAACTGCGACAGTCTAGTAGCCACGAAAGTCACAACTAAAAACAATAAACCATAAACAAAGCATTGGATGACAATGCTGCCATGCCAAGCCTTGCTGGGTGAGTGAAATTTTACTACTGGGCAGCTCATGTTCCCTTATGATTAGTTTCCATACCGCATTCGGCATACACTGACTGGCCGTTGTCTCTGCTACTGACAACGGCACTACTAGACTACTTGATTAAAGCTTTCTACATTCTACTACAGAAGGAATCGCCTTTCAATGTTTGATGATTTTTGAAGTTGGGATTTTTTGTAGAGTAGGGATTAACAGTTGGAAATTTTAAATTTGTTTGTACAAATCTATGGTTAAGGACTTTCATAATAGAAAGTAATGGGGTACAGAATAAGCCTAGAATTTCCCAACTCCAGATCTCAAATTTCACAAAATTCCCCAACTTTCAAGCTTTTAACCAACATTGGGAAGGGGGGGGGGTTGATTCCCCCCCCCCTTCAGGCACAACACCCCTGCATATGTAATGACCCTTCATTTGCTATTTCTCCCTTTAATCTAAATATATAGGTACTGACTCTTGAATAGAAATAAATATATGAAAGGAAAAGAAAAATCAAGGATGGGTCTTCTAATCCTTGAGGATATTCAAGATTCAAAGATTTGAGAAAATTTCAGATTTGAAACTTGAATTATTAGAAAAAAAAAAGTTCAATCTTTTCAAGTGAAATTTGCTCTAGAGCTCTAATACTGCTTATTAGTTATCTAGAACCTACATAATTATAGGATGAACTTAACCAAACAAACAGACCTTAATCAACACATAACTAAATGTATGAATGTTATAATGAATGGATTATAAGAAAGAATGTTAACATTTAGTTACTATTTGTATTTTGTATTATTCTATTATATTTATATATCCTCTTATGTTAATAATTTGTTTCCAAGATTCATATTCGGGATTTGAAGGTAAATTGGTGATTCAGATTCGCAAAATGGTGGATTCAACCCAACTCTTAAAAAAAAAATCAAGAAAAACCCATAAACTTTTTTTATCACTGAGCAATTGGGAGCATGCTCACAGTTTGTTGGAAGCTATCAAACTAACCTTATCTCCAGGCAACAAGTGGACCAACTTGAGCCACACCACATCTGCATCCAATTTCGCCAGTTGCGTTAACAGTTTAACGCAGCCCTCCTTAAAAATACAAATGAAGTTTAAAAATTATGGCATAAAACTTATGTAAAAAGTTATTCGAATTTATTTTGGGATGAGAGCATTTAATTTAATTTGTATGTACTACACAGGGGTTATTAATAACTTTAACTAATAGTAAAGAGTGGGAACATAAGTTGGAGGCAATATTAATTTGTATGAAGAGGATGACAAAATCACATTTGGAAAGATATCCCCAGTAAACCTGGCTTGTGTATGAATTCTGACTACTCCATCAAATTAACGTTCACGTATGTAACATAACAACTCGAGCAAAACAAATGCAATGGATTTAAACGGTTTGAAAATAAAGTGTTCACTAAAACGAAACCAAAGTATTTAGAGCTGATTAGGCTGTAAGTACTTACAATATAAGCTTTACTGGATATAAAGAATAAAGTGTAGCAAGAGGATTAGAGTTTTAGAGTTCACAAGACCAAGGCAAACTAGTCATCTGAATACTATAAACAAACAAACAAATAAAGAACTGAATAAGCATGTTGACATTGCTCACAACGTGACTGGATAGTTATAACATGTGGTCCCTTGACTTAAAGTTAACGTAACATGGACATTTTTCCCTGGATAATTCCTAAGTTAAGTGAACATTAAGTGCACGTTAAATTAACTTGATCGTGATGGCTTCCCATTTAAAAACAAGAAAACCTTTATGTTACATTAAATTATGTGAATATTAAGTTGATCATGATCCCAGCATTAACGCCTCAGACTGCTTGGCCAACACTACAATGTAAAAGAACAAATCGGTGCATGCAGTGGGGCCAGTTATGGGTTTTCAGGAGACCTAACTAAGGAAACAAGAAGTGTTAGAGTGTCCCAAAGTACATCAGGTTAGGATTTTTTTTTAAATTTTTTACTGTGCTTTAACCTCAATACTGAATAGCAGTGACTTAAAACTATATAATCAAAGGAAACAATGAAGGAGTAAACTTTGGAAAAATCTACCAGAATTCCCTCAAGGAAAAGAGGAAATTGCATGGTGAAATATAAAATAACCCTTGAACCTAGCCATGTTAGTACAAATTTACTAAAAAAAAAGGAAAATATGAGGCCAAATGACTGTATTTAATATACAGTGAAAGAAGGATAGAAGGAAAGACCTTGCATACTTATTAGAAAAATGTAGGTCTCAAAGTTCACGCTTAAAATACAACAAACCACAAAGAGTAATTTTCAAAGCACATCAGGCCGCTTCTTCATAAGAATAGAGTAGAACATTAACTGGACTAAAGTTCTATGGTTAGAGGTAGATCATTGTTTGGATTTTGTAGTTGCTTTTTCAAACTTTGTCTTGATTATTGAATATTTTTTATATGATTATGATAAGAGATGACTGGTGTGAGTAACCTGTTTGGAAAGGAAAGGGACCAGGTGGGTATCTGGATTTAGTTATATTTTAGTGAGTAAGTTCCCTCTGTTGAAGATGAGAAACATTGTAACTATCGGGGAGGGCTCATTTTATTCTGGTGATACAGCACAAGTCAATATCTAAATTTTGTGTTTGGGAATGAAATGATACTGGATTGGCTGGGTTGGTGTGGTTGATTTCAAAATTCTAATCAGCAATTCGTTGGCTGAGTGTTCCTGTGGTGATGCCAATTATAAATGAAAACAAAGAAAAAGTATTAGTAGCTTATGATCTCTATTCTGTCAAAAGCACCACTTGTTCCCACTGACCTGTAATGGCTGTGGCTGCTGGATGCTAAGATATGGTATCACTGTTTCCAGAACATTATCAAGTTCCTTTTCTGCCAGGCCCAAATGGATCGCCACCTCCCCCAGGCCATCTAAAAGCTCTCTCTGGAGCTTGTACACCTAACACATGTATTATATAATAAGTACCCACTCTGGTTAAGAACAATGACTGGTGTATTTATTATGGTTTGAATTAGAAGTGATAGCCAGCACATTTACCTGAGTAATACTGGAGTAGGGTGACCTGGTGGTCTAGGGGTAAGGTGACAAACTTCCGTGCTGGGGGTCTGGGGTTCAATCCTCGGTCCCGGCACGGATTTATCTGATTACCAAACCCTTCCTTCACCTCTGACAAGATGTGTATTAATCACAACTTGTGAATGTGAGGAATGCCAGGCCTCCACCGTGGTTCGGATTCCACGTTAAACTGTAGGTCCTCCATTTCATCTCACAATCACCCTACCATTGCACATTAGCGTAAGTGCGTATAACCCGAACGGGTAGTAAGACGCGGTGCTAATAACGAATAACGAATACTGGAGTAGAATTTGTTTAGATAAAACACTAATAAATTCTTTAAAAATGTGTTTCTATTTAGAATCACATTTTTAAATAATTTTTACAACCACTGGTGAATGTGAAGACGCTTCTTATGGTAGTGAAAGATCACCTTTAAAGATGTATTTCTATGATTTAAGTGTTTTAACTAAACAATTTCTATTCCGGTATCACTAGGGAAGTGTGCCGCAGCTAATTTAAACCACAATACAACCCAATGCTCTATTTAAAATAACTTGGATATACTTCTTATACATTTTATCTTCCTCATCTCGGCCTAGTTACAGCTTGATTTTCATAGGAAGCCTTTTATTTGAAAACAGGAAACTAATGTTGCCACATGGCGGGAAAAAATATTACAATTAGATTTAGATTCTTAGGCCGTTTGATTAATACAATAAAGATAAATTATACAGTAATTCATAATGAAGTGTTATTGGAAACTTATGATAACTTTTTAGATGAACTTTATAACTAATCAATCAAATAAGAACGTATTTCCAAAATGCCAAATTATAGTGACTTTCAATCAATGGTAGTGGTCAAAAGTAGGCTTTGTGTAAAAATCAAGGTTTAATATAAAATTTCAAATATAGACTGGATGGGAAGTAAGATGCAAAGTATGGAATATTTCCTTTTCTCCATCATATTTTATTACCCGTCCAAACTATTTACATAATCCAGTTAGGGAAAACCATCCTTAGTGGCCTATACCAGGCTGGAATTCTTTCCTCAATCTCCAAATTACTGGAAAACCAGACTAGATGAGAATTACATCTATTCCGGGTGCCAACAGTAGAGGATGATAGCTTAAACTTCTAGCAAATATGAGTCACTGATTATTAAACATTATTTTATCACTTTACCTCTAACTTTTCTATATTTTAGTCACATTATACTGACGTCTTTAAAAAATGTCTAGCTTTAAAATGGCCAGAAAGCAGGTACCTGCGTAAATCTGTAGGCAGATCCTATGTCCTTCTTCCTGCTTGTCGGGGCTGTGTCTATAAGGAACTTGCAGAGCGACGGCAGCACAACACTATCAACATATCAACTTCTTGTTAATTTAATAAACTTTACAGAGGCATAAAATAACTGCACCAGATTAAGCAGTTCGCCATGTGATTATTATGTTTAGCTCTGACTTGGGAGTTGTGGTTTTAATCATCTATTAGAGTTAATAATTGTAGAAACCAACTCTCCAATTGAGTTAAGGATGGAATCTTCGAAAGCTTGTTTGTGATTCAAGGGTTCAAGATTTAAAAAAATCAAGTTTTGTAATAAATTTGTTTCATAACTCTTATTCTGCTTATTGATGATTAGACTTCTGACAGTTAAATAATTACTTAACTAAATGTTGCCATATTATGTTTGTCCCTTTTATATGTTTCTATCCACCTTTCCTATACCTTCTTCCAAATATAATTCAATTACCTCATAAAGCGAAAAGATGTTTTCCTTAAAGAGATATTACTCAGATATATTATATGTTCGCATCCAATGTCCATTTCCTGTGTTTGTCCTTTATGTTATTCCTTTTACATGTACCTATCTAAGTGTCCTATCACTCTTTACAAATGTCACTTTTCTCTCTTTCGTGTTTTTTGTTTCCTCTTTTAGGAAGTTGCGTTGTGCATTTCATGCTCCCTCCTAATTAGTTTCAATAGAATGAAACCTAGGTTGGGCAGCAAATACCTCTTTGTCCAATGGCAACTTCATGGTAGGTGTGAATTGTGTTCTTATCATTGTAAAAAGTATATTGTCTTTATTCCTTTTATATGTTTTTATCCACCTTTCCTGTACTTTCTTCCAAATACATTAACTAAATGTTTGAAGATTATAATGATTGCATTATAATAATACAAATTAATAGTTGGTTACTTCTTTTTTTTCTCTAGAGTATCTTAAGAATTAATTGGAACCAATACAGAATCATACCAGTGCAGAAGAGTTAACATAATGGGTTTAACATGTTTTCTAAGATTCTGAATTATAGTGTGTAGATAAAATGATTCAGACTAAAAAAAAAGTGGAGACAACCCATCTTTAATTATGATGATTCATAAAATATAAAAATAATCTAGGTATCTTAATATTTTATCAACACCACACAAACAACTTTTTGAAACAGATCTTTTTTACTTGTTAGAGTTCATCAATAAAAGGTTTCTCTGTTGCAATGTCTCCCCCACCTGAGCGTGCGAGTGCGTATAAAGTCTCTGGCAAGCTGCGCAAGCACACACAGAAGTTCAAAGCTCCTCTTGACAATCAAAGGGTCTGAACCCGGGTCGAATCTCCCAACCAGTGGGGACCACACCAGGTGTACTATGGGTAACAGCTGGTCCTGACACACTGCCAACACCTGAACACCTTCTGTGAGAATTGAGATAACTAGTAGCTGAAGGTTACGGTCGTGGCTCGGCAGGAAGTGGAGCACACTAGAAGCAGAGACCACAAACACTGTGATAACTAAAGATACTGCTCAATTCCTCACAAGTCAGAGACCTTAGCTCAGTCAGTAGCATGTCAGCCTTTATTTTTATTTGCAGTATTTAATGTGCACTTTCAGAACTGAATAATTATATCATTATAAACTTACAAACTAAGCTAATCCTAGAACAGATTTAATATTCAATCTCTCCGACATTAAGGGGCGAGGGGAATGTCATTCATGCAAACGGTATAAATTCTAACCTGTTAAATGATCAGAAAACAGGTAATTACTAATTTACTCTCTGTGTAATCTACTACTCAGAAGGACCACTTCCTCACACAATAGGCTATACCAACCTTATTAATACAGAGTGTCCCCTACCTGCATGTCCAGACTATTCAAACATTAAGATAATGATTTAACTTTGGCTATTTTTTATTTATAAAGTTTTAAATCATACAAGAATTTTTATAAAATAATTTTACATTTTTGTTTCATATTACCAATAGTAAAAAAAAGATCCATAACAAATAAATGAAACCATTTTGTATATATAAACATAATTTTATACTTTTATTATTACATCACATGCATTTAATAAATCAAAACAAAGTTATAGCTAGCTACTCATAATCTGGGTATGGGAATCAAAACCGGCTTTATGTGCCAATGATATATCACTGAGCCATCCTAGTTTGTCCCCTTTCCAGGGTCACTTTAAAGTTGTATAAAGGATAATTGTGATAACTGGTGGAAGTAATATTAGCTATGCCTTGATGCATTTAAAAGCAAAACCCCTAAATAATTAAATATACTATTTTATTCATCTTTATATTATTTTATATTTTTTTGTAGTTTATAGGAAAATAACTAATGTGATCCCCCTAATAACTTTCGAACTAATTTGTAGCTCTTGTCAAAGTTAGAAACACACATAGGTATTTACTAAGCCACCCATAAGTTTGGTTTTTGATCCTCCTATAATTGAATTTTTGGAAGACAAGAATGTTAAAAGTAAATTAATGAACAATGTTGGTAAGTTTGAGACTATGGAAGTATCACTAGATGGTTTTAACTAGTACACTATATAATAAAATAGTATTGGTGAAAGCTATCAATTAATTTGCTATACTATTTCGACAAAACTTGTTATAACATAGTACTTACTTAGTACATTATTAATAATTTTTTTATTTTTTACACCAAATCAAAGGCATTTGCAATCCTGGAATTTGTTAAAATATCAATTTTTACAGATGTGATCTAATTTCGACAAAACTAGGTAAATACACATTTGCATAGAAAATAAATAAGTTAAATTATTTTGATTTGGCTTCTTTGGCTAACTTTAATCATATCTAGTGTGTCTAAAATGGCTAACGGTTTTGGATTTTTTTTTATTTTTCGATTTTAACAAAATTAGTTTTAAATGAAGTACTCCTTTGGGAAATGATTTATTAAAGATTATTTTGTCCCCAAGACCAATTTTTAACCAAATAAAAAGTACAACTGGACTTCCAGACTAGTTGACTCCTAAAGCTAGAAACATCTAAGGGAAATGAATGAATAATTATGACATATTGTGTATACAAAGTATGTATGGTTTTGAATTTTTACTTATTTTAAGTAGAGGACCTATATAATACAAAGCAATTTCCGTAATTTCAAGTACTAATAAAGTGTTTGTGAGTTATCTCACTATGCTCTTATTTGAATATGCATTCCCTTCTTAATACTATTTTCATTTCAAAGTCTATGACTTCATCAGTATAATTAAGATTGTCAACTATGTCTGTGGACATTTATAAACCTAATTCTATCTTATTGTAATTTAGTGATTTCATTGAATTAAAAAGAAAATGACCTGGTTCAATGGCAGAATGGTCTAAGGTGTCACTCTCGTGTTAGAGTGGCTTGCTAATGACAGGGAGATTGGGGTTTGAATCTTGTTGCGTGTATTGAGGGTGGTTTTTCCTAAATTGTTCCTTCCTCATCCCTATTCCATTAGAGCAGTGGTTCCCAAACTTTTTGAATTGTGGATCACTTTTCTGGGGATAAATTCATCAGGGAGCACTATTGTTGCCCTGATGCCAAAGGTACGTATTTGTATATTTTTTTTTCTGATTTTACCTAACTGCATTTTTAAGTTGTTAGTCGATATTTTATCGTATAGCAAAAACACACAATTTTTTCGAGATCTAAATAGCTTAAAATTTAATCCAAACTTAATTTTAACAATTTAAAGTATTTGAAAAATGAAACTTTGAATAGTGTTTTCTCAAAACATCAATTTTGCACAAATGTATCCTTGACATAAGGGCGACAATATTTTCACCTGACACCTACATAGGTAGGCCTACAAAATCAAATGACAAAAGTATTCACGATGGAAACGAATTTTTAATCATTTGGGCATGTTAACATCAAGAGTTATTTCAATAAGGAACTTACTTAATGACATAAACGAAAAACAGTAACAAAAAACATTAAGTTAAGCAATGCATTTGATGACATATCCAAAGCAGATATTGTAAATATTGAGGCGGGATCTGTATTTTGTCTTAGTAGCCAAATAGGCAGAGAGTTCCAATTCACATAAGTAAGTTACGGCAAAGAGCAGAAGGGTGATTTTCGCTTTATCTAAAAAGAATTTCAAATTCGTCTCTTAGGCGTCACAAAAATTATGATGACTTCTTAATTGCAAAATTCTCTTTTATCACAGAATCTGATGTCAAATCAATCAAGCGCTCATAGTGACGAGATTAACTGTCACCGTCGAATCTCTCTGACTGGTTTAGTCACGTGCAATCTGTGTGCTTCACCGACGTTCTAGATGTTTTGCATGATTCCCAGAAGGTGTGGGCGGGCAAAGCTGACTGAGGGGATGCATGACATGCACTTAAGCTTATTAATATTTGTAATCTACACTGCTTCACAGCATGATGCAGGAGCTAAATAATTTCTACCCAATACTACCCAATAGACACAGTTAATTTCATGGCCATACAAATTCACAGTTTTAAGAGATTGACAAATTTAATTTTTTTTTTCTTTCCAATATCTTGGCGAAGCATTTGGAGATGCTTTGCGGAACCTCTGTATTAGAGTATTATCATATATGCGTATAACCTGAGCAGGTAGTAAGGCATGGTAGCATTTTTAAATTTAATTTTACCAAATTATTCATAAAATATACAAGTTTGAAATATTTAAATTAAAGTCGTTTAATCCCCACCAATTTAGTGGGATGTGGTGACACAAAGAAAACAAAATCTATCGAATTTTTTTCTGCCCATTTAGATTAATTAATTAATTAATTTTTTGTACAAATATGTATTAGAATTGATAAATTAGCTCATCAAAATGTGCGAATTTTAATATAACTTACACATAAAGAATTTGGTGATTAAATATTAAAAATTTATTTTGAGGTTTTCTAAGCACAATTTTTAAAACAAAAATTTGAAATCAGTTTATGTCCTGCTTATGGAGCCTGGAACACCGTATTAATTGTGTTTCATGTGTTTTATATGCGTCTCTTTATATGAAAAAGAAATATTCCCGAAAATTCAAAACAATGTGTAACTGTAAAAGTGTAAGAAGAAATGAAGAGAGAAGTGTGTTTGTTTTTATCTAGGCCTGACCTAGCTATCCTTTCAAGTTGGCTTCCTTCCCTATCACTTACTTTACATTATTGTACAGCGTTTCTACACTGTCTTGTAATACATTTCCAAGCCATTAAGCAATGATTCATTTTGTTGGTATTAATACATCTAATAGACTCAACTGCAAATTATATTTGAGTTTTATTTGAAGCTTTTCCCATTCATTCTCTACAAATGCTGGCAAAGATGTACTTAAATAGTTGAGTGAAGTGTAAAAATAAAGCTTGTAAACCTGTCAAGAAAAGTGTCTAATGAGAAAAAGGAAAGTTGATTCAACTATTATGAAGACATCCGAGTTTCATAAGTTCAGCTCGACCATGTTGCTAAGTGGTGTCAAATGCTTTTAAACTAGGCTTATGAATAAATTATGCTTGATAATTTTGTACAGGTTTTGTATGCGCCTGTAAAACTAATATTACTTAAAATAACGGCGCTAGTTTATTGTAATTTTTCAAAACTAATAGCCAAGGTAGACAATATATTCTATTTACTAATTTATCTTATATACATGTTTAATCAAACAAATGTAAAAGAAAAAAAATTTATAATAAGATTAGGTAATTTATTTTTTGTGTCTTAAAGACCAAAATAATATAAATAAATATGATCTGAGGGAAAAAAATTAAAGATGTTTATTATTTTGAGCAAACGAACTGTGCACAGTGCCCAAACATAGTGTTATGCAAGCAAGATTTGAACTATGTACAGTTATAAAATTTAATATTTATTTTGTTTTATATAAATACTAAGAAACTCTACATTCAACAAATATTTATTTAAAATTCATATTTTTAAAAATGACTTTTTTTATATCATAGTGAATTTTCCTATTTTTCTCATTTATTTTTGACTTCCCCCTTAATTCATCATAGTGTCAGTCTGTCTGCTGAACTAATGGTAGTAGACTCAATTATCAGCATATCCTGAAAATTAATAAGTGGTGAAATTGGGAGTTCTCCCTTCATGTAAATAAATCAAAGGGTCTGGGAATGAGTATTATAACTATTAGATGTTTATTAAGTTAGTTTGTAGGTCATGTTCAGATATGATTAGTTAGTTCAGATAGTCACAGTCATAGTCATCATCATCATCATCATCATCAGACGTTTCCGACTCTGCGGGTCGTTTGGCACATTCTCTATCATTCAGATACTGCACCTCATATTATATACCACAATAAAAAACCTTGTTTTGTATATCCAGTATGTTCGACTAATGTTTTTAAAAAAATTAACAAAAAATTAGTTTATTAGTGCTTAAGAATGCATTAGGATTCAAACCAAAGCCTCTCAAATTGTTATGCGGCGAGTCAGCCGGCCTCTAGTTGACCATCACTAAACAAAGGCTATCTATCATACAAATGATACCAGTAGTGCTCTCTAGACGCGGGTGGAGAACTAACGAGACCGCCCCTTTCCCTAACACAGACTATTGAAAAGTGCCACCAGACTATTTCACTACTCCCCCACAAGAATGCGGGATGCCAGAAAAAATGTGCAAATTTCTAAAGACAAAACATGCCAGAATCACACTTAAAGGTGTATGTATAAAATAACATTAAGTGAATTTTATATACAGTAGATATAAGAGCATGAAAATTGAATAAACATGTATAGTATGGATAAGGACATAAAAAGGGTAAAAAGTGAGATGGGATGCTACCCATGCATAGACTAATAATTTTTTTATGTAGATTTAAGAAATTTATTTGTTTGAGCAAAATAAAGCAGAGAGAAAAAAAAGAAAGAAAGCTAAGTGAAGTCTTCTTATTTCTCAAGATCGAGCTGTCTCCTCACTCCCACCTCCTTGCGCTCAGAGCAATCCAGGTTGCCAACACTCTCCCTGCGCTCAGAACTATCTGGGCTGCCAACAACTCCCTTGCGCTCAGAACTATTCGAGCTGCCAGTCTCTCCTACAATTCCAAGCAATAACCTTTCATTCAGCCATCTTACCCCATACAACTTCTCCCCTCATCTGCTAATTTTCCTCCTTATTTCTCACTCCCCGCTTACATGAGTCAACCTGCTCACGTTCAGACCAACTATTACTGCAGCAAGGGCAGCCAGGGATAAAAGCTCTGCGCAATGCAATATGCCCCTTCAAGAAACTTTGGGACCCCTTCTTCACACCCCGCTCCCCAGGCCTCATCATCCCCAGCGTTATGACACACAATATAGTTCCTACAACCTATCAATTACAATCCCTACCTCCTCTCTCTCTACCATATAAAGATGCAGAATATAAAGGTCTCACCTCCTCTGATCCCCAAAAAACTCACATCCGGTGCTTAAAGGACCCTAAACTACAAACCAAACTCCTCTCCTTGGGCTTCAACACTAATCCCCCTTTCACTCCCCTCCTACCAGTCAGACAACACTTTTTGTTCCACCGAGCCGGCCTCCTCCCTTACCAAAACCGTTCCTATGGGATTTGTCACTGTGCATACTGTAAGGAGAAAATTCTCCCAGAAGTATGGAAACATGCCTCCTCCAATGATCCCCTATTAAGTGGGTATACGACAGACAGAGCACAACAAGTTTAAGAATGTCCGGGAGCTATACAAAACTAAGCCAGTAACGTCAGATTGATATGACATGTTTAACAATACATAATTTATATAGGATTCTTGAAAAGATCAGATGGAAGAAACAAGGTGACAAAAGAAGAAGTCCTAAGAAGAGTGGGTGAAAAGAGAAACCATTTTGGATGTGATTCTTTAATACAAACCAAACTGTATCGGACACAACCTTAGAAGGATCTACCTTCTGCATGATGACATTGAAGAAAAGGATGAGTGGAAGAGAAGCTTAGGAAGGAGGAAGATTCAAATATTTGATGACTTAAAGGAAAAAATAAAATTCTGGTAGCTCAAAGAGGAAACAGAGGACAGGGTGCATTGGCGATCTAAGTTCATTGACAAAAAAAATGGGCCTGTTATAAGATGATGATGATAGTAATAATAATAATAATAATAATAATAATAATAATAATAATAATAATAATAATAATAATAATAATAATAATAATAATAATAATAATAATAATAATAATATATAGTAGTAGTAGTAGTAGTAGTAGTAGTAGTAGTAGTAGTAGTAGTAGTAGTAGTAGTAGTAGTGATAGTGATAGTAGTAGTAGTAGTAATAATATAATAATAATAATAATAATAATAATAATAATAATAATAATAATAATAATAATAATAATAATAATAATAATAATAATAATTAATAAATCAATCTTTATTTAGGATTTAAAAGAAAATAACATAATAGATTTTTGATACAATCCCGAAGTACCTAAAGGTACATCTTGAGGTCTTGCAGTTAGATAATACAAAAAAATAATTTTGTGACATAAAAAATTATAATAATAAAAATATTAAAAAAAAAAAGTTTTACACATATCATAACATTTCTTCTCAAAAATATTGTTTGAAGCATGCCTTGAAGTATCCAGTCTTTAATTTTACTTTTTGCTATGTTTACATTAGGGATTTCTCGGAGTGTTGGTGGTAGCAAATTAAACAATTTGGGGATGGTACATCTCAGTTCCTGTTTACCATAATAATTATTGTATTTTCCGATTGTATACACTTCTTTGTTAGAAATTGAGCGGGTGTTAAGGGAATTGGTTTTTATTTGCTTGTATTTATCGGAATGGTAATATCCTATAAGGAGGCTGTACTCATATAATTGGTTAAGAAGTAGAATTTTATGTTGAATGTATGTCTGTTTGTTAGCATTTTTGGTACCAAATATAATTTTCAGAATCTTTTCTTGTAAATGTGAAATTTTGACTGTGTAACATTCTGTCGTTCCTCCCCAGATGGATATGCCATAAGATATTATTGATTGAACTAATGATTTATATATTATTACTATCGTTTTGATATCCAAGTACATTCTAAGATGGTAAAAAACATATGTCAATCCTTTTAGCTTGTTCTCAAGTTTTTGTATGTGCCTGTCCCATTTATGATGTTTGTCAATTATTAGTTCAAGGTAAATATGACTGTCTGTTGCGTCCAGTTTTTCGATACAGTCACAACATGTTTGTGTCCGGTTATGTAAACAATTATAACTGTGATGCGTAATAGTGACTCTTGTATGGTGCATTTTAGGAGAACAGATATGTATAACTTTAGTTTTATTTGCATTTATTACTAGACGATGATCGTGAGTCCATATTTGTATCTTGTTGTAGTCTTGTTGCAGGTTGTGTTCTGCTATTTGGAGGTTTTCGTGAATAGTCAGTATTGCGGTGTCGTCTGCGTATAGGTAGATGTGTAGTAGTAGTAGTAGTAGTAGTAGTAATAATAATAATAATAATAATAATAATAATAATAATAATAATAATAATAATAATAATAATGATGATGATGATGATGATGATGATGATGATGATGATTATGATGATGATGATGATGATGGTGATGATTATTATTATGATGATGATGATGATGATGATGATAATAATAATAATAATAATATTTAATTATTTGGGTTAGTTTTAATCCAATTCCCCAGCAATCTCCTAGAGGCATAATACATAGAAAACAAGCCTAAATGTGACCTTTAGGGAACCAACCCTGAACTACCAGATAAGTCCTATCAGTAGAATTAACTTTGACAGTTACTGGCAGAGTTGGCTCTGCCAAAGACACCTACTGTCTAAGGAGTCTCACCTCTTGAGAATATTTGCTGCCAACACGATGTGAGGAGGGTCCGGCTCTTTCATCGGCTCATCTTCCCCTAGGTCTACAGACTCAACAGGAGCGGCATTCAGGTCTTGGGACATCTCATGGTCGTCTGTCGAGGTGACCTGGGCACACCAACAGAAATACCCTTAGGAACTCTTAGTTTCAAGATTAGAAAAAAATTAGCATATTTTGACTATTGTTATATATATTTATTATTATTATTATTATTATTATTATTATTATTATTATTATTATTATTATTATATTTTATTCATCATTAACTGTTTTCAGCTTGTGACCGGTCTATTTAGTAAAAAGTCTTCATCTTCCTCTATCCTTACACCATTCCCTGGAATGGCTTCCATTCTTCTCCTCTCACTTGAACACTTTCTACTATCTGCTCCTCCCATATCTTTCTTGGCCTCCCTTGTGGTTTTTTACCTACATACTTCATTTCAATCATTTTCTTTGTCATCCTTCCTTCTTCAACCTCATTACATGCCCATACCATCTCAGTCTTGCTTTCTCTACTATCTCATGAACTTCCTGTACCCCCACTCTTTCCCGGATAGTTTCATTCCGAATTTTGTTTCACCTCGTGACAGCTAGCATGCTCTTCATAAACTTAATTCCCATGGCCTCCACATTCCTAATCTTTCTTATATTCAATGTCCATATTTCTGCTGCATGTGTGACAGTGGGTAAAAAGTACATAATGTACAACACTTCAAGGGCACTTCTCTTCCTAATAGCAGGTTTCCTAAACTCCTATAGAACAACTCCCACCGCTGCCCTCTTCTAACAAATAATAGTGGTGCCCTTACTTCACTCCATTGTTTATTTGGAACCACTCCATATTCCCTTTCTCATTACAACGCCTCTTTCCACTTAGGCCTCCTCCAGCACTTTCCAAAGCGTATAACCCAAACGGGTAGTAAGGCGATGTAAGAAATAAATAAATAATAATAATAATAATAATAATAATAATAATAATAATAATAATAATAATAATAATAATAATAATAATAATAATAATAATAATAATAATAATAATAATAATAATAATAATAATAATAACAACAATAACAACACTTTCTAAACTTTATTTCTATCCGAGGCCTTCTCCAAATTTATAAATACCATTACCAAGTCTTTCCAAAATTTATACCTTCTTTCCATCAGATGTCGTATGGCAAAGATCAAGTCTATTGCAGACCTCTGTTCCCTAAATATGTAAATCCGTGCAGTTCCTCTTTCCGCATTCCTGGAATACTAACAGGGTAGTGATGTGTAATACAAGGCACCTACCTAGTGGGATGCGGTTAGCCTCTCTTAGTCAATATTTATCTCACCACCAAGTGGTGTATCTCAGAATCTGAGTAACCTGGTGGAGGTTGGGTTGAACCTCAACAGAAATCAGGACAGGTGCCAAAAAGAGACAGGAGACTGGTCAGGGCCAAAACCAACAAGCTTGAAACAGGGTCTGGCCAGTTTTTTTTAAGCATCACAGGTTTCTAGTTGTTAGGGTTATACGCTTAAGTACTAATTACACCAATGGTTTTAGGGATTATGAAGGTTTTATGTAGAGGAAGTGTATCCGGATTTGCATGGAAGGAGAGTGAAAAACCATTTTGGAAAAACCGCCCTCAGTACACCCAATTGAGATTCGAACTTCGATATCCCCGTCATCAGCAGTCTAGCCTACTACAAGCGTAACACTTTAGATCATGCGGCCACCGAAGCTGGTGCCTGGCCAGTTGACTCACAGCTTGGTGAGCTGGGAGTGTGAGGGTTGGGGAAGATGAGCTAAGTCATCATCAGTACCCATACTCTCAGTTAAGGAAGGTTACCACAAAGATAAGGTCTACCTGAAGACCTATAAGTGGTACTAAGGTGTAGACCACAACAGGCTTATTAAGTCGATGGCAGAAACAAACCAAACTACTTGAGAAAATAAAGTCAAATGCCAGATCGAATTAAATTTTATTATTTTATCAAAATGTTTGTGGTCTTCGAACAAAAGCTATATAATTGTTTATTAATGTTTGTATGAATGAATTCTCTACTATTTGTTTAGTTGAAACTTGGCTTTCTAGTGATTGTGTTAATGAAAATTACTTTCCCCTAACTATAATGTTTATAGATCTGATAGGTTATGTGATGAAGCTACTGTCTCAAGGGAGGTGGTGTTCCTATTACTATTATTGACTATCTTTGTTGTGGTCAGAAGAACTGATCTTGAAAATAATATGGAATGTGTCTGGATTGAAATCCCAACCCTTAACAACCAAAAGCTTTTGAATGGGAACTTATATCTTGCTCCCAAACAAATAGTCAAAATATCTTGTAATTACTTCACATTTCTTGAAGGTGCACTTCACCAACTACCCTTTCCAATATTATTTTTAGGTGATTTTAACTGCCCTAAAATTGATTGGAAATATCATGCTTAAAATATATGTTCATTTTTACATTGAATTAAAAGCTACTCGGCTTCTTGTATCGACTAATATAATAGGATTAGAACAATTTAACGGAACTGATAATAATGACATTGACCCCCTGAACCTTGTTTTCGTTCATTTCCACCACCCCTTGGTAACACGCTCTCTCAATCAATAATAAATATTATTATATCTCATCCGCCTTTACTGATTACAATAGTTGAACCCATTGCTGCTAAAAATTATTCTACCCCCACCACATATATTGATTATGCACATGGTGATTACATTCATCTTTACAATAATTTAGCCACAACTGATTAGTCTTATGTTTATTCGACAATTGATGTTAACTTGGCCACAGATAATTTCACCATATTATTCCAAAGGAACAAAAAGCATATTCCTCAAATTTTCAAATTGATTATCGTCTAGTCTTAAATACTATATTAGGGGAAAAATTAATTTTTCCAAAAAATTAAAAAACAACTAATAATAATGAATTCTAATCATATTTTTCACAGTTTCGTAGAATAGTTAAAACAACTTTAACTAAAGATAGAGCCATTTTGATGAACTCAATTGAAAATAACATCAAAATAAAATCAAAATTTTTTGGAAAATTGTTAAAAATATTTGTGTAGATAAAGTATCCCCATCAAAGCTAGAAATGAATGGCAAGATTATAACGGATCCTTTATTATTCGCAAATGAGTTTGGGACCTACTTTCATTGTGTGTATACTACAGCCTTACCTGTCTTTCCTGTCCCTTTATTGAAACTAGCATGTCCTTGTATCCATGCCACATTACACCTGTAGATGTTGCTAATGCTATTAACAAGTTGAGTTCATCTAGATGTGCCAGGACAGACAGAACTCCTAGCTTTATTGTTTAAGGCTGTGTCAAAATTCTCAGTACATTTTCCCATATTTTTACATTCGCCTGTCAAATTGAACTTTTCCCCTAGTATAGAAAAAATTTGTTGTAATATCTATTTATGAAAAAATTGAGGGGGGGAGGGGGGGGCAAAAACAAATGAAGGGAAAAGTCCAATTTTAACTCAAAGGGAGCTAGTGCTGTCTTATGTTAGACGATAATAAGACCTTTATAATGTACTTGAGATTACAGTTATAAGAGGTTTCTGTCATATTTAAATTGATTTAAAAGAAAAGGGTATTTGCTGAGGTCCTTATTGGGTTTGAGATATAAAAGTTGTTGTCCAAGAAAATGTGTGTAATGTGACTTTACCGCCCCTTTCCCCTGTGTCCTTCAATGTTTGTAGTTATAGATCCATTTCTTTCTTAAATACTTTCTCTAGAGTCTAGAGCAGAGGTTCCCAATTTTTTTTTGCCACGGAACCCTAATCGATCATACTTTTTTTGGCGGAACCCCATTTTGATAATAACAAAAGTGATTGTACCTTGTAGTGTAGTTTGAATCTTTTCATGTTTGACATGAAAAGAAAGAATAATTATAAATAAAAAATAATTATTATAAGTATTATAAAACATTTATCGTACAAAAAAAAGTAACTATTTAATGTGAAGAATGAAATTTTTTCACATATTTACTTATAATAGCACTAAAATTAGGCTTAATGTCTGACAATTGAACGCGAAGATCTGAACTCGGAACCCCTTTGACCCTTCCATGGAACCCCAGGGTTCCGCGGAACACCTTTTGGGAAACGCTGGTCTAGAGTATATGAGAAAATAATACACGAGCACACTTTTCATCACCCAAAGAAAAAACTTAGAAAATCAATATCGCTTTAAAAAAAATTAATCTACTTTCAAGAATTTAGTAGAATTTACTGTGTATGTTGCCCCTTAAGTCTCTACTCAAGGCCAGGTTGATGCTATTTATCTTGACAAAAGTAAGCCTTATGACTTATGACAGCATTGTATTACTCTCTCGAAATTTTGTAATTTTGGCCTATCTCACTCATATGTAAATTGGTTTAGCAGTTATTTGCATCAACTTCAACACATTTTTAGCCCCCAGGGTTTTAATTTATGTCCTCTTCTCTTTAATTTGTTTATTGATGATATTATTGTAAATATTTAAACTCATCAAGTTATTTTACTCTTTGTGGATGATGTAAAAACTATTTAAAATTATAAAATCAATTGCAGATTGTAGAAATTAAGAAAAACAAACATAAATGGTGCTTTGCAAGGGTCTTTTGAGAATTGAATGTCTATTAATACATCAAAGACCTAATCTATATCTTTTATTAAGAAAACTAATCCTATATTTTATAAATATAAATTGGTCAACAATAACAAAGGTAGCACCCTTTATATTAATGATCTTGGTGTTCTCCTGGACAACAAACTCTACTTTCCCTATCATGTTGACCATATAATATCTCAATCATTTAAATTACTTGGACTTATTAAATTTATTATCGCTTAATTTAAGAAAGTTGACTGTATTTTATGTCTTGCCTTGGTTAGATCTAAGCTTTAATATGCGAGCATTGCTTGGAATTCCATTACCTTAACTGACTCTTAGATTGAAAAATGTTTAACGTAAATTTGTGGCTGCTTGCTATGATAAATTCTTTACTAAAAGGATTTATTATGATTATGACAGAATTCGAAACCTCTTAGGAGAGGCTTATGTTCAAGACAGACCCAGCCAGCGGAAGGAAACTGTGCATGATGATGATGATGATGATGATGATGATGATGATGATGATGATAATCATTATGATGATAATCAATATGATTTTCTTATCTTTTAATAACTATAACTGTATGACAAAACTAATGTAAAGTATAGTGTTAGTGACCCATTTTGTGATTGTAGTACGCTTACCCACCTCTAACTGGAATGTGTAAAAAGGGGGTGAGGGGGTGCACTCGGTTACCAAGAGAGTTGTCTTGTGAGCATGTTTGAGACTGGTTGTATTGGGGTAAAGCCATGGACACAGAAAACAAGTATCATGTGTAAATTTTGTGTATATATAGATGTGAAATAGTTGAACTAATGTTGTATCCTTAGGTGTGAATATATAAATATTATTATTATTACTACCCGTTCGGGTTATACGCTTAAGTACTAATTACTCTAATGGATTAGGAATTGGGAGGGTTGAATTTAGAGGAAGTGAACCCGCATTTGCGTGGAGGAGAGTGGAAAACCATTTAGGAAAAACCACCCCCAGTTCACCCGACCGAGATTCGAACCTCGATCTCCCCGTCCTCGGCGTCGAGCTCAACACGACTAGCGCGTTAGCCAACTACGTCACCGAGGCGGTTATATATAAATAAAATTTGTAAATAATAAAACAGGCAACACTAACAACAAAATCTCAGACCATTATTTTACCACATAAATAAACCAATTTTAATAAAATATGTTTACATTAAATTAGAAATTTTATTTTATAAAGCAATTAAAGAATTAATACAAATAAAATCAGAATTTAAAAAGAAATCATACCAAAATGGGTAGATTAAATTATTTTACTCAACATGTTTTCTAAGATTTGGATCCAATATTCATAGTTAGGTAAAATGAAGATTTTAATGTATGTATATTTAACACATAACAATTTCAAACCAGTGTCAAGAATTTACATGGAAAACAGGAGGAACACATTTTTTAACTTATGTTGACAAGATAGTTGTATAACTTGGATAAAACAGGGTTCCTAGCCCCTAGGATGGAACCAGGGCCCCTTAGTGTAGTTAAGCTCTACCTGCAAATCCTGACAGCGGTGGTACTCTAGCAGCCCTTCCACTACTGAGGGGTGTCCAGAACATGAAGCATTATCTCTGGGAGAAGAGGTGTGTCCATCAGGGGTGCGATACCATCTCCTGAGGGCACAGATGCTGGCATAGAACACTCGCAGGAACGCAGTTGTGTTACGACCACTTCTTAAGTTGAAGTTTACCAACAATACCTGGTACAAGTGTGAGTTATTTAAGTTATTACAACCCTCTAGTGCCAGCATTATCATCTTAATAAAGATTGTGAAACAAAATAAGGGTGAATTTAAATTGAATGCACTTTCCATGTCTTTGTCTCTCTCTCTCTCTCTTTGAGAGACTGCTGCACTCGCGTAGTGCGCACTGGGTGGCAATAACAGAATGAATTCAGACGGTGGTGTATTGTTTGTGACATATTGCAATATAACCACGGCTAAGTTGCAAACAGGTTGATCTGCCCCGGTAAATCAAGATTCTACTGTAGTTAAAATTTTCAAAGCTTTGCACACATCCTTTTTCTCAACAATTTCTAGGGTTGTGTTAATTATTTATCAGCCTCGAATTTGTTTAAAAAACAAAAACTGAGTTTGATACCAACAAAGTAATCAGAAATAAAAATATTTAAAGCTCATGAATACTTAAATTTTTGATGATTTTCCAGATAATAAACAGTTTTTAAAGAGATTACATTCATCATGAAATAGTGCCTGCTGAGACTTAGAAAGTTAACACTATTCTTACGAATGGCTACAAATTTTCTAATTTCTTCCACTAGAACACAAAAACTTCTCAGTTCTCCCCAAAGATATTTTTTCAAACAGTCCCCTAGCTTCTACAACCTTCTAGTATACCCAACACTGAAAGACCCCAATAAAACTTTTGCAGCAGTTTATACAACAAAAGGGTCATACCCATATCTGAAACAAGGATGCAATACTTGCAATATCCACTCACCTTTAATGGCGAAAACACAAAGAAACAAAACCACATCTAAGGTTACTTTGGCTAACATACAATGTAAATGTTTCTAAGACTGTCTTAGTACATAAAAAAAATACTAGGTGGCAGCACTTCCCATAGTATAACTAAACTATTATTTTGCAAATACTTCAACACACTCTACCATCTGTGGTACCTATCAAAATGGCCTCCTCAAAATAAATTTTGCTTGGCGATCGCAACAAAGAATCAATATTATTAGATAATTCCGGTTCAGAACTTGAAGAGTATTATTTCTAGCTTTTGAAACAATATGTGTACAAATCTTTTAATTTTTGTTTTTGTCTAATATATATGAAAAAAAAAAAGTTTTATGTACAAAAACTACTACACAAAGTTTTTTTGTGTTTCTTCTTTAAAACTAAACAAAGTCCATACAAAATCTGAAAGATCATAAATAACTATAATAAACACACACACAAAAAAAGTATTATATTTCAAAAAATATTCTCACAGCAACAATTCAAAATATCATAAATTTGGCCGGTATCTGGGGGACAATTCACCATGTAATTTCATGCTGGTGTGAAATGTGTTAAAATTAAACAAGCCTAGTTCATATATTTAAATATAAAGTAAATTTACTATCTTTGAAAATAAATAGCAATATTTTTTAAAAATAAAATATATCTACTGCCTGTTTCCCAAACAACAAGTAAAAAATGAGTTACCCATTACTAAACACACAGTAGAGCATAGAAATAGCCATATACAACCAACAGCCAGACAAATGGAGTAAACAATGAGTCATCTCTCCACATACTTACAAAACAGCACAGAAATAGACTCCACAACCAACATCAGACAAATGGAGTAAACAATGAGTCATCTCTCCACTTACAAAACAGCACAGAAATAGACTCCACAACCAACATCCAGACAAATGGAGTAAACAATGAGTCATCTCTCCACATACTTACAAAACAGCACAGAAATAGACTCCACAACCAACAGCCAGACAAATAGAGTAAACAATGAGTCATCAGCAGACAAAAGAGAAATAGTCTCATACAACAATCTCAAAATTTGAGATATCACAGACCTATTACAGCAACTACTCAGCCAGAATGGCTACTTTAACTCTAGACAAATCTCTATTGCCAATTAGCCATGTAGATGAACAATGTTTTAATAAATGTGACAACATTATGGGGCCAACCTCTGTGATGATCCTCTGCAGATGTGGCAGCAGCTCCACGCTGCTGTGGTTCAACACAACATTCAACACATCCAAGACACCCGGATTCAACTCCAAGGTACGCAGTCTCATTGAGATGTGGAAGCTTATGTAATCTTGGTTGTTTCCCACAAGTGCTGCGATGTCGGCGTGACCACATGTGCACGCTATCCTTCGAGCGGCTTCACCCCCTGCAGCAGCTAAAAGCGGGTGAGGACTGCCGCAGCGTTCCAATACCAAGTACAAGACTTTCAGGAGCAACTTTGAAGTCACGGAGCCTAGTGCTTCACATACCTGCAAGGAACATAGTTTTACGGTGAGTATTATTACTAGGGATGTCAAACTAAATTCATTAATAGTGCAATATCTTCAATTCTTACTAGTATTGAAAGAATAAAGAATTTATCTTAATATCAGGATTTTCAATACCTCGTATTCTTAATTCTCAAATCCCAGTAAGTGAAAGTTTTGGTTTTTAAACAAAATGGCAACATTCAGAATTATCTTATTTTTCAGTAGAACAATTTTTTAATTTTTATGTAGGTTCACTCTAGTACTGGTAAATTGTCAATGTATTCAAACTAAGTGGTCTATTTAAGTTTTACACTATTTACTAGGGCTCTGCAAGTACTCGGATTTCGAGCTTTGAGCCGAGCTTGTCATTAAAACTTGGAATTGAGATTGAAAGTTTTGTAGGTTTGTCATTTTTTAGCTTTCTTTTGATCAATCAATCAATTAATTTTTAAAACACAATGGTAAGTATAGGCTATTTAATTTAGATGAGTATCAAGAGTTTCACTTATAAAGCTTTGGTAGCTCAACAAATTGTTACTACTACTATTAGCACCGCGTCTTACTACCCGTTCGGGTTATACGCACTTACACTAATGTGCAATGGTAGGGTGATTGTGAGATGAAATGGAAGACCTACAGTTTAACATGGGATCCGAACCACGGTGGAGGCCTGGCATTCCACAAATTCACAAGTTGTGATTAAACAAATTGTTAAAATTAATATCAAATTTCACATTAGTAATGTAATAAAGCTCTGAAACTACTTTAATCTGGATACCTAGCTCAATATTTTTGTCCATTTTGGATGAGCTTTATTGAAGTTGTATTGCCATGACAAGGCAATGAAAATAAAAATAGCTAATTCAATCACTAAATACAATAAAACAAGGTTACTATACTCTATGGGATATCATTGCACCAGAATCTTAAAACATGTAGTATGAATTTACTTTACGTCCATTACTGTTTCAAGTCTATGGTCTGTGTCAGTTTTTTATCCAAGTCATATATTTTTCCACTACTGGTTGGCTAGGCCTCTCATAGCTTTATATGCTTTATAATATAACTTAAGTCTAGGACAGGCACAACATCCAGTCCCTGGCCATTAATTTATGAACGTGGAAGGGTAAACCCATAGCTCCCCAATGATAATTTTTTCGGCCATGCCAGGTCCCTTATGTAGTATGAATGTTAATCTCTATTTTCTTGTAGAAAGCATGTGATGATGCATAATATATAAGAACATACAAATGCATCACCCATGTTTTCTACAAGAAAGTAGAGATTATATTCAATTATATTTGTTTTAAGATTTTGGTGCAAAGTATCCTTGTTTTAAGGTAATTGAATGGTTATTATTTTACTATTTTTCTACAGTCCCTTTCTAAAATTATGTCAGGTAAATTAAAAATTTAATATTGAGAATACATATTAAATGTTTTTGAACTTAAAGATATTTAAAACATGTATTAAATGTGTTCTATCCGACACCTTAGCTCAGTCGGTAGCATGTCTGTCTACTGAGCTAAGGGTCCAAGGTTCAATTCCTGGTATGTCTGAAAAATTTGTCACTGGTGAAATGTGGATTTACCCTTCCACAGTGATGAATTAACAGCAGGGGACTGGATGTTGTGCTTGTCCTAGTCTTAAGTTAGATTATAAGGCATATAAAGCTATGACAGGCCAGCAAGTCGGTGGTGGAAAATATATGGCTTGAATAAAATAGTAATCCAAGCCACAGGCTGGAAACAGTAATGGATGTAAAAGAAATTAATCAAGTTCTATTACAAAACTAGCATTGATTACTAATAAGTTAGAGAATTATGTTAGTTAACCTTTCGAAAATAATGTTTATCAACATTTCAATAAAAAATTTACCAAACCTATAACATTTAAATAAAAAAGTATTAACAATTTCATATTGTCTATAGAAATATGATTTTAACTATCCTACTTTTCATTTTAAAGAATGAACATCAACTTTTATAAGTATTAAAAATTGAATATAAATTATGTAGTAAAACAATTTATTGTGAGAGCCCATTTAAGTCTCATGCGCAGCTGCACATAGTGGAATGGAATTGGAAAAGAATAAGTTATCATGCATGATTATTACATTAAGGACTAATAAATAAAATATAAAACATTTCAAATTTCTAGCTGCTTATTATTCTTATGTTTTCTTATAGGGTAGTTAAACTTATGAAGGTTTATTTAGGGGAAACATTAGCTAATAAACGTCAATTTTATTTTATTTTTTTGTGATTATTAGTGTAATTTTAATGTCTTTAAAGCAATGAGCGTTGAAATAATTTTGATTATTTTTTCTATTATATTTTTATATGAATCAAGCATTAAAAGGAGGAGAGAAGGGCAAGGCCTACACTTACCAGAAAGCTGTTGGCTTCAAAGTTCACAGTTACAACACACCTTATATCCATTACTGTTTCCAGCCTATGGCCTGGGTCAGCTTTTTATTAAAGTCATATATTTACACTACCGGCTGGGTAGGCCTGTCGTAGCTTCATAGGTCTTATATCTAACTTGAGACTAGGATAGGCACAGCATCCAGTCCTCGGCCGTTAGTTTATCAATGTGAAAGGGTAAACCAAAAATTAAAACTCACTAAAATACATAATTATGTAATTTTCAGGGTACATCAGTCTCCTTCTTCAGCAGAAAAGAGTAAAACACAGACTGGACTTTGGCAGCACGGCTATAGATTGATCATGGTCACTTAGATACTGATGTTGCCTGTTTCTTGATTTAAAAAAAAAGCTTGGTCTTAGAATCTGCAATTGCCTCTTCACTTGTGTCTTTACTCTTGGTAGATGGATAGAATGTATTTAATCATTCAATTATTAAATTTAATTATCTGGGCTTTATTTTATACTCACTGGTGTGATTAGGCCTGCTTGGAAGAAAAGGAGAGAAGGTTATCTAAGATTGAGACCAGGAGGGTGCCTGGAATTGGTAATATATTGGTGAGCAGGTTCTCACCTACAAAGATGGGAAGCAGTGTTGGGGAGGGCTCGTATAACTCCTCTAAAATGGCATTAGTCAAAATCAGCATTATGTGTTTGGGCAGGAAGTGCTAATGGTTTGTCAGGGTCCTTGTGGTTGGTATTAAAATGGTGACCATTCATTTATTGTCTGAGTGTTCCTGTGGTGAGGCAGGCGTATTCAGCAATGCAGTAGTTGCATTGTAGCTGGTATATAAGATTTTCTGTGTAGCACTCATAGTGGCCTTTCATGGCGTATTCCATTTATGTGAGCCTGCTTTTGAATGAGGTTATAGTTTGGCAAATTTTGCAGGTACTGCGTCTCAGTTTGTTGTAAGGTTAGGAACCTTTGGCCTGATGTTGTTTGTTGTTTGTGGCCGGGTCGAGCAATTCAGGGTGAATCAGAATGTTGTGGAGACTAGGGAGGGAGGGGGCGTTAAAAATGTGATTCTTGGAGCACTGTTGAGAAAATTTTGTGTGAGAGTTAATGAGATTAAAATATTGTAAACTCTGTTTAGGATTAATCTGAGTTTGTCTAGGCCTTCATAATAGTGGGTGGTGAGCAGTGTATCATTGGAAGGATGTTGCCCTTCCTTTTAATGTTTAATTTAATATAGTCGTTTGACAGCATTTTTCCTATTTTTATAAGAGTTTAATTCGTATTTTTGTATTATGATTTTATTAAAGTGTTATTTCTAATTTTGAAACCAATATTTCCATTATTTATTTATTATTTTTTTCAAACTCACTTACTATTTATAAAAATGAGTGTAATTCTTATTTTAAGAACATGGATTGTGTTGTTTTTATATATTTTTAAAATCTTACATTTTAGAGATGCGGTATGTTTATTTTGGCTGGTGACATTTTAAATGTGCTATTTTAATTTTAAAATAAAGCAAATTTATAAGCTTAACATTTTTAAATGATGAATATACTCGAAGAAGGAAGCTTTTTGAAATACTTGACTCAAGTTTGACATGTATGAAAAAACCCAAGCTAGCAAACCCCTAATCATCATCATCACCATCAACTGTTTCCAGCCTGTGAGGGTCAGTTTAATAAAATGCCTCCATCTACCTCTATCCTTCCATCATTCTTCCTACTTTAAATGCTTCCGTTCTTCTCCTCTCACTTGCACACTTTTTGTTATCTGCTCAATAAACCAAAGTACTAGAGAACTATTTACAATTTTACTGGGTTTTTTTTACAAATACCCTATAGCATTCTATATAAATAAATATAACAACTGGTTATGTTAGGGTTGATGTCTAGAAAAATATTTAAATTGTAAATATTGAAGGAATCAAACAATTTAGGTAAAAATTTAAGAATTAAAAAAAGCAGGAATTGTGATTTCTCTAATTAATTATTTATAAATAATAAATATGATTTATGATACAAATATAAGTTTTCGGTTTTAACTGTATTGGAAAAATCTGAGATATGTTATACATAATTTACAACCTTGTTCAGGTGTTCAGGTGTTCAACTGTTGAAATTTGAAGAAAGTGACTAGTTTGTAGGGATGGACAGGAATCAGGGTGGCTACAAAACATATTTTACAAAATTCCCTGACTTTTCCAGGTTTTCCAGGGAACATTTTTCAATTTTCCCCGACTACTTTTTTCCAGTTTTAATGGTGGATGATGACTTGTTTTATTTATTATTGATCACATATTAAAAAAGTTTGTATCTACTAAACATAAACAGTTTTATCAGTTATTTTAAAAATTAAAATGTTATTTTATTTAGGTATTATTAACTTTTGTTTTAGTGTTTAGTTGCGAAATTAATGGGATTTTTAGACATATTTTTTAATTCCCTGACTTTTCCTTATTTTTAGTTAAATTCCCTGACATTTCCCTGTTTTCCCTGTCATTCAAACATTCCCTGACTTTTCCAGGTTTTCCCTGTTTTCCCTGTCTGTAGCCACCATGAGGAATGTCATTTTTACTGAGGGATTGGAACAGGACAGGAAATGAGTCAAAATATCAGGATCAGGAAATTATAAAAATCATACTAATATTCAGATTCAAGATTTATGAGTTGTGGGTAAAATGAAGATCGAGAATCAATAAACGGTGGAGTGAAGCCATGTCCAGAACTGACCTTTCCCACTCCCTCCACAAGAAGGCAGCACTGCACAATGTTGCTTTGAGCTTGACTTAGTGTAACTTCTGTTGATACAGAGGTGGGAAGATGCCAAAAGTCAGGATCAATGTATGCATCAAGAACAATCCGGACTAGCAGTAGCGCAGAGGTGTCTCCAGCGCAAAGCCCTGTAGCAATAATTTACTGCTGTTAATAACACTCAGGATCTTTATTAGATGAAACTCCTTATTAATTATTTGTTATATTCTTTACATAATTCTGAATATATTATAGTATGCAGCAAGTTCCAGATGAATATTAAGATTAACTTCTGAAACAACATTTTAAATATTAAATACCGTTTACCAAAATATGACTGTACATGATTTATAACCAGTTTTTAATAGGTTTTATAAAAGTAATTGGTATTATCAATTCATTGTGATCAACATTTTGCAGTGACTTAACTTCTTATTAATAAATTCTTTGATCAGGCATGGAATCTGAAACCTTAGCTCAGTCGGTATCATGTCTGTCTACCAAGTTAAGAGTCCCGGGTATAATTCTCGTATGCCCGAAAAATTTATCATTGGTGAAATGTTAGTTTACCCATTCACAGTGATGAATTAATGGCCAAGGACTGGATGTTGTGCCTGTTCTAGTCTTAAGTTAAAATTATAAGGCATATGAAGCTACGACAGGCCTAGTGGAAAATATATAGCTTGAATAAAAACCTAACCCAGTCCACAGGCTAGAAACAGTAATGGATGTAAAAAAAATCAGGCATAGATGTGGGATTCAATCTGATGGAAGATGAGGTGAGAGGAGATCAGAAAATTCAACTTTAAAATGTTGTATTTAAACTTTGGTTTAACGGCTTAAGTGAGTATCTAGACAAAATTGTCAGTGTCGTCTGTCTTTCGGTGATGGGTTGATTGGTTTAAAATTTGGAAAGTTTGGGGTAGACCATTCAGTTTTGAGAATGGTTTATTGTAGTGAAAGATGGAAGTTTCATAGGGGGAAGGAACAGGAATGTGTAGTGAGCCACGAGATCTAATAGACCTACTAGTATTTTGATCACCAGCAGGCCAGCACAAACGCTCAAAGTAACTGAATCACACCTATCCTAGCACATTCTTTCTGCTGGCGCCACAGCTCTCTCTTAAATGTGCTCAGAAAGTGACCCCAACAGGCCACAAACCTCAGGATCCCATATAGCTTACGAAATTATTAAAAAATATTTGTAATAAAATAATGTATAGGTTGGAAGTTATATGAATGTGCAATATATTTTATTCTTAACACAAAAAATAAAAAATATTGGGCTTCAAAATATTTGCGACATCTTTGCTTCAAATAAAAAAAATTAACTTCACACACCTCTATTCATCTAGGATTCTTTTCTTTTAGTTAATTTTAACACCAAGGTTAACCAATGGTTTAACCTCAGGGGTCAGGATGAAGAGGGTAGTTTAGAGGAAGTGAAACTCACATGGAAGAGATGGGATAACCAAAGTGATAAATTACATGTGGAAAACCACATCCATTTATACCTGCTCAGTATTCATATCCTAACATGGTCATCAAGTGCAAAGTGAGTACAACGACTTATACTTTGTGACCCTGAGATTCAAACCCTTTTAAGAGAAACAGCTTAGTTTAATACTATAAGCCTCAACTTGAGTGAAACTAAACTTAGTATTCATATTATCATTTGATTCAGATCACATCCCTATGAACACAAAGATGTATGGTGTGGGGATGTGGTATCTAAAGAAAAGTATCGATACTGTACTCATTAAAAATATAGGAATAAAAATATCTATACCATACTAGTATTGAAAGAAAAGTATCGATAACAGTAAATATTGGTATTGAAATTTTAATCTGAAAAAACATTTTTTTTATCTAGTAGTAATAATTTCGACTTTTACATCATAATTGTATTTACATATTTATCTAAACACTGAAAATTATACTGGTTTTTAATACTTTAAAACTAATTTTACAAGATGCTTTTTCGCTATCCAACTTATTCTTAAAAAACTTCCATAATTCACTTCTGGGAGGTGCCATTTATTAACTACTCTCTTCATTTATATACTTTATCAAGATAGTATATTAAATATTGACAAACAATAGAATAATGGATGCCCTTTTCCCCCTTTTATGCTTCATCTGTTTGGGACACCCTTGAGGTGACTGAGTTCAATGAGCTCTATAAAAGATTCTTTTGTTTAGTTTTTGATGAGCATGCTCATTGATAAATGAAGGGGTAGTATACTGGTCACCAATTACAGAGTCATTTGTTCTTTCTGTTCCCCCATAGTCCACCCTAGTATACATTTAGTCCCAGCATGGGTGAAATTAACAAAAAAGTTGTTTCTTTCGATATCAATCGTGTGAGTACTATTATCATTAAAAGTACAGTAAAACCTTGGATTGCGAGTAACTTGGTCTGCGAGTGTTTTGTAAGACGAGCAAAAATTTTCAATGAATTTTAACTTGATAAACGAGCGATATCTTGCAATACGAGCAGTTTCATTGGATAGGTTCTTTGTTAAAGTCGCACAAAAAGAAAAATATTCCAGTGAGCCAACATATAGCAGTGATTCCGTTAGTGACAGTGAAAGTCGACCTAAACTATAACCCACCTCCTCCTCTCCTCTCTCTCTCATCTACCTCACACCATTCACGATTAAATTTAATTAATAAATTTGATTACAGTAGTTACATTTAAATAACGAAAATAAAAAAGGTATTAATCATTTGTAGATTAAATATTTTTGGGTTGTGGGACGAATCATCTGAGTTTACATTATTTCTTATGGGGGAAATGCGCTTTGATATACGAGTGCTTTGTATTACGAACACGTTTACGAAACGAATTATGCTCACAATCTAAGGTTTTACTGTATAAAGTAAAAAAATACTAGTATCGAAAGGAAAATATTGATATTAGTAAAGTATCGATACTTTTCTCACATCCCTAGTCTGGCGAGTGGAATTTTTCAGTTAAGCATATGAGAAGGGAATTATTAAAATATTTTTTAAATAAATCTACAGTTTCTTTAAGTATCAACACACATGAGGTTGTTAGCGGCTATGATCACATTTATAGTGGACCCTAAGCACTAATTAACATCACAATGTTTATTATCTTTTGACAATGACCTCACTAAGATTTAAAATAAAATCTTTCAGAGAGAATTGATCATCAACTGTGGCACATTACATTAAGAATTCTGAGAAAGATCAAGGTCAATCAATCCATGCCCTGTCTCTACATTGTTTGCAAACTTACTTACCAGCTGCCAACACTAGGTTAAGTACGAAGATGACCTCCTTGCTGTACTCTGACCCCTCACACAGTAAATTTAGCAGGTAGTGAACCAACGAGTCGAGGTCCGCCAACTGCCCCAATAGGCTACACACCTCCTCCAGTTTAGCCAACACATTACTCCCCGTGAAGTGGCAGAACTGCTTCCAGGAGTGAGTTTCCACAGCAGAGTTTTGGTTCTCTATGTCTAGACACCAAAACATGCTTGGTTCAAAGAGAGTTCCTTCTGATGGACACGTAGTTAATGTTTGGTTGTACTGGTATAATTGTATTTGATCTAAAACTCATTATTTTAGTCTCATCCTACCAGAAGGACATGTGTTAGTCCTAAATATGAAGATGAGGACCTAGTTTTAACAGCTCAATAAGGACAAACCCTAGTCTTTTTTACAGGTAGGTGCAATTTTATATTGTTAAAGCATTATATGGGTGGTTTAGAGTACATTGAACCCAGTCTCATAAGCTAGCGGTTCAGGTATATCTTAAATGTAGATGTGTCGAATCCACTATTACTTGAATTTGAATACTATAAAACACTAAAGTATATATCTAACAGAAAAACCTCTTTTCCCTTTATGAAGTAATTGTATTATATTTGGAAGAAGATATAGTAAAGGTGGATAGGAATATATAAAAGGTACAAACATAATATGGTTTTTACAATGAAAAGAACACAGTTCACACTTTACATTGCTGCCATTGATAAAGGCTGCCTATAAAAGAAAATCGATCAATACCACCAATCCCTTGACCTAGGTTCCATTCTATCGGAACTCATCAGGAGAGTGTGAAACATGCAATGCAACTTCCTAAAAGAGGAAACCAAAAAATAAAAGGGAGAAAAAGAATAATTGTCCTATCATTCTGTACATTTTCATACATAATTAATAACCTTATAATTAGGGAGCGGATTCTTAGTCACTAAAAATGTTTAAAATAGGTATATAAAATATGGAATTTAAGCATCAAAATAGATACTTGAGTAAAAATAAATGATACGAAACTCTGCACAGACTTTCTCACTCCAGTGTTTAAAAATGGAGATATTTTCTCAAAACTTGTAACACAGTATATGTAAAACGAAATAATAACTATACACTAGCAAACTTGAGCAAAAATTGCACTATACTTAGGTAAAACATTTTTTGGCTCTCGGTTTTGAATTTTATAATTTTATTTTTAAAGAATTAAAGCCCTCAATTATATATTTGGATCAATAACAAATATCAATATTGGATCCCTATGGGTCAACACTTTGTATTAAAATTTAGACTTCTGGTTAAAATTTTCAACATTTTATTAGGGGTTGTATGTCTTATGGTTATCGCATTGCTAATAAATTCCTCATTTATAAATTTAGACCAAAAAAAAAGTAAATATTGACTATTGAGTTTAAAATGATAGAGATAGATCATTGTTGTACAAACATTTCCCCTATATTATGTTTAAAGGAAAAAGATCATTAACATTTTGAAAGACTTAATCATATTTACATACTCTATGGCATTAGAGAATTATTGTGTTAAAACTCAAGTAGTATCTCTTCACAACTAAAGCTCACAAAATTGTATTAATATATTTGCCAATATCTCAGAAACTATTGGTTTAATAAAAACATACTTCAGGTAAAAGTTTTTTATTTTTAATAGTACTACAATTTTTCGATGATAAGTTATTTTGTATCTCAAATAGTTGCTGGGATACGGAACTTTCCGCTTTCGTAAGGTAGCCTAAAATTCATTTTCATGGGCAAATTAAAATTTACATTTTATTAATAATCTTAACACCTGGATACAAATTTTAATCTAAATCTTTAGAGGCGATTTTGAGAAAATAGATTTTTCTCTCTTATTGCCCATTATTAAACTACTCTTAATTTTAAGGTTAAACAGACACATTGACAGACAGCAATGCAAAAACAACATTTTGTGGTTTTAGGGGTCATGAAACGTTGACATCCATCAACATCTTGGGTTAGATTTTTTTTATGGTCATAATACTTTACCTTTAATGTTGTAAAAGTTAAAAAATGTGTATAATTTGAAAATTATTGGTTTTATAAAAATATGTTTCAAATAAAAGATTTTTATTTTAATTAGATCTACATATTTTCAATGATAAGTAATTTCATATCTCAAATAGTTATGAAGATATGATAAAAAATGAGAATTTATGCATCAGACCGTATCCTTAAAGTCATTTTGATGAAAAATTGAGAGTAGCCATTTCTCGTGATAGCTTTTACTTTAAGGGCCGGTCTTATGACTCCTGGATAAATATTAATCTGGTAGATGAATATTTCTATCTAGTGGATAAGTTTAAAAAAATTATCTCTAAACATAATATTTGGATATGGAGAGAGAAGGAAGAGAAGGAGGTATAGGAAAAGGCCTAATAAAGCTTTAAAGTTAGATGGAATAGAGGTGAGAAAGGTACAGAGTATAAAATATTTTGGAAGCGTGAATGAGGCGAAGGGTGGGAGTAGAGAATCTAAGAAGAGGGAAGCAGGGGGAGTTGTTCTATAGGTGTGTATGAGACCTGCTATGGAGAATAGAAGGCCCTTAAAGTACTGTATAGGGTGGACTCTGTACCCAGAGTCACAGATGTAACAGAAACATGGACATTGAATGTAAGAGAGACTAGGAAAGAGGAGGCCGTGGGAATGAGGTTTGTGAGGGGCATGTAGCTGGCACAGGATGAGAAACAGGAATGGAATGAAGTTATCCAGAAAAGAGTGCGGGTACAGGGAGTACAAGAGATAATGAGAAAGAAAGGTTGAGATGGTATAGGCATGTATGAGGATGGAAAAAAAATAATGCCAAAGAGAATGATGGATACAAGGTATGTAGGGAAAAGACTGCAAGGGAAACCAAGAAATATATGGAAGAACAGATAACAAGTGTGTGAGTAAGAGGAGAAGAATGGAAGCAAATAAGGGATCAAGATGAAGATAGAGGAATTTTATTAAAATGAGCCGGCCACAGGCTGGAAGCAGTTGATGATGGTGATGATGATGGTGATGATAAAGAGTAAGCAACCGCCACTCCCCCCTTCTCCATTCCATCTGACAAATCCCTTCCCCCACTACAAGCAATAGTATTAAGGACTATGTTGTCTTGTCAGCCACCCAACTAGAAACTTCTCACTTTTACAGTTCAAAGATCATCAGGTTTAAATGATTGTACCATGATCGGCCAATGAATGGATCGGCAACTGGCATCAGCCAAGCCCTACATTTAGTTACTATTTATATTCTATATTATTATGTTACATTCCTATTTCCTCTTATGTTCATAATTTTTCCCAGTATTTGGATTCCAATTCAAGATTTGTAGATAAAATAAAGATTTGAATTCAATTCAAGATTTGTAGATAAAATAAAGATTTGAATTCAAATTCAAAATTTGTAGATAAAATAAAGATTCAGATTGGTAAAATATATATTTGACCAACTAAATTGTAAATATGGAATTTTAATCCTAAATTTATTTGATATATTACTAAACTATAAATGACACAAATAGTAACAATATTAGTAGATAATAAAGAGAAATTATTCCATACAACCATTTTTATGACAAAATTGATTTTCACTTGAGAATTTTAAAACCTAGGTTCATTTATCTTTAATGAAATTTCAAAAATATATTTAGCAACATGTAAGATTTCTAATATAATGTATAGTTACTGCACAAGTCACAAAGCAGTAAAGTATGTCACGTGCCGGTTGATTGTATTTATCATCTCTTGTGGGCTTACTTATCTGATGGTTAAGGGCAAAGCAGAGAGAGTGGAGCCATGAATTTTGGAGTTTGGATGAGTGAAGATAGTCGATTATTGTTCGATTTTGCTAATACTGGAACGAGTGACTTGACCTTCTTCAAACGCTTTCCAAGGCTTCCAGGTCCTTCAGTACCTTGGTGAATTTATGTTGGGTAAACAGATGGGGGTTCGAAGCTGTCCCACTCGAGGATCCCACTGAATGGCCTAGAGAGAAGAGATGGGGAGAAGGTGTATGGCTGGGGAGGAAACGTTAAGAGGTCGGAGGTGATAGCCAACAGGGATTATGGGAGATATGGAGTGGGAGAAGCACAAACAATGGTGGAGGTACGAGAATAACTGTTGGGCGAAAAATACAGGGGTGAGTAAGGGGGATAAGTGACAGAAGGGTGGTCTGGGGAAGTAGCTGATTTTAATCCCCTCGGGTGTGGTGGCATCTGGGGCAGAGAATTGTTGTGGCAGCGAGTTGATCCCCAGGTGGAATACCCAGGTCTGGTGGCGCTGGGTGTCGGTGTTGGTCCTTAGTTCTTCGATTCCACCACTTAGTTCTTGGCTTTCGTTTTCTCACCTGGTATAGGGTGTGTTGAGCTTTTCCCGAGTGTTTGTCGAAGCCCATGCAGTATCTTTGACTGTCACTTTTGGAGTTGTGAGGAAGGATTACGAAAAGAGGTCTTAAGGGAGGGTATTGTATGAGAGAAGGTGGGTGGCAGAGTAAGTGGATCTTGAGGCGTAGATGGCACGGTGAGGGAGGAGGAGAGAGAGAAAAGGGATAACCTCGGCACTCAGCTGGCATGGTGACGGGGAGAAGGGAAAACCTCGGCACTCAGATGTGCAGTGGAGGGGAGGGAAGGGGTAACCAGGCACCAAGAGGGACGCAGTGAGGGGGAGAGAAGGGAGTGAAGGGCAGTCAAGATGAATACCCAGTCTATAATAGTAATGAACTTTTATTGTAGGACTACTTGTGGTTGGGGCCGCTACAGCACTGATGTTTTGAGCTGTGGGCCAGCTTTTATACACCCTATTAGGAAACATGTAAGCCCACTGGGGAGGGATGGTAGGATGCATGCGCACTTTCCCACTAGAAGGAAGGTGAGGCGTGTATGCACCCTCTCCTCCCTTATTGACATGAAGGGAGAGTCGGCCTCGTGTGTTGTGTGTGTGGTGTGTGGTGTGTGTGTGTTGTGTGGTGTGTGTGTGCACGCCATGTGTGAAAGAGCATACAGTAGAACCTTGTTAATCGTTACCTATGGGACTGGGAGTATGGTTGGAAACGCAAAAAAGGTCAGATTATCAGAAGAAAGTTAAATATTTACAGTAATGTATTACATACATACATAAATAAGACAGTCTAAAATAAAATCAAACTTACACAGAAACACATTTTTTTAGTGAAAAAAAAATTGGTGATATTCTTTTGTTTGGCAGATGACAGTCTAGACTTAGCTGCAATGTTCCTCCATTTCTTGATTCGCAAGATATCCATAGGTGTAGAGCTTTCGTTCTGTTTGATGTATTGAAGAGCAACATCCAAAGCTTTCTTGGCTTGCGTATGTGATACACGGGCAGGCGGTTCGTCATCCTCATCATCATCAGGGCCTTCATTTACGGTTTCTTCATGAACTTGTGAAACAGCAGCAATGATCTCATCATCATTTAGTTCTTCATTTGTTTCACAATCTTCATCAAATTTAGTAAGCCACTCATCAACGTAATTTGCTTGGATATCATGTAAAGTTTGTAAGTCGTTGACAATTTCCGGCGTGTCTGTGTCTTGCGCATTCCCAATTTGCTCAGTCTCGATCATCACTTCCAACCAAAGTTTACGTCAAGATTTTTGCAGTGTGTCAGGTTTCATTTCATTCCATGATCAGCTATTGAGTAAATGGCATCTTTGATGCTTATGGATTTCATGGCTTCAAAAGGCTACAGCGCTCTCCTGTTTTTTCTAAAATTGAGCTGATGTATTTTCAGTGATAACGCCTTTTCAGCCACTCGATCACACATTGATCCATTTGTTGTATCAGGGAAATTACACTGGGTGGAAGAAATGCCACTCTTATTTAGTATTTTACCAATTCTTCTTTAGAGGGGTGTGATGGAGCATTATCCAACAACAAGAGAGCGCAAACAGGAAGTTTTTTGGTCTTTAGGTTTTTTACAACAGCAGGCACAAATTCGTCAAAAAACCATGACTTAAAAAGATTATAGTCCATCCAAGCTGATTTTTGGTTGTGGTAATAAACTGGTAGCGATGATAAATTAATGTTCTTGAAAGCCCTTGGCTTTTTGGACTTGCCAATGACAAAAAGCGGAGGCTTGTGTGTACCGTTAGCATTGCTGCAAGTAGCAACGGTTAACCTGTCTTTGGCAATTTTTGATCTCATCATGGTCTCATTTGATGCAGCAAGTGTTTTTGTTGGTAACATTTTATAGTTTTGGCCAGTTTGATCTATATTATAGACTTGGTCAGGTGCCAATTCATTTTCTTCAACAATTTTTTTAAATCTCAAAGAAAACTCTTTTGATGCCTCGTCATCAGCTGATAGTTTTTCACCTGATATTGCGCAACATCTAACACCATGACGGGTTTTCCACCAATCTAACCAACCTTCACTAGGTGTGAACTCACCTTCAACTTCCAATTTTTTGTGCAGAATTATTAATGCTTTTACTTTGATGATAAGCCCAGATAGAGGGGTTCCTTTCCTCCTTGCTTGGCAAAACCATATCCATAACACGTTGTCTAGCAGTTCAAGTTTTGGCTTGTTTAGTATTTTGCGACTTTTTCGTGCTTTCTCACCACCATAAAAGATTCAATATATTTTCTATTTTTCCTCCAGTCCTTTATTGTAGTAACTCCTACATTGAGTTCCTTAGCAATTTTTTGGAATGATTCCTCCCTGTCCAGTCTCTGTAGCACTTTTAATTTTTCATTTAAAGGAACAGTAACATGTTTATGTTTTACTCCTGACATATTGTATGTAATGCAAAAACTACATACACAAAACACAATCCACACATGACGAGTAATTACCACGCACTAGACGCTAGATGCCGGCTCACTGAGGCAGCAAAACAACTGACTAGTGAACAATGGCGCGTCAACAATGGCTGACCAGTCATCAACAAGTTGGTGCATACATGCTCTTGAGCTGCGGTCGGACCAACCGGAGCGTCTGACTAACCGAGGATGGACTAGAGAGGTTCTACTGTACTAACTTACCCTATTCAAGGAGCATCCAAGAATTGGTTATATACATGTTATTACATGGCATAGCAAGTAAAAAAATAAAATAAAAAAAGGGGGCACTTTAGACATGTGGTTTCAGCAGTGACCTGGCTTGTGTTTAAAGCTCACCTATGATCCCTGGGGCCCCCAGCACAGATACACCACTGGTATCAAGCCTCGCAACTTGAACTAGACCTATCACCACCTTCTCAAAATGCACCTTGGAGGTGAAAACATCTTGGAGTGCAGAACCCAACAAACGCATGTAGCCAGTCACCAGGCTTAGAGCGGCCAGCTGCTCTCGTTCTCCTGAGGACAAAAGCATGAGCAATTTTGACCATTGAAACAATAAACGTTGTAGTAAGCTTCAGACTCTTAAGAGGCTACCATATACCTCGCATTCTAAATTTACAGTGCCCAGACAGGTGGCTGAAAGGACTGCAGAGGACTGGGTCATGGTAGAGGAGAGGTGGTGGGAAGAATAGAACCGTTGGAGAGGCTTATGTTCCAAACAGACCCGGCCAGTGGTTGGAAACTGTTCATGATGATTATGATGATCAATATTTTATCTAAAGTGTGTTTATTTTAACACCTGCTGTCCGCATGACACGTGGAAGGTCTGCAGCCGCCTGGTACAAGTTTTCCCTGAGAGTAGTGCCGAGTTGTGGAGATTGGGCCAGGCGGGACAGGACCTCCTTGCTGGCTGTGGCCACTCTGCCATCATCGTCCTCCGCACAAATTACCACTGCCTCCAACAAAGGAAGAAGGGCTGGAGACAAGTTCCTGCGGCAGATAAACCCCAGGAGTATGGTGGTGTGTCTGACTTTGAGATAGGAATTTAATGTGCATTCATTGATTTGTTCAATGCAGCTTAAACTTTATAGCTAGAGATGTCAAGATTCTTGTTTTTATTGATCCTGATGGTTAAATTTTAACTTTGATTTTTCAATTCTTGGTTTCTTAACAATTACAACTTCAATCTTTTTCCATACATCCAACTTCACAGTAAAAATTTCATTTATTTATATACCAAACCTTAATGTGGTTGAAAAATACAACCTAAAATGTGTAAATGGTAGAATGAATTAAACGAAATAGCAACATTTAAATTGCGCAAAGTCTTCAGAATCTGAAAATTATGTCGTGTAAATTTTCAATCTGCTAAGTGAAACAACAAATGAAAAAAAAATTTTGTTTGCACAATGTCTTAACGCTTATAAACTAAGTCACTGATAGATTTAGGGATTAGGGAGGTTATATTATAAGAAATGCACCCACATTTGTGTGGAGGGAGAGTGAAAAACCAATTTGTAAAAACAAACTTTAGTACACCCGACCAATATTTGAACCTCGATCCTTAGATAACCATCTCTCCTTTCCTTCCAAGCAGGTCTACTTTAACCAGTAGGTAATTTCTATATAAACAATAATAACAGATTGTATAATTTAATTTAGTAATTAAATAATTAAATATAATATAAATACAACATTCTATCAATTTACCAACAATAAAGCACAAGTATGAACAGGCAACTGCAAAATCCAAGCCTAAACTTTTTTTTCATCAAGAAACAGGCAGCAACAAAATTTAAGTGACCAAGATCAACCTCTGGCTATGCTGCCATAGTCTGGTCTGTGTTTTACTCTCTTCTACTAAAGAAGGGGGTTGATGTACGCCAAAAATTATGTAATTATGTGTTTGGTTGTGTTTTAGTTGTGAACTTTGAGGCCTACAATTTTCTGTTAGGTGTGTAGGCCTTGACCTTCTATCCTCCTTTCAATGTTTAATTTAATACAGCCATTTGGCACAATTTTTCCTTTTTTTTTATGTTAGGTATGCGTTTCTTTTAGAGTTGGGTCGAATCTACTATTTTAAGAATCCGAATCTTTAATTTACCTTTGAATCTAGAATCGAAATCGGGATTTGAAATTTTTTTTTAACATAAGATGAAATATATAATAGAATATTAGAGAATACAAATAGTATCTAAATGTTAACATTTTGTCAAAGCTTGCAGACTTAGGTAAATTAGAGTGTGTAAAAATAACATAAGCCTATGAACTTACACCGTCAGCAATCCTGACTCAGCAGCCGATCATCCAGATTAAGTCGTGTTTTTACACCACCATTTGTTTTGCCAAGTAGCATTAAACAGAGCATTGTCAAAACTAGTATCTTAGGGGAAACACCCTTCTTTTTTGGGGTATATAACAGTGAGAGTTTGGACAGAGAGAGACAGGGTGGGGGGAGGGGGAAGGAGCAGATATAAGAATACCTGTTGCAAGTGGGGCTTTGTCCAAAGTGTTCTACATAGTCAGCTACCTAGTTTAAACAACTTGTGAGGAGAATATCCAACAGCTTGAGTCACCGTTCTGTACACCGGAGGATGCCCCAACCAATCTTAGAGGTCAGAGTTGGATAATAAGAGCCCAGTGCCGGACGGTTGAGTGTTCGACACCAGCTGGGGTTTTAGTACCGAAGATAGGTCAGGGCACAGACTGCTGAATAGTGACAATGACAGAACAAGTACCTTTTTACAAACTCTTTCAATTAGTTCTAAAACCTACATCACATTATATACTAGTAGCTTAGTTAATCTCTTTCAATAAACAAGATTAAATAACCCCACAATTATATGCCACTACCAATTCATCCCACCAAGCCCATCCTGACATGTTAGGTCCACAAGACATGGGTAGCGGAAGTTCAGTCTATAATTATAATCGGTTCTTAACAACCAATAAAAAAACTTTTTTTTTTTAAGATTTGAGTCTCGAATAAAATTGTTTTCTCAAATCCTAGAATCTCGAATATCCTTAAGGATTTGAGGGTTTCAAAGGATTCAAAGATTTGAAGCTCCTGTCCTTATTCTCTTACTATGAAAAAGGAATATTTCCAAAAATTTAAAAACAATGTGTAGCTGTGAGAGTGTAAAGAAATTGACAGTATGGAAAGTGTAGAAAGGAATGAAGAGAGAAGTGTGTTTGTTAGTGATGGGTCGAACCAGCTCGTTGACGCGAGCTAGCTCACATAAGATTGCTCACTCAAAAGAGTTGTTCATGAAGAGTCATTCATATGAGTCATATCGTTCACGGCATGGCTTGCTCGCTCCCAAACCCTTCACCCCTTCACCTTCCTAACTTGATGAGTGAGCACTAACTAGTTATCACAATTCCCGTTCCGAGCGTGCAAATCTGTCCCTTCCCTTTCAACCCTTATAAACGACTTAAAAGATTATGTGTAATTTATCGAAGCCTATTGAGTTTGATTCTTTAATTTTATTACTTATGCATATTACTTATAATAATTAACATTAGCATATAGCCTTTAGTGTCTAATTCACAGAATTATGTCTATTGATGTTAAAAAAATAGTTAGTTTAATATTGTAGGCAGTGCTGCAATCTAGTAACAGTAGTAAGCATCTATAGTTATTTTTTTTGTAGTAATGAACGAAGAATGACAGAAGATCGTGAATGACAAACTCTCCTGACTTTTTATATATTAAGGTGGTGTAATGGAGCGGGTTCTGCGTAGAACACTGAATCTTCACACGTTGTAAGGAGTCGTTCGTTCACAGCTCTCGTTCAAGAGTCATTCAATTTGAATGACTCGCTCACGAGCGACACATCACTAGTGTTGTCCCTATCTAGGCCTAACCTACAGTAGCCCCATGGCTTATTTGGTGCTGAGTGACAGCTCACAGCTGAGAGCTTACGGCTTTAAAAAGTTACCAGACCAAATTATGTATCCCTACGCCGAACCATATGATCTGCAAAAACATGTGTTTAGTAGCTGTCACTTCTGACAGTCAAAATTTAGGTATATACCTAACTGTTGACTGTCAGAAGTCAGCTGTGAGCTGTCACTCGCACCAAAGAAGCCATGGAGCTACTATAACTATCCTTTTAGAATGTCTTCCTTCAATACCACTTACATTTCCAAGCCATTAGGCACTATTTAATTTGTTGACTAAAATAAATATGCATCACTTTAATTTCTTCAAATAATATTGGCTAAAATATAAAAGTATATGGTGAAATTGAATGAACCAATACCTGGGGTTTGGTATTCGAAAATGCACAAATAATTCAAAATTTCAGAGTTTAATATTCATGTTTTAATATGAATAATTCAGAAATTAATATTAGAAAATAAGTGAATTTTCAAGTATTTGCAGACACCCAAAAATATAGGCCTGCCCAACATTAGTTTTGTGTTTTGATGATCTTGCGTAAATAAAACATGGTGGTTTTGTTTATCAAAGTCAAGACTCAAAAAATATAGGTTAACGCTTAGAATCAAAAGTGAGAAAATTAGAATTCATAATATCCCAAGCTAAAATGATTTTAATTTTTAAGAAAGTGCACTGCATATGTGTGAGTTAAAAAGAGTCTGGTAAAAAGTACCCTCCCAGTGATGATTCAAACCTCAGCCCCTTGACTAGAGGCTAAGCACTATATCGACATACTTTTAGAAAATCTTCCTCAGTAACAGGGAGAAATGTTCTATATGTTGTTATGTGCCATCAGCTGGTGACCAACCAACTACCGAGGGGCCACAAGACCCACCCCCAGAGGAAGCATGGTTTAAGAACAAACTAGAGATAGCGGCCCAGTGGTTGAGGAAGTTTCACATAGTATTAAGGTTAATTTTGTAAATACTAGTGTGATTAGTTTATTAAAATAGTTAAAACTTATATGTATGTCCGAGGTAAATTATCCCTTATTAGTTTGTAAGTAGCTTGTAGAATTTATAGTCAGTCATTTGTTGTATTTCTGTCCTGTTGTTTGGAGCCCTTCCCAGACAGTTAACTTTTAACTTACATATAGTGAAATCAGAGAATTGTAAAAAAAAAAAGAGATCAATATCTGATGGCCGGAGATGTTTCCTGTGTGTCACTCCTTTTTAGGTTTAAATTAAAATGGCCATTTAGGTCAAGATGTGACTAAGATGTTCTGTATGGTGACTGACTGACCAGTGATGCTCTGATCTGTTCCTTTCAATATAGAGTTGATAAATGAACGAGAGCAATAGAAAAATGGTGACCAAATGACCCTCCGCTCATGCACTGATCCATTCAATAAACAACCATAGCGAACAACTATAGCTCTCCGCTCACTCGAGAATGAGAGAAGAGTGGTAAATGGAATGACTGAAAACTATAGGACTTCTCCGCTCACTCGGGGGGACGATGGAAAATTGAGAAAAGAGTGGTACATGGAATGACTGAACAACTATAGCTCTCCGCTGACTTGTTGTATGACACACTCCCATTTACAAATGAATGAGAATAGAGTCGAGTGTGTAAATGAACGGTGGAAACTCAACTGACCTTGATCCATTGTTTAGACGAATAAATGAGAATGAGAGACTGTTGATGAGTTGGTGGCCTACCAAACAAGATATCAATGGTTTGAAGAGGGACGTGTGGAAGCAATGCACTGATAACCGAATCTAGCCGAGCTGAACCGAACACTAAACAAAGCCCTGAGAGAGTAGAGAGAGATAGCAAATGAACGATGGCTCATTTAAACCAAGATCCAGATCGTTCATTCTTTTTTACGGTTTCGTTCATATTTACCTGTTCGTTCATGAATGACACATCTCTATTTTAACTAATGAATTAACATTCGAGAGTCCCATGGGGCTGGTGTGTTTTTCTATGTTCTAATGTGTGTATTTAATATATATATATTTATTTATTTGATGTTTATAATAAATTATAATTATAATATAATCTTAAAGTTCACTTTTCAAATTATATTTGATTAGCTATTCAAAGGTTGGCCAGTTGCCTTCACAACCTACCCCATAAAGGTAAAGCGCACTTAGCCGGGTGCCTTTAATCCTCGACTTTGAAGTAGTGCCCTTGGCCTGCTGCCTTTATCATTTCCTCCCTTTACCCCCTACTACCTCACTTCAAGGAAGAGGAAGGAGAGGAGGAAAGAAGACAGAGAAGCCTGCCGATGCCGGATACTCCTTTACCCAGAACTCTCCTTTTCCTCCTCCTACAATCACTTCTACTTGCCCTCGTCCCCAATACACCCGTTCCGAGATCCCTCTCTAGCCTACCTTAAGACCCCCATCAAGGACCTCCATCTCGATCCCTTGGAATCAGATGAACTGGGATTTTGCCGACATCCTACGACAAGAAATATCGGACAAAGACTCCGAAGACGACAGCTCTCCACCTAAACGCCAACGTACCTAATAATTTCAGCCACCACTTACCCTCACCATCTCACCAACTCTACCTCTCACATTGGCCTACCCACCCCAGCCAGAATACATTCTCCCGCAGACTATCACACGATGGCGCCCAGCATGTCACGGAGATATCAAGGTGTGTCAGAGACCTTCTATAGAAAATATGTGCCCTTGAAGTAGGGGTTGTCAGGCAGCAAATATTTGTATCGGGCGGGCATTACAAAATTACACTCGGGCGTGGGCAGATTCGGGCGGGCATTTCATTATGCAAACAACTTTGTCACAGGCCTATTAAATTTCAAATTACAAGTTAAAACAATCACATTTGATTGAAAAAATAAATAAAATGGTTGGTTTATGCTCAAGAATTTATAGTTATTACTAGAGCAGATTTCGCTTTGCTTTGTGAAAGTTCTGTTGGAGCACAACCAGTTCCTCTACATTTTCTTCAAGCAAACGCTTCCTCTGTCTAGTACACACATTTCCAGCGCTTAAGAAAACCTGTTTGCTTTTCACTTTTATGGCAGGAATAGGTAAATATTTCAAAATTATAGGTTTGAGTGACTACATAACTGCAAATAGATATAAGAAAAAAATTGAAATGATACAGGATGCAAGAAACTTGGAACATAAAATAAATCTAAATCTAAAACGTGTTTACTTGAAACAAAATGGCCATTTCCTATTTTTAATAGTTCATTTGATGCATACTTTTTATTTATAACCTAATAAATCTTGCTAGTAATAATAAATTAAAGAAATGTAAAGAAAACTAATTTAAATTAATTTTTCGCAAGCATAGGGCCTAAAAATCTTAATGTGGAAATGTTGAATCTGTTATGTTGTTGGCAATGACAGAGAAAATTAAATCGTAGGAATCATGATTTCGCTATGTTGTAGATTTGTAGCCTGTGCGAAACGTTATCATAGGTTTGTTGAAAGCAAACATAATAATTTACGAACTGATAAAAAATAATACTTACCTTTGTTTAGTATTAGTTGAATTAAAATAATTCAACTATGAATATCAGTTAAACACTATTTTTTTCAAAGTTTGAATTAGAGGTTTGTGCTAACATGGTATTATATACTTACCAAGTTCTTGAGATGCCCAATCAAAATACGGGCATAAAAAATACTCGCCCAGCATTCCAGGATTTTTAGATGCCCGAAATTTCGGGTGCCTGACCACCCCTACCTTGAAGTGTATGAAGGGCTGTATAGGGTGTACATAGTACTCATAGTTAGATATGCAAGAGGAACATGAACATTAAATCTAACAAAGAAAAAGAGACCAGGAAAGTGGAGGCCATAATAATGGAATTTTTGAGAAGCATGATAGATATCACAAGAAGAAACAGGATTAGGAATTAATTTTTTTTGGGCAAGAGTTGAGGTACAACAAATATATGAAATAGTAGATGAAGCAAGAATGAGATGGTATGGTCATGTAATGATAATGGAAAAGGAAACAATCTAAAAAAGAATGATGGAGCTGAAGTACATAGGATAAAGATCACAAGCGAGAGCAAGAATGAGATGGGAGGGAATGATAAAAGCAAGTGTGTGAGTGAGGGAAGAAGAATATAAGCAAATAAAGGAGTAACAATGGCGTAAGGATAGATGAAGATGAAGACATTTTACTAAAATGACACAGCCATGGGTTGGAAACAGATGATTTGATGATGATGATGATGATGATGATGATGATGATGATAAGATTAATACTAACCCTATTGATGTGGCAAAACATGCTGTTTACTTGATGGTAAGGAGTTGTCAGAATTAAGGTTGTTGCCGTCCTTACCGTGAGCAGTGTGTGAGGACATGGTCACACATTTGGACCAGCTCCAGCCTCACTCGCCAGTGGTCGCTGTGTTGTACCCGCACAATGATCTGGGTTTGAGCCAAAAGCTTCCTGGCGGATGCTTTTAACCACTTGGGGGATCTATGTTCCTGTGAGTTTAGCAAGATTTCCATCCCTTCCTTGCTATTCGGTTGTAGTCTTAAACAATAAAATATAGTTCAGTTACACTCACAAAATATTACTAGAGTTAAATAGTAATTTTTTTGTTAAAATTCATTTTAAAAAAAAAGGTAATTTGGTAATGTTTTGTATATGTGGTGATTTGATTAATAATCGTGCACGTTTTCAAGCACAGTAAAATTCTATGTTGAAAATAACATGTATAAATATTAGTGAAACCATATTTATATGTTTTAAACACACAAGACAAGATGGCGGATTGTGAGTAACCGGTCAACTTTCGCTCGTGCTTTTAATCTTTATTAAAGCAGGTGCTGTGTGCAGTTTAATACCCTAATCACATTTAAAGACTAATATAATTAATTCTAAATTGTTTTTTTTTTTTCTCTCTTCTGTCTTTGAGTGCGTCTTTGTTAACTATTGAAGAACTAATTGAACACATTTTGTTTTGTTCGCCGATACAACATGGCCAAGAAGACAAGCTTTGACAGCATCGAACTCTCTAGCTTAGTGCAAGAGCGGGTCAAGGAAGCGCTACAATCGAAGGATGTATTAAATAATCTAGTGGCTACAATCACTGAATCAGTGACCCGTGCAGTAGTGAAAGAACTGAAAGATCTACTTGATTTTAACATGGATGAAATCAAAGAGCTGAGAGAAGAAATTAAGAAACGAGATGCTGATCATAGTCAGCTAAAGCGTGAACTTGTCCTTTCAAAAGACGAATTGGAACAATACCAAAGACGTTCCAACCTGAGATTTTTTGGTATTGCTGAAAACACCTCGGAGAACACGGACTCTTTAGTGCTGGATGTGATTAAGAATAAACTCAATCTACCGCATGTGACTCTTGATGACATCGACCGTAGTCACCGAGTAGGCAAAACTACAGGAAACAAACCCAGGCCTATCAATGTGAAGTTTGTTTCATACAGGAAACGAAGTGAGGTCTTCCGTGTTAAACGACAGCTTGCTGGGTCAGGAATAACTGTAAGGGAAGACCTAACTGCTGAGCGTATGATCTTACTACAAGCAGCTATACAGAAATTTGGTTTGAAAAACGTATGGACTTTAGATGGACGCATTGTTGTTAAGACTGAAACACGCAAGTTGCACATAAACTGCATGGAAGAGCTACCAAGGGCACAGTGAATGATCTGGAAATACAATTTTACTACGTCTCTTTGTTTATTTTTATTATTATTATTTTTCTTTTAAATTTTTTTTTTTCATAACTTTTGTCATTTTAATTTGTTTTTAGTGCGGTATTTGATTCATTGTTCTGTGTTTTACTCTTTATTATTAACTTACTAAGTTCAAAAATCAATTACATATTTTTTTAAATTTTTTTTCTCATGGCTTCATTTGTTTTTAGTGTGGTATTTAATATATTATTGTGTGTGTTAATTATTGGTATTAATTTACCAAGTTCTAAAATGCGTGTATGGGGATGTGTATATGTGCTAACAAGCTCAACTCAAGTCTTAAGATCTCGGGTAGTGGTAAGTTTAATTATTTTTATATTTTTGTATGTGTGTGGATAATATTTTACAAGGGCGAGATAGCCCAACTTCAATATGTTTTTAGTGAGCTATGTTCCATGTCTGTTGGTGACCTTGACCAGTCGCTCCCTTCCCTCCCTTCTTCTACAACTCCTTCAACAGTTATGATGCTTCACAATGTACTTGAAAGCCAGCCGCTATCGCTGCAGGTGGCCCACGTAAATGCACAAACTTTACTAAGCCATTTCCACGAATTTGACAGCTTATTTTCTTCACTGTCCTTTCAAGCTATTCTTGTTTCTGAATCCTGGTTAAAACCATCCCTTCCTCCTAGCTTAGTACACCTGAGTGGTTACCAACTCGTTAGAAATGACAGAACCATGAAGGGAGGTGGAGGTGTGTGTATGTACATCAGAGATGATATTAAATATAAAGTACTATCTGCATCACTGAGTTCGTACTCAGCACAACCTGAATACATTATTGTTGAAATAAACAATTCACAACAAAGGCTTATGTTATCTGTGGTGTACCGGCCACCTCGAGTTGGTCAATTTACTGCCTTTGAGACTGACCTGACCGAGCACATGCACAAATATGAACATATAATTGTAATGGGTGATTTTAATGTGGACTTACTTAGTAGCAACAATGAAACCTCACAATTATTGACTTTATTTTCTTCATACAATATGACGCCATGTCACTTAGACGCAACACATCATACTGCAACCTCGCATACGTGGATTGATCATATATATACTTCAAACTCTAATAAAGTGATTTCTTCTGGACAAATCGCGGTCCCCGGAATCTCGCATCATGATCTTGTTTACCTATCCTACTCAATGTGCATGGCTAAAATTGCACCCAAGGTAATCACATATCGTGACATTAAATCCATTGATACAGACAAACTGAATGCTGACGCTCAATCCATGCCCTGGTACCTGGTCAACACTAAATTAAACATTGATGACAGGTTACATCTTTTTAATGATATGATCCTTGACTTGTACGATAAACATGCACCAGTAAAAACTCGACGTGTTAGTAGACCACCTGTGCCTTGGATGACTAAGGACATAAGGTTATTGATGAGGAGACGTGACCAAGCATATGCGAAATTTAAAAGAGAATCGAAAATCAAGCCACTTACAGGCAACATAAATTTTGAGGATTATAAACGTTTGCGTAATAAATGTACCCAGGCCATTAGGAAAGCTAAAATGGACTTTTCCCTTTCACTCTCTAATACTAGCCGAGAACCCAAAAAAACTATGGAGGGAACTGCGGAGGATGGGAGTGGGACATACACTACCCAAAAGCAATCATATGCACATCAGTCCCAATAAACTCAATGAAGAGTTTCTTCACATTCCTAATTTAACTTACAAGATGGCTAGAATACAAACTGTAAACGATATTCATGCCTCCAATCCAAGTAATTATAATAATGACTATAATGATGACAGTACTTTCTACTTTGCCCATTTGACTCATCGTGAGGTATACAAATCAGTAATGAGAATAAAATCGAAAGCACAGGGTATAGACAAAATTTCAATATTGCTAATACAAACAATTTTGAGAAATGTTATATCAACAATAACTGACTTATTCAACTTCTCACTCATGACCGGAGAGTATCCCGCACTTTGGAAACTCGCACTTATTACGCCAGTACCTAAAAAAGGACTAGCAAAAGAGTTACATGACTTTAGACCTATAAGTATACTTCCGTCCCTTTCTAAGGCACTAGAATTCCTAGTGCATCAACAAATTTACCGACACATTAACAAACACAATTTGTTAACTGCCTATCAATCAGGATTCAGATCACATCATAGTACATGTACTGCGTTGATAAATGTCACAGACGACATCAGACTAGCCATGGATAAGCGTGAGCTAACACTTCTTATATTATTAGATTTTTCAAAAGCTTTTAATACTGTGGATTTTAATATTCTACTAGCAAAATTGCATGTATTATTTAATTTCTCTCCAGGCAGTATACAGTGGATGAGATCTTATTTGAATGGTCGCCAGCAAAGTGTTATTATAGGCAACACGTTCTCAACATGGCGCCCAGTTGAAGCTGGTGTTCCACAGGGCTCAGTTCTAGGGCCATTGCTCTTTTCTCTATATGTAAACGATATCACTTCTTCAATGTCATACTGTAAATATCACATGTATGCAGATGACCTTCAAATATATGTTTCCACTGACCGTTCTTCAATAAATACAGCCATACAATGAATAAATACTGACCTAGCTGCAATAAATGCTTGGTCTGAAAAAAATGGACTCAAATTGAACCCTGATAAAACTCAAGCCATTCTTATAGGAACAAGCAGACTACTACTGAATGTGGACCGATTCCTGCTGACTGACATACGATTAGGAGTAACCACGATACAACTGACAACAATGACTAAAAACCTTGGTGTGATTATTGATGAAAATCTTAATTGGACAGATCAGGTAACTTCGATTTGCAAAAAAGTGTATGCCTGCTTACATTCACTGAGAAGACTAAAGAATTTTATCCCAGAAACTTTACAAATTATCCTTGTCCAGAGCTTAATAATGCCACACTTTGACTACTGTGACGTAGTATATAATGACTTAAGAGATGATCTAGCAGAACGACTACAACGACTACAAAACACATGTGTTCGATACATATTTAACTTAAAACGGCATGACCATATTTCTAAGTATTTTAAAAAACTGGGTTGGTTAAGAATAAATCAAAGGCGAAGGCTACATTTATTAGTATTGCTTCATAAAATATTATCAACATCTCAGCCTCAATACCTATCCAAACGGTTCCTATTTCTTAAAGATAAACACAACCGAGCTACTAGATCAGAATCCACTCTACAGATGTCTATTCCCATACATAGATCTCAAACTTATGCTCGTTCTTTCACTGTCTTGGCATCACAGGCTTGGAACAAACTAGATATCTCGACTTGTCACCTAACATCCACAATTCCCTTTAAGCGTGCGGTCACGCAATATATCTTGTCTAATAAGCTAAACTGAGTTCTTGAAACTACTTGAGCTTTAAATGAGTGTATGAATGAGCGAGTGAATGTTTTTATTCTTATTTGAATATTCCTTTATTAAATTGTATTTCAATAAATATAATAGTGTATGTTATATTCAACACTGGTTAAGTGGAAGAGAAGGCTAACGCCTTAACTTCGCCAGATAAATAAAGGCTATTATTATTATTATTATTATTATTATTATTATTATTATTATTATTATTATTATTATTATTATTATTATTATTATTATTATTATTATTATTATTATTATTATTATTATTATTATTACTAATAGATTTATATTATGACAAGAAATTGACTTTTTACTAACACACAAAATTATTTGTGGCTCGTATAGAAGTAATATAAATGTGAAATAGATTGTATAGAAGTAATATAAATGTGAAATAGATCGTATAGAAGTAATATAAATGTGAAATAGATTTTTTTTAGATCTACATCGTTCTACCTGCTTAGATTATATACATATGTACTAATTAAGCTAATGAGTTAGGGATGAAGAAAGTTGAATTTAGAGGAAGTGTACCAGCATTTGTGTGGAGGGATAGTGGAAAACCATAGTGGAAAAACCACCCTCAGTCCACCCAACCGAGATTCTAACCCCAATCTCCTTGTCATCAACAATAAAGTCTAAAATGAAAGTGACACCTTAGACCATGCAGCCACAGAAACAGAAGTGAAATAGTTATGTTTCTAAATTGTATACTGATTTTGCTATGTACTTCTTATTTTTACAGAAAATGATTAAATTTTGTACGTGAACAATTATTTGCCAACCACAAATTGGTTTATTTCTAGCTGTTGAGGGTAATGCAAACTTGATTGTATCCAGACGTGTTATGTGTTTCGTAATTTTACACTTTTAAACCCCTAGTCCACTTCTTGGTCTCTCCCTTAGGCGCCCACTAAATCTAGGTTCCAAATGAGGCTTCTCTGAGTGGGTGGAGCCACACATAACATGAACTGCAACTTGTATGAGCTATTTAATCACATTTTTAGAAATGTTATTAAATTAAAGTTATTTTTAGGCATGGATTAGCTTTGAGCACTTCGTTTGGTTCAAAAATGATCTTAAATGTGTTCAGGTATACATTTTCAACTAGTATTTCAATTATTATAAGTCGTCGTGCCTCCATCTTCCTCTTTCCTTCCACCATTCTTTCTCCTTTATTTGCTTACATTCTTTCCCTCGCACACTTGCTGTTATCTGATCCACTCATAGCCTTACTGATCTCCCTTGTTGTCTTTTCCCTACATACTTCATCTCCACCATTCTCTTTAGTATAATTTTCTTTTCCATCCTCAATACATGACCATACCATTTCACCCTTGCTTTCTCCACTAACTCATGTACTCCCTGTACCCCCAATCTTGCTCGGACAACTTCATTCCTAATCCTATTTATCCTCGTGACAGATAGCATGCCCCTCACAAACCTCATTCCCACGGCCTCCACTTTCCTAGTCTCTCTTACATTCAATGTCCATGTTTCTGTTACATATGCGACTATGGGTAGAGAGTCCACCCTATACAGTACTTAAAGGGCCCTTCTATTCTCCATAGCAGGTCTCATACACACCTATAGAACAACTCCCCCTGCTGTCCTCTTTTTATTAGATCCTCTTTACTCCCAGCCTTCACCTCAATCACGCTTCCCAGATATTTTACACTTTGTACCTTTCTCAACTCTGCTCTATACAACTTAAAGCTTTGCAAAGCCTTATCCTCTTCCTTGTCATAGCTATTACTTTACCCTTCCCCATGCTAAATTTAATTCCACACTCGTTGACATCCTCATTGCATTCGTGTATCTTTCCCTGTACTTCTTCTTCCTACTCCCCCCATACAACCAATTCATCAACAACTATCACAGGCTTCATTCTTTCCTGAAGGCCATGTTGTTTGCTGATGACTTGATGGTATTTGAGGAGAAGAAAGAGTAATTAAAGAAATATCTACAAGAATAGAATGAGGAAGTAATTTACTATAAGTGCACAATCTTAATCAGTCGATTTCATAGTAATCTAAACATAATACTTGCAGTGTGTTCAAAATTATCATCAAAAGTTTTTTTATGAGTTTAATTTTGATGTTACAAGTGGCAGAGAGAATACTTACTTTGCCGTACCACTTCCCTGATCAGGGGTGTCTAGTAGCTCCTCGTCCAAGCTCCAATTAGTCTTGTGATCTTGACTATGATGTCCTACAATTCGATCATCAAACACCAGGGCCACCACGCGTCCCCACGCCCGCAAACACATCTGCAACACAAAGTGCCTGTTGTGAAACAGCAGGGCCAAAATGCATCCTCACACACATCTGCAACACAAAGTGCCTGTTGTGAAACAGCAGGGCCAAAATGCATCCTCACACACATCCGTAACACAAAGTGCCTGTCGTGAAACAGCAGAACCAACAAAAGTCACTACACATATCTGCAACATAAAGTGTCTGCCCTCCAAAATCAGGGCAACCATTAATACCCTCAATTGCAAACATATCTGCAACATTGACATTAATTCAGTGTTATGTAAGGTTAAGTAGGAATTGTCATCAAAAATTAATTGAACATATTTTCATTTTAATATTTTTTACATTAAACTTTTATATAATTAAAAATTATATTTGTTTGATATCAATAATAGAAGCCTAGTTTGTCTTAGAGGAGGTCCCTTCTCTTGAAAATTTAGTGGAGCCCACACTTGATTGTATCTTCAAGCTTTCAAGAAAGAAAATTTTAATAAAACAGATGTTTGACAGTCATAACTAGGGACAGATGGGAATTACTTTTTTATTTCGGGATGGGAACGGGACAGGAAACTTTAAAATTACCCTTTAGAATAGTCTTAGATTTAAAATATATTGATCTTTAAACTTATATGGTAAGACTTGTTAAAGCTATAATATTATTAAAACCCACTTCGGTGGCTGCATGGTCTAAGGCACTACTCTCGCAATAGACTAGACTACCGATGACAGTGATATTTAGTTTGAATTTGGCCAGGTGTATTAAGGGTGGTTTTTCCTGAATGATTTCCCACTCTATCCACGCAAATACAGGTACACCTCAAAATTCAATCTTCCTCATTCCTAACACACTAGAGTAATTAGTACATAGGTGTATAACCGGAGCAAGTAATAAGACCCGGAGCTAAAAAAAAATTGCTTAAGGTAGTAAAAATAATAAAAATTAACATAATAAAATGAATTGAGGTGTGCGCAAATAGCATTTTTTTATCAAATCAAATATCAAAATTTTGAATTAATATCAACTAATACAATAAATAAAGTAGTTAATTTTATTACAGAAATTATTTTATTAGTTAATTTCTTTTGAAAATCGTGTTTTATATTTAATAACTTGCATAGGGAAAAAAATACTACAAACATAATGTTTGGCACCTCTTCAATTTGCTCTAAGTATGAAACTGCAAAATATTATCTAGGTTTAAAAGTTACTTTTCTTAAATGTTCTCTCTAGATTTGACACCCCTTATACTCTACTCCCTGTATAGCTCAGCAACAACAGATATGCATCTAGCTAGGATTTGTATTTGACTTGAAATTATGAATCTTAGTACTTGAAAGGTTTAAAAGGTATCCACATAGTTAAAATCCAAATAAATATCAAGTTTGGATTAGATGTAATTTAGTTTAAAATTCAAATACAAAAATTAAACTTTTTTTTATAGAAATTAGTGTAGTTCCATTATTTAACTTCACCAAAAAAACTTAAGAATTTCATAATAGTAATAATCTAATTACTATTTAAGCGTGCTTTTGACGGACTTATTCATATAATGAACTCAATTCAAAATATTTATTTAATTCAGTCCAATATCCAATTTAAATTTGGTTAAATAAAAATAAAAATTTAATTTTAAATTTATAGGGGTGTGAGAAGTCCATTTTTCAATATGAAGGAAATTCAAACTGAATACAAAAAATATTTCAAAGCCAAATCAAAGTTTGAATATTATATTTAAATTGTTTTGTGCTTGAAAAAATATTTTATTGTGCTTATTTTTATAGCTTTTTGAATTAAAATAACATAGAAAATGTTTTATTAAGCTATTGTTTGTCATATTTCATTCTCCTCATTATCGACTGTTTCCAGCCTGTGGCCAGGCCAGTTTAGTAAAATACCTCCTTTCTTCCTCATTTAATTGGTTACATCATTCTCCTCTCACTTGCACACTGTTATCTGCTCCTCCCATCTCTATTTTTGCCTCCAATTACTATCTGACACTCATTTCCCATATGCCTTTCTAAATCTTCCTCCAACTTGTCCTTTTCTTCTGCTGGGCACTCCACCTGCGGGGCATAAACTTGTATCAGCTCCACCTTGTTTCCTCTATCTGTTATTGACAATCTTTACTATCCTGTAATTCGTCCCTACCACCTCCCCCTTCTCTTACTACAAAACTTACTTCATTTCTTCTCCCTTCATCGTTTCCTTAATATCCTGGTGCTGCTCCCTCTCCACTTGATCTTGCTCAGGCCCAAGACATCCAATCTCCTCTCATCCATTATGTCCACGATCTCCTCCACTATTTCAGTCAGTGTGCCAGTGTTCAGAGTCCCTATTCATAATGGTTGTCAACAATTTGTTCAATCCTGCATTTTATTTTCTCAAACACTTTGGTTTTTTTGGCCACAGGCTTACTAAGCTTGTCGTGGCCTACACCTGGGTAGCGGGACCGCCACTTATAGGTCCTCTGGTGTAGACCTTCTTATACTGGTAACCTTCTCTAATTGAGATTACAGGTGCTGATGACGACTTAGCTCATAATCACCAACCCTCACAGTCCCAGCCCACCAAACTGGGAGGCAATTTGCCAAACCCTGTTCCAATCTTCTTGATTTTGGCCCTGACCAGTCTCCTGGTTTCGTTCTACACTGATATATTAAATTACTATCACAATACAATTCAATTAATTAAGATTTTTTCATATGAATGTTAATCTTTAATGTACAATTAACTTGACAGATTATAATAAGGCCCTATCTTATAAGTTGCACCATAAACCATCGAAGTAGGCTTGTTACCTTTCAAGTTAAATAAAGTGTACATAACATCTCTGAATGGCAATAAATGAACATAAATGTAGTATTTTAGCAGTCAATATTTTTATCGGCAAAGCTTAGTAACTGTCTATGCCGGAATTTTTATTCAAAGCAAAGTTGTTCAAGCTATATATTTTTCGAAGCCAGGTTAATGTTTCAAAGCTTTGCACACCCCTACAAAACATTTGATTTGAAAAAGGTTAGTTGTATCCAATTTTTGATTTGAATTCGGATTCAAATTCAAATTTGAGTCAAGTTAGTAGGCAAAGATTTGAATTTGATTCAAAATTGAAAATCTTGGATTCACACAGGCTTAGTCATAAAAGTATACCTTTGATTTGTGTAGTTACTAGATTGTCTTCCAAGTGGATTAGTCTTGTCTTTCAATTATGAATGTACCCTTCACTTAGCCTAAAAGGTCACAAGCTTGCATAGCCTGGTTCTACTATGGTTCAACTTGTAGGAGAAGAAAGTAACGAAGTCCAAGGTAAGGCTGTTTGTTACCTTTAAAGCATTTGGTAATAAATAAATTGATAGAATATTAAGAAATTTTCCTAATATTCTATAATTTTATTTATTACTAAATGTTTTTGCTCAATGCATTTTTTTGGTACATGTTACCTTTAAAGGTCAATGGAGTGTACACACAAGGGATTGTTTTATGTGTCTTATTGCACATGGGACTATCCTAAGACTAAACTTTTCTAAAGCCACAGAATGATGATGAAGAAAAGTAAGGAAATGCATCAGCATACGATTAGAAAAGAGCAGAACTATTGAAGGGAAAAATGTCCCAAAGGGTCTTGAAATGGATTCAACCCTTAAGTCTACTGAGTTAAAGTTAATCCTAATGGCGTTGAGGTGACTGGCTGTAAAACCAATAAGAGGAATGGCCTACCTGTATGAGGAGATGCCCCACTTTGTAGTCCCCTGTGGCCACCTTACAGAGTCCACCAATGATACCAGGCACCACCAGGGTGATGAGATCCCCCACCTGTTTACGGAAAACGATGTCATTGAAGTCGGTGTCATCCTCCACCTGACACGTGACCAAAATATTGTCCACACATGCCAGCCTGTAAACAAGCAATGCAGTGTAGCTATCTTCAATCCCTACAATATTATACCTGAGGTGAATAATGAGAGTGTGTTTATTATTATTTATTAATTAATACAATACAAATTACAGATTATTACAATTTATATATTAATTTCAAGTTTAGAGATATTCAATATTATTACTAGTCTAGAGGTATTACAGAAATTTTAGTTAATGTGCCTCTTATTGTGTGTAGAGAATATAGAGCTGAAGGCATAAAATTGTAGATAAACAATGTAAAAATATATATATTACATAGCTAATGATAGACTCTTTCATAAAAAAAAACTGTTTACTATACAAATAAGGTGTTAATATGATACAATGAGTACTTTTATTTGAAGAGTATTGTTACACCTAGACTAAAGTATACTTTTATAACTAGATGATAGTATCAAACAAATTGTGTAGTCGAGTATTACAAAATCATAGGGATATTCTTCTGTTGTTATGTCTATTAATAGTCTTAAGACGATTAGTATTATTATTACTAACAGTACTAATACTAATAGCTGACTTCTGGATCATCAAGAATAATATAATATAAGGCTGATTTAAATTTGAATTTTGATGACTATCTAATATTTTGGTACATTGAGTTCCAAGTCTTTGCCCCATTTCAATGAAAGCTTGATTTCATAAAACAATTGGTTTTAGCTTTAGGCACTATTCGTTTTTTTGTGGTCTTATTTCTGGTCAATAAGCTTTGATTAACATATTTAAAATCTAAGCAAGTTGAAGTATTTATACAATGTATGATATCATACATAAGTATTAACATCTTATATTTAATTGGCTGTCTAATATTTAAGAATCCAAGTAATCTAAACAATGGTGTACTATGTGCTTTGAAATCTGAAAAGTTATAATTCTGACCATTTTTTCATTAATAATACTACTGGTTGTGGTGAATCTTCAAATTTCAATCTCATAAAGAAGGTGGGGATAGATAAGTGTGAAGTACAAATTTCTTATTATCGATACTGGAAAAATATGTCTTAGCCTAGAGAAAACACCAATATATTTGGAGATGATGATGATGATATGATTTCATGTTTCTTTATTTAAAACAAAGCATCTTTACTACCCGTCCGAAATGCTTTAAATTACACTTACAACGGAGGGATGAAGAAGGTTGAGTTTTAGAGTAAATGTACCCACATTTGTGTGGAAGGAAAGTGGAAAACCATTTATGAAAATTTTTCCTATAGTACATCTGGCAGAGATTCAAATCTAGACCTCTCTTTCACTGGCAAATCAGACTTGATAAATTGGACATTTATTTTGTGTGCCCACCGATGCGAGTTTTTTGTTTTTATTGTTTAGTGATAGTGAATGCTGTGACTCCACCTGAGACCCTTCCCTCCCGATTATAGTCACATTAAACCAGACTAAGAGTTAGTTATACCTTGCCTGGTAACACCCCATTTGAGACCCCTTGTCGACCGTTATTCCAACAGCAGATATTTGGAGATCCTTAATGCCCTAGTATTCGAGGGAAACGCTAGCTAGAGTGTAGATAACTTCTGAATTTTACCTGAGAGCTCTAAGCCTCTCTGTCTCTAGCAGTTGCATGCAGATGTATATTCCTTGCCCCAACTTAGGCACATTCTCTTTCTGGTACATTTGCTCAAGAACATTCGCTGTAGTGCTCCTCAGCACCTGTGTGGCGCATTGCACCACACTCAGCTTTAGTTCCTCTGACACAGATGCAACTAAAACAAGCAAGAAGATCAACGAGTCATAACGCCCTCTATTACTATACCACAGCCAATGATAACTCTTTTGATTCTTTAACTGTCTTTCTTCCAGTTCATCACAGTAATTCAAACACCTGGCTTTTCGTGTGTTTTATGAGTAAACATCTACTTTTCAATTATCATATTCGATTTGTGATAAGCTTTGTAGGTACAGGTTTGTGTAAAAGAGAAGTTTGGGTCTCCAAGGTGTCAGATGGGAAGAGGAACCAAACCATCCCTTTAATGTGTAAAACTGTGTTTATATAAGACATATTCACACAACATGGTGTGTTTTCAGAACCCATTATTAATGTAAATAAGATGGCTAAGTGTGTGAGCACATCATTAGTTGATCAATGGTTGATTATTTGACAAAAATACTATTGCCCAAAAAGTTTGGCCTGCTCTCTTTTATGGTTGTTATTTCAAATCTGGTATGTATGTTAAAATAAAGGTTACACTGGTACATCTAAATGATTCTCTCAAAAAAAAAAAAAGGTTCAAATATCGTTACAGAAGAAGAAGTCGTCATCGTTATGAAATTTCAATGCCATTAAGCTATGTTGCGCTGATGCCACCTAGTGCAATTATTTAAAGTTTACCACCTGAGGGCATGTTGGCCGAACAATGTCTCTTTCCAAATATCTTATTTAAAATCTCTTGAAACTTAAAGTGTATGAACTTACCCATAGAAGGCTGTGATGGATCAAAGATCTGAAGAAACACAAAGACGTACAGCTTGAAGAGTTGCTCCAAATGCAAGATCTCTGTCTTCTCGACCACATGCTTAATGCCGTTGATTAGTTCAACCTTAATTTCTGACCTGAAAAAAAAAATTAGGTTAGTTTCTTTGTACCAAGACTACAGAAGAATGTTTTATTTGTTTTCAAGTATTTAAAAGTTACCAGCAACTTAGACCTCCTCAACTTTTAACCCATACATACACAGCAGGTAGTCAAGTCTAGGGGACAGTTTCATAGTCAGACTTGGTACACCACAAGTGTGATGCTATACGACACCTATCTAAACCAGAATGGAATGGGTCAGTTTCATATGTGAAGATGGCCCATTCCATTCGAGATTAGGTAGGGGTGTCATTTTGTAATTAGAATTACACTGCACTTGAGGCATACTAAGTCTGACTATGAAACTGACCTTAGGAATAAATATTATCAATGCAGATGGCTCAAATTCACCTTTAATAAAATCTAGCTCTTCAATTTACTAATAAATCCAAACTATTAAATCAGAAGCTTAGGAAAAATTATAAACATCTTGATGAACCCCTTTTTCACATCGTTATGTTAGTTCATTATTTGCTATAGTTTTGTTATAGTACTATAATGTAAATTCACATCCATAAGTGGTAAATTTATTATCTTTTGTCTGGTCATTAGGTTTGTTCAAAAATTATGTTGGGCCATATCAACCTAAGAGCAACATAATAGCTCGAAAAAAACAATCAAACTAAATTTAAAAAAAAATCACTATTGAATCTGAAATTAGGGATGAATATCAAATATCCTTATTTTCAGTGATTTGTAAAACCCATCCTTTATTAAAGTTAATGCCTTTGATTTTGCGGCCATCTGTGTGGGTAGTATAGTACTATACTCGTGGGTTTAATCGATATATTATTGTGAACTGACCTGAAAAGGTTAAACTAATAATGTGATGTGTCAATAAAAATAAAAACATCTGCGTTAGTTATCCAGACTCATATAATCTCTACATACCCAAGTTTGGCATTATTTAGTTGCAGTTGCATGGGAAACAAGGTATACTCTTGTAAGTGCTGTAAGGTTGAGCTAGGCAATCTTTGCACTAGGTCTTTGAGGTTTTGTATATTTTTAATGGAGGGTTGTTGGGCCACATCGTCGCACAATGGTTTCAACTGCCTGAAGGCATCAGAGAGATATGTAGTCATCTGAAACACATCCAATATTGAGAGGAATAGTTTTGGGGTGCCTGTTATGACACCACACTTTGATTTACCTTACCATCATTCTAGACTAGAATCAACCTCCCCCACTCCCCTTCCCCTTACTTGGCTGTTAATTCATCACTGTTAAAGCTTTGAAGCCTGGAAATAAGAGTAGGCCTATAATGCCGGGATCACGATCAACTTAGTGTTAACTTAACGTAACTTAACGTAAGGTTAACTTAAAGTTAACTTAACGTATGTGTGATCACGATTCACGTAACTTAACGTAACAACTCAAGCCAAACATCTTCATTCTCGAGTATGATCTGTGATTTGTACTAGTTTTACAGTGATGATCTGTGAATGTTTATAGTTTTCAATCGATATAATAAATATCTATTACAAATATTTTTTGATAAATTTAGCTTTCCTATTTTAGTGTTATTATTTTGTTTCAATGTCTGATCACTAGAACTTACGCTAAAGAGTAAACATTAGTCATAATACCAACAAATGAGTTACTAAATATCCCTGATGATGTCACTCGCATAATGATTGGCTGGTAGATCACGTGATACCCTTCAACTAACGTAAAGTAAAGTAAAAGATCTCCCAGGACATCTCTTACGTTAAGTTAACTGCAAGTCAACGTTAAGTTAAGTGTATCGTGATCGCTTCCATTTAAACACACAAGGAGGTTCTTTACGTTAAGTTACGTTAAGTTAAGTTAAGTTTAAGTTGATCGTGATCCCGGCATAAGTCAAAAATTGGCCTTAATAAACTGAATCAATAATTAAATTCACCTTGGCCAGAACTACCATTTGGTACAAGTCTCACTCAAACATGAATCAACAATGTGATTGAGTGAGACTTAAGGCCATTTGCAATAATGAGATTAAAGTGAAGGATGAGTGAGAAGTGAGTGGCATTTATTTGTGGGTATGTTCATGCAGATGGCCTAATAGCAAGAAAATCAACACCACTTCCCTTCTCACTCACCCTTCACCTATTACTCATTCTTGTCCTTGCATACGGTTTTCATAATACCTGTCTCAAATTCTATTTCTGGTCAAAGTGAATGTAATTATTGACTTACACTGTCCTACTCTTTTTCCCAGGCATCCCAGGAAGCCCTAATTTTTCTAATGATAAATATTTCAGCCTTACCAGAAATTAAACCTAGTAGACTTAGTTCAGTAGGCAGAAGAGTTACTGACTCAGCTAAGGCGTCAAACCTTAAAGAAGAGAAGATAGTGAACTATATGTATTGGAGATAGGGATAAATGAAGTGTTCCCCGTTTCATAGGAGTTGTAAGGTTGTTGAAGGTTGCAGAGGTCCTTTACCAGGTAAAGCCCCATCTACAGAGTCCGTAAGTTCCGTATCCTTACAGTCCTTAGGTTCTTAATGGTCCTTAGAAATAGAAATTGCATCTACACAGTTGGTATCCGTAACCACATGACTATGCCAACCCATGAGAAAGTTGTAAACGTCTAATTAAACTCTTTGAAAGGAAATTTTCTAGAGCTAGGCGCGAGCAGACGTCATCTGTGAAGCAGGCGATATTCCACCTGAACAATTATTACACAAAAGTTATTAACAAAAGTACTACAATATATTGTGATAAAACATACAGGATAGGCTACATTTGAACAGTAGGTTAAGTAGCCTACATTCACAAATAATATATTTAAAACATGAGCTAGTTTGTCTAAGTGCTATGAAAATGCCATTGGTGATTTCATTTTGATGCACGAGTGCACCCTTACTTTGCTGTGATTGGTAGTCCTTAGCAGTCTGTATCGACTAGTTCTTACAAAGTTAAAGGTGACTCCACACTAAGAGATTGCACTGTCTACAGAATCCTTATCCTTAATGCCTTAGTCCTTACCATTCTATAGAGTTGAGTCAATCTCTTATGGAGTATTACGGATCTTACAGATACAGTCTGTAGGTGGGAATTTATGCTGAGAAAGCTCTGAATATGTTGAACATAAGCAATAAAGGGGTTTGGCTAGCTCAGTACGCTGAGATTTTCCTTTAAACTATACACATATTTTATGGACATTTTAATGAATGAATTCATAGGAAAGTAGACCCTATACTTTTAAAAGTCTAGATTAAAATAGTATCTTAAATTTGTGGCATAGGTCTATTATCATTAATTCTAATAACATTTTGAAATTGAAATGAACTTGAATAATATATACAGTAGGCCTATTTTACACTTAAAAAAAATTATAACCTACACACAGAAATTGAACTGATGACATTTGGATTAGTATGGTAGCGTTCCACTAATTAGCTATTTTGGGCTCATCTTATATCCAAAATAATTCTGCACTTGCTATTTAAGATGAATGTGTTTAACTAGTGAAAGCATAGACTTCTTAGTAGTGTTAACAAATTACAATCAATATGAATTGCAAAGACTTTGTTGCTGCCAAGCAGGTTTATTTTAATCCCCTGAGCTTCACTACTCATTCAGGATGAGGAAGTTTGGATTTAAAAGTAATACCTGCATTCGAGTGGAGGGAGAATAAAAAAAACACTTAGGAAAAAACACCTTCAGAACACCCAAATAAGATTCAGAGTCCGATCTCCCTGTCATCAGCAGTCCAGTCTAAATGCAAGAGTGGTGCCTTAAATCAGGGTGGTCCAACTTTTTCATTCCAAGGGCCAAATCTGGTTATCAGATTACACAGCGGGCTGAAGTTACATTTGGTAATTTCATCAACTTAATACAGGCTTAAAAATAACCTTTAATAAATGTATCTGGCGTAGTTGGCTAACGCGCCAGTCGTGTTGAGTCAGACCGCCGAGGACGGGGAGATCGAGGTTTGAATCTCGGTCGGGTGAACTGGGTGTGGTTTTTCCTAAATGGTTTTCCACTCTTCTTCCACGCAAATGCGGGTTCACTTCCTCTAAATTCAACCTTCCTAATTCCTAATCCATTAGTGTATTTAGTTCTTAAGCGTATAACCCGAACGGGTAGTAAGACGCGGTGCTAAAAAAAAAATGTATCTGATATTTGAGTTATTTAACGTATCAACAACACACAAGACTTTCTACAAGCACAATTGGAAGGGTCTACCAATATTCCCAGAAAAGGTATTTTCATGTAGGTACCTTCCAGGGTTACTTTACATACCATAATCGACATGGGACTGATGGCTAAAGCAACCATGGTCACCCTACCTCCGAAGGTAACTAGCTGTGTCACGGATTTTTTCGATCAAAAAAAATCCTTGAACCCACAGACGTCAGGTCCTCAGGTGGGAACTTTACCCCAGACCACCGAGGACTTGACAATCTCAAATGTTGAAGAGCGATCGACAACGGCCAAAAAAAGTTTCACAAAATTTATTAACCTCAAAAAAGTTTTGAAAAAAAGAAAAGAATCGTCATGTTGAAATTGGAATTTCAAAATACCTTGTTGTTAATATGTACTGTATATATTCGAAAGTTCAGTACGCAAAATTAGCGGGCTGAAAAGCTCCACATCCACAATAAACTAACCGTTTTTAGCCAACATTAGAAAAATTAATAGAACCAAAAATTGAATATGGTTCTAAATAACTTTACTGAACTTAGCCACAGCCACATAAACGTTTATTCTAGGGGAAAACAAGAAATGCGCAGGGTGACAACATCAAACTTTGAAACCAGATATAACTATTAGTTTTGAGATAACCATTAGAGGGCACCCAAATCGAGAATAAATAAAACGAGCTATTATATTTAGATAATAGATGGCAGTAACGAAAAATTATATGAATTAAGTAAAATATGCAAACCAAAAATTAAATAGTTAATATATTCAGAAGGACTGAATGAAGTTTATGTTTTAATCTATTATTTTTAATATATAAAGAAACTGCAAAACATTAAATATCATAAATTATATAATACAAACATATTCGTTATGGTGGCAGTTGATTTTAATTGTATTGCTATTATTCCAATTATTGGCCGTTAATATTAATAATGTAATTTATAGAAATAATAAGAAATCCTTATGAAAGAAAAAGAATATTCTGAATTTTTAAAAAATAAATAGCATCTGAAAGTTTATTTACCTCACAAATGAGCTATAGGTAAATCATTGTGAGGTGCTAAAACTTCTTTAATATTTGAAACTGCCACACGACCACATATGGTGGCGATTACACTAATAGGTCCCTAAATATAATTTACATTGGTGTGGTACCTGGGTTTGCCGGATATTTGGAGTAAATTAGCTTTAATTCGGAACTTACGTGTTTAATAGCGCTAGGCAGACTCTACTTTAAGGTGCCACAACTTCTATATTTGAAACTGCCACAAGACCAAAAATGGTGGAGATTACACTCATAGGTGCCAGCAACTAATCTACATAGGTGTAGTACTTGGGTCTGCCGGAAATTAAGAGTAAATTAGCTTTAATTCGGAACTTACGTGTTTAATAGCGCTAGGCAGACTCTACTTTAAGGTGCCACAACTTCTATATTTGAAACTGCCACAAGACCAAAAATGGTGGAGATTACACTCATAGGTGCCAGCAACTAATCTACATAGGTGTAGTACTTGGGTCTGCAGGAAATTAAGAGTAAATTAGCTTTAATACGGAACTAACGTGTTTAATAGCGCTACGATGACTCTAATTTAAGGTGCCATAACTTCTATATTTGAAACTGCCCCACGACCACACATGGTGGCGATTACACTCATACGTATCTACAACTAATCTACATAGGTGTGGTACCTGGGTCTGCCGGAAATTAAGAGTAAATTAGCTTTGAAGTGGAACTTACGTGTTTAATAGCGCTACGATGACTCTACTTTAAGGTGTCACAACTTCTATATTTGAAACTGCCCCACGACCACACATGGTGGCGATTACACTCATAGGTGCCAGCAACTAATCTACATAGGTGTGGTACCTGGGTCTGCCGGAAATTAAGAGTAAATTAGCTTTAATTCGAAACTTACGTGTTTAATAGCGCTAGGTAGACTCTACTTTAAGGTGCCACAACTTCTATATTTGAAACTGCCCCACGACCACACATGGTGGCGATTACAGTCATAAGTATCTACAACTAATCTACATAGGTGTGGTACCTGGGTCTGCCGGAAATTAAGAGTAAATTAGCTTTAATTCGGAACTTACGTGTTTAATAGCGCTAGGTAGACTCTACTTTAAGGTGCCACAACTTCTATATTTGAAACTGCCCCTCGACCACACATGGTGGCGATTACACTCATAGGTGCCAGCAACTAATCTACATAGGTGTGGTACCTGGGTCTGCCGGAAATTAAGAGTAAATTAGCTTTAATTCGGAACTTACGTGTTTAATAGCGCTAGGTAGACTCTACTTTAAGGTGCAACAACTTCTATATTTGAAACTGCCCCACGACCACACATGGTGGCGATTACACTCATAGGTGCCAGCAACTAATCTACATAGGTGTAGTACCTGGGTCTGCCGGAAATTAAGAGTAAATTAGCTTTAATTCGGAACTTACGTGTTTAATAGCGCTAGGTAGACTCTACTTTAAGGTGCCACAACTTCTATATTTGAAACTGCCCCACGACCACTAATGGTGGCGATTACAGTCATAAGTATCTACAACTAATCTACATAGGTGTGGTACCTGGGTCTGCCGGAAATTAAGAGTAAATTAGCTTTTAAGTGGAACTTACGTGTTTAATAGCGCTATGATCACTCTACTTTAAGGTGCCACAACTTCTATACTTGAAACTGCCCCACGACCACACATGGTGGCGATTTCACTCATACGTATCTACAACTAATCTACATAGGTGTAGTACCTGGGTCTGCCGGAAATTAAGAGTAAATTAGCTTTAATTCGGAACTTACGTGTTTAATAGCGCTAGGTAGACTCTACTTTAAGGTGCCACAACTTCTATATTTGAAACTGCCCCACGACCACTAATGGTGGCGATTACACTCATACGTATCTACAACTAATCTACATAGGTGTGGTACCTGGGTCTGCTGGAAATTAAGAGTAAATTATTTTTAATTCGGAACTTACGTGTTTATTAGCGCTATGATGATTATACTTTAAGGTGCCACAACTTCTATATTTTAAACTGCCCCACGACCACACATGGTGGCGATTACACTCATACGTATCTACAACTAATCTACTTAGGTGTGGTACCTGGGTCTGCCGGAAATTAAGAGTAAATTAGCTTTAATTCGAAACTTACGTGTTTAATAGCGCTACGATGACTCTACTTTAAGGTGCCACAACTTCTATATTTGAAACTGCCCCATGACCACACATGTTGGAGATTACACTCATAAGTGCCAGCAACTAATCTACATAGGTGTGGTGCCTGGGTCTGCCGGAAATTAAGAGTAAATTAGCTTTAATTCGAAACTTACTTGTTTAATAGCGCTACGATGTCTCTAATTTAAGGTGCCACAACCTCTATATTTGAAACTGCCCCACGACCACACATGGTGGCGATTACACTCATAAGTACCAGCAACTAATCTACATAGGTGTTGTAGCCTGACCTTTCATAAATTTAATTAAATAACCTTTAAAGTGTAATGTATGTTTAAGAAAGCGCCATGAATCGTCTAATTTAAGGTGCCACATTTTCTATTTATGAAACTCCCTCACGAGCACAGGTGTTGGTGATTAAACTCATATGTGGTTTTAACTTATCTTCATAGGTGTGGCATGGTTGTATTCACATAACTAAATATTCTAAAGTGAACTCATATATATATTAACCATATTATATTTTAATAATAATATGTTAAAAAGTAATAATACTTTTTACTGTTAATAAATATGATTTTATAAGGAATAAAAATGGAATAATGTCCCAGACTAAAACCGTAATATTCCAGTTATTATGTATCGTATAGGTAATTTTATTTTTCAATAATAAAATTTAAAATATGTTACATCCTCCCCCTTGTCCTAATGACGTGTACTTAGAATCTGTCAGGATGGACGAGGAATGGGGTACTGTAATTCTGTATACTTGTGCGGGTTCGTGATTGACGTTAGACTTGGTTTTTAAAGAGGTTTATTAGTATTAATATTCTATTACAAATGTGCTGTTGATAATAAAGTAAAAGTGAAATAACTTAAATAATATTCGGAATCTTGTGACAAAACAAGGTGTTGCTAGGAATACCCAATGGCCTGTCTGACTCTTAGGTGGTCTCTACATGGTCCCAGGACCTTGGTACACTGGGATCGAGCGGTAGCCCACCTCTACGAATACTGATGAACTGGCGTCCTTGCCCGCGTACTGTCGAATCGGGCAGAATGACTCCTAGACTGTGATGTTTATTCAGCCACGATGGCTGGATCCTATACACTCTATCCTGCCTTCTGGCCTGGTTTCTACCTTAGAAATTTTGACGATGTTTATGTGGTCAGCTCCTCTATTATATTTGTTTATAGGCTAATCACAAAAACCCGCAACACTCGTTTTGTCATTCGCAATCCATAACACACAATATTATATAAACAGTTCTTACAAATTAGGCCGTTTGGTTTTATATATATATATATATATATATATATATATATATATATATATATATATAAAATCGTAAATTTTAGAATAGTTTATAAATAATTGAAAATGTATTATGTGGAAACCTTTATGTTTGAATGTGAATTATTCCCAAACAAAAAGTGCTAGATATCTTTAGTATCGATAGTTTTATCTATTCATCCTACATACTGAAAAGAGTGATCACGCAACTATCAGAATCGGTTTTTTTCAATATATTAGATGTGGCTTACTAAGAGAAGCCGATATGTTCTTCAAATCGTGGTCCTCTAAAGTCTAAATGATTGATTTAAGGTGGAACTCCACCAACTTGCTTCCTATTCGGTTCCAATGGACCCTATTTATTTTCCTATTATTAGGTGCTCCAATGAACCTGTAAAATGAATTATACATGAAATATTTTTATAGATGGTGTAGTACATTTTGTTTTCTAGGAATTATTTATATATTGGCACCGCGTTGGTACCCGTTCGGAGTATACCCACATGTACTAATTACGCTAACAGTTTAGGGAAGAGGAACGTTGTTATTAGAGGAAGTGTACTCTCATTTTCGTAGAGGGAGAGTGGAAAACCTTCAAGAAAAACCACCCGTACACCCAACCTATATTCGAACCTCAAGCTCATGGTTATTTGCAGTCCAGTTTACTGCGAGAGTGACGCGTTACGCGTTCTACTAACGAAGAGGGTATCTATGAATTAAATGTAATATTATTAGTCGATTTGAAATTTTCTTCCTTTTAGACAGTGACGTGGCCAACGGGGGAGGGTCATGCGGGTCCAGACCCCCTCCCCCAAAACCTTGGTTAGCAGGCGTTAGTCCTCTCTGTTTGTTGCCAACTTGATAAGCTACAGTTACTTAAAATAAAAAGTAGTTTCATGTCGTCATCCCGCAATCGGGCTATACCTACCGAGTGGCTGCCGAATTAGGCCCTCTTCGGTGGCGCTGCTAATGACCATCGGTAGCGATTCCGTTCGCAAATGCTAGAGATTAGGGATGGGTTGTGAAATCACAACCTGCTCCTTTGTCACTGCTCCTCTGACGTCACATTCACAACCTGTTCCTGACAGACGAAAGGAGCTGTTCCTTTTTGTCACAGGTCAGTTTGAAACGTTAAACCTATTACTGTATTCCCATTTGTTTTCTCCGAGCTTCTACTGTTTTCTCTCAGTCGAGACTGCGTCGTTACAATATTGTACGGTAGATGGCAGCACAAAACAGCTACGTATTAGAAGTGTTTATCAACGCTTGGCATTGCTCCTCGTCTCTCTGTCACAGGCAACGCTGGAACAGGTCCAGAGGAACCTTGCTCCTCGTCTCTGTGACAGGCTGCACTGTAACAGGTCTGGCGTAACCTTGCTCCTCGTCTCTCTGTCACATGCAGCGTTGGAACAGGTCCAAAGTAACCTTGCTCCTCGTCTCTGTGACAGGCTGCGCTGTAACAGGTCCGGAGCAACCTTGTTCCTTTATGCTCCTGAGATATTTTGGAGCAGTCGTACAGTAGAAAGGAAGTGGATACGTTGTGTTCTTGTCATAGCGCTGAGATCAGGTCCAGTGCAACCTTACTTATCTATTATAGGCTTAGTTTAGAGATGGTTTGGGGAGTCACAAATGAGTTTTTAGGAGGAAAGCTTTTGTAGTAAAGAATAATATTTCCACAATACAAGTACAGTATGTAATGTATTCGCACAATAAATTGTTACGTTAATGTTGAACATTGAAAGGGCCCACTTGGTGATCAAATGATTCAAGGCAAGGTTTAGCAATCTACGGCCCACTGACTGGTTTTATTTAGCCCACAAAATATTTAGAAAACAATTGTGTTCAATAGAATTAATAACTAATTGCTACATGAAAAATGTAAAGTTGAACTTTTTGTTTCGAATAGGCCCAACAATTATTATTTTTCAAACACATATGGCCCACGATATCAAAAAGGTTGCAGACCCCTAGTCTCTGGCGTTACTCTTGCGATAGACTAAACTGCCGATATAGGGAGATTGGGGTTCGATCCCGGTTGGTTGCAATGAGGGTGGTTTTACGTAAATTACGTATATTCCACTCTCATTTCACACAAATGTGGGTGCACTTCCTCTAAAATCAGCCATCTCCGTCCCTAACAAATTAGCGCAATTAGTGCATATGGCTATAAACCGAACGGGCAGTAGACACGATGCTTAAAAAAAATTAGGCTGGGAGTAGTTTTGTATATAGGAGCTGTGACAAAAAGGAGCAGGTAAAAGGAACAGGTCCAGTGGTGGAGCAGTAGCAGATTGCTCCTGCTCCACTAAAGGAGCAGTTTTTCCCATCCCTACTAGAGATAACTGGAGGGTTTCACACACAGCCATTCTTGGTGCCGCAACTTAGACCGTTAACAACGCTTCCGTTCTGTGACTGTGTGTGAAACCTCCCCTTTATCTCTATCATTTGTAACGGAGAAGCTGGTAACGGTCGTCTGAAGGGGGTCATGGTGCCAACTCTTGCGGTGTGTTGGTCAGCACAATGATACCTCCAGCCCTCAAACACGGCTTTCTAGACCTGAGCAGCTATATTTTTTTTAATTCAAGTATCTCCTCATTTAACCTCACGAGGCTGAGTTGACCCTGTTTCAGACCCACTGTTTCACATAAAATCTGGAAGCGCCAAGGTTTTAACCCGGTACCTCTGGATCTGTAGCCAGATACTCAGACCACTAGACCACATAGGCGGTCACAGTTACTTAAGCCTGTTCTTATTTAATTTTAAAATTTTACTTGTGTGCTTTGAATGTTTTAATTTGAATAAATAATATTTTTTGTATTTCTCTACGGTCTTAAAAATAGTCTATAACCTATAGTTTATCGTGACCATGGTATGCTTGTTTGATTTAGGTGAGCCGTGATATAACACAATCTCAATGTGTAAACCCTATGCATGACTTATTTGGTGCTGACTGACAGTTCACAGCTGACAGCTGACGGCTTCAAAACGTTACCAGACCAAATTATTAATCCCTACGTTGAACCATATGATCTACAAAAAACATGTGTTTAACAGCTGTAACTTCTGACAGTCAAAATTTAGGTATATACCTAAATGTTGAGTGTCAGAAGTCAGCTGTGAGCTGTCAGTCAGCACCAAATAAGTCGTGGAGCTACTCTACTTGCTCTTGTAAGTGGGGAATAGGTGTTGGTATTGTTAGTAGTATTTATACAATCAGGATGCCTATGCAAGGGCGGGTTTGTACGATCAGGCCGATAAATTGGGGAAGGAGGAACTTTCCAATACTCCTCCCTCGTCTCCAAATGAAATCCTGGTTACGTCACTGCTTTAGACAAATTGTTTCACAGTCTATAGCCTCTATTTGGTTGGAAGAAAGGTAGAAAAAATTCAAACATATTTATATTTATCTGTGGCCAACATTGGCAACATTGTACTATATTATTAGTGTTAATTTATCGGTATTGATAATATATGTCAAACTAACAGCTGCAGATAATATGACTTGATGTATGAATATATTAAAATAGTTTTAGTAACTTTAGTAACTAACTTCTGTTCTTCCTACCAAAATCATACTATATATTGGACACATATAAAAAAGCATAAGGTATTACTGTATTATCAAATACATTATTGTGTCCATGCATTCTCTGATAATTTAACATTATTGAAATTAATGTATATACCAAGAGACAGATTTAAATGCTTGACCAGCGGTATTGTAATTGAGGCAAGAAAAGGGGAGACTACAAATCCTTAATTTCTTAATATCGTCTGTATCTTTCCTCCCCCCCCCACTTTTTCACCGAAATTCATCAAATGGTACGTTCCAGTACAACATATTAATTTATTACTGATAATTTTAAATACTCGTACATTAGTTTCTACTATAAATTTAGATTTCTATAAAAAATATCTACTAATTTATTATTTAAGAATTATATAATATTTTCCTTTACGATGAAGCTATTTTGTTGAGAGGGACGAAGTGAATAAGGGGTTATAACAATAGAGAAACACAATCCTTGCTTAGCACCGTGTCTTACTACCAGTTCGGATTATACGCCTATGTACTAATTACACTAATGGTCCAGGGAGTAGGTAGGTGCAATTTAGAGGAAGTGCATCCATATTTGCTTGGAGAGTGGGAAACAATTTAGGTGTGGAAGCCCCCAGTGCACCCAATTGGGATAAAACCCCGATTTCCCCATCCTTGGCAGTCTAATCTAACATGAGATTAGCGCGTTAGACCGTGCGGCCACCGAGGCGGGTAAAAGACTCGTTCATTTGTCAGCTTTGCATAAAAATAAAAGAGAATAATATTTTCTAAATTTTTTGAGCTATGACAAACTATGAAAAGTATGTCAGTACCACATAAATAAATAAAAAATTCATAGTTTTCAACTTAGCGTACTTGTGGTTTTTTATATTTAGTTCTGACTTATTTGAGTTTATGTTTCATAGCAAATTTGTGATTGTTTTATTATATAAAAGGTAGTTTTTTGGATGCCCTTGGAGAATATTTGGAATGTTCTTAGAAGATATTTAGAGTGACCTTGGACCTAAATGTTGGGGGTAATTAAGATGCCTAATTAAGAAGCTGTCAAAATTTGGTAAGTATCCCCTGAAAAATATTTCAAACTTGGATGCATCTAGAAGCTATACGGAGTTTGATACAAGGTATTTTTTTCGGCTCAATAGTCGAGAATATCCGAGGGTGGGAAATAAATGTACAAGGTGGGATTTTATTGCAGTTGGGGAGAGTGGGATTATTTCCAGTGGGGGAAATACTCCCATGCCACCCTGTTCAGCCCCCATTGTACACTTTTTAGCCACGTTTTTCACGTTTACAAAACAAAAGCCATGTTCAAAAATCAATACAAAATTGAACACTGACATGTTACGCATACGATGAAATACTTGTATTTAAATACAAAATTTCATTCACTACCCAACTATTTGCACGTGCCAAATTTAATTTAAGTACAAAAATAATAGATTCTGTGAAACTTATAAAAACACTTAGAAACGAAGGACAAGAATGGAATTAACCAAACATATAATTGTGACAAATTCCAGTAAGTTCAGATGGAGGAAATCCCAACAACGGCACAAATTATGAAATACCAATATTTAGAGCTGAATTTGTGCCACAGGAGTATTCTATCCTCTAAATTTGTGCCATGATAGTTTTCAATCAAACACCTAAACACTTGTAGCTTCTGTTTCACGCTGTAATTCCCTCCTCGAAGGCCGCTGCATTTCTATTTCCCCTCTCAATACATTATGCTGACTAAACGTCTCTGTCTCTGAGTGAATGTTAAACCCAGGGGTGGGAAACCTTTTGGCACTGGAAGTCCGCATCGCATGTCCCTTCACGGATTCTTCATAAGACTTCACACTGATTGTACTGTTGTACAGTAAATTCTTACAAACTTTTACCAAAATATAATAGTGTGCTAAAAGTATATAGATCAAGGGGATTGGTTAATTAATATCAAAAATTTAGGCTTTAAAAATAATAATTTTTTATTTTAAACTATTAAAATACACACTGTTTGGTAATGCATCTCTACACATAATTCCCTAATGTTTTGTGTCTTTCCACATAGCCCATTAACGAAAACAGCTTGAGTTATTATTATTATTATTATTATTATTATTATTATTATTATTATTATTATTATTATTATTATTATTAGCACCACGTCTTACTACCCGTTCGGTTTATACGCACTTATTCTAACGTGTAATGAATGGTAGGGTGATTGCGAGATGAAATGGAGGACCTACAGTTTAACGTGGGATCCGAACCACGGTGAAGGTCTGGCATTCCACACATTCACAAGTTGTGATTAATAGCTTACACGTCTTGTCAGAGGTGAAGGGAGGGTCTGGCAGTCAGATAGATCTGTGCCGGGACCATTGATCTCTATAATATAACTGGATGGACATACACATGCACAAGAACAAAAGTATGACGCTCAAGTGTATCGTCTGCTACACTGAGAGGGGGGGACAGATTTAACGGTTTCTTTAAATGTTCTTAAGCGAAAACATGTCTCTGATGAATAAAAGTGTTATTGTTTGAAAATAGTGAATTATAATAACATAATTTCCTGAAGAAACATTTACATTAAAGGCTATACAATCCAGTTTTACAGGTAATACTGTACAAATACGAATAAAACCTTAGATATTTCAATTTTTATGTAGTTATCATCAATGTTGTTTACAGTCTGCCACGACTACACTTATATTTAAAGTTGGTTATTAGCTTGTATAATGGTTTCATAAACCATATTATATTGAAAGTTCGATAAATATAATAAACAAGGTATCTTAAATCTTGATTACATTTGTTTGAATGACAAACTTTGAATAGTTGCCATGCATTCAAACTATCACTTAGGTTATAGGTTTGTGGAAAGTATTATTATAATAATATCTGGTTTTTTTTAAGTTGGCTCATATATTTCAGAAACCATATTATGTTGAAATTTTGATAACTATAATGAAACAAGTTAGCTAAAAACTGTATTATATTTGTTTGAATGACACACTTTGTGTAGAAGTCTTACGTTCAAATGATAATTTAGGTTATTGGCTTTTAGGAAGTACAGTATCTACTAAACCCTGATTTTAGTAATAATTACAATCTTTAAGGCTTTATTTCGTACCAGAATACTATCATATATATAATATTTTGGTAGGATTAACGGCAATTTAGAACATAAGTTGAAATTTCCTTCTGGAAGGTCTTTTATCCTAACTAAACACAACTATAGGGTAGGATTCTGGTACGAGATAAAGCCTTACAAGTAAGCTTCCTTCAATAATCTTCATACATATTAGGCTACATCAACTTATTTAAAGAAAAACTAACCAGTTTTGAACTTTTATATGCTCTTCAAAGCTTTAACTAACATATTTATTTAATTTAACCACTCACACATTGATGTTTCTCATATATTCAATCAGATTAATGAACTATGTCAAAATGACACATTGCCTTGTATGGGTGAAAGAGAGAAAGAGATACCCGAGAGTTTCTTTCTCTCTTACACAATGGTATGCAGACGACAGCTCGAAAATTTCAGCCACAGATGTCCATCCAGTTATATTAGAGAGATCAATGGCCGGGACCGAAGCTTGAACCCGGACCCCCAGCACATAAGTCTGACACCTTATCCCTGACCACCAGGTCACCTACGAGTAGTTATTAAACAACATTTAGGTAGGCTAAGAAGCAACACCAGTCATAACATATTTAAATTTATTTGTGATGACATATTAGATTTTATCTGCTACTTTCTTTGTGCACCAAAGTTATATAGTTATATGACTAATACATGTATTTTTGTATGAAAATAAATGTTATTATTTAGTAAATTTAGATTTTTGTCACATGCTAGAGACCTTACAGATGTCCATGTGGCCCTTGGGGAGAAAAGTTTGCCCACATCTGATCTAGATTATGGCGTTGCTAAGAAGACAAAAATGTAAGTTTGAATCATTTGTTAGGTAACTACAATAATTAGTGTGCCAATTTTCAGCTATTTACCTTATCGGAGAGTTAGTGAATATCTCTGGACTGACAACTATTGCATGTATCAAAGTTGCAGCCATATAAATGGGATATATGATATATATTATCAGTTTATCACACATTTAGTAGTCAAAAATAGGATTGAGTGGTGCAATTTTTTCCCTCTCATTGCTATTCTGTGGGAAGATTTGTATCAAATTGGTCTTCTCCTCCCACGTAGGGGTTGTATTATCTTGCTACACTAGGCTGAAGAATATTAATGCTACTATGATTTGCAGTAGAATAACGCTTCACCAGTGACATTGAAACCACAGAATTATTGTCATTCCACCTAACAGCACACACATTTTCTTTTACAACAAAGCAGCAAAAAAACTACCAATTTTTATTTTAAATTATAGCTTCTTTTGGTAGGGAGGTTTCAAATTTTATTTTCTCCAATATACCCGATTATATTAATTTTTAATTTTTATATTTTTGTTAAAAGTCAAGAGTATGGGAAGAAATTAGCACAATAAATTAAGATCTCGGTTTTAGATTATTGTTCCTGAATTTTTTTTATCACAACACTTTCACACAAGCCAACTTCCCGAATTCTATTACATTTTCTTCCTTGTTATAAACTATCGAGAATACAATAGTATAATCTAGTGGCATACACCTAGAATTGAATCCGAAACTGACAGGCCTATCTCAAAATAATAAACTGCTGGAATTCGTGAAGGTAAACATATAGAATCAATTAATAATAATATTTAGCACCGCGTCTTACTACCCGTTCGGGTTATACGCTTAAGTACTAATTACGCTAATGGATTGCAAATTGGGAAGGTTGAATTTAGAGGAAGTGAACCCGCATTTGTGTGGAGGGAGAGTGAAAAACCATTTAGGAAAAACAACCCCCAGTTCACCCGACCGAGATTCGAACCTCGATCTATCCGTCCTCGGCGGTCGAGCTCAACACGACTAGCGCGTTAGTCAACTACGCCACCGAGGCGGGTATAGAATCAATTATTATAGTATATTGTTATAAGATATGCATTATATTATGTTATAAAAAAAACGCAAGTTGAGCAATTGTGTTACTTACTATATGAACTCTGACTGATATACAACACTATTTGAGGCAGGCAGATGAGGTAAAGTGTTCATACTTTAATTTTCATTATTGTACCACTTCTTACAACCCGTTTGGGTTATATGCCTATCTAATAATTACGCTAATGGGATAGGGATGAGGTAGGTAGAGGAAGTGTACCCGCATTTACGTGGAGAGAGAGGAAAAGATAGTAGAAAACCATTTAGGGAAAACAACTCTCAGTGCACCCAATCGGGATCGAACTCCGATCTCTCCATCCTCTGCAGTCTAATCTTTTGCGAGAGTAGCGCGCTAGAACCCACGACCTTCGCATAATTTTATTATTACTTATTATTATTATTATTATTATTATTATTATTATTATATTATTATTATTATTATTATTATTATTATTATTATTATTATTATTATTAAAGAAGAGCTCTTTTGATTAATTTACTCAGTACATGTTCTAAATTTACAATATTATTCTTTTTCTTCTTACAGTTATTTTAATAATGTCAATGCGCCATTATTTAGTTACTATTATAGAGATGAAAATTTTCTGCTGTGGCGGCTTGTGGTTGGGGTGTTAAAATTTGACACTTTGAGCCTATTATACTTCAAATTATAGTGTTTTAGGAGACGAGTGTGTTAAAAAAAGGGGGAAGGGATTGGGGTGGGTAGGGGTAGATAGGAAACACGGAGGATAGGGGGAGGAGAAGAATGTCGGGTCAACCTTAAAATTATTTTAATTAACTTATTGATGACCTAAATTTGGAGTATGATTTATGAACAAAGCATGTCTAAAAAGGCTATCATTCATTTGTTTCTTTACTACTTTTTTATCACCATGTATTACCACCCGTTTGGCTTATACACTTATGTACTAATTACGCCAATGTGTTAGGGATGAGGAAGGTTGAATTTAGAGGAATTGCGCCCACATTTGCGTGGAGTGAGAGTGGGGAAAACCATTTAGGAAAACCGGCTTCAGGATACCCGATCGGGATAGAACTTCGATCTACATGTCATCGGCAGTCTATTCTATTGCGATGGTATCGCGTTTTATCACGCGACCACCGAAGCAGGTGTTTCTTCACTAATACTACTACTGCTACCACTACCACTAATTATTATTACTGTTATTATTACTATCCATTTAATCAGTTGAAATTATTTTACAGAAAAAATAATTGGAAAATTTTCCGGGAAAAATAATTGGGAAATTTTCCCTCTCATATCTCTAATTACCTATGATTGTTTATTTTATATTCTTATGCAGCTATACTTCTATGTCATACTTGTGTATTATTCAGTGATGACCTGTTATGTAACATTTTAGCACCACGTCTTACTACCTGCTCAGGTTATACACCTTTGTACTAATTACACTAATTGGAAATAGAAGGCTAGATCTAGAGGAATTGTACCTACATTTGCGTGGAGGGAGAGTGGAAAACAATTTAAGGAAAAAACCACAGTGCACCCGACCGGTATCGAACCCCGATCTTCCCGTCTTCAGCAGTCTAGTCCAACACGAGATTAGCGCATTAGACCACGCGGTCACCGGACCGGGTGGTATGTAGCTCTTGTGACTTTGGCCAGCACTATAATAAAGGAAATTAAAATCATAGTAATAATAATAATTAATATTATTTTACTATCAGCACCGCGTTCTGGTTATATGCGTATGTAGGCCCCACTAATTGCGCTAATGTGTTAAGAATGAGAATGGTTGAATTTATAGGATGTGTATCCGAATTTGTTTTGCGAGTGTAAAAAAAATATATTTAGAAACAAACACCCTCAATACACCTGACTGAAATTCGTAACCCTGATTTCCCCATCACCGGTGGTTCGGTCTATTGTGAGAGTTACATCCCAAAAGTATATTTTATAATTGAAAAGGTTTTGGAAATAAAATAGATCAAACTTCCTTTTGGGGTACATGAGATCTCTCGAAGGATTGACGAATGTATTTCTCTGCCTCAATCTGTAGCCACCCCTTAAGCGGTTATCAATAGTTCCTTTGTGTGAATGTGTCGACTCGTGCATCTTGTGTAAACACCACACACCCACACACACACACACACACACACACACACACACACACACACACACACACACACACACCCACACACACACACACACACACACACACACACACACACACACACACACCACACACACACACACACACACACACACACACACACACACACACACACAGAGCCACAATCTTATACGTAAGAAAATATGAGGTAATACTAATATATTAAGCAATATTATTTTCATTATATTTTAAATAATTAAGAATATTATCACAACTATACTAGATTTTCTTATTAATTTGTGATGCTAGTCTTGTTAAAATATTATTTGTAGTTCTAAAATGTTGGTGCTGCATGTTTCACTTAGCAGTTTTGTGCTTCTTTTCTCCAAAACCATTTATGGCACATTATATAAAACTGATTTATTTATGTGGCACAACCTATGGAATAGTAAATAATATCCTATGACCTGTATTAAAGAATTTGTTTGATTTAGGTTTTACAAGTAGTGATAGGTGGTAGTACATTAAAGTGTTTTATGGAAAATTAAGGCAGCACCAACTATAAAAATGGGGTTTTTTGAAGCACAAATTCAGCAAATATTACTGGCAACATTTTCGTAATTTGTGGTATTAAACTGCGGCTGGTAGCTAACCAAAGTTTTCTGTTATGTTCACGAAAACTATTAAAATGCCAACTATTCACACAAAAAACTAGTTCAGCACTAAATATCCACACGTGTTTCTCAAATGTGTAACATAGGCGGTGATATCAGATAATTAGAAGCTTATTTTAAAGAGAGGGGCTATCTGCATCAGCGGCCGCGTGGTTTAGTAGGAGTCAGCCTCATGATAATAATTATATTGATTGCCGCTGACTGTGAGGTCAAAGCAATAATCTTAACCAGGTGGTTTTGAACATATTATGATTAGTCACATCTACCCACACCTTTTACACACACACACACACACACCATGCTAATGTGGGTGCACTTCCTCTAAACGACCTTCCTTAATTTGAATGTGAGGCTACTGGTATTTTCATGAACACTATGTGAAACAAATAATAGGTGTGTGATATTCTTTACGACTCAAATTTGGTATTCAATGTTGGCATAGATCTCAGAATTTGTACTGTTGATGGTGCTTCCAGCCACATTCACAGTATTTTAATATTTTCCAGAAAAGTATGAGGTCACAAATTACAGGAGTTTGATGTCTTTATGGTAAAACTAAGAAATAGGTCACAGATTTAGAAATTTGTGCCATCAATTTAGTGATAATGCTATGCGAAGTTAGCAGCACCCAGCGTGTTTGAATATTTTTACGAACACTATTGCGGGCTTACGGCACAAATTATGGGAATGTAATATATTTTTGGCACAAATTGAGCACCACATATTTGCATGAGTTTTAGAATTTAGCAGCGCTCAAAGCTTTCATGTGTTTAAACGAAAACTATGGCAGAACATAATTTGAGCATTGTGGCACAAACTCACCACATGACAGTGCTGTGTATTAGCATTTACAATGTATACATAGTGGTCCATACCGATGGTAAAGAAATACATTTTTTAAAACATATCTTTTAGTATAATAATGGTAAAAATAATGCTTAGTTGCAAACTATAACATCTAGGAATTCAGTACCTCAAATTAGTCTTCATATAGTCTTAAGTGTATACAATTATCATTTCTACAAATAATAAATAAAATGGTATCCTTTTTATAAATAGTTTTAAAACTTTGAAAAAATCAACATTAGCTATTCAAAATAAAAAGATTTCATAATTATATTGAACAGCTATATTAAAGTTATTAGATTATTCTTGTTCATCTATGGTCATAAATATATGGCACTCATAATTCTATTCATCCGAGCTTTGATGCAACCTCGAATAATAATTCTCGTGGGACCCAGTTGGATACCACTATGACGTCACACGGTGTACAGGCGGGAGAAACTAGGACCGGCCTTGAAGTGAGGGCTGGTCAGTACAACGTGATGTTAACACAGTTTATCGTTTAAGGTGTTTTCATAGAAACTATGCTAGCACAAATTATAAGAGTAAGATATAGCTGTGGCACAAAATTGGCACTAAATATAGAAAAAGCACTTATACACTTGATGCCTTTTCCAATAACTTATTTGTGTTAGCAAGCCTTTCTGCTCTATGTGTTGTGAAAAAAATGTGAAATGAAATGGCCTTAGTGTGTAATGAGACTTAAGAAATGGTCACTAAAATTGCTACAGATTTCATTGATATTTTAAAGTCACACAAGCAGTTCCGTTCTTAACATAAATTATCGGGGATTATAAATATACAAATATAATATATATTATATTTTCTTTTCATTTGTGTTGTAATTCTTTTTTACATTTATTTAAAAAAATATTTTATGTTAAAGATGTACAAATATAATACCTACATTTATTTTATTTCCATTTTTATATTAGGCCTAATTATGTTTACATAAAAAGTATATTATGACTAATTTATCCCTTTTATTTACTAAAAACTTATGATTATAATTTTGTTATACATTTATCATATATTAAAGGGTCCACGAATCAGCTGTTCCATGGTTAGAGGGTCCACGTGACTGAGAAGTTTGATAACCACTGCGTTAAGTGATTCTACTTGTCTCTTGGTAACCAGGCGATAGCCGTTCAGCGAACAAAAATCTTGTTTTATTTTATTGATAATAATGGCTATTGAAAGAGTTATCAGTGCTGTGTTCCAAAGTAGAGCGTTGTAGGACCCTAATGACGTCCTTCACAAGAATGTGTGAATCCTAAAAAGGTTATGTGAAGAAAAATGTGTAAAATTAAAAATTCCAGTTTAATTATTGATTAAATAATTAAACATTCTAGGCTAGTAAAATTAATTTTGTTATATACATTAATTAATATATAAGGATTAAACATTTGAGGTTAAAGTATATTTTGTTATTTGTATCAATTATTAATATTAGACTAAATATTTTCTGGAAGATGGTAGTCGACCTGCAAAGGAACAATTAGTATTAGGTTAAATTGACTTAAGAAGGATTTCATGATTCGAACACATTATTCTGTAATGACCACCGTGTGTGTTCGTGTGGCAGTTTGAAATATAAGTTTTGCACATTAAATGAGACAAGTCAGGCACTATTTAAAACGAAAGTTCGAAATTAAGGGCCATTGAAACAATTTTTCTGGTTGATCCAGATAACACACCTATGTAGATTAAATGTAGGCACCTATGAGTGTAATCGCCACCATGTGTGGTTGTGTGGCAGTTTCAAATATAGAAGTTGTGGCACTTTAAAGTAGAATCATCATAGCGCTATTAAACACGTAAGTTCCGAATTAAAGCTAATTTACTCTTAATTTCCGGCAGACCCAGGTACCACACCTATGTAGACTAGTTGCTGGCACCTATGAGTATAATCGCCACCATCTGTGGTCGTGGGGCAGTTTCAAATATAGAAGTTGTGGCACCTTAAAGTAGAATCATCATAGCGCTATTAAACACGTAAGTTACAAATTAAAGCTAATTTACTCTTAATTTCCGGCAGACCCAGGTACCACACCTATGTAGATTAGTTGTAGGTACTAATGAGTGTAATCGCCACCATTTGTGGTCGTGGGGCAGTTTCAAATATAGACGTTGTGGCACCTTAAAATAGAATCATCATAGCGCTATTTAACACGTAAGTTCCAAATTAAAGCTAATTTACTCTTAATTTCCGGCAGACCCAGGTAGCACACCTATGTAAATTAGTTGTAGATACTTATGAGTGTAATCGCCACCATGTGTGGTCGTGGGGCAGTTTCAAATATAGAAGTTGTGGCACTTTAAAGTAGAATCATCATAGCGCTATTAAACACGTAAGTTTCGAATTAAAGCTAATTTACTCTTAATTTCCGGCAGACCCAGGTACCACACCTATGTAGATTAGTTGCTGGCACCTATGAGTGTAATCGCCACCATGTGTGGTCGTGGGGCAGTTTCAAATATAGAAGTTGTGACACCTTAAAGTAGAGTCATCGTAGCGCTATTAAACACGTAAGTTCCACTTCAAAGCTAATTTACTCTTAATTTCCGGCAGACCCAGGTACCACACCTATGTAGATTAGTTGTAGATACGTATGAGTGTAATCGCCACCATGTGTGGTCGTGGGCAGTTTCAAATATAGAAGTTATGGCACCTTAAATTAGAGTCATCGTAGCGCTATTAAACACGTTAGTTCCGTATTAAAGCTAATTTACTCTTAATTTCCTGCAGACCCAAGTACTACACCTATGTAGATTAGTTGCTGGCACCTATGAGTGTAATCTCCACCATTTTTGGTCTTGTGGCAGTTTCAAATATAGAAGTTGTGGCACCTTAAAGTAGAGTCTGCCTAGCGCTATTAAACACGTAAGTTCCGAATTAAAGCTAATTTACTCTTAATTTCCGGCAGACCCAGGTACCACACCTATGTAGATTAGTTGTAGATACTTATGAGTGTAATCGCCGCAATGTGTGGTCGTGGGGCAGTTTCAAATATAGAAGTTGTGGCACCTTAAAGTAGAGTCATCGTAGCGCTATTAAACACGTAAGTTCCGAATTAAAGCTAATTTACTCTTAATTTCCGGCAGACCCAGGTTCCACACCTATGTAGACTAGTTGCTGGCACCTATGAGTATAATCGCCACCATGTGTGGTTGTGTGGCAGTTTCAAATATAGAAGTTGTGGCACCTTAAATTAGAATGATCATAGCGCTATTAAACACGTAAGTTATAAATAAAGCTAATTTACTCTTAATTTCCGGCAGACCCAGGTACCACACCTATGTAGATTAGTTGTAGGTACTAATGAGTGTAATCGCCACCATTTGTGGTCGTGGGGGAGTTTCAAATATAGAAGTTGTGGCACCTTAAATTATAATCATCATATCGCTATTAAACACGTAAGTTCCGAATTAAAGCTAATTTACTCTTAATTTCCGGAAGACCCAGGTACCACACCTATGTAGATTAGTTGCTGGTACTTAGGAGTATAATCGCCACCATGTGTGGTCGTGGGGCAGTTTCAAATATAGAAGTTGTGGCACCTTAAATTAGAATCATCATAGTTCCATTAAACACGTAAGTTACAAATTAAAGCTAATTTACTCTTAATTTCCGGCAGACCCAGGTACAACACCTATGTAGATTAGTTGTAGGTACTAATGAGTGTAATCGCCACCATTTGTGGTCGTGGGGCAGTTTCAAATATAGAAGTTGTGGCACCTTAAATTATAATCATCATAGCGCTATTAAACACGTAAGTTCCGAATTAAAGCTAATTTACTCTTAATTTCCGGCAGACCCAGGTACCACACCTATGTAGATTAGTTGTAGGTACTAATGAGTGTAATCGCCACCCTTTGTGGTCGTGGGGCAGTTTCAAATATAGAAGTTGTGGCACCTTAAATTAGAGTCATCATAGCGCTATTAAACACGTAAGTTCCGAATTAAAGCTAATTTACTCTTAATTTCCGGCAGACCTAGGTACCACACCTATGTAGACTAGTTGCTGGCACCTATGAGTATAATCGCCACCATGTGTGGTCGTGGGGCAGTTTCAAATATAGAAGTTGTGGCACCTTAAATTAGAATCATCATAGTTCCATTAAACACGTTAGTTATAAATTAAAGCTAATTTACTCTTAATTTCCGGCAGACCCAGGTACAACACCTATGTAGATTAGTTGTAGGTACTAATGAGTGTAATCGCCACCATTTGTGGTCGTGGGGCAGTTTCAAATATAGAAGTTGTGGCACCTTAAAGTAGAATCATCATAGCGCTATTAAACACGTAAGTTCCGAATTAAAGCTAATTTACTCTTAATTTCCGGCAGACCCAGGTACCACACCTATGTAGATTAGTTGTAGGTACTAATGAGTGTAATCGCCACCCTTTGTGGTCGTGGGGCAGTTTCAAATATAGAAGTTGTGGCACCTTAAAGTAGAGTCTACCTAGCGCTATTAAACACGTAAGTTCCGAATTAAAGCTAATTTACTTTTAATTTCCGGCAGACCCAGGTACCACACCTACTTAGATTAGTTGTAGGTACTAATGAGTGTAATCGCCACCCTTTTTGGTCGTGGGGCAGTTTCAAATATAGAAGTTGTGGCACCTTAAAATAGAATCATCATAGCGCTATTAAACACGTAAGTTCCGAATTAAAGCTAATTTACTCTTAATTTCCGGCAGACCCAGGTACCACACCTATGTAGACTAGTTGCTGGCACCTATGAGTATAATCGCCACCATCTGTGGTCGTGGGGCAGTTTCAAATATAGAAGTTGTGGCACCTTAAAGTAGAATCATCATAACGCTATTAAACACGTAAGTTACAAATTAAAGCTAATTTACTCTTAATTTCCGGCAGACCCAGGTACCACACCTATGTAGATTTGTTGTAGATACGTATGAGTGTAATCGCCACAATGTGTGGTCGTGGGGCAGTTTTAAATATTGAAGTTGTGACACCTTAAATTAGAGTTATCATAATGCTATTAAACACACACGTTCCAATTTAAAGGTAATTTACTTCAAATATCTGGCAGATCCGTGTACCACACCTATGTAGATTACTGTAGCCTGTTTTTATTTATTCTATTCCTTCTCAATATATCTCCAACGGATCTTATTTTCTTTTTTATTACCATATTTAATTATTTATAATATCCTCTCAAACTATATTTTTACATGTACTGCGCTCTCTTTTCTGTTTTAGAACTAATATTTTACCCTTAATGCTATCTATGAGAGGTTTTGTAACTAATTCTCGATTCTATCGCTCTCTCTTAGAAGTTTTGGAACTAAAATTTAGCTTGGTGTCTTTTTTTTTTCAAATGTTGGCTAAAAACGGTTAGTTTATTGTGGTTGTGGCGGACTTCTGGAAACTTATTTAAAAAACATAACCTCAATAGAATCGCCAAGTTTAAGGTGTAACAGTTTCTATATTTGAAATTGCAGCACTAGCACACTTGGTGGTATAGGTAGTACTAGGTACCTACAACAACCCTACATAGTTGTGGAACCTGGATCCTCTGGAAATTTTGAGTTATTTGACTTTGAACTTTCATCAGACATGCAAAAAGCCTTATAAAATCGCCAAGTTTAAGGTGTCAGTTTCTATATTTGAAATTGCGGCACGAGCACACTTGGTGGTATAGGTAGTACTAGGTACCTACAACAACCCTACATAGTCGTGGAATCTGGATCCTCTTGAAATTTTGAGATATTTGACTTTGAGCTAACCTCTGACTTGAAATAATCCCCATAAAATCGTCAAGTTTAAGGTGTCACAGTTTCTATATTTAAAATTGCGGCACGAGCACACTTGGTGGTATAGGTAGTACTAGGTACCTACAATTACCCTACATAGTCGTGGAACCTGGATCCTCTGGAAATTTTGAGATATTTGACTTTAAACTTCCCTCAGACCTGCAAAAAGCCCTATAAGATCGTCAAGTTTAAGGTGCCACAGTTTCTATATTTGAAATTGCGGCACGAGCACACTTGGTGGTATAGGTAGTACTAGGTACCTACAACAACCCTACATAGTCGTGGAATCTGGATCCTCTGGAAATTTTGAGATATTTGACTTTGAGCTTACCTCTGACTTGAAATAGTCCCCATAAAATCGCCAAGTTTAAGGTGTCACAGTTTCTATATTTGAAATTGCGGCACGAGCACACTTGGTGGTATAGGTAGTACTAGGTACCTACAACAACCTTACATAGTCGTGGAACCTGGATCCTCTGAAAATTTTGAGATATTTGACATTGAACTTACCTAGACATGCTAACAAGATCTATAAAATCGCCAAGTTTAAGGTGTCATAGTTTCTATATTTGAAATTGCGGCACGAGCACACTTGGTGGTATAGGTAGTACTAGGTACCTAAAACAACCCTACACAGTCGTGGAACCTGGATCTTCTGGAAATTTTGAGATATTTGACTTTGAACTTACCTCACACATGCAACTAGACCTCATAAAATCGCCAAGTTTATGGTGCCACAGTTTCTATATTTGAAATTGCGGCACGAGCACACTTGGTGGTATAGGTAGTACTAGGTACCTACAACAATCCTACATAGTCGTGGAACCTGGATCCTCTAGAAATTTTGAGATATTTGACTTTGAACTTACCCTGACATGCTAACAAGCCCCATAAAATCGCCAAGTCTAAGGTGCCATAATTTCTATATTTGAAATTGCGGCACGAGCACACTTGGTGGTATAGGTAGTACTAGGAACCTACAACGACCCTACATAGTCGTGGAACCTGGATCCTCTGGAAATTTTGAGATATTTGACTTTGAACTTACATCAGACATGCAAAAAGCCCTATAAGATCGCCAAGTTTAAGGTGTCACAGTTTCTATATTTTAAATTGTGGCACGAGCACACTTGGTGGTATAGGTAATACTAGGCACCTACAACGACCCTACATAGTCGTGGAACCTGGATCCTCTGGAAATTTTGAGATATTTGACTTTGAACTTACATCAGACATGCAAAAGGCCCTATAAGATCGCCAAGTTTAAGGTGTCATAGTTTCTATATTTGAAATTGCGGCACGAGCACACTTGGTGGTATAGGTAGTACTAGGTACCTACAACAATCCTACATAGTCGTGGAACCTGGATCCTCTGGAAATTTTGAGATATTTCACTTTGAACTTATCTAAGACCTGAAACTAGCCCACATAAATACGCTAAGTTTAAGGCGAAGCAGTTTCTATATTTGAAATTGTGGCACGAGCACACTTGGTGGTATAGGTAGTACTAGGTACCTACAACAATCCTACATAGTCGTGGAACCTGGATCCTCTGGAAATTTTGAGATATTTCACTTTGAACTTATCTAAGACCTGAAACTAGCCCACATAAACACGCCAAGTTTAAGGTGCCGCAGTTTCTATATTTGAAATTGCGGCACAAGCACACTTGGTGGTATAGGTAGTACTAGGTACCTACAACAACCCTACATAGTCGTGGAACCTGTATCCTCAGGAAATTTTGAGATATTTGACTTTGAGCTTACCTCTGACTTGAAATAGCCCCCACAAAATCGCCAAGTTTAAGGTGTCACAGTTTCTATATTTGAAATTGCGGCACGAGCATACTTGGTGGTATAAGTAGTACTAGGTACCTTCAACAACCTTACATTCTAGTGGAATCTATATCCGCTGGAAATTTTTAGATATTTGACTTTGAACTTACGTCATCTAGCCACATAAATATTTACTTAGTTTATTATTTCGTATCTATAATTATTATGTTTTCCCTGAGGTATATTAAATCACCATTGGCTATGAAACATGTAAAAACAATAATTATACCATTAAATATTTGTTTCTTTATTAAAAATTATTTATTATGTACAGGTAAGTGAACATTAGGTGATTACATAAATTTCCATGATATATTGCAAACTATTGTTGAAATAATATTTTACATGTTGTGAAATAAATATTGTTTGTGTAAATTAAGTATAACATTATACTAGTTACCGTAGGTATGGACATACAATTCACAGGGTACAGAAGTGGAGTTGAATGAAATATATATTTTTTTATATATATTACAATATTAAAACAAAAGTCATTTTAGAACATATAAAACGTGGAAAACAACTGTACAAATTAAATAAATAAACCAATATACAATTTAAATTAACATTAAAAGAATTATCAGGTGCTTTCAAATGTCTTAGAACATTGGAATATATTGCATCGCTTAGATTATAGTCGCAATACACAACCAAATGTGAGGATTCCAAAATCTGTTTTTTCATGTCTTATACTTTTCTATGGTTTAGACTTTAGATAAAACTAATTTGAAATTTGAAATTTGTAAGTTTAAAGTTGTATTAAATCTCCATGGTTGTTTTATGGATTCATGGACAAGGCGCGTGGGGGGGGATTCTTGTGAGGACGCGTCTGGTGTGCAAATGGACAATATGAATGTGGAAGTGCTACTGAATGCAGTTGTCGTATGAATGGTTGAGAATGAAAGTGACTGGCAGAAAGCATTAGTATAAAAAAGTAATATGTAACCAATTCCTTTAAAATAAATCATTTTAACCTCATTGAATTATATGATTATATTACTGTCCGTAAATATAATAAATGGACACTCACTGTTTCCTCATTATCCTCTTTAACAAGAGAATATCCTCAAATACCAGTCTTACATCTACTTCAATGTACTATCATCAACATCATTAATTGTTTCCAGCCTGTGGCCGAGTGGGTTTAATAGAACGCTTCCATCTTCCTCGATTCTTCCACCACTCGTCTTCCCTTAATTTCTTCCATTCTTCTCTTCTCACTTGAAAATTTTCTATTATCTGCTCCCCTATCTCTTTCTTGGCCTCCCTTGTGGTCTTTTTCCTACATACTTCATTTTCAACATTTTCTTTGGCATCCTCTCTTTTCCATCCTCAGTTTATGCCCATACCATCTCGGTTTTGCTTCCTCTACGATATCATGTACTCCCTGTGCCTCTACTCTTGCCCGGATAACTTAATTTATGAACTTGTTTCTCCTCGTCAATTGTAACAGCTAACATGCTCCTCACAATCTTCATTCCCATGGGCTCCATTCAATGAAGTTGAATTTTTACTGAAACTATCTATCTATTAATACATATCATACCACTTCCGTCCATTTATGGTGATAGAGTTTCATCTATGCAGTTTACCCCCACGAACCCATTTTTGTATTGATGTTTAGTGTTCAACATTGGTAACAATGTGTTTGATTTCTCAACTTTTTTAAGCATTGAAGGGTTTTATAACGTAATATATATTATTGGCTTTGAGGTAATCAAAATGTATTTCATACTTACTTGTACATTAATATTTAAACTTATTGTTCTAATCATACCTATGTCAATTCTGTGTGTGAAAATAACATCACGTAGATAAATATTTCTAGTGGTGATCTAGGCCTACTTGTTTTTGTCAAGTAGGGGACCTAGACGCACGCTAAGTGCCAAAGTAGGTTTAATAAAATGTTATTTGTTTGTGGTGGTTTATTTTAGTTGCATATGCTATTAATTTTAATCGTGCTGACATATTATCGTATCAATATTTCAATATTATTTTATAAAGCTGTTAAAAAATATAAGGGGTGTTTATAAATAATGATTTGTCTTTCAAAGCAATTTAGATGAAAGTAAACAAGTTTTTATTTTTATTTTCATAATATTTGTAGTGTATTAAGTTTTGAAGTAACTTACTAAGTTAGACCAACAAGTTAGTTTTTGAAGTGTGTTTACACTATAATCCTGTATATAGGCCTATACTGTAGTCTACAAAATTGTGTTTATGATAGCCTCTGGATGTCTTAATCCTGCTCCTGGGGTTGAGTGTTAAGCCCCATATAAAGACTATCTATAGGTTTGTTGTCTGTAGCCCTTGTGAAATCGATGCCACAGTAATGGATTGCTCTTTTTACAGAGTCCTGCTTTGTAGAAGTTGGTCATCTTGGTTGGTTAACTATCTAAGGCTTAGTCTATATGGACTACCAATCACATTTAAGTAAATATGTGTGTGTGCATTACAATAGAAACAACAATGGCAGCGAAAGGATCCCTTGCTAATTATAAGTTTGATGGCTCAAATCGTGTTATAGCTTAAATATATTTATTGTGATTGTATATTCTGGACATTTTCTCAAAAACAAAGTGTTACGTTTCTTTGATCGAGCAGCTGACTGCTTGGTGGCTTTTCCTTTATGTAGAATATTTTCTTTCAATTAAGAGTTTTATTGGACTAAGTCTTTTGATTATCTCATTGGTTGGCACAATCAGGTGATTAAGAACAAGGACTGTGTGGACACAAATAGAATTTCTAAAGACCACGGACTACAGACCTACGGATACAGAGTCTGTCGAAGGGGCTTTAGGTGCTACAGGACTGGGTTGTCAACATGTAATTTATAAACAATGTAAATTAATCTGTTTCCTACCTACCATATATTTCAGAGGTGTTAAAACTATATGAATTAAGGACTGCTTAACAACTGTGTAACCCACATCAGTGGCCACACAGTCTAAGTTGTCACACTCACAGTAGACTAGACTGCCGATTACAGGGAGATCAAGGTTCAAATCTCGGTCAAGTATACTGATGATGATTTCTCCAAAATGGTTTTTCACTCTCCTTCCACACAAATGCGAGTACACGTCATATAAATATAACCTTCCTCATCCAAAAAACCATTGGTATAATTAGTTCTTAAGTGTATAATCCAAAGGAGTAGTAAGACACAGTGCTAAAAAATACAGTTTATTGAGCTTAAAAAATAATTATTTAAATATATTTCCATCTTAGCATCCCAATTCGAGTAAAATCTCATGGGCTTAATGACAGAATAATTAAACAAATAAAATCATCATTAGAATACCTCCAAGTATTAGCCAAGGCTTATTTCAGTTATTTCATTGCTATTATTTTTCAGAATGCTTACTAAATTTTCAAATAAGTTGAATAAAAAAAAATCATGTGGTGTTACCACAAATCTTTGAAAAATAAAATAAATCAAATGATTGACATTAGGATGATTATGTGCTACAAGTGGCTTAAGCACAAGCACACCAGCCGTTAATATATTCTAACAAATCCATTATTGTATTCTAACAAATCATAAGCTTAAATATTTTTTAATATATAAACCAAACAAAACTTCATTTTTTTTCCGCAAGAAAGTGTATCCTACGCTTGTATTTTATTTGAAACGTGAACATTTTGATAGGCTATTTGTGCTTTGGAAGCCATAATTAATCTAACATTAAGAAATAAATAACAAAATAATATATATATGTAATTTTAAATATATATAAAAAATAAATCACATTTGCTTAAAGGGTTTGAATTTTTTTTAAGGTACTTAACTTGGGTAAGCTTTAATTTGACACCGAAATGAACAAAATTGTTTAGTAAATTATGAAGTTATGAATATTTTTTAAATAATTACAACCCAAACTGGAGCAACTCTTTTAGCAAGGACACACTTTTTTCATAATGGAGCCATTTATCCATAGAAAGACCTGAAAAAGATATTTCTATCTTGTCTCTAGGCCTCTACCTTTACTTTACATCCATTGGCCGTTTCCCGCCTGTGGCCTGGGTCAATTTTTTTATTCAAGCCATATATTTTCCAATAGCGGTTGGCTAGGCATGACATAGCTTCATATGCCTTAGAATCCAACTTAAGACTGGGGCAGGCACAACGTCCAGTCCCCAGCCGCTACCTACGGTAATTCATCACTATGAAAGTGTACACCCACATTTCACCGATGATAAATGTCAAGCCTATACCTACAAAGGGAGAAAAAAAAAAGGAAATTGATGATGTAAGGGCACAGTGATATTCTCTAATTATGTGATTTCACATGGAATAAGCCATTACTAAACTATCAAGCTGAATAAAGTATCTAATTCACATTCACCATTTTGGTTTACACTTCCTCCCACAGTTTGTATCTGTGACAACATTTCAGAAGAAACTAATAAAACTGAGAGCAACTAAATTTATATAGGCTACCCACTTCTGTGTCTGCATTGTCTAAGGCGCTGCTCTCGCAATAGACTAGACTGCCGAAGTTTGGGAGATCGTGCTTTGATTCTGGTTGAATTTATTGAGGATAGTTTTTCTTAAATGGTTGTGACAGTAGCGTTCCATGCAGCACATTTGTCACTTTGCCAACGCCTCTAGGCACAACTTAAGCACCGCGGTGTGGAGACGCCATTTGTTAAGATGTATAATATTGACACGCCGGGCTGAAAGCGAGTGGATAAGTGAATCTGAAACCTTCGAGCTAGTGCTATAGTAAACCAATTTCCTGTACTCTTTCCATGCAAATGTGGGTACACTTCCTCTAAATTCAACCTTTCTCATACTTAATCCGTTAGCGTAATTACTAATTAGTACATAAGTGTACATCCTGAGTGGGTAGTAAGGTGGGGGTTCTATAAAAAATTAAATTTATACCCTAATTTTGGTAGAGAGCCTGTTCTGAAAGGCCTCATTTAGTACCAAAACCCTACTATAGTATTATTGGTTCATCCTAGCCTGAGACTGCAAATAAACAAACATTCCCATATCACTATGCGAAGGACATACATGATTGGTGGAACACCAATGCAATATTTAAAATAGGCACAACCATGTATAGTTAGTATCATAGCAAAGTAGGTCACTACAAATTTTTGTATTTTTAAATACTTTTAAATTTCCTGGCTTATATTTAACAAAAATCAGGCCAGACTCAGCAAACGCTATAATTAGACAGGAAGCACTCAAAACTCACAACCGTGACTCAACACTGCCGAGATGAACTGTCGACTGACCGTTGCTGACTTGAGGTTAACATGTGATAAGGACTGTACTATGGGGTCCTCAACGCTGAGTCAGAGTTTGTTGGTATTTGAATAGCGCTTGCTAAGCTTAAAGTATCATTTCTAAATCAAATAAAGGGACAATTTTAGAATCATTTTCTAATGTTATTTTAAATCCAGTTTAATACCAAACATAGAAGGGACTATTTAATGAAAGGATACCATTGAGTCCATTCAGTAGCAAATCAAAGCATAGACTTCCACGTGGCTTTGTTTACATCAGGTCTCAGCTTAGGGTGAATCAATAATAGTATTTTGGTAGGATGTAAAGATTTCTAAAACTTGGTAGGAAGTCCATTCTGGAAGGCCTTTTATCCTTTCAAAATATTACTATGTGGTAGGATTATGTTACAAAAAAAGAGTCTTCCAGAATGGGAGTCTTACCAAAATCATTTTTTAATTATTATCCCATATTAACTTAACCTTTAATTGCTTGTGACATAAAAGTTAAGGTTTTGTTAAGGTAGCTAATAATTCATAACATATAGAAGAAAAAAAAAAGAAAAAATATATATATTAGTATAGCCTATTAGACATAATGTAGTTTTTAATGGGCCTACTGTAACTCTTAGTTTTAATTCCATTGTGTTGGGTTTAACATTATTTTAGCCATTTGTGAAAGTTTTTGGGGTTAGTAGCCTACCCATCATATAGAGCATAAAACTATAAGATTTTGTTTTCTTTTTCTTACCCTAAATCAATATTCTATGATTATTTTTACTAACAAATTAATTAAATAATTATTAAACAAAATAAAAAATTAGCCCACTAAGATACTGAATATAGGTTAGATCAGTCATATTGTTTAGAAAGGCCTAAATATGCCAATATTATTTCAAGAACAAGTGTTACATTTGAGATAAAACAGTCCTTTAAACTAGATTTATCAATTTTATAATGCTGCAAAAATAGTTTACAAAGACCACATTTTTCTTTTATCTTATTAGAATTTTTTTTTTAACATCTTTTAATGCTATGCACGACTTAAACTATCACACAAAATCTATTTCAATTGAATCCAAAACAACCCAAACCTTAAATTATATCTAAATGGTGTCATTTTTAAAACAAACAACTATTTATTTTTATAGTTCTTACCCTGCTAACTTAGCCTAACCTTCACACACTGTATAATAACATTTAAATATTTCCGAGTTAATAATTGGTTAATACAGAACGTTCTTTTTTAAAATCATCATTGTGAGTATAAATTTGTGAAAAATGAACAATGCACAGTAGATATGCTTAATTTATGAGCAACTTATCACAATAGCGAGTTCATATGGTCTTGTGTGGTTTTGGCGATTTTTTTTTAATGTATCCTAATTGTATAACATTTTTTAGCACCACGTCTTACTACCCATTCGGGTTATACGCTTAAGTACTAATTACACTGATGGATTAGGAATTGGGAAGGTTGAATTTAGAGGAAGTGAACCCACATTTGTGTGGATGGAGAGTGGGAAACCATTTAGGAAAGAGAGAAAAAAAGTTCACCCGACAGAGATTCAAAACTTTCTCCCATCCTCTGCAGTCTAGTTCAACATGGCTAGCTAACTACACCACCGAGGCGAGCTAATTGTATAACCAAACAAACTTTTGAAACTTATATTTATTTGTATTATTTGTCTTCTTAAGTGTAATGATGATGATGATGATAATAATAATAAGCTTGCCTAGTAATAATTATCACTATCATTATCATAAAATATAAATATTATTGTGACAAAACAAAGAAAATAACTTTTATATGCTCTATATGAAGGATACTCTCACCCAAGTTTTCTCATTGGTTAAGTCATTATAGTCTGTTCAATAAGTATTTAATTAAGGCAGCAAAAAAAAGTGGGAAAAAAATTTCCAGTAGTCTCTAGGTAAACAAATGTTTGAACCTTCGAGTTAACTTTCCAAATCTAAACTAAGAAAATTAATTGTGAAATGCCGACATTACATCTTCCATTTCATTTTAAGTTTAAAAAGTCAGTAGGTTTTTGGTGCTATTGTTAAAAATATAGTAAATAAATCTATAAAATTGTTTATACATTTTTGTTATATTTTAAATCTATCATCTTTATTTATAAATTGGCCTATCTGTTTCAAATTTTTCTTAGCCGATATGCTAGACCACAATTAAACTTATGAATAGGTAGCCTGCTTTATGCATTGACTTTCAAAATATACAATACAACGAATCATTATTTTATTATTTATTAATGCAAGAAGGTCTGGATATTAAAGGCCATCATTTTAGTCATACTTTCTTATTTATTTTTTTTTTTTTTTTTTTTTTTGCTATAAGCCTTAAGGTAGGTCTACAAATTTAATTTTATGGATGGCTTTTGTTTTCTGTCAATCTTAAAGCTGTGACTTCATTAGATTAAAACTTTGTTACAGGTAATTTTATTTCTTGATTTTACATTATTATTTAATGCGGGTCTGTCCTTGAAAATAAAATTGGCTGGAATAAAAAATTAATTCATAATAATTAGTTTTTTTGATTTATTTATGTTAGGCTATTCTTGTTTTTAAAAATAAATTGTATTAGTAAGCATCACACTCTGATCCCTTTTAATTAAAAATTCCCTAACCAGCCTGTGCTACTGACAGAAATTTGAGTGTAATAATTATAGAACTTACATTTTGTTAAATATTATCTAGGTCCTATGGTGTTAGCTTATATTAAAAAATAGGATTACAATACATATATGTAATCCACACTTTCGTACGGTACTTCTCTAGTTTATTAATAAATTGTAAAAATTATAAAATCCATCCGTTTCATGAGATGAGAAGAAGTAGAAGAGATTTTTCTATGACCTACTCAACTGATTCTCTAATTTGAGTAAGTTTTCTAAAGTTGTTAATTAAAACTAGACTATATTAACTGTAGCCTCAAACTTAAGTTGAAATGGAAGATGTTAAAATATAGGGTAATATTAGAGTAAACTTTTTGAAATGTTGCATATGTTTTTTTGTTTTTTTCATGCCAAGTAAAGGACCTAAAATGAAACAGTTTTTGGTTCGCAGTAGGACTAGTAATCTCACTTCGACCTAGCTTAGATTAATTATTTGCTCTCCTGACCTGATTATTAAATTGTCTTAAATAGTACATAGGCCTAGGCCTATTTTTGTATGTCAATTTTTTTGGGGTATAGCACTTTTTTTTATCCCTGAATTATTATTTTAAGAGCAACTTGATAAAGCTAAATTAAATCTTTTCAGATGACAGCGTGTGCCATGGAAAAACTCTAGCATTTCCATATGTCTCCATCAGCTTGTTGCACAATATCTTAGACTCCAAATTTTAGAAACTGTTAACATAATTCATTCTCACCTGTGAAGCCAAAGTGTCAACTGTGATGAGTAATCCGATAGCGGCCGGCTCTTCAAAACGTCGTGGGCTTCCAAATGCGGCATCAACCTCTGCCTCGGTTGCAGCCGATCTGGCTAGCCATTTTGAGTGCCCCGTATGCTTTGATTATGTTCTGCCACCAATCCTCCAGTGTCAAAGTGGCCATCTGGTTTGTACAAACTGCCGGCCCAAACTGACATGCTGTCCCACATGCAGGGGCCCTCTCGGAAACATTCGCAACCTCGCAATGGAAAAGGTAGCCACCTCTGTCATGTTTCCATGTAAATATTCGACTACCGGCTGCGAAGTCTCTCTGCTTCACACAGAGAAGGCGGAACATGAAGAGGCCTGTGAATTCGGCCTTATTCCTGCCCATGCCCAGGAGCTTCCTGCAAGTGGCAAGGCTCCTTAGAGCAAGTCATGCCACACCTCATGATGTCTCACAAATCTATCACCACCCTCCAAGGAGAGGACATAGTCTTTCTTGCAACTGATGTGAACCTTCCTGGTGCAGTTGACTGGGTCATGATGCAGTCGTGTTTCGGTCACCACTTCATGCTTGTTCTCGAGAAGCAGGAAAAGTTTGATGGACACCAACAGTTCTTTGCCATTGTCCAGCTGATAGGGTCTCGGAAGCAGGCAGAGAACTTTGCGTATCGGCTCGAATTGAATGGACGAAGGCGCCGACTGACATGGGAAGCGACGCCTCGTTCGATTCATGAGGGTGTTTCCTCTGCAATTATGAACTCTGATTGTCTCGTGTTTGACACGAGCATCGCTCATTTGTTCGCTGAAAATGGGAATTTGGGTATTAACGTTACTATCTCCATGGTGTAGGTTGTTAATATGGCTTTTATTAAAACATTAATTCAGTGATTTCTGTTTTGGAGTTGGTAGTGTGCATTAAATATTAACTTACTATAAATATATTCTGTTTTAATAAAAGTTCACCACTTTGAAATGCATTCTAGAAAGCATATTAATAGACTAGAAATACACATAACTAGCAAATATAATTTTGTTAATATTATGGGAAACTTAACAATATAATAAAAATATTTTTTGAAAGAAACATTTGTTTTTTGCCATCGTTTAGTGCACACTATGTTAAGTATAGTAAATAATTTCAGGTGGTGTGTGTGCATATAGCCTATTGTTTTGTATAATATTCTGTCTGCATTGGCTTGATAATTTTACTTTAAGTATTATATAATCTATATTTTTTAACTTATTACTGTGACAAGTGTTTTACTTTTGAAAATTGCCCCGGAGCTAAATTTGTAATTTGACAAAATGTTAACACAAAGTGGACCTAATTGAAGGTTTTTGGTCTCTTTTCCTGGCACTACATTATGCTTTGTCCTTTACACACATAATCTACCTTACTTGATGATAAATTGATATGTATCTTGGAAAAGGGTGCCACCTACTTAAGGAAGATATCCTCACATGGTAGTATTTCATATGGGAATGGCAGTTATGAAGCTTCAAAACTACTAAAACCTTTCTCATTTATTTTTTATGCCGCTAATAATGAAAAAACTTATTTGTTTGAGGAAGGCTGGATACTGTACCTAATGTTTCTAACTATACACTTTAATCTCAGAACCAGGGCTGCGGAGTTTGAGTTGGAGTCTGAAGCAATTTTGGGTGTAGCTGGAGTTGGTTAAAGTGTACAGACTCCATCTCTGGCTTAAAAATAAAAACTTAATATAATAACAATATTTGGTAAATATATAATTTTGATTTTATACGTTTTTATTCTTTAGGATCAATATTTGTAATTTAGATTGACAAATTTATTTAAATATAAATTCACAATGTCAAAGAAGTGCCCCATGAAGTAATCTGTATTGAAGCATTTTACTCTAGTAAATTTTTTATTACGAGTTAATATACATTAGACATTTCTGAAGAAGTCAGGGTTGGAGTCGGAATCTGAGTCTGACAGTAGAAAATAGAGTAGTTGGAGTTAAAGTCTTGATGTACCAACTCCACAGCCCTGCTCATAACTGTGACATTTCATGTTAACATAATTGAAAATGAGATAATTTAACTTTTAATAAATTTTACAAAAATTATAAAATTGGAACATCTCAAGGTTTTTAATGCTATTGGGGCATATCGATAATGTTCCCCACCATTTTGGTGTGAACAATTTTTTTGGAACTAACAAAACACTTAGTAAATGATGCAGGATTTCTAGACGTTTGCAACATGCTTCATCACTCCGGTAGGTGGCCTTCTTAAGTGCACTGGCCAAGGTTTGACTCTAGGTTATGTGTTGAAATGATTTAAGTTCAAAACTCAGTAGTGTGGGGGGAATTTGTTTATTTTTTCAAACCTTTGCCTGGTAATATTTTTAAATGTATTCATAACTGATAACTGTTTGGTTATTGTTATAATTATTGTTGTTTTGTCCCAACATTATTATGGATTATTTTAAAGATGGGACCAAAGCAATAATAGAAGTTTGGCACTAAATTATTTATAGGCTGCTCCATTTTTCTTTTATTTATTTTTCAGTATCATTGAGTACATTTTGTATGAATCTTGAATTGTTTAACTTGTGTTATATTTTGATTTAAAGGATTAACCTTACTAATATTTTCTGGACAAACCTGTCATAGAGAGAATTATGATTTTATGTTGTGAAATATATAAAAGTGTAAGCTATTGTCACTTATAGATATGGTTAAATATATCCTTCCTTCCCCCACAAGTTTTAATTTATTTTTATTTTCTAAACATGATTTCCACTTTACCTAAAATACATTTAAATCAGACTGTGTACTAAAATACATTTAAATCATGATTGTGAGTCGCCATGCCAACCCTTTGACTCCAACTCAGACTCCTCTATTTTTCTATTTTCTGACTCTTGACTCCTTCATAAATGGCTACAGTATTTTAATTAGCTATAACAAGTTTAGTGCAGTAAAATGCTCCAATAGAGATGACTTAATGGGAAGCTTCTTTGACATTGTGAATTTATATTTTAATAAATTTGTCAATCCAAATCACAAATATTGGTCTAGAAGGATTAAAAAAAAAGTATAAAATTAAAATGTATTAGCGACCTTATATTGTTAAGTTTTTATTTTGAAGCTGGAGTCAGATTCTATAGCCTACATTTTTACTCACAACTCCACTTAAAATTGCTTCCGACTCCACAGTCTTGATTTTAAGTTAACATGTTTTCATACTTAAGTTATTGTGCTGGCAGATGCTGTCTATTTTAGGTAGTGTTCTCTCAAAGTTAAAATAGGATGTAAATTGTCCTCTGGGATGGATCACATCTCAAATTGACATGGCAGGGAAACACAATTTCAGGCTAATTTACTTGTAATCTGAAATTGAAATGACACTGACACGGAATCGATGATATCTAGGGAGTAATTCCTACTAACAAGCATAAATAAAAGCTCGGCTATTAATTCTTAAATTACTTGATATACAGGGACTATGGCTCATAGCAACTGTTCTTTATAATAGATATCCAAACATAACAACGCTGCATGAGTTGCTTTCACTCACTATGTTTCACAAGTTGGTGGGCATGCAAGTTTCTCTTTATTCAAAGTGACACTTTGGTTTTTAATAATTCTTGGTTTGATTCAGGGTTGTGGAATTGAAGTATGAATCGAAAGCGATTTTGGGTGGAGTTGGAGTCAGTAAAAATGTACCGATGCCAGCTTCAAAATAAAAACTCATAATATTATATAACATAATTTATAATTTTTTTATTATTTTTAATTTGGATCGACAAATTTATTTAAATATAAATTCATAATGTCAAAGAAGCTTCCCATGAAGTAATCTGTATTAAGGATCATTTTACTGCTGTAACTTTGTTATTACTAATTAATATACATTAGCTATTTATAAAGGAGTCGGACAGTAGAAAAATAGGAGTGCTAGTTGAAGGCTTGGTATACAGACTTGTCAGCCCTGGACCTCGATTTTCATGCCATAGTATCAAATTAAGTCATTATTAATAACACACACACACTCACACAGAGTAAAACATTGATCACTATCTCGACACTAGATATAGTTACACTAAAACATTGATAAATATCTTCAAACACTTCACACACACGGTTTAACATAATATAATCAAATTTTTATTTTCTATAGTGTTTTTAAATTTCATGTATATATTTTTATTTCACTTTGTGTTATGTTGCTGGTAAATAACATACGTTAAGTTTGTCTTATGAAGTGTTGACTGCTGTGTTCTAGTTTTAAAGTTTGAATGTTAGACTCGAGGGAACCCAGGAACTATTACAGATTTATTTTTTACTATTTACTCAAAAAAAAATATGCATTCATTATAATATAAGGCTATTTTCCAATTTCTATTAAACTTTTCTTTCATTCTATATTCCACTTCCATTTTCGAGAATGGTTTAATTTTTGACACCATAAATAGCGTGTTTTTTTTTATCCTAACAATTAATATGTTACTGCTTTGGTTTGACTGATATAAAAGTTTGATTGAAACTGAGATTTGAAAGTTTATAAGAGATGAAGTTAAGGGGATATGGATGTGTCTGAGTCAAGATGGGACTCAAGTCAGTAAGTTAATTTTCACCTTAATTGGTGGCACTTTAAATATAATCAACATTATCTTTTTATAGTTTGTATAATTCATCATCATTACCTGTTTACAACCTGTGGCTAGCTCAGTTTAGTAAAATGCCTCCATCTTCCTCTATCCTTCAACCACTCTTCCTCCTTTAATTTCTTCCATTCTTCTCCTCTCACTTGAATACTTTCTGCTATCTCTTTCTTGGCCTCTCTTGCGATCTTTTCCCTCCATACTTCATTGCCAACATTTTCTTTAGAATCCTCTCTTTTTCCATCATCATTACATGTCCATCCATACCATCTCAGTCTTGCTTCCTCTACCATCTCATGTACTCCCTGTACTCTTTTCTGGACAACTTCATTCTTAATCTTGTTTCGCCTCATGGTAGTTAACATGCTCCTCACAAACTTCATTCTCATGGCTTCCACTTTCATAGTCTCTCTCTCTCTCTCTCTCACACATTCACTGTCCATGTTTCTGCTACATATGTGACAATGGATACAACACTTCTTACACTTTAAGGGCACTTCTCTTTTTACTAGCAGGTCTCCTACACACCTATATAACAACTCTCCCTGCTGTCCTGTTGTTATTTTTTGCACCGCATCTTACTACCCGTTTGGGTTATACACTCTGGAGAAGTTAATAAACATTTTGTTACAAAAGCACTATTTCTCATGAATATACCATATTTTTTTAATTCTAAGATGCCATCAATTGTAAGATGCACCTTAATTTTTCAATACCACCAACAGAAAAAAAGCTTTGCTTCTAAGAAAAACAAAGCAACAATACTCTATTTATTAGAAATATTTTTACTATAGAATTAAATATACTAACACCATTATTTTTTTATCAGTAGCTATGTTATTCTCACTCCCTTCTGAATCAGTATTAGTCTGATTCTTCTGAGCCATCTTTATCTTCACTATCTCATAGTATATCACCTTCTGAGCCATCAGAGCATTGGTCGAAAAAGAACTGCAATTCTAGGATGCCATCGATTCTAAGCCGCACCCCGTTTTTAGAGACATTCATAGGGGGAAAATTTGCGTCTTAGAAAATACAGTATTTTTGTGTTTTTTTAATAACTTTACATCATAACATTTAAAAAATAATTGATCAATTTTTTAAATATTGGTGCGGTAATTAAATTATTTAGATAACTCTGCTAGCTATTTTTGTTTGGTTTTCTGGGCTTTTTGTATCATGTGACAAAATGATTAAAACAACCTCAAGCTTAATCTACACGTTCTGTATCCTTGTCCTCAATGTACTTATAGCCCTTACATATATTTTAATCTTGTACGCACACTCAGTATCCTTAATCACATGTTATCTTGTCAACTAATGGCAAGGTATAATACTTTGTCCAAACACAAAGCAATAAAACAGTTTCTGCTAACTCTACAACCACATTCATGGGTTTATTTTTTTAGCTACAAACATGATTAATCACATAAAATATGGACTTTAGTTTATAAAACATTCAAGTAAAAATTGCTATCAAAGTGAGGCAAATAAAAATATATGTTTAGAAAATTGTGACATTACTTTAGTGTCATTGATACTTTCATTTTAATGCACACCTTAATATTTGTTTATTTTTCAAGGCTCAGGAATGTTCCTATAAAGTCATGATCAAATTTCTACATGTTTATAGCTTTACTTTGGTAAATATGGCATCAATAAAGAGAGGGATTGTAATCAAGTTTCTCACTGCTGCTCTGTTAATAGTGTAAATTTTTTAATGATCATTCATTTTAACACTGAAATAATTTTTATTGAGCCATCATAATATGTTATTGCATTTTAACTAATCACTAATTATTTTGAATTAGATTCTTTATTTTAGACATAATTATTGATTTTTTTATGTTTATTATTCTAGCAGCACTAAGGTTTTGCATTAATGCATACACATTATATATATTAGAATACAATTTGCTTTTAAATAATTTATCATTTTTATCTTTTTTTTTTAAATGAAATTAATATTGCACATGAAATTTGTATTGAAAATGTTCACAAGTAATTTCATCTAAAGGCTCTCACAGGAACAGTCTTGTTCAATCAAACATTTTTAATATTCATATAGATAGAAATAGGAAGACTTAAAAATGTAACCTATGTTATTTTTTTGTGTTTTTTTTTATGTTTCCGTTAGATTTATTATTTGGGGAAAAACTAAATGACCACTTGCATTAGTTTTGTATGATACCAACAATGCAAATTAAAAGTTGCAATGATCACTTTTTTTGTAAATAGAGGTGTGTTAAAAATGTTGCATAAGAAATATGTATGTTTTGTTGTTAATTTGTCTGTATTTAATTAATCTTGCTATATCAGGATCTTTAACAACTATAAATATAATTTATATTAAGGTGACCAATTTTTTTACAATGAAAAGGAGGACGAAAAAATTTAAGAAAAAAGTACAATGTAAATAAATGAAACATTTTATTAATTCAAACAAAAATACACTAATTATGCTTACATCCCTTTTAATTATTTAATTAAACGAGTATTTTTACATTTAATGAATATTTTTTGTCAATATATCATTTTCTAACAATATATTGGAAATTTCGGAGCAAGAAATATCCTTCATATTTAATTTTACGGTAAGTGCTGCAGCTAGAGTATCAACATTCAATCTTGATTTCTCACTTATCCAAAAATCATTACCAATTGAAAAAACTCTTTCAACTGCTGCGTTAGTTCTCTGAATACAGAGATTAACAGATTAGTTTTAAAATATCAAAAAGGAGGACAGGTAGGAGGACACTTTTCGAGGAAGGACAGAACCTACAAAAGAAGGACTGTCCTCCCTAAAGGAGGACGATTGGTCACCTTATTTATATACATGTAATTATATTGTATAATATCCTCATCCCTACTATGCACTCCATGCTGTGACTAATCCTAAATTAACTATTGAAAATTAGTATTAATGTTTAAAAGTATTTGGGAAAACTCTTTCTGTTTGTAGACTCCATCCTTTTGAAGGGGACTTGGGTGCAGAGTGACAGTTGAAACCAGTATTTCAAAAGTTTAACAACTTGGAATTTACATGTTTATTTATTTTTTATTATTCTTGTATTTGATGTGCAATTTTCAAACACAGCTTTAATGTAGCATTATGGTTTGAATAATCTCCTAGTGTATTTTAAAATATATTGTGGCCTGTGAGGGCACACTTGTAGTGGACTTCAAATCACTTGACTGGAACTTGATCAAGACTTGATAAAAGATTTGGTCAAAACTGAAACACATCACTTGAATGCTCTCAACTTCAGCTGGGGCTCACAAGGTTGTATCTCATCACATAACTTACAAACCAACTTAACCTAGGACAACAAGGGTAAACAATAAAATATAAACTCTTCCCTAGTGAATATTGGATAGTAAATGAAAACTTCAAACTAATATTCTAGTAAATTGTTTTTAAACTTACTTCAGCTGGAATTAAACTGGTGTGACCTAGAAATTGTAGTCTGCCTCAACGAAAAGGTTCTTTTTCTGTCTTGCTACCCATCCATTTATACACATTTATCTACAGTACGCATTGTTTGGGAAAGTGGAACTTAGAGAAATTCACCTCCCGTTTGTGTGAAAGGACAGTGATAAACAGTTATTTTTAAAAAAAAACATCAGTTGCCAGGCTGGGATTCAAAACCCAAACTAGACTAGATGAGCCTGACACTCTACTCATTGGGGCTGGTCAGGGATAAGTTAGTTCCTTTATTGGATAAATATCTCGTAATTGTTTGGTCTACTGGCAGTTGAGATTATTTTACAGCAGTTAATACTTTGTTTAGTTTATTTTTAACCGCTAACGCAACCTTTTTAGCACTTCATTTAGGGCCAAACTAGAACACCTTTGTTTTATCGCAAGCACATGAACCTGAAATATGATATATATTATTGTAAGTAGATTATCTCTATAATGGTACAAGCTTTGTGAAAATGTTTGTTTCACCTGGTCTGTAAATTTAAAAGCATTAATTGTTCAATATGCACCGGATTGAATTTTAAACTTTGGTTTTTGTCATTATCATATTTCAACAGGGAAGAAAATGTCTGAAAAAATAAATCTGATTGTTGAGACTTTAAGCTTAAAAAACATTGAACAATTTTTTTTCATTTAAGTTTTAGAAAGTGGTGATAGGACTAGAAATGAAACAATTTGAGCCCTTGCTCACAAAGTATGTTGATAAAGATGTACAATTGATAAAAGTGATCTTGATATTTAAAATTCTCATTCCAATATCCATTTAGGGACAAGTTTTAGGGTATGAACAAACATGTCAACATAGTCACACACTTAACGTTTGTTCCACAATATAACACATTGAATTGAACTGGTATTATCTTCTCCACTGGGAATTCTCATCAAAAATATATTTAATGTACATTTTCCTCTCTTAAGTTTTCAATTTTTTTTTAAATTACTGATATGTGAAAACCTATCCTGAATATGTTTTCTTCTTTTATGCTTAAGATATATTATCTTGTATAATCTTGTAGATATTTTACGTAAGTACACACACATCCCATTTCTAGTGCATATAGAGATATTTTCCCACAAATGGATCATATCTGGTCAAACTTTCTTTGTATTTATCTATGTAACATATAAAGTTGTATCTATTGATAAAGTAATAATAAATATGAATAATTACACATTTGTGTTTGTGTGTTTTGATTTTTAAACTTGTTTATCTTACTACCCGTTCGGGTTATACGCACTTACGCTAATGTGCAATGGCAGGCTGATTGTGAGATGAAATGGAGGACCTACAGTTTAACGTCGAATCCGAACCACGGTGGAGGCCTAGCATTCCTCACATTCACAAGTTGTGATTAATACACGTCTTGTCAGAGGTGAAGGAAGGGTTTGGCAATCAGATAAATCTGTGCCGGGACCGAGGATTGAACCCCGGACCTCTAGCACAGAAGTCTGACACCTTACCCCTAGACCACCATGTCACCTTTAAACTTGTTAGTTCCGTTGTTTTCACATAGCACTTCATTAAATATTGATGTTATATAAAACAATTAATTTAATTTAATTAAATTACATACAAGAGTTGTAGGGAAACATTTTCCTGATCCAATCAAAAGTGCTTGGTTGAAGAGGCACTAGTACAGATGGAATTAATTTCTAACAAATTTAGGAGGGATTGCTCCAAGGATCTGCACTGGTGAGGACACAGGCAAAGGTATTAGTCTCTTCTAATCTAGTATGCTGGTGACAAGGTCGGGGTTCAAATCCAGACCTAGCTTATTGCTGACGTGTTTTTTTTTATAAATTGTTTCCACTAGATCTTGTCACACAACTTTAAGTAAACTACTTTCCTCATCTCTATCCCGTTAGTTTAAATATGTGGAAAGCATTGACAAGTAGTCAGAAATGATGAAATGCTGTTGCACTAAAATAACAAAAATGCCCATCTGGTTTCATTAATTATTATAATTCACTAGGTAGATGAGCACAGTCAAATATTGTATTATTATTCAAAACGATAGGATAATTGAATGAAAATGTGTGGTATTAGGTAAAATAATTTTAAAGTAAAAAAATGGTGGGTCCAGATAACAATTGAAAAGACTAAAGCTCTATTTTGAGAAATGTGCTACAACTTCACCCAAAACACATTATTTTCAGTCTGCTCAACATCTTACCTCTTGTTCAAGCTACCTCGATATTTACTCTTGTTGGGGTAGTAATGAAAAAGTGTACCCACATTTGTTCAGAGGAAAAGTTCGTATTCAGAAGAAAAAAAAATGGGGTGTATACCATTACATCGCAAGTCCATTACTTCGCATGACCATTACATCGCATTTCGGTACAAATACATTGCAGGTTCATCACATCGCATTTCCCCCACCTCTCTACACACAGCTAACCCTACTCTGACGTACAACCAATAGAATTAAAGGGGCGTATGTATACAATTACATCGCATGTCCATTACATCGCATTTAGGTACAAATACATTGCAGGTCCATCACATCGCATTTCCCCCACCTCTCTACACACAGCTAACCCTACTCTGACGTACAACTAATAGAATTAAAGGGGCGTATGTATACAATTACATCGCATGTCCATTACATCGCGTTTCGGTACAAATACATTGCAGGTACATCACATCGCATTTCCCCCACCTCTCTACACACAGCTAACCCTACTCTGACGTACAACTAGAGATGACTTGTTGCAAGGATAGTGTGCCTGACTTTCCCCTATAAGCCTAGTTTATATTGTAACACAACATGTTGGCCAACACGATTCCAACAAGTTGTGTTACAATATTAACGTATTCCCAACTTATTGGTGTTTGGAGAGTCGGTCAAAGAAAAAAGTTGTGTTGGATCATTTGTTGGAGATAATAAACGACCAACCCAACATGTTGGCCGAGTTGGGAGGTTCTGCGCATGCGCTATCGAGTTGAATGAGTCTCTAACCTTGGTGAGGCACGTGTTTTATTTTCATATTAGTTTAACTTTTAAAATCGGGGCTTGCATAATTTTGGGATAATTGAATGGAACAAGGCTAAAACAGTTGAGAATTAAATAGCCAAAGCTATTATTTATGCTTTTAGTGAGGATTACTCCATCTAGATATCATATTCTGAAAATTGAAAAATTACACCTGTACATGGGACTCGAACCCGGGACCTTTGGCTTAGTACGCCAATGCTCTAACCACTGAGCTATCCAGGATTCGTCCCGTGCCCAGGGTCATTCTCCACTCATATTTTAAGGCAGAGTCTATGATAGTTGTGCGGAAATCATAGGCTACATGTATGTGATTATATTAATATCACGAGCTATCAGATAACGCAGCCATCTTCGACTCGGTAGTTGGCTTATTGCTACCATTTGTACAATTATTATAATTGTATGAGATTGCATATTAAGAATTAAATAGCCAAAGCTATTATTTATGCTTTTACGATTTCCGCACGTCCATCATAGACTCTGCCTTAAAATATGAGTGGAGAATGACCCTGGGCACAGGACGAATCCTGGATAGCTGAGTGGTTAGAGCATTGGCGTACTAAGCCAAAGGTTCCGGGTTCGAGTCCCATGTACAGGTGTAATTTTTCAATTTTCAGAATATGATATCTAGATGCAGTAATCCTCACTAAAAGCATAAATAATAGCTTTGGCTATTTAATTCTTAACTGTATTAGCCTTGTTTCATTCAATTATCCCAAAATTATGCAAGCCCCGATTTTAAAAGTTAAACTAATATGAAAATAAAACACGTGGCTCACCAAGGTTAGAGACTCATTCAACTCGATAGCGCATGCGCAGAACCTCCCAACTCGGCCAACATGTTGGGTTGGTCGTTTATTATCTCCAACAAATGATCCAACACAACTTTTTTCTTTGACCGACTCTCCAAACACCAATAAGTTGGGAATACGTTAATATTGTAACACAACTTGTTGGAATCGTGTTGGCCAACATGTTGTGTTACAATATAAACTAGGCTTTAGAGGGGAAAGTCAGGCACACTATCCTTGCAACAAGTCATCTCTAGTTGTACGTCAGAGTAGGGTTAGCTGTGTGTAGAGAGGTGGGGGAAATGCGATGTGATGGACCTGCAATGTATTTGTACCGAAACGCGATGTAATGGACATGCGATGTAATTGTATACATACGCCCCTTCAATCCTATTGGTTGTACGTCAGAGTAGGGTTAGCTGTGTGTAGAGAGGTGGGGGAAATGCGATGTGATGGACCTGCAATGTATTTGTACCGAAACGCGATGTAATGGACATGCAATGTATTTGTTCCCAAAACGCGATGTAATGGACATGCAATGTAATGGTGCCCACCCAAAAAAAATGCATACACGCATTTGACTGAGATTTGAACCCTGAATCTGCCAAACCAGACCAGACCAACGCTTTTGTCTGCATGACCACTAGTGAGGACTCACACATCTACTTCAGACAGTTTGGTGTGAACTGTTGTTTTTTTAGCACTGCGTCCTACTATCCGTTTGGGTTATATACTGTGAACATGTAAAATAGTGACATTTGATACTATGAATTGTATATATCACAACATTGGATTATTATATATCATGAATGAAATAATTTAAAGCTAATGCTATAGATATGTGTAATTATAAACATTCACCAGAATAGCTTTAACTTGGCCTTAATTCCATACTGTAAAATTATTTAAGTATTTGATAACGAAATATAATGATCAACTGTAATTCAACTGTTTAGTTTGACTGTGGGGAAAAGCAATTTAATACCTCAACTGGAGTATACTATTTTTATAAATAATTCCATAATTATTTATTAAATTGAATGTTTAAAATATAGCAACAAGTATATTGATATCATTAAGTAAACTAATGAGTCATTGAGGTTGTTGATAGTACTAATATTTTCAATGTCCATAAACACTCATGCTTTAACTAATGAGTTATGAATAACCCTGATTGCAAGACAAACTTGGTTAACTCAGTAGCTCTTGAGTTCTGTTTATGTTTTCACCTACCACATTTTAATTAGATACATAATGTAGGTCTATGTTTTTCAAGCTTTTTGATGTAGTGGACTGGTTATTCTGTTTTATACCAAGGGCCAGTTTAGGGTCACTAACTAGGGGGATATTATATTAAGGGAAGTGAAAAAAAAATAATTAAAATATTGTTATGACATTTGTCTATTCATCAAGGATGGAATGGACATAAACATTAGGGTAAGGGTGGGTAAGAGTACGAGATTAACAAATTTTAAGAATATAAAAAGAAAATCACTTTTATTACAAATTAAAATAGATCATTTGAAAGTTTTACATATTATTTAATGCAAAAAAAAATATTAGATTTTTAAAATTAAAATAAATGGTCGAAAATTAACTTTGAAGTTGTTATAATGAATGCGTACCCTTAACTGACATGTCGGCTAAGAATACACATTCTGTCCAGTAAGAGTATGCATTAGCACAAGTTGTATATAAAGACATCTTCGCCTTCGTCGCTTGAGCAAGATTGGTTGCCACCACTCTCCACAAGATCCACATTGAATCCAAGCATCATCGAAAGACTCGTCATAACCAGCACAAATTGTTGCATCATTCTCAGTAACAGTGGCTCTAGATGTTCTTTGCTTGACAACTGAAGGTTGTTATGGAGGAAAATCTAGTTCATGACTAGGCTCTTAAGTAGTCATTCCTTTATTCTTTTTACTTCTTTTGAGCTCATTCTTCTTTCTGTTTCTCCCTTTTGTTCCTTAATTTTTTTTTTAGTCAACAGGTTCTTATGGGGAGATACTAGATAAAACAGTTGATACTTAATCCTTGCTTTTCTTTTTATTCCCGTCAAAGAAGGCTTTTGGAAGAGGTAAAAGGTCTGCAAGGGTTATTTTATGAAGTGGGGATTTAGCAGGTGTTTTTAGAGGTGTGAAATCAGCATGAGGTGTTGTTATAGATGACATTAGGTCCATAACTGTCTCTTCTGGTAAATAAAAATTTATATAAGTAGAATCAGTGGGATCTTCAAAGTTATGCTGGATTCTACCACCATCTAATTCCTCCAGGCCATCAGCCTCTCTCTCTCTATGAATGACTTTAGCCGACAGAAAATCTTCATCAGTAAAAATGTCAGGATTAAAGGGGTGAATCCCAGTTGCTCTAAATACCTGTACACCTCTGTCTATGGTTGATAGCTTCATATATGCGGAGTTGAACAAACCAGCAACTTGATGTGTCATTACCACTCTTCCTGGATGTGAAGTAAGCCACTTGCTACTTCTTGCTCGTACACTGACTTGAATGGAGCGAAAACCACATGGTCCAATGGTTATAGCATGTGACTTGCATGTGGTGGTAGAGAAAGCAATGTTATGAAATTTTCTCAACAGAATATAATGGCAGGTAAAAGACGAGAGGAGTGCTTATCCAATGTAAGAAGAGCTTGATTGTCTTCAGTGGGCCTCACATGCTTGACAAAACGTTTTAACCAACAATAAAATGTATGTTATCATGATGCTAGAGTAAAGTTCCCACAGGAGCATCTGCATACATTTCTAGATTCTTTCACTTTCTTGTAAAAATCAGGGCTAGGGGAATAAACTGACCAGCAGCACTGATGCAGCAAACTACAGACGATGTTTCACCTCTATCAGCTGTAGATATTTTCCTGCCAGCTTTTTTTTTTCCCTTTGCATAAACTTTAGTGTTCGGTTTGGTATGGTCGACATTCCTGTTTCGTCCATATTTTTTTTTTTTTTTTTTAGCACCGCGTCTTACTACCCATTCGGTTATACGCTTAAGTACTAATTACGCTAATGGATTGGAATTGGGAGGGTTGAATTTAGAGGAAGTGAACCCGCATTTGCGTGGAGGGAGAGTGGAAAACCATTTAGGAAAAACCACCCCAGTTCACCCGACGAGATTCGAACCTCGATCTCCCCGTCCTCGGCGGTCGAGCAACACGACTAGCGCGTTAGCCAACTACGCCACCGAGGCGGTTTCGTCCATATTAAATATACAATGAGGTTCAGATTTTTTTTTATCATCCAACACAATCTTCAGATTATTATAATAAATATTGACTTGAGTTCACTTATGAACTATGGTAATATTCTATATCAATGTTATGTTTCTGAAAACATATTACCCTCTTTCCTAACAGTTAAATGTGAACCGATGACTGGTGACTCACTAACTGGGCCAACACTTTAAAGCACTAATGAAGAATACTAACTTGTCAGGCTAATCTTGTCAGTACATGTTTTCCAAAGACATGGTTGTCAGGATTAGATGGTCAGGTCATGATTACCAGGATTATATGGTCAGGACAAACCAGAATAATATGGTCAGGATAATACTTGCGAGATAATCTTGCTGAGCCACACATTTCAGGACACAGGATATATTTTCTAGGACGTGTATATCCATCAAACAACCAGCAGTCAAAATGTCAAGTGTTTATTTCAAGTGGGACACCCATGTAGACCTGCTCCGCTCCTTGGAGCGCCTACTTCAGACTGAATGCATGGTTGACGTAACCATCGCTGTAGAGGGCCAACTACTCAAGGCACACAAGTTGGTGCTGTTGCATGCAGGTTGGTGGTTATAATAGGTACTAATGCTGCACTGTTCACTCAGCTGTTTGGTTATCAAATATTTGATCAGTTTAAAGGGGATTCTAATATTATTAAATTTTATATCTTGGCACTTGTATAGTATAGCCCAATATTTAAATTGATATTGTAGACATAAATAAGGTGGGAGAGTGGGAAACCATTTGGGAAAAACCACCCGGACACGGTTATAACTCTCCTTTCCGTGACATTCAAATCAGACAAGACTATCGACCGACACCTTTTTCTGCACCTATAATGTGGTGGATTGTGACCTTGACTCTCCAGTACTAAATATTCACATGCATGGTATATAGAAAGTTTTTTTAATCCCAAAAGTGACTTCACATTTTTTCTTAAATATGAACAAATACTAGTGCATGCATTTAAAATTCACCATCATGTTCCCAATACTTTCACATCATGCTACGCGCCAGTCCTTCCACCTACCCTATCATGTTCATAGGGCTGTCTTAAGGGAGGAACAAGGACAGGGGGATGCATAAGCCCTGGCCCAGGGCCTCACTTTAGAGGAGAAAAAATTAATTCAAGAGAAAAATATCTATGAAATATTAGACACTAAGAAATAAAGTGTTTTTTTTTTAAGTTAAAACATACATCGAGTTTTAATGAACTTGAATATGGAGAAACCCGCCTCGGTGGCGTAGTTAGCCAACACACTATTTTATGTCGAGATAGACTGTCGAGGACAGGGAGATCGAGGTTCAAAGCTCGCTCGGGGGAACTGGGGGTGGTTTTCCTAGATGGTTTTCCACTCTCCCTCCACACAAATGCGGGTTCACTTGCTTTACATTCAACCTCCCCAATTTCTAACCATTAGCATAATTAACACTAAGCATGTAACCCGAATGGGTAGTAACAAAAATTGAGTAATATTCAATATAAAAGAATTGCATTAGGTGGATGTGAATAGAAGTGGATTTTTGACTCTTTGATGCACCTGTGTATATTTCCAGGTTAGCCAGGGGGATTGAGACATACCGTAAGACCTGCACCACATGCATAGCTAAATAGGAAGTCAGCATATTTTTATCTAGACAAATACAAGTCTAGATACAAATCTTGTTAAAAGGGTGTCCAGTGACCTGGGAAACAGAAAATTAATGGAAAAGTTGGGAAATTTTATAAAATGTTTAGAATTTTTACATATTTATTTTAAAAATATGCAACTTTTATTTACAATAGTCAAAATAACATTTTTCTTTCAGGTAACACACACTTCTTTTCCCTTTAACATAGTTGACCCTTTTGAGCATACTAATCTCAATTCTCAAGGTCAACATGGGATTTTTGTATTTTTTTCCACTCTTCTACTGTGCGTCTTTAGCCAAAATTGAACGAATTGCTTATAATCATTTATAAAATATTTCCAATTTTCAGAAATATTTCATTCTGACCGGAATATGAAAGTTCGTGGTCCCCTACAACATAATCTTGCCATTCAACCCTATCCTAAGTTACCTTCATCCAATCCCTAACCTTACACCCAACCTCCTTCAAATATATTTTCACAATCACCCCCTCGACATCTGGGCCTACCCAAGGGGCCTTGTATCTTCAGGTTTCCTAACTAAATTTTGTGTACACGCCTGTCATCATCCATAAGCACCACACGAATACCCACTTCAGCCTACACACCTTGATTATCCTTAATACCTTGGGGGATGTATACCGACCATTCAGTTTTTCATTATGTAATTAACTCATCATTCTCATCCTTCCTAAGCTTAGGTGCAAATATCTTTCTCAGCACTTTGTTATACAAAATTCTCATTTTATTTTCTTGGTACAAAATGAGAGATCATAATTCAGATTCTTAAAGAACAAGCAATATGACTAAAGTCTTGTATATTCTCAGTTTATTAGTTTGGTGACTCAATTTTTTCATCTACATGTGGGTCAATCCAGACAGTAGGTAGTATACTTGTAAGACTTTGTCAGCCGTTAGAAGCAATCCCTCTTTAAAAAAAATTATTTGGAGAACAAGTATACAATTTATTTATTATGTGAAACTCTCCCCAGATATCAATTTTCAAATATCAGTCATCAGTAAATTACCCTTGATTTAAAAGATGGAATCAAAGTCACGATTTCACCTTGATATATGAACATAAAACATATAAATATCAATTTTGAACTAAAGGCATCAAACTATTTTGCCTGGTGACCTAGGCATAGATAGAAAGTAGACAGTCAGAATTGCAAGAGACACTCTTTTGAGTTTGAGGACACCTAAAGGTAAGCATCCACTGGTCCGCATTGGATGTATCAAATTTTAGTATTCTTTACACTATTTTTAATGAGACTGCATTCACCTATATGCATCGAACGTCGACATTGCCAATAAAGATTCCGGAAGGCATATTAAAATTCGATCCATTCGATGTATGCAGTAATGTCATTTGGAATGCTGAGTGGTGCACGCACTCCCCACCATTCCTTTTTCAGAATTCACAGCTTTACTCTCTATTTAGTTTAAAAATGGGCAGTACAGTTCACTGTTGGGAACAGTTCAAGGTGATTTAGTTCACTAAAATGGGCAGTTAATTTATTTAGTTCATTAGTAGTTTATGAACTACTTACTGTAGTTTAGTCATTTATGAACTACCTCCTGTGGTTCAGTTGTTTGCAAACTTCATTGTTAGCAACCGACCTACATCTTGCAATTAATTCCTCCACCAGCTCAGGAACTACCACGTGTGATTGAGTTATCATTTTCACCTCACCTCACTAATTACTAATAAAGTTATGCCATCTAGTGGAACTTTTTAAGGTTTATTTAAGTGTGCTCACAAAACAAATATAGCACTTCTTTTTCAAAATATCTGTGATAAGTTTAAAATCAAATCCAAAAATTACTTAGACAAAATTTTAAAAACATAATTTTAATGAGAAAAATAATACTCTAAAGTTAAATTAGATTAATTACATCAGTACCAGCTATTATATTATTGATAGTTTTAAAATATTTTAGCTTTGTGAGGTACAGCAAAGTATTTGCTTCTGGTAGCCTGCATCCTAATAATAACCCGTGCTAGTGATGTCATTATAGATATTAGGACACACGAAAGGTGACGCGATAGAACTGGAGTATAGATGTAGGAAACCACCTCCTTCAGAAAACTGAATGCAGTGCATGCAGTACACTAAATAAATCCGATGTAGGCCAAGGGATGCTTACCTTGAACTAACATATAATTTGGCACGATTCTTATTTTTATAGGTCAATGTAACCGTTCCAAAATTTTGCAATACATGGAAAAATGTTATAAAAGAACACGTACATACATTAAATAGGCGCCTAAAAAAAGTGAGGGCCTATGACTTATAAATGTCATGTTAAACTTGTGCTTGTTTCCAGCCAATACTTCCACACCATGTTAAGCTCAATTCCTGCCACCCACCCTATTATATTTATGCGAGATGTTAAACTGGTCGAAATGAAGGCCCTGCTGAGCTTCATGTACCGCGGAGAGGCTTGTGTCAGTCAGGAGGAGGTGGAAGGTGTACTCAGGACTGCAGACGCTTTGGGGATCTCAGGTCACGATTAAAATAAAATGATAAGTTTGGTGTTTCACAAGGCTTTTTCTCATATTTTAATCTTTTATTTATACATCCAACTGCAGAGCAATAAATTTCCATCTCTCACCAATGATGAATTTACACACACTTAATTCAGTTGGCAGACACTCTTGAAGTTGGCAGGCTTTGTTCTTATACAGACTATCCAAATTTTTTTATTTATTTTACAAGATTTGACTTTGTCTAAAATATTAGAAAGATATAAAATAAAATGTATTTTTTAAATGTATTCATATTCGCTTAGCTGTTTCTTTTCTCTATAAATAATAAATTTTAAAAAGCTTCAACACCTATGTTAAAATGTAGTATCAATTTGACATTGTGGTTTGAAATAGGCCTACATGTAGACAGCTTCAGATTGTGATGCAGGACAAAGAGCATCTGTAAGTAGGTGTCAGGTGCTAGCACCCCTAGTGTGTCACGAACTTGTTAAAAAAAAAGTATATAAATTGACTCTAATGTTTGCTTGTCCTTGGACAGGTCTGACACACATATCATGGGCAGACACTGCAGAGTACATCCAAGTCGATGAGACGTCACAGTGTGATGAGAGCGATTTTGTGACATTTGTTATTGGCGGTGAAGTTGGCGAGAAAGAGAAGAAGGATGAACCAATGAGGGAACTTGAGACAAGCAGCCTGCATAATAAGGCTGGCAGGTAACATAGAAGTGGAACCTATAACTTGCCATGAGCTTGATCAGTGGTTCTCAAACTGTTTTTATATCGTACCCCTTGGTCATGACTAAAAGTCTAATGTACCCCCACGATAGAATTTCCCTAAATGACAGGTCAAATGACAAATTTCAGGTAATTAAAGGAGAAAATTTCCCTCACTCGTCTTAAAAAAGTCCCTGCCACATTAATTTTGGCTCTCCACAACATTTAGATCTCTTGCCATTTTCCCTCGAGAGCTACTTGTGTGCCCCTTAAAATTGTGCACCTACCCCTGGGAGTATGCATACTACAATTTGAGAACCACTGAGCTAGATCATTAAATGGATGGGGTCTTAGACGAGTCATAACCACCTCTTAAATACTCTGGTTTGAATTCTGGTAGAGTTTAAAAAGCTTAGTACTAACTAATTGGAGTCCACTATATGTGTGGTGCAAGATGCAAATATTGTACATCTAGAGATCCAAAATTTTAAAAAAATTTAGGCTGTCTATTTTATCTTTCTCTCTCTCTATCTTACCTGACCCTTTCTACCAAATACTGTATTATAATAACACTGGACAGCTCTATAGTAATAACAGATGAACATGTGATGAGCAAGATTGCTGATATCTATCGGCACGGTGTAGCCCAAATGTAAAATGTTAACTATTTATGGAATATTTTTGTCAAAGGATGGTTTGAAAATTATCAAGCACTGGTTAAATTATATTTATTATAGATATTGATCGCTTTTCTGTTAATGAAAGATTAAAAACATGATTAAAATAAGGGCAAATAATATCGATCGGTTTGTCCAATTTATAATTTGGTTTTTTTAACAAAGGGGCAATTTTTGAGGATTTTATTCCCACCCAGCCATTACATCTTTAGTGAAATTTGGAAAGCTCCATTTTCGATGTTTTTCTTTTGCTTGGAGACCCGTTGACCAATTTTGTGCCTCAGGCCCTTGGAAACTTTATTAGTTATAAGTAATTTTACATTGAAGATTTAAAAAATATTATGTCCTTGTCCACTCGAGCTATCACAGGTACAAATTAGTTGTTAGGATTGATGGTATTGGGGAGGCGGTCCCTGTATTTTGTACCAAATAATTTTTTCGGGGAGGATTGGGATTAATTTATCCCTCTTACTACTAGATACTAGTGATACTAGAATCTGGGATATATGGTAAGATGGATGTTTTAATAAACTGTTTATATTTGACACAACTTGAATAAAAATGTTAAACTATTGGTATGGCAAGGCCGTAGCCAGCCAATAATTTCAGGGGGGGTTTGGTGGCACACTCCCAATTGCTGGAAGTTAGAAAAAAAATTATAAATGATTAACATTCTAGAAGCTCTATTAGTGGGGTTTTTTTCATGCTAAAAATAACTCACTAACTGCCGAAGGCTTGGAAAATTTCTAAAAATTAAACACTTTTTGAAGCCTCGTGAAGTTTTTTTTATGGTAAAATAACCCCAAAATGCCGTAGGCTGGGAAAATTTCAAATATTTAACACCTCTAGAAGCTCTCTGAAGTGCTTTTTATGGTAACACAGCCCCTAATTTGTATTTGTATTTTATTTAATATTGTTGAACCATAAATAAAGTCATAATATTCTATTCATAAAATTTCGCGGGTTTGAACCCCAAAACCCCTCCCTGGCTACGGCCTTGTGCTATGGAACTGTAGATATAGCGTACAGGTGGTAAAAGTCAATTACCCTCCTCATATAAACATATTTAATAATTTGGATTTATTATAGAATTAGGGACTCATTGGTGTCCATACGTTTTCATGCTCACTCCTTAAGTCTAGTTTGCTGGGGACAGGGAGGTAAGTATGGGCCTTACAGGTCGTAAGACTCGATGGGTGGAGTTGGAGGCATGGTGGGGTGGAGGTGGGGTATGGAGAGGGAGAAGACTTGTAGCAAAATAAAAATTGGTCCAAAAAATTATGTACTATATGGCTACCAAGTTTAATTGAAATGAAATTTAAAAATTTTTTGTAACTTTGGTTTGCTTTTCTTAAGGCTTATTAAAGTATTCTATCACAGACTCTGACTTTAAAGTTTGATAACAGGGCGCTGTATATCTAAATGGTAGAGTAGTGATGCGCTAAGCCAAGGATCTCAGATCCATTCCCATGCACAGGTGTTATATTTCAATTATATTTTAATGAATACTAGACAGGATTAATTGTACATAAAATCAACACCACCGGTATGAATCAGTTTTTAACTAATGTAATTAATGTATTTTCTTTTGCACCAGATCTTAAGACATGTCCGGGCTATATGCATATGTATATTATAGTTGTTTATATATACATATACCGATATGTATATAAGTTGTTTATTATAGATATGTTAACGGCAATGTGTAATCCAGACATTCTATAAAATGCCTAGGCTTCTATATAATTCTTAAGTGGTTTTAGCAAAGTATGAAATAAATTAGTTTTGCTGTTGTATTTCATACTTTTCATAAGAATTTATATAATAACCAGTAATTATATATTACTGAGAACAATAACTAACCGAATCTAACTAACCTAACCTAACCTTACCTTACCTTACCTAACTACTCTATTCTAAAATAAATTAACCTGACCAACTTAAATCCTAGGAATCAGATGAACCTGCAAGAAAACGGTGCAAGATTTACATAGAACTGGATAAAAGAATTAATAACATATTTTGGGACTTTAAAAAGACAAAGGACTTGAAAATAAATATGAATTGTGAATAAGTGTGAAAATAAGAATGAACGGGGAACTTTATGATTATGTGATCATTTTTACTGACCAGTGTTTTAGTTGCTTAAATATGTATATTTTAATGAATTTTGCCATATTTTATCTCAATGTGTACTTTGATATGCTATTGATGATCTACTGGATTCAAATAAAAATATAATAAATTGTGTACAATTTATTATACAAGATAATATTGCAATCACAAAACATTGTCAACTTATATATCTCTTGGAAATTGAAAACACAATGTAAAGCATTTTGTAAATGCTGTAGTTGTAGCAATGATATTTTTCGCAAAGACTATCAACCATACTATATTATAATTTAATAATATTAGTATGCAATACCACTAAAAAACACCAATTTTAAAGCTTTTACTCCGTGCATTCTACACTAACAGAGACGATTCTCCACACCATCGCGTTTCACATGAAAAATAGCCAGCCACCTTGTATTAATAATGATAAAATATTTCCATTTACCTTTCTTTCATTCACTCTCCTCCTTTCCTTATTCCACTCCCAACCTCTCTATCTCTTTCTTCCTACACTTGGTAAATGCTGGTGCATTTCCTGAGTCCACTTAGGCTATGTAGGATAAGCCGTAACACCTGCATTAAAATAAAATGATATAAAAAGCCCCATCCCTAGTTTGAAATCTAGTTTAATTTTTTTTTTCAGACAAGCACCAATATTTAATTTGTGTCTAAGATATTTTATTTGATATTAAGATTAGTTTTGTTGTATTTTAACTATTTTCTCACACAGATTTGATCATGTAGCTACAATAAATCATCTCATTTCCAAACAGTTCTATGCACAGTCTGCCCATATTATTAAAGTTTTGATATTTTTGTGTGTTTCCAGTGTTGCAGTTCACAATACCATCCAAGATGCAAACTGCAAGTCATCACATGACAGCTCACAAGTTATTGACGAGACCACCCCACAGATCAATCTTCCCACCACTTCAGTAAGATCAACCATAGAGTTTGTCCCTCTTCTTCATCTTAGGGTCGTTCCAGAAATTTATTTGTTGAAGAAAGAGGGCTATTTGCAGTGCCTTGTGGTGATTTATCACAACAGGAGAGGGTTTTTCTTTTTAAACATTAATCCCTCTTAAATTAACTTTTAAAATGTTTTTAAACGTGATTTGACTTGTTTTCTGAATTGTACTAGACTTCAGTAAACCACCACCCTAGGCATTAAGGAGGAATATAAAAATACTTTATTGATAATACTTTCAAGAGAGGAGAAGACAGAAAAAACGCCCCGCCTCGATCCGGTACTGCTTTCTCCTATTAATCTTACATGAAAATCAGGGTTATCTAAAGGAATTTAGAGGCCATGAGCCCTCACTTCTTTTGAGCCGCTCCCCCTTTATATTTGTGGAGCAAATAAATATTTTTATAACTTTTTTGCATAGATTGTAAACTTTTTAAATGGCTAAATTTAATATAAAATAACTTCTACTGGAACTTTTGAAAAAATCAAAATTCTAAATAAAGAAAAATATGCAGGAGACTGGTCAGCTTATAGAAGTATATCACCAATCAAAAGCTGTTTTTTTAGGCACAAAGTCTAAATTTTTGGATAAGTTTCTCAGCTTTTCATATTTTTGTTGTTGTGAAAATGTGACTGTTCGAGTAAAGTAACAAATCTAAAAGAACTTCATTTCCAGGTGTTTCAGTTTCACATCCTCGCCTGTACTTTCTAATATAGATAAAGTATTTTAATGGGGAAATTTTTGGCTGCTAGATTCTAATGTTTCTTTACACTTTATGAGGCCCTGAAGTACACTTTACTTTTTTTTATATAAATAGGATATATATATAATGAAAATTACATATATATAATGAAAATTATATACTTTGAAATTTTCATTATATATATATAATGAAAATTATATACTTTGAGATTATGATAGATACAACATTTTATGTGCCCCCAATTTCAAAAGAACAAGTTTTACAATTATGTCTGCGCTTGGAGCTGCAGCTGAAATTTTTTAATGGATTTCATTCAAAATTATTATTATTATTATTATTATTATTATTATTATTATTATTATTTATCATCATCATCATCATTATTATCATTATTATCATTATCATTATTATCATCATCATCATTATCATCGTCATCATCATTATTATCATCGTCATCATCATCATCATCATCATCATCATCATCATCATCATTTAGCACCGCGTCTTACTACCCGTTCGGGTTATATGCTTAAGTACTAATTACACTAATGGATTAGGAATTGGGAAGGTTGAAGTTAGAGGAAGTGAACCCACATTTGCGTGGAGGGAGAGTGGAAAACCATTTAGGAAAAACCATCCCCAGTTCACCCGACCGAGATTCGAACCTCGATCTCCCCATCCTCGGTGGTCTGGCTCAACACAATTGGCGTGTTAGCCAACTACGCCACTGAGGCGGGTTTTCATTCAAACTTGATATTTAAATGCTATACTGTCATATATCAAGGTAAAATAATGATTTTTTATTCCAACTCTAAAACTAAGGATAGTTTATTGATCATTGATTTTTGAAAATTACTGTGCAAGGAGTGTTTCACATGGTAAATAACACACTATTCTTGTTTTTTGTAGAAAAGCTGATTTGAGGATTGATTACTGACAAATTATTTTTGAATTTTTATTACTTTTTTTTAATATATAAATGGACAACAAATTTGTTCAAAATTTATATCTGGAGAGTGTTTCATATGATTATTAAAATAATATGTTTATTTTTCCGAGGAAAATTTATTTATGGATAGTTTAACTTAAAGCCAATTTTTGAATATTTTTTTTCAATTATATGAGAAAGTATTTACAATTGTGTCATATCCTTTATTTTTCCATAGCTTTAACTGCTTTAAAAATTACTCATTATTAAATTCAATGTACCAGTACAAAATAAAAACTTTGAAATGTGATGAATTACTATTGATTTGATGATAACCACAATTACAAAATAAAGTAATTATAAAAATAATTAGTCAACAGAACAAAAGGGAATAAGTGAAACATTCATAGGGCCAGTTTCATAGTCAGATTTAGTACGCCTAAAGTGCGAGTCGATACTAAATACAGGACGACACCTGCCTAGACCAAAATGGAATGGGCCAGTTTCGCATATGAAACTGGCCCATTCCATTCAATTTCAGGTAGGCCGCACTTGAGGCGTACTAAATCTGACTATGAAACTGGCCCTAAGTGTAGCTACATTTTCATAGCTGGTATATGAAGCCATACAAATATATTTTGATAAATGACATCCAGCCCTCTGGGCGAATAGGCCTATGCTTGTGTCACTGTGTGTAAACAATAAGTCAGGTCTAGACAAAAAGATGGAAGTAAAATATGCTGATTTCCTATTTAGCTATGTATTCTGTGCTTTGTCTTCTGTGATCTGGTAATAAGCACAGACACATCAAAGTGAAAAAGGACACAACAAATTTTGATGGAAAAATTAATTATTTTTGCTTGGTTTATATTATATTGGTTTAATAACTCTAACACATCTTATTTAAAGCACGTTATTTTAATAATAGGTTTTACATTCACCTGGAAAACAGAAAAACACTTGAAAAGATCAGTCAAATTTTAAAACTTCATTAAAATTCTCAAATATTTTTTCGCTTATTCTTAGATGTGAAATAGAATAGCAAAACTCAATGTAAACTATTATTTTATATAAAATTCATGTGATTTTACTAAGAGCCCTAGCAAATTTGTCCTTAATCATTCTTGTTTCAAGAATTTAATAGAAAAAAGTGAAAATTACAAGAGTTTATTTCTTGAAAATTTTTTGGTCTCAAAAACTCAGGTGAATTTAAAAACTTTAAAAGTGTATTAACCCGAAAGAAATTTTGCTCATGTTATATTTTCCCACCAAAGTTCCCACATAAAATTTGATCATGAATCCCCATTGACCTTTCAAGGTCGGTATTTGATGGTCTTGGTTATTTCAGGACCAAACATTCTAACTCTTCTGATAATTAAGTTGATGTCAAAAAATATACTAAAAAAATATTTCTCTTTCACTAGAAAATATATCTCAAAACCAAGATTATTAGTTGAAAATTTGTTAGTATTATTTGAACAATAATTGAATACCTACTTAAGTGGCTGGGTATGGGCAAATATGTCACTCTCTTGTTAGACCAGACTGCCGATGACAGGGAGATTGGAGTTCAAAACTCAGTCGAATGTATTGAGAGTGGTTTTTCCTAAATGGTTTTCTGCTCTCCTTGATTGTAAATGTGAGCATATTCTCTCTAAATTCAACCTTACTCATCTCTAACTCATTAGCATAACTAGTTCATATGTGTATAGCTTGAACAGGTAATAAGATGTGGTTGTAAAATTAATAATAATAATAATAATAATAATAATAATAATAATAATAATAATAATAATATAATAATAATAATAATATATAATAATATATAATAATAATATAATAATATAATAATAATAATAATAATAATAATAATTAATAATATAAAATATTAATAATGTATTCCCTAGTGTTCAGGTGATATTAGATGACTTGATACCAACACTCACAGTGAAGTCTTTCATTTCAGAACATCTTGGCACCAAACCCATTACATCTAAATGAATATTTAGAATGATTCAGAGACAATAAAATAAAAGGATGGAAAAAAGGGGACACTGAGCTTGATATTTTGTATTTGGTTCTGGATTAAAAAATAATCTATTATTTTGAGCGAGGTCAGGAATGTGAAATTTCAAATCCCTGATTTCGGGAATTTTAATTTTAATTTTTAATTTACACTATTTAGACTTTAAAAAAAAATATATAATTTGCATTTAATGCTAAGGGAAAGTCATTGGAGTATTGAAGTTGAACGTATCAAATTGCATTAAACTATGGCAGAATTGTGTTTGCATCTAAATAGGGTCATAATCATAAATAATACAGGCATAGTTATAAACAGGGTCTGGATGTTGATGACATGCAATTTTTTATTGGTTCCTCAAATACAATGCTCATAAGTACATTAGCTCTGTTCATGCTCCCCTGGTTGCAGAACTGTATATTTTATAGGTCATTGTTTGTCATTTTTTGTTCTTTTTTAATTTAAGGTCATATTTTCTTGGCTTGTGTCATTTATAAGGAAATTTGAACCATTTTTGAGTCATTTTTAGGCAGTCATGTTGAATAAGTATATTTTTAAATATATATATACTTTTTTCTTAGCTAGCTATTGATATTGTATAAGTGCATAGATGCTCAAACATAAATTTTTTCAACACACAGTTGTTAGTATGAGAAGATAATGCTTGTATGCTCGTAAAATATACATTTTTGGTGGGACACTGCAACTAGTCTGAAGAAGGTTGCGTTGGGATACTTTTGAAGCATATATTTGGAAATCAATGTTATTTTTTTATCAGCATGCAAGAGTTTAATGGTTAAAGGATTTTAATTGAATTTTAAATTTGTAAAGTGTGTGTGTTTGATTTAGTCAAGTGCATTTATTACAATTTTTTTTGTTCAAATTTTTAGGTAATTTTTTCAAAATTTTGAGTCATTTTTTAGAAAGTTTAGGTCATTTTATAGGTAATTTTTTGATCATTTTTAGGTCATCAATATTCAGGCCTTGCTCATAAATAATGTAAACACACTTTAAAATATATGCTTTTTGGGTTTGGCTTTGTATATATGTTTTCTTATTTCCATTTTGTCTGTATGAAAGAAAAATTAAATCATTTTGTTATTGAGGACCTGACAATGAATCAAATATTAAAGCTAAAATTTTGCTGTTGTTTGAAGAAAGAATATTTAGCTAACATTTTTAGTTAAAAGTATAAACAAAATCAAGAATATTTCCTGAAATTACAGCAGATGTACCAGCCCTTAGGTCAGGAAGAGGAATTCGGGATTTCCACACACCCCTAAATAGCAGTTGTCTCTAGTCCTAGAGAGCCGTCCTATAAAATTCTTGGCATTAAAAGGGCGATCCCTAAGTAAACTTGCATTAACTGTGTTGGCCATAGGTGTTGAATTTGAACCTTTATAATCATTTCAATGAAATTTTGAATAAATGATGTTTATCTACAGGAATTTCACTGTTTTTAGCGATACATTGGTGGTGTTATGTTTCAGGAATGTTCAAGGCCACCCGGACGCCAATACACCAAAAAAGATTTGCAGGTAACTTAACTTCTAAATGGACCCCATCATATACTCTCCTAACTTAGGAAGTTTATAAAAGTGGTTTTCGTTAAAAAATAAAAATATATGTATATATTTTATCTATATTAACAAAGGTTTTTATCATCACAAAACTTGAATCAACCCTTGTTTGCTAAATTAAAACTGAAAATTGGGGTGTTTATATTTTGTGTATCCATTATTAACTATTTTAAAACCAGAAATCTACCTAGTGTTGGAATTATTTACAGCAAGCGCTAGATCTGATCAGCGCCGGACAGATGGGTATCAAGCCCGCAGCCCGAGCATTCAGCATCCCCGTGGCAACGCTGCACCACGCGACAAGACGCAGGAACATTACCAGCCCCATGCAGCAAGGAGGGTACCACAGCTCTGCTCACAAGTCTCAGGAAAGGGGGGCTACCCGTTTAGCACTCGGGTCTGATTCTGTGACTCCAGGAACAGTGCAACATTCACATGATCATATTGGTCATACCCTACCAGAGGGCATGCTTGATACTGGGCAATGACTTGGGGGTCTGCATTGGATTCTGACCATTTTAAATGTGTGTAATTTTAACATATCTTTGTTTTGCATGCTTATGCATTATCTTGAAATTCAACCCACTTGTGCTATAACTTTAATTTAGGTTATCTCTTTAAGGAAAACCTCTTCGCTTTTTGAGTTAATTGTACTATATTTGGAAGAAGGTATAGGATGGAGGGAATAGAAACATTGGTGCTTGTTTCTATCCGCCTCTACTATACCGTGTTCTAAATGCAATACAATTACATCAAAAAGTGAACAGAGGTTTTCCTTAAAGAGATATATTTTATATATATTTACATCCATTGTCCATTTCTCTGTTTATCTTTTTTGTTATTTCTTCCTTCCACATGTTCCTATCTAAGTATCATTCTTTACCATTTTTCTTTTTCTAGCTTTTGTGCTTTGGGTTTCCTCTTTTAGGAAGTTGCGTTGCACGTTTCACTCTCTTCCCTGATGAGTTCTAGGCTGGAGAATTGGGCGGTAACAATCGATTTTCTTTAAGAGGCAACCATTACCTCTTTGTCCAATGGCAGCAATGTAAAGTGTGAACTGTGTTCTTCTTTAATAATTTAGGTTAGCTATCACTGGTATTAATTTCTATTCTTTATTTAACCTTGATTTTAGATAGTTCCTAATAATCAGTGCTGGCACTATTTTCTCCCCCACCACATCTTACTACTTCCCCGGTCTATACTCATTCAAGTTACACTAATGAGGACGGGATGATGAAATTATTATTATTATTAGCACGGTCTTACTACCCGTTCGGGTTATAAGCACTTACGCTAATGTGCAATGGAAGGGTGATTGTGAGATGAAATGGAGGACCTACAGTTTAACGTGGAATCCGAACCACGGTGGAGGCTTGGCATTCCACACATTCACAAGTTGTGATTAATACACATCTTGTCAGAGGTGAAGGAAGGGTTTGGCAATCAGATAAATCTGTGCCGGGAACGAGGATTGAACCCCGGACCCCACACAGAAGTCTGACACCTTACCCCTAGACCACCAAGTCACCTATGATGAAATTAATTAGAGTTTAGAACAAATATATATCTACACTTATTTGGTTGCAGAGTAGAAAACTATATAGAAAAAAAAAACACTCATTAGACCTGCTCCAGATTTAAACCCTGACCTTCTTGTCACCGACAACTTTTTTATTAGTTGAAACTTTTTTTTACTTATTCTGTATTATCTTTTTTTTTCTCTTAGAAATATGATATTTACTTGTGGTCTATCCCAAATTAATTACAGAGTAAATTTAACAACTAAACCCTAAACCAGGGATGTGCAAACTTAAAATAAAAAAAGCAGTCTGAAGACTTTTATTCATTCATTTTTCTTCATAATTAATGTAAAAGAAATTATAAACAAACATGACTGAAATGAATTGAGACTGTGTAACAAACATAAATACCATAGTGGCTTAGTATATTGTTAAGTTCGTTCAGAAGATTTATATGATGGAGTGTGAGATGAGTGAAACTATGAGGAGGTGAGTCTCAAGAGAGACGACAGGCGCTCATCAATAAGTTGGTTTCCAAGATCTTTTTCCTAAGTTTTATGGCTGAAAACACTTGTTTGCATGAATATTGAAAATGCAAATATTGCCATATATTTGTTGGCATGATTTACCATGGTCAGAAATGTTGATTTTGGCATGGTTTCTAATAAATACATTGGTGTTGTGTTTAAAAAAGTTTGCTTCACAATCCAACACATTTTAACTATTTATCTGCTAGCCGGATTGAATACACCAGCGGCTGTAGTTTGCCCATCCCTGCCCTAGACCATTAGTTTATCACTTAACTGAATGTTAATTCATCTTATATTCAAAATTGTTCATCTAGCTATAATTTATACTTTCTATAACAACTAAAGAATTAATCAAAACAAAAACAGGATTGAAAGGAAAAAAATTATACAATTATGGAAAAGCTACCTTCCTATGAATACCATGTTTTCTAAGATTTGGATTTGATATTCAAAATTCATAGAAAAAATTAATATTCAAAATTGAGGAAAAGTGGATTATTTATTTAAATATTAATATTGGATTCTCCAAGGCGCACGCACATTATATTACGCCTTATAAAATCTACTTTTTCAATTCAGGTCATGTCATAAGGCCAAATTATAGTGGTGAACACAGGCCGGCCTTGCACCAGGCTGCCAAAACAGAGCACCAACCTAACCTAACCTAGCTTAGGCGTGATAGGAAAATAATCTCCAAACCTCACAACTTCTACCCTAATGTAACCTGGGCATGATATTAAAATAATCCCCAAACCTAACAATTCCTAACTAACGAAACCAAAATAGTGGAGTTACTAATCATAACGATCATTCACTTTTTAATACTAATATGAAATTTGACATATTAGTATGGTTTTTTGTGGTGAATAAAATAAGCTATAGTGCCACTTTAAAAAAAATTATTTTATTTTCACCATTATTATTTATGGAGTTTCCCTTCAGATTATTTTCCTATCACACTTAGGTTACGTTAGGTTGGAGTTGCTGGGTTTGGGGATTATTTTCATATTTTCCTACTATCCACTGATAATACAGGGGTGCCAAAAACCAATTCCGCCCAGCCGCAACATTTACCTTGGGCCATCCCTGCATATCAATGAAAACAATACCATGCCATTTCATAATTTTTTTAAATTATACAATGGGAGCATTTTTTAAATACTATATAAGTGCTAGGAATGGGACCTTCGAATCCCTAAGAATATTGAAGATTTGAGGGGTTGAGAAAATCTCAGAATTTATAATAGAATCCTAAAAAAAAAAGTTTTTTTTAATTTGTTCAAGTGAAATTTGTTTAAAGCTCTAATTTTGCTTATTTATGGTTCAGAATCAATTATAATTATAGATTGAACTTAACAACCAGACCCCAGACCAGTAATTTAACACTTAACTGAATGTATGAACATAATGATTTATGGATTATAAGAAAGAATGTTAACATTTAGTTACTATTTTTATTTTCTATTATTCTATTATATTTGTATGTCCTCTTATGTTAATAATTTTTTTCCAAGATTCGGATTCAGATTTGAAGGTAAATTGTATAATCAAATTCATAAAATAGTGAATTTGACCCAACTCTAATAGGTACATTACAAATTCTGATGTAATATTTTTGTCTGTTTGTTCATTTGATGATAATGTCATGTTTCACAGTGAAATTTACTCTTTTTATCAAATATTAATTGCAACATTGTGTATTTAAATTGAAAACTTTGTGATTTTCAAATGTTTGGTGTTTGTCCTATAAATAAATACATTGTATACTTTTAAAATATAAGCTTCATTTTCTCAAATTAAGTTGCTCTTTTTTCATTTAGTTTTACTTGACTGACTTTTATCTGGTGTTCATGGAAAAACACATTCAATAGAAATATATTTTGATGCACTTTTTGATTTGTATACAAATCTTTTGTCAATTTTGTTGAACTAAATTACATCTGTACACAAGAATTGAACCTTTGTAAATTAATGTGAAGTAATAAGGCTTGTCCTGACCCTTGGAGGAATAGCTTCAGCACAAAAATATCCCAGTGAGGGAAAAATCAGCAGCTGAAGCCAAAAGTATTTTTTATTTGGAGTGTCTAGCATGCCCTTTTTGAACTTAAAAATTATATTAGCCCAAGACCTACAAACTAACTTAACTTTATAGAAACGACACCCAATGTCCTGGCCATAAACTCATCCCCAGAAAGGGAAGCTCAATTTCTGCAATGATAACTTTTTTGGGCATGCCAGGAATCGAATCCCAGACTCCTTGTTCAGTATACAGGCATGCTACTTACTGATCCAAAGTTTCATACAGTCCCAGATTTGTTTAATTTGTTCAATTATAATTTTTCAACCAAATTGTTGACTCATTAATTAGTTTATTATATTTACAAAGAAGGTATTGGAATCTAGGGAGATTAATGGGGCAGGGAGAGAGAGCAGTTTTTTCCAAGACATTTTAAATAAATTAAATAAACAAGATCTAAGTTTATGTATTCTAATTAAATAAATTAATTAATTAAATGTAATAATACATTTAATTTTTGTTTTCTTAGTGTTGACATAGCTGAGATTTAAGATTTTAGTCAAATCAAAATGGTCAAGCTCTGAAATTTCCCTAAATTGACCACTTCTCATATGCCAATATTTTATACTACAATATTCATAACCTCTAAAAAAAAATTATTATTATTGAAAATCTATATTATATTTTTCTAATTTTTTTTTTAATGCAAGGTGTATTATTATAATTTCTTCACACATGAAACACAACCTATGATGAGTTTTCCCCCTGGTACATTTTGTTGATCTTGGAAAATACTGCATAAAGAAATAACAAGAAGTCAATGCGTTCGGAAGTAACATTTACTGTCTCCACTATCCACAAGTTATAATATAATATCCTAGCTTATCATTTTCACATCATATACATATATATATATTTTATATAGAGACCGTATTGCAATAGACTCAATAAAATATGTTTCAAGATGTTTAATTTTTTGAACCATTCTCTTTTATACTTTGGGAAAGGGGGGAAAGTGATCTTAGACCTTTGGTGGATATTTTGGAATGGTCCAAAGACTTGACCCCCCACCAAAAAATAAGGTATTTATTTTAATTTGTTTGCGAATTCTCGCAAGAAACACATTACAATGACAGAAAAATTGTAGTAGCACATTAAATATATATATTAAATATCTTTTTAAGTAAGAGATTGTACAGAGCGTAATATAACATTAGCTAGTGTAATGTAATGTAATAAAAAATAAATAACAGCGTACGACACATGGTCCTAAAAAACATTGAGGCTTCACAAACCTGCCGCACGTATATATTGTTCACAAAACTTGAATGCTCCGGAAAGGCGATTTGTGAACAACTGAGCCCCATTACACGCTTTGGCAGGTTTGGAATATGGAGGCTGATGTCCGATTCCGGTCGGGAGACCAGACTCCACAAATTTATTAGCCGTCGCTTTTTTTTACCTTCATAATTTTTTTAAATCTTATTTTAAACATTTCATACCGGGGAGGGGGAAAAAAAGAAAGACAATAGAAACAGATCTATAGTGATTTTTTTTACATCAAGCAATTGAAGATGGGAAAGGGGGTATCCTACTTGGATTTTTTTTTTTTGTGTTAGTGTGGATATTGACTAGAATGAGAGCACGCAAACTACCAAATGCCAAAAAAGTGGCAATTCGATTTTCTCCAGCGAGAAAACCTTATTATTTGGACAAGGGGAATGGTTTTTTTGCTCTTTTTTTTAGGAACCTAAAAACCATTTCACCAAATCCAAGTCCTGACAGATCCTGGCACGACTTCTTCCCAAGGACACCCTTCATCTTTTTAATGGAACGGATCCTCATCTCTCATTAACCTTGAATTCTTTTCATGTGATTTCAAAAGAAACAAAGAGCCAGTGTTAAAAATACATTCAATTTTCTCTTATCCTTAGTATAAACTCTTCACCTCACAAACATAGATACTTCTTTCAATTCAGTGCCTAAAATAGTTCTTCCCTTAAATTGAGAATGACACCAGCAAAATTTTTTTTTATTAACAGATCCTTTTCTCACCACACTTGAATTCTGAAGAATATAAAACATTCTTGCAACGCACCATTACCAACTTTTCAACAACTGAGCTACCAACAGATACATGATTAGTCACTATAGTAAACCTCTTCTCGTCTGGTCCTTCAAGAGTTCATGCCAGAGAATGCTCGCCAGGTTAAGTACACGTGGAAAAACAAAGATATGGCATGTGGAATGTTGCCTCGCCATGAAGGGCGAGATTTCTGAGCGATGTAGACCTCCATCTTAAAAATGGGCAGCAAATCACTCGATGATCGTTTCGTTGTACCTGGATGTCAATGGATATTTTTTCACCCGTGGGCTTAGCTAATAATTGTAGACGCTTCGGGGACATTTTTATTTTATCATTCTTCTCATATATTGGTGAAATATATTATGGGCATAACTGCCCTTTTTTTTATATAAATTGGTAAAAAATTACCATACTTTTATAACATCATTGTCAACGTTACACAGTTTTAGCAATTGTGCATGACAAAATGGAACAGACAACAGAAAAAGAAAAGAGAAACTTAAAACAAAATGTTTAATATATTGTGCAAACCCATGCCCAATATTATTATTTTTCATTAATGTTTGTAAGTTTTTTAAATAAATATACTTTTTTTAAACACATATGAGGTTTACATAACCTCATAAAGAATGAGATCTATATATAGTTTTTTTTCTAGCTATATGTAAACGCTGGACTGACAATACACTAGATGGGGAAAAAATCAGTCCAACCACCATAGTTGTTTTCTTTCTTTTATATTTTAGAAGGCATCGTCTTCATGGTTGGCTTCGGCTGCAGTAGGCGGTAAAACGAACTGCGACCCCGGTGACACGAGCATCATTGGCTCGGTGTTGCGCCGCTTCATCTTCCCCTTCGTCTTCTTCAGCATGGTGGCCTAGAGAGGTAGTAGGGGTTATGGGAGAGGCAGGGAAAGAGAGGATGAGGGCACAAGAGAGGGGAGGGGACAGACAGAAGAAGAATCCGCTGTCAGTATTTCTGTGTGTGGAAAATATATATACAAACGTGAGACATACTTTTTCTCATATAGAGTTACAACCCCTTACAAATAAATGACCATCATAATTTTGAATGAATTATCCCCGTAAACATTTCCTTGTAGTTAGTTATTTTATCAACTCATTATAAACTTAGATTTCCTTGATAAACTTAAAAAATTACAGATTATCTTCTTTGATAGACCAAATCTTTATAAACCTTCTCAATAAACATTGTTATTGTTCTTGTTGGCATCTACTGCTACGTTCGAGTTTGTTCAAAATGTCTCACGCCGTTGTGTGTTTGAATTCATTAGCCCACTATAATGTTGGGGAACTAGCCCTGGGGGAAATAAAGTGTGGATAAGAGGGTTTGGCCAAGAGGAGGTGTGGGAAGCAGGAAGGTGGGGACATTTAATCATCACTGCTCTTGCTCCCTCCCTCCCCGTCAGCGGGGCGATGGACGGCTCAGTATTCCGTCGCTTGATCTTATTTTTCTTCAGCATGGTCGCCTATGGTCAGATTGAGAGGTTTTTTTAATTAGTCTAAGGGGGTAGATTATGCTAGAAGATGTGTTCAGCTACTTTTTTTAATTATTTAAATATCAGGCTATGTCAGCAAACGATTTAGAAACTAACTTAACCTAAGACAACAACACATAATTAAAACACCCAACCCTAACATCAAGAATTTATATATCAACCTATTTGCCACTGGTGAGCTTAGATATTAAACTTTATTGTGCAGGAGAGTGGTGCTATTGTAGTGTGAGTAGAGGTAAAGATTTTTTTTTTTGTATGAGACACGCTTTGCTACTACCATAGAAAAACATATTTACGACTAGCCATATACCATTCCATGTCACAATGCAAAGTAAACTAAACTTCATAAATAAGAATTTTTTAAATAGACAATAGACACCACAGACTTAGACTTGTTCACCAAAATAACAGTCATCTGTTATTCACCCACACCTAATCGATGTATTGCTTTTACCCCTTAAAGTTTTGTATCTAATCTCACCAATAGTATTATGTGAGATCATAGATAAATCCTATGTTCTTTAAGGCAACACTTGAAATGGAAGTAAGCTCTCTTAAGTTATAGTCATACAATTTTAATCAATAATTTATTACTATATCAGTCAATCATAGTTCCTATTACAGACAAGAAAGTTGGCTAAGAATTACTTTTCTGAACAGGTATTGGCAACTCTACATGGTCAGCTGACATAGTCTGACTGCCATCGGAAGAGCCTGATCTGATAATTTAAAACTTACTAGCTCTAATTTAGTGTGTAAATAGGCCAAGAGGTATGTTTTACATCAGTTATTTTACTTTCTCATCTAAAGAAAAAGTATTGTAACTGTGCAAAATTTTTAAATCTCAATATTATGAAAAATCTTTACATTGTATGCGCCCCCAAAACCAAAAAGTTGATTTTACAATCCTCTCTGTCCCCATGTCAGTCTGTCCCTGGCATTATATCTGAAATGGTTTGATGGATTTTGTTCAAACTTGATATTTAGATATTATATGCCTATAGCTTGTGACAATTTTTTTTAATTTTGACCCTAGTCCATAATGTAAGGGTAGGCCTAGTTAAAGGATGAATGACTTTATTGAAATCCCAAATTTTCTAAAATGGCTCTAACAATTTTCTTTTTGATTGATATCTAGGAAGTGTTTGAACTTCCAAATAACAACCTATGCTTGGTTTTTGGGTAAAGATTCTTTGAAGAGTAGTTTACTGATGAGGGATTTTAAAGAATTCAAATAATGTCGATAACGATTTTGTTTAAAATGTATAGCTCTGTAATGTTTTACATTAAAATAAAACTGTATACTTGTTTTTTGGTAAAATATTCCCCTAAGGGAAGTTTACTGATAGTACATTTTTTATTTAAAATATTTTAAAAACGGCTCAAGCAATTTTGTTAAGAATGGGTATCTGGTAAGTTTTAAACGATATTAATAATTTTAACTGTTTTAATTAAAAAAGGTTATTTAGTAGTTTTCTGATGAATAATTTAAAAAAATAGCTATAATAATTTTGTTCAAAATTTGCATTTGATATGATAAATAGTATTAATTTTTTATTTTTCAAAAATAAATTAAATGAATGGCAGTCTACTATGATAGATTTTAGAATATTTGAAATATTTAAAAAATATCCCTTAAGATTCAGTTCAAAATGGGTAGGCCTACCATGGAATTGATTTTCATGTTAGATAAAAATTTGTTTCCGTATTTTTACAAATAAAAATAATTTGAGGGTAGTTTACATATAATAGATTTTTTGAAAGTTTTAAATTAAAATAAAAAGTTGTAAACAATTTTGTTTAAAATGTATTACGGTATGTTTGTTTTTCTAAAAAAAATTATTCTCAAGGTAAGTTTATCAAAACCGGTTTTGAAAATATTGTTCCAAGATATAATTAACTATATGAGAAAGTAGGTACAGTTGTGTTGTATCATATATTTTATGGTTGATCTCAATGCTAAGAACTTAAATATAAATATAAAGACATTTAGTCAACGTTAACTAATCTACATTTGTTTTAAACTGCAACTCCCAATTCTTGTATCGATAACCAGGGGGATGATTGCCCTTTCTTTCGATGGCATAAGAAAATACTATTAGTTATAGTTATTTTTGTAATCTTATTCATTACAAATACCTATTAACATACATTTATAGTCGGGTCTAAAAATGGTACCTATTGCATTTATCAGTAGTGAAGAGAGCTATTCTTATGCATCCTCATATTAAGCAAATCAAATACAATAATTCCTGAATTTACACTTAGAATGTATTCCCTTAAATTGCTGTGTAAGAGTAAATAGATATTGTGAGTATGGCTACTAAAACCATATGCAAAATGGAAGGCATGTTATATTATATTATCCTCTAATAACTAATCACAGATTCAGGCGAATATTCATATTAAAATACATACTATAGAAACTAATAAGAGATTCTTTAAAAAGTTAAATCAAAAAATAAACACAAATGATACGTTACATTTTATTTTATTTTAAAAAAATATATAAATAAATCCAAAAAATGCTATATACATTAAACATTTGAGCTTAATCACTTTTTGGCACAAATAGCTGGTTCATTTAAACTGTATTTGTGCCAAATTGAACTCTCAGCTCTTTCTAAAATCTTGAGAATCTTCTTTGCAATGCTTTTTTTTAACTAAAGGTTTGAAGATACAAACTTGAACTTCATAACCTCAAGATAAATATTTGTCTCCTGACCCTCACCTTACTAACCGTGGTGAGTTGTGGTAGTTATATTGCAATTTATATTATTTGTCATTTAATACACAGGTATTGTATAATATCTCTGCTTGTCTCAGAGAATACGGATGTTGTTTGGGAATTCCCTGAGTAGGTTTTGGAGGAGTATGTAAATACCCTACATATATCACCAAGGACATTGCCAATGGAGGGTTTTGGGGGTTCAACTCTCCCCCCCCACTCCCCCCTGCAAATAATTTAAAAAAAAACCTTATTTACGGTTTAGACAAAACAATAAAATACTAGTATATAGCTTGTCACCACCATTTTAATGTTTATGTATATTTAAAAAAAGTTTGTGATTGTGTTCATTAGTCAGACAACAAAGCTGGATAGACCAAGACATAATATTAACAAAAGAAAATAGGAAGTATTGTTGAATGTGGGGATAACTATGGAAGAGGGTGAGTCTTTGAGATTAGGAAACAACAAAACCTTTCAAGTTAAAACTATTCTAGAACACGTCGTAAATTAGTTAGCAAAGAAAAAAGAATCAGAGAGCGGGAATAGTATAAGTAGTAAAGGAGGGTGGGGTGTCCGGTTACACACCCTCGACTGGTTACATTTTGCGAAAATATAAATAGTGACAGTTTGAGAAGTCATTTTTAGTAGGAAGAGCTCTTTAGAAAATACAAACATATTTGTTTGTGCTATGAATTGATCATATTTTACTGTATTATTAGTGTTAATTTATAGATATTAATAATATATATCAAATGTGAATGATGCAGATCACACGATTTGACGTATAAATACCTATGTGAAAACTCTTTTAAGTTACTTTTATAACTGCCAAAAGAGTGTCTTTCTATCTGAATCTGAGTGGAAGCAGTGTTGTCAGAATAGCTGGGCTACTAGCCAGGGCACAAAATGTCCCAACCCTCTCCCCCCTCCAACATGCAATCGGTCACCATTTTTAATACCTCTGTGTCTCATAGATATTAAAGTCATGTTGGAAATGTCTTTATTTGAATAGTGTACAGTTTTGGTCTATGTGGGTAGGAGTAATTCAACCTTTTATCCAAGCACAAATTATTCAATCTCTTCGACCTGGAATATTTTTGAATAATATACTTCTATAAAATCTAGAGTGGTATTACCTCAGATAATTTTAAATGAATATTCTCCTAGAAGATATTAAGAATAGTCTTTGTCTGATATATTTTTTAGTTCGATGTCTTTATAAACTATTTGAAGTTTTTTTTAAACGTAGACTATTATGTTTGAAAATATAAGAAGAGAGTGAAATAAATCTAGAAAAAAAAAAAAGGGGGGGGGGATTTATTCCTGAGAAAAAAACTATTTTACTAGTACAGGGCTCACCCACTACTTATACCTTTGTCACAACTTATGCCGTTATTTAAGAAGTGTTCAATATACATATTTTTGAACTTTGAGAGAGAAGGGCTATATAAGTTTCTAAATGTTAAATAAAATTGATAACACTCAAAGTATTTAATCCCTGCCATTAAACTCCAGATAACTCCTAAAGTTGTTTAATATTTGAAAATTTTCTTTGCCTGTGGCAGTTGGGAGGCTATGCCTCCCAAACTCAACCCCTCCCCCCCCCTGAAATTTTTGTTCCTGGCTACGGCCATGTCTATCATGCACATGTTGTGTGAATTTGAGGATTACTGTAGTTAAGAGTTCAGCATACTTTTAAAAAGACTCTTTGCTACCTTTAGAGCTGACTTGAGTACGACGACATCTCCCGTGCTCTGGACCCATGGCTCCCCATCCACTTGTACCGGGATGTCAGAGTTGAGGTGGATCTTGATGTGACCACCCTGAACACAAAATAGAAACATAAAGGTAACTTCCTTAAGACTAACATACTTTATCCCTGCCTTTCTTTGTGACTAGTGAGCATACATTTTGAAATGCTTCGTTTTTCTACTTAAATGTAATGTCGCTCATACATTTATATTATAACCACATTTCACTGTTAGTTTGATGTTCTAACTTTAGGTTTAACTATTATTTTTAATTTTTACCATGCTGGTCAAACTTTTAATTTACGAGATGAATCTCCAAAGTATAGGCAAATAGGATTTTTTTTTTTAAAGTTAATACATATTCTGCGAGCAACTATGGGATATTTGGCTTTTCAGTGACTGGCAGGCATGTAGCTGAGGGGGGGGGGGGGGGTGTTATCCAATGCTATGCTACCCCCACCCTGACTTTTTGTAAACCCCATTATTTCTGACTTTGGTGAAAGTTTTAAAAAATTTTAAATGAAATGTTTTTGCAGTGTCACTAAATTCATATTGTTTTTGGGTCTGTTGGAAAAGAAGAAAGCAACAAATTTGCTAAATGAATTTACTATATTAAACTAACATGATTAAAGGTAACCAACCAAGTCCAAATAATGAAATTACTATGTGTATGTGTATGTAAACGTGTTCATGCACCACTATCTATTACTTTTACAATAGTAGTCTTCTGTTAGCCTTCTTGGCCATGACATCCAAAGTGTCTGCAGGTGTGAAAGGCACTGGATAGTAAATTGAAATCAGTGCCAGGCCAGTCAATCTTTCACTGCACATCAAGTTTCTTAAGTAGGTCTTAATCCTTTTCAATGAGGAAAATTACCTCTCGACCTCAGGGGTATCTCAAAGTCATGTGACAAGATAAGATCAACTAGCCACTTGGTCAGCCGCGCTATGTAGCTTGGCAAGGCTGTATTGGGTGATTGTTGTTGTTGAGCCATTAGATTGATTAGTTAGGCCACTGACTGTGTCAAAGTTACAAGCAAGAAATCATACTTTATTTTTTATTGTATTTTTTATCTTTCATTAAATTTCGGGAATGTCCGGACCCCATGGACACCCCCCTGGCTACGGGCCTGCTAGGAGATGATTGTATTGCCAGTGACTAGAGTATTAGTGACCTACCTGTGCGATCCTCATGGCGGACCGGAGCCCCGACTGGATCTGTCCGAGGTGAACAACCCCGGTGACCCCCACGACCTCCAACATGCCATCCCAGTGATTGGGCTTGGAGAAGTGGTCCTCTTTCTCAGGCCCCCATGGGTTGGCCCCAGAGCCCCAGCTAAACAAACAACACAACACCAGTCAAACATTACAGGCTAAGCAGTTAATAAACTAGTTATATTTAGTGCTAATGTTTTGACGGTTAGCAAACTAAAGTACTTATCATAATCCATTTAGCAGAAGGAAGATGATGAATAGTGTAATACTCTCTTCCTACTTTCTGTATTCAACTATTTAGTTCCAAGTGCCCATCCTTTTCTCAATATGACAAATATACCTAATCACAAAGTTTGTGTGATACTTCAAAATTTTGAACCCAAATCTGAATCCAACTTAAATTCCAATTTGATTTGAAATTTTTAATCTTAGTAATTTAAAAATTGTAATTGAATTCAAAATTTAAATCCAAAATGGATCTTAAAATTTGATTTGAAATTCCAATCCAAAAGTCAAACTTTTGAATACTTATACTTTTATAGAAACTAACATTAATCCATGATTAAAATATAATCAACAATTTTATCCTAACATTTGGGGAAAACTTGGAGCTATTTTTATGTTATATTTTAATTAGTAAAAAAGTTTATAAAATATTTGTTTTTGATTCAAAATGTAGTAGTTAGCATAGATTCGCGATTAAATTCTAAATTGAAAATCTTGGTTTCACACAGGCTTAAAAATCATACACATTACACATATTGTTTGACATTTGTCTTACAACTAAAACTCCTCCACACTGATAACTGCACTGACAATCATGCAATCTCATGCAGATACTGTTGCAATTAATTGTTCCTCATGCACTGGTCGTGTGTGTTTGTCACCTGAGGATATTGAGGATGATGATCCCCTCCACCTGCGGCAACTCAACCAGTTTCCCGTCTACTTCCAGCCTAACCTCTTTGTGGAGGTCCTTGCACAGCTTACGACCCACCATTTTGCGCAAGCCCATCTTCACGTACACTCCTTTGTTGTGGAGCCTGGAACAGTATTGATATTCATTACTGGGGCTATTAGCACTAGAATTTTTTTTTTAAAATCTGGTATATTTTTCAAAAAAATTTCTAGTAAAAATGTCAATTCATTCAATACCATAGGAAGGAAATGTATTCATGTAGTCATTGATTGTACTATTGTGTATAAACATCTGTTCTGCTACATACTGTAAAACCTTTTCGTTAGTGACATATTCATACACCAAGTGCTCTAGTCAACAATGTGAGTAAGGAAAGAAATTAAATCGCTGCTAGTGTTCGCATGAAACTTATTTTTTATCTAATAGTTCTGGTGTTAACTTACGAGAAATTAAGCGGAAGTGGAAACTTTAAAATTTGGGATAGCATGATTAAATTAATTCCATTTTCAAAAGATGGGAAATTTCCCATTGAAAATTAAAGAAAAATGTTATGTCTCACATCTCTGGTTAACACTATTGATAGATCAAAGCAAAAATCTAAATTTGAATTATTATTTTCAGATCTAGAAACCTGATTATTGAATATTCTGAGTGGGGTTATTCAGACCTAGGAATCACTCCTAGTGTGTATCTGCTTTTAGGACACACAAGGAATAAATTACAACCTGACTATGATCTGAACCAAAGTCTTTCAGAGGGGACTAATCATGGTTTTATTAAGATAATATATTTGTTCTGTTTAAAAATGAATACTGGTACTTAGTAACTAGAATTTAATCTCATACCTTTTGACTTTTGTCTTGTTTTGTTGTTGTACTAGCCTGCTTTATATCCTGATTGGGGTCAATCAGTATTTAATTTTAGCTTAACCTTGATTTTTCCTGGTACTAGTGTTGTTTCTTTCAAGAAAAACATAATATCCATACCCCAGTCCATTAATTTACCATTTAGTGACTTAGAAGAACAAGCCTAGTTTCGCAAAGACATATTTCTGGCTTTGCCAGAAACTAGGGCAGATCCAGTGCTTGTTTTCGGGGGGGAGGGAGCGGCAAATCTGTTTTCATAAGGCTCCTTCAATTTAATAATTTAAATAATCAAGATTTTTATTAATAATAATAATAATATATAATAATAATAATAATAATAATAATAATAATAATAATAATAATAATAATAATAATAATATATAATGATAATGATAATGATAATGATGATGATAATAATGATAATAATGATAATAATAATAATGACGATGATGATGATTATGATGATGATGAATGATGATGATGATGATGATGAATGATGATGATAATAATAATATTATTATTGCTGACTGAAATGGTATGGGCATGTAATGAAGATCAATAAGGAGAAGGATGATGATGATGATGATGATGATGATGATGATGATGATGATGATGGTGATGATGATGATTGCTAGTTTATCAAAATAATTTTAAGTATTAAAACGAGGACTCAGTAGAAAAAACAAAGTTTTGATCAACAAATTTGTAAGTTGAATATGGTACAAAAAAACATGAGATAAAAAGTCAGTCACAATAAAAGTAATAAAAAGCTACATAGGCCTAAAATGTTCTAGTATTAATAGAATCATATAAATACATACTAATCCAAATACTTTGTTATCATACAAAATTTGTTAATCTTATTACTGGAAAATGTTAGTTTTAAGCCACTTGCTTTTTTGCACACTAGAGCTAAATTGAAAGAGCTACTAATTAGGTCATGTAGGAGATAGGGCAAGAGAGGTGTCAGAGCCAGTAATTCTTTACAACATTAAGGTATTGGTTTCAATATTTTTTATTGTTTTCTATGCAAGGGAGGAGAAGGGGAAGGGCGATCGCCCTCATACCTATTGGCCCCACCCAGATCCACCACTGGCCAGTAATAAAACCCACACAACTTAAATCAATAGGCAAATATGATATTGACTAAGTTAATATGTTGGAATGTTGGAATATAGTGTTAAGTGTTGCTGTTTTACGTTAAGTTATTTATATGCAGTGAACTAATGTAATTACATGGACTTTATGTGTCTATTGAAAATATATATTAAATGTTAAGGAAATTATTAGTGAGTAAATATTTTGGTATGTCTACAAATTATGTGTGTGCCACACCTCCATCAATCGACAAGCTGCTAATTTTCTCAAACACCATGCACACTCGGCCTTAAATAATGAATACAAAACCATCCTGGGAAGATCAGTAGCAATGCTTTAGTCACTGCACGAATACCAAATGTCAGATAGTATTTTTTTCAGATAAATTTTAAGTGCATATTAAATACCTAGAGTTAAACTTGTTGGGGTTCTCCTCGCGAGCGTTGTGGAAGTCTAGGCACAAATCGGCGTCAATGCCAATGCCAAAATAATTGTTCATAACGAAGATCTGTGTGTTGTCTTCATTTGTCGCTCCCGCTGAAACAGAGGGGACACAAACAGGCAAAACAAAGACAATAGCCACCAAATTTGAACTTAGTCAAGAGCACTGTACCTCAATAATTCATAGATAATATCATGATTATTTATGACACAATAATAACAAATCCTTATTTTTTTTCATTGAAGGTCTTGAAAAACTGCATATATTAATTTTTTATTTTTTTTAATTTTTAGCACCGCCCGTTCAAATTATACGTATGTACTAATTACACTAATGTGATTGGGATTAAGAAGGTTAAATTGTATAGGAAGTGTACCACATTTGCATGGAGAGAGAGTGGAAGACTATTTAGGAAAAACATACCTCAGTAAACCCAACCAGGATCGAGCCCTGATCTCACCTTCTTCAGCAGTCTAAGTCTATTGCAAGAGTAGCACCTTAGACCATACGGCCACTGAAGAGGGTATGTATTAAATTAAATTTTATTATTATTTCATATTTCAGAGGGTAGTAGAGAGGGCTTCAGACCTTTGGCCTCACCTTTTGGCTACATCCTTACAATAGCTCACAAAATATTATGATACTTTATGACTCAATAATAAAACATCTATATTTTTAATTTGATTTATTAAAAATATGCATTTTAATTGGAGATAGGTTGTAAGGTTGTATCCACTTTTTTTTTCAAACTCAAATCTTAATTTTTAATATGAATCCTGAATTTTAAACCTGAATCAGAATCATATAGAACTTTATAAGTAAAACTTTCCCAGATAAGTAGGATTTTTTCCTTCTTCAATTTTAATTTTGTTCATGAGTGGTTTTATTGATTGATGGTATGGGGGCTTGGTTGTTAGATTCATCCCATAATTATTTTGGGTTAAATCATAATTTTTAATCATAATAAATACAAAAAAACTAGAATTCAAAATCTGATAAAAAAAATATGATTTTTAATTCTTTAATTTGAAATATCTTTAAGGACTCAAAAGATTCTAAGATTAGAAGGGCCCGTCAATAATTTTAACTGTAATAAAATTTAGTATTAGTTGACATTTCAAGGGGGAGAGGGTATTCAGACCGCTAGTCCAGCATATTGGTCAATGGGCTGCACATTCAAATGACTCATAGAGTCGATGGGCCTCACCAGTGGGGTTTGGCGTCTGCTGGCTCTTGTCCTCGGTCTTCTCCTCTGGGTGGAACACGACGGTCCACCGGTCCAGACGTATCTCCTCTGCGTCGATCACGTCCCTCAACAGATTCATGGGGTCCTCCCCCCCAGTGTATCCTGGCCCCCACCGCAGCACCCGCGCTAAGTCGTTGCCCGTGCCTAGGGGTACGATGGCACAGGCCGGGCTGGAACACTCGCTGTCCTGCCCCACGTTGTCTAGACACTGCAGCACCCAGCCTATGGTGCCGTCACCTCCGCAAACCAGGATTTTGTAATTCTTGATGTGGCGGAACACGTACAAGCTGCATAAACATGCCACAGATTACTGATGATGGGAATTAATGTTATCAGTACTATACCCTGATTTTGGTTGGAAGAACATTAGAGAAATGTCAAACATATTTCGTTGCGCCCGACATTGATAACATTTCTTTATACTACTTGGGTTATTTTATAGGTTTTAATAATATCTATCAAAAGTGATAGCTCCAGATAACATGACTTTGTGTATGAATATATTAAAATGGTTTTAGTAGCTTTAGTAACTAACTTCTACTGTTCTTCCTACCAAAATCATACTATAAGTAACTGGTGCCATACTAATTTCTTCAATAGAGTATCAAGCAATGCACAAAATGATAAAATTATTATATTTACTAGCACCATGCTTCTTCCCTCAGTAATGAATCAAGTAATGCATCAAATTAATAAAATAATTAGAGTTAGGTGTGCCATCCTATATTCCTCAGCAAAGAATCAAGTAATGCACCATATTGATAAAAAATAATTAGAGTTAGATGTGCCATCCTACATTCCTCAGCAAAGAATCAAGCAACGCACCAAACTAATAAAATAATTAGATTTAGATATGCCCTATTACATTCCTCAGCAAAGAATCAAGTAACGTACCAAACTGATAAAAATTATTAGAATTACTGGCATCGTTCTTATATACTCAGTAAATATTCAAGTAGTCCTAATGCACTAAACTGATAAAATAATTAGAGCTACTGCCACCATGCTTCTTTCTTCAGTAAAGAAGCAAATGGTGCACCAAATTGATAAAATAATTAGAGTTACTGGTACTGATACCATGTTACTTTCCTCAGTATATAATCAAGTAACTCACAAAACTGATAAAATAATAAGAGTTACTGGTATTATGTTACTTTCACACGTATATAATCAAGAGGCGCACAAAACTGATAGAATAATAATAGTTACTGGTACTGTGCTACTTTCCTCAGTAAAGATTCAAGAAACACACCAAACTGATAAAATAGTTAGAGTAACTGGTATCAGTTGATATTTTGTAATATTTACCCGGAAGAGGTCCACCGTTGTCCAGGTCAAACACCTGATAGGGGTTAAGCAGTTTGCGGAAACTTGAGATAAGTTCCAATCCTTGGCAACCCCCTGACTTTACATTAACAAACACCAACAGAGGCTGGACTCCAGCTGGGACGGTGCTGGGCTCAATGCTCGGAAGCAGCATCACTGGATCAAAATCATATCAGCATGACCCATATCCCCCATTGTGAAACTTATAATGGTGCCATGTTAATATGAAAGTGGATATTTGAAATAGGTACTTACTTAGTTAAAACACTAGCTTAAGAGAAATAAAAATCTAACATACCCCATTTTCCTGAAAACCAGAAAAAATGACAAAAATCCCAATTGGTGAGAAAAAACACAAAATTACATTTTAAAATGAAATAATTAAAATAACTGTACTATTCCCCAATTTCAAGTTTATTTAATTTTTCTTATTTAAACATTAGTTGTGTTTTTTATTATGTACATTTTTGGTGTCACCTAACCTTTGGCACTTAGTGCAAGTGCCCAATCTGCCCGTTTACTATGCACCTCTAATTGTGTAGCCCATGGGTCCCCAACCCTATGCCCATGGGCACCATGGCATCTACTGACCCTTTGCTGTGGGCCTACTACTTTTTGACCACAACTGATAAGTTTTTGATTAACATTTTAAATCAGCTGTCACTTTTCTTACAAAAATCAGTGTATATCTATCTCCACTTCTGCTGCTCTCAAGAAGTTGGGGATTGAAAGATCACCCTCTCCTCTATTCAACCCCCTTATCCAATCTCTCCCTCTCATTCCTTTTTCTTTGCCAAATAATTTGCCAAATTTACTTGGAACTACCAGTCTAATAGTTTCAAGATGATAGGTTTTCCTAATATAAAAGACTTAACCCTTCCACCTTTCTCACCACACTCATACCTCCTATTTTCTTTGTCAATATTTTGTCTTAGTCTATCTAGCTTTGTTGCCTGATCAATATACAGAATAGCTCATCATCATATCATCATCTGTTTCCAGCCTGTGGCCGGGTCAGTTTAATAAAATGCCTCCATCTTCCTCTATCTTTCCACCATTCTTCCTCCTTTAATTGCTTCCATTCTTTATCACTTACACACATTATGCTATCTGTTCCTCCTATCTCTTTCTTGGCCTCCCTTGCAGTATTTTTTCTACATTCTTCATTTACATCATTTTCTTTGGCATCCTTTCTTTTTCCATCCTCATTAGTCATTACATGCCCATACCATCTCAGTCTTGCTTCCTCTACTATCTCATGTACTCCCTGTACCCCCACTCGTGCCCAGATAACTTTATTCCTAATCTTGTTTCTCCTTGTTACAGCTAAAATACTCCTCACAAACAGCATCCCCATGGCCTCCACTTTCTTAGTCTCTCTTACATTCATTGTTCATGTTTCTGCAGCATGTGTGACAATGAGTACAAAGTAAGCTCTGTACAGCACTTACTTACACTTAAAGGGCACTTCTCTTTTTGCTAGCAGATTTCTTACACACCTATAGAATAGAACAACTCTCCCTGCTGTCCTTTTCTCATTAAATCCTCCCTACTTCCCCCTTTTGCCTCAATTATCCTTTCAAGATATTTTACGATCTGTATTTTTCTCAGCTCTACTCCATTCAACTTTATAGCTTTACTAGGCCTTATATTCTTCCTTAACATTATCTTCACTCCACATTTGACATGCTAAATTTTCCTCCACAATCTTTCACTTTCTCATTCCATTCCTGTAGGCTGTTCCTGTACTTCCTCTTCCTTCTCCCCCCATACCATCAAGTCATCAGCAAACATCATGGCTTTCATTCTTTCTCCCACTTTGTTCATGACCATTTTCATTACCATTAAAAATAGTAGTGGTGAGAGGGCACTACCCTGCTTCACTCCATTTTTTATTTGGAACCACTCCATCCTCCCACTCTCCGTCTTAACACAACTCCCATCATCCTCATATATGTTTTTCACTCTCATTACAACTCCTCTTTCCACTTCAGCCTACTCCATCGCTTTCTGAACTTTAAACACAAACACAGAATAACTAAGTATTTAAAAATGTACTTAATCGCCAAAATGGTGATGAGTTGTTATTTATTTCGAGTACAGTACCTTTATTTTGATCTTGTTCAAACTGTAAATAAGGCAGAATTATTTATTTTTTCGTAAACTTAGAGGAGGAGGGTGTTAAACCACCAATCCAGCCCTTCTCACTCCCCCCATAAATTTGCTTTGAAAAAAAAATTGTGTCCACCACACTACTGTTAGTCTTGAATGTGCTCTATGGTACGAAAAGGTTGGGGACCTCTGTATAGCCCAATAATGCTCACATCTGTGTTATGTACCTTTTTTAAAAATTATAGCAAAGAAATATTTTTGAAAAGTGAACTGAAGTGAGATGTGTGATATGTAGGTGTGTGAACAAGAACAGAGAAGATGAAAGGATCAGAGTATTTGAAGAAATTAATAGATAAGTTGAGTTTTTTTACTAAGGTCTAACCTATATTTTCAGCTTATCTTGATTTATTATTTAAGTACCTACTTGCACTGGTGGCCATGCCGTCTAAGGCATAACACTTGAAAAAGATTGTATTGCCGATAATGAGAAAGATGAAATTCAAATTTAAGCCTCCCCACACAGATCTGAGGACATTTCCTCTTCAAGCTTCCTTCCCTTTAGTTTAAGTAATCAATAACCATGTTGCTGAATGTATTATTTTATTTGTTTGTAATTTGCTGTCACCTAAATTTTACAGTATATTTGCACTGCTTCCCTGTATTTCCTATTCATTATGAAACTATTACTATTTATTATTGTTTATTATTATTATAATTTTTTTTAAATTATTATTATTGAATGTAAGCGAGAACGTTTTGTCAATAATCATGCCTAAATACAACTCACCGAGTAGATGCTTGTCCTCGTACCGAGACTCCCGCAGCGTATAGAGCGCTCTCACAGCTTTGTTGGAGTCCTCGTACGTAATCACCATTGACCCATACTCATAGTAGATTGGACCAATAGAGGAGAACTTGTTATCTGCGGAGTACAAAGGACATACATCTACTCTTACACATTCACTTTAAAACAACGGGTCAGAAACAAACTTGCAATCATAAAATATACCAACACTTAAAATATGTAATAACAATTAAATTGCTAAAAGAGTGGAATAAACTTAGATAATAGTACATTGCCAATGTTATGGGTTCATATAACTTCAAAATTACTACTGGACATGCAAATCAAACCTGGTACTTTTGACTTGGTGAATCAGTACTAGACCATTGAGTACCTCTGACAATGCTATCAAAATGTATTCCACCCAAATAAGTCTACGTAGCCCTGCACAATTAACTAACTTGTACAATATTGCAACATGAAAGTCACCACCAAATCAGCGGGGCCTGTGTTTTTGATAGCTATTTAATATCTGACAATCTCACATCCACCACAAACTTCAACTTAAATTATGAGTAATGAATGATCCTGAGCACAGGAGTCAATCTTGGATGGATCATTGGTAGATAATATGCGTGCTAAGACAAAGACACAGGATTTAATTCCTGTGTCTTAGAGTCATTTTTCAAACATATTTAATCAAATTTGTTATTAGGGCATGCTTCAGCAGATGAACTTTATCTTCACATTAAGTTTGATTAATAATTAATCCAAAACACTTTTTAAGCCTGTCAATACAAGTAGAAAAACACTGTTTATAAAGTGACGTTGAGATTATAAAATCCCAATCTTTAATATAGTAAAATATAAAAGAGATTAAATATTTTCTAATGAAATTTGATTTTTATTATTTTATTTAAATTAAACTGTTTTGTTTGTTTTTTATAATGTTTTTCATAAAGGCGGCACTACTTAAAACATGTATGCAAAGTCATTTTTCCTTATTTTACTATAAATAGTAATTATTTTAAGAAATAGTGAAAATGGCTATTGGCATTGAACCAGTCCATTAACTGGTATTTGAGGAAAAACTCAAATCAGTCTCTTTAAAGTGTTATTGTCAGATTTATTGACTTCTAAAAATACAATAAAACAGAGATAATCCAATTTAATGACCAACTGTCCATCCTTAGAGATTGTAAGTTTTACTTATATCCACTACTGTTCCCAGCCTGTGGCCTCGGTCACTTTTTTATTCAAGCCATATATTTTCCACTACCAGCTGGCTAGGCCTGTCGTAGCTTCATAAGCCTTATAATCTATCTTAACGCTAGGACAAGCACAAAATTCAGTCCCTGGCCATTAATTTATCAATTTGAAAGGGTAAACCCACATTTCACCAATGATAAAAATTTTTGGCCATGCGGGAATCGAATCTGGGACCTTTAGCTCAGTAGGCAGACAAGCTATTGACTGAGCTAAGGTGTCAGACGGATTGTAAGTTATGGCTTTAAAAGACACAGTCAAATAACTAAGGGCTCAAGTAGAGTGTTATTCTAGTCAGACAATTGTAGTGAAAAGTGAACGCTGTATAGTCCACATCTTGCAATATTAACTGGTACCGGTACTGTACATTAAAATAAATTTAGTAACCTTAGAATAGTTGTGGTATGAATGTAAATGTAAAATTAGGATAGTGGTTAGAGTGTTCAAACACTAGAAAAGCTACTTCCATTACATTACATTACATTATTCAGTGAAATACTGCCTAATTGTTTGGAAGTGTAGAAACACTTTACAGTAATGTAAAGTAAGTGAAGATAAGCCAACTTGAAAGCATGTAGTCCCAATATCTTACTATGTGTTTTATCTATTTTGTATATGTTTCTTTATATGAAAAAAGAATAATTCTGAAAATTCAAAACAATATGTAGGTAACTGTGAAAAGTGAAAGAAGAAATAAAGACAAAAGTGTGTTTGTTTCTATCTAGGCCTAACCTAACTATCCTTTCAGATTGGTTTCCTTCACTATCAATTACTTTACATTATTGTACAGTCTTTGTACACTTTCTTACAATACATTAGATTATTCAGGTCATCGTTGTTTTTAAATAATAAAGTGTCCTGACTATCTACCTTTTCCGAGGAACTCAATCAGCATATTCTCGTAGTTGCGCTGTGAGAGGTTGGGTGGCAGATTTCCGATGAACAGCGCCAGGTTGGGACCATGGGGGTCCTGCTTCAGCTGCAGGTAGAACCTCATCAGCTCCATCTGACGGATCGAGTCTTTTCCGAGCTGTTTTACAATCTCCCATGGGCGCTCGTTCCAAGACAGCACTCTCTCTGTCACCGCTAAAAGAGGGAGCAAGACCAACCCTTCTCTTTACACCTGGTGCTGCATGTACTTTAATGTTAATTAATATTAGCAATAGGTTTGATGAAAAGATTTTTTTTTAAATTGTTGGCATTCACTTAAAGAGTGAGGTCAGGTTTCTACCAAGGGTGTGGGGGTGTTTAGTAGAATCTCCTGCACTTTATACTCTTCTCGCCCATGCATGCAGTTGTTAAGTTCCCTAACCTCCACGGTCCAATAGAATCTCGCTCATGCGATAGTCCTCAGTTTTAGAGTTGTCCAGTCCAAATCTCCCGAGGGACTCCCTGATAAGGTCAGCAATGGTGATGTCACTGCTGACAGGAATAGTGCAGTAGGCCTCTGATACAGGGAGTTTCCCAGGGTATACTCTCGATTCGCCGGCCTCGCAATCCCTGTGAAAGACAGTTGTTATCAGTAGTGGACAGAGAGAGAGAGAGAGAGAGGAATATGAAATGGTTTATCAACAGAGATGGATGGAATAGTGATATGACAATGATATAAGTGATTAGAGAGGAGATGAAGAAACAGCGAGAGGTAAATAGAAAAGGGAAGTTTATAGAAAATGAGGTAAATAGAACAAGAAGGTATAGAAACAATGAGGAAAATAGAACAAGAAGATGTAGAGGGAATGAGGTAAGTATAAAAGAAAGGTTTAGAGGTGATGAGGTGGATATAACAGGAAAGTTTAAAAAGAATGGGATGAATAGAACAGGAAGATATTGAGAGAAGGGGTAAATAAAACTGGAAGACATAGAGGCAATAGTGTAAGTAAAACAGGAAGGTGTAGAAAGAATTAGATAACTATAACAGAAAGATATAGAGAGGATGAGGCAAAGGAAGATTTAGAGAGTGGGGGGAAAAATATGGGATATAAAGGAGAAGTTATGGAGGTGGAGTGTTACGTATAAATATATAATGTCTGAATATTTGATTATTTTTCCTTAATAAAAAACCTAAATTCAAAACTAGGTACCAGCATCTTAACCTGGATCAACTATTTTTTCTACCACTATTAGTAGGTATGTCACTGTAAGTGGAAAGAATGTGGACTGTTGAAATTTTCTCACCACACATATTTCATAGAATTTCATGAACCTCCTTCTAAGGGGACCACCTATTTATTCAAGGTATTTAGCGTGCACTCTCTGAACCAACTGATTATATTTATCAGCACATGACTTATAAACTACCTTAAATATAGAACAGACACAACACCTAGCCCCTGGTCATTAATTCATCACTGTGAAAGGGAAAACCCTCATTTCACTAATGATAAATTTTTCATCCATGCCAGGAATCAAACCCAGGACTCTCATCTCAGCGGACAAACACCCCACTACTACTAAGGTTGACCATCAAAAATCAAACTCACTTAAAGCGCAAGAAAACCGCCGGCCTCTTCCCTTCCTTCCGATGCAGGTTGAGGACCGGGAGGGGGTCGGCAAGGCGGCTCTCGCTAAACCTGCTTTCTTCAGACGCGTACAGGTCTGTCAAGTAGAAGTTTCCTGCAGAAACAACGAACGTATTAAATTTTCAACTGGGGGAACTAATATAATAGGACCAAGCCAAGCTTATAAGGTTAGTCATTAATGCTTGATCAATGATAATTTATTTTATAAGATTTCACTTAAAGATAGATGTATATATGCTTTATATTAATTGGTGAATGTATATATGCTATTATCACATAGCTCCCTATGTCATAAAAATGTGCTTGAGGTCTCTAAGTAAGGTCTCAAGCTGTAAGTTTACACAAAAATCACAAAATTACTGAACTGTCAATGGTCTTTTCTAAAAACCTGTGATCAGGAAAAGCAGCTGAGTTGACTTATGCAATTTTTTACCTAGTTACGATGACTAGTACAGTTTTAGTAAGGCCTTATGCATTGCCAATTAATTAAAAATAACACTAAGAGCTAATTAATTTAAATGTACAGTACGGTACTTAGTTTACAGTAGGTAACTTCCCTCTTTTTTTGACAGCTAAAAATCTACTAAAGGACAGTGGTTATATAAATTTGCATTACTTGTTAAAGCGACTAAATATTTGTAAGGTGGATAGCTATAATAATATATATTTGTTTAGTTTTACATATGTCATAAGAATATAAAACTACCAAGGGTTAATTAAAACTTGTATTACAATCAAAACTGCTGTAGGCCTATTCATAAAATTTCATTTAAATTAGTAATTTAAGTTTAAGGAAAAAATTGTTTTACCAGTACAATCATATAAATTATAAAAATATTAAAAGAAATTACCATCATTAATCAAATTACAGATGGCTTTCACAAATTGTTTCATTCTTATTTTGAAACAGGAAAATGAAAAACTAAGAAAAGAAAAAAATTGTACCAGCCAGGTTCTGCTGCTATTTACATATTTTGGCAAAGCTTTGTACCTCTCTTTTCTATTATAATTTATTTTGATGCAGGGTTTGAGTTTGGATTAATTTCTGAGATTATAAGAAGGGGAAATAAACAAATTCAGAGGGGGAAGCAAACAAATTAAGAGGGGGAGCAAAACAAATTCATAGGAGAGAAATTTATTTCAGGGAGGCAAATTTTTATTCAATGAGAGAAAATGTATTTCAGGAGGGGCCAATGTCCCCCTCAACCTGGTAACACCACCATTAAACGCATTTAACTTGCATGAATAAGTCCTCTAAAAGTAAATGTTCCTGAACTCTGGATATAATGACACCTCAAGGTCATCCTTGCAGTTGACACCCAAAAGTCATTCTAAGTGCCCTCCCAACAGAGAGCCCTATATCAGTGTAGCTCACCAGGGTCCTTTAAGATATGGAATGCTCTCAGGGCGGCCGTCAACAACTGCTCCATATTAGCTTGCCTGGCAACCACAATCACTCGAAAAATACGCCTCCGGAAAGAACTATTGCCATCGTAAACCTTGATCATTTCTAGAGCAGGACAACAATGACTGTGTTATAAGTAACATATATACAAATTGCTGCATCAATATGTGATAATCAAGACACTTGTACAAATATGGTAATAAGATTAATACCATTATAAGATATACTACTATCTTAATAAAAAGATATTCCTATAGTAGGGCAATTTCATCATGATTAAATGAAGATGATTTACCCCTTTGATAGTAATTTGATTGAGAATGTTTATAAAAATATTACAACTAAGCTTAAGTTGACTTCAGATATTGAGTTTTATTGTTTATAATTTGAAATGACCAACAAAGGTCCAATTTGTGTGTTTTTGTGTCATTTTTCAACTATAATTAATATATTTAAAATATATAACCCCATGAATAGCTGTCATCAATAACAAACGATAGTTTCCATTAATTGTTAATTGATTTTGTTAAAATTAAGTTTTCAGAGATTGTAACAGGCTATAGGCCTACAGTTTATTCAAAGTAATTTCAGTGTTTCATTGTTTTGCTGAAGGACAATTTATCATATTCTGTATCAGCAATATAACACCTATTTTTTATCACTAATATGGTGCTCCTACAAAAATATTTGTTGGGCCAGCTTTGAATTACTTTGATGTTCATAGAACACATCACTGCTCTAGTCTGTTTACATTAACATTGACCTTTAAAGAGGATTGTAAAGTTACTAAAAATATAAATAAACTTAAATTGCCAAACTGACAAAACATAATTGCGTATGTTAACATAAGTGCAGGCCCATCAAATCAGGAGATGACAGCAGGGTATCCTCCCTCTCTCTATTTCCTCCCCCCCCCCCCCAAATGGTATAGGGTAGTCAAATCAAATAGAACAAGGAGGAAAGACAAAATATAAGAGAGAGAGAGAGAGAAGAGTTTTAGCCCTTATTACAAACCCTCATTTTAGTAAAGGATAGAAGAAATTTATTAAGCTCGGCATACAAACAAAAATGCATGAAAAGTGAGTTTTTAACCAGCCCACCTATCCAAACCCCCTCGCACCACCGCCTGTCCAGCCCATGTAGGAAAATAATTTGACTGTAAACACAATTACATCACATCCCATCCTAGTGATGCATTTTACCAGTTTCTAACTGACAGCCAGACAAAGTCTCAGACCTTCCATTCTCAAAGACCAGAGAACTGACCTTCGTCTCTGTCTTCCTTTTCTTTCTCTTTGCTCCTATCCTTGGCCGAGGAAGTGTGCTGCTGCAAGTACTCATCATTGTCTCTGTACCGGGCGGTATCTCCACTGCTGAACTCCTCCGAGATGCTGCGAGCTGTACCAAAATGACAATAAACAAAATTTTCATTCCAGATGTTTCTTACACATTATTATTATTAATTTTTATTTTCAAAGTTGAGTAGGAACCATCATAATTCATATTCGTTGATTATCTAATGGAGATAGGAGCTAGAGGTTTCATTGAATTAATGTTGCAAAATGTTCATATCTGTCTTTATAAGTTAAACTAGTAGTACTGTATGCAATGGCACCCAAGCCAAAAAAAAAAAAGTGGTACTGTGAGTGTACCCCTTCGATATCCAGACACCCCTTCCCCTCTCGGACTCAGATAAACTTGCTTCCCCTCAGCCATTATTTCTAAACATTCAACACATCTTGAAGCTATTTCCAGAGGGTTCCCTCCATTATTTTATCACTCTCACTTCATTTTTATTTTTTAAATATTTTCCTCTACTTTTCGCCACACTTAACCCTTTACACAATTATTACAACTTCAACGCCTTGATCTTAGAATGAGCACTACTAACTCTATGTATGTACGTACTGTTATTTAACGCGACAAAACAATAATTTTATCGCAGCAAATTCCATTCCCTCCAACCTTTCCTTCAAGAAGTAAAATTGATACATTTAATAAAACAAATTTTAAAAAATGCATTCAATATTATAGATTGAGCATAAATTGGATTGAGGGGACCCATGAATGTTGTTATGGGATGTTTGTGCTACTAATGGGTAAAAAATAAAGCGTATTAGAGCAGCAGGAGTGATAGCCAGCACATTTATTATATCAGGTTAGTTACTAGAGTAGAAATTGCAGATAATAAACACTAAGACACAATATAACCCCATTTTTGTTCAACCAAAATTTTCTCTATCAGAAGATGAGATTAGACTGATTGTTGAATAAGGCCTTTATTGTTTGTGTTAGTGTTTTAAGAATCAAATAGCCAAGGCTATTATATTTGTTTTAGTGAGGATTTACTCATATCTAGATATCATATTCTGATATATTCATATTCATATATTATAGAAATGAGAGTGAAATAAATTCATACAGGTATCCATAGATATCAGGCAAAATAATGACCTCTGCCATAAATTTACAAATAAGATGGCTACAAAAAATGTAGTTTTTGATAAGGTATTAAGAGACTTTAACCTACCTCGAGGGGTAACAAGCTTCACATCATTGGACTTGTTTAAGGTGAGAGTAAAAATACTTGTATTTGAGAAATAAGAGAAGGAAACAAACTTATACCTACTATGTGTACCTACTATAACGTTCACATATATTGAAATAAAGCTTATTATTATCAAATAAAATAAGCACATGGCACTAAACTCTGCTTTGACATTTATAATTTGAATAAGCCAGATGTTAAAATCTTCTACTAATGGGGCCCTGACTGATCCTGTTCTTCCATTTGTATTTACAGTGATGACTCTTTTGTTTAAAACAACAATACAACACTAAGAAAATTAATCTAAATAATTGTATGGTACGTTTCTAAACATTCTATAGATGACATTAATAAACTAAATAATCAGTCAAATAGTCCAGTAGTATTAATTAGGATTTAAAGACACCCTAACAAATCTATTGCAAACCACAAACCAATTTTTGGCCCAAAGTGCTGTTAAATGGGTATGTCCTATTTAACATAGAAAAAAATCTTTAAATGTTTGACCAGAGCTTCCTTCACCTCTTTACCAATAAAAAGGGCAAATGTGACAACATTTTTTATATTTCCAAGTTGTTGGATGCTGTTTCCCTAAGTTCCAATTAAAAATTTTACATTTCCATCCATTTATATTGACTTGGAGTGGTCTTTTTACCTTCCTGCCGAGTTTCAGTTTTCTACACTTTGTAAGTAGATGTTTACTATTAGTTTTTGAAATATTGAATTCCCCCCCATCCCCCCCTCAACCCCTTTTCTATAATTCATTCTTAGAAATTTCAAATGTTAACATTTATTTGTTAGCTGAAGTTGTCTCTTTACCTGTTTGTCAAAATTAATTTTTTACCTCGATATACAAGTTTTTTTTAAATATAGGCTTCCCATTTCCTGGAGCTCTATTTTGAAATTTCCCAATTTTAGATGTATCTAGTTATATCGGGCAATCACACTACTACCTTCCTGCCAAGCAAAATTTCAAGTTTCCAAGCCCAGGGCTTCCCACTTTCTTAGGGATGAAATTTGAAAAACTCCCAAACATGTCAAACCCAATTATTCTATAAAGGCACCTTCATTTTAAATGTTGAGGTTCTAAGCTCACTGGTTCAAAAGATATATCAGTGGATTTTGAAAACTTTCAACCTCCCTTTTTCACCCCTTTAAGGTCAAGTTTTGCAAAAACCCGTCTTATCTTTTGTTTAAGGTCTAAAAGAAACCTTAGGGCAAAATTTCAAGTTTACAGGCCAATGAGTTGGGGAAATATAGTGATGAGTGAGTGAATGAGTGAGTGAGTGAGTCAATGGGTTTTGCCTTTGTATTATATAAATTATGTTCAACTTTTTTTTTGTTTATTTTTAACTTGCACATGTTTAATTAAAATTTTTAAATACTCTTAAAATTATATTTTTAAGAATTTAAAACATTCTATCAGTTTAATAAATACAACAAAATTGGTGACAGTTAAAGGTCACTTTGACTTATCCTTCTCGTTTATATTGTTTATTACTATCGTGTTGGAAATATAAAAAATAATTATTGTAATTTTAGATTTGAATCAAATCTATACCACTCTTAATTTTTAATCATTGGTAACTAATTTTTATCCAAATACCTGATTACTGTGACTACAGTTTATCTCATACCAATCTGCAAGCTTGTCTATCAACTCCAACGTGGTCTCATGTTTCAAATTTAAAACTTGCAGATCCTACATGCTTTACCCAGGACCCATCGATATGCTGATCGGTGTTGAAACCTTCTCCCACATCATAACAGGAAGGAAGCTGGAAGGGGAACCTGGAACTCCCTGTGCCCTAGAAACTGTCTTTGGCTGGGTGTTAACAGGAATGGTGCAGCAACCCTCAATGTCACCATACACCCATCTCTATATAATGTCATCGTTCTTCATCTCTTCGTCCTCATGCACACCAACCCTAACAGATGTCGTGAGCAGTTTTGGAAACTTGAAGCACTGCCGATCAACCCCATTTATCACCCCAAGGAAGCTCTATGTGAAGACATCTTTGTCAAAATGCACACTTGAGATGCTATGGGCCGTTACAGTGTGTCACTCCCAATTGATGGACCCAGATCAGAGATTAGTGACTCACACACCACTGCTCTTCGTCGTTATCAAGCCCTCAAACGTCCGACTAAACCGGCAACCTCATTTAAAGTTAAGTTATTCGGACTTCGTGTAGGACTATCTAGACACAGGTCACACGGAGCTAGTAACAGAACCATCCTTCAACTCTGGCTATTCTTACTACATTCCCCATCATTGTGTGATCAAAGCTGACAGTACCACCTCTAAGCTTCGGGTGGTGTTCGATGCTTCGTCCAAGACCGACTTGGAACTTCTCTAAATGATCAACTCCTAACAGGACCCAAACTTCAAAAGATATTACAAAAGTTCTCCTTCGTTTTCATTCACATTCAATTGTTTTTACTACTGATTCAAACAAATGTATAATCAAATTCAAGTCCATCCTGAAGATCAAGACTACTATTGCATTTTTTGACGGTTCAAGGACAGTGATCCAATTCAAGTCTATCGTCTGAGGACGGTGACTTACAGAATATCCTCGTCACCTTATCTTGCCATTCGTACCATACACCAGCTTGCTGATGATGAAAAGACCGTTTTCCAAAGGCCTTAAGGGTGGTACACTCAGATCTGTATGTTGATGATGTGTGTTCGGGCGATGATACCCCTGAAAAGGCAGTGGCTATACAGCAAGAACTTGTACAATTGCTGAAGACGGGTGGCTTTCAATTACGAAAGTTCGCAAGTAACCACCCAATATTTCCAGAAGATATTCAAATGCCTCCATTGTCATACTCTTTTGATGATGGTTCCACTGTCAAGGTTCTTGGTCTACAATGGAACCCTGGGTCAGACACCTTTTCATATAAGGTACAAATGATCTCAAAATCTCTTTCCGAACGAGCAATTCTCTCGGATATTGCAAGAATATTTGTCCCACTAAGTTGGCTATCTCCTATCATCTTGTTCGCAAAATATACTATCCAACTCCTATGGATTAATGGTGTTGACTGGTACTCTTCCCCCCCCTCCTGAAATAGCTGAAAAATGGAAATCGTTTCAGAGCTGAGCTTCCACTTGTTTCCAACATCTCAATCGACAGATGTTTGGTCTCTGCAGATGAAGCTCTTAGCTTTGAGATTCATGGCTTCTCTGATAGCTCTGAGAGTGGTTATGCAGCTGTTGTATACCTCCGGGTTATTTCATCTGGCACAGTAAAAGTGCAACTCTTAATCGCTAAATCAAAGGTAGCACCCATAAAACAAATTTCACTTTCTCACTTGGAGCTATGTGCGGCGTTACTCTTGGCACGCATGTTGCACTTGCTAATGGAAACATACTCGTTCTTGAAAATTGACAAGCTCTATGCCTGGACAGACTCTACAATCACATTGGCCTGGCTCCAATCTTCGTCCCACCTTTGGGAAACATTTGTTGCCAATCGTGTGAGTAAGATCCAAGACCTCACTTCCCCCGAATGGTGGCACCATATACCGTCTGAGCACAGCCCAGCTGATTGTGCCTCTCGTGGGTTGTTTCCCTCTTAGAAGGTTGAGCACCCACTTTGGGGGGCAGGACACTTGTGGCTTAGGGAGGATTCAACCAACTGGCCGCAACCTAAAGAATTGCCTCGTATAGCTGAACCTATTGGAGAGCGCAAAACACTCACTCTGATTACAGTCGCCCCTGACATCAACATTCTGGACGTGTTAGATAAGTTTTCATCCTTATCAAAAATAAGACGTTTAGCAGTTTATTGCTTTTGTTTTGTTTGTGCTTCTCGCCTTGGACGTGTCGCGCTCATTGGACCCTTGCAAGTTGATGAACTACACAAGGCTCTGTTATTTTGGTCCAGGACCACACAAATTGCAATCCTTACTTTAGCGTGAGTTCTGGATCATTGATGCACGCAACATAATCAGATTGCGGCTACGCAAATATCTCAAATGTTTCAAGTTTTGTCCAAACTTATTGACACCAGCCATGGGAAGTCTCTCGGCTGCTCGTGTTTGTCAATCCAAACCCTTTTTGAAGACAGGTGTCGACTATGAAGGTCCATTCACAGTCACAATGGCTCGAATACGCAAACCTAGAACCTGTTTGGCCTATATTTGCCGATTTGTCTGCTTCTCTACGAAGGCTATTCACATAGAACTGGCGTCAAACTTATCAATTGAAACCCTTCTTGCTGCATTTCGTCGTTTTGTCGCACGTCGAGGACATTGTTCAGATATGTTCAGTGACTGCGGAACTAATTTTGTTGGTGCTAATAGACAGATTTCCACTCTTCAAAGGTTTCTCACAGATTATGGCAACAATGTAGTTTTTAGTAGGCAGCTAGTTGACCATAACATCACCTGGTACTTTAATCCCCCCGCAACTCCTCATTTTGGAGGACTTTGGAAAGCAGGGATACGATCATTCAAGTCATTACTCATCAAAACTATTGGCTCTCAGATCCTAACATATGAAGAGCTGTACACTGTCTTGACACAAATTGAAGTCACTCTCAATTCACGACCACTTTGTGCATTATCAGCAGATCCCAGCGATTTGTCATCACTAACCCCAAGTCACTTCTTAACCTTGGGACCACCACAGATACTACCAGAGTCTGATGTCACCACCACTCCGATCAATCGTCTGACGAGATGAAGCCTGATTCAGCAAATCCACCAGTCCTTCTGGAAGCGTTGGCACCAAGACTACCTCCATCAACTCTAGCCCAAAGCCAAGTGGAGGCATCCACAAGACAACCTCCAAGAAGGTGCCCTAGTCCTCATCAAGGAACCAAACCTGCCTCCACTACGTTGGTGACTACGACGTGTGGCGAAAACATTCCCTGGTCATGATGGCGGAGTGCGTTTCATTCAAGTCCGTACTACACAAGGTGTCCTCACCAGACCAGTGGTGAAATTGTCTCCCCTCCCCTCAAACTAATTGAAATACGAGTATTTCAAGGGGGACAAGATGTTTGGGGCTTGTATATGTGTATATTGTTTTTATTTTGTTTTATTTTGAACTATGTTTACTGTGTTGTTTTAGCACCAAGAAACTTGGTTTTTAACGGTTTATCTTTCGCGGTCGTATTTCCGGTCGCAGGCAGGCCAGTCTCGTTTTGGATTTCGTCCCGTATATATCTTCGTGTGTCGTGTAACATAAACATTCCGTGGTTATGTGATGTAAAACTATACAGTCCACTTCCTACCAAACACTTACCTTGCTATCAGCAAAATGTTCAAGTACCTACCATGCATCGCACAAAGTACAACTAACAACATGCTGAGCTTAGAAGATGCATGCTAGCATGAGTAACATCAACATTTTGAACATGCTAACATCAATAGACATCCTCAATATCTAAGAGTGTTGGTGCCCCTGTCTTCAAAGGCCTCCAGCTGGAATCCTTTTTAGTTTGGTAGTGGGTAGGAGTTCTATAGAACGAGGCTGTCCCGTATGCTTATATCTAGAGATGCAATGTGCATATAGTACATAAATAGATCGATATATAGCTAAATAGATATATTCACATAAAACAGTGGTACACCCAAGGTGGAACATGCAGGGAATTTATCCCCCACTCACTAAAATAACAAATCATTTTAATAAAATCTAAAAATGTATATATAAAGTACAGTAATAAAATAGAACAATGGAGGTGTGTCGAATGTATAGAATACATTTTAAGAGCAGGCTTATGAATTGATATTAAAAATATGTTCTTTACCTTACACATATCAGAGCACCCTTAAAATTCAAAACTGTAATAGAGTACAGAAATATCAGCTTTGATACATCAGGTACACCTTCCAAATTTAAATTTCCGAGGACACCAATTCCTTACAAGATCCAAAAAACTTTTTTTTTTGTATCGTGAAAATTTATAATACACTAATTAATTTACCTGTTTAGTCCAAATCCAACACAAGAAATATATTGGTTTTAATATATTAAATTCCTTGAAAGTTTACTACCTACTAATGAAGTTAATTTACAATTAAAAATTTTTCCATTATTCATCACCAGTCCTAGCTGAATTATTACTAGCCTAATAGGATATAACTTCTTTGAAATGAGATAACATTTCCAATTTGTAGCACACGATTAATGAAACATATACTTTTATTGCAAAAATATAAATAAATGAAAATAGGTTACCTCCTTGAATATTTGTTATAGTTATGACATTTTAAACATATATGTTACAAAAGAAAAAGTTAAATAGTTACAAAATAAAGAATGTATAAATGAATATATTATAATCAAATATGACTTGTATAGAAACAAAAACATAGTATTTGTATCATATAATTAAGTAAATGCTTCCATTTATTTTAAGTAGGTAAACTCTATTTTTAACAACTTGGATTAGCAGAAGAAATTAACGTATATACACTATCATTATTTACTGTGATGAATTTTAACTATCTCTATAATATAGCCATTGTAAGATCAATACAAGGCAAGAAATTTTCCCTGTGTTCTTACTATGTTACTTCAATAATAGGTAGGAGCTCTGTTATGTGTCCTAACATTGTTACTTCAATACGAGGCAAGGACTCTGCCCTGTCTACTAACATTGTTACTTCAATACGAGGAAAGAACTCTGCTCTGTATCCTATTGTTACTTCAATATGAGGCAAGGACTCTGCCCTGAGTCCTAACATTGTTACTTCAATACGAGGAAAGAAATATGTTCTGTGTCCTATTGTTACTTCAATACGAGGCAAGGACTCTGCCCTGTGTCCTAACATTGTTACTTCAATACGAGGAAAGAACTCTGCCCTGTGTCCTAACATTGTTATTTAAATACGAGGAAAGAACTCTTCCCTGTGTCCTAATATTGTTACTTCAATGCGAAGATAGAACTCTGTCCTGTGTCCTAACATTGTTATTTAAATACAAGGCAAGGACTCAGCTATTTCTCATAACATTGCTACTTCAATACTAGGCAAGGATTATGCTCCAGGAAGAATTAATATTTCTCTTACCTAATATTCTTAAACTAAAATGGTATTTATGAGAAATATAGCCATAGCACACACCGTATAAGTTTTATTGCAAAGGATGCATTGCTATTCAGTTATGAAGTGTAGGTTAGGTACCCAATCACCAGGAGCCAATATACCAATACTGCCTCATGTCAGCCATATTTGTTATTTGGCAAGAACTGAACAGAATCAAATTAACTCACTTGTAACATTTTGTTGACTTATACCTCTGACGTTGTTGAGCACAGAAACGAGAAGCTTCAGGAGAGAAGGGCATAACAAGGGGTCTTAAACAAAAGAAAGAAAGAAAATTCACAGAACAAAAAAAATGCTCAAAATAATAATAATAATAGGATTTAACAATGAAGTTAAAAAAATTATTAATTTTTAAAGTTCTAAATATTCAAAGAAGTTGTATTTCAGATGGACTCTACTATTAAGTTTAATTTGATTGTAAAATAATCTAAGGGCATTTTTAAAATCTCTAATTCTATGAAACTGCATATTTGTGTATGAGATGTCAATTTTTACTTTCTCTCTATCTTACAGGTAGAGAAAGTATTGTGATCGTCAAAAAAATCGAACTCGAGATTTTGATGAATTTTGACGTTTCATGACTTCCTGAATCCGAAAAAGTGGTTTTTGAATTTCCGTCTGTCTGTCTGTCTGTCTGTCTGTCTGTCTGTCTGTCTGTCTGTCTGTCTGTCTGTCTGTCTGTCTGTACCTCCAACTAGAGCCTAAACTATTTTACCGATTGAGCTGAAACTTGATATCTAGGGTTTTCATAGGGTTGCCCCGAGGGGTTTTTGGAATTGGATATCTACCCCTAAAATTAAGGGTAGTTTACTGAAGGGCAAAAAGAGAAAAAGTCGATTTTCTCAAAATCGGCTCTAACGATTTTGATTAAATTTCATTTATGAACATAAATAAATATTCCAAACAAAATGGCTACTCTCAATATTTCGGCAAAATCGTTTTAAGGGCTCCGGTCTGATGCGTAAATTAACATTTTTTATAATAGCTCCGAAACTATTTGAGATATGAAATTACTTAGCATTACAAATATGTATATATATTTATAATACAAATATTTTATTCGAAACATATTTTTATAAAATCAATAACTTTCAATATATACGCAATTATATATATATATTTTTAACTTTTTGGGCATTAAAGCTTAAGTATTGAGACCGTAAGAAAAACTAACCTGAAATGTTGATGGATGTCAACGTCTCATGACCCCCCGAACCCTTAAAAATAGTCTTTGCAATGCCGTCTGTCTGTGTGTCCATTAAAACTTAAAATTAAGGGTAGTTTACTGAAGGGCAAAAAGAGAAAAAGTCGATTTTCTCAAAATCGGCTCTAACGATTTTGATTAAATTTCATTTATGAACATAAATAAATATTCCAAACAAAATGGCTACTCTCAATATTTCGGCAAAATCGTTTTAAGGGCTCCGGTCTGATGCGTAAATTTACATTTTTTATAATAGCTCCGAAACTATTTGAGATATGAAATTACTTAGCATTACAAATATGTATATAATTTATAATGCAAATATTTTATTCGAAACATATTTTTATAAAATCAATAACTTTCAATATATACGGAATTATATATATATTTTTAACTTTTTGGACATTAAAGCTTAAGTATTGCGATCGTAAGAAAAACTAACCTGAAATGTTGATGGATTTCGACGTCTCATGACCCCCCGAACCCTTAAAAATAGTCTTTGCAATGCCGTCTGTCTGTGTGTCTATTAAAACTTAAAATTAAGGGTAGTTTACTGAATGGCAAAAAGAGAAAAAGTCGATTTTCTCAAAATCGGCTCCAACGATTTTGATTAAATTTCATTTATAAACATTAATAAATATTCCAAACAAAATGGCTACCCTCAATATTTCGGCAAAATGGCTTTAAGGGCTCCGGTCTGATGCGTAAATTAACATTTTTTTAAATAGCTCCGAAACTATTTGAGATATGAAATTACTTAGCATTACAAATATGTATATATATTTATAATACAGATATTTTAATCGAAACATATTTTTATAAAATCAATAACTTTCAATATATACGCAATTATATGAATTTTTTTTAACTTTTTGGACATTAAAGTTTAAGTATTGCGACCGTAAAAAAAAAACTAACCTGAAATGTTGATGGATGTCGACGTCTCATGACCCCCCGAACCCTAAAAAATAGTCTTTGCAATGCCGTCTCTCTGTGTGTCTATAAAAACTTAAAATTAAGGGTAGTTTACTGAAGGACGAAAAGAGAAAAATTTGATTTTCTCAAAATCTGCTTAAACGATTTTGATTAAAATTCGTATCTAGGCGTTGATTAAGATTATAAATAAACTGGCTATTTTCATTTTCCTATGAAAATGATTTTTAGGGTACATTACAGAAGCGTTAATTTCCGTAGCTCCACAACTATTGGAGAAACTAAAGAACTTATCATTGCAAAATTGTAGGACTATTAGAAATAAAAAACTTTTATTTGACATATATTTTTATAAAAACAGCAGTTTCTGAGATATTTGCAAATATATTAATACAATTTTGTGAGCTTTAGTTGTAAACATATACTACTTAAGTCTTAACGCAATAATACTCCAATGCCATAGAGTAATTAAATATAAGTAAGTATCTAAAAAAAGTATGTTATTTTTCCTTAAATCTCTTAGGAGAAATGTTTGCATAGCAATGATCTATCTCCATTTTAGACTCAATAGTCAATATTTACATTTTTTATTAGTCAAAATGTATAAATGAATAATTAAATATCAATGCGATGACTTGAAGATCTGCAACACCTTTTAAAATGTTAAAATTTTAACCAGAAATCGAAATTTTAATACGATGTGTTTACCCTTGTGGAAGACATTAAACTGTTTGTAATGTTCTTAGGTGGACAAAGATGCGCCTCTTTTCTCATTGATTCTATATCATTGTATATTATTTTATGCGTGTTCTTATGTGGAGTGGTGATGATACAATGTACATTATTCCGTTCAGAAATCTTACGAGTTTATAGAAAGAGAGAGAAAGTCTGTGCGGTGTGCCGTACCATTTATTTTATTTGTTTTCTAAAATAAACGGTTGAGATGGATTTGTATTGCCGTTGCCTTCAAAGCAACGCTGTTGGTTACAATTTATTTGTCATTATTGAATACCTAATTAATTTTAAATGATACAATTACATCCTAATAATATTTAGGGCTGCAGCCGGATCTTTATTATTATTTATTTATTTAGAGGAAGGGAGGGGTTATGCCAGCTATGGTTTGTGGTGAACTCCCTCAAAAGGAGATGCCAAGTAAATGAATCCCTTTTGAAGCAATAAAAGCGTTCTAAAACATAATTTGACGGCTAGTTGAGGGGAATTGTAAATTGGCAAGATACAAAAAAAAATACATTACTAATCATACTTCCCGGGGTGTAGAGTGGAGAAGAAGGTTTGGATACTCAACTCAACGGAACGGCTCTGATTTTTTTTTTTTTAATTCTTGTACCGGAGAAACCTGACATTCAATTCGGTCGCCTGTATGTAGACTATTTGCCTCTCTGGCGTCACATAGCGTTGCCCAGGGTACACCTACGGAGGTTGTCTAGACGTACCCGCATTGAGATGGTGTGATGTTATTAAATATGGAGGTATAAGCCAGTGGGAGTCTTAAGCCTACCTTTCGCCTAATTTACCAACCGCTGACGACCGTTGGGATAATTCCCCTTGAGAGAAGAATATTCAAGGTACCATCTAGGAATTGATCCCGGGATCTCTAGGTTCGTAGCCGGGTGCACTGACCACTACACCACGGGAAGGCCCTGATAATGACTCTTTGGACATTGGATACTAACTTTTAAGTGTCTATCAAATATTATTGTTGGGAATATCAGGTGACCGGGGGCTGGTGGAAGGGAGAGGTTATGCCAGCTATGGATTGTGGTGGACTCCCTCAAAAGGAGATGCCAAGTAAATGAATCCATGGGAATGCTGGCCAGCTGGTTCTGCCAGCTAAAGTTACCAGAATCCCACCAAAAGTGATCAAAATTATATACTATCATGCTAGCTTTGAACTAAAAGAAGTTACATTTCCAAGGAAAGGACGTCTTTTTGTTTTCTTAGGCAGTCGTTATGGACGTCGCACAAAATATATTCGGTGGAGGGGGTGAGACAGTGAATTCCCAAACTATAGGCCTTCTAAAATTAGAAAAATTCCCAGGTAACGATGGCAACATCGATAACACCTGGGGTATGGGGATATTGAATATCACCCAGTTAATAGGAGACTGAGGGGGGATAATTGGGCCTTGAATCGAGGATTTAGGCAAATGTATTTTTAAAGTTATTTGTAAATTATAGCTTTTTCAATCTGCTGGTGTTATTTGTTTTGGCATTCAGCATTATTGCGTGTCGGAAAACTTAACACATCTCGGCTCGTAAAAACTCCAGCTTTATCAAGCGATCAACATTAGACATTGCCTAACCTTCTTAAGGTTACTAGTGTAGTGTAGTGGCTACTAGTGCTAGCAGTAGTAGCCTTAAAACTAGCAGGCAGTGAAAACGGCGCTACTACCCCGACAACACCCCCCCCTCCCCCCAGCGTGACGCCCCTGACGGTCATAGATAAGGCATCTCTCTTATCAAAGAAAATAAACGTGAAGTCGGCTTTAAAATAAACTCATTTCATACTAAAAAAAATATTGACTAGCTCACATCTCTTACAGAAGAGAAATAGTTTTGCAAATTAGTATTGTAAGCCATAAGCGTGTGATGGAACATTTCACTAGGCTGTGAATAATCCGGAAATGCTCCTTCCCCCCTCCCACCCTTCCTGATTGCCCAGTAAAGGGCTCGAGACCGTAGATATTACTTTTGTGAAAAGGAGGTGGAGGGAGTAACGAGTAGCAATCTATAAAGTTTTAAAGAACATTATTTGTATTCATCGAACTAAAGAAAATAAATGTTGACCAACCTCTTACCTTTCTTTTAATCAACAACTTAAGTTTACTTTCAAAATACAAACTAAAAAAAAAGTGTATATATTATAATGAACTAACCGAAATAGACCAAGACATATTAATTCTGAACATTCTGAAATTTATATATCACTCAATTTGAAATTTAGTGCCTAATCTATATTTTAAAACACAAAGATCATATAATACGGAATTTAATTAAAACGCATCTTCATTTCTCACTATAAATCTAAGTGTTTAGAACAACCCCGTACGCACACCTATGTTCTAAACACTTAGATTTATAATGAGAAATAATACTTTTAGAATCCCCTTGTAAAAAGCAATGGAATCACTAATGGAAAATTGAACTGTAATTTACCTACAATGCACCTAAGTTACTTAAAAATCGAGAAAACTAAACAAAAAAACACTGAAATTATAAGAAAAATTCAAAAAAAGTTATTGTCCCTGCATGCCGCTATTTGATTATTTTAGCCGCCATACCAATTTTAAATAAAGATAGATTTAGAGGCAAAAAAAGCCAAGCTGGCAACGCTGTAGACCAGCATTCGAGAGCTACACTATAATAACATTCTTGTGAGCCCTGTTATCAACTAAACTCGTAAACAAACAATGCGGGAGATAAGGCCCTCCTGTATAAAATACGATGTTCTCGCTGTACAGCCAGGAGGCCTATATATAGCGACCAAGGGACAGTCATTCGAGAAAAAACCTTCACACTCACTCTCGTATTTAAAGTGCACTTTCTAAACATGGAGCAAGGTCAGTAACGAAAGATAAGACACTATCTTAACCCAGGGAGACAACAACAATCAACATCGACCCTAACATGAGGAGACATGATATCCAGGTCTATAAAATGTTCCATAGCCACATCGAGGTATCACCTCCAGGTTACTGGTTTTATTTCAAGTAATATTTGATTTAATTAAAATGCATCTTTACCAAGACATTGTATTGTATATCTATATTGTAGGCCTGTTCTATGGATATCAGCCAGGCAAGTAGTCAATAAGGGGACGGGGTTTCTTGGGAGTTTGCCCTGTACCCACCAAGATGGTCCATACAACGTCTGAGCGATACATTCATCCAATGTATCGTATGGTCAGCCGCGTCCGACTATTTCCCTGCCCTGTAATGTCATGAGTCGTATGGCATGGACTTGATCCTTTACCAGCTATATTGGTACGATCGTAATACTACTATATTATTAACTTACTTGTATACTAGTTCTGAGTATTAAAAAAAATGGGGTGTGGCTGTGTCATGGACACGGCCGTGTGTTGTACGTGAATACGTTTAAACTTAAACGAACATCGTAGCTTCTCCGAGTCAAAAGTTATACTAATTGCAAATCTCGATACGCAGCAAAATAACCTCAAAATGGCGGCGCTTCCCCCTCCACCGCGCGCGATGCGTCACTGTTCTCGCTTATCGTAACGAATTCTTTGATCCTTTAGCTATCCAGTGGTATAATTTAATTTTGTATGTAGAGGAAAGATTCGAAACTACAACACCAAACTGTATCCCCCGATTTTGTTATCATTAGGTTTTTGGATTGCCCCCGTATGGTAGCAAATTTAAAGACGTATTCACGTAAATAAATAAAGTGATTCTTGTTATTATTTTCTCTTGTCTTTTACGTTTTTTATTTGGTGTGTGACCCGCCATGTTTGCTGAGTTATGTAGATTAGCCCACGAATCGTGGGGTTGGACTACACTGGCTTAAATGTTTGTTTACACTATGTAACAACAACAAAAAAGTTGTAAAACAATGTTAAGGTGGCGACTTACCTGTAACACAAGCATTGCACTGTAACACGCTAGTCAGTGCTGTGTAGCGAGCAACGAGCTTAGCCGCTCGATGTTCGATGCCCGATACAAACGTGCTCCACTCGACTGTCGGTTTTTCCACGAATCCCTTTGATTGTTACATTAATAAGTCAGTGCCGACGCAGGTTTTCGCGCCGAGCACAGTCATCCAGTCGTCAAAGTGAATACTGGAGGAAATACGTGTCTTGTGCTATTACCACGCATTTTACAATGCAGAATAAAATGGAGGAAACCAAGAAAACACTTTATTTTTTATTGAATAATATAGGGGAAAAAAACTACTTTGTGTAATCCTCAAGATCGATAGTATTATAATAATTTACAAAAAAACCGACTAATTTCAATGATTATTTAAAAATAACTCATTAGTAATGTCGGATCCCACTCATTCCTCTGTAATAAGAGGTTGCGATCTGTGCCACCGCCCGGTCTACAGAGTCTGTTACTGCAGTAGTTTTTTTTTTTTTTTTAAATACGCTAATTCCTTGATTCAAAGAAACCTGGACTCGTCCACATTGATAGGTTCGATATTTCAGCTAGAAAGGATAAAAAACTAAAAAAAACGGAGTACTGTAGAGACGAGCATTCAAAGTGAGCATTCGACGCGTTCAATCAGGAACTTGAGCCGATGAGCTCATGACTTAATGTGTAAGTCAGTCTCGTTATATAAACTTTGAGAATAACACGACCCAACAACTGTCTAACAAATCATAAATGTTTTATCTAGTCTGCATCATGGCGCGTCTGAGAAGGATTTTTATATTACTTGCGGCCGCGTTTTGTGTAATGGTGTGCAATAAAAAGGTCAAAATACGGTTTTGGTTTCGACCATCTCTACTCGCGAGAACTAAATACAGTGCGAGTGACCTTTCGACTGATCTTCAAAATGATGATCATGCATGCAAGACCCGTTGGCCGGGGAATTCAAACTGATGGCAGTTTTAGGAACTTTTTTTTGGGATGACAAGCCAGGAAGTTTAGCACCTAAAGTCTGTTCAGCGTATGAATTGTTTTCTGAAAGGCCTTTTTCCCTACCAGAAATCTATTATATAGTAGGATATTGGTAGGAAAAAAGACCTTTCAGAGAGTAATTCCTACCGTGAATGGGTATATTAATAATAATAATAATAATAATATAATAATAATATTTAGCACCACGTCTTACTATACATTCAGGTTATATGCTTAAGTACTAATTACACTAATTGGTTAATAATTGGAAAGGTTGAATATAGAGGAAGTGAACCCGCATTTGCGTGGAGGGTGAGTGGAAAACCGTTTAGGAAACCCCAGTTCACCCGACCGATATACGAATCTTGATCTCCCCGTCCTCGGCAGTCTAGCTCAACACGAAACTAGCGCGTTAGATAACTACGACACCGAGGTGGGTGAGTACCTAATTAATTTGATTGGTAATCGAATAGAGAGGAAAAATCACCTCTTTTAAGGATGCTATTCCAGTGAAAGAAAGATTGGTTGTAACATTAATAGAAGATAGTTTCAGCTAAGGGTGGGGAAAACAGTTTAGCTAACTCATTGCATAGTGTAAACAGTCCTGTAACAGTGGAACATGTTATAAAACAAAAGTTACATAGCAATTTCTTTGATATCTACCTAAACTGGCCGGGAAACGTATAACTTAGTATAAAACACGGAAAATGTTATAAAATATCAATGTTTTATAACATTTTTCATTTGATTTTCTAACAATTTATAAAACATTGTTATGAAACACAAAGTTTTAAAATTTGTTACATAGTGTAAGCGGACCTTAAGGAATGATTGGTGCACCACCCACTGTACACCCCTGAAATTGAATCCTAGATACGCGCCTGAATTCCCCCAGGAGCTCGAGAGCTTTTGCCTCGCATACGGTCTATGTTGCCAAACACAGCTCTATACTGAATTCTGTCCAAGTCAACTATTACAGTGTGAATGACCGACTATTAACAAAATAGTATAAGTAGCTATCATGGGTAGTGAGTAATTTGCTACTGGCGCGGGTCCTAGTTATCAGCGATGTTAAGTACAGACGCATGCTCAGAAGAGCTAGAATGATTTCGCTGTCTTTTAAACACAAGATAAACAAATATATTTGTTTGTGAATGGAATGTTATATTTTTACAACCAACAATGTAGTTTATTTAGTTCGTTATGTGTACAACAAAACAAATTATTCTAAAAAATAATTACCGATATTTGTGCGATTAGCCATTAGAATTATTCTAAAAAAAAATAAAGGAAAGAGAATGAGGAAACCAACAATTAAAGCGTTATAGGAACACAATGCTATAAAATGCGCGTAGTATTTTTAGAAGTAGATATTGGTTATTTCTTGATAGTTACCTTTATTATTTGAATATAAGTTTCTCTGTTGAATTAAGTACGAAAACATCGTTCGTTTGGATGGGGCATTAGTGCTGAGGCATTGATACATAATATAATCTACATATTTTGTGGATACACATTAAGAGCCGACGGTGTTAAATTCAAGATTTCGCTCGAACCAGAAATCATAGCAAGGTGCGTGCGGCTTTCTAAATTATTCACTTGACAACTGCGAAATTGGGGTCAATGGAATAGTTTTTCCATTTTTAAAATTATTAGCATTAAATTTTGTTGTTTTTTAAAAAAATGTGATTAAAAATTGTTTCACTGATCTCAATTTCACTGTTATCTATTTATTAAATCACCGCGTCTTACTACCCGTTCAGGTTGTGCGCGTATTATATGATAATCACTCTAATGGGGTAGGAATGAAGAGGGGATATTTTAAAGGAAATCTACCCGCATTTTCGTGGAAAGAGAGTGGGAAACCATTTAGGATAATTGTGCTTCAAACCGGAGGCGCGGAGTTGAGGGAACAATGCATTGGCGCTCTCTCTTCCAACAGTGTCATACGTTTGTTTTATTTAAGTGTGTTTGGACGCCAGAATGTGCATTTGAGAGCGAGGCGGGATTATTTTAAGTAAATGCATCAGCATTTGACTGAATGTATGATGAGAAGACCCAGTTGTGAGGCTAGCTCCCTCCAGTGTACCTGACCTCCAGTCCTTGATCAAGAGTGCTAACACCCGCCTCAGTAATTTCATAGTCTAAGGCGTTACTCTCGCAATAGATTGAACTGTCGAAGACGGGGAGATTGGGGTTCGAACCCGATCGGATACACGGAGGGTGGTTTTCCCTAAATGGTTTTCCACTCTCCCTCCACGCAAATGTGGGTTCTCTTCCTATAAATTAAACCTTTCTAATCCCTAACACATTAGTGTGATATAGGTGTAAACAGGTAGTAAAACGTGGCGATAAAAAAAAAGGAGTTCTAACTCCTACACCAACCCTACGCGGGATAGAACCCCAATCTCCAAGACTCAAAGTAAGGAGTTCCGTCGTATTGTTTCCTTGGCCAGTGTGTTGTATTTACCCGCCATAAAATCAGAGCGGCTGTTTTTTTCACTCTTCTCAAGGTCACTCGCGGCCTGTACTAGCAGATTTGGTTCATTGGTCCGCGCCAGGGACCTCCTGACTTTGATCTGTCTGTGGAAGTTTCATTTGGGGTCCCCAGGTTGCTCATATAGAGGATCAGGCACGTATCTAGGATTCTATTCGGGGGTGGAGGATTCGCTCACAACATTAATAATGTTAGAGACCAACTTCGGTGGCCGCGTGGTCTAAGGTGTCACTCTTGTGTTAGACTAGACTGCCGATGACAGGGAGATCAGGGTTCAAATCCCGGCTGGGTGTATTGAGGGTGGTTTTTCCAGAATTTTTTTCCACTCTACCTCCACGCAAATGCGTTTACACTTCCTCTGAATTCACCCCTCTTCGCCCCTAACCCAGCGTAATTAATACATATTTGTATAGCCTCCACAACAAGGGCGTGGAAAGCTTATTTTTCACTGGGGGTCTGCTAGAAATTTTACAATAACTTTAGCCTATACAAGTTTTTATACGTATACATGGAAACCGGCCTTTATATGCCTTTCCCATGTATCATGTAAAATACTACCTAGATATCCAATTTTAACAAAAACGTTAAAGCAATTTTCGAAATATTTTGAATTTAAAAAATAATAGTAAAATGTTAACTACCTATAAATAGATTTTTCTCTGAAAAACAAGTATAGCGTCTCGCAGTAGACTAGACTGCCGATAATGGGGAGATCGAAGTTCGAATCTCAGTCAGGTGTACCGAGGGTGATTTTTTCCAAAAAGGTTTTCCATTCTACCTTCACGTAAAGGTGAGTACACTTACTTTAAATATAGCCATCCTAATCCCTAAAACCATTAGCGTAATTAGTACCGTATAACCGTATAACCCGAACTAATAGTAAGACGCGGTGTTAAAATTTTTTTTAAATATTAAAGTCATTTTTGAAAAATTTCAAAATTTTCAACTACAGTAATCAATTAACAATCTTTATTTTAAGGGATAGAATCAAATTTTTAAAAACTGCTGAAGGCAATACCGTGTAATGTCTAAATATAAAGTTTGACCCAAATTCAACAAACCATCTCGGGTGTGTCACCTGGCATAGACAGACAAATTGAGGGACGGATAGAAAGAATTTCCAGATACACTTTTTTGGGTTCGGTGGAACATTAAATGTCAACATTTATCATAATCTCAAGGTCAAATTTTTTCACGATTACGATAATTTCTCTTTATATGAGAAACTAAAAATAGATATGCTAAAAAAAGAATAAAGTGTTTTATAAACAAAATTATGTTATAATAGTATTGTTATCTTAAAACTTACACATAAGCGATTATAATATTGTTAATATTAGCAACATTGACATTATTACTACTCGTGCCAGTGCTCACATGACCGAGATAAGTCTGGTTTGCTGGTGACGGGAATGTTGGGGTTTGAATCCCAGCGAAGTGTAATGAAGTTTGTTTTTCCTAGATGGTTTCCCACTTTTCCCCTTCGCAAATACGGGTACATTTCATCTACATTCTAACTCTCAATCTTACAACAATAGCTTAATTAGTAGCTTACGTCTTATACGTACATCCGAATAGGTAGTGAAAGGCGGGAAAATAATAAGAAGAAAAAACTCACTTATTTTAATGTCTCGTAAGGAATAGTTTCTGCTGGTGATTCTTTTACTAACCAGGTGTCAAGTTTTTTAAGATTTGACATATTTTTATGTAACTAACATTAATATTAGCATATATTAGCAAAAGGCCACTACTGTTTTACAATCGTTCACAACTTTGTATTAACTAACAATGCTGTTAAAATGTTGTGTTTGATTTCAAACTTTTCACAGCTATAAAATAATATTTTGAGTAAGTAGGTTTGTTGAAAAAAAATTGTAGGTAATGGTAGTAAGCCTACATGCAAAAGCTACAAATTCCATTTAATTGTTATTCTTCTATTTAAGCTGCGCTTTCCACTGGTTGATTCTTCAAGTAAGATATTACAGGTGATAGAAAAATGTGTTTACCTCCTTTTCTTGGACCCCATTTACTCGGCTCAATTAAAGAAACGTATTTTGTTTTTCAATAGCCTTACCATATTTATTGTATGGAAATAAAGGCATTTGAAATGTTGGACAGAGCTAATTTTACCATCGAAAGTCTTACAAGGAAGGTGCTTCTTGAAGGGGTACATTAAAATAATAACTAATATTTGGTTGATGACATTTACAACTAAAATTGGAGTAAAACTAAAAAAATATAATATTAATGTTTTATTTGTAATGTGGACCTTACTTTAAAAGGGGAGGGGGGGGGGGTGTTCGGACAAGTCCATACAGTCGGGAAAATAGCCGGCGGCTTAGACCGACTGTAGTATCGGATGGTTCACTAAACACATAACACCAATGTCAAAGGATGGATCTTACCCCATTTTTCTGTGATCGAAGGCAGCGTGGAAGAACGACGTAAGTTCAGCTAGGCACACCTTCTCTGACCCAAGAGAAAAAGACACTAACCTAGGGGGCTGAACGACTGTGTAGCGAGAACCACGTGTGGGCTGGACTTGCGCAGTGAAGATATTCTCCGTTAGAAGGTTCCCGAAAAGCAACGAACCTTCCCGAGGCTTGTAGAAATGCGCTAACCATTGTTCTTTCGGTATTCCAGAAGGTTTCCCCCCTTGATTACCCGTCATTCCTCTCCCCTGTGTTTTAGCTGTATATATATTTGTGTCCGACCCAATGAACCTCACAATTGGGACAGAGCTGGAACAGGGCTAGGATAAACTTCGGCTTCCTACGACTAAAATGTAAGAACTAAAATTCTGTCTCGGCAAATTTAACCCTTTTTTATATTTATTTATATATTTCAAAATTCCATTTCGGCTTCTTCAATTTTTTGTTAAAACTAAAACTTAAAATTTAAATATGACTCTGGCTGTTTTACTTAGTAATGGCGTCTAGTAGCCGATTGAGATATAATAATTTGATTGTATTGATAACGGTAGAACTCTAAATTTATTAATGTTTCGTATAGAGGAATATTGTATTATTGGACTTAGAGTCTATGTTGTCATTTTACAACACGCCAGTGCTGATTGAGCGAAGTCATGATTTATGAATTGTACAAATTGTTATGTTAGTGGGACAGTTAACTTTAACGGTTATGTTGATATTAGATGATCTTATCGGTATGCAGTTTAGTATCTTTACTTAGATTTCTTGGGGTTAATTTGCGACCTGTTAATTTACTTGAGTATCTTGAGAAATATTTACTTATTGGACTTAGAGTCTATGTTGTTATTTTGCAACTCGCCAGTGCCAGTGAGCAAAATCATTATTGGCAGGTTTAATAATTATTAGATTGATGGTATTGTTCATATTTACTGTTATTCAGGTTTTTATATAAGAGGATCTTCGAGTTAACTTATTTGTATCCTTTCTTAGATTTCCTTGCGACTTGATCGCGACGTAATTGTTATGAGCAAAGTTTTAGAATTTGAAAATGGTATTTCTATTGGAAATTAATTATATGCTATATGACTTTTGAAATAATTACGGCTTTAAAAGTTCTCTATATTTTTCGACGTCATCTTGTTTATTTTTTATAATAGTAAACTGCTTTCATATTTAATGATACTACTCTTATGTTAGCTTTTAATTAGGCAGAATATCATTCCTGCCCGGACCCATTCTTGTGGGCTAATATTCATGTAATGTTCGAAAGCACTTCTACATTATTTATTTATATTGTCATAACAACAATGTTGGTACTAAATAGAGCTGTTAAATATTGGATTGTGCTATCCATAATAAATATTAACTCAACACGACTTATCCTTTTTTTTTAATAATAATATACCACCTCAAGTCCTAGGTTTTAGTTCTAATTTCTTTTATTTAGGAATTATCAAATATTAGGCAGGTTGATGCATTTTAGGGCTCTCTTGAGATAGACGACCCCCTCATTGTTGATCCTCTCAGTAACAGGTGGGAGTGGCGAGATTCGTTGTGTAATGTTTCTCAAAATAGAACATTTCAGATCTTAAACTCAGGAGCACTCACTCTTGTTGTTTCCCTTTTTTTTGTATTTTCCTTGTATTAATTGTGGCCTCCTCATCTGAGGATGCAACAAGAGCGCACAATACTTCATAAGATCCGGATTTAGATTACCACTTAACGTTGCGTGTAACATAGCTTGCAATCATTAATATACACAGGGGTGCAAAAGTAGGTATTATACTACTATAAATCCACATGGCTGACTCACTCACTCACTGACATTAATGTTTACCCACTTCCAGATGAGCTAGAAACTTGAAATTTGGCAAACTTTTAGCCTGTAACCGACGGGGAAATTCCAAAAAGTTAAATATTTTAATCTTAAAATTTTATTTTTAACCCTCAAAAAACCTCAAAATGGCTGAGCAACTTTAAAGTCGGTGCGGTATATACAAGACAATACCGGTAACTTTAAGTTGTTACGTTCAAAACAACGCTCAAATTACATTAGTTTACATAAAACTGATTAGACTATACCATCAGGCGTTGCTGTTGTCCATAGTGGGATATAGAGCAGGAATGTGGGCACAACAACTGAGAGGGGACAGAGCTAAAATGAAACTCAGAGGCCTTCAGAGGAAAATTCTCATGATACTTTCTGGGGCCTACAAAACTGTACCAACAAACGCGTTGTGTGTCGCCCTAGGTGTCTGGCCCCTAGACTTAGAGGTACGAAAGAGGGCCGCTGGATATTGGCTTAGAAAAGGGAAGTTAGACAAAGTAATAGAATTAACAACTAACGGTGTAAGTACCAAGGAGGATACAAGAGAGACCCTCCTGCGGGAGTGGCAAGCAGACTGGGAAGAGAGTACCACAGGTAGAAGAACATTCCAGTTATTTCCGAACGTACAAGAAAGACTGAGAATGAAGCATCGACATCGGAACACGTGATCTTGGAATGTATATTTACTGAAAGGGAAAGAGCGGAGCTACTAATGCCTATACAGGCCAATGTCATATACCATATATTGAGGGATGTGGACCAGTGGAGCTACCTCGATGAGATAGCAGACAGGGACAGACATATGGACGAACTAAAAGAAAGAAGACAAAGACAGAACCAAGACTTGAGACAAAACAGACAGGAAGAAACAACTGAGGAAGAAGTGACAAGTGAATACGAGGGAGACGGAGAAGAAACATCAGATTTAGACTACTATTATTAGCACCGCGTCTTACTACCCGTTCGGGTTATACGCACCTACGCTAATGTGTAATGGTAGGGTGATTGTGAGATGAAATGGAGGACCTACAGTTTAACGTGGAATCCGAACCACGATGGAGGCCTGGCATTTCTCACATTCACAAGTTGTGATTAATACACGTCTTGTCAGAGGTGAAGGAAGGGTTCGGCAATCAGATAAATCTGTGCCGAGACCGAGGATTAAACCCCGGATATCAGACTTAGACGAGACGTTTCCAAATTGGTGAAACAAAACACAGAAAGTGTAATAAAAGGGAGGATGGACTAGATTTTGATGGACTCTGGATGTATCTAGAGCTCTAGCCGAGGAAAGGCGTCTCAGAGCACTCTAGGGATGTCGACTGGCCACGGTAGGAAGTGACCAGAGAAGAAAAAGAAAATGGGACTCCCTACACAGAAAGATATAAACTGATTGTGTAGATGAAGGCACTAGGTATAAGTTAGGTTAAGTTAGATTTAAGTCCAAAGCAGGCGTATCAAAAGGAAAAAACAAATGTATATCGTCAAAATAACTTAAATAGGGAAAGAGGGACAAGTATAGTTATAAGTCATTATAAATTAAATAATGGTATTGATATATAGTAGACTGAGCTGCTAACAGGCACAGGTCGAGGTAGATAGCAGATAGGTAATGATCAATAACAGGACAAGTAGTTTTAGTAGTAGTATATGTTTATATTCCAGAACGTTGATGTGTAAAAATTTTAAATTAACTATATATAAGGCATATTGTAATACGAACAGAGCAAAAAAATTCCTGTTTTATAGTCAGGACAAATGTATAAGGAAATTGAAAAATATATATATAAAAAAATTAGTTTACATCCATTTGCAAAGAAAATTCACAGGGGGTTTGGGGGCGGAGCCTTCAACGATCAGAGCGAGTTCAGTATGTATCTTCTGACTAATCTAAGAAACTATGTTCATTCACACATATCCAAGTGACAATTAGTTCCAAAGGTGTTTGAATTGTTTGCCTCAATTATTATCACATTCTTGGAATCTGTCTGCTATAATAAGGTACACATTATTTTCATATACATATGAACATATCAATACTCTATATTGTATACCTACTCTTGCACCACTCTGTATATTAATATATTATACCACTCAAAAAATATATCTTTATTTTTTTATTAAATGTCTCGAAAAGGTACATTATAATTTAAATTAGATGTGGTATTAGTTTATATTTCAGAGGAAAGGGCAGGGAGGGGGGGGATGTTCAGACCGCAGTCGCGTATTCATGAATGTGAAATAGGTGGTAAGAAGGGCGAAGGGTGGGGGGCACAAAGACGCATTAAAAACCATTGGGTGGCGGTAGAAGCTATTTAAAGATGTTTACACAATTTTCGTGGTCAATTAAAAGGGGGGGGGGGGGGAAGGGAGTCTATAGAAATAAGAAACAATTTTTGTAGCAAAAATAATATTTAAGATATTTAGGTAGCTGAATTTATTTTTTAGCAGATTTCTTAGCTTATATTAATTTGTATATACTATATACTAAATTATTGTAATATTGTTGTGAGTTTTATTCTTGTAATAATGTCATTTGAATTGAAAACAAAATGAAAAAAATTAAACAACACACAAAACCATTAAGTTTATCTTTTATTATTAAACTATTAGAAGTGCCTGGCATTGCCCATTGAATTGCGTGGTTACCCCGGGCAACGCTTCTCTTTGCATCAAACAGACAAAAACTTCATTTATTTATTCCGACCAAGTTTGGACTAAATTTTAAAAAATCTAAAAAAATCTTTTCAAATTCTGGCTTCCAGATGCACAGGTTTGTGTACACAATATCGCGCAATACTCACGACTGACATACAAACTCCTCATTTTACTAATATAGATGAGAGCAATCATAAAATAATAACTCTTCACATTGGTAATATTGTTGGTATAACACTCGATAAATATAGTTTAGGATTATAAAATTATATTAATATAAGCCTAAGTCTATACGGCGTGGCGGACAAATAATATATTAATGTTGCAAATAAATAAATCTTTGTATTTGAGATTCACCATAATGTGCTTTACCACAGTAGCGAGAAAAAGCTATTATATTATAATATTGACTGTTGGCAGCCTTGTTTTGATTTCCCTTCATATCAATGTACAGTTCAGGACATCCCCAAAATAAAATAGAGGATTTCAAGTCCCCAGATCTCCCATGGCTACGCGACTGTCAAACGATAACTTTGGCTTTTTAAAACGGTTGAAATTTTTCTAATAAATAATTTAGTATTACCCACCTAGGGGGCGTAGTTAGCTAATGCGCTTGTTTCGTGTTGAGCTAGACTGCCGAGGACGGGGAGATCGAGGTTCGAATCTCGCTCTGGTGAACTGGGGGTGGATTTTCCTAAATGATTTTCCACTCTCCCTCCCCTCAAATGCGGGTTCACTTCCTATATATTCAACCTTCCCAATTCCTAGCCTATTAGCGTAATTAGTACTTCGTATAACCTGAACGGGTAGTAAGACGCGGTGCTAAGTATTAATTTAGTATTCATCCACTTTCCAAATATATTATGTTATCACTTTAAGAAGAGATTTAAATCGACTTAAATAATTTTCAAAGTGTCAAAACATATTTGCAAGAAGGATGAATACGGAACTTTTAACTGACAGAAAAATCCAAGGTTGCCGTGGAAAACAGACTAGTATTCATTATCACCAGCATGTTTAAAAAAAGTTTAACCCAAGATACCTTAACGACAATCTAAATGGGCTGGATGAGGAAGGTAACAGAAGAAATGCACCCACATCAACGTGTATGGATAGTGGTGAGACAATAACGAACAGCTTATTTATAAAATTACCCCTAATGAAAATCTCGACCTCCCCGAAAATATCGACAGAGGCCAATACGAGTTTAATGAAACTGATATGCCACCGATGTTGTTATCACAATAATAGCTTTTGATAAGTGTCATGTTTTTGTTAGTTTATTACAAATGATTTTTAAAAATAATGAAAATAATCCTTTATAAAAAAATATGTTTCTATTACACGTGAAACATTTTTCAAAATAAAATAAATAAACCGGTAAAATATGTGTCTTTATAAGCTATTGCCCAAATGGTAGTAACACCTGGGGTGCACACACAAATATATGAAAAATATAACTGGTTTAGTGTGGGGAAAAAACTAGTTTCTAGCATAATTCACTTTTCAAAATACTCCCGTAGCCTCTAAACTTCCCTTTGGCTTAGGAGAAGGCCTACTACTCTCCTCAAACCCTCCTTGTTTTAAACATTAATCTTCTAACTGCACCCTTATACACACAAAAATATAAATATGTACCAAAGTTGACATTTGAGAATATATTTCTACTTGTGCCCTACCTGGCTGTACCACTGGCACAATAAAAGCTAGGCTATAGTTATCAAAACACAAACAACACACAACTTAGGCTACTACTAAAAATAAATTACTGAAAAACATTTCCCAAATTATTGTATTTGATAAATACAGCTTGAGAAAATTCAAAAATAGGTTCCATGCGAAATTAATTCTAAAAAAAAACATTTATTTCCAAATTTTACAAAATAACTTCACTTTCAGGGGTGAACGGGGCTGCCAGGACGCCGGGAAATATCTTGTGGGCCAAGTTTGATCTAGACTGACGCAATTACTTTAAACTAAAATAAAGCTATCTATTCAATTCTAAATGATTATTTTTATTAAATTGTAATAAAAAAATTCCAGTGAGTAGGTTTAGGGTTCCCAGAATATATCATTTGTGAATATATATACGATAGCATTAAATGTAAAACCATCCCGTTAGTGGTTTCTTGGGGTTGTTCATAAACAATTTACCAAGCCAAACGTGAAAACATTTGTTTTGGTGAATTCTGACTGTTATTGGAGTTGTAATCTACATTAGTATCGGGTGGCTACAAGCTTTAATTATCAAAACTAGTTTCTACCAGCAAGCAAGTTGACCCGTGATCATCGATAATATAGCTGAAATGGGCTCTGGATTAAATGCACTAATAATAAACATCCAAATACTTCACCTCATCATTTTAGCTTACGCTGAATCATAACTTCAGTGGTATTTATGAATGTATGCTAAGGGGGCCGTTATATTTGTTGGCCTGGGCCGCTTTTTGCCTGCCAGTCCACCCCTGTTTACTTTCCTCAATTATTAATTTTCAGATGAGAGCAAATCAGAATTACTTACAGTTGATAGGTTCAGAGTCAGCTCTAGTATAAATGATTAAACTTTCTTTGGTTATTACATTATTAATTTTTAAATGTGATCTACATTGTTGTAATACTAAAACCTACCACCAATTTCCTTCATTTAAGGGCTATGGGGGGGGCGTTAATAAGCAGTGTAAATATATTGGGAAGCATATGGGCATTGGCAGTAGAGAGGCAATGGTAAACACATGGGGGTGGTTAGAGAAGTATTGGTAATTAGAGGGGTATAAGTAATCAAAGGGTTATTTATAAGTAGAATATCATTGGTGAGCAGAGAGGTATTGGTAGGCACAGGGGCATTTGTAAGCAGAAGAGCATTAATAAGCAGAGGGGCATTGTTAATTAGAGGAGTATTAGTAAGTAGAGAGGAAATGATAATAAGGCATTGTAAGCAGAAGAGTATGGGTAATCGTAGGATAATTAATAAACAGGTGGAATAATAAGTATATGGTCATTGGTAATTAAAGAGTCATTGGTAGCCAGAGGAACATTGGTAATCAAAATAGTATTGGTGGACAGAGGAGAATTGATAATCAGATCGGCAATGGTAAACAAAGGGGTATTGATAAGCAAAGGGTCATTAATGAGCAGAAGAGTATTCGTAAGCAGGAGGGCGATGTTTATAAAAGGGCGTTTTTTTTAAATTAAAGATGTATTGTTAATTAGAAGGGCATTGGAAGAAAAAGGATTATTGGTAACCAGAAGAGCATAGGTAAGCAGAATAACATTGGTAAGCAGTGAATTATTGGCTGTCGGAAGAGAATCGGGAAGCAGAAAAGCATTGTTAAGCAATGGAGCATTGATAAAAACAAGGGAATTATCAGACATAGGAGTAGTAGTAATTAAAGAAGCATTGTTAGACAGAGGCATACTTGCAGTTGAAGACTAGTCCATTGCTTGTGTATACGCTTACTCTGGCACAATACTTTACTTTTTACTGGCCAGTTTTTTTCTCCCAAGGTTAGAATGTTAAGGGTGGGATAACATGTAAGTAGTGCTGTCTTAGTGTTAGAATGTTTGGACAGTTTGCTGGTAATTTTGCATTCCATTTGTTGGAATGTTTGGGGGTTTAATGGTAACTATTGTATTCTCTATGTTGCTGGATATATTTTGGAATGTTGGGGTCTACTTCTAAGTATTGTTGTCCATATGTTGGAATATTAGGGGGTTTACTGGTAAGTATTGTTGTATCAATTTTTCTGAATATATTTTGGAATATTGAGAGTCTACTTCTTAGTACTGTATTCCCTATGTTGGAATGTTGGAGGAGGGGGGGGGGGTTACTGGTAAGTATTGTTGTTTCTATGTTGCTGACTATATTTTGTTTGCTGTAGTGTTAGGAAGTTTACTCCTGTTTTTCTTTCTATGCTGAACTGTTTGGGAGTCTACTGGTAAGTGATGCTATCCTTGTATTGTAGGCCTACTTCTGGAAGTTTTACTGTCTCTATGTTGGATCTCTATATACTGTAAGTGCTGTTCTTTCTGTTGAAATGTTGGGATTATAATGTTAAGTGCTTTTGTCCCTATGTGGGAATGTTGGGGTTTTTACAGATATATATTGGTATATCTGAATTTGTGAGTGTTTAATATTATGATGTATATAACGCTTGCCTCAAGTGGCAACATTTTAGTATCTTATTAAGTTATTTAATATGTGAAGGGTTTTTCTCGTTTCTTATGGCTGATCCCTAACAAAGAGCTTTCTATGATTCAATGTGAAGTTTCAGTGTCACCTTGAACATTCTGCCGACACGGGAAGCAAATCAGTCAGTTATCACCAGGCGGTAATTCTAAGAGAGGAAAAACTCACGTGGTAGGGTCTTCCATGATTGTCTTCTCCGTCCAGTGATACATTTACAAGATATGAACTGAATTTAATGGTGACTGGGTGACAGATACTATACAGTTACAATGAACTTACAGTGATGGTGACAGAGATGATACAGTTACAAGATGTGAACTGACAGTGATACATGTATATGGCGCACACTCACGTGACATGGTCTCCTTGCGACGGACCTGCACTCCTATGATGGCCTCCATGGGTACCTCGGTCCGGGGGATGGACACCGCGTGAGGGGGCAGGTAGATGGGTTCTAGATTCCCAAAGGTGCAGTCACCCGGAACTTGTCTGTAGCAAATTGCGTGACTCTGCCACGGGGAAATGAAAAGTTCATCTTATTATAGTGAATTTGAGGAGACAGCTATTCAACGCAGACGAAACATTGAATGTATAATATAGATACAAGGATTATTTGGAATAGTGAATTAAACCGACGGGTTTTAATTAATAACAAATATATCCCCGCCAGGATCACTCCAACCATAGTAAATGTTTCTCTGGCGGTCACCAAGCTTTCCATTTTGTCTTTCTTTTCCCTCCCAACCAAAAAGCTACCATGAAAGAAAGAATGGATGTAAGCTATTATGACCCCCTCTTAACTGAGTAGCATTATCGAACTAGTGCCTTCTAGCGGAGATATATGACGCTAAGTTTTAACCAACCGTATAGTCTTTATTCCATTTGCTGCCTTTTTCTCTGAGTATATACATTCAACGGATAAAATTTGTTTGCACACTTAATTGGATTAAAAAATTATCTGAGATGTATTTAAAATAAACTGCTGTTTGTTGTAAATAGACTAATAATTTAATACTGATAATTAAATAAGTAATGTTAAGAATATAAGATCATTATTTTCATAAAACAAGGATTGTATATTTAGTTGAACGGATAAAATATGCTTTTCCTTTTTTCTTTAAACTTAGCAGTTATGACAGCACTGTGCAATTTTAATATTTTTTTAAAACTTATTTAGTGGCTTTCGTGACTTGTTTGGAGTAAAACTTTTTTCAGACTCAAACCGCGTTGGTTAAATAACTTGTGAATTTATTAAGGCTACCGTCAATTTGTAAACTTCAACAAAATTTGATGAACAAATATAATAATTATTCATCTTATAAGAAAGCTGTTGCAACGCCAACTTAAATGTTATAAAGCTGTGTTTTTTACTCTCTTTATTATATTTATAGTTCATTCTTTTAGTTGTTCAGTTTCTCTTAATTTATTATGAGCGATTACTGATTTGAATTAATGTTGAAAGTGGTGAGTTTGTAAACTTTCTTTGCCCAGATAGTTACAAGGCTTGCTTTACTTTGTTACATTAGCTCGTAAGCTAGCGTCGTAGTATAATGATTCAAGCTACGTATAGCTCATGTAATATAGCCATAATGTAGTGAGTCAAGGTACGTATAGCTCGTGTAATATAGCCATAGTGTAGTGAGTCAAGTATGTTTAGCTCATGTAATATAGCCATAATGTAGTGAGTCAAGGTACGTATAGCTCGTGTAATATAGCCATAGTGTAGTGAGTCAAGGGACGTATAGCTCGTGTAATATAACCATAGTATAATGAGTCAAGGTACGCTTAGCTCGTGTAATATATCCATAGTGTAGTGAGTCAAGCTACGTATAGCTCATGTAATATAGCCATAATGTAGTGAGTCAAGGTACGTTTAGCTCGTGTAATATAGCCATAATGTAGTGAGTCAAGGTACGTTTAGCTCGTGTAATATAGCCATAATGTAGTGAGTCAAGGGACGTATAGCTCGTGTAATATAGCCATAGTGTAGTGATTCAAGGTACGTTTAGCTCGTGTAATATATCCATAGTGTAGTGAGTCAAGGTACGTATAGCTCGTCTAATATAATCATAGTATAATGAGTCAAGGTACGTTTAGCTCGTGTGATATATCCATAGTGTAGTGAGTCAAGGTACGTATAGCTCGTGTAATATAGCCATAGTGTAGTGATTCAAGGTACGTAGCTCGTGTAATGTAACCATAGTATAATGAGTCAAGGTACGTATAGCTCGTGTAATATAGCCATAATGTAGTGAGTCAAGGTACGTTTAGCTCGTGTAATATAGCCATAATGTAGTGAGTCAAGGTACGTTTAGCTCGTGTAATATAGCCATAATGTAGTGAGTCAAGGGACGTATAGCTCGTGTAATATAACCATAGTATAATGAGTCAAGGTACGTTTAGCTCGTGTAATATATCCATAGTGTAGTGAGTCAAGGTACGTATAGCTCGTGTAATATAGCCATAGTGTAGTGATTCAAGGTACGTTTAGCTCGTGAGATGATGTCAAAGTGTAATAGTGAAGAAGTGAAGGTACATACCGTCATCCCGCACCATTCGCAGCGCATGCCGGACAAGCACTCCACCGACCAGCACGTCTTCTTGCACATGGCGCACTTGGTGTTGGAGGGCAGGTTCCCCTCGCGCCAGTGGTGCTGATGGTGTAAAGTCGCCAGGTCTTTGCCAGGGAGGTAAGTTGCGTTCTCCTTGCAGTCGGCCACGGCAAAGTCCTGGCAATCAGCGTGCACGAAGTATTCACAGACTGCAACAACAATGTTTCATTACAATTACAATAATATTGTTGTGACAATACTAACAATAAATTAATCATACATTACTGTGTAGAAATATGCATCAATAAATATGGTTTGTAACACTGTAACAATCCCAACAGTAAATAAATTAAAATTAACTATTGTAACTATTAACTAGTGTAACTATACAAACAATACTATTATTTTAAGTGCTAAAATTATACTTACAATAATCTGAATGTAAAAAAAACTTTATGGCGTCAGCTAGCAATCGAGATATACAGACCGAGCGGCCTCCGTTTGCTGGGAAAGGTATTGCCAACTTCCGCGGATATAGGGTGTCATATGGTCAGCACAACGAACCTCCTAGCCGTTAATCTTAGTTTTTTAGACCGGACTCGCTACTATTTCATTCAAGTTGCTCCTTATTTGTCCTTACGAGGCTGAGTTGACCCCGTTCCAGAACCACTGCTTCACAGATAAATTCTGGAAGCACCAGGGATCAAACCCAGGACCTCTGGATCTGTTATTAGGAACTCTAACCACTAGATCACAAAGGCGATCAATCTGAATGCAAGCACTGCAAAAATATCAACAATACGAGCAACAATATAAATAATGTACTGCAACGATTGTATAATGAAATGCCTTGTGTGGTTCAAAATCTCTTTCACAGACAAGGGAAGGGTTGAAAAAATTTGTTTGCGGACGTTCCAAATGCATTAATACCCATTATTGGCAGGCATTAATTAGACTAGATGTGGTGCAACAATATTAACACGGTTGGCCATGGGGATAACTTAATGCAGAGGGCTCCTATTCAGTAGGCCGCAATACAGTTTCAGCCGTGTTGCATTTGAGTTTTTTACCCCTTCATTGGGGTTTACTATCCTCTAAGTAACTACCAGCGAATGTTCCTATAAAATAATATTCTGGTGATTTTCCCTTAAGTTAGTTGGGTAAATCCACTGTCACTTTTCATCATATTCTTCCATTTACATTTAATTACAAATGATTAGTGTAGTTAGAGTGTAAACCACAAAACAATGGTAAAATAATATACAATACAACATTACTATAATATTATGTGATTCAACAATATGATTCATCAATCGCCTTTCATGCATTTGAAATTTTTGGTCCAAAATCAAATAATGAACTCATTGATAAAGGAAAAAGACCCATGAAATGATACAACCTTAAAAATTTGAGTAGCTTCATTAATTCGCTAATTTTGTCATCTTGTACTATTTTTAAAATGATTAACACGAGGCGAATGAGAAAAATTATGCATGTATTAAATTAATTTCCATAATTTATAACATTTTGAACAATATTACGCCCTAAAATAATGTAGATACAGTTCTTAAATAACGCTTTTACATTTTTTTGTATAATTTAAATGCTTTTAAAATTTATTATTATTATTATTATTATTATTGTTATTATTATTATTATTATTATTATTATTATTATTATTATTATTATTATTATTATTAGCACCGCGTCTTACTACCCGTTCGGGCTATACGCACTTAGGCTAATGTGTAATGGTAGGGTGATTGTGAGATGAAATGGATGACCTACAGTTTAACGTGGAATCCGAACCACGGTGGAGGCCTGGCATCCCTCACATTCACAAGTTGTGATTAATACACGTCTTGTCAGAGTTGAAGGAAGGGTTTGGCAATCAGATAAATCTGTGCTGGGACCGAGGATTGAGCCCCGGAACACCAGCACAGAAGTCCACCTTACTCCTAGACCACCAGGTCACCTTTTAAAATTTAATTTTAGGTGATCATATAAGACACATAAACGCACAAACCCACCAAAATATGTCGCGTGTTGAATAATAAACTGTATTGTGTAGTCCAATAAGTTGATTTATTAAAGCTACGAATTAAAAATTAACTTGTATGAAACAGTTTTTAATATAAACTCACTGAGCAGTTATATAAATGTATTAAATAGATAATCATATTGTTTTATCACCCCCGTCATATGTTAATAATTTAAATTATTTGACAGGATGCTGTAACATAAATACATCACAAACAAAAAGTATATCTAATCACACTATTCTTCCTTTCGTCGTATTGGCCACCGAGAAATATTTATGTCAGAGTTACTGTCAACAGGTCAGATGCAATACAAAGCAAATAACAGATCAAGTTATTTTGGAAGAAGAAACGAATAATATTTGTAAAATGAAATATTACCAGTGTCATAACTTTATTTGACCAAAATACATAGTGTTTGTGAATGCGAGTTCTTAGATAGAGTAATGTTTCTTAAGTTTCTTAGTTAAACGTTCTTTTTTAAAACAAGCTTATCATTTCAAATTTAAAAATGAAACACATTAATAAAACGAGCAAAGGCAAGCCTGTTAAGGTTTTTTTTATTTATAAAAAGAAACGAATTAATCATTCAAAGCAGTAGTCAGGGCAATGAATATGTTCCAGATGCATGCCGGGAAAATGTCATTCCGGAGAGGTTGACCCACTCCCCAGCTCGACCATCAGATCGATACGGTTGAAGAGACCGCGCCAAACTAACCTCACTGTTGTACAATACAGTTACAGGACAGAGAGCTAGGTATGCAAAATGGAGTCTGACCATCCCCCGTGGCTCAGCTTTTACAGAGGTTCACTTGTATAAGATTCAATTCCAGGTTATGGGGCTTCTAAAGCGAAAGAAAAAAATGATATGGTCATAGCTACGATTGTTTTGTGCCGTAAATCTGTGACGTCACAGTTGCAGATAATTAAATTTACTAAAACAGGAATGGTTAATGTGATGCAATTACACATATGATTAATTTGCCTAAGTGTTTTATACAACTATGAATTAGAATAGTTATACTATATTATAATATGTTTATAGGCCCTAGCAAATTTACCAAGTATTAAATATTATTTTTATATAGTATTTAATTCTTAGCTTTAACAAATCAAAACATTATTTTACACGTTAGACTTTGTGAGTCAACATTGTGACATATTTGGGTGTATTCGTGCACTAGAATGTCCTATATATTTACCTAAAAACAACATTTTTTATACATTTCAACCAAAAAGTAATTAACATGTCAAAATATGCGTTCTGTTGCTACTCAGATAGCAAATGTTTTATTTACCACTGCGTCTTACTACCTGTTCGGGTTATTCGCAAATAGGCCTATGATAATTAACCTAATGTGGTAGAGATGAGGAAGGAAGTATTTTAGAGGTAATCTACTCGTGCTTGCGTGGAAGGTGAATGGGAAAATATTTATTTAAAAAACTCAGTAGACCCAACCAGTATTCGAACCCCAATATTCCCGTCATCAGCAGGCTAGTCTAACACGAGAGTGACGCCTTGGATTATTCGGCCACTGAAGCGGCTCAGTAAATTGTTGATCTTAGGGTTGTGGTATTGGGTGTTAAGTTTTGTTGCCCTAAGCTAAATTAGAGTATATGTCTAGGTACTTGAATTAATCTATGCATAATGGCAATAAACGTTTAATTTTACATATATGTATGTATTTTTTGTAGAAAGTTATCTTTCCCTGTCCGCTTACCGGGATGCTGAGACGTGTTGCAGATCTCCAGAAATCACGCGTTACCTAAGTAGTTTGTTATTTCAAAATTTAGTTCACACCAAAATGGAGGTGACAAGGTATTAAAATGTGATCATGGAATTAAAAACCTTACATATTAGGTTTTATGAGTGAAAAAGTAAAATAATTAAGTGGTGAAATCAGCTCAATTCAAAAGAATTTTCAGGTGAAGTGTCGCAGTCCCGAAAACGCTAAGAAACGGTAAGAAACATAGATCTAGACTTAATCAAACAAATAAAGTCATTTTTTAATAAACTCACAATAGCTTTTTAAATCGAGGACTGTTTTATTGATTTTGAAGTTTCATAACTGTGATTCTTATAAGAAATACAAAGCAAGAGGACATTTCCCTTCAAGTGGGTGGTGCCCTTAGGTAAAATTATCTGTAACATATTATTTAGTATTATTTAATATGTATAGTTTGGATACATTCTTATAAGAATCAACAGTAACTTTTTATTAATTTTTAATTAATTTAGACCCGCCTCGGTGGCGTAGTTGGCTAACGCGCCAGTCGTGTTGAGCTCGACCGCCGAGGACGGGGAGATCGAGGTTCGAATCTCGGTCGGGTGAACTGGGGGTGGTTTTTCCTAAATGGTTTTCCACTCTCCCTCCACGCAAATGCGGGTTCACTTCCTCTAAATTCAACCCTCTCAATTCCTAATCCATTAGCGTAATTAGTACTTAAGCGTATAACCCGAACGGGTAGTAAGACGCGGTGCTAAATAAAAAAAATAATTAATTTAGCACCGCGTCTTACTACCCGTTCGGGTTATACGCTTAAGTACTAATTACAATAATGGATTAGGAATTGGGAAGGTTGAATTTTAGAGGAAGGGAACCAGCATTTGCGTGGAGGGAGAGTGGAAAACCATTTAGGAAAAGCCACTCCCAGTTCACCCGACCGAGATTCGAACCTCGATCTCCCCGTCCTCAACACGACCAGCGCGTTAGCTAACTACGCCACCGAGGCAGGTCGAAACAGTAACTTAAAAAACAAGGTTTAGTCCCTCAATGTTCAAATACAAGATACTTTTCTAAAAATCTACTATAACGGTCTTTATTAAATTTCACGTATTTATACTTAAAATATTGCAAAGAACGATTGCTCCCAAAAATAGCTGTTGGTATCTTGACATGTATATAATATAAAGATGTAAGATATGAAACAAGGAAGGCTTTTGGAGGATATGTAATAGAGAGTAACTAGTAGAACACAATATGAAGCAGGGTTGGACGTAGGAGGATATATACTGGAGTGGGATTGGAAAAACGAATGAAGACGGGAGTCTAGAATTATATTTACTGGAAAGGACACAAGGGTTCAAATTTGAAACAGAGGAAGGAGATACAAAGGCATTTATCAAACAAATATAAGCAAATATTATTTTGATAGTAAAATATGTAACATATTTTCTTTTAATATCAACAATATTTAATAAATTTTAACATATTATGATGTTTGTATTTCTTATTAGCAACTAATCTTATTATTATAAACACTAGAATCTTAGAACCTTAATTACACATAAAATATACAGAAATGATTGATAAATAGTTTACTCAGATGTTTCCTTAAATAAGCACATTTTTAGTGTTTATTTTTCAATCGAAACAAAACTAAAGTTTCATTATTTCTACTCGAAAGAAAATATAATAACAGCATGTTTTATTGAGCTAATCCTGCATAGTGCAAAGGTTAGCCCATTTTCTCTTCATTACTATTATTTTCCATAATCATTACCGGACATTGTTAGGGTGGTAAAGTCTCGCAGATTACGGCGAGCAGGACATTCAATGCGAATGGAAGAAACTAGAACCGCCTTCAAGGTATTGACTGGCAAACCCAATGTGAAGAGACCATTGGGTGGACCTAGGCGCAGATGGGAGGATAAAATAGATTGGACCTGGAAGAAATAGGGTGTAATGAGGTGTATTGGATAGAACTGGCTCAAGATAGGGAGAGATAAGTAGTGTACTTATGTAAGTGCAGCAATTAACTTTCGAGTTTATAGTGCCATAGAGTAAGTAAGTATGCTCACGCGTAATTTTATTTGTAGATAAAACAGATATAGAACGGCACCTACCTTTAAAGCTGAAACAACACAAATTTGAGCGTTGTGGTGAAGGAGCCGTGAGCTAATAGACTAATAAAGCTAAGTGCTAAATCGTATCGAATACACATTAGTGCAAAATTTACTCTGGCTCTTACAGGATATTAATATAGGAATACTGTCCTCGCTTTAGTAGCCAATCCTTCACCCAACATTATCTTTTGAATTCCCTTTTTTATCTCTGCTTTCTTCCAATAAATGCAATTTCAACACACAAAAGTTTCTTTCATATCAAAACCAAACACAAATGGCACAAAAACACATCCATCACCAACTAATCACTATTTCAGACTGACATATGTACGCAAAGCTTCAGTTCAGTTCAGACTGATCAGCTCGGACTGATCAACATTAACTGATAATTGGGCTGACCTTTTACGGGCAAATCCTCATTTAAATCCAAACAGATCAGTTTAGATTGATCAGAGAACTGAGAGCTGGACCGATCGTTATCGTGTGTGGGGCTCTTAAGAGAGGCTAACATTGCAAGAAATTTTACATTGCACAAGGATCTCAATAGCAATCGACATTCAGTCTCTTTCATCCACTCCCCCCACTTTGATTTTCAGGGAGTGGGCTCAAATGAACATGAACATGTGTTGGGAAGCATAGCACTGTAGCAATTAAAAATCTCATCTAACTCTAATTCAGTACCGACTATTCGATTAGAGGTTGATTTTTAGGAGAAAACAGTTAAGGTGTCTGTGTTGAGATTCAGTACCTGAGATTATGCGTGATATGGCCCAAGAAAGGAATATATACACTCCTTTTAAAATATTCTTCAATAGGGGATGCTGCCACGTTGTCACGATGGCACTGCTTCTCAATGACATAAGGCTTTTCATTTATTATCAAGCTCTACTCAGCATTTCCTAAGAGTATGCAAAACTCTTGTAAAATTCCTCATCTTCTTTGGTGACCTTAGCATGAAGGACATAATCCACAATGTATACATGTTCACAAACAGCAATATAGTCATTGCGAACTCGTTGGCGTTACCTGCACAGAGGCAGTGTGATAGAAAATACTTTTGGTGAAGTGTTAAATGGTGTGACGAATTGTCCTTTCACAACTGTAGCTAAAATTGGTGTTCCCTCTGATAAGTTTCCTGTGATCCCTCTAACTCTTGTAATGCATTCATGGTAGGAAACCTAGCAATTAAATCATAGTTTTGCACCCATGTGGTCTCAGACATGGCCATGAGGGCTAATGTTGGTTATCAGACATATATTGCTTCATTTTTACATATAAAATCTCAGTGCGCTTGGGCGAATCTCTTAAATATACACCAACTTATCTATATGTTCCCATGCAGTTTATAATAATTAATGTATTATTGCAGGCATCAGTTAAAGCCAAGTTAAATGAATGGGCATTGAAACAAACATAAAGGGCACGAGGCTGCTTATTTCATCTATACTTTTGAGCCACCTGGAGAAAAACCGCTCATTACAGTTAAATTATCATATCCCTGACCTAACATTATTATTGTATAGGCTATAAGTATTTTTTACTAGGACGAAACAAAATCATGGATGCCAGACGGTAACAGGAGAAAATTCATGAATCTTCTAGAAGTATATTATCTCTAACACAACCGTAGTACACACAAAATGACATTTGATCAGTCCTACTTACATCTGAGGTTTCATCTGCTGAAATGGCAAGGACCTAGGCCTTAAAGGTAAATCTATTAGAATTTTCCACCATATATTAATTATTAAGTCCTCGCCTTCTATTAGTTCATTTGGTATGGATCGACTGGTGTACTTAACGTTATCAGTACCCCTCTGGTTGTTTTGAGGACCTGTTAGCCATAACTGACACAAAACCTCATTAGAGCACTCCATATTTACCATTAAGTTAATTAATGAGAACATTTCAAAAGCCATAGGCGTCGCTAGCAATTAATTGTTGGTAGGGACGGAACGAATCTTCACATTAAAATTAGAAAATAAAAATAATTTCGTACCAAATGAATAACACGAATAATATGATAACGGAATCAATTCTCTAAGTCATAAAAAAAATATACAGCTTACAGCAGCGTGCAAATTTCCGATTAAGTCATCTCTGTGTTTTAGCGTGGGGTGAAGGGGACAGACACCAACGTTTTGACTTGTAGATAATGCTACCACAAAAATGGTGGGGAGTTTTTGATTTATTAGTGATATGGTGTCACATTTTGAGGTAGTTTAGGATGGTTATGTATTTGCTATGTATAAGGTAGCACGCACTGTTCTGTATACATCATTTTCAAACTAATTTTTCCATCCAACAAATCATATACTGTACATTTTACGAGTAGCCTATAGTATTGCCACCCGCTTCGGTGGCCGCGTGGTCTAACGCACTTCTCTTGTGTTGGACTAGACTGCTGAAGACGGGTAAATCGGGGTTCGATCCCGGTTGAGTGCACTGAGAGGTTTTTTCCCTAAATGATTTTCCAATTCCTTTCCTCGCAAGTGCTGGTGCACCTTCTTTCAATTAAACCTTTATCATTCCTAATCCATTCCATTAGTGTAATTAGTAAATATGCGTACAGTCCAAACGGGTAGTAAGACGCGGTGCTAAATATATATATATATAGTATTGCCTTCTATTAAGCTTGACCGAGAATATAAATTAACAATGTATTATTTATAACCCGCCTCGGTGGCGTAGTTGGCTAACGCGCCAGTCGTGTTGAGTCAGACCACCGAGGACGGGGAGATCGAGGTTCGAATCTCGGTCGGGTGAACTGGGGGTGGTTTTTCCTAAATGGTTTTCCACTCTCCCTCCACGCAAATGCGGGTTCACTTCCTCTAAATTCAACTTTCCCAATTCCTAATCCATTAGTGTAATTAGTACTTAAGCGTATAACCCGAACGGGTAGTAAGACGCGGTGCTAAAAAAAAATATTATTTATATAGCTCCCCGTCACTGGTAGACCTGACTAGAGGTGACTGACATATAGTTCGCGCTACTACTGATAAGGGTAATTTCAGTCACTAGGTTGGAACAATTTGCTTCTAGAGCATATCTTGTTGAAAATTCCACTGGGATGGAACAGGGTCAGGACAGTTTGTCCCTGAAAAATTGTAAAGAGGTCGTCTCGTCACACAGATAAAAATTGTCGCTGTGACATTGCATCGCAAAAATAAATTTACAATTAGATAAATCTTTTCACTGACCGGTGTACACTTCCGGTCACGGATGAATTTTGTCATTAAAAATGATGCTATTTATATACAATAGTTGTATGTATTGTTTTCCCATACAACTGTTGGTCAAATTAGTTAAGTAATTATTCATTGTGGATCAATACATAAGAAAAGGAAATAAAGTGACAACAAATCTGTGAGGAAATAGCCCTCTTGACGCGTGTTCATCAGTGGCGGAAAAAATGAGTGACATAGAAAACCAGTAAAAAATATTCAGTGACAAATACGCACATAACAGTATTTCTGTAAGGAAAAGTGACAAAACTACTGGAACCTAAATTGCCAAAACAACACTCTGAGGCATTTTTTTTTTTTGCCGTGTGTAAGCTAATGCACGGTCAAAAACTTTCCCACGGCGTTTCACATGTCGTTGTCTGTAAACTCAAACGGAACTCCTACTTACAGATTTAATTCTTCCAAACTAACAGAAGTTGGTAAGACCCAGCAAGGGTCTTGCCATAAGAACGAGGGGTAACCGAAAGTGGACAAGAACCGGTATTCGCACGCCCTACCATAATGAAAACCATCAAGTCCAATTACTCCAATCAATCAATCAATCAATCAATCAATCAATCGGCAAGAGCCAACGATGTGATGTGCCTTTTATCTAAATGGTAGCTTAATAGGCTACTTGCTGCTTTTGACTTGGAACATTTTTTTACATCCATTACTGTTTACAGTCTGTGGACTGGGTGAGTTTTTTTTAAAAAATCCAAGCCATATGTTTTCCCCTACCGGCTTGCTAGACCTGCCATAGCTTCATAGGCCTTATAATTATCTACTTAACTTAAGACTAGGGCAGGCACAACATCCAGTCCCCGGCCGTTAATTCATCATTGTGAAAGGGTAAACCCACATTTCACCAATGATCAATGGTTCGGCCATGCCGGGAATCGAACCCGGGATCCTTAGCTAAAATAGGTTGATCTGCCCAGATCCACAATTACTTTATGCCTGAATTATTACAAATATATTAAATATTAAAGACTTGAACTATGTTAATAAATGAGATAAATACTGCTGAGGTGTTCACAAGCGTCTGTGGATATAAGTGCACGCCGAGTTTATAAAGTACTCACTCTCACAATGGATGGACAGACTGTCCTCCAACCTCTTGCGACAGACATTGCAAAACTTGCGCTTGTGGTGGATTGGCTCAGACCAGCAGTGGGCCACAGGATTCTGAAACAACGAGTAATCAACATTAAAACTACCACCTTATTACTAGCAACAATGAAATAGGTAAGTAACTTTAAAATGATCCTTCTACAAAATATAAAATAAATCTCAATACACTACGAAATATTCAAACTCTCCGTTAGTGAATAATGCATCCGAAAAAGATTCTACTCTTAACCGTTATTATTAGAGTTTAAGTAAGATAAGTAATATATATAATTTCCCAGTTTTCCTTTGTTCTTTATTATAAACTTGAGGTTATGTACCTTTGGCAGGTTTTTTATTTATGTTTTACACCTAAACCACTAAACACTAAACCACGGGAACAACGATTACTATCCTTGAATCTAATGATTTTAGCACCAATTATAGAATACACAGATAAGATCACAGTTTGATAATACATTTATATTGATAAATATTCAGACAACCTTACGAATTCTCCATCCAAGAGGAAGATGAACCTTACAGTAGCTAAGGACATAATAAGCAAATAAATGTATATTTGTGTTTTGATACTGTAACTTATGGATCAAGAAAATTTGTGTAAGCACTTATGGAAACTTGAAAGTAACTATGCAACTCAGGCGTGTTTTTTTTACTCTCACATTGTATATTCAAAGCCTAACGCCTTATAGGCCCTACCTCATGCCGTCTATAGACCTATGTAGAGAGCTCAATACCCAATAAACTTAAAAGGCTTTTAATACTTAACTAAGGAAACCTGAAGGTGTGAATCTCGAGTGTTTTTTACCAACATATAGGCCTATATATGTTTATTTGTTGTGAGTGTGACGCCTTGGACCCCTTGACCACCAGTTTGGGCCGCTATAAACTATTAAAAATATAAAAATGAAAATTGAAATAGGCTTACGTATGGGGTTTGACGCACTAAACCCCGTGGAGGTGACGCCAAACCCAAGTAACTTAGTGAGTTTTACACCTTAGACTGCGTGCCCATCAGCGCAGGCATTTCTGTAGAAAGATGGTATTGGGGGGCACCTCTTGTAAATTTATAGGCCCTTCATAATTTTGGGGGAGGGGTTCTTCCTATAGACCTACTTATAAAAACTTAAATAAAATACTGTTTTTAAAATTTTACCATTCATTTTATATGCGACTAGCTAAACCTAATTATTATTTTAATATTCACCCACAATATTAATTCCTTAAAATCTCCTATTGTCACACTGTAGCTCATCTACGGTGGGAGTGTAGGTAAGGGACAGCTAGAAGAAGGTTCTCTATTGTAAACATTGGCTGGAAGTAACTAATTACACTGTTAGACAATTTAAAAAAATAAGTACTTCCTTATATCTGAAATATCTTTTTGAACTGTTTACAGATATGTATTAAAAATATTTATATCACATTAGGTTTAAAAGGAGTACGTAATTCAAAAAACTTATATATATATATATTTTATTTACATATGAAACCAATATTACTTTTAAATATTTATAATTTTTTTTAAATTTAACCTATGATTTCCGTTTGTAATAAGTCTTAGCCACATCCGTGATAAAAAAAATCCAGCAATAATCTGCCAGCATGTTAACACACTACTTTCTGTGGTACCTACCATTAATCCATTTTACATCCATTTCTTGGTGAAAACGCTTTATATGTTCTTTATTAACTTCACCAAAATTTTGTGATAAAAATCCAACTAACGTGAGTGTAAAAAATGAATCTTTAGTGACATGTTGCGCCCCATTATTTAATAAGACCGAAGGAGTTTTTCCACGATCTCCTGGTAGTTGTTTGGTTTATTGTTTCCCAAGAAATTGCTGGATACATATTTGAATAACCTCCAAGTTGGTAGTTCAACTTCATTGAGAGTAGAATTAAAAGTTTCATCTGTGGTAAGTTGACTTATCTGAGGACCAACAAAAATCCCTTCTTTTATCTTTACCTCACCCAAGTGGGGTAATTTCTGCTGTAGATATAAAAAAACTGGGGCCATATTTATTCATGGCCTTGACAAAGTTTTTTTTTTAAACTAAACCAAGCTTTATATTATGTGGTAGTAGTAATACTTTGCGGAATATACTAAAGTATCTTGCACAACACCCCCCTTCCCACCTCAGGGTCAGTTTCTGACTTTTATTCCAATGTTTCACTGAATAGTGCTTGTCCTTGGCTCAGGTATCCCATCCACAATTGAAAACACGTGAATCTGTTGCGTGGAATGAATAGTGTTAGTTTGAATTGATAAGGCCAGCCGCACGCTTCAAACGCAGTGTATGGAGCTGTCTTCTTCACATATAGGAATCTGGTGATAGCTTTGCACGGTTTGATGGAATTGTATACTTCATAGCTGGCTACTTTGTTCGCTATGTCATCGATTCATGACAATGGGTAGCCGTCAAGTTCCATGTAACGATTTATTGTTTGTGAATAGTCAACCACTATCTTACGCTTGTGATTCTCTGTCTGGGTATCTAAGACCTGAGCCTTCCAAAACGAAAAACTCTCTTCAATGATATCCTCTTTTAAAAGTTGATATTTTTCTATTTCAATAAATTTAAGCGACAAACGCAGAATGTCGCTTGGATTTTATAAAAAAAAAAGGGGTTTAAATTAGGAGTGAGATTCAGAAATAATCGTACTAGTTATATCTTAGTGACAGCTAGACTTCACAGTCTCAGGCGATCTTCAGAACCACCACATTTTATTTCAATAGACGAATAACCACCTAATACATTGTGAACGAGAGTAATGTTCAAACAGAGATCTTGTAGGACGTTTAGAGTAACTTTAGGATAGTGGTGGTCTTTGAATGAAAGATCTACTTGACAGAATCCCTGACAGACTCCCTGACAGAAGAATTCAATGAAGGGGAAGCCATTGTAACTACTACTACTACTTACTAGAAGCAATAGGGATGTTTAATTATCTAGCTACTAGTTCAAGTATAAAGCTGATAAGAGTTCCCGTGTCGATTAAAGCATGCGACGTAGAACCATTCAAGCTAATAGCTATAGTAGATTTCAACACACAAGCTGAAATAGAAGCAACGCAGTCTGAAACAATAGTAATACCTCCCTGGAATTTAGATTGTTTACTCCGGCAAACTTTGGCATAATGTTATTATTATTATCATTGGATTTTATAGACCCCTTCAACACATAGAAGCCATTAGGGCTATTTGACATAATGTCCGGTCTTGGATCAATTTTTACAGATTACCTCTCTCACTGGACATATGCTCCTCTTTTGATAGCTGTGATCGCAGAAATAGTATATATATTGCGCGGCAGCAACTATATCTCCTGACGAATCACTATCGGCAGGGTCATTATACTGAACCGTATCAATGGGAGCATCTTTCCAACGTGCACTTATTCTATTTTGAATGGAATTTATTGCCATTGGAATGCGATATTGACAATGTTCTGTAGCCAAATCTAGATACCTTGATTGAAAGGAAGCGTCATGTAGAGTGAGGTCCGGGTTTTTGAGGAGTCTCTGCCTTATGCTAAACTCAAGTAACTCGGTAATGAAAGCATCTCTAATACAGTTACTACGATTAATTTCTGTAGTTACAGCTTTAAAGTTACAGTATTTGCTTGGAGGCTTTAAGGATTCTAAGTACCACGTGATCGTTTCACCGACTGCTGATTCCTGTTGGTGAGTTTGTGGGGGACAAAAACCTCATCAACGGGTTTTAAATAAGACGTTTCGCATTACATAAATGGCCTCGTTAAATGTTACTCATTCACTTATGTACGCATAATTAATAAATGGTGACACATGATTAGTTAGAATTCGTAGTATTTCTTGTTCATTCACTTGATGAGCCATTACGAAGTTCAGAAAAGTTTTGTGCCAGTGATTACATTATTTTCTAGCCGTAGTAGATTCACGTTCAGGTCTTAAGAGCTTGCCATGCTAATTTTACACAGTTAAACTTTGTTAAATAAATTGAAGTAAATCAATCAGACTAATCCGTAGAGTAGGTTTTATTTAACAAAGATAGACACATCAATTAAAGATAGCAGCAATAGATAAGAGGGCAAGAGTTAGCCTCTACTTTAATTAGTAAATCATTCACGAAGGCCACCAGTCCCGCTGTTTCAGGGAGTAGCTCTATCTCCAGCAAATCAGGATCAGCATAATATCTCAGAAGAACGGCCCATTCATTGATCCTTGGGGGGCAACCTTTGGTCAACTTCTTATCTATATGGCATATTTGTACCTACAATATTCTCTGAAACTCCTGTAGAAACTTCTCGGACATTTAAATTTCTTCAGCCTCTTGAACAGCGCTGGCCACCACACATTGTTGAAAGCGACAGAGATGTCCACGAATACCCTTACGGTGTACTTCTTTGCCGAGCCATCAATTAAATCCATAGCTCTACATATTGGGTCCTCGGATGATCTGCTCCTCCTAAAGCCATACTGTTGTTGATGTATGCCAACTATTTATCAATGCTTCTGAAGTCTATCGCACAATATATTTTCCTTCAGTTTACTGCAGGTGTTCAGCATGCAGATGGGCCTGCATGACTTAGGGAATTGTGGGTCCTTGTCTTATCCTTTGTTCAAGATGACTACCTCAATCTGCTTCCAGATGTTTGGGACTCTTCCTTGAGCAAGGCTCACCATTCATGAGTTGAACTATGTAAGGTGCAACATGTTTTTTTTAACTTCCTGCAGCACCTCGACCTTAATTCCGTCTGGTCCAGGTGCCTTATTCATCTTCGTCGAGACTATGAATCTAATCCTGGGTCAATGGGTCCACTTCGGTGTTTTCTTAGTCTTCGGTCATCTGTTGTTCTATTCGTCGATGCTCTTCAGTCTTCTTTTTATTGTCGTTGTCAGGAAGCAATGTTGCTATTAGAAGTTTCGCCGACTCTTCCCAGCAGGTTTCTGCATTTCTGAGATTGATGTTGGGGCACGTATCTTCCCAGTAGCAACCCTAAATGGAACTCCTCATGGGTTAGTAGATAGCTCCCTTCTCACGTACTTCTCCCAGCTCTCTCGCTCTCTCTTGACTTCCACCAAACATGATTTACTTATTTATTTATTATTATTTGTATTAATAATTATTATTATTAATATTATAAATATAAATTTGCTATAATAAAGGAGTCTTAGTTGGAGTCGGAGTCAGAGTCGGACAGTAGAACAAGTGTTGGAGTCGGAGTCGTAGGTTTAGCCTACCGACTCCGCAGCCCTGCTGACCACTCAGCCATGGAGACAGGCAGAATTAAACCGGAGTCCTGTTGTCATCCACCCTGAGCACTCAGCCATGGAGATAGGCAGGTTGGAAAGGTCCTGTAGTCAGTATAGCTGACCACTGAGCTACTTGGAAAACATCCCAACTCCAGTCGGTCCAAACCTTGAGGCGTGGTGTGTTGGTGTGTGTTTGTGTGTGTGTGTGTGTGTGTTGGTGTGTGTTTGTGTGTGTGTGTGTGTGCTGTGACCGTGCATCGATCTGGGACAGGAGCGTTGCCATGGTAACCCGGTTTCAAGCTGGGGCAGAAGGGTTCGCAGGGGGATTCACTACTCACTGATAACCGACCCAGGTTTCTGCAACAGGAGGTTATATTATATCAGTTGTACGTTCTAGCGACCGAACTAACGGTGATTTAATTCTTATTGTCTGAGGGATCAGGATGGGGAGGATGAATTCCATAAGGAACTTTATAAGGCTTCATCTTGAGAGAGGAGTAATAATTCCTAGTGCACTCGTTTAATCAGAAACCCGAGCTTTCCGTATCAGAATCAAACGCGCTAGCGCTTACCAATCGCTACTGGTCCTCTCTGGCTAATGCATTATCATTACGAACCTAGCTATCCTATGTCAAGCTAGTTTCTAATTTTATCACCGTGCTCCAAGTTTTACTACACGTTTTTGCTATATGCATATTTACACTAATTGTTAAAGTAAGTGTTCCCGCATTTGCGTGGGGCAATAGTGAGAACCCACTTAATAAAAGTTAATTTTTATACTTAAGGCTGAGATTCTAACCAAATTCACGTGCCACCCGGTGAAACTTGCTTCTAATGCTTGTTACTTAAAAAAACTTCCTTAAAAACAAGAAAGTTCAATTTTAACTACCAGAAGCCACTGAAATCTGACAGAATTCCTCGTAAACTCTCACTAATAACAGCTGTTAATGACCACAACAATTTGTTGTAGATACTGTTGTATTGCAACTGTTCGCTGTTGATGTGAAGTTTAAAGTTCGAGTCCCAAATCGGTGCATTAGGGGTGATATTTGAATTTATGTTTTTTTTAATAGTTTTCCCCTTATATTTCCTCTATGATTTTGCAGGTGCAATTTATTTAAATAAACCTTCTCATCTTTAGCCCTAAAAATCAATACTTAATAAGCTTTGTGTAAAATATATAAATACCTAATTACTAAAAAAAAAGTTATAGAAAAATTAAAACAAAAGATATAAGCCTATATATATATGTATCTATATTTTTTCAATATTAATATTTTCCCAATGCTTTCCCTTCTTACTCAGTACCGATTGTCTGTCTACCAGTCCCATCTTTAGTGTGTTAAGTGGATTCAATCCCGATTGTCAGAGTTACGGTCCCATCTTTAGTTTGTTAAAGTGGATTCAATACCTATTGTTTGAGCACCAATACCATTATTAGTTTGTAAAGTGGATTCAATACCTATTGTTTGAGCAATAATACAATCAATAATTTAAGTGGATTTAATACTTATTGCTGGAGCACCAATATGATCATTAGTTTGTTAAGTGGATTCAATATCTATTGTTGGAGAGCCAATAACATAATTGGTTTGTAAAGTGGATTCAATACCTATTGTTGGAGCACCAATACGATCATTTGTTTGTAAAGTGGATTCAATATCTATTGTTGGAGAACTAATAACATAATTGGTTTGTAAAGTGGATTCAATACCTATTGTTGGGTCACCAATACCATCATTAGTTTGTAAAGTGGATTCAATCCCGATTGTTGGAACACCAATACCATCATTAGTTTGTAAAGTGGATTAAATACCTATTGTTGGAGCACCAATACCATCAATGGTTTGTAAAGTGGATTACATATCTATTGTTGGAACACCAATACCATCATTGGCTTGTATAGTGGATTCAATACCTATTGTTAGAGCACCAATACCATCAATGGTTTGTAAAGTGGATTCAATACTTATTGTTGGAGCACCAATACCATCATTAGTTTGTAAAGTGGATTCAATCCCGATTGTTGGAGCAGAAATACCCTCATTAGTTTGTAAAGTGGATTCAATCCCGATTGTCTGAGTAACAGTTACATATTTAGTTTGTAAAGCGGACTCAATACCGATTGCTAAAACAAAGGGCTAAAATCTAGTTTGTCAAGTGAAGTTTATACTTAGTGTCGGAGCAACAATCCCATCTATAGTTTGTCAAACCAATTTAACAGAAGAATGGCACTGCATGTTCGAGTATACTACTGAACTCGATTTATAAAGTTTTTCAATATATTGCTATATGTTATGGGAGGATAATTATCTATTGTATTAATAGTATCGAGATTTAGTCCACATAATAGTAAGTTGTGTAATTGTTTGTTACTGACCTTGACGAGAGTGGCGGCGATGCTGGAGCAGGGAGAGACCACGGTCTTGAGGCAGCGGTCGTGCACTACGAAGTTACACACTGCAACAATAACATAAAGAATACTTCAATCATTGTAACACTACAGCATAACCCTCTCCCCAATCCATAAATCCATCATTGCAGCAGTACCACTTGATACAGCCATGCATCCATCATTTAAACAACAACGCCCCATCCATCCATATTGTGACAACAATACCACCAGATCCATATACCCATAATTTCAACAACACTACCTCATTCATACATCAATCATTGCAACAAAATCCCCAATCATATATAAATCAATGCAACAATACCACTCTACTAATACCTTCATTATTGCAACAACACCACCTCATTCATAGAGCCATCAATACAACATTACCAGCCCATTCATACAGTCATCATTGCAACAATGACACCCCATTGATACATTCATCATTGCAACAACACCAGCCGAGTCATACATAAATCATTGCAATAACACCCTCTCATTCACCCATCCATCATTGTAACAAATCACTCAATCCATAAATCCATGGTTGCAACAACACCAGCCCATTCATACAGTCATCATTGCAACAATACCAGCCCATTCATACATAAATAATTGCAATAACACCCTCTCATTCATCCATCCATCATTGTAAAAAATCACTCAATCCATAAATCCATGATTGCAACAACACCACCCCATTCATACAGTCATCATTGCAACAATGACACCCCATTGATACATTCATCATTGCAACAACACCAGCCCAGTCATACATAAATAATTGCATCAAACACCACCACATTCATCCACACATCATTGCAACAAACCACTCAATCCATAAATACATGATTACAACTACACCACTCCATTAATACATCCATCGCTGTAACAATACTTCTTCATCTATAAATCCATCATTGCATTATAACTACCCCAGTCATACATTCATTATTGCAACAATACCAACCCATTCATATATACTCTGCTATTGCAATAATACTACCACGAATATATTATTCATTGCAATAATACTAACCACAAATATACGAATAATAAGTTACAAAATAGAATAACAAGCATATATCTTATTGCATCAATGCCACCACAAATACAGCAATATCATCACAAATACATTCACCATTGCAACAAAACCATCATAAATATATCAGTCACCAAACATAAATAGAATTATCAAAATGGGCGTATTTGTTTATTTGAAATAAAATTATATAGATTCATTTTATCTTTAGAGCACACATAAAAAACCGCCATATGTCTTATAAATTTACCTAACCTATGACAACAACTAGCCCAATTCATCCAAAACCTGCCGCAAGGGATTTACAAGCATGGCCTTCATTTGGGATTGAGCCAGCTTGTGTGCCTTGCTGACACAGAGTAGGCAGTCTGTAATACAGAAAAACATCTCCTGTTGCATGATTTGCTACAGGAGGGACAAAACTGTTAACCGCCCACTACAGCTAGATCTCTGAGATACAAATTCCTCAGGAAATTTTTGGTAAATTGAAACATCCCAAGTTTTAATGTTTAATTTCTCCTATGAACGCTAACTTCATAAACATCAAATGAGTTACAATACAGCAATAACAGAGACAAATGAATTACAATAAAGCGATAACAGCGATTCCTTTTCTAAGACTCACTACAGTGCTTGGTGGTTGAATGTGACATTAACGACCCGTCTGCTGTAGACCATGTATGTCAACACTTCAATTTTATTTTATTTCCCTTGGGATCTTAATAACCCGTTTCCTGGTGGTATCACAGGTTCTTTTTCCTTCTTTTTTTTTCCAATAATTTTCTCTTATTTATTTATTCTAGTTTTCCAATCTGGTTTAGCCTCTTATATTAGTTGATCTTCTTCTCCAGAGGTTATCCTTCTTCGCTAATTTGTCCACGCTGGGTATTTTATTTCCTTGGTACTTCAATATTACAATAAAAACACTTTACACATACATCCCTCCCTCTCCCTTAGGATTGAATGATTTAAAACCTACCGTATAATGCTCGTTTATACTACGGCCGTACTGAAGAGTGTATTTTGGTAAAGGATCACAGAGGCGCTCAACATGAAAATTCCACTATTAGATCATGAGAACATCCTTATAGCAGGCTTAAAACAACCATTACGAGTCTGAGTTCTCAATACTACACGCTGAAATTAACATTTAGACTCAGTCAAGATTCGAACAAACTCGAAAAAAAAAAATGAGAACCCCTGATGTCAGATACACGGCTTGCACTAGGATGGATGTCAGCTACATAGGGTATTTTAGACTGTCAGCTACACGGCGTACACTAGGATGGATGTCAGCTACATAGGGTATTTTAGACTGTCAGCTACACGGCTTGCACTAGGATGGCTGTCAGCTACATAGGATATTTTAGACTGTCAGCTACACGGCTTGCACTAGGATGGCTGTCAGCTACATAGGGTATTTTAGACTGTCAGCTACATAGGGTATTTTAGACTGTCAGCTACACGGCTTGCACTAGGATGGCTGTCAGCTACATAGGATATTTTAGACTGTCAGCTACACGGCTTGCACTAGGATGGATGTCAGCTACATAGGGTATTTTAGACTGTCAGCTACACGGCTTGCACTAGGATGGCTGTCAGCTACATAGGGTATTTTAGACTGTCAGCTACACGGCTTGCACTAGGATGGCTGTCAGCTACATAGGATATTTTAGACTGTCAGCTACACGGCTTGCACTAGGATGGATGTCAGCTACATAGGGTATTTTAGACTGTCAGCTACACGGCTTGCACTAGGATGGCTGTCAGCTACATAGGGTATTTTAGACTGTCAGCTACACGGCTTGCACTAGGATGGCTGTCAGCTACATAGGGTATTTTAGACTGTCAGCTACACGGCGTACACTAGGATGGATGTCAGCTACATAGGGTATTTTAGACTGTCAGCTACACGGCTTGCACTAGGATGGCTGTCAGCTACATAGGATATTTTAGACTGTCAGCTACACGGCTTGCACTAGGATGGCTGTCAGCTACATAGGGTATTTTAGACTGTCAGCTACATAGGGTATTTTAGACTGTCAGCTACACGGCTTGCACTAGGATGGCTGTCAGCTACATAGGATATTTTAGACTGTCAGCTACACGGCTTGCACTAGGATGGATGTCAGCTACATAGGGTATTTTAGACTGTCAGCTACACGGCTTGCACTAGGATGGCTGTCAGCTACATAGGGTATTTTAGACTGTCAGCTACACGGCTTGCACTAGGATGGCTGTCAGCTACATAGGGTATTTTAGACTGTCAGCTACATAGGGTATTTTAGACTGTCAGCTACACGGCTTGCACTAGGATGGCTGTCAGCTACATAGGATATTTTAGACTGTCAGCTACACGGCTTGCACTAGGATGGATGTCAGCTACATAGGGTATTTTAGACTGTCAGCTACACGGCTTGCACTAGGATGGCTGTCAGCTACATAGGATATTTTAGACTGTCAGCTACACGGCTTGCACTAGGATGGATGTCAGCTACATAGGGTATTTTAGACTGTCAGCTACACGGCTTGCACTAGGATGGCTGTCAGCTACATAGGGTATTTTAGACTGTCAGCTACACGAAGTGTACCAAGCAGGACCATTGTAAGAGGCCGAAGGACACATCCTACACGAGCAAAACGTTTAAGAAGGTCCGTGGGCCGAACTGTTGGCAAGAGATCACTTGGCAAAGGAGCTTGTCTGAGAAATCATCAACAGGGCGATGACTTTAGCCGTGATCGGGTGGTTAGCTAGCCTTCCCCCCAAATCACATATTGGCTAATTAATTTATTAAAATATTACCACTTGTTGAGACATTGGCTACAAACAAATTGTAGCCAATATCATTTGTCTTAGACATGGATTAATTGATTTATATTATTCCAAAATAACACAAGATAGATATTAAATTATTGGATTTAATTATAATTAATCTTGAGTAGTACAAGATAGATAGTAGATGTCTGTATTATCATTCATCTTAAGTATTAGTATAATATATATTGGATTGCTGTATTATAATTTATTTTAAGTATTACTATATATATATATATATATATATATATAATGGATTGTTGTATTATAAATAATTCATCTTAAGTACTAAAAGGTAGATATTGGATTGTGGTATTATAATTAATCCGAAATAGTTCAAGTTAACTATTGAGTTATTGCATTATAATTCATCTAAGATAGTTCAAGGTAGATATTTGTTTTTTTATTCAAATTTATCTTAAATAGTACAAGATAGATATTTTATTGTTGTATTAAAATTCATCTTAAGTAGTGCAAGATAGCTATTGGATTGTTGTATTATAATTTATCTTATGTAGGCCTAGTACAAGGTAGGTATTGGATTGTTGTTTTATACATAGTCTTAAGTAGTATAAGATTTATATTTGATTGTTATACTCAAATTCATCTAAAGTAGTCCAATATAGATATTGAATTGGTGTATTCTAATTTATCTTAAGTAGTTCAAGGTAAATATAGTATTGTTGTATTACAAATAATTTTAAGTAGTATAAGATAAATATTGGAATGTTGTATTATAATTTATCTTAGGGGAAACACGGTATATATTGGATTGTTGTATTTTATAAATCAGATTAAGTAGTACAAGATTTATATTGGATTAATGTATTCAAATTCTTCTTAATTATTACAAGATATATATTGGACTGTTGTATTAAAATTTGTCTTAACTATTACAAGATAGATATTAGATTGATGTACTATTATTCATCTTAAGTAGTACAAGTTATAGATTGGATTATTGTATTCTTATTCATCTAAAATAGATCAAGATATATATTGTATTGTTATATTTAATTTCATTGAAAAAAGTTCAAGATAAATACTGTATGTTTTTTATTCTAATCCATTAAAAATAGTATAAAATAGACTAGTAGTTTTAGCACATAAAAATATCAACATTCCCAATCTGTTGCTCGCCCCCAACAGAAAAAAATATCCCATTGTCACTTGTTGCGCCCGTGCCAGACCTAATGAGCTTGGATCTAACAACAGGTATGCACCCTTCCCCTGGGTCAAGAAGGGATGATGAGATATCGATGACTACAAGAAGAGAGGACGAATTATCTTCTTGAGAACAGGAGGGGATCATTTAGATGGCCGTGAAGCAACAACAAACCAAGCGCCAGGCTCATTTTGTGCTCGGTACATACCGAGTAGGGCTAGCGTGTTTATGACATGCCACTGTTTTATTCTGAAATTCATTTTAATGATCAACACTATATATACATGTTTTGATATGCGTTGAATACAAAAATATGTTCTCACTTTATTATCTCATAAATTTTTGGATAGGTGAAAATATTCATCATCGAGATTATGATGAATTTCTTGTCGAACTCTAAATAGTGGGTTTCACAATTATTTATGTAAGTCTGTACACGGGATTAGAGATGAAAAAAATTAATATATTTCGTTCAAACTTGATATTTAGATGCTACCTGTTCCTACCTCTAGGATAAAATGAGAGTTTTGAGAATCCAAAGTTTCTCGCAAATGGCTGTAAGGATTTTGGTCGCAATGGGTTTCTATGGCGTGGCTTACATGAGAAATAGCACTGAATACGTTTTATTTTTATTTTAATAGATCAATTAAGGATTGTTTACTGATATCAGATCCTTCAAAATTGTGTTTAAAAATTTATGACTATCTATATGAGAAAGTATGTGAGATTGTATTATTTATTTATTTGCATATTTAATGCACTTTAAGATTTATTACATATTGTGCGCATATTTGGAAGAATTTTTAAAAAGCGTTTTATTACTAGCAAAACAAAATTATTGAAAATATGGAGCTGGACCTGGTTATACATCTAGTAGAACTTTAAAGACAAATATTTGTTTTATTCTATCAGAATGACATATTTACTCACTAAACATGGCCCAGCTAAGAACAATGTGCTTGTCAGTTAGTGACTCACCTTAAATGTCGTATATACATCTAATAGTATAAATATATGATGAAAATATTACATTCTTTTAAGTATTTTCTTACAACATAACAAAAGTCTAATATTCAAATTAAGTTTATTAAATCTATTACATTACTTTTTATTTAATATTCAAAAAACCAATTCCGAGTCCATTTCAGATCTAATTTGTCATGTTTAGTCAGGCTAGTATTATTATTTTATGAAGTCTGCGAGCCAGTTAGCAAATTTTTTATTTCTCTTTTAACATTTGTTATTTTATCTATTCCCAAAAGGGTATCCGATATCATGTTAAAAAGTGTTGGTATTATTATTTTCATGTGTTGTTTTCCGTATTTATTTATACGTAATGGGATTGTATACTCGCGTTTGCTGGTGTTGTGACTATGAGCTGTCTTACTTTATAGTAACATATGATGCCGTCAGTTAAGTTAAGTGGCACAACTTAAATGAAGGACAAAACACTTGGCCTGGGATCATCCGATATTAAAAACTACACAAACAAAAATATTCTTCATGAGCAATAATAGTAGTTTTGTAAGAAGGTTAATATAACTAGCGACATTTTAAAGAAACAATACCATTCTCAAAAGGACTGGGAGTACAGTACTGGTTGTAATTACTGCACTATGTAAATTTAGCTTGTAAGTCATGTGTTGATATAAAAAATGTGCATGTTAAAACCATCCTTGCATAATACTTTCCATTAAGGAATCAAACTCTAGCGAATGTAGTTTACAATGTAAAAGGAAGAACATAACCTGGCATATAGTCAGGGTACCTGCTCCCTTGGATAAAACCAGGGTCTTCGCACCTGGGATATAACCATGGTCTCTAGCACCTGGATTGAACAAGGGTATCTAGCACCTTGGATAGAACCAGGGTCTCTAGCACTTAGGGTGGAACCGGGGTCCTAGCACCTAGGGTGGAACCAAACTCCCTAGAACTTAGGGTGAAGCAGGGTCACTAGCACCTAGGATAGAACCAAAGTCCCTAGAACTTTAGGGTGGAACCAGGGTCACTAGCACCCAGTATGTAACAAGGGTCTCTAGCCCCTAGGGTGGAACCACGGTCTCTAGCACCTTGGATAAAACCAGGGTCTCTAGCACCTTGGATTGAACAAGGGTATCTAGCACCTTGGATAGAACCAGGGTCTCTACATCTAGGATTGAAACAGAGTCCCTAGCACCTTGGATGGATCCAGGTTCTCTAAAACCTTGGATGGAACCAGGGTGTCGAGCACCAGGATGGAACCAGGGTCCCTATCACCTAGGATGGAACCAGGGTCCCTAGCAACTGGGTAGAACCAGGGTCACTAACACCTAGGATGGAACTGGGGTCTCTAGCACCTAGGATAGAACCAGGGTCCCTAGCCCCTAGGATAGAACCAGGGTCCCTAGCCCCTAGGATGGAACCAGGGTCCCTAGCAACTTGGGTAGAACCAGGGTCACTAACACCTAGGATGGAACTGGGGTCTCTATCACTAGGATAGAACCAGGGTCCCTAGCAACTTGGGTAGAACCAGGGTCACTAACACCTAGGATGGAACTGGGGTCTCTATCACCTAGGATAGAACCAGGGTCCCTAGCCCCTAGGATAGAACCAGGGTCCCTAGCAACTAGGATGGAACCAGGGTCCCTAGCAACTAGGGTAGAACCAGGGTCACTAACACCTAGAAGGAACTGGGTATCTATCATCTGGGATATAATCAGGGTCCCTAGCAACTAGGATGGAGCCAGGCTCCCTAGCAACTAGGGTAGAACCAGGGTCCCTAGCCCCTAGGATGGAACCAGGGTCCCTAGCAACTAGGGTAGAACCAGGGTCACTAACACCTAGGATGGAACTGGGGTCTCTATCATCTGGATATAATCAGGGTCCCTAGCAACTAGGATGGAGCCAGGCTCCCTAGCAACTAGGGTAGAACCAGGGTCCCTAGCCCCTAGGATGGAACCAGGGTCCCTAGCACTAGGGTAGAACCAGGGTCACTAACACCTAGGATGGAACTGGGGTCTCTATCATCTGAGATATAATCAGGGTCCCTAGCAACTAGGATGGAGCCAGGCTCCCTAGCAACTAGGGTAGAACCAGGGTCACTAACAACTAGGATGGAACTGGGGTCTCTATCATCTGAGATATAATCAGGGTCCCTAGCAACTAGGATGGAGCCAGGCTCCCTAGCAACTAGGGTAGAACAGGGTCACTAACACCTAGGATGGAATGGGTCTCTATCATCTGAGATATAATCAGGTCCTAGCAACTAGGATGGAGCCAGGCTCCCTAGCAACTAGGGTAGAACCAGGGTCACTAGCACCTAGGATGGAACTGGGGTCTCTATCATCTGGAATATAATCAGGGTCCCTAGCAACTAGGATGGAGCCAGGCTCCCTAGCAACTAGGGTAGAACCAGGGTCACTAGCACCTAGGATGGAACTGGGGTCTCTATCATCTGGAATATAATCAGGGTCCCTAGAAACCAGGATGGAATCAAGATATTCTACAGTAGACCAGTGGTTCACACTCTGTGTGTCACGGACACTTTTTTTGTGGGTCACAAAAATTGTGGGCTGTACTTTATTAAGGTGGGATGGAAGGGGACGCGAGAAAAAGCCAGTGTGCTTGCAGTTTTTATGGCAAAACAGGTTTTTGGTCAAAATAAATAAAATATTGCTCCAGTACAGACATAGAATTTAATTTCCTTCATATGTTGATATAAACACTTCCTGAATATTTGTCATGAGCGTGGTGGCATTATTAAAACAAACGTTTTAAATGAAGAGAAAAAGTTATCAGTAAATTCCAGAACATCCTTGACAGTTATTCAAGAAATTTTGAGATCACAATGTGAAGAAAATTAAATTCTGTGTTTGTACTGGAGCAATATTTTATTTATTTTGTCCAAAAAAAAATGTTTTGCCATAAAAATTTGCAAAAATTTTATTCCACCTTAAACGCGTTCGATGGGCGAAGGCACCTTGTCAAGTGATTGTTGGAATATTTTTGTCTTCCCTAAAAATTGTGTTGCCTGGAATAGATGGGAAATTTTCTGTTAATTTTTAAAGCTGTTAAGACAATTTTCATATCTTTAGACGTAAAGTCATCTAATCTGTAGTTGTAACTTTTAATAGATAGTATATAATTGTAATTGTACCTATGGAATGATACTAATAATAATGTAAAATATTTCCAATGTTGATAGAAAAAACAGTCATAACATATTGAGAAATATAATTAATAATTTATGTATGAAACATATTCTTTCGCTGCGCGATTATTTTATACTAGTTTCGATGCTCGCCGGCATCATCCTCAGGACTTCCATGAAAGAAAACACATATATAACGCATACTTTTTGTTGAAATTCGTCTAAGATTGAAAATATTTATGTTTGATCCAGACATGGATTTTCTTCCTAATCCAAGTATTATCATTCATCTCGCTTAATAGGTAATGTCCCAGCTATCATTTTGCACAAATGAAGATTGACAAATTATTTAAAAAAAACTTTCTTTATAATCCATGTTTTACTATTTACTAATGCTATAAACATTTTGTAAGAGAAAATAAAAAAAATAAAAGTGTGTTTATTATCAAACTAGGTCATATGTTTGAGACATTTCGTACAAAAAAGACCAAGCATACCTTAGAAATCTTGTTAGGTGACCAAATACCTATCCAAATTTAAGTGGGTTAAAAGACAATGGTGTTTGAGAACCAATGCTCTAGGATATCCTATTTTAAACTTTGCTCCAAGGAGCCTTTGGCCTCCGCCATGGTTATCTCAGGCTCTGTGAAGCAGTTTTAGAATATTATTTATTTTTCACGATATAAAATAATAACATTAGTTAGAATTGCAATTATTTTTTTCAAATCTGAATAAAGAATATTTGCCAAAGGAGCAGCCAGAATATATGTGATGTTTTCCGTTGGTTTTATACTTTTAAAATTTAGCTGTTATAACCGAATGTTTATAATATTAGTGCAATTTTTTTATGAGGGCTCCAGCATGTATTTTTTTTATGGTTCAGGGGCTCCTTTGGTCTATAAATCTTTAGAACCCCTGCTCTAAACCATTCGTGTCAAATTCGTTTGATAATAAAGGCCACATTAAACATAAAAATACTGTGGGGGAGGGGATAGAATATTTTTTGAAAAAAGTCTGTATTTTTATTGTCATTAGCGTGAGTAAAATTAATTTTTACTTAGTATATTATTATTACAAAAAGTAAAAAGTAGGCTCCCTATATAAAACAATAAGATTAACCTGTATTTTTTTCCATTTTTTTTTACAACAATAGTATTAATGTCGGGGTTTAAGGGGATGGATCACCATGAGAGATGAGCGCGGCCGGTTTCTAAGACGATTTCTCTGTACATGATTACTAAGAAAACTATTATACATATTTTAATCAGATTTTTACTACTGTAAAGATCAATTCATTTACATGGTTTATAGTTTATTCCTATCCACCCAGCCAACTCAAATTTAAGTTTTATAAAATAATTTAAAGATCACTGCATGAAACAAACTGGGCTTGTCATTGAAATGTGGGAAGACTTAGGCTAAAACGGTTTTCATTGTATTACAATAAACACATTTCTCTATCATTTAGTATAATTTAACGCCAGTTAAAAGTTAAATATTTGTAAGCAGCTTTGTTTAAATAATTTTTGCATGATCGTATTTTCTTGGGTTAGTGTTTTTTTTTAAAAAATCTGCAGACAAAGTATAAACCGAGTAAATATGATTGAGAATAATTATCATTTCATTTTTCAGCATACATATTGTTCTAAACTAAAATAAAGTGGTACAGTTTTATTTTGATTCAAAAAAGTGTTGTGGTGCAGTAGCCTGTGACCTAGCGGTGTAAGGTTGAACAAAATGAACCTCTCGAGAAAACTCATGGCAGTGTTGCTAAGCGTTGCACGGTGACGAGCAGATGTTCTCAGGAAAAATATCAACTCGACTGCGTTCATTTATTAAATCAGTTGTGTGAATACCACGTGTTTTGCAATGGAAGCCGTTTCTGTAAAAAGATATCGAAGAAAATAAAATAAAAAACTACTTTATCTCTCAACCAGACGAAAGAAAAAAAAATGTTTTACTCTTGTGAATTGGATGAAAAAAGTATCATGAATTTATTATCATTTCTGCTTGAAAAATACAATTTTAATACTGTAGTTTAAAATTCATCCATTAATTTCAAACCATGTGCGTAGAATATCTAATTAATATAATTACAGGACCCGCTTTGGTGACCTCATGATTTAAGGCACTACTCTTGCAAAAAACTGGACTGCCGAGGACGGGGATTGGTGTTCGATCCCAGTTTGGTGCTATGAGGTTATTATTCCTAAAATGTTTTCCACTCACCCTCCACGCAAATGTGAGTGTAAGTCATCTAAAAGCAACCTTACCCTTCTCTGACACATTAGCTTAATTATTACATCGGCGTAAAACCCACACGGGCTCGGTTCACTTTGGTGTACCAATCAAACACTTTGGCCCTACCTTTGGTAATCTGATCTGTAAACAGAGTCAATAATTTGGTATTGATAATACGGGGCTAACTAAATCATTTTGGACTATTGGTAATTTGAACAAGAAATACACTTGTCACAATAGATACATGTCTTGAAACTATTTTGCTATTGGGACTATTGAACATGCCTTGACCACCACTCTTTTAAAATTAATAACATTGACACAGATACATATTTAATTTTGACAATTATTATTTAACAAAATAGTTTCATCACAAATATCATTTTTACTTTCTCGCACCCCTCGCGTGCCATAGTCAAAGATTTGGAAATAACGTAAGATTTAGAGAGGAAGGGAAGGGGGGAACACAAATACTAAGAGGAGGATGTTACTCAACACATATAAGAGAGTGCAGTGTAAAGATTATTTCCATGTCTTTTTTTTTTTTTTTTTTTTTTTTTTTTGTTCTTGTGATATTAGAAATGCTTCACTTCTTAATATTCTTCGATGTTATTCGTAAATTTACAATAATAAATTAGGGTAGATAATAAATACGGTAATTAAGAGAAAGTGTTCCCACATTTGCGTTGAGGAAATGAGCAATCACGAGGAAAAACACCTCAATTCACGTGGTAGGGATTCAACCAAAAATTGTAGCACAGGTCCCTAATAAAATTAAAATTAAAATCGTAATATTAAGTGTGTTCATTGCAGAAGTTTTGTTGAAGGACTTTGAATGTATAAGGTTGTAGAATGGATGTATTATTATATAATGTGTGTAGCTAAAATTATAAAATAGCTAGTGATGTGTATATATATTATGAACGTCCCTGACACAAAAGTGATTGATAAGGGAGAAATAGATTATAAAATGATCATGCTTCAATGCAAAACTTGTGTTTAAGCCTATCAAATTTGATCAAAATCGATGGATAGATATTTTCTATACAATTGGGTGAAAAACATTTTCTTGCAGCATATTTCTTTATGTTTTATTGTAATTTCAAATACTTATTTTTAGAGTTGGTGTTTATAATTTTTGTGGTAGAGGCAATAAGTGTAATATTTATTCTATAAAAAATATACATTTTTAAAAATAAAATATTTATTTTTGCAGAAAATAGTTCTATATGCTATCTTCAAATTTGAATATATATATATATATATAATATTTATTTATTTAATTATATTATATTTTTATTTACATTATAATATAATATTATATTATATTTTGATTTACATTATATTATATATAAATATATATGTACAGCCCGAACGGGTAGTAAGACACGGCGATATAAATAAATAATAGTAGCGTGTTTGGAACCGTTTTATAAAACACCCTCAGTATACACTACTGGGATGTGAACCCCAAAATATTTTCTTTCAGTTCCTGAAGTAAATGGTCAGATTAATTTGTTTTTTTTTCAAATAAACAGAGAATTTGTGAATAGATTTTGTTTTTCAAAAATTGCTTTAGTGGTTTTAGGGATCAGGAAGGTTATATTCATAGAAAGTGTACCCGCATTTACGTGGAGGGAGCGTGGAATACCAGTTTGGAGAAACTAACTTTAGTACACCCGACCGAGATTAGAACCTTGATCTCCCCATCATTGGCAGTCTAGTCTACTGCAAGATTAGCGCGTTAGACCATGAGGCCACCATGTTAAAATATGTATAAACGTATTTGACTATCGAATATAATTAATAAAAAATAGGTTAATAGAGTTTGAAATTCTTGATAGTTACAAGTTCATTGGTGTAACTATAGGATGGTGGCAAAATTCCACAGGGCCACACCCAAAATAGGGCCCACCACGCAGGTCCACCCACCCAAAATTAATTTGGTAATAGATGAAAGCGTTGTCTTTCAGGCCTATCATTGTTTCATAAAGATCTCACTAATCAATCAAAAATTACTCAATAGTCATTTTATTGCGCATAATTTATGCTGTACAAAAATGTATGTACATATTTTTCTGTAAAATCAATAGAAACAGCTGACAGGTCATTTTCAAAACTTTATTAAAAATTATTTAAGAAGCACATGAATCAATAAAGGCTGCAGGGATTAGATATGTTGACTGTTGAGCTACTACCCGTAGCTTGACCTTGGAGGAAAGTGTAGACAATTTCAGAGAGACGTATGTTTGTTTAGCCTCTATAGGTGTTAATATTGATGATTGACTATTGATTTGTTTATAATATTTATTAATATTGTTTTATTCAATTCAGATTAAGTTTTTTACATTATATTGAAATTTTTCAGCAACAATTTTATCAAATATTATGGCTGTATGGTAATGCACTTAGAGTGGTTTTTCCTCAATGGGTTTACACTCTTATCTTTCCACGCAAATGTGGGTACACTTCCTCTAAATTTAACCTACCTACTCTATATTAATACGTATTATAAAATAATTCCAATAATAAATGTCTAAATATTTTTTAATAATCTACAATTATTCATAAGATTTGGGGACGGTGGTGTATTTTTTCCTTGTGGGCACCCACCGTGGGTCCATCACTGCATAGTTACGCCTTTGTACATGTTACAAGCTAATGTAGGTCAAGCTAGTTTTACAATAGGAAATTTTAGTGCATCTTTAAGTTTATATTAAAATAATAATAATTATTTGTATCTGGGTGATGTAATATAAGAAACCCCTCATAACTTGGGTTATGTCAGATGCTGAGGAAATGATCTACATTCTACGATGTGTCTGTCGATAGTTGTATATCCAATGTTACTCATTGAGGGTGGACTGGTAAGGGGGGAGGTTTGATAGGGCGGGGTATTACCACCAATGTCTTCTCCACCCTTCCCCCCATCAAAATGTGTCTTCCTCCAGTTTGTTAGGTTACCTCTGATATACTCAAGTTTGAAGATGAAAGATGGTTTACATAAAATTTCAAATAGGTTCTATAACAATCTATTATTATTTTTAAATGCTTAAGGGCCACCCCTAATAGCTTTTAGTGGCATTCCATTTTCAAACATTTCCCATTGGCTTGGAGTCATTCCCTAAAAACTCCTCAAAAATATATATTTTTTCATTGCGACTTACTTCCAGTTTGAGTTATACACATACATGAACTAGGAACGAGAAAGGTAACATTTTAGATTTAATGTACCCACATTTGCGTAGAGTGAGAGTGGGGAACCATTTTAGTGAAAATACCCTTATTGCACACAACTGGAATTTAAATTTCAATCTCCCCACCACCAGCAATCCAGTCCAATATTGTGTGCTACCCACCGTGTTCAACTGACATGCTGAAGACGGGGAGATCACGGTTCAATTCCAGTTGAGTGCACTTAGGTGGATTTTCCTAAATAGTTTTCTGCTCTCAGTCCACGAAAATATGGATGCATCTCCTCTTAATTTAACCTTCCTGATGCCTAACACATTAGAGTAATTAGTACATAAGTGTACAGCCCGAACGGATAGTAAGACGTGGTGATATAAATAAATAATAGTAGCGTGTTTGAAACCGTTTTAAAAAACACCCTCAATATACACTACTGGGATGTGAACTCCAATCTCGTCACCAGCAAACCAGTCTTATACGAGAAAGTCAAATGAAAAATGTTTTCTTCCGCTAGGTAAGAAATATTAAGAAAACCTTACTACTGGTTATATTAGTTCAAGCTAAAAATAAAGCAGCAGATTTCTGCATAGTTTGGTCTTTGATAAAAGCCGCACTCTTGCCTGCCTTTCCCTTCCAAGAAACTTGACCCATGTAAACAACAGATTAGCTCGCTCCCCCTTCACTCTTTTAGACCAAACTTAGCAGATATTTGACAACATCGCAGCTCTAGTTCGGTGTCGGCTAAACAGTCCAAATAGTTCAATATATGGACGTTTCTTAGGAGTTGCGCTGATAGCGCTTCTCAAATTTTACAAGGTAGTCCTTCCACTTAAACATGTTCATAATATTGTTGACAAAATGTGTGTCCGTGTGCCGTGTTCTCAGCTGTTCGCTTCAATTTCGTGTGAGAAAGCAACTGTTAACCTACGTGTGTGCTGCCAAACATTGCACATATCTGGTGTGAAGATCTGGTAATTGATCAATGTCAAAGAAAGAGTACATATTTGGTGTTTCAAACTCTCACGCCACAAAAATCGCCAACTATGCCAAATTCCCATGTATTACATTTCAAAACTTTGTATTGGTTTTACGTTTGTAAAAAATAATAGGGCCACATTGCATGATGGATGGTTCGTCATAAGGTCCATGGGCCGCACAAAATCATGGGCATACCACGAGCATTGGCCACGAGCATTGGCCACGAGCATTGGCTACGAGCATTGGCCACGCCTTCTTTAGACTTCTAGTTGGACTAACTAGCCCCTCAACCCCGTAATTAAGCTCTAACTGTGGGGTTATTATTTCATCTTCATGGACGAAAGGAGATGCTTATAAATAAACAATTAACTTCTATCCTGCTTCAGTGGCCACATGGTCTAAGGTGTCATTTTCGTGTTAGAATAGACTGTCGATGATAGGGAGATCAGGCTTTGAATCCCGGTCGAGCATAATTAGGGTGGTTTTCCAAGATTGTTTTCCACTCTCCCCTCCCCCACGCAAATGCAGGTACACCTCATCTCAATTCAACCTCCCTCATCCCTAGCTCATTAGCGTAATTAGTACATATGCGCATAGCCTGAACAGATAATAAGATGAGCTAAACATTAAAAATAACCTCCCGTTATCAACACCATCGATGACCACAAACAAGCAAAGAATTATGAAGTTTCAGAACCTAAAAAAATAAAGCGTTGATATAATAGTCTATACCCGTGGGCACGTGATCTAAATGTTAAGCTAATTTAGTCTGGTTTTACGGGGTTTGAATACCTGACGAGTGTTTTGAATTTTTTTTCCAAAATTGTTTTCCTTTCTCCCTCCATGCAAAAGCTGGTACGTTTTCTACAAATTTTACCTTCCTCATCCCTGCCACATTAGCATAACTATTTATTTTTTTAAATTTATTTTTAGCACCCCGTCTTATTACCCGTTTGGGTTATACGCCGATATACTAATTACGCTAATAGTTTTAGGGATTAGGAAGGCTATATTCATAGGAAGTGTACCCGCATTTGTGTGGAGGGAGAGTAGAAAACTAGTTTGGAAACCCCCCGTTCCCGCAAGTACGCCCGACTGAGATTCAGACCTCAATCTCCCCGTCTTCAGCAGTCTAGCCTACTGCGAGAGTAGCGCGTTAGATTACGCAGCCATCGAAACGGGTATTAGCATAATTAATGTATTATATGCATACAGCCCAGACGGGCACTAAGGCGCGGACACTTGTTGGACAGCTAAAACAACTGGGTCAGTCAGGATTCAGACAAGGAGAGACCATACGACTGAGGCTAAGGGTCAGTTTCATAGTCAGATTAAGTACGTCTAAAGTGCGAGTCGATACTAAATACAGGACGACACCTACCTAGACCAAAATGGAATGGGCCAGTTTCGCATATGAAACTGGCCCATTCCATTCAATTTCAGGTAGGTGACGTCTTGCATTTAGTATAGAGCCGCACTTGAGGCGTACTAAATTTGACTATGAAACTGGCCCTAAGTCAGATTATTGGCTAGCACACTTGTCACTGACTTAACTCTCCAATCCAGACTAAGCGACATGGAGTAAATTGAAGGGGTGGTGTGTGGGCTAGGGACTCCATCCCCTGATTCTGGTTGAAAGTGGGATCATTTCTTTTAGACAAAATTATATTGTTTTCTATTTAAGGTATTTAACGTGCACTTTCTGAACCGACTGATTATATCAGCACACGAGAATTTCTACGAGCAAAATCAAAATGCTCTAGCATTTTATCCGGAAAGATATGTTCACACACCTTACAGGGTTCCTTTACATGCCACAATCGACACGGGACCAACGGCTTTATTTCTACCACTTAAGGAAGTTGTACTACGGATTTTTATCGCTCTAGAAAAATTCGTCAATCTCGGTTGGGTTTGAACCCATGAGCATCGGGTCCTGAGGCGAGCACTTTACCCCAAGACCACCAAAGTCGACAGCAGTTTTTTTTTAAAGAGTTTACCTTCCTATTACTGTTTACTTAGGTGAGATAGTTTTAAGTCATCAGAAGGCAGAAGCTGAGTGCCAGATCTATTCATCCCCTCCAACCCTGTCGACTTAGGCTAGGTACTATCTGCTTCTGATAGTCGGCCCTATACAGTGGACCCCAAGACTAAAGAACCTCTGAATGAAGGTAAACACGAGGACTTGGAGGGATTGTGTATAAATAGACTCTATTAATAACACCCTTTGCAGGGTGCACAACAACCGACCCAATGAGCCCTCATTCGCGCTAGGACTGCAGAGCGCAGCAGTGGTTCCCTTAGCCTGCCGGAGCTCGGGTCGATACGGCACACAAACACATACACACAGGGCGAGAGGATCAATGGAAACATAGAATACAGCGATTTTTTGGTCGTCTTATCATCCTAGAACAAAGCTTTCCATACACACACACACACACACACACACACACACACACACACACACACACACACACACACACACACAACACACACAGCTATACAGAGTCCCCTTTCTATGGAACAGTCAGGATAGAAGCAGGTAGACAAGCAGCAGCCATCTCCCCTGACTACTCAGGCACGGGAACAAGCGGGATGGAAGCAGGTAGACATGCAGCAGTCAATCCCCCTGACTATTCAGGCACGGGAACAACCAGGATGGAAGCAGTTAGACATGCAGCAACCATCCCCCTGACTATTCAGGCACGGGAACAAGCAGGATGGAAGCAGGTAGACATGCAACAACCATCCCCCTGACTACTCAGGCACGGGAACAAGCGGGATGGAAGCAGGTAGACATGCAGCAGTCAATCCCCCTGACTATTCAGGCACGGGAACAACCAGGATGGAAGCAGGTAGACAAGCAGCAGCCATCTCCCCTGACTACTCAGGCACGGGAACAAGCAGGATTGAAGCAGGTAGACCTGCAGTAGTCAATCCCCCCTGACTACTCAGGCACGGTAACAACCAGGATGGAAGCAGGTAGACATGCAGTAGTCAATCCCCCCTGACTACTCAGGCACGGTAACAACCAGGATGGAAGCAGGTAGACATGCAGCAGCCATCTCCCCTGACTACTCAGGCACGGGAAGAGGCTGGATGGAAGCAGGTAGACATACAGCAACCACCCCCCTGACTACTCAGGCACGGGAACAAGCAGGATGGAAGCAGGTAGACATGCAGCAGGTCAATCCCCCTGACTATCAGGCACGGGACAACCAGGAATGGAACAGGTAGAACATGCAGCAGTCAATCCTTCTGACTACTCATGGCACGTAACAACCAGGATGAAGCAGGTAGACATCAGCAGCCATTCCCCTGACTATCAGGCACGGGAAAGGCTGGATGGAAGCAGGTAGACATACAGCAACCATCCCCCTGACTACTCAGCACGGGAACAGCAGATGGAAGCAGGTAGACATGCAGCAGTCATCCCCCTGACTATTCAGGCACGGAACAACCAGGATGGAAGCAGGTAGACATGCAGCAGTCAATCCTTCTGACTACTCAGGCACGGTAACAACCAGGATGGAAGCAGGTAGACATGCAGCAGCCATCTCCCTGACTACTCAGGCACGGGAAGAGGCTGGATGGAAGCAGGTAGACATACAGCAACCATCCCCCTAAATACTCAGGCACGGGAACAAGCAGGATGGAAGCAGGTAGACATGCAGCAGTCAATCCCCCTGACTATCAGGCACGGGAACCACCAGGATGGAAGCAGGTAGACATGCAGAACCATCCCCTGACTACTCAGGCACGGGAACAAGCAGGATTGAAGCAGGTAGACCTGCAGCAGTCAATCCCCCTGACTACTCAGGCACGGGAACAAGCAGGATGGAAGCAGGTAGACATGCAGCAGTCAAACCCCCTGACTACTCAGGCACGGTGAACAAGCAGGATGGAAGCAGGTAGACATGCAGCAGCCATCCCCCCTGACTATTCAGGCACGGGAACAAGACAGGATTGGAAGCAGGTAGACCTGCAGTAGTCAATCCTTCTGACTACTCAGGCACGGGAATAAGCAGGATTGAAGCAGGTATACCTGCAGCAGCAATCCCCCTGACTACTCAGGCACGGGAACAGTCTGGATGGAAGCAGTTAGACATGCAGCAGCCATCCCCCCTGACTTTCAGGCACGGGAACAAGCAGGATTGAAGCAAGTAGACCTGCAGTAGTCAATCCTTCTGACTACTCAGGCACGGGAATAAGCAGGATTGAAGCAGGTAGACCTGCAGTAGTCATCCTCCTGACTACTCAGGCACGGGAACAAGCAGGATGGAAGCAGGTAGACCTGCAGTAGTCAATCCTCCTGACTACTCAGGCTCGGGAATAAGTAGGATGGAAGCAGATAGACCTCCATTTGGTTACCTTGACCACTTGTGTACGGGAACTGTGACGTGTTGCTAATTGAATTCAACCGGACGAAAAGATCATTTCCCTCCTCATTACCCCGTCCTGTATGGTCAGTGCGACAGAACACGGACGATGGAAGGAAATGGTGCGTACGGACGAGAGTGGCGAGCGATAAACGACACGCCAGATGTGTGGGTTAGGGGAGCTACAATACCTCACCAAGTGGATTCTTACTTCTTAGACTTACTAATATTAGTCCTCACACTACAGTTATTATCATACCTTATATTTTACTCTTGCTTGAATTTCATCTTCTTCATCCTGTTCCCTTCAATGATTTAACTTTTAATTTTTCATTGAGGAAAATTATTGTAATCGTGAATTTTTTTTGACCTCGAAATTATGATGGATCCTAACGTTTTATGTTCCCCCCAATCTCGATAAATTGGATTTTATAATTTTTTCTTCCCTTTTGTGTATCTCTGTCCGAACCTGTATCTCTCTGTCTGTCCCTCCATCTCTCTGTCTGTCCCTCCATCTCTCTGTCTGTCCCTCTATCTCTCTGTCTGTCCCCCCATCTCTTTGTCTGTCCCTCCATCTCTCTGTCTGTCCCTCCATATCTCTGTCTGTCCCTCCATCTCTCTGTCTGTCCTCCAATCTCTCTGTCTGTCCCTCCATCTCTCTGTCTGTCCCTCTATCTCTCTGTCTGTCCATCCATCTCTTTGTCTGTCCTCTATCTCTCTGTCTGTCCATCCATCTCTCTGTCTGTCCCTCTATCTCTCTGTCTGTCCATCCATCTCTCTGTCTGTCCCTCTATCTCTCTGTCTGTCCCTCCATATCTCTGTCTGTCCCTCCATATCTCTGTCTGTCCCCCAATCTCTCTGTCTGTCCCTCCATCTCTCTGTCTGTCCCTCTATCTCTTTGTCTGTCCATCCATCTCTCTGTCTGTCCTCTATCTCTCTGTCTGTCCATCCATCTTTCTGTCTGTCCCTCTATCTCTCTGTCTGTCCATCCATCTCTCTGTCTGTCCCTCTATCTCTCTGTCTGTCCCTCCATCTCTCTATCTGTCCCCCAATCTCTCTGTCTGTCCCTCCATCTCTCTGTTTGTCCCTCTATCTCTCTGTCTGTCCATCCATCTCTCTGTCTGTCCTCTATCTCTCTCTCTGTATGTTCTTCCATCTGTGCACCTGTCCCTATTTCTTTGTCTGGGGCAACAACCGAAGTGGTTTGGTGGATTTCGTTCAAACTTTATACGAAGATGTTCATGGTTATACCTGGAGGAGAAATCCTTATTTAAATGCTAGCCTTAACACGATGGTTATTTTGTTGTTGATTGAATTTGACAATTCAAAATTTTCATAAATGAGCTTAACAGCTTTGCTCACAATGCTTATTTCGGGAGTGATAAATAATACTGTATACCATACTTGCTTTTGATGAGGAAGAATTATTGAAGGATAGTTTACTAGGGACTGAGTTTTGAAAATTCAAAATTTTCCGAAAATGGCTTCAATAACTTTGCGCAAAATGTATATTTATGGAATGTTTTTTACTTGATTAATGGCATCAGCCACTATGTACTTGTTTTTTGTAGGGACACTTATTTAGGGTTAGTTTACTGATTATTTATATTTGAAACACTAAAATGTTTTTAAAATGGCTCTAATGGTTTTGTTCAAAATAGGTATCTGGCGAGTGTGTTTTATACTATAAATAACAATACATGCTTATTTTTCGAAGTAATATTTATTTAAGGATAGCTTAATAGTGACTGAATTTTGATTAGTTTTTTTTCAAACTATATAATACTATAATAGAAAGTGTGTACAACTGTGTCACACCATTTATTTTAGTGGTGAAAAGGGCTAATAACGACCTAATCTAAGTGATAGGGATGAGGAGGTTGTCATGAATAAATTCACTCACATCGTCATTTAGAAATGATGGAAAATATCCCAAGAAAGCTACACGATGAGAACCTCCACTGTGTGACCGGTCGGTATTCGAGCCCCCGACTCTTCCAGTGGCCGAGAGCGATGCAAGTCTAAAGTTTCGGACCACTCGGCTACCTCTGTGGGTCTGATACTTTGTATTGGATGGAGTTTTAAACTGCTACTACTACCTGCACTGGCTGAACACGTGAGATAGGGCATCAGTCTCATTTTGTCTGATTTGCTGATACTGAGGAGCAATCCAACTATGTGGTACAGTGGCCAGAGCACCTGCCTACCAATCTAGGGGTCCCAGCTTTGATTCCTGGCTGTTACTACAGGTATTTGTCTCGAAAGGTCACCAGGGTCTGGTTAGTTAGATTAGTTAGATTAACCATAGCTTGTACAAGCCAGCGTCCTGCTGGAAGCGCTTCCGGAAGGACTTTGGTACAAGGCTTCTTTCGGGTGAAAGTCCTGCTAGCATGACGCAGTTATTTCTCATTCGATCCATATAATTGTCCTTCCGCAGTAAGTAGTCCTTCTGGCAGTACCAACTATAAATGGCACATATAATTTGTTTCGGTGATAAATCAGTTGGATATAATAAAGTTGTTTTGAATCACACATTTAAATCATATAGTTTTATGAAAAATAATAAAATGGCACATCAGAAACATAAAAGCTAAAAATTCACTCTGAATAAAAATTAAATAAAGAAACAAATACACACACACTGTTTATTAATAAAAATGTATACAGGACTTATTATTGTATAGCTTTCATAATGAAAGAAAAAATAATTGATAAAATAGAAAGCAATTTATCTAATTGGGATTTCATGTTGTACCTGATATGAGAAGCAATCACGGTTAATTTGATATGGCCAGATATGGCTTTCAAAATACCAAAATTTAGCTACATTCCATCGGTCACCAAAATTGCCCTTACTCCACGCGTTTTTACTGCCGGGAGCATTTAAATATGTCGCGACAACGTGAATCCTGTCGCCTACCGCTAATCTTTGCGCCATTTCTAGACGAATAAGCGTACCATCACCGTTCTTGAATACACTGCAAGACAATTTTCTGCGCTTTACAATTGTCTATATCTCTGCCCTACTAGCAGGACAGAACGCACTTATATTTGCAGTAGAGAAAAGTCCTACCGGTAGCATGTTCTGTCCTGTCCGTAGGACGCTGTACAATCTATCATTAATAGTTTATATTTGTCCCACACCTTACCCACCCCATATTTACATCAAAGAGATGAGAAAGGGGCCTAAGGTGCGGCCGAAGGAAGCGCAAGTATTTTTACAGTTTTTATAGAATTGACATTTTTTGACCAAAATAAATAAAATATTTCTTCAGTAGCAACAAAGAGTTTAATTTTCTGCACATGCTAATATCAACAGATCTTGAATATCTGTCAAGGGTGTTCAGGAATCTGGTCAAAACTTTTTTAAATAAAGAGAAAAAGTTTTGACAAAATTCCAGGAAACCCTTGACAGATATTCAAGATCTGTTGATATTAGCATGTGCAGAAAATTAAACTCTATGTTGCTGCTGGAGAAATATTTTATTTATTTTGACCAAAAAATGTCAATTCTATAAAAACTGTAAAAATACTTGCGCTCCCTTCTGCCGCACCTTAAGAAAAATTACCCTCAGAACAATCTGCTTTGTTGGCCACATGGTCTAACGTGTGACTCTCGCAGTAGATTAGACTGCCGATGATGAGGAGATCGATGTTCATTCGAATTTCGGTCGGGTGTACTAAGAGTTTTTTTTACAAAATTGCTTTCCACTCTCTCTCTCAACGTAAATGCGGGTACACATCCTCTTAATATAGCCTTCATAATCCCTAAAATCATTAGCGTAATTAGTACCTAAGCGTATAACCCAAACGGATATCAAGATGCGGTGCTAAAAAAAACCCAACCAGGATTCGAGCATCTACCTCCCCGTGACCGGAAAACCTTATTAAATTAGCCTGCCATTTATCCCACGTGCTCCACCGTTGTGTTTTGGTAAATAAGGTAAGATTTAAGAGGAAATGTACCAACACTTGCGTTGAGATAGAAGGATGAAACACACGGTAAACACGCCTCCAAAGACCCTAAACGTTCCGTTTCATTTCACTACTATCACGTCAGACTTTTTTTTATCGCTCATTCCAGAGAAGTATGTGTTTATTTTTGTCGTGATTTTACAAGCCCATTACGAGCCTGGACTGCCAACCCTGAGAGGACGGGGCGCTGCCTCCTTCAGTTGTGTTGAAGGCTGGTTTAATGTTCTCTAACTTGACCGAGGGACCATTAAACACCCGATATACTAGAGGCAGTGGTTTATTACTGGGACGAACACACATACTAGTATATGGGATGGAGCAGGGGTATCTAGCACCTTAGATGGGACTAGGATCTCTAGCACCTTGGATGGAGCCGGGGTCTCTAGCAACTTGAATGAAATCAGGGTCTCTAGCACCTTGAATGAAACCAGGGTCTCTAGCACCTTATATTATATCAGGGTATCTAGCACCTTATATGATATCAGGGTATCTAGCACCTTGAATGAAACCAGGGTCTCTAGCACTTTATATGATATCAGGGTATCTAGCACCTTGAATGAAACCAGGGTCTCTAGCACCTTATATGATATCAGGGTATCTAGCACCTTATATTATATCAGGGTATCTAGCACCTTATATGATATCAGGGTATCTAGCACCTTGAATGAAACCAGGGTCTCTAGCACTTTATATGATATCAGGGTATCTAGCACCTTGAATGAAACCAGGGTCTCTAGCACCTTATATGATATCAGGGTATCTAGCACCTTATATTATATCAGGGTATCTAGCACCTTATATGATATCAGGGTATCTAGCACCTTGAATGAAACCAGGGTCTCTAGCACCTTATATTATATCAGGGTATCTAGCACCTTATATGATATCAGGGTATCTAGCACCTTGAATGAAACAGGGTCTCTAGCACCTTATATGATATCAGGGTATCTAGCACCTTATATTATATCAGGGTATCTATCACCTTATATTATATCAGGGTATCTAGCACCTTATATGATATCAGGGTATCTAGCACCTTGAATGAAACCAGGGTCTCTAGCACCTTATATGATATCAGGGTATCTAGCTCCTTGAATGAAACAGGGTCTCTAGCACCTTATATGATATCAGGGTATCTAGCACCTTATATTATATCAGGGTATCTAGCACCTTATATTATATCAGGGTATCTAGCACCTTGAATGAAACCAGGGTCTCTAGCACCTTATATGATATCAGGGTATCTAGCACCTTATATCATATCAGGGTATCTAGCACCTTATATGATATCAGGGTATCTATCACCTTGAATGAAACCAGGGTCTCTAGCACCTTATATGATATCAGGGTATCTAGCACCTTGAATGAAACCAGGGTCTCTAGCACCTTATATGATATCAGGGTATCTAGCACCTTGAATGAAACCAGGGTCTCTAGCACTTTATATGATATCAGGGTATCTAGCACCTTGAATGAAACCAGGGTCTCTAGCACCTTATATGATATCAGGGTATCTAGCACCTTGAATGAAAACCAGGGTCTCTAGCACCTTATATGATATCAGGGTATCTAGCACCTTGAATGAAACCAGGGTCTCTAGCACCTTATATGATATCAGGGTATCTAGCACCTTATATATATATCAGGGTATCTAGCACCTTATATATATCAGGGTATCTAGCACCTTGAATGAAACCAGGGTCTCTAGCACCTTATATTATATCAGGGTATCTAGCACCTTGAATGAAACCAGGGTCTCTAGCACCTTATATGATATCAGGGTATCTAGCACCTTGAATGAAACCAGGGTCTCTAGCACCTTATATGATATCAGGGTATCCAGCACCTTATATTATATCAGGGTATCTAGCACCTTATTTATATCAGGGTATCTAGCACCTTGAATGAAACCAGGGTCTCTAGCACCTTATATGATATCAGGGTATCTAGCTCCTTGAATGAAACCAGGGTCTCTAGCACCTTATATGATATCAGGGTATCTAGCACCTTATATTATATCAGGGTATCTAGCACCTTATATAATCAGGGTATCTAGCACCTTATATATATCAGGGTATCTAGCACCTTGAATGAAACCAGGGTCTCTAGCACCTTATATGATATCAGGGTATCTAGCACCTTATATTATATCAGGGTATACTTAGACCTTATATATGATATCAGGGTCTCTAGCACCTTATATGATATCAGGGTATCTAGCACCTTGAATGAAACCAGGGTCTCTAGCACCTTATATGATATCAGGGTATCTAGCACCTTGAATGAAACCAGGGTCTCTAGCACTTTATATGATATCAGGGTATCTAGCACCTTGAATGAAACCAGGGTCTCTAGCACCTTATATGATATCAGGGTATCTAGCACCTTGAATGAAACCAGGGTCTCTAGCACCTTATATGATATCAGGGTATCTAGCACCTTGAATGAAACCATGGTCTCTAGCACCTTGGATGAAACCAAGGATCTAGCACCTTATATGATATCAGGGTATCTAGCACCTTGAATGAAACCAGGGTCTCTAGCACCTTATATTGATATCAGGGTATCTAGCACCTTATATGATATCAGGGTATCTAGCACCTTATATTATATCAGGGTCTCTAGCACCTTATATGATATCAGGGTATCTATCACCTTGAATGAAACCAGGGTCTCTAGCACCTTATATTATATCAGGGTATCTAGCACCTTATATGATATCAGGGTATCTAGCACCTTGAATGAAACCAGGGTCTCTAGCACCTTATATGATATCAGGGTATCTAGCACCTTATATTATATCAGGGTATCTAGCACCTTATATTATATCAGGGTATCTAGCACCTTGAATGAAACCAGGGTCTCTAGCACCTTATATTATATCAGGGTATCTAGCACCTTATATGATATCAGGGTATCTAGCACCTTGAATGAAACCAGGGTCTCTAGCACCTTATATGATATCAGGGTATCTAGCACCTTATATGATATCCGGGTATCTAGCACCTTGAATGAAACCAGGGTCTCTAGCACCTTATATGATATCAGGGTATCTAGCACCTTGAATGAAACCAGGGTCTCTAGCACCTTATATGATATCAGGGTATCTAGCACCTTATATGATATCAGGGTATCTAGCACCTTGAATGAAACCAGGGTCTCTAGCACCTTATATGATATCAGGGTATCTAGCACCTTGAATGAAACCAGGGTCTCTAGCACCTTATATTATATCAGGGTATCTAGCACCTTATATTATATTAGGGTATCTAGCACCTTATATGATATCAGGGTATCTAGCACCTTATATGATATCATGGTATCTAGCACCTTGAATGAATCCAGGGTCTCTAGCACCTTATATGATATCAGGGTATCTAGCACCTTGAATGAAACCAGGGTCTCTAGCACCTTATATGATCTCAGGGTATCTAGCACCTTATATTATATCAGGGTATCTAGCACCTTATATTATATCAGGGTCTCTAGCACTTTATATGATATCAGGGTATCTAGCACCTTGAATGAAACCAGGGTCTCTAGCACCTTATATTATATCAGGGTATCTAGCACCTTGAATGAAACCAGGGTCTCTAGCACCTTATATGATATCAGGGTATCTAGCACCTTGAATGAAACCAGGGTCTCTAGCACCTTATATGATATCAGGGTATCTAGCACCTTATATTATATCAGGGTATCTAGCACCTTATGTTATATCAGGGTATCTAGCACCTTGAATGAAACCAGGGTCTCTAGCACTTTATATGATATCAGGGTATCTAGCACCTTATATTATATCAGGGTATCTAGCACCTTGAATGAAACCAGGGTCTCTAGCACCTTATATGATATCAGGGTATCTAGCACCTTATATGGAACTACGGTATCTAGTACCTTGGATGAAATCAGGATCTATAACACCTTGGATTAAATCAAGGTCTCTAGCAACTTTGATGGAACCAACGTCTCTAGTACCTAGAATGAAACCAGGTTATCTAGTATCTTGGATGAAACCAGTGTCCCTATCATCTAGCATAGGACCAGGTTTGGTTCAAATTTGACCGACGTTACTGAAAATAAAGCGATCAGATTTTGAGTCAAATTCTTCTTTGTGTTTGTGCCTTAGCTTTCTTTTAGAACGTAGCCTCTTGTAATCAAAACTAAACGTTCAACTGATAATGATTTCAGGTATTTTGGCTATTTATAGTAAATTAACCTACACCAACCGGTAGGCATCAACTCATATTTTATGTGCACAACGTGTTACTACCCGTTCTGGCTATCAACATATTCACTCTAGTGAATTAAGTGGACGTCAGATAAAATGTACAATATGTGCACCTGAATTTGCATGGGAAGGAAGTTGGGAGAATATTATTTGAGTAATATCTCACTTCTAAAGACACCCAGCCAGGATTAAAACCCAACCTCTCCGTTACCAGTAGTGCAGACTCTATAAAACCTGACATTTAGTCCGCTTGCCCAACGATCCGGGTGTTCAGGGTACTTCCTGTGCACTATCTGCACCAACTTATTATATCAGCACAAGACTTAACAGGTTTAGTTAATTCCAGAACCAACACAACACTCAATCCCTTGCCAATTGATAAATCACAAGACTTCCACCTTTATCGGTGCGAGCTGTTCTGCTTTAAGTTCAACTCATTTCTACTTCGTTTGTTCTGTCTAAGATCTTCGGCACGGGAAGCCAATCAAATCTCACCATCTCAAATCCCTGCGCATGCGTTGAGGAGCTAGAACAAGCATATAGCTTCGTCGACATTTGTGAGGAGAATTGAAATAACTCGTTAATGGAAAGCGTGTGCATCCTTGTATTGAGTTGTATCACGACACAGAACTATGATTCAAGACATCCACCATGACAATTATTAAATAGAATAATGTACGCCAATAGAAAATAAAAAAAAGTTGATAATAATCTGTTCTAAGTTTACATTTCAATGCATTATGTGTCAACATCACAGAATGTTAATTGCTGCGCCACTCAAATAGATTTCTGCTCTATATTTTCGGCTAATGTGTGGATACAGTTTTAAACCTTGAGTTTTTATAAGAATTTAACCACCAACATTGATTGAATGTCCCTAAAATTTGCATTGTATATTTAATTTAATTTATTAATTAATCAATTCACAAAAAAAAAAATATCAAAATTTCCAATAATAATACCGTATAGATTACTGTAGCATTTTTCTCCATACATCATTAATCAAACGGACTAAGAATATAGAAATTAGATAATATTTTTATTTCCGCATTGTGGCAATATGAGTTTCCAGATTTTTTAATAAGGGCTTATTAAGAAAATTAGACTGTAGCTAAGGTATCAGACCCTTTAATAAGGCGTATTGCACCTTGACTTAGTTTGGCCAAATAAGGTTCAGGTACGAATCCCGAATGGGCTTTCTGGGCGTTGTTTCCAGCACGCTAATACACGTGAACTTTCTGTGAACTGAATTTTTCATCCTTACCCCTTAGATTAAGCCATAAATAGCTACGGTGGTAAGTGTAATAAAAAAAATTATAATTCCGTAGCCATGTGCATCGAGAGACTTTTTCAATATTTGATTTTCAATGTGGTTTTCACTAATTCTCTCCAGAAAATCTTGTGTAGTACCTTCACTTACCCTAAGTTATTAAATGAATGTAGGCCACGCAGCGAGACTCACAGAGCCTAAAATAACCACTGAGCTTAGAAAGTGCACATCAAACCCCACAGTGATAAAACAATAGTTGTAGTCTCCTGGTCGCGGCGAACAGGTCGTAAATATAGTCGTGCCCTAGTACTAGGTGTGCAATATTGCAAGGGAACTCGGAATAATTTCCCGAAATTTAGCAAACACATTTCTAAAAAACTGGTTCCCCTCCCCCTCATTGCTGGTTCAGTTTGCCCTATGTTTATCCCTCTCTCTCTCTCTCTCTCTCTCTCTCTCTCTCGCACTTGTATACTCCTGCGTCACATCTGTTCAACTTAATGCACACACACACACACACACACACAAACACACATTCAGGACTTCTTCTAAAAAAGTGTTATCTGGGTCACAGACTAACCGCGAGCGTCAGAGATATTACAACACTTCTTCAAGATGGAATCATAAGACTGGAAACTAGTGTACGTTTATTGAAGCAATGTATCTACCCCTAATCTCGATTCTTCACCACTCACTTAGTGTATTTGTCACTAGCCTGGGATCTTCACCACCCACCTTGTGTATTTATCACTATCCTGGGCTCGTCACCACCCACCTAGTGTATTTGTCACTAGCCTGGGCTCTTCACCACCCACCTTGTGTATTTGTCACTATCCTGGGCTCTTCACTACCCACCTTGTGTATTTGTCACTAGCCTGGGCTCTTCACCACCCACCTAGTGTATTTGTCACTAGCCTGGGCTCTTCACCACCCACCTAGTGTATTTGTCACTAGCCTGGGCTCTTCACTACCCACCTTGTGTATTTGTCACTATCCTGGGCTCTTCACTACCCACCTTGTGTATTTGTCACTAGCCTGGGATCTTCACCACCCACCTAGTGTATTTGTCACTAGCCTGGGCTCTTCACCACCTACCTTGTGTATTTGTCACTAGCCTGGGATCTTCACCACCCACCTAGTGTATTTGTCACTAGCCTGGGCTCTTCACTACCCACCTTGTGTATTTGTCACTAGCCTGGGCTCTTCACCACCCACCTTGTGTACTTATCACTATCCTGGGCTCGTCACCACCCACCTTGTGTATTTATCACTATCCTGGGCTCGTCACCACCCACCTTGTGTATTTGTTACTTACCTGGGCTCTTTTCCACCCACCTTGTGTATTTGTCATTATCCTGGGCTCTTCACCACCCACCTTGTGAATTTGTCATTAGCCTGGGCTATTCACCACCCACCTAGTGTATTTGCCACTAGCCTGGACTCTTCACCACCCACCTGTGTATTTGTCACTATCCTAAGCTCTTCACCACCCACCTAGTGTATTTGTCACTAGCCTGGGCTCTTCACTACCCACCTTGTGTATTTGTCACTATCCTGGGCTCTTCACCACCCACTGTGTGTATTTGCCACTAGCCTAGGCTCTTCACCACCCACCTTGTGTATTTGTCACTATCCTAAGCTCTTCACCGCCCACCTTGTGTATTTGTCACTATCCTGAGCTCTTCACCAACCACCTTGTGTATTTGGCATTAGCATGGGCTCTTCACCACCCACCTTGTGTATTTGTCACTAGCCTGGGCTCTTCACCACCCACCTTGTGTATTTGTCACTAGCCTCTTCACCACCCACCTTGTGTATTTGTCACTTACCTGGGCTCTTCACCACCCACCTTGTGTATTTGTCACTTACCTGGGCTCTTCATCACCCACCTAGTGTATTTGTCACTATCTTGGGCTTTTCACCACCCACCTGGTGTATTTGTCACTTACCTGGGCTCTTCACCACCCACCTTGTGTATTTGCCACTATACTGGGCTCTTCATTACGCACCTTGTGTATTTGTCACTATCCTGGGCTCTTCATTACCCACCTTGTGTATTTGTCACTATCCTGGGCTCTTCACCACCCACCTTGTGTATTTGTCACTTACCTGGGCTCTTCATCACCCACCTAGTGTATTTGTCACTATCCTGGGCTCTTCATTACCCACCTTGTGTATTTGTCACTATCCTGGGCTCTTCACCACCCACCTTGTGTATTTGTCACTTACCTGGGCTCTTCACCACCCACCTTGTGTATTTGTCACTTACCTGGGCTCTTCATCACCCACCTAGTGTATTTGTCACTATCCTGGGCTCTTCATTACCCACCTTGTGTATTTGTCACTATCCTGGGCTCTTCACCACCCACCTTGTGTATTTGTCACTTACCTGGGCTCTTCATCACCCACCTAGTGTATTTGTCACTTACCTGGGCTCTTCATTACCCACCTTGTGTATTTGTCACTATCCTGGGCTCTTCACCACCCACCTTGTGTATTTGCCACTATCCTGGGCTCTTCACGACCAGCCCTTCCCTCCTCTATACGGTCCTAGACGGTTGTGTTATGTCTCGGTTCTACAATCATGTTGTAACCAGACCCTACCACCTCCATACGGTCCTAAACTCTCGGTATTAAGACTGTTGTACAATGTCTCGGTTCTACAATCATGTTGTAACCATACCCTACCACCTCCATACGGTCCTAAACTCTCGGTATTAAGACTGTTGTACAATGTCTCGGTTCTACAATCATGTTGTAACCAGACCCTACCACCTCCATACGGTCCTAAACTCTCGGTATTAAGACTGTTGTACAATGTCTCGGTTCTACAATCATGTTGTAACCAGACCCTACCACCTCCATACGGTCCTAAACTCTCGGTATTAAGACTGTTGTACAATGTCTCGGTTCTACAATCATGTTGTAACCATACCCTACCACCTCCATACGGTCCTAAACTCTCGGTATTAAGACTGTTGTACAATGTCTCGGTTCTACAATCATGTTGTAACCAGACCCTACCACCTCCATACGGTCCTAAACTCTCGGTATTAAGACTGTTGTACAATGTCTCGGTTCTACAATCATGTTGTAACCAGACCCTACCACCTCCATACGGTCCTAAACTCTCGGTATTAAGACTGTTGTACAATGTCTCGGTTCTACAATCATGTTGTAACCAGACCATACCACCTCCCTACGATCCTAAACCCTCGGTATTAAGACTGTTGTACAATGTCTCGGTTCTACAATCATGTTGTAACCAGACCCTACCACCTCCATACGGTCCTAAACTCTCGGTATTAAGACTGTTGTACAATGTCTCGGTTCTACAATCATGTTGTAACCAGACCCTACCACCTCCCTACGATCCTAAACCCTCGGTATTAAGACTGTTGTACAATGTCTCGGTTCTACAATCATGTTGTAACCAGACCCTACCACCTCCATACGGTCCTAAACTCTCGGTATTAAGACTGTTGTACAATGTCTCGGTTCTACAATCATGTTGTAACCAGACCATACCACCTCCCTACGATCCTAAACCCTCGGTATTAAGACTGTTGTACAATGTCTCGGTTCTACAATCATGTTGTAACCAGACCCTACCACCTCCATACGGTCCTAAACTCTCGGTATTAAGACTGTTGTACAATGTCTCGGTTCTACAATCATGTTGTAACCAGACCCTACCACCTCCATACGGTCCTAAACTCTCGGTATTAAGGACTGTTGTACAATGTCTCGGTTCTACAATCATGTTGTAACCAGACCCTACCACCTCCATACGGTCCTAAACTCTCGGTATTAAGACTGTTGTACAATGTCTCGGTTCTACAATCATGTTGTAACCAGACCCTACCACCTCCATACGGTCCTAAACTCTCGGTATTAAGACGGTTGTGTCATGGCTGGGTTCTACGAAAAGTCCTAGCCTGCCAGTTCCTGTGACTATGTGGTTACATTGTGCAACAAAAAGTGGATAGGAACCTGGATCAATTCCAGATGTTACGGACGAATATATTTACAACTTTCAACGAGGTCATTCTGGTATCTAACTAGTAAATATCTGGTCTAAGGTGTCACTTTTCCAAGATACTGGTTTATCGGTGATGGGGAGATCTGGGTTCGAATCTCGGTCATGTGAACTGAGATGTTATTTAATAAATGGGATTTCATTTTTCGTCCCTGCAAATACAAGTACATTTATTTTAAATTTTTCTTTTTTCCTCCCTACCATTTTGGAGTGAATATTTGGACATCCGAAACGGATGGTAAGCTACGATGCACTCACAAAAAAATTGATTATAAAAGTCTGGGTGTATTTTTATGTTGATTTTAGTACGATTATTAAAGACTTCACCTAAGGAATATAGGAGGTAGTTCAGAGGAGGTGCATCCACATAAGCTGGGAGAGAGGTTAAGTGAACTACAGGAATGAATCAGATGTGGGAAACCATTCCATAGTACACCTTTCCAAGCTTTGAGCTTTGAGCTTTGAACCTTCTATCAGCGGTACTTCAATTTATTACGAGCCTTATGACCTACACATCGAAATTCGAAGCCACCGGTGGGGGAAGGGATGGATGTATAGTATTATGTGCACTGTACTAGATCGTTAGTTTGTAGGTTTTGTAGTTTTTACTTTCTCGTGTACCTTGAGGAAAAATCGTGATTATAATTCTAGCTCTAAAATTAAGAGTAATCCAATAATGACTAATTTATGAACATTTGTTTCCTAACTATTATAGACTTAGAAGATATGCAAAATTTGGTAGTACCATTTATTTAAATTTAATTTTGTATTAACTAATCCCACAGTTGGTCCCTATAGAAAAGGTTTTCCTGATTTGTAAATCTGCTATCTTGTTATGCAGACCATAGGGAGCCGAACCACGGAGGGGAAAGCCTGTTTTTTTAGTTTTTGTTAAGTCGCACTAAGATCAATCTTTTAAGAAACGGGATTCCCAAAATTTTGGGTTGAAGGTCTAATCCTGAAACTAAACATAGTATGTGGGCCGTACGGCTCACACCAATACTTAAGGGTTTAATAAAAAGGTTGTAGGCCCTACCTATTTTTAATTATGAAATTCATATTATAGTTATTTTAAGTGCACCGCATCTAAGTAGCCTACCCGTTCCGAATATCCACATATTCACACTAGGAGGTTAAGGACGAGAAAGATAAAATTGATAGAAAATGAGCCAAAATTTGTGAATGGGGGGGGGGGGGAAAGGGTGTTGGAGTAAGAAAAAAAAACCATTCTCACCATTTATACCTGACAGATTTGAATTCTAGACTTACCCGTCACCGGTAAATCAAACTAGATGAGCTTGACGTTTAGTCCGCGTACCCGCTGATGCTGGTAATTATGACTCAATCTCGATAACTGAAGGGGTCGGGGCAAAAAACATAATAACCCTCATTTTATGAAAAACTATGCTAGCAATAGTTTCTCGTAGCTTAGCTATTGAACTAAGAGTTGTTTTTATAGTAATTCAAGGCTTTGAGTACAGCTAATATTGACGAATAATTTATTTATTTTTTATAGTTAGATATACATTTTTCATTTATTTGAGATGATATCAAACACAACCTATAAACTAACTTAAACTAGACCAGGCACAACATCCAGCCCCAACCGTTAATTCATCACTGTGAAAGATAAACCTACATTTCACCAAAAAAATTAACAACTAATTTAATCTAATTTTACTAATCAAAACACATTAAAATTAAGTATTTTATAAAGTAAATTAAAAAACTATCTACTGCTAGGTTTAGTTCACTTCATGTAAAAAGATCAACAACTCGGGAATCGAACCTGGGGGGTTATATCTTAGTATACAGACACGCTACCGACTGATCTAAGATATCGGACCTAAATATACAGATTCCAAAGAAGTTTATATAGTGAATATATCTCATATAAATATATGAAGGTTAGTCTATCATGTTTTTGCCCCAACAATCTCAATCGTCAGATATGACGTAATTGTAAGAGGTCGTATTATTGGTTGATTTACTTCCTGTCACAAAGAAAAGTTGGGCTTCGGGTGAAGAGAAGATACAGTAACTCCATAACTTCTTTGGTGCTGACTGACAGTTCACAGCTGACAGCTGACGGCTTTGAAAAGCTACCAGACCAAATTATGTATCCTACGCTGAACCATATGATCTTCAAAACATGTGTTTAACACCTGTAACTTCTGAAAGTAAAAATTTAGGTATATACCTAAATATTGAGTGTCAGAAGTCAGCTGTGAGCTGTCAGTCAGCACCAAATAAGTCGTGAGCTACTGTATCTCTAGTCGTACACTCGCTCTTGATGCGCGAGTTTCACATCCACGTGTCTTGGACGTGTGGACGGTTACAACATCCAGTTTAGGCTACGTCACTTCATATGTTATCATTCAATCGACTCAAATAGTTGAACATCGTGTAAGGAATAACGTTGGTCATCTATTTCGGAAGTGCAGTAAGGCTACGTCTCCTGTAGCTGTAATGCGAAAGTGGAAAACGGTCACTAAATTAACAAGACAGTTTTGATGTGTCAGATTCTTTTTACCTCCATTACTGTTTCCAGCCTATGGGCTAGGTCACTTATTCTCCGCTACATCCTTGCTAGCCTGTCGTAGATTCATATGTCTTATAATCTTACTCAAGACTAGGTCAGGCACAACATCCAGTCCCCAGCCATTAATTCATCATTGTGTCAGGGTAAATCCACATTTCACCAATGATACATTTTTCAGCCGTGCCGAGAATCGAACCCGGGACTCTTAGTTCAATATACAGACACACTACTGACTGATCTAAGGTGTCAGACATTTACAATAACACTAGTATAAATATAAGTTAATATATATATATATATATATATTAAGGGGGTGCGAAGCTTCTAAACGTTTAAGTCAAAGGTCAAATCTCCTTCACTTCTACTTCAATACACACATAAACAATTTTGAAAGAAGAAGAAAACTTCCATATATTAAGAACAAATTTGAAATATATTGATAAATATGAAATAATATGTCTAAATATAATAATTTTTAGAAAAGCTACTTAACATTACTTTAACATTGACTAGTGATTAAATTACTTCACTAAACTAAGCATACGTGATGGGTAAGATGGGAGCTCTGAGCATGTACTAAAGACCTGCCAAATAGTAAGAAAATAGTATGAGAAACATTACTGGAGTGACTGGGGGACAAGTTAAATCCACTGGGGGTGAGGGGGAGACAACTTGATACACTCTAATTACAAAATCAAACAAGACTGAGTGATGAGGAGTCACTACTGTAAATTTGTATCGTCTTAAGACTCCTCGCGACTTACGCGTACGCGAATGGGAATAGCGAAGCTAGATAAGAGCTTTCACGGAGCCAATTGTTGGCAGCTCTCGGGAGTGATATAATACTTCGCGTGCAGCAAGAGCGGCCTAAGATGCTAGACGCTGCCGTGAGTTGGGTTCTCGAGTTGGAAACTTATCAGTCAATTAGAAGCAGCCGATCGCGTGTGTCAAGTATCTATGGATGGTGCAACCGATAAATACAAGTGATGCGTGCACCCTGACACAAGAGCAGTACGAAACGGAACATTATGGTTAACATGGTGTGACAGAGAATGATTGCCATTTGCGATGTTTGCAATTCATTGGGAAGTGTTGCAAGCTCCATTCATACAATAAGGCAAGGTCAGCGTGGCTGATAAATAAGGTTCTACCAATGAAGTTGACTGGAACTTATTCGGGCTAAGTGCAATAAGGACACAAAACAAACAAAAAACTAGTATGTACTGGTGTGGTCGAACCCAGAACCTAGTAATTTACTATGATTCTAAACCATACCGCGTGTTTTAATGGGAAGTGTAGAGCTAGACTCAAACGTATTGTAGGATGAGCCCAATGATTGTAGAATAATAAGCTATTTTGTGCCACAGGTGATTAGTGTTTCAAGAAAGCTGAAGTCTTTTAGGCATGAACATTTTATCCAGAAATGAATGCGATGCTTTGCAGTTAAAATGAATAATGTGAATAGGTATAAATGAACCACAGCCAGAGGTAGGCTGAGGGATCTTAAAAGAGACAGTTGTATAATTAGTGGACATGGTCCTACCAGAAGTAAGTACGAACGTGGTAATGAGGTATTAGAAACAATGACCTCTCCGACAAGCATGGAGTTTTATCGGCTTGTGACTTTGTGTATTTCAAAGACAAGGCTATCCCAGTGCGATTCATGAGCTCACACTGGCAGCCTGTGGCTCTATACTCTGGGAAAGATATCAAATCACTGATGCCATGTGCCATCGTAGGGATGGTAGTTATGGAAGATAAAACTACCTGAGGTGAGAATTCATCGAGTTTATTTGATTCAGAATCAGCCATTTTAGCTTCTACACAACGTGTCACAGCAGAGGTAATGCAGAACCTCGTTTATCATGAGGTTGATACTGGTGGATCTATACGCATCCTTCTTCAACTACTGAGAAGGATACCACCACACTGTAGGGTGTTAATAAGAAGTGTTGGGAAAAATATGTGTGGAAACGACGTAATTTGACTCTCAATATTCCCATGGAGCTCACCGGTTATTAAAGTGAAAAAAGAAATAGGGAGGAACTAAGTTATGTGTATATTATCAGTGGTTCAATGATATCACAAAAAATATGTTTATCCTCTCCTTCGTATAGATGATCAACTGAACTCATGGGAGGTGTGAGGCTATTGTATGCACTTGATGGTGAGTAATTACCGGCAGCTTGAGGTAACCCCTCATGATAGTTGTGAGAAGACTGGGCTTACGACAGGGTACGGGCTGTGGGAGTTCAAGGTTCTTCCCCTTGGAATTTGTAACGGCCAGAGCACGCACCAAAGATGAATGGATCTAGTTATTTCTGGCCTCTAGTGGGGTACGACACTGGTACACCTGGATGGCATCATTGTGATCGGGAGAACCTTTGAGTAGTACATTAGTAGGTTCCATGAAGTGTTCAAGAGGTTAAAGGAAGTTGTTATGGAGGTTAAACCATGAAATACAATCTATTTCAAACAACCCTGAAGTTTCTGGCACTAGTTATTTCAAAGGAAGGTTTGGCCACTAATTTATTTTAAAAAATTAACTCCTTGTGATGTCGTTGAAAGTTTCTGAGTTTGTCTTTTTTTAAGATGCTATGTAAAGGGTTCCTCAAAATTGTGGCACCTCTGTATCAGTTTGCACAAAAAGGAGAGAAATGTATGTGGAGTAAACAGTGGGAATGCAATAAATAGTAAAATAATGCCTTTTATTTGCTTCAATTCTTCTTCCTATCCAAAGATGGGCACAGATTTTGTCTTGGATACGGATGCCAGTGGAACTGGCATTGGAGTTGTTTTAAGACAAGTACAGGAAGTAGGAGAGCAAGTTGTATCATACCTGTGTCGAGCGCTAACAAAGGCATATCATCGCTATTGTATAACCAGAAGATATATGCTGGCTCTGGTGTATGCAGCTAATCACTTACGGAATTATTTATTTGACAAGAAGTTTAAGCCGTGCACATACCACAGCTTGCCTCGATAGATGCCGCCATATAAATAACCTGAAAGGTAGGCCACCAAGGGCTATAATCGTTCGCTGGGCTTTATTTTGTGGTTGAGCATCCTTTCGGAAAGAGTCTTGAAGATAGTGCTGAACTGTTCCGTTTTATATGTAAACAACGTGAACATTGATGAGCTGCTGGTCTCCAGTATATCCCAAGAGGACTCAAGTCCGACACTTCATTGGTCAAACACAGCTAATATATTGAAACACGGTACTGATGAATCTATAGGACACATTGATAAACTCAAGCGGGATGACCAAGAGGGGCCAACCACCCCTGATGCACCCAGTAGAGGAGGGAGCTACATGAGCTTGTGGGAACAGCTGGGAAGATTATAATTACACCCAAGCATTCTGTAGCGTCACTGGCTGGAAGAAAATAAGACAAACATACTTCATTTTGTAGTATCACGTCATCTATCAACTGATATGTTAATATCATTGCATGACATGGTCACTGCTGGCCACCTAGGAGTAACAAATTATTTATAGAAAATTCGACATAGATTTTATTGGCTGGTTATGACAGATTGTGTTTATCTCTGGTGTAGACACTGTCTCGAGTACTCCAGATGGAAGTCCCCAGCCACCAAACTGAGACAACCACTTAGGAACTACCTTGAATGATTTTACCTCCAAGTGCAGCGGTAGATATTATAGGGCCCTTTCCAAAGGCAGTTCAAGGAAATAAATATGTTTTGTAGTGACACACTTCCCCAAACGAACGGAGGCATGTGATATGCCAAAAATTGAAGCGTTGAGATTAACCAAGTTAATTAGTAAACAGTTAATCTCCATGCTTGGTGTGCCAGTTAAACTTCATTCAGATCAAGGACGGAAATGTGACAACTTCTTTGGTGGCTAAAACTCGCACAACTCCCTAAAGTACAGTGGTTTTTTTTTTACATGTCCACATGTATCTTTGACCCATCTTCTTGTACTGTATCATATTCATGATCCCCTGGTGGTAGAAATGTTTATTTTATAGGTCATATTTGGTCATTTTTTGCCATTTTAAATTAGTAAGTCATTTTTCTTGCTTTTTTTTTTGTTTAATAAACCATTTTTAAGCTTTTTTTGGAAAGAAAATTTAAAATTGTTTGAAAATAACTTTAAAAAGTTTATATATATGAATTATCAGTACTTGATAAAACAGGAATATTCAAACATCAGATAATTTACCACACACTTGTTGACTGAAGAAGATAATGTGCGAGTCCAAATGAACCTTGTGCCCCTTTACTTGCGTGCTTATAAAATTCTGGAGAGGGTTGCAGGAGGAGGGGAGAGCAATTTTTAGAGTTCAAATGAACTTTGTACCTTCTTTACATTCCTGGTGAGTCACTAACTATACCATGTCTGGAAAGGGCTGCAGGGAGATGGGGAAATATCACTTTTAAAGCAAGTATTTATATTCTAATGTTAAGTAGAGCACATGGTTTTAGCTGTGAAAAGATTTTAAATGCAGAGTTTTTCATTTATAAAGTTCAAGTTATATATATTCATCTGTAATCATTTTATGTGTATTTAAAATTATTTAAGCCAATCCATCCAAAGTGAGTCACTTGAGGCAAATGATTACAGAATTCGGAGATGATATTTTTTCTACAGAGAGTGAAATACTTTTCTATAAAATATGTGAAGTGAAAGTGGCTGGAATCATATAAAATAATTAATCATTCAACAGCATATCAGTCGCAACAAACATGTCCGTGGTATCCAGAAAATCGATAAAAAGAAAACTTCTCAATTATTACTTGCACAAAATGCATTCACGAATCAAGAAAAATCCTCAACATTTTATAAAGATTTGTGTGACGTTCTGGTATCTGCGAACATTCCTCTGTGGAAACTGAGCAATGTTAAACTAAAGGATTTCCTGGGATTGTACACGGGTCATTCATTCTATTTCAGTCGAGTCCACACCGAGGAAAAACTGGAAATGAACAGACCAGGAGAGATATTTTTGCTTAAGTGTGTAATGTAAATCCTAACTCTTGTAATAAATCATATTATGGAGTTTAGATCAAAATTTTTAGGTAATTTTTTGCAAATTTAAAGTCCTTATTTGGAGTTTTAGCGTTATTTTATAGGTCATTTTTTGGCAATTTTAAGTTCATCAAAATCTGGGTCCTGGATATCAGATATGATATACCACATTCAACGTGAATCATCTTGAACATGACTTTTATGCGAAGTAGCTCTTGACTGATTATTATCAATGGGATTTATCTTGGTGGCTCAGGAAATACTATCAACAAATGGGAGAAAATAGTGTAACAAATAGCGTTGGTCACGTATTTCGCGAGTGCGGTAGGGCTACCTACCCCTATAGTTGTAGTGTGGAAGTGGGGGCTTTGTGGAGAAAATCGGGTGGCAAGGGTCACTTAGGTAATAGCTGAGCTAGGGGTTGGATTAGATTGGACGGGGTGGTCGCGTATTATGTGTACATTACCTGTGTCTATTAATATATAATAGTTTTTAGTAATATTTTAACTTAAGTGTAAATAAATATATGTTTTTGTAAATTATAAACCATGCTAAAATTATGTAAAAACAAATGCATATTTTATCAAGGAGAGTATAAGATTTATTATTATTATTATTATTATTATTATTTAGCACCGCGTCTTACTACCCGTTCGGGCTATACGCTTAAGTACTAATTACGCTAATAGATTAGGAATTGGGAAGGTTGAATTTAGAAGAAGTGAACCCGCATTTGCGTGGAGGGAGAGTGGAAAGCCATTTAGGGAAAACCACCCCCAGTTCACCCGACCGAGATTCGAATCTCAATCTCCCCGTCCTCGGCAGTAGAACTCAACACGACTAGCGCGTTAGCCAACTACGCCACCGAGGCCGGTGAGAGTATAAGAATATAATGAATTGTATGGCTCAGGTGGTTTACATACAGCCTATTGCATTGCAGTTCTCGTTCTCCGCATTATGCAGTCAAAATATTATATGTACCCCTCGTCTACCCTGTAAGATAACAAGCTTACCTTACATGGTTCCACTGTGACGCAGCTTTTAAGATAGGGCCGTAGTGTAGCCCGTCAAGGTAAGACTGCTACATTTCAGGGTAAAATTATTGTACGATGATAACAGTTAAAATGCTACTAATGAAGTAAATGCCAGTTTGAATAATTAAACAATTGGATATGTGACAAATAAATTAAATAACATGGTAAATTGATATAAAAATATAAGTTATAAGTTAATAATTAAAAATCATAGTAAGAATGATTTAATTTCCATCACTATCTATCATTATCTAATATTTTGACTGTCTAGTGTATGGTATAACTGTTAAAATTTTTGTAGGGACTGTCAAATATCTGGGTATATTGCAGGTGAAGTAATGAATTAATTTTTCCCAAGGAAGTAACTATTGCTACCAATCGGAGCACATTTTATTGTCTGTTTGCTCATATAGCTAATCTAGTGCTAATGTGTATGTAGAGTCTTGTGAGAACTAGTGATAAATGTGTCTTGGATGAGAATAAAAGTTTGGCTGGCCCACTCCTTAGTAATGTTAATTAGGCGGTAATTTTATGAACAATCAAGCAGAGTGGGTAGGTACAGTATATTTTGAAACTATCAGGCAGAATGGGTAGGTACATTTTTAACAATCAGGTAGAGTGGGTAGGTACCTTTTGTAACAACCAGGCAGAGTGGGTAGGTGCCTTTATTAAACAATCAGGCAGAGTGGGTAGGTAGATTTTGAAACCATCATGCAGAGTGAGTAGTTACATTTTGAAATAATGAGGCAGAGTGGGTAGTTACATTTTGAAACAATCGGGCAGAGAGGGTAGGTACCTTTTAAAACAATCAGGCAGAGTGAGTAGTTACATTTTTGAAATAATGAGGCAGAGTGGGTCAGTTACATTTTGAAACAATCGGGCAGATTGGGTAGGTACATTTTGAAAAAATATGATAGAGAGTATGTAGGCACCTGCTTGAAACAATCAATCAAAGGAAGTAGATATATTTTTGGATCAATCAGTCAAGGTGAAACCCTTTTAGAAACACTAACAAGTTGTTTAGTAGCCTGCAAATACTATTTCTAAGTTTGGATTGATGCTTCTTGTGTGGGACCTAGATCAGCTTAATTAGGGTGCATCAAGTCAAATTACCGTAATTGTTATAGTTCTACGCATTTTAGATGTAAAAATTTGCAAAATATTTCTTTAAATTTACACAAAACAGGAATTTAACTAAATTAGTTGATTTATTAGTTTTATACTGAACGCATGATGTTGCCTGTATCGCAGTTTCATATTCATTTTTAGTTTTAAAATGCCTCCTAATATCCTCCTAGAATCGAACATGAGATGATTGGCTTCCCATGCTGATATTATCTGTAGCACTAAGCTCGTTTTGTGTCAAGGATAACTAGTCTAGATATCTCAGTGGTTCGACGAGTCAGACTTATCTGAATTGAGAGTGTGTGACCTGATCATTTCTATGTAACTTCTCTGACAATGCTGATTCCTTGGATAGTTTCTGTTTCCAAGACTGATCGTGACCTTAAAATACGTATCATCCTGAAAATGGCTAGCCACATCCTTAGAAAAGGATATAATGATACCGCAGGATATCCTCAAGAGATAAACATAGAGGAATCGCTCATTATTCTAGTATTGTAGTATTATTTTCAATAGTATCATCATAATAGACGTGAGCTTTATAATTACAGGGCTAATCAGTACAAGATGTACAACCTAGGACAGTAACAGTAGCACAAGAAATTGTGATATCTGGGTAACAGGACCAGCTTGGTAAGGAACCATGATCCGCTAGATGCATACCTATATTCGGCCCCCCCTGACTACTCGGCTAGCAGAACGGTCTTATATAATTAACATACACTATACATAAACTGTATGGTGGTTGATTAAAAGCCATAGAATAAACTAATGTCTCGATTTTGTTGGTTTTTTAGGAATAATTTATTAACTTAATAAATAGATTACAGTACATTTACAGACGAACAAAAGTCTCACTTTAATATTATCTTTTTTAGCACATCAAGTTTATCAAATATCAGAACACTTATTAAATACGGTATGATATATTTTTCTCGTGCATTTTATGAACAGTAGAATTATCCGCTTCTATGGTCGAATGATCTAAGGCGTCATTCTCGTAATAGAACAAAAAATAACAGCTTATTAAGTGTTTTTTGCATGATACGTTGTATAGTTCCTTAGAAAAGAGTACCTACAAAAACAGGTGGATTATAGACAAATAAAACACGTCAGGTGACCTGGTGGTCCAGAGGTAAGGTGTCCAACTTTTGTTCTGGGGGTCCGGGGTTCAATCCTCGGTCCCGGCACAGATTTATTTGACTGCCAAACCCTTCCTTCACCTCTGACAAGACGTATATTAATCACAGCTTGTGAATGTGAGGAATGCCAGGCCTCCACCGTGGTTCGGATTCCACGTTAAACTGTAGGTCCTCCATTTCATCTCACAATCACCCTACCATTACACATTAGCGTAAGTGCATATAACCTGAACAGGTAGTAAGATGCAGTGCTAATAATTTCCAATTCCAATTTCCAATTTCCTTTATTATAGTGCCGGCCAACAGTCGTAAGACCTATAACAGGCCAGCACTGAAAAGCACACAAGTACATACCCTACAATACATACATTTACATAAGAAAACATGATAGACAAAAAATGGCCAAATAATGCCATATACCGATAAACAACCACGAGACAAAAAAGTAGTTAATAATGATAAGAATAAAAGTAACATTAAAATAAATAACCAAATAGTGGTTAAAAGCAGTAACATTAAGCAAAAAATAAATCAGAATATTGTAAACTAAACAATGTAAACTTAAATAGTATTAAATAATATAGGCAGAACCTCTACAAGATAAATTATTGATACGGGATATCCTTAAATAACTCTCTGAGTTTAGCTTTCCTTTTATGATAAAAGTCGAATTCAACAAATCTAGAATTAACACTATGGACACAACGACCTATAGGGCTTACCTTGTAAGAGCTATTAAGAAAAAATAATTTTTGATTACGAGAAGCCCGAGAAGGGATAAGAACGCCTACATGATCAAGGGCAAATTTGCAAGAAATTATGTTATTGAAAATATTAAAAACAAAAAGGGCATCACAATAAAGTCTACGCGAGAAGAGAGTTTGGAGCCCTAATAGGTTTCGAATTCTATCATAATCATAATAAATCCGGTTACTAAAGTATTTATCATAGCATGCAGCAACAAATTTTCTTTGAACGTTTTCTAACCTAATAGAGTCAGTTAAGGTAATGGAATTCCAAGCAACAGTAGCATATTCTAACTTAGATCTAACCAGGGAATAATACAGACATAAAAAACAGTCAACTTTCTTAAATGATGAAGTAATAAATTTAATAAGCCCAAGTAGTTTCAATGACTGGGAAATGACATGGTCAACATGATAGTGGAAATAAAGTTTGTTATCCAGGAGGACACCAAGATCATTAATACAAAGGGTGCGAACTATGTTATCACTGCCCAATTTATAAGTAAAAAAGAAAGGATTAGTTTTCCTAGTGAAAGATATAGATTTGGTCTTAGATTTATTGATAGACATTCCATTTTCCAAAGACCATTGTAGAATACCATTTACATCATTTTGTAAATCTATACAATCTGCAATTGATTTGATAGTTTTAAATAATTTTACATCATCAGCAAAGAGTAAATAACTAGAAGAGTTCAAATATTTACCAATGTCATCAATAAACACATTAAAGAGAAGAGGACCTAAATTAGACCCCTGTGGTATGCCACAGGGTGCTAAAAATGTATTTGAGCAGTGTGAATCAATTTTAATAATGAATGATCTTTCATGCAAATAACTGCTGAACCAATTTACATATGAGTGAGAAAGTCCAAAATTACCAAGTTTAGCGAGAATAATATTATGCTGACATAAGTCAAATGCCTTACTTTGGTCAAAATAAATAGCATCAACCTGACCTTGGGCAGAGACTTGAGGGGCAACATGCCCAAGAAATTCTACTAAATTAGTTACAGTAGATTTATTTTTTTAAAGCCATGTTGATTATCTGAAAATTTATTTTTAAGGTGGTGAAAAGTATGCTCATGTATGATTTTCTCGAATACTTTGGAGAAAGTGTTTAAGAGAGAAATTGGTCTATAATTACAAACATTTGTTTTTACCCCCTTTTTATAGATAGGTATGACAACAGATTGTTTCCATGTACGAGGAAAAGTTTCATTTGACAGGCTAATGTTAAAGATATAGGCTGACAAAGGGCTGAAAATGCTGGCACAGCCTTTAACAATAAAACTTGGAATTCCATCTGTCCCGGCACATCTAGAAGAACTCAATTTTTTAATAGCATTAGCAACATCCAAGGGTGTAATGTGGCATGGATACAAGGGCGCGCTAGTTTCAATAACGGGGCAGGGTAAAACAGGAATAGCTGAATTATAAACGGAATGAAAGTAGGTCCCAAACTCATTAGCGATTAATAAAGGATCCGCTATAGATTTGCCATCAATTTCTAGGTTGGATGGGAAAACTTTATTCGTACGATTATTTTTAACAAATTTCCAAAAATCTTTAGGTTTGCATTTAATACTATTTTCAATTGAGTTCATCCAATTGGCTCTGTCTATAATCAAAGTAGTTTTAACTAATTTACGAAAGTGTGAAAAATGTGAATAGAATACACTATTATTTGTTATTTTAAACTTTTTGAAAAAATTGTTTTTTTTCCTAATATAGTATTTGAGTGTAGAAGAAAACCAATTAGGATATTTGGATGAATTAAGAATATTAATTTGAGGAATATTCGTTTTGATTTTCCTTTGGACTACCTTGGTAAAATTATCTACAGCCAAATTAACATCCGTAGTAGAATAAACACAAGTCCAATCTGCAGTAGCCAGGTCATTGTAGAGATTAAGATAGTCACCGTGTGCATAGTCAATATATGTTTTAGAGGTGTCATTAATTTTAGTCGCAATAGGTACATCTAGTGAAATCAATAAGGGTGGATGAGCTAAATCAATATTGACTAGTGGTTGAGAGCTTTGAGTAATAGTAATAGAGGGGTGGTGAAAATTAGCAAAAACGAGGTCAAGGAGGTTAGTGTCGTTATCAGCTTCATTGAGTTGTTCTAATCCCAATATATTAGTCGAAGCGAGAAGTTGAGTAGCTTTTAATTTAATGTAGAAATGCGAAATGTTCTGAGAATGATGATAATTCCAATCAATTTTGGGGCAGTTAAAATCTCCGAGTAGTATTATTCTATAGGGGTAGCTAGCCAACACACCTTCAAGAAATATAAAGTAATTGTTAAATGCTTCGACTGTTATTTGGGGAGCAAGATATATGTTCCCAATTAACAGTTTTTGGCGATTAAATGTTGGAATCTCAATCCAGACACATTCCATATTATTCTCTAGGTCAGTTCTCCTGACCACACCAGAAATAGTATCAATGACAGAGATGAGAGCACCACCACCCCTTGAGATAGTAGCTTCGTCATATAACCTGTCGGCTCTATAGACATTATAATTAGGGGGAAAGTAATTTTCATTAACAAACTCACTAGAGAGCCAAGTTTCAACTAAACAAATAATAGAGAATTCATTCAAACAAACATTAGAAAATAATTCCCTTGCTTTGGTTCGCAGACCCCGAACATTTTGATAATATAGTAAAATATCACTACTAATCACTGGGAGATGGGTTGGGAGGTAGCCTCCAGACCTCCATTGATAGACACGAGTGGGGTTCTAGTTGAATCCTCTTGTGAGCCAAGGTCAGATGCAACAGCTGCGTTTACAGCTTAATAATAATAATAATAATAATAATAATAATAATAATAATAATAAAAAACGTCCAGCTCACCTAGGTCTAAAAGGGCAGGGGTGGGGCAGGAAGAATTTGAGAGGAAATCAACCCACATTAGCGTGGAGGTGAACATTTATTAAATACATATAATATTTTATTCTCAAGCATTTTCTGAACAGTAGAGCTACCCACTTATGTGGTCGAATGGTCTAAGGCTTCAATCTCGTAATAGAGTGGAATGCTAAAACGGGAAAATCAGGACTTTAATCTCAGTCGAGTGTACTGAAGGAGGTGTTTACTGAATGATTTTCCAATCTCCCTCCATGCAAAAGTGGATACACTTCCTCTAAGTTCAAATTTCCTCGTCCTAAATAGATGAGAGTAATAAGTACAAATTCGTTCAACCCGAACGGGTGATGATCTGCGGTGACAAAAACAAACAAACAAACGAACAGATATCCTCGCTGAAATATTACCTCAACGGGGAACACGTAATATACAATACCCCCTTTCATCCCCTTTCTGGCCCAAATTAGCTAAGGTGTATTCTAATAAATATAGTTTTTAAGAATTTATTTTAAAATCTATGTATAGCTTACCAATTTTTTATTAATATAATTTGAAAATTATTTTTAATGTGTAGCCATTTGGCTACATCGGACATTGGTTTTTCTTAGAGATAAAAAATAATATAAGAATCAAATATAAAAAAACAACCTAGCCATAATTATGTCCACACCGGGCTGCAAAGTGTACCAGTCTGGGCTATACATTAATAAAATAATAATGAGGTAGCAATGAGGAAGTTAGAATTTCGAGGAAATGTACCTACATTTGCGTAAAAGGAGATCTAGAAACAATTTAAGAAACATCACCCTTATTAAATCTGGCTGGGATTCGAACGAAAAATTACCTACGTGACCACCAATGCGGGTTATTAAGTTGTGTTTGTTACTTTCTACTACGTGCTAAATTATCTTAATGGGATCTGATGTTTGTGTTTGTCCTCAAATTAGGTCAGTGTAAACCGCCTATAGTCTGTACCGACATTAAATCTAAATAACAATATTAACAATAAGGATCTATGATAAAGGAAACCGTTATAAACTCCCAACTCTAGCTTACCTTGCCCCTGTGTTCCTATGAATGCAACCTCACAACAATCCCGCAGCGCTGGTGGAAGAGTTGCCTAATCGATCTATTTCATGGGGTAGATAGAGAGAGTGGCACACACGTCATTTAGGCAGCGCCTCTCATCATCTCTCTTGTCAGGTCAACAAGAATTTAAGGCCTGACCCTATTTCCTTCTCAGGTGTTAGATACCCTGATCATATCCCTAGTACAACGGGTGGAAGATGGGTCCCTGGTACTAGGAACCCTATTTGTATTCATGAAACTATAAACCTTGGTTTAATTCCGAGGATTAGACCCTGGCTTCATCCGTTTTCAAGGGACCCTGGTTTAATCCCAAGTGCAAGGGACCCTGGCTATATCCTTGATACTAGGGACCTGGGTTCCATCTATAGCACTAGAAATCCTTGTTCCAATCCCGGGGATATAGACCCTGGCCCTATCCCAGATACTAGAGCCCTAGTTCTATTTCAGGGACTAGGAATGCCTGGTTCCAGCCGTGGTATAGGGTTCTCATTCCATCTCCAGTACTAGAGAGCTTGGTTTCACAGTTAAACGTGTTGCTAACTTAGGCTTTTAATTCGTTTCTACATAATTTTTTCTAAACTAGCATTATGTTTAGTAAGTGTTAATAAATCCCAGTGCCTATATATAACATAAACGTGTATATTTAATGTGTACTTACTAAACACAATATATATCATGCTAGAGCTAATATAGAAACATACTAGGCAGCATGAAGTTTCTTATTATTCTACACCAACACGGTGTCAACTAATTTGCGGAGTACACAACGTTACAACTCTTTCAATTAATTTTCTGTTCATATTTTAAGATTTCTAAAAATAGAAGCATATTGATTTGAACTACTCTTACGAAAATTCAGCCAAAATTAAGAATAATGGACAACCAGAATCTATATTGATAAAATGGGGAGTTTTCCTCTCATGAGCATTTGCGCTGAATCTAACACACGCAGAGGTATGCAATTTAAAAAAAATGTTACCCCTGTGTACAGAAAATGTGCACCTAAAAGCAGGAATTTTAAAATTTAAAGCTACCTTCCATGAACTATACAACAACTATTTAGCTAAAAACATTTCACCCTGGTAATGCCGGATATTTCAACTAGTTATAAATAAAATTATAATCAAAATTAAGAATAATTTTAATTCGAATATCAGCTGATTGTCCGTGAGATTTATTATTGTGGGTTTACCATCCCATCTCTACGCTAATTTGGGTGCATTTAAAAAAAGTACTAGAATTAAGTCGTTAACCCCTACTAATTAAAATTACCTAAATACCTGGTGTTTTGTCCAAGAGCCGGAGCTTATTGTACATTTCAAAAGATCATATCTCATCAAACAATAAAATAGAGAAATTGACATATTAACGGTGTGAACACGCTCATAGCGACTTAAAATTTGAATATCTTTAAATCGAGTTTATAAAGCTGAAACATTGTTCTTCTAAAATGTAATCTAAATGACATTGCAATGCTAAATTGTACACAGTTTGAGCATGTTTGTAATCATAAATGTATTTCTTGTTTAGATATCCCACTAAATTAATAGTTAACATGCAAACTATTTACTTACAAATACTGGATCTAGTTTTAACCTGATGATTTTACAAGCTATAAATATTGTTAACTTGTTTATGTATATATTGTTAATTTAGGTCATATTATAAAATAGTGATGCTCAGCATATTTAATTTCCTTATATTTGTCTTGTTGTAGTTTAGTATTGAGTCAATTAAAGAAAATCAACCAAATATGTTTCCTTTCATTTTTGTGACAGATTTGACGATATGGAAATATATTTTCGTGATGTTTTCCTATATTTTTCCAGAAATTGAGCACAAAAAATGATAAAAAGGGAACTTTTTTTTAGGCAGGGAGAGGAATCAAATTTTTATTTCTTGGACTATAATCAGTACTAAATCCAGATATTTGTATTTTTTAAAGAGGTGGAGGAGTTCCTACTTATATTGTCTCATGGTAAAGTCCGTGAAAAGAAATATCAAGAATGTTTTTTTTACAAAAGGTCTCTCTTAAAGCCATTTTGTATTTTTTTTTTCAAATAATGGGGGTCGTAGGAATTATTAATTTTATGAGATCCCAAAATAAGCTAAGAGCCTAAGCATTTAGTAGAAATTAAAAAAAACATTATTAATAACACTTTCACGCTGGAAGAGGGGGGGGGATGGTCAGAATTGAACCCCCTCCTTCGGGGCTGCCTTGATTGTTCTTGAAAAGATACAGCCATATTTGGTAAAGATCAATAGTATTGGAGGCATAATCACGCTACGGCGTGATTTTTGAACACGAGGTTTCAGAAAATTCACCTCATTTAATTATTTTTAGTCCCATTTGGAAGATGAGTCTCACCTCTTTCTTCATGATGCTGAATATGAAAATATTTCAAAGGTGGGGACAGTAAAAAAAAGGTAGGAGATACATACCCATGGAGATACATCTCCATATTCATACTTTACCTTATTTAGGTTTATTTGTCTGAATAAAGGTATGGTGACTCAATTAAGGCTTGAAAGGGCCCCGTCATTCTCGTGTAGAGGAACTAAATAGATCAATATTTGGTTACTAGTACAATTTATCTGAATGTATGTATCGTTCAAATAGTGGGATGTGACAATCACTTCATAAACAACTAAAGTGACACTCGAATAAACACTCGCTTTGTGCGTGTATTTTAGATAATCTTTTAGTTGATGACGTAAATATGGCATGTACTTCATAAATACCGTAAATCAATCTCAAAGGCTCTTACCTCAGATCCATCTTAAGGATAGTTATCAAATGTACAGTACAAGGCCTACTCGGTGAGCTACGATAATTTTTACCTGCAAAAATGGGAGGGGTGTGTTGGGGGCGGTCTGGATGGAAAAATGTGTTTACTCTGTCTACTAGTTGAACTTTGAATAACAAGCCAGATTAAAATATCAACCCTTAAAGGTCTTTGTAAAAGATGTCATGTGATATAATGACAATTTAGGGGTTGTAAATGGAATGGCTGTGGGTGGAACAGTTGGGGAAAGAGGTGGAATTGTGGATGGGAAACATTTTTCTTCTGTGTGCTGGTTGAGCTTTTAATAGCAAAACAGGTGAAAATATCAACCCTTGAAAGTCTTTGTAAAAGATGTCATGCGATGCAATGACAGTTTGGGGATTGTAAAAGGGTGGCTGTGGGTATAACAGTTGGAGGGGGGAGGGTGTTTAGCAAGCCAGCCCGGGCATCGGCGGGCGTCCCACCCACCCCACACCACCACTACCACCCCCCATTTTCTTTTTATACAAAATCAACGAAGAGTGTAACCTTTGGTCGTAAACGCATCTCACCTTCGCAAATGTACCCCTGCTGGATCAACCCCCAAAGCATGTCGCTGCAGTGGTGGCAGTAGGTGGGCTTGTGGAAAGTCTTCTTGGCGAAGCTGTGGCCGTGGATAGCCGGCTGGTCGGCCGCCATGATGGGTAGGCGGCCCCGGCACCTCTCGCGCCAGACTCTCACCTTGGAGACACACGGGACACACGCATAATGGACACGCACGCACTCGCCGGGGACACGCTTCGAGACCCTTCACTCGATACACCTTCAACACCAACCACCACCACCACCCCTCTTAATATTTAAATATTTTTTTTACGCGATTACGTGATTTCTGAACCGTACACGATCATGGCTGTGCCGTAGGCTGGCTCTGTAACGGTGAGCTTGAGGCCTAGGGCGCATAATTCCCGACGGAGCGTCTGTCTGTGTCGTCGCAGCCTACCATGACGATGATGGCGGAGTTCCGAGTTCCCCGAGAGTCCGGTATGTGTCTGTGTGTGTGTATGTGTGGGAACACTTTTTTCTATTCCCCCTCTCTCTCTCTCTCGTTCGAGGGGTCTCTCGTGTTGGAGGAGGTCTCACCGATGAAGCAGACGCGACGCGCACGTCGTCCCGCGCAGTTTCTCTCTCTCTTTAAAGAGTGGAGGGGGTGAGGGGATATTCCTCTCTTCTGTAGCAGATATGGTGCGGTAAAGGCACGATTATGGGAGGAGAAGTATAACGACGTCGCCGGCGGCTGAACGTATGCGCAACCCGCTCCGCGCAGCAAGTGAGCCTAGAACTTGTTTCATGGCGTTCCCTCCCGCCATATTGATTTCGGGGTTTCTAGGGGAGACACCAGCGCCGACTAACCGGCGTACACTAGGCGATACTTGGGGTTGTGTCCACCGAGGATTTTTTCGGGGGGAGGGTGGGGGAGAGCGGGAGAATTATATAATGTTTTCGAGGGAAGGATCTTTGGGCCTCTCAAAGATGTCTTGCTTAGCTGATAGTGAGCACGGACCTGGGAGGCTCAGTTGGTAGAACGTTGAATTATTAAACTGCTGACATTAAAGGGCGAGTTTGATATTGAATGGGAGAGAACCGTTTACTAGTACAGTCTCGTCAAGCGCAGCTAGCCTTGGCAACAACTTACGAGCAACTCCTAACGCCGAGTGATGGCCCCACCTTAGGCTGTCAATTCACAGGAATAAAACGAATGACAAATGTAAAGGCAATCAACGCACAAATGTATCATTAGCACTGGGGAACGCCCTTGAAGTGAGCTCCAAATAACTAGCTATCATCCGCACAAGTGGGCACGTGGACTAAATGGTAGGCTCGTATAGTCAGGTTTGCTGGTGACGGGGAGAACTGAGTTTGAATTCTGGTTGGGTTTATTTGCGGTTATTTTTTCATAAATGATTTCTCAATCTTTTCGTGCACGCAAATCTGGGTAAATTTCTTAATAATTCCTCCTCCATCCTTACCTCATTCGCCCTGTTAAAATGCGCATAGCCTGGACAAGTAGTAAGAAACGATGAGAAAAATAACAAAAAGCAGTATCCCACATGGAAGATTATCTCCGATTGGAAGGCTATCTCGGACACAGCCGGGATTCCAATCATAGTCTGCGATACTGTCGCTTTGAGACTAAACGTCTCAATGGCCCTAAGTCACGAATTAAGGTCCGGGATCTTTGTATCGTGGCAGACGTAGCAAAGAATGGATGAGCCGGGCGTGTCAAGGTACCGACCAATCATACACATCACCATAATAGGTAAAGAAGGCGGTCCAGAGCGCCGTGAGATAGACAACGACGCAACCAGCATGGCACCCATGTGTCACATGTAGTAGTTAATATCAAAAGGTCGACGCGAGACCCTGAGATTCAAAGTGTTCACACTACTAATATTTTTTCTAGGAATAAATAGCAGCTATGAATCTTCGTAGCCACTAAAACAGTGTTTAGTAATCTTAGAATGTTCTGTTTTGACCATGTTCATAAGCTACTTTGTTTTTATGTGAGGATATATCTGGATATATCTTGGTTTATAATCACTTACTTTACTTATAGAACTGTGACACGTATAGCTGGATTCTGATAAGAAATGTTTATGGTCAACATTAACTTTTTAATCTATTTTATTAATATTATTTAATAGATACATATAATACCTATTAAAAGGAAAAGCAGCACATAACATGATTTGATCTATGAATTCGTGAAAGTTAATCTAGTAGATTAAAAATGTCATATAAGTTGTTTACAGTTAAAATTGGGTAGATTAAATTGAGCAAATTTAACATTTTCACATAATTATTTTTAAATTATTGATATTTTAAATAAGTTTTAAAGGTTTTTATAGTTTAAAAATAATTAAAATGAGAAATTATATCGGTTTAAGCATTGTTTTGCCCAAAAGTCGCAGTTTCCTCAAACCAATACATTTAGATATTAACAGAGTCACAAAAACATTCTGAGAAAAATTGAGGAAAGTTTTAATGGCTACGAAGCTTAGGGACTTTAATTACAATAAGAAATACCGCAGTGTGAGGGGAAATCACCATGAGTCTAGTTGGGATAAAAGTTCCCACGAATTAGGTATGTGGAAGTCCCCAAGAGTTAAGGTGGAGTGGAAGTCCCCACGAGTTAAGGTGGAGTAGGATTCCCCACGAGTTAGGTATGTGGAAGTCCCCAAGAGTTAAGGTGGAGTGGAAGTCCCCACGAGTTAAGGTGGAGTAGGATTCCCACGAGTTAGGTATGTGGAAGTCCCCAAGAGTTAAGATGGAGTGGAAGTCCTCACGAGTTAAGGTGGAGTAGGATTCCCCACGAGTTAGGTATGTGGAAGTCCCCAAGAGTTAAGGTGGAGTGGAAGTCCCCACGAGTTAAGGTGGAGTGGAAGTCCCCACGAGTTAAGATGGAGTAGAATTTTCCACGAGTTAGGTATGTGGAAGTCCCCAAGAGTTAAGGTGGAGTGGAAGTCCCCACGAGTTAAGGTGGAGTAGGATTCCCTACGAGTTAGGTATGTGGAAGTCCCCAAGAGTTAAGGTGGAGTGGAAGTCCCCACGAGTTAAGGTGGAGTAGGATTCCCCACGAGTTAGGTATGTGGAAGTCCCCAAGAGTTAAGATGGAGTGGAAGTCCCCAAGAGTTAAGATGGAGTGGAAGTCCTCACGAGTTAAGGTGGAGTAGGATTCCCCACGAGTTAGGTATGTGGAAGTCCCCAAGAGTTAAGGTGGAGTGGAAGTCCCCACGAGTTAAGGTGGAGTGGAAGTCCCCACGAGTTAAGGTGGAGTAGAATTTTCCACGAGTTAGGTATGTGGAAGTCCCCAAGAGTTAAGGTGGAGTGGAAGTCCCCACGAGTTAAGGTGGAGTAGGATTCCCCACGAGTTAGGTATGTGGAAGTCCCCAAGAGTTAAGATGGAGTGGAAGTCCCCACGAGCTAAGGTGGAGTAGAATTCCCCACGAGTTAGGTATGTGGAAGTCCCCACGAGCTAAGGTGGAGTAGAATTCCCCACGAGTTAGGTGTGTGGAAGTCCCCATGAGCTAAGGTGTGGTGTAAGTCCCCACGAGTTAAGGTGGAGTAGAACTCACCACGAGTTAGGTATGTGTAAGTCCCCATGAGCTAAGGTGGAGTGGAATTCCCACGAGTTAGGTGTGTGGAAGTCCCCATGAGCTAAGGTGGAGTGGAAGTCCCCACAGGTTAAGGTGGAGTAGAATTCCCCACGAGTTAGGTATGTGGAAGTCCCCATGAGCTAAGGTGGGGTGGAAGCCCCCACGAGCTAAGGTGGAGTAGAATACCCCACAAGTTAGGTATGTGGAAGTCCCCAAGAGTTAAGGTGGAGTGGAAGTCCCATGAGTTAAGGTGGGATGTAAATCACTGCTAGTGGTGCGTATTAATGTTTATCGTAAAATATATTCAAGGTGATTTTATAATTCATGGGCAGTCTCCTCTCCTCCCTTATGTTCTTCGTCGTTTTACGAACTTCAATTGCTCTAATGAAGTAGGTATTAGAGATGTATAATTTAGAGGAAATATACCTTCATTTAGCCTAACTTAGGTGAAAGTGCGAAGTTAATTTAAAAAAATATCAAACATAAGCGAGATTGGAACCTCAACCTACTCATCGCAAGAAAATCAGACAATTTTAGTTGTGAAGTTAATCCTCTTGAACCATGAGGAGATGTTAACTTTTGTTCCAAAAAGTAAAAAGTATTTGTATGAATACAGTTTATAGCTGAAGACATTATTCTCTGACAATTTCGAAAATAAAACCTCAAGTAACGTCAGATCCCCAATGTCGATATGCCCTCCCTGTCACGTGGTGGTCTAAGCTCTGTGATAACATTCTTAGATTACTGGCAACTAGATCCGGGTTCACTTCCTCCCCCCCCCTCACACCCCACTTCTGGCTGATTCAGTAATATCAGCTTGGTGGAGATGGATTTGGAGAACTGTTGGAACACTGGCTGATTGAGGGTATATAGGGGACAGCTGTTGGAACACTGGCTGACTGAGGATATATAGGGGTCAGCTGTTGGAACACTGGCTGACTGAGGTTATATAGGGGTCAGCTGTTGGAACACTGGCTGACTGAGAGTATATAAGGGGCAGCTGTTGGAACACTGGCTGATTGAGGGTATATAGGGGGCAGCTGTTGGAACACTGGCTGATTGAGGGTATATAGGGGGCAGCTGTTGGAACACTGGCTGACTGAGAGTATATAGGGGACAGCTGTTGGAATACTGGATGACTGAGGTTATATAGGGGGCAGCTGTTGGAACACTGGCTGACTGAGGGTATATAGGGGGCAGCTGTTGGAACACTGGCTGATTAAGGGTATATAGGGGACAGCTGTTGGAACACTGGCTGACTGAGAGTATATAGGGGACAGCTGTTGGAACACTGGCTGACTGAGAGTATATAGGGGACAGCTGTTGGAACACTGGCTGATTGAGAGTATATAGGGGGCAGCTGTTGGAACACTGGCTGATTGAGAGTATATAGGGGACAGCTGTTGGAATACTGGCTGACTGAGAGTATATAGGGGACAGCTGTTGGAACACTGGCTGACTGAGAGTATATAGGGGACAGCTGTTGGAACACTGGCTGACTGAGGTTATATAGGGGGCAGCTGTTGGAACACTGGCTGATGAGGGATATAGGGGCAGCTGTTGAACACTGGCTGACTGAGAGTATATAGGGGACAGCTGTTGGAACATGGCTGAGAGATATATAGGGACAGCTGTTGGAACACTGCTGACTGAGGTTATATAGGGGGCAGCTGTTGAACACTGCTATTGAGGGTATATAGGGGAGCTGTTGGAACACTGGCTGACTGAGAGTATATAGGGACAGCTGTTGGAATACTGGCTGACTGAGGTTATATAGGGGGCAGCTGTTGGAACACTGGCTGACTGAGAGTATATAGGGACAGCTGTTGAACACTGCTGATTGAAGTATATAGGGACAGCTGTTGAATACTGGCTGACTGAGAGTATATAGGGGACAGCTGTTGGAACACTGGCTGATTGAGGGTATATAGGGGCAGCTGTTGGAACACTGGCTGACTGAGAGTATATAGGGACAGCTGTTGGAATACTGGCTGACTGAGGTTATATAGGGGCAGCTGTTGGAACACTGCTGACTGAGAGTATATAGGGGACAGCTGTTGGAACACGGCTGATTGAGGGTATATAGGGGCAGCTGTTGGAACACTGCTGACTGAGAGTATATAGGGACAGCTGTTGGAACACTGGCTGACTGAGAGTATATAGGGCAGCTGTTGGAACACTGGCTGATTGAGGGTATATAGGGCAGCTGTTGGAACACTGGCTGATGAGGTTATATAGGGGCAGCTGTTGGAACACTGGCTGATTGAGGGTATATAGGGGCAGCTGTTGGAACACTGGCTGACTGAGAGTATATAGGGGACAGCTGTTGGAATACTGGCTGACTGAGGTTATATAGGGGCAGCTGTTGGAACACTGGCTGATTGAGGGTATATAGGGGGCAGCTGTTGGAACACTGGCTGACTGAGAGTATATAGGGGACAGCTGTTGGAATACTGGCTGACTGAGGTATATAAGGGGCAGCTGTTGGAACACTGGCTGACTGAGAGTATATAAGGGCAGCTGTTGGAACACTGGCTGACTGAGAGTATATAGGGGACAGCTGTTGGAACACTGGCTGATTGAGGGTATATAGGGGACAGCTGTTGGAACACTGGCTGATTGAGGGTATATAGGGGGCAGCTGTTGGAACACTGGCTGATGAGGTATATTAGGGGCAGCTGTTGGAACACTGGCTGACTGAGAGTATATAGGGGACAGCTGTTGGAACACTGGCTGATTGAGGTATATAGGGGCAGCTGTTGGAACACTGGCTGATTGAGGTATATAGGGGGCAGCTGTTGGAACACTGGCTGACTGAGAGTATATAGGGGCAGCTGTTGGAACACTGCTGATAAGGTATATAGGGGCAGCTGTTGGAACACTGGCTGACTGAGAGTATATAGGGGACAGCTGTTGGAACACTGGCTGATGAGGTATATAGGGGCAGCTGTTGGAACACTGCTGATGAGGGTATATAGGGACAGCTGTTGGAACACTGGCTGACTGAGAGTATATAGGGGACAGCTGTTGGAACACTGGCTGATGAGGTAATAGGGGCAGCTGTTGGAACACTGGCTGATTGAGGTATATAGGGGGCAGCTGTTGGAACACTGGCTGATGAGGTATATAGGGGGCAGCTGTTGGAACACTGGCTGACTGAGAGTATATAGGGGACAGCTGTTGGAAACTGGCTGACTGAGGTTATATAGGGGGCAGCTGTTGGAACACTGGCTGACTGAGAGTATATAGGGGCAGCTGTTGGAACACTGGCTGATGAGAGTATATAGGGACAGCTGTTGGAAACTGGCTGACTGAGAGTATATAGGGGACAGCTGTTGGAACACTGGCTGACTGAGGTATAATAGGGGCAGCTGTTGGAACACTGGCTGACTGAGAGTATAGGGGACAGCTGTTGGAACACTGGCTGACTGAGGTATATAGGGGCAGCTGTTGGAACACTGGCTGACTGAGGTATATAGGGGCAGCTGTTGGAACACTGGCTGATGAGGTATATAGGGGCAGCTGTTGGAACACTGGCTGATGAGAGTATATAGGGACAGCTGTTGGAACACTGGCTGACTGAGGTATATAGGGGCAGCTGTTGGAACACTGGCTGATTGAGGGTATATAGGGGCAGCTGTTGGAACACTGGCTGACTGAGAGTATATAGGGGCAGCTGTTGGAAACTGGCTGATTGAGGTAAATAGGGGAGCTGTTGGAACACTGGCTGACTGAGAGTATATAGGGACAGCTGTTGGAAACTGGCTGACTGAGGTATATAGGGGGCAGCTGTTGGAACACTGGCTGATGAGGTATATAAGGGGCAGCTGTTGGAACACTGGCTGACTGAGAGTATATAGGGGACAGCTGTTGGAACACTGGCTGACTGAGGTATATAGGGGCAGCTGTTGGAACACTGGCTGACTGAGGTATATAGGGGCAGCTGTTGGAACACTGGCTGATGAGGTATATAGGGGCAGCTGTTGGAACACTGGCTGATGAGGTATATAGGGACAGCTGTTGGAACACTGGCTGATTGAGGTATATAGGGGGCAGCTGTTGGAACACTGGCTGATTGAGGTATATAGGGGCAGCTGTTGGAACACTGGCTGACTGAGAGTATATAGGGACAGCTGTTGAAACTGGCTGATGAGGTATATAGGGGCAGCTGTTGGAACACTGGCTGATGAGAGTATATAGGGCAGCTGTTGGAACACTGGCTGACTGAGAGTATATAGGGCAGCTGTTGGAACACTGGCTGATTGAGGTATATAGGGGCAGCTGTTGGAACACTGGCTGATGAGAGTATAAGGGCAGCTGTTGGAACACTGGCTGATGAGGGTATATAGGGGGCAGCTGTTGGAACACTGGCTGATGAGAGTATATAGGGGACAGCTGTTGGAAACTGGCTGACTGAGAGTATATAAGGGGCAGCTGTTGGAACACTGGCTGATTGAGGTATATAGGGGCAGCTGTTGGAACACTGCTGATTGAGGTATATAAGGGCAGCTGTTGGAACACTGGCTGACTGAGGTATATATAGGGGCAGCTGTTGGAACACTGGCTGACTGAGAGTATATAGGGGACAGCTGTTGGAACACTGGCTGACTGAGGGTATATAGGGGGCAGCTGTTGGAACACTGGCTGATTGAGGGTATAATAGGGGGCAGCTGTTGGAACACTGGCTGACTGAGAGTATATAGGGGACAGCTGTTTGGAACACTGGCTGACTGAGTAATAAGGGGCAGCTGTTGGAACACTGGCTGACTGAGGTTATAATAGGGGCAGCTGTTGGAACACTGGCTGATTGAGGGTATATAGGGGACAGCTGTTGGAACACTGGCTGACTGAGAGTATATAGGGGACAGCTGTTGGAACACTGGCTGACTGAGGTATATAGGGGCAGCTGTTGGAACACTGGCTGACTGAGGGTATATAGGGGCAGCTGTTGGAACACTGGCTGACTGAGAGTATATAGGGGACAGCTGATGGAACACTGGCTGACTGAGAGTATATAAGGGGCAGCTGTTGGAACACTGGCTGATTGAGAGTATATAGGGGACAGCTGTTGGAATACTGGCTGACTGAGAGTATATAAGGGGCAGCTGTTGGAACACTGGCTGATTGAGGGTATATAAGGGGCAGCTGTTGGAACACTGGCTGATTGAGGGTATATAAGGGGCAGCTGTTGGAACACTGGCTGACTGAGAGTATATAAGGGGCAGCTGTTGGAACACTGGCTGATTGAGGGTATATAGGGGGCAGCTGTTGGAACACTGGCTGATTGAGAGTATATAGGGGACAGCTTACTCTAATATATATAGTATATTCAAATAAATTACTAGTGCAATTGACCATGTGCGCACGTGTGTGCATCCAAAGTCAAAACTAACCATTAATGGTATCATAGCTTTTTATATATATTATTATTATTATTATTATTATTATTAGCACCGCGTCTTACTACCCGTTCGGGTTATACGCACTTACGCTAACGTGTAATGGTAGGGTGATTGTGAGATGAAATGGAGGACCTACAGTTTAACGTGGGATCTGAACCACGGTGGAGGCCTGGCATTCCTCACATTCACAAGTTGTGCTTTTTATATATAGAGGTATTCTACTTATGAACCCTAAATAAATATATCTTCCCAAAATCTTTTCACGGAAAACTATAGATTAAAATGTCGCTCCCATAGTTTTATTTTAAATTATTGACACGAAAATTATTAAATATGTAAGTGCTCTTCACTAATTATCATGTATCAGAGGTAAAACTAATAATTTACCCTTGTGAATGCTCTTCTCTCATCTTAGTATTTCGATAACTATTGCAAACATATCTTAACATTTCAACTGATCTTAAAATTCTCCTAATTTATCCCATTAACAAAAAAATTCCCATACTTTTTAGATAGGTATTAACGCTTATTGTGTAAACTACCAGAGATTAAGGTCATATTGAGGTTTTTTGTTACGTTACCTAGTGTCAACATTGTTTGGTTCATGAAATGATAGGTATTGAGCAAGGCCGTAGCCAGCCAAAAATTTCAGGGGGGGTTTGGTGGGTCCATCCCCCAATTGACGGAGGCTAGAAAAAATTATAAATAAAAAACTGTTCTAAAAGCTATCTGAAGTGTTTTTTATGGCAACACTACCCCCTAACTATCGGAGGCTAGGAAAAATTATAATTATTTAACGGCTCTAGATGCTCTCTAAAGTGTTTTTTTTATGGTAACATAACCCATTAATTGCCGAAGGCTAGGACAAATTCCATATATTAAACAGCTCTAGAAGTTCTCTAAAGTGTTTCTTTATGACAACATAACCCCCTAACCGCCGAAAAATAGGAACAATTCTAAATATTAAACGCCTCTAGAAGCTATCTGAATTTTTTTTATGACAACATAACACCATAACTGCCGAAGGCTAGAAAAAATTCTAAATAATAAACACCTCTGAAGTGCTTTTTATGGTAACACAGCCACCTAATTTGTACTTGTACCTTAATTTTGATATAGTTTGAATCATAAATAAAGCCATATGTATTTTGTTCATAAAATTTCGGGGGGGGGGGGGTTTGAACCCCGAAACCCCCCCCCCCTGACTACGGCCTTGGTATTGAGCTATCTATCTTATGACAGTATTTACAGGTATGTTTTGATCACGGTCAGAACTAAGTGGCTGCTTTTCACAATCAGTTTATTGGTTTTCTTCCTTTGTGGCCCAACACTTTGGCCCAGCTGATAGCATGAATGATTACTATACTAATGTTCCAGGGGTTACATTCCTGGCAAGATGGAAATTACTCCTAATTGGTGAATTTTAAGGTCTTCCCTTACACAAGCACCCACACTGATGGTCCAGCAGTCTAAAGCAACGGGTGTGCAATAGATTGTATTGTTTGTGTTTGTGGAGGAGGTCTAAGTCTCTGCCTGGTGCACTTAAGGTATTTTTTCCATATGTGGCTTATAATGGTACTTTTATTATAAATTATCCCCGCTAGTACACTCCCACTTCTTTAGTAAGCTCGTCCCATATCCCTTTATCTTCTTAGGCAGCCTATGTATAGCTACTATGTATGTATACTTTTAGAACCGCGTCTTACTATCCATTCTATACACTTTTGTAATAACTATGCTAATGGGCTAAGGATGAGGAAGGGGTTTTATTTAGAAGAAATGTACACACGTTTGCGCAACGAGTGGGAAACCATTTAGGAAAATCCGCCCTCGGTACACTTGGTCAGGATTGAACCAAGATCTGTCATCGGCAGCCTAGTCTATTGCGAGAGTAGCGCCTTAGACCATGAGGCCACCGAAGCGGGTTATAAAGATAGTAATTTTGCGAGCTTCCTGGTGTTTTTCTTTTACACATACTTCAAAATTTGGGGGGGGCAGGACAGGAGGAAGGCACTTTGTGGTCACTTTCCTTTAAGATTCTTGTTTTGGGTTAAAGATTAATACACTTAATTTCCTAATTTATTTGTTAATATAATATTATCAAGAGGTTTCATGTAAGTGGAGAGTGGCAAGGCCTTGACCCTTGTGTTTAAGCTAAATTAATATATGTACTGGAACTGCCGAACCATGCTCAGCAGTTTATATTCCTTAGTGCAGTGCCATCGAACCTTACAAGAAGGAGAATTGGACCACATTACAGCTGCACAGTTCAGATGGGTATGGAGTGTATCTCTCAATTCGTGAGTCACCTCACATTCCCCTCTTCTTGCTGATCCTTACTAAATTTCCCTTTTATTACACAGAGGGTATGAGTAGCAATCATTGCCCAATTGGAATTTATGCATTCAGACAATCAACCTATTATTGATCTTTAGCTTGATTAGATTGTCAGTAATCTTTGTGTTGAACATAATTTAAAAAAATATGTGATGTAGTGACGTCCAGTGGACTGGGTGTTGTTTCGTTTATAGACTAAGGTATTCTTCCACTCCAAATACAAGCATTTCTCATCGTAATCATCTTTACATTATGGATTTTAACTTAAAATAGGGAGTATTAGTCTTGCCTTCATTTGATGACTAGTGGAGGAAGAATTTGTTCATAAAAAAAATCACGATACTGTGAGTATTGTGTTGATTTCTAAGATGTTGTGGGCTTGTATGAGCAAGGTCAAAGCTATTTCTTCAAGGCATCTTGGGAAGGGGCATATCTGTAGGGGATTTGTGTGATTTGCTTTACAATGTCTTTCTGACATGACCTGAAAATTATTGTAATATGTTTTAAATGTAAACTTAAGGATCTACAATTTTCTGAGAAGTGTAGGTCTTATGCAGTAATATATCAGAAGTAGGAATTGTGTATAATTTGATGTAGCTGACACACATCCTTTTAGAAAGTACAGACACAAGTAATAATGATGAATCAAAGGAAATGCAGAAAACTTGACAAAACCTAGTAAGAAATCTTCCTGGATATGAAGATTCTAATAAAATGTAAATACAAGAATGAGTTAAGAGTGATGATCGATGAAAAGCAACGTGGCACGGAAACAAAAAACAATTGCAGTGCAAAATCAGAAAACAGTGGATACTTATATCCATTACTGTTCCCAGCCTATTGTCTGGGTCAGTTTTTTATTCAAGCCATATATTTTCCACCACCAGATGGCTAGGCCTGTTATAGATTCATATGCCTTATAATCTAACTTGAGACTATGACAAGCACAGCATCCAATCCCCGACAGTTAATGTATCAATGTGAAAGGGTAAACTCACAGTTCCCCAATTACAATTTTTTTGGCCATGCTGGTAATCGAACCCAGGACCCTTGCCTCAGTAGGCAAACACACTACCAACTGAGCTAAGGTGTCGAATTAGCAAACACTGGATAGATTTTTCAGTTATAAAAATAAATACATAATGTGTATATTTATATACATTATTTTTGTAAAATATACTAATCGTAGTACCTAAGTGAAAAATCAAGTCAATTTTTTTGCTTGTCCTTGTCAAAGGGTTACTATAAAGTTCAGCGACAGTTCAAACATTTTTTTATTAGTGCAAATATACAGCTCAAGACTTATTTAGAGACCTCAATCCCTTTTTGGTACTAGAACCCCTATCGTTATGGTACCCATACATTCACCCATTAACATAATCTATATAATGTAAATCAATTTTTTTTACTTATAAACATGCAAGTACTTTAATTTTTCCTAGTTTTTCTGCTTATTTAAATTTTTAGATATTTTGGGATGAGCCTGATCTCTTTCAACTCGAAAAAGATAATGTAGATATAAAAGTCCAGCCCAGTGTCTTTGTGACTATCTGAGGACTGCAGTGACAATAAATGGAGGTTACAGAGGAGGAATTAAACAATATGTTTGCATGTTTTTTGTTCTAATTTTTGTTTTAATTTTGATCCACATTTAAAATTGAAAACACATTAAGAAAATTATGGAATGATTATTTTCATATACTTGACACTTTCTTCATAAATAACACATATTACAGGTTTTTTTTTTTTAAAGAAGGAACATAAATATCTAGAAAAATTCAGTAAAAGACAACAAAGATTACTATTTGTTGCTACAGAGCTACCCTAGGAGTTTCCAGGATGTTCTAGTGTTACACTCTGATGAGATGGTGGGAAAACAATATTGGGTGTACCCTCCTCAGTGCACCTGGTCATTTGCAGATGATTAATTTAAAGTAGGTGGAAGGGATTAGAGGGCGTGGGGGAGGATTAGGATTTGGGTATGCACTTTTGCTTTGCAGCCCTTGATGACTAAGCTTTGATCTCAATAATATTTTAAACAATTATCCTCTTCAAAGTGGTTGAGACAATTCAATGCTCTTAGAAACACATTTTTACCTATATATTTTTATGACAAATTGAAATATTATTTCTCACTTAATTATTAAAGTTAGAGTATCTATAAAGTGCTGTTCATGGGATAACAATATAAATGCATTTATATTTAAATAAAACAAACTAATATTCTTTTTACTCAAACACAATGATTGATTAAGAACATTCAAGAGTACCATACATATTTCTAAAAGTTTACAAATGCTGTTATGTTAGATAAATATTTTGTGATAAATCAAGGTTTAAAAACATTATTTTAAATTTATCCAAAAATGCTGCCCATTATTATATAACTAATAAGAACCCATCTTTTCTCAATCCAAACAAATAACATTTCAAATTTAGAAACAAAATGCATTTAAGCCACACAGAGGTAGTTGATAATAGTTGCTGACTGTGGATCAAGTTTTGTTCCTCCAATAGCTATGGGTAGTCTTTTATTTTATTTTGAATAAATAAATAAATTAGATAGCTTGTGATTATGTTATATTGTTTTTTGTGCATTTTTCAGATAATCTGCACATTTAAACCAATGGGGTAGGTATGAGGAAGGCATAATTAAGAGGAAATTCAATCACACCTCCATTTTTATGGAGGGATAATGGGAAACTATTTAGGGAAAAACATCCTCAGTACACTCTACTGGTATTCAAACACCAATCTACCCATTATCTGCAAATCAGTCTTTGGTGAAAGTGAGAATTAATTCAGATTCTTAAATTTCAATTTTGATTTTCAGTGACCCAATTTTACAATAAGTCTAGTCAAAACAGAGCGGACAATGAAAATAAGTCTTCAAGTCAGAGCTTAGACAAGGCTAAGTAGTATCACACATGAAAGCATATTATAATTAACTGCCAAACCAAAAATTATGTGTGGGTCTATGAGTACTCGAGTTTCAAGCCCAAGCCTTTGACGAAACCCTGGGTTTTAACTTGACAGCTTTGTAAGATCAACCAATTCAAGCTTGTTGTATTGTGCTGTATTGTGTGTCTGGTGATGGAAGACTTATGATTTACTCTCCTCTCGATGTTGTTTGTTAAGTGACATTTGGTCTGTTCTTTTCCCTATAAATATATTAAAGCTATTTTAATTTCAAAACTGATGTTTAGTTTTAATTTTAATTTTATATATTTAATTTTTTTAATGTATAATTTGTATTTAAATAGTTCAGTTTTAAAATAACATATGTATTGAATTCAAGCTTGGCTCGATTGATACTTGTGAAGCTCACTTGATCTCTTACTTGAAATGAAAAACTCAAGCTCGCAGACTCGTAGCTAATACTGTTGACTGTTTCCATAATCCCACCAGCAAAGACTTGAAACTCACAACTCTTGAAGTAGAATGTGTGTGTCGTCCAACTAGAATATCAGTAATCCATCTGACCTATTTTTAGTGGCACCACATTTTATCACTTATTCAAGCTTTCTAAGAACACAATGACGAGAAAGAATTTTATGAAACACAACAGAACTTTCCCCCATGGAAAAATAATAATAAGACAGTCCTCAGTGAGTCAATCTCCCGGCTTAGAGTAAAGTCTACCGGGCAGAGCTAACTAACAATACCAGGAGTGGCATGTTTACTACTCCATGAATTTGGGCCTCAGCAGTTTCTGATGTTTTAACCATTATGCAAAGTAGGAGAGTGGTAGAAGATTCACAGCTTTTCTGCCTGAACCATTATTCTTTCCTCTCTCCACCGCTGTGCCGACTCATCCCAGCAGCTGCGCCGACACGTCCACACTAATACTGTCCCAAATTCAAGATGTGTTCCAAGACCCCGATTAGCAGCAGTCTGTCCACCAGTGTTGGGACCAGCTGTACCTCACAGGTCACGGGGCCCTTGCAGTGGACACACTGTCTGGGCTGCGACTCAATAGGGTACAGGGGCAAGTATCGTGCATTTATGTAGTACCTACATAGATAAATATAGTTAATTACAGTAGTTTTATTTTCATGGTTAAAGCTATAATTACAGGATCTGAGGATGAGTTTTTATCCTGATAGAGTGCACCAGGGATATACTTGTCTAATACATTTCAACTTAAATTCCCCACTAAGACTTGAACGTGAATAAGCAGGAAATGTTTCATGACAATTGGACATGTGCTCTTTATGTTCCAAGTCTTAGTATTTGTCCAGGCTGTATGCATTTAATTACAGCAAGATGTAGGAATTATAAAGATAGAATTAAAAGGAAATGTACCTATGCAATTCAAGAGAGTGTGGAAAAACATTTAGGGTAAACTACCGCTAATATACCCAGTCAGTATTTGAACTCTGACCTTATCTTTTGTCACATCACTGAGGCAAATATGCAAAAACATAGATGAGCCCATGGGAATTGGTAGTACCACACGTACTCAAGCGACGATCGAGGGATCTTCAATGAGTAACTGTATTTGTGGGTTTTATTTTTTTTATTGTGTTGACTAAGTAGAAGAGTAAATTACTAGTATTAAGTGGTATGCATTTCTAAGCAGCCAAAACATTACCAGGTTTGATTCAAGAAATCTTTACAACATAATGATTGTAATGAACATGTATCATCCTCAATTACACCTGTCTAAATAGCTGATTGCATAAAATGGTAGTTTCAAGTCAAAGTGTTGAAGGATATCTTTTGCTATTATTTTAAATTTTAAATATCTTAAATACTAGAGAATTTAGGGGATTCTGAGATTCAAGGAGTTGAGGTTGGAAAACCCTATTTCTAATATTAACATATTTATTATGAGAGGTGTCTCACCTGAGCAATTGCATTGGGTTGTTGCCGAGTCTTTCCTTGAGACAGTGGAACATGGTGTCTCCGTGAAAGGGTAGGTCGTCCTCATACCCCCCATCCTCATCTTTTTGTCCCTCCCCACCCCCTGCAACTATTACTGCATCCCTCGCTGGCATTCCTGGAGCAGTTCTTGCTCGTGGTCAGTGAAGTTGGTGTCCAGTTCCTCCTCCCCCACATGGAGGAAGATCGGCTGGAATTGTCTGAGGACCCCAGGGGGTAGAGAGGACACCTCATTAAGCAAGTTGGACAGGTCCCCACTGGGCCATACCGGTGTATCGATACTTACCTGTTTATAGGGCAAAACATGAATGATTCTGTGACAAAAAATGGTAGTCTTTAATAAATAGTGGTTATCAGCATCTTACACTACCTAAAGTAAAAAAATAATTAGAAGAGTGAAATAAATCACATTCAACAGTATTTTTTTAATGCACCACATCAAATTACATGTTAGGGCAATCCCCATATTTAGACTCGTGGGGTAGAGATGAGAAAGAAAATGTTTAAAATAAATTGACGCATATTTGTGTGGAGCATGAATTGGGAACTATTTAAGAAACACCCCCCTCAGTACACTTGACAGAGATTCAATCCCCAACCTTCAATCACTGCCAAATCAAGCTGGATGAAATTGATGGCTAATATCATGTGATTACTGGTGCAAGTTTCCAGCAATAACAATGCAGTTAAATATATATAAGTAAGCTATAAAAAATATGTTCAAATCAATCTTAAAACTGTATGTCATTTTATAATGAATTTTGAAAATTGTGGACCATTTCCAGGAAGACTAATTTTTTTTTTCATAGTCTGCTGGACACTCTATTCTTTTACTAGTTATTATGAATTTTGAGTTGTGCTCTCTATCCTATCTATGGAAGAATTCAAACCTGTTAAAATAAAAAGTGTATTTCTTCACTAAGTTACAGAGTGAATTGACTCACCACCTCCCCTTCCTCCCCCTCAATCTCAGCGCTGGCCCCTTGTGAGTTGACCTCCCCTGCTACACCACGACCGACGTTAGCATTGCACTCGTCCAAAGAAAGGTTGGCCAACCTTGCCTCGGTGCTGCTACTGTCCTCCTCTGATGACACCTCACCAGAGGTGGTTAATATCATGTTACCGTTCTCTTCCTCGCCCCAGTCGTCGGCATTACAGCACCAGTCCGCTGGCGCCGTGGGAGAAGGATCGATAGCAGTATCTGGGTCTGCGCACTGGCAGCGGATACACACCCAGCTACATTTAAAAATTATTTTATCTGAGGATGTATTTCTCAAATCTTTAAGTTTATTTGTAAATTTAAAAAAAATCAAATTTGAGAGTAAAAAATTTATAGACCTATGAGTTATATAAGTACCATTTTTTTCAAATTTTGAATCAGATTTTTTTTAGAGCTATTTTGTTCCTTACTACTGGTAACTTATAGCCTAACATAATATGGTACAAACCTGGCAATAAGACACCAGACCATTAATTCACTTTGTAATTAAATGTGAATTTAGATTAAGATTTTTTTTTATCATTTGGTTAAGATTCCTATTTTCTAGACGGATCAACTAAAGAAGTAATGTGAACCAAATCAGAATTGAACAGTAAAAAATTATATTATTGTGGGAAAGTTAAACTATAATATTTATCATGTTCTTTAAGTTTCAGATTCGAGATTAGTAGGTAAATAAAAGATTATAATTAATTTAGATTCATATTTGATAAAAAGTAACTCTAATCCCATCTCTAACTTTATTATATAAATAATCTACAGTGTTAGATATAATCTAATTGATGCAAGCTATAACTACAAGTGTCTAAATTAGTAAAAGTGTTTTATAGACATAGATAAACAGATGTACACTATGTGTGTAAGAAAATTAAAATTAAATGTCTAAAGGAAGAAGAATTAATAAATGTTATTAGCAATTTTTCTTCCAATAGGTAAGGTACACTCTCACTTGTCTCATATAACAAATCCACCACTTATTGCTAAAGTGCTAGGTATACCTCAAAAGGTATAGCTGTCACTTGCTTTTAGGACTAACTTTTTCGGATCATCAGCCCTTTAGTTCCATAAATTCATACCCAATGTTCCCTACCCTATAAAAATAATTATTCAAAATCATGGTATGAGCGACCTACTATGGATGAAAATAACTCAGTAAAATTCAATGGCCCATCTATATAAAATCAAATTAAAACCTTTTAGTTTAAGTAATCAAACAAGATTTGTTGATTTTATCTAGTAGTACCAGAGCTTTTTAAAGTCTCACACACACACACCACACACACACGCGCGTGCACACACACATATATATATATATATATATATCAAGTCTCTTAGACACTACATTGGCGCACAGTGGTGCAGGAACAGGGGACACAGGGGTACTTTTTACCCCCCCCCCTTAAAATTGAGGGGGGTAAAAAGTATCATTTTTACCGCCCCCAACCCCCCAAAATAATATAGTAAAACTTTTGGATAGTGTAAAGATCTTGTTGAGGTAAGATACAAAGTTAACACTAAGGTAACATAGTAAAAATAAAATGTACTTGGAGCACACACTGTTTGAAAACTGAGAGTGATACCAGCTACATCAGCTACTGCAGAAAGAAGTTTTCCTATGCTTATACAGAAAAAAAAAACTATACCTCCCTGCACGATGAGGCAACATAAACTAAATCACCTGTGTCTGTTGAATGCATACCCTGAGAGGCTCAACAAACTTGAAAATTGCAAAACTAGTTAGTGGTCTTATAGCTAGTAACGAATATAGGGCAAAGGTGTATGGAAACCTACTCTAATTTTCGGTGTTTCATATTTTTTAGCAAAGATATCATCAGCTATAGTTTGTGTGTATTAATAATTCTAATGCTTGTAATGACTAAAATAAATGAGAAAAATACACAATGGGACCGTTAAATACAGGTATCCCTCATTATATGCGATATCACTTTACACGTTTTCACTATAACGCGATTAAGAAATAATAAAAATAATGCATGGTCAGCTGTAATTTCGCAGTCACCCTGTGTGGTGGTGACGTGACCTTGTGCGCGCACATTCCAGTTAGGACAAAGATCTTTACTGTACAGTTTAGTGTTGGGGGAGGGGGGGGGGTGGTATTGACAACATTGGAGATTCATGGGCAGAAGTTAAACAGTCCTGTATGAAGGGAGTTTGAAAAAAATATTTGGCCTGAAGTTTCTGATTGTCATGAACACGAGTTTTCCAATTCAAGACATGTCAACGATGACATAGTATAGTGTTGGATTTGAGGACGTTGACCAGGCAAATGTGGATGAATTGCTCCAATCCCACTCAATAGAACTCAGCTATGAAAATCTTCAGGAAATGGAGAGCATTATGTTGGTGAGCTTATCAAACAACTTCAACAAAACAAATTGCTGAATTTTTAAAGCACATTGACAGTGCAATTAGAATCATTGAAGAGAATGATCCTAACATGAATATAAGTGCCAAAGTTGCCAGAAAGTTTGAGTTAATTGGCTTGCTACAAAGCACTTTAGAGAGAGGAAGAATGATGCCCATCAGCTGAGTCTTGACCATTTCATCAAAAAAAGTTGCAAATCTTCAGTCTAATGACCCAGGGTCTTCACGACAGCAAGAGATGTATGGCAAGAGCCTTCAAGAGAGCAAGAGCTTACCATCCCAGGGCCTTCCAGAGAGCAAGAGCTTACAGTCTAAGGGACTTCCAGAAAGCAAGAGCTTACCGTCCCAGGGCCTTCAAGAGAGTAAGAGCCTACTATCCCCAGGGCCTTTAAGAGAGCAAGAACCTACAGTCCAAGGGCTGTCAAGAGCGCAAGAGAGAGATAATCCAGATTTGCCAGATCCAGTTAATTTATCATGCAATTGAAGATTAACAATAAGTGCACCTGTAGCGTTGTATTAATTAGATAAATTTATTAAAAATTTCATTTGTTTACAAATTTCAGGGTATTGAAGATTGACAAAAGGTGTAGGCTACCTAGAGTATTGTACTAGTTAAGTAAATTAATAAAAATTGTATTCATTTACAAGTTTTAGGTTTTTATTTACTTTTTTCCTTTGGAGTAATCCCTATCTCACCCTATGGTAAAATCAATTCCCTTTACGCGTTTTCGTGTTAAGCGATTATCAAAACCAATCACTTGCGTAGTGTGAGGGACAGCTGTATTACATTTCCCTGGTCTTTTTTTAATCTAAAAAATGTTATCCCCTATAAAAGCACATGATTATTTTCACCCCCCCCCCCCCCCCCCCAAATAAAAATGTTCCTGCACCACTGTTGGCACATCTATTAACTACTTCACTGTTCAGTACATGCTTAATGTTATGGATGGGTTTGATTAAGTGATCAAGAGTTTTCCTCACTTAGCAGGAGTTTAAAATCACCCCTTTTAGTGCCCCCACACCCCCTAGGTAATCCCACCCCCTGAACAAGAAGCTGTGTTGTCAAACCTGACAGTTCTAGTCACCTGTCGTCCAAGTTCCAACAGTTAGGGTTGATACAAGCAAAGATGTAGAGTGTCCTGTGATAGGTAGATTGTTCCAATGGAGCATACAGCTGACACACCAAGGGCAGCGCAAGACCACATAGCCGACAAACAGGAGTTGGGACGTTAGCGTTTTCAGGCCAATCCTTTGAAAATAATAGTTTATAAATATTACTAAAGCAAAAGATCCCTACAGTAGCCCCATGGCTTCTTGGTGCTGACTGACAGTTCACAGCTGACTTCTGACAGTCAACTTTTAGGTATACACCTAAATTTTGACTGTCAGAAGTGACAACTGCTAAAGACATGTTTTTTGCAGATCATATGGTTCGGCGTAGGGATACATAATTTGGTCTGGTAGCTTTTCAAAGCCGTCAGAAGTCAGCTGTGAGCTGTCAGTCAGCACCACAGAAGCTAAAACTGAGGTATAGGTATGGTTTAATAGCTATGCTTTAGACTAATCATCATTACCATCTGTTTACAGCCTGTGGCCGGGTAAGTTTGGTAAATTGCCTCCATCTTCCTCTATCCTTCCACCATTCTCCTCCTTTCACTTGCACACTTTCTGTTATCTGCTCCTCCTATCTCTTTCTTGGCCTCCCTTGCGGTCTTTTTCCTACATACTGTACTTAATTTCCAACATTTTCTTTGGCATCCTCTCTTTTTCCATTCTTATTACATGCTCATACCATCTCATCTTGCTTCCTCTACTATCAACTATGCAAGGAACCTACCTAGTGGGTTCCACATAGCCTCTCCTACTCATTCCTGATCTCATCGTCAAGTGATGCACCTCAGGATCTGAGTAACCTGGTGGAGGTTGGGTTGAACCCCAGCAGAAACCAGGTCGGGTGCAGACGAGAGACAGGAGACTGGTCAGGGCCAAAACCAACAAGCTTGGAACAGGGTCTGGCCAGTTGGCTCCCAGCTTGTGTGAGGGTTGGGGAAGATGAACTAAGTCATCATCAACACCCATAGCCTCAGTTAGGGAAAGTTATCACCAAGAGAAGGTCTACCTGAGGACCTATAAGTGGCAGCCCACTACTCAGGTGTAGACCACTACAGGCTTAGTAAGCCAGTAACCGAAACCAACAAAAATACTCGAGAAAACAAAGTAAAATACCGGATTGGAAATATGCTTTAGACTAATTTTTCTAAAGACGGTCTTATTACTTTTATTTTTGATCTCATTGCAAGTTTTTAATACGATTGACATCTGTTAGCTTTACATTTTTATCTAACCTGATAATGATGACAATAGTTCCCCTGAAGAGTGTGTTTTTAAGATCTTTGAAAAAACACAAGTGAATACAGTCCGAACTCGCAAATCTAATACAGTATGTACCGTACTCAATATTGGAGTTGTCCTATTTTACATTTACTCATTTAAGAATGCCATACCAAAAAGCATTCATAGGCCTAATCAATTAATGTGATCATACTCTAATGTGTACCTTTGAAATAAGCCTGTTTGTCCCCCCCCAAAAAAAAGGCCTATCAGTATTTAAATATACATTTAGTATTTTAAGGGCATTTAATTTCATAAATCCTTTTAAGTTGTGTCTTTGTTCAGTTTATACAATCTTGCAGGCCCTCTAGTAAGAAACTTACTTAACTTAGTAGTTAACCACCCTGATGGCATAGTTGGCCAACACGATAGTTTCGTGCTGAGCCAGACTGCCGAGGACAGGGAGATCGAGGTTTGAATCTTGGTGAACTTTTTTCTTCCTAAATGGTTTTCCACTCTCCCTCCACACAAATGAGGGTTCACTTCCTCTAAATTCAACCTTTCCAATTCCTAATTCATTAGCGTAATTAACACTTAAGCGTATAACCTGAACAGGTAGTAAGAATAGATAAATTAAAAAAATAAAATAGTTTGGGGCTAAAATTATTTCATAGGTAGCCCTAAAGTCTGTTCATCGTAGGAATTGTTTTCTGAAAGGCCTTTTCCCTACCAGAAATCTATTATATAGTAGGATATTGGTAGGAAAAAAGACCTTTCAGAGAGTAATTCCTACCGTGAATGCAGTATACCTTTATACATGTAGGCTAATTATTAATAAATAAATATAAGTTATTTAATCTGTCTAACCTATAAAGTGGCATTAATACATTCAGTAACAGATCTAATAACTTTTGTAATAGGTCTAAATCTTAAAATAAATGTTTATAATTATTAAGTTTTATTCAAATACGACAAAGGAAATAATATATTAGGGCCTATACATATCAATGAATAGGCCCTACAATTATTTTAAAATTGTAGGACTATGTTCAGCATTTTTAAAACTGTGTTCCGCAGATCCCTTGGGCTACGCAATAGTTACCTCGGGCTTCGTGAGGAAATTTTAGAATATTCTTTATTTGATTCTCACAATATATTATTATTATTATTATTATTATTATTAGCACCGCGTCTTACTACCCGTTCGGGTTATACGCACTTACGCTAATGTGTAATGGTAGGGTGATCGTGAGATGAAATGGAGGACCTGCAGTTTAACGTGGAATCCGAACCACGGTGGAGGCCTGGCATTCCTCCCATTCACAATTTGTGATTAATACACATCTTGTCAGAGGTGAAGGAGGGGTCTTACAATATAAAATAGCATGAGTAGTTAGGATTGGTTATGTTTTCAAATCTGAATAAAGAACAATTCCCAAAGGCCAAGTCAGAATATGTGACTTTTCCAATAGTCTTGTACTTGTAAAATTTAACTGTCGTTATTGACTGCTAATTAATATTGCTGTAATTTTTTTATGTGAGCTCAACATATATTTATTTTATGGTGTAAGGGCTTCTTCTGTCTAAAAAGTTTACTAACCCCGTTACTAACTCTTTAAATAAATTAAACACTAGAGGCAAATAAACTAAAATATAAAAATGGTCCTATAAGAATGGAGGGCCTATTATTACATATTAGATAAAAAAAAGTTGTATAAGATTTTGGATTACCTAGTTTTAATACCGTTGTGGTAGGGCTTCTCCATGCAAAGTTTATAACTTTTATGGGTCTAGAGCACAATACAGTAACTTATTTTTTTTAAATTGACCATTTTAGAGCTAAAATTGCATGATTAAAGCTTTACATAATATATTAGAGAGCCAATTAATGCATAGTAATATCCTGCAGTGACCACACTTCGCTCTCTTTCGCAACAAACAAATTCCTTGAAAATGGTTTACTAAATTTGTTTATTCCAAACACACAATCTTTAACATCTACTAACATATATTCTGCATAAGAAACATTTTAGCACATGATTATATTTTTTGGTGCAAAGTATTTTTAATGTTTAAACATAAACCCAATTGAAATTAACCTAACGTCTCATGTGTAAGTAAATATTTTTTTTAGTATCTATAACAGCATGATTAAAAAATAGCAGCTGAGTTTTCTAAGAATATTTTTACTGATTTAGAATTTTTTTCTCATTTTGTTTTGTTACAATCAGAAACTTGCTTAAGTTGTAAGTTGTGTAATGTACACGTGCTAGAAAACATTAAATTTCTCATAATTTGACAGAAGGAGAAAATAAAGAATTCCGCCCTTGCCTCACCCTGTAGCCTAACAATAGTTTAAATATTTACATCCTTTTATGTTTTAAATGGGTTTAATTCTTCTTATTATAGGTCTATACAATTTTTATATGCATTAACTAAAGGTATTATTACAGAAATTTATTATTATTGTGTCTATTTATGATTAAAAATAATCTATTAACTATAGTATGACATTAAAAAAAGTGTCAGTAGGGCGAAATGATTATATGTGTCCTATACCCTAACTAAGGGTATTCTAAGAGTCAATAAGTACTTACAGGAGTTCCGCCTATTTTATTAGTTGTAAAAGAAAGATAAGGTTTGTGTTTATCTGTGATTGCATCATCTTCGAACCCTAGTAGCACTTTCGATACACTTTGAGCCATTTTTTAAAAGTAAATGTTGTTGTTCTTTAAACAACCATAATCATAATCACCTCGATCGATTGATTCTATATTCCAGCAGACGAAATAAATAACAAATTGTCAGTCAGTGTGGTCAGATAATCAAAGTCAAAACACTATAATGTTTAAAAGCAAGGTCCGTTTAATAGATAGATCATTTAGGTAATCATACAGTGAGATTTATTCCAAGACGTTTTTTTTTAGAAGTATATTTGAAGTAAAGAATATATTTCTAAAAAAACATTGTTTTAAGGTTAAGGAAACAAATATTTTACTCACTATTCATTAATGTACATAAATATATATGAAGTTGTACTGTTTGGGGTTATTTGAAATGGCCACTGAATTTAGCCGTTAATAGCAGTAGTGTAAATGCATGGTGAACACCAGAGATTGTGAACACCTTTAGTAAAGTTTCAATTATTAGCATCTAATAGTATGGCTGGGTTTATATGAATGTATAGCACATAGCTAATAGTAAACAGTACAGAGCGTACAATGTATAATTCATTTAAAAAAAATACAATGGTCTATAATTAACCGTAGTGAATAAAGTCTTACGTGAATTGATTGTATTTTATTCATTGTGTAACGTGTATGACTACGCTACAGGAATAATGTATCGTATTTACTTACCATACGCATGGCCCATCCTACTCACAGCGAGGTTCTAGACAAACTGAGGCCAGTGCTAGTGTTTTTGAACGTGACACTCCTTCTTAGCAGATATAATGGAAATTTCCACGTTATTATCTCTCTACACCAGCAGTTCCCAAACTTTTTGAAACGTGGAGCACTTTTCAGGAGAGAAATTTGTCACGGAGCACTAATGTTGCCTTGATGCTAAAGATATGAATATGCATTTTTTTGCTATATTTACCTAACTGTATTTTGGAAGTTGTTAGTCGATATTTTATCGTATAATAAAAGCACGAATTATTTTTAGATTTCTAAATAGCTTAAATTTTGATCTAAACTTAATTGCAAATTGTAACTTTAAATATCGTTTTCTCAAAACAATAATTTTGCACATAAGTGTCTTTGGTATAAGGGCGGCGATATTTTCACATAGCCTCTACAGAGATGGATACTAAACCGAATTACAGCAGTATTCAAGATGGAAACGAGTGTTTAAGCATTGGAGCATGTTAAACATCAAGTTTTATTTCATTATAAATGTTATTTTCTCCCTTAATTTCAGAGAAATAAGGAATTTAACTACATAAACACAAAGCAACAACAAAAAATATAAATTAACCTAAATCAACACATTTGATAACGAATTAAAAGTAGATATTGTAAATCCACAATATGTTACCCACACAAATAGTGTTAAAACCATTTTTATGGCTGCAAAAAAAAAGTCACTTGGCATTAAAAAAAACACGATAAAATATAGACCGCGATGAATTTAATTTCCAATGAGTGGGATGGAACTGCTGTGTTTTGATTTGCACGATGTGGCTTTATCTGGTTGAATTTGGGACAGCTCCAACTTAATATCTGGCTCTGCATTGAGCCGGGATCTTTTATTTTAGTAGCCACATAGGCGGAGAATTCTGATCCACATAACTAAATTATTGCAAAGGGGAGGATTATTTTCGCTCAATCTGAAAAAAACTTCAAATTCGTCACGTAGCTGACATCAAAATTCTGATAGTGACTTGTTAGTTGAAAAATTCTCTTTTACCTCAGAATCTGATATCAAATAGTTCAAGCACTCATACTGCTCCGATGCCAGGTTGGCTTTTCCAACACTCAAATAATATAATAATATTGCCATGCCACTTGATTTGTTTCGATTCTCTACTGTATACTGACTGAAGGTGCGAAGAAACATGAGTTTTTAATATTCAATAGAAACTTCCCAGAAAATTCTGGGAAGGTTTCGAAGCTAACAATCGTATCTGAAAGTGCGGCGAAGTTCACATAGAGACGGGGTTAACTGGCACCCTCTAGTCTCTCTGTCTGGTTTCGCCGCGTGCAGTCTCTGAATAATTTCTACCCAATACTTACCTATACACAGTTCGTGGACACACAAATTTACAGTTTTGATATTTTGTCACATTTTATTTATTTTTATTTCCAATCTATTCGCGGAGCACTTAGAGATGCTTTGTGGAGCACACTTTGGGAACCGCTGCTCTACACCATTGATCTCTATAATATAACTGGATGGACATCTGTGGCTGAAATTTTCGTGCTGTCGTCTGCATACTATTGTGTAAGAGAGAAGAAAACTTTCTGGTATCTCTTTCTCTCTTACACCCATACAAGGCAATGTGGCAATTTGACATCGTTCATTAATTTGATTGAATATATGAGATACATCAATGTGTGAATGGTTAAATTAAATAAATGTGTTAGTTAAAGCTTTGAAGAGCATATAAAAGTTCAAAACTGGTTCGTTTTTTCTTTAAATAAGTTGAAGTAACCTAATATATACGATGATTTTTGAAGGAAGCTCGCTTATAAGGCTTTATCTCGTACCAGAATCCTACCCTATAGTTGTATTTAGTTAGCATAAAAGACCTTCCAGAAGGAAATTTCTACTTCCGTTCTAAATTGCCGTTTATCCTACCAAAATATTATATATATGATAGTATTCTGGTACGAAATAATGCCTTACAGATTGGGATTATTACTAAAATTAGGGTTTAGTAGATACTGTACTTCCTACAAGCCAATAACCTAAATTATCATTTGAACGTAAGACTTCTACACAAAGTGTGTCATTCAAACAAATGTAATACAGTTTTTAACTAACTTGTTTCACTATAGTTATCGAAATTTCAACATAATATGGTTTCTGAAAGATATGAGCCAACTTTAAAAAAACAGATACTATAATAATACTTTCCACAAGCCTATAACCTAAGTGATAGTTTGAATACATGGCAACTATACAAAGTTTGTCATTCAAACAAATGTAATCAAGTTTTAAGATACCTTGTTCATTATATTTATCAAACTTTCAATATAATATTGTTTATGAAACCAGTATACAAGCTAATAACCAACTTTAAATATAAGTGGTCGTGGCAGACTGTAAACAGCATTGATGACAACTACATAAAAATTGAAATATCTATGGTTTTATTCGTATTTGTACAGTATTACCTGTAAAACTGGATTGTATATCCTTTAATGTAAATGTTTCTTCAGGAAAGTAACGCTTTTATTCATCAGATACATTTTTTCGCCTAAGAACATTTAAAGAAACCGTTAAATCTGCCTCCCCCCCCCCCCCCCCCCAGTGTAGCAGACGATACACTTGAGCGTCACGCCTTTGTCCTTGGAATGTGCATGTGTATGTCCATCCAGTTATATTATAGAGATCAATGCTCTACACTAGTATCAGGTGTTCAAAATGTTCTGTGTATGTACCCTGTCCCCTCTCCGAGAAACACAGTTCTGCATTCCTATTGGAAAACCTCCCACCCGTCACTGAGTTAGCGTGCTGCCCTCGATGACAGTGGCGGCTCGTCCATAAGAGCTGCAGCACCCCAACAATTTTATATACATTTTATTTTAATTTAATATAGTACACTCCTCTATAACACATCCTAGAAGATTATAATTAGTTTCAACATATTTCAGAATTTGTAGTTTTTACGGACAGTAATTGTGCTGTTTTAAAGGAAGGTTTTCCTTTCTTTAGGCTAGTGGTGAGGCGTCAGGTGCTACAATTATTTCTGAACCCCTTGGATAGTGATGAAGTGGGAAGCAGAAGGGAGGGGGGGGGGGGGTAAAGGAAATGCCCAAGCAGTAAAGTAGGATTGGAGCTGCAAGAGTTGCGGATCCCCTCGACAACCATAGTCTAACTTTGAATTGAATTGTGTGACTAATATTTTAGTTTTAATTTAATTCTGCATTCTTGCGTGTTTAACTGTTTATCTAATGAGTGCAGAAATGAATGCTAAAACAAAAATGTGTTTAATTTACTAACAATTAATATTTCTCGATTAGACTACATTGGAAAAATTGAAATTAAAAACAAAGTGTGTCTTTTTTCTAATATATCCAAGGACAGCAAGTACTAATTTGATGTTCAAATAATTTTATCCAAATATAAACTCAAAGCATTTGCTTCCTATTAAAAAGCAGATGTTTATTTTAAAATATTATGATCCTATAAATTGCAATTAGCCTATTTTATATCTTTTGCATTTAATGTATTATCTAATATTCATTTTAAGAATTAAGAATCACTGGCTTTACCTCTTTAATTGATATAATTCTGTGTTTATTTACTGCATATTGATACGCTTATGATATTTTTAATTATCTGTTGACTTTTTATATAACTTTATAGATAAAATAGGTGTGTTTGGTTTATTTTTACAACTAATGAAATTATTTCGCTATTAATGTATTTTCGTTACAGTAGGCTTGATAGACCTACAGTCCACACAAAAAAAAAAATTAGCATTGTTTTGTGCTATATAGAGTATATAAAAAAAAGAAGATATTTTATTTCTGGCCACATAACTCTCTTGAAAATATTAATTTTAATTTTGTATTGCATTGAATGACTTTCTTACTAATAAATCTTAAAAATGAATAAGTTTTAGTAAATGTTTAGCTATGAAATTTTTAAAAAGAAAACATTATTATACATCCCTCCAAATGACCCCTCTTGCTTCCTCATAAATCTTCAAATACCCCCATCCCTCACCCCTTCTTTCTGTTCACCCGAGCAGCACCCCAAGTGTTCAAACTCACGAGCTGCCACTGTTCGATGACTATATATTATCTTCCAGTTGAGCCAACACCTCCTCTTTACAAAGCCTTGGTGCTGAGCTGGGACTTCAGTCCAGGCTCAGGCTGGAAGGGAAGTTGAGTAGACACAAGGTAATTTTTAGCAAGTTTCTAGGCTGTTATTAAATATTTTCAGTCTTATCAATCTAACATAAACGATTTAAAAAAATTTTAAATGGTAAGACTCGGTGTCAATAACACTAACACAAAAGCCGGTGTCAATAAGAGTCACACAAAACCCCATTTCAATATGAGTCACACAAATCACCGTGTCAATAAGACTGCAAAAAAAAAAACCCGTTTCAATAAGGGTTACACAAAACCCCGCACCAAAAAGAGCCACCCAAAGCCACGTATCAATAAGATTCAGACAAAACCCCGTGTCACTAAACTCAGACACAAGGCCGGATTTAAGGAAGGGGGAGACGGTCGCCCCGAGGCCCCCACAAACCCCTAGAGAAAGGAAAAAAACTCCACATTTATATTGTAAATGCTTTCTTGTTTTGTGTATAACATAATGTTATTCCTTCATGAAATAATGAGGTATAAATAAATTAATGTGTGTGCAGCTTAAATTAAAAATAACAATCCTACAGACACTTGAAAGATTTACTAGGAAAGTCCGTGATGATCGTTAACAGCACCTCTGTTTCAGTGGTGTCTTTGATACAATGTTTGTTTTCCAATTTTTTGTTGCTTTGACAAATTTAAGCTTCTCGAGGAACGTCGAAATTCAGATGTACGTTGTGTTCGTGGTGAGTGACAGTTTGTGTTTTAATGAGGTATTTAAGTAGAATACTAGGTGTAGAAGTGTCAATTGTGGAGGATTATGTCGACATAATATAAACATATGTGATGTGATCCAGGAAAAAGTACCTTAAGAGTTCGGCCAGACTGACAATCGAGCGAGTGCGTGAGTGTCTGAGTGACTGCCTGGTTGAACTGATGAGTGAGCCAGTGAGTAATTACCAAACTGGTTCCAGTTTATTAGTGAAAATGTCTCTATCAAAGACACTTCACGCATCTCTGCTACTCAAAAATTCTTACAAAGTTATTGTATGTTTATAAAATAGGAAATATTGCTGTTGTTTTCCCATAACCCATCCAGGTTAACGGTGATTTTTATTTGTAAAGGCCTCCTTTGATTATAATATTGAAGTATTAACATATCAGTTCTTGCTAATTTTTTATTTGTCTTATATTTAGCACTACATACTCGTTCGGGTTATACAAGCCTTTCTTGCTACTAAGGGCCTAATCTAATTGGTAAGACCAGAAAACGTGTATATATATATATATGCACATAAGTGCGCTAGGGGTATCAATAGTAATAAAAGTAATTTATCATGCCAAATTGAGAAGTTTTCCTAACACGCACTGGACCAACATAACAACTGCCTCGCACCTGTAAGCTATACTGTTCCGGCTCGAAAGTTTTTTTTATGAAGTATTTATGTAACCGACTTCATTTTATTTTGCTATCATTAAATTTGTTAGGGATGATACTAGCAATAATTGTTTTGGTGCTTAGGTCAAATATAGTATTTGAAAAATGTATACTTGAAGGCGGGAAACAAACCTGGGACCATTATAAAGACGGTAGTACCAAAGTAAGTATGTTTAAATCTCATTTTTTAAGTAATAAAACGATATTGAAACTTTAAGACTGTACGCAAGAACGAAATTAGTAAAAGTTAAAGATGACTGGTATTGATTTGCCTCGGTATTGAGCCTTCTGAAAGAACGTACCCTCTAAGATAACTAATTAACGCCACTCACGCTTTCAAATGTAAACTAATATTCTTTAAATCCACTTAAAAATCACACTTCTCATTCACTCTTCACGTTTGTTTATTTCATTCTTGCATTCTGCCTTATCCCTTTATTGAAGGAAATACTCTAATTTTCGTATCCAGACAAATTACCCTAAATGCTAATCATCAGGATTCAATCAAAAATCCCCTAAGATGTTATTAGCTAGATGATAAGACTGATTGATGCCTTAGTGTCCTCATACATCAATACATTTTTTAAATAATAATTTATAGCCATATTTATATGATCAAATTTTACCAAACAAATAATTAGCATGTGATTTATAATAAAGTATTTCAAATTTAAATTATCTTACATCGATGAGAAAATAATTTATTATAATTTGTATGTTATCATTTGTTGTGATCTATTCTTTTTATTCAGTAGTTATCACATTCGGGATAAAATAATTACTGTATAAGAGTAAAATGTAAATTTGGAGGTTCAAACTGCTCCTCAAAATTTAAATTGCGCGCGCGATATTCCACAACGACGCTAACTCCATTTGGCTTCAATGTCTGATCACTGGAACTAAAGAGTAGCCAGAGCCTTATATCTTGGACTCTGATTTGGTCTGTGGTCTGTTATACTTTTATCACTATTTATTCACTTATTTTCTTTTTACGAAAAAACATTTATCTGAAAATGAAAAAGGTGTGGCTTTTGTAAAGATGTGTACAAGAAAATATTATACTTAAACATTCTTCTGAGTACCTCAAGGTAAAAATAACATAACATTTGATTATATTTTATTGGTGCAATGGATTCGACAATATGTTTGTATGTATTTTTAATTATGGTACATTAAAATTAATACAAAAATCAACACACTATTGGATAGCATCGACTCTACTGATATTAAAATAAGGATTTTATTTGTATAAGCATAAAAAACGTAGGCTATTATGTAGGCTCTAATACACGACAAAAACGTACCTAGTGGTTATTTTGCTTGTAGGAATAGCTACGCACAGACTCACCTAACTTTTATGATTGTAAGCAACAAATACTATCTCATTCTTGTTGAACTAAACTAAGACTAAAACAAGGAAACATTTTGAGACGTTCCCAGTGTAACTTAATAAACTTTATAAATACCCTAAGCCCCAACCACGGCCTCATGTGCATGCGTATTGAAATTAAAGTACTGATGACAGCACACTAATTTTAAGTTTTACAGTCCAAATATAATATCAATATAATATATAGGCCCTATTTTATTGTGATTGTCCTTCGCCCAAATTTCAAGTAGGTTGCCTATGTATCTTGGACGTTTTTCTCATAAAGTTGTTTTATTTTATTGATCAGCTGACTGCTTGGCTCTTGCACCTTTCTGTAGACGATTTTCTTTCGAAGAGTTTTATTGGACGAAGCCTCTGACTTTCTCATTGGTTGGCACAATCGCATGTTTAAGGATACGGTCTGTGTAGACACAATTACAATTTTTAAGGACTACGAATACAGTCTATTGATAGGGCTTTAGCCGTAAACAATAAGTGGTGGCATGCAAACACATTCCTTATTTTTTCTATGTGAAATTGATCTAAATGTCAATCAGGCTTACTCGACACCAAGTCACCCAATTTGAGAATATCACTGTGTCATGAAGGGCTTTATCTTGTCATTTGGGCCAGCTTTGCACGTGTACACATCTCTCAGCCCCTCACACGTTTTCATATGTTCTGGTTCATACACTCCCAATAAAACAACTTTCTCACTTTTGCAATTGTCTTATTGACTTCCCATTATCCCCCAGAGGATATTTATGGTAGTATATTATTATGACGTCAATATGTACTGCTGGGATGACAACATTCCAACCTGATTTCTTTGATGGTCTGTTCACCAACTGAAGTTCCCCATGCATTTTAAATTTTGCCATTGGCCCTCAGAGAGATCCCTACAAACCTCTCCCATGATTGGATCAATCTCCTACACACCCCTGATGGAAGAGAAGATTTCTTTCATTTGCCCCAAAACCTGTAGTGGCACAGGGTTAATCGTTTCATCTATACCTTTATCACGTTCTTCTTCAAACATCCAGTACAGGCCGTCTGCAATGCAATGCAATGCTTTCCCAGGATCTGAACCACTTCAAACTGGGCGATGCCAAACTTGTGATCCACCTCCCTATTTTCCCTGTCTGCCTAGGGTGACTCAATAGCCAAGACAATGCCTGATTGTTGTAGTGCAGGTCAAACTGGCTGTGCTCCAGCTTCCGGCTCATACTTAGGATAATTCTTCTTGTGATGCAGTGTCCTACTAATGCCACTGGCCACATCCCTCCTACTTACACCTGGGCTAACACGGCCCCCAATCCTGTTGATGAATTGGCTCTTTGCAGGATGAATTTCTGTTTGAAATTTTCCATTTTAAGGATAGGTGGTGCGATAAGATCCTCCTGGAGAAAATGGAAGGCTTCCTAACTGGCTTCCGACCACCTAGGAGGGTTTCCTATTTTCTTGAGTTCGTACAGTGGGTGATCTTTTGCTGAGAGATTGAGGATAAACCTCCCATAAAAACCCACCATGTCTAGGAACCAAGCCAATTTTTACCCTGTTTTTGTCAACGGGAATACCCATATTGCTTGGGTTCTCTCTGGGTTAGTGGACAGCCCCTATCACAATATACTGTGCCCCAGAAAGTTAATTTTCAATCCCACAAACTGGATCTTATCAGGATTAACCAATAATCTTGACCTTCGGAGCTTGGCGAGTACCTATCACATGTGTGTCAAATGATCTTGTTTGTAGAATACACCACAAGGTCATCCAATTAGTTGGACAGAAAAACATGTTGTATGTCCCCAAAACAAGTGCTTAGAATCCGGGGGAGTATCTGGGCCCCTGTGGTGAGCCCACACGGTAAGACATTGATTTTGTTTAACCCAACCTGGGAAATGAAGGTGGTCAACTGTTTTGTCTCTTCAGACAGTGGTATCTAGTAATATGCCTTGTTCAAGGCCGATAAGTGTGTACACTGTTGCTCCAACCAATAACTGCAATGCCATTTTTATGGTGGGCATTAGCGTTGCCTCATATTTTAGCTTCCAGTTAAATTTTCCATAATCTATAATTAATCATCCCTCTTTATTTTCTTTTGAAAAGAGGAAACATACAAACTGCTGGAGTGTTAAATTATATCTTTCTGTTCCAACAATTTTATGAGGTCTTTTAACATCTGAAACTTAGGGGTGAATAATATTAGGGCTTGGACCTCACCAGTCGGATCGTCCATCTTGATTGAGTGTGTCATTACGTCGGTGCGCCCGAGCTTGTCTCTCACTACATCAGGAAATTCTCCTACCACATCTATCAAACACACCCTCCTTGAGTCATCTACCATATCAACCTCCCTCTCACTCGGGCCAGCTACTGTTTCCAGCGGGACCACGAAACCCGTCTCAAATGGTAATGTTACCTCCTCATTGTGAAAATATATCTTTGGTCCCAACTTAGCTATGAATCTCTTCCTTGGGATAACCTCTGTGAGTTATAAGGGAGCTACCAAAAACCAAACAGGCCATGTAAATGGACTTATCTTTAGCGATGCGACGCAATGGACTAAATATGAATAGAAAAATTTCCCCTTACTATTAATAAAACTACTCCCGACCAGTGGGAAGAACCAATCTATAGAATCATAGATATTACAATCGGCTTTGAAATAATATCCATAATCGTAGAAACCCATAAAGGGAAACCCAAAGAAAATCTCGAGATAAACAGTTCCTCAGTAGACCCTATACTAGGGAAATGTAGAAAATAATAAATTAAAAAACACCCAGGTCTGAAAGTCCATACAATTATCAGTTTGGTCATAGAACCTCTAATTCTCCAAACCACCCTACCCTAGCTTGATGGATGGGTATGCTTCCAAACAATTCAATACTTTCCAGAACTACCCCACTAAGTCCTCAATCACTTATGCCTATTAGTACAGGGATAGAAGCTTGATCAGAACCTCTCATAAATGTACTACCTTCCCCCTTAAAGACAGGTGGGACGCAAAAGACATCGAAAGTAGACATATTTTCAACTAAACACTGTTTTAAAATCACTTTAAACACTTTATATTATGCTAGGCTGTCCGAGAATGTAAGAGTGGTACTTCTGCATCAAATCAAATAATTGAAAATCTAAACAATTTCACTATTAATGTAAACCAATTAAAAAAAAGTAAATACTCATAAATACGTTTCATAATACAACCAAATTATAGCAATATAAATGTAGCATAGATAAACGCGAATAAATTATAGCTAAATGTTCGCTTGATATAATCCCAATCAGAAATAATCAAAACAAAGGGCTGCCTTTGAAAGGCTTAACATGATGAACAACATTGCTTTAGAAAATAATAAACAACATTGATTAAGAAATTAATCGAAGTTGAAAACTCTTGTACTATTGAAGATTTTTTTTTTGCCTTAAAATTTTTAGCAATAGTACCAAAAAATTATTAAAGACCTGCTAAACCATTGTTTAAATAATTAAACCATTGTTTGAATAATTAAATCTTAAAACTTTTTATTCGGTAAACAAAAGTTTCATGAAACTGACTTAAGTTCAAATTAACTGTTATTTTTATAATGAATCTTCTTTAAACTCTTAGTTTGATAGACAATTGTCTCATGAAAATGATCAAAGTTTGAACAAACACCTCATTTTTATAAATTATTCTTAGTTTGTTAAACAATTATCCCATGAAAAATATAAGTTCAAATAAAAACTTATTTTTATAATGAATTTCAAAACTATTAGTTTGGTAAACAATTGTATCATGAAAAATTTCAACGTTCAAATAAACCCTTATTTTATTTTCAAAATAAATCTCATAACTCTTTGTTTTATAAAAAAATAGTCTCATGAAATATATCAAAGTTCAAATAAATATTTTTCTGAATAATAACTCGGCACTTTCAGTTTGATAAATAATAGTGTTGGTGTAAACTATCAAAGTTGACATAGATTAATTTTGATTTGTACAGTTAGTTGTATGTGCCATGAGCCTCCCACGCGATGTAAGATTATGCAAACAAACTTCAAACCAAATATTTGTCGATAAGAAATTCATCAACACCTTGATATTATATGCAAAATCACTTAATAAATATTACCCAATAACAATTTATTGACGTAACATAAGAAGACTGAAAACATATTTTGCCATCCAAATGCCAACTCGAAAAAAATGTTAAAAGTCCATATAAAACTATAAGGTCCTAATAAACTCTTTATTTGCATTGCATTTCAAAAGTTCCAAATATTCCATTCTAAAGTCCCAATAAACTTTTTATTTGCATTCAATTCCAAAAGCTCCAAATATTCCATTTTAAGGTCATTGAAAAACATTGTCAAAACTTATGAACAATTACTATCTAGTTCAGGACCAATGTTTATCCTCAAGTAAAATTATGTGGGAAATAATCCTGTCCAACTACCAATGAAATCAGACTTTGTATTTATGTAATTATTACTTCTTAAACCATGAAATCTTTTATCAGGTAAAGTATAAAAGTAAATTAAATTTTTCAGTAATAACAAAATGGGTGTAGATTATTGAAGCTAAGTTTTAAAAACAAATAAATAAAAATAGTCTTAAGTTTTGCTAAAAATAGTATCAACCACACCATTTCCAACAAGTTTTTTTATTTGTGTTGTCGCTGTATAAATATTTCTTGTTTAACATGTTCACTCGACAGTAGGCAACCAATTACACACTCTGCTAGCTACATTGTAAAAATAAAAGTCTATCCGTGTTATGATGACAAACTATATCTGTTCGAAAAACATTGACTGGGCTTGACTCAATATTAAATCCAAGGATTACCACTGTGTAACTTTTCTAGCATAAAGTGTCAAAATTAATTTCACAGATGATAGTAACATTTTCAAGACTATTTTATGACACCATATATAAGTCATCCACTGTTGCAATTTAATAATTGAATTACTATCACAGACCAAAAGATTGGCACCCATTAGTTATTAAATATTATTTTCTTCCAAATTTGTTTTGTTGTTATGGTATACTGTAACCCAAACGAGTTGATTAAACCATGCCCAAATAATATAACTTACGGTTAAAGAAACTCCCCAGTTTTTTTCTTCAAAATAACCACACAAATAATGTATGGATTTGAATGTACTTCATTTTTACAAGTGGGTTAAGCTTTGGCTTCCCCGAATACCTGGTAGGCAGGGGCGGATTTACGATTTTGCCTCCTATAGGCACTAGATAATTTGCCGCTCATTTTTCCTACCTTAATTTCTAACCTTCTAAATCCCCGTTTTCCCCCTGCAACCCCTCATACACCGATATACTATATACACAAGTGCTTTATTTGAGATGGCAGATAAAAAGTGCTTACATTATTTTATCATTTATTATAGAGAGGTTTTAAAAGTAATAAGGATCCAAGCAAATACTTAAAAAATTGAAATAAATACACTATCACAACACACAAATTCAAATATTCAATAATTTTAAAATATAAAGTCTGCATTAGTAGACTGTAGAACATGTTACAACAGATAAATTAATAGTATCTACATAATAAGAAAATAGGCAATAATTTATTTTGCCTTGATTTCTGCTGGGTGAACTTGTTGATGATGCCAGACAAATCCCTTTTATCCAATAAGTGACCTTCATTTAAGACGAGTGTCAGTGAATTAAGGCAGTACTCTGTCATGTTGGTACACATATACACAAACCACAACAATCACACACACGATGAAGCCATCAAATTATTTTAACTGGCAGAAAAAGGTATGTATTTTTTTTCGTCATTCAAAATTAGCTGCCCTAAAATCTGCCTCAATAGGCACGCGCCTACTAGGCCTATGCATAAATTCGTCCCTGCTGGTAGGTCCTTAAGGTTATTTGAGATTGCCAAGCAACGTAACAACATGCTAACCATGGCAGCACTGCAGTCCATCATTTCTTGCCCCAACCATTTGATGTAGTTTTGTTATGTTGTTTTCCTGTGGAGTCCACCTGGACGTCATTAGATCCATGCTGTAGGCTAACATTTTGATGACATTTGGTGTGTTGTCCAGCCTATTGGATATCAGCTGACTTTTCCTCTGCAAGCTATTCTGCTACTGAGCTTGTGAATTTAATTGAACATTCGGAACAATTTTCACAGAAGTTTGGTCACACATATCTCTGCTAAAAAAAATTGTTTACAAGTATTGTACTGACATGCACACAGCATGCAACCAGGCCCACACTTCTCTTCAAAACCTGACTTTCTGTTTCTACTTTGCTTGGACGTTGATAAAACACCAAAATAGAAGCTGGAATAGAAATGTTCGCATTTGGTGGATAAATATCATGTCATGTCACATGGCTGACCAAGGAATTAAAAAAAGAATGTTAACACTTGATAACTACTCTACTTTATTTTGCGAATAATCCACTCGATAAACAACAAAGTAAGGAAACACAAACATATTTTAATAATTAATTTTATCAATCTACATTAAATGGCCAAAAACAAAAAAATCTCACTTTTGCTTTCCTATTCATTGAAATATTTGGCACCAAACAGTTGTTAAGTATTTGACATTTTTGGCCAGCAATGCTAGATCATCTGCATATTTTATTGTGTTGATGATGTGGCCTCCTATCCTGAAATTGCCCCTTCCTGACCAGCCACTCTCCATACAAGTTTAACAGACTGGGTGACAAACAGCATCCCTGCCTCACTCTTCCTATCTCTATGCTGTTGGTTTCTCCATCATTCAGCCTCACCCTCACTCACTGTCTTAGGTACAGGTTTGCAATCAGCCTTCTGTCCCTCCAGTTGATGTCAATTTTCTCGAGTATTTCAATCAGTTTCTTCCATTCCACTCTATCAAATGCCTTTTGCCAGTCTTTGAAACCAATGTAAACTTATTATTTGACTTCCAGCACACACACTGAAATTATTCTCAGCAACCCGATGCATCTCTGCTTCTTTTTCCATCACATTTTCTATTTTCTGTTTGCCATCTGTTGAGTATTCTTGCCACAATCTTCCTCACATGAGAAATTGTCAGAGGCATTAATCCACTGTTTCCTAGTTCCTTCAGAAGGTCAGCTGGTATGTCGTAAAGCTATACGCTTACTAGTTGTTAATTTTGCTTTCCAGATTAGGGGGAAACCCCCACCCTCTCTTTCCCCTGAAATTTAACATGTTAGTATCATGCCACATTAAAAAAAATATGCAGGTACTAATTTTAAGGATCAATATAAGCTTTGGGCATGTTGAGATGATCATTATGAGTGTGGATCGAGTGATGAAGCAAATATATGATAGAATATGTAGATCAAAAGTAAGGGGTAGGCTATGTAAGACGTGGTTAAATGCTGTAGACAAATTTATGAAAAATAGAAACCTTAAGAGCATTAAGAATAAAAGAGCATGTATGACTCGGTATATGGATGTTGTTGAAGCCAAGGGCGTGAGCAGAGATAGAAAGGTAGTGACGATAGATTAAGTACAAAGTTGTTCATGTGGCTTATACTTAGGAGCTAGCTTTGAGTCAGGAGGCACACACCCCCACTTCAAAGAGGTTTGTCATAGTGCCTACATTTCTGGTGACTTAACATTGATATTAGTTTAGCTAAATCGATAGTGCTGTTTTAAACAAACATTTAGTGTGTGGGTTAATAGCTATTCAATTTTGCCTACTAGATCATTCTATCAGCCTTTTGATACTGGTTTATTTTGAAATCAAAACCATTGACTCCAAACTTTAGTGCTACCTTCCAAAGAAGCTCGACAGCCAACATCTTAATAGGGCTAATACCTAATACTGAATGGTTCTCGGGATCTGAACAGATGCAGTTCATGCTGTTGTTCAGCCGTCAAGGCAAGCTGCGCCTCCAGAAGTGGTATGTGGCTCACCCTGACAAGCTGAAGAAGAAGATAACTAGGGAGCTCATTACTACTATACTCGCCAGGAAACCCAAGATGAGCAGTTTCCTGGAGTGGAAGGATGTCAAGGTTGTCTACAAGAGGTCAGTATAATATAACCAGCGTTTACTTTTTGTGCTCGAATTGGCCAGATAATCATAGTGGCTTCAGCTAGAAGGCATGAAGTAATATCTCCTCACTCAAAGCTTAGGAAAATATTAGAATAACTTTTTAAAAACACTTCCATTAGGCTGAAAGATAAAGTGTCCCATGAGACATAACCTAGATTTCTCAATGTTAGAAGAGCATTAGCGCACAAAGTCAAAAGTCCCAGAGTTGATTCTCTTGTCCAGGCTGTGATATTTCACTTAATTGAATTTGATTCTAGTATCAGCACTGATCCAGTAGACAACCATCATGTATCAATTTGTCTTACCCATTAATTAATAATTTCTAGGTAGCAAAAAGTCACATAAAGCTTGATTCACACGTTCGTCGAAAATAGAAAGCAGAGTCTGCCTCAGTGGCACAGCATATCACACGCTGTATGTTGACCCATGATGCATTGCAACACTAACTTAAAACAGTAATTATCAACATATTTTATTTTCTAGTAGATACACATATTTTAGATCACTCTCCTGATGGATGTTTTCACATTATAATGTTGTATCGTGGCACAAATCAATACATCAATACACACACTTTACATTAACGGGTTAATTCAAATTTCTTCACAAAGGCCAATGGAGCTGTCTGCTAGCTTCTGGCTGTAGAGCAAATGCGTTGTCAAATGCGCGTGCACACTGATTTGAGATGGTTGGCCCTGAGATTTGATTGGTTCTCCTGTGCCGAAGTTCTCAGGCAGAGCGGACAAAGTAGAGATGAATTTAACTTGAGCGGAACAGCTTGCGCTGATTAGGCGGAAATTTTGTGATTGGCTTAGAGCTCATCATGTGGCCACATTTCTGTTTTGCACTAGTTTTTCGGCGAACGTGTGAATCCACGTAAGAGTTGTAGTGGACGTGTCATTGTGGCCGATACTTTCACCAGTAGCCACAATTATACTCACTATAATAAGTAGGGAAAATGGGTCTGGGTACAAGACAGCCTAGGATAGCCCAGTGTTAGAGCATTGGTGTGCTAAGCCAAAGGTCCCAGGTTTGGTCCTGTGTCTTGATTGTCATTTTCCATTAATTAAATATATTTATTAGACATGTTTTCTCTTCTAAATTTAGACCCACGCTCTGCTCAAGAGTAAAGAGACATTGTGTAAAAGACAATAGCCAATAACTTCTAAGATGCTTTAGTTTCAAGCCGATCCTGGGACATTTGAATGTATACCTGATTCGATAACAGGAATTATAGTGGAATCATTTGGGGCTTTCTATTAGTGAGATTTCAGGAGTTGTTAGCCCATTTTGTGGTTTAGTAGCCAGATAAAAAGATATTTTAAACCTTAATTAGGTATTTTATGATACTTAGGTGTTATCCTCACTCCTGATAATTACTGTTCCCTTATTCAAAGCTCAAGGAAATGGCATCATCCTCACCACTTTAAAAATCATGTTTACTCATAATTCTGCAATATAAAGCTGATATTAGGTATCCTATAATTTTAACACAAGGTTAAGTGGAGAAGAAATAAAATTATTTCTAATCCTCTGTTGTGAACTTGTGAATGCTTTTATATAAAGGTCTGCCAAGTATAAGGCATCCATAGTCAGGCGGGTGGTATCTGACAGCTAGCAGAATTTTCTTTATCGCAAACACTGACTTAAAGCCCTCCCCGGAAATAATTATTTGCTTACTAATACTATATTATCAATAAAAAGTCATATCAAATGAGTCTAGTAATACTTCCCTAAGTATTACTGTATTATTGGCATGTTCGTAACATATCGAAATAACTAAATATATTAATAAAACTTATGTTTATTGTTTTGTGGTTGTGGCAACAAGATATACTATGATACATGAAATAAAAAAATTAAAAAGTATTAGATCCCCACTTGTATCTTATTATATACCAAAATAAAATAAGGTTTTTATAATTTGGAGGGAGCCATATAAAATTAATTTCAAAATAAAACTTTTTATTTTGTAAATAACTTAAAAACACAACTGCCATGACAGTTTGTATGACATCATTAACTGTCCTTGTTTTGACTGGTTTGCCCTCTTGATTTTAGAAGAGCACGCCAAATTTTAGAAGCTCTCATTTGAAAAGCATTTTTTAACTGAACCACAGACACCACTTCCACAAAAAAAGAAACCTCCAATTGGTTATTTTCATAAGTTTGTTTCAATAATGTAAAAACAGTTAGTAATTTTAAAGAAAATGTTTGTATGAATGTTCTGATTGACAAAAATAACAAAAAATCAACATATTGTCTTACATATCATAAGGTTTGGAGAGTGGATGTATGGTAATTTTTTCTTGTGGTCAGATATCACTTCTACTGTGGAAGCCCTAGAGCTCTACTAACACTAGGAAATATGGTTTTTCTTCATGCAATAGTAAACTATAATTCATTCACGATAGGTCTTTACCTGGATGACAGTTCAAAAATCATATGTTTAGGTTTTAGGTTACCAACACTTGTAAAAGAACACTGTTTTGTTATGAATGTTAAGTTTTTTAATTACATGTTATATTTTACATTTAAAATAACTTAAACTTAAGTTTTCTCACATTATTTCATTACTTTTAACAATTTCTTTTTACCCAATTCGAAACAATATTTTAAACATATATTAAAAGTACCTATTCTTTGTTTTGGAATGTTATCTATGATGTGTAGTATAGTGCATGCATTAATACCTTTTAATAAAGGCATCGTATTTACTTGGTAAAGATAAAATATTTGTAATTTATTTTATATATGATTAACTATTTTATTATTAGTTTATTGTTTTTAGAAATATTTAACTGAATAAAATATAATAGTCTGCTGCGAGGATACACCATTTTAAACAACTTGTCCGCGTCATCATCAACCACATGGTTAATATTCGTTGGTCGCCATATTAAAGCCATATTTGTTAGACCTTTTGTGAAAGTGCTCGGAATAGTAATTATTTTAACTTTAATAGAAGGATAAATAAGCTTTGTGGACGACCTCAAATAAATATTAAGACTTTGTTTAATTTAAATATATTTCATAGAATTTATTATTGTGCGCGTTTATTATATTTTTAACTTTAAATTAAGTCTCTAGTTTGTTAGGTCCACGCCTTACTCTAACTTATAATAATTTATAACTAAGTTAAATTACCTTTTATTTTAATTATTGGGCTTCTGTATCAACGTAAAAAAACTTAATCCTAGATCATATTACTAATTATTTTATGAATAACTTTGTGTATACAGATATTTTCTCTTTAGTTCGAATACATATTAGGCCTAATTTGGTTAATTTTAATCTTACTTTAATCTAACTTTAATCTCACGAAATTTTATAAGGGGTTCTTTTTATTTGTCGATAGATTTGTGTGTGTTTTTTTGATAATGAGTTCCCAGAAGAAAAAAAGAAGAGAAGTTACAGATCACCAAGTCATTCAAAAATTTCAATTTCAAAATTCTTTGAGGCATAATATTGGCCTAAATTACTGTGGTAAACTATCACATTACTCTACATAACCAAATGTTTTCATAACAGCTGTCCCAAGTGACAGTGGCAGATATCAGCTGTTGGCGTAGTGATATTTTAGGGACTATTTTTTAGTTACTTTTTGAGCTGTCATCCAAGTAAACTTAGGTCGTGAATGGCGTATATGTTTATTTTCAAGAATCCTCTGATAGGTTAAATAGATTAATGCATTTTTATTAAAGTATGATTACAAAATCCCTAAAACTTTATATACATGTGTAAAACCTTTTTTATGTAACAATATAAATATTGTGGATGTTCCCAAACAATGTTTTGTGTAGTATGAGCTGTTAATTTTAGAAAGCACAGTAATTTTCCTTATAAAAAATACTCAAAATAATTCAAACTTGGCAAGCACAGCCTTAGAAAATATATTTTTCAATTTTGAATCTGATTTTTTAGAGCTCTCATCCTGCATACTAGTGGTTTAACCCAACATAATTTTAGAACAAACCTAACAGCCAGATTATAATTGACCGCTTAGTTATGAATGTGGATTCATTTTATAACAAAAAATGTAAACATTTAAGCTAGTTACATTTTCCCACTAAGCAACTAAAGAGTTGAAGAAAAAATGTGTCTGTGGGGAAGTTACCATGTTCTTATAAGACTTTGATTTGAATTCTAAATTCTATATTCATATTTAAAATTAATATTTGGGTTGGTAAAAAAGTGGATTTGACCTATTTACATTTGAGAATTTTATTCTGGTTTGCTTACTACCAACATATTTATTGTTAGTTTTATATCTCTACCCATTCTCTAATTCTAGGGAGAGTTCATGCAGGATATTCTAACATAACTCCTATCCTGGCTCTTTTAATTATGACACAAACCTGAAAAACATTACTTGCCCCCATTTCTAATGTGGCTGGCTTGAAAAATAACCACATATTTTTGCTTTGTTTGCATAAGGTATGCCAGTTTATACTTCTGCTGCGCCATCGAGCAGAAGGACAACGAGTTGTTAACATTGGAGATCATTCACCGCTACGTTGAGCTGCTTGACAAATATTTTGGCAGTGTGAGTAGTAATTGGTTAGTGGAAAGAGTTCATTGGACTTGTACTCACACTGGTGGGCACACAGAAAAAAAGCATTAGTCTAGTCTGGTTTGTCAGTGACAGGGAGGTCTAGGCTCTAATTCCATTTGAGTGTACTCTTGTGATCTTCCTAAATGTTATTCCATTCTCCAGCCACACAAATAATTTCTATAAATTCTACCTCTTTGTCTCTACCCCCATTAGTGTAAATATGCAGATAGTCTGGAGAGGAAGTGAGACACATTATAAAAATGATAAAATATTAATTATTTAGTCATCACCATTGTTTTGAAACAATAACCCTTCTTATTTTACTCCTCAGCCCTTCTTCTAGAAACTAAACAAACAAGCACTCCCCCACTAATCTCTTCATAAAGATTTCTTGTTTTTAAATATCCCGTTCTATTACTCATCATCATAATCATCACTAACTCTTTCCAGCCTATGGTCACTTTAATTAAAAGCCTCTATCTTCCTCTTTCCTTCCACCATGTTTCCTCCTTTATTTGCTTCCATTCTTCTCCTCTCACTTGTACACTTGCTGTTATCTGCTCATCCCATTTCTTTCTTGGTCTTCCTTTTGGTATTTTTCCTACATACGTCATCTCCATCATTCTCTTTGATATTCTTTTATTCCCCATCCTCTATACATGGCCATACCATCTCAGCCTTGCTTCCTCTACTATCTCATATACTCCCTGTTCCTCTACTCTTGCCTGGACAACTTCATTACCAATCTTCTTACTCCTACACAGGAACTTCATTCCCATAGCCTCCACTTTCTTAGTCTCTCTTACATTCATTGTCCACGTTTCTGCTGCATATGCGACAATGGGTACAAAGTACACCCTATACAGCACCTCCCTACACTTCAAGGGCACTTCTCTTCTCCATAGCAGGTATCTTACACACTTATAGAACAACTCTTCCTGCTGCCTGATCTTCTCTCTCCACCATTCACCTCAATGATGCTTCCCAGATATTTTAATCCTGTGCCTATCAGCTCAACCCCATCTAATTTTATATCTCTAATAGGCTTTATCCTCTTCGTTGTCATTACCATCACTTCACACTTTGCCATGCTAAACTTCCCTCTACACTCTCTTACTTCCTCATTCCATTCCTGTACTTTTCATTCTCCCCCATACCATCAAATCATTAGATATCAGTGCCTTCATTCTTTACTCTAAGTTTCCTTACCACTCTCTTCATGAACATTTCCATTACCATTACAAATAGTAGTGGAGAGCACTCTCCTGCTTAACTCCCATTATTTATTTGGAACCACTACATCCATCCCTTTGCCATCTTAACACAACTCATGTTATTCTAATACATGCTCTTAACCGTCATTACAAATCCTCTTTCCACTTCAGCCTCCTCCATCGTTTTCCACATTATTTCTATCCACACTATCATATGCCTTCTCCACATCCATAAATACCATCACCAAGTCCTTCCCAAATTCATACCTCTTTTCATCAGTGGCCGCATGGTGAAAATCTGTTACTAAATGCTAATAAATCATAACCAGTAAGCGAGCATCATTATTTCATTGCCTAAATGACTGATAACATTTCAGTTTTATTTTGGGGTTGGGCTTTTCGAATTCTCAAATCCCTCCAAATCCTTTAGAATATTCAAGATTCAAGTATTTGAATAAAATAAAACTTTGTTTTTAAAATTTTGAATATTAATTTTTTCAGTAATATAGTTAATTAATATAGTTATAATAAATTAATATAGGACAAACCAAATAACTTGGCTCTAAACTATTAATTTACCACTTGTCTGAATGTAATTATGTGTTAGCTGAATTTATTATAATTTAACTAGTAATTTTCTATTTCCTGTAGCAACTAAAAATTAATTTACATAAAATCAGGATCAAATAAAAACAAACTGCCAACAGGAGAAAATTAGGTTCTGATGCTTGTCATGTTACCAAAGATTTGAGATTTGAGACTCGAAGGTAAAATAAAGACTTGGATTTGAGAGCCAGATCCGTGAAAATAAATTCAACATTGTAAAAAAAAACAACACTTTCCTTGACCATTATTTTAAAAGTTGACTGTCTTGTGGTTCCAATATGGAGAGTAAAAACAAGTAATTTGTTTAGTAATGAGTGTTTGGTAGACCTGTCTTGTTTCTTAAGTTGATTGTTACCTGTTTGGGTGCAGGTCTGTGAACTGGATATCATATTCAACTTTGAGAAGGCCTATTTCATCTTGGATGAGCTGCTTCTTGGAGGCGAGATCCAAGAGACCAGCAAAAAAAACGTTCTTAAGGCCATCGCCGCTCAGGATCTGCTTCAAGAGGTTAGTTATGGCAACTTTGGTTTAGAGCTGTGACATTGGCATTGGTGTAACCCCTTTTATCCATCATTTTGTCCTGTATAGGCATCAGGGCAGGTATACATTAAGAATTTCCCACAGTTCTCGAACTAAATTATAGCTATATTTAATGGAGGCCTACACAAACAAATTGATTTACTACCTGTCATCATTTGTATTATTAATTTGATCTATTTGTTGTCTAATATCTAACCATTGATTGGCTAAGCCTGTGTCTAGATTCACACATGATGCATTACTAATAGACTATGCATAATTCATGCTACACATGTAGTTGAAACATAACTTTGAATTATTGCTCTCAAAATAGTTCTTTTATAAAAAGTGCATGATGTATAACCCAAGTTGTTATAACTTAAGCAATCACTCAAATTAGTGGGTACGCGAACTAAATGCCAATTTCGTCTAATCTGAGTTGATGGAACTGAAGAGGTCAAAGATCTAATCCTGATTGGGTAGTTTTTCCCAAATAGGTTTCTATTTCCCTCCATGCAAATTTGAGTAGATTTCGTCCAAATTCTATCTTATTTATCCACACCCCACTGTAATAAATGTGAATAGCTCAGGTGAGTATTAAGATGGAGTTCAGAATACTATTTTGTGTGGTTGTGAGAAGATATTTTTGCCACTTAGACTATGATAATAGTTTTGCCATTTGAAACACGTTAATACATAAAAGACAGGCAAGTTAAAGAACTCCTGAAAGTATTTGTATTAGAGAATCATAATGATGTCCTAGAATGAAAAACTTGAATCTCATGAGAGTTAATGTTTACAGGGATTACAAGGATTTCACATTTAATACAGAGCCCGAATAAATATGAGGTTTTATTTACTGGCGATAGGCAGCAGCGATTTTTTTTCCCCACATACATCTTGTAATAAACATGTGAAATACAAGGTTTGGAGGTACAAAGTTTTCATTCCAGGCCATCGATATAATATTTGGAAAATATAAGATTTAAAAAAAAAATCAAAGGCTTATCTTGAATTCAAATATGAAGGCACTGATTTTAAATTTAAATTTTTTACTAATGGTTAAAGGAATTTTAAACAGTTTTTAGTAAATTGGGAAAACATTATGCTTTAGTTTTCTTTAGCAAAAATAAATTAAATAAAAGCACATAAAAAGGACAAAATTTAAAGAAAATATAGATTTAGTGTTCCTCTTGTTCTTCATAATGTAATAGCCTACTTACTAACTCTTTGGCATTAGAAATTCTAAAGTTCATTGCCGCACTTGAAAAAAGTACGCCATCTATCCCTATCTAGGCCGCCTCATTACACCTTATCACTTTCAGGTTCATTATAATGCTATCCTTCCATCTGCGTCTAGGTCTTCCCATTGGGTTTGCTGATCAATATACTGAACACTATTCTAAATTCTCCCATTCGCGCTGCATGTCCTGCCCATAATAATCTATGAGACTTAATTATCCTAACAATGTCTTGTGATGAGCACAGGGTATATAACTCATCATTATGTAACCTCCTCCACTCCCCATTTGCCTCATCCCTTTTTGAACCAAATAAATTCTTAAATACCTTGTTTTTGAACAGAGTAAATTTGATTTTATCATGTAAAGCAAGAGAACACGTTTCACACCCATGAAGAACAACCGGTAAAGTTATTATTTTGTATATTCTGAGTCAACAACTTACTGACAGAGTAATTTCAAGCATTTCTCTCGACTTCTTTTCCTAATTTCCAATCTAATATTGTTATTGATAGTTAAAATTGTTCTAAATATTTAAACTTATTAACCCTGTCAAATGATATGTTGTTCCCAGTCATCTCTAAATTATCATCCCCAATCTGTGTTCTCTGTGTGATCATATACTTAGTTTCTCAACGTTCACTTCTAAACCGATTTCCTTACTAGCCTTTAATAAACTGTCTGCATTTCTTGCAACATCTTCCTTACTATTGCCCAACAAAGCTAAATCATCTGCTTATCCTAATAGCTGTATTTACCGTTTATTTCAACTCTTTCTTACTATTTTGTATTACTACCCTAATAGCATATGCTAAGTAAGGTTAGATTAAAAAGTAACGAGGAAAGTGCATCTCTTTGTTTCAACCTACAATCTATTTTGAAAGGATCTTTTAAGTGACATCCAACCTGTACTCTGTCACATGTATCAGTCAAACATACTTCAATTATCTTGACAATTTTTTTGGGCATCCCAAACTAAACTAAAATGTCATATAACTTGTTTCTTATAATTGGATCATAGGCCTTTTTAAAATCCATGTATAATTGGTATGTCATATTATATTACCACTTTTTTTCTAATAATTGCTGAAAAGTAAAAATTTGATCCGTTGTTGAGCTATATCGTCTAAATCCACACTGATGATCAACTATTTTTTCTATGTATGGTGTCAATCTCATTTAAATTATGTTAGATAACATTTTATAGTATTTAATAGACATGATGAATAAACAAAATATTGTTATTGGTGACAAACCTTTTTAAACTTTTTTTTAAGTTCAACTTTAAGACCTCTGCAATGCAGGTTCTTTGAGTTTGAATCAAATCTCGAATTGAAGCAAATATTACTCTCAAATTTCAAATAGTTATCAAATCAAATAATATCCTAGTTAAATGTGATAAAGTTATGATGTTAAAAAAAGTTACAGACTTAAAATAAAACATTAGAATAGTTTGGACCTCTAGTCTTATAAGTTAAGCAATCACGCAGTAATCTGTTGTGGCGACTATAAAATAATTCATTGTACATCTTCAATCCTCAAAGCTAACACATTTGTTACTTATTATCCAAGGGTGTGATTATAGGCTATACCAAAGGTTTTATAAAGTCTGTTTTCAGAAAGAAAGTGCTGCTTATTTTCTGTTTAATATGGTAATAAATAATAAGCATTGACTTTAATTCACAACAATGGCCTTAAAAACCTATTGGGTCTTGTCTAGTTTGGTTTGATTTCTCAAATTGAATAATATATAAAATTTGGATCGATATTGATAGATACCAAAGCTCTGCAGATCCCTAATATTTGGTGCAAAGTTTAGTAATTTATTTAATAAGTTTATTGTGGTAACATAAAATAAACAATTAACAGAGCTGGTGACTAGCGAAAATCTTGTTATAATCTCTTGATAAAGCATAGGTTTCATTAGTTTTAACTGAAATAAATATTCTTCAAATAATTACACACCCCTACCATCATGATGATCACTTGATTTTTTGCTAACCATTGCATAAAATGATTATTTCAAGTCAAGGTCTTTATATTTGGATTCAAGATATTTTTTGAAATATTTTTCAAATCTCAAATAGCTCGAATACCATAGGATTTGAGTGTCTCCTTTCTATTAGAAAGTCATGAAAACTGGTTTGTTCAAATCTGTAGACACTCTGAATTAGAGGAATAACTATAGTCGGATTCGGGAATATGTGTTTCAGGGTCATATCAGTGTTGCCAATTGTTACACTGTGCTTGTCACACACGTGCTTAGTGTAAATATATCTCAGAATAAATTTACTCTTTTACTCTTAAGAGCAAACTCTAATCTGAGGGTTGGAGGGTAGTGTTTTTCATGCGGTCGTAACTTATGTATACCAAGACGTGGCTTCACGTGTATCATAAAGAAAGAATTTTCCTCATGACGCAACGTGCTTTCTGTTTCTTGCACTCTGATAAGCTGACAATGTAGAGCTATGAATGTAGGCATGAGGGGAGAGGGGTTTCCATCCCTTGTATAACCTTAAAACACATAAACAAATGACGAATGGTATAAAAGATCACCAATAATTGTTATTTTCCCCACACTAGCACTCAGAGGAAGTTTTTAGGGAGTGCTTATCAGTGCAAAAAAATAACTTATAAAAATAAATGAGCACTATTTGTAACTGGACATGATGTCCTATATTTTCAGTACTGTCCACTATAGGTTGTGTGCAATTTATCATTAAATTCATTATTTGTGACTCTAAACTCGGCCTATTATACAGTTCTGTACATCTATTTTGTTAGATGATCTTAGAACGTTTCGATAAAATGGTTGATACATCTAAAACATCGCATTTTTTTGGGAAATTGTTTATGAACGCAACTAAATATATTTTACAGTGTATTATTTTGTAGGGAAAACTTCTGAAATTTTTCAACTTTCCTAGTTCTTTAAATGAAAACACCTAGTTGGTGAGCACAGTTGAACTTATTAATATAAGTATTGATAAACATTCAGGGCAACTTGCCTCTATTTCATAGTTTAATGTATCCTTTATAGCTATGGAAGACTCTACCCATGATTCATTTACAGGTGTAGTATTAGATGAGTAGATCCAAGAAGAAAGATGTTATAAAATTAAGTTTCAATATTCCTTAAATTTGATAGTTAGTGTGGCCAACAGTAGGTATAGAGTGACAAGTAGATATAAATGCACATCATTTGTGTTACCTAGCTCTTGGTAAGTTGTGTTCTAAACTCTATCCCTTTGGCTTTGTGTGCCAACGTTCTATCAACCTATCCATGGTTGTATTACGGTGGGCTACACTCGTGTAAGTGCACTTATCTTGTCGTGGTGACCGTATGGTCCAAGTTGTTATACTTGCATTTTATTTGACAGCCACTGACAGGAAAGTCTGGTTTCAAATCTTGTTTGGGTTCACAAGGGGGTAGTTTTTCCAGATGTTAGTTTCTTTTAGTTTTCCCACCCCTCTGCCATCATAATATAGGTGTTGCTCCTAAACTAATTTCAGTATTAAGTCACTAATACAACTTTTATGAAACATAAAACTAGAAATGGGCTGATCATCGGTTTTTCTGATCATGCTGATCACCAATGCTGATTACTTGGTTTATTTTCTTTTAAACATAACAAAAATAATATGCAATAATAATGCTTAAAAAGCAATTAGTATTCATTTTGTTCAGTGTAGTAGGTTTACTTTACAATCTTAAATTAAAAACATTAGAGTTCATTTGAATATAATTCACTTTATTATCGGCTCTTCCATATTTTAAAGATAATAATTGGTTTCGGTTAAATTGACTCCACTTTTCTTATAACTAAGTTTGTGATAGTTTTTATATAGGAATTTTGTTTTAAAATCAGTGCATAAAATATGGCAAATATATTAAACTTATGTTTGCTTGGAGTGGAGTACACTAGCATTCCTCCACCCATATCCTAACAACTAAGTATTAAGAATCAGTGGACCAAATGCAGATCATTGCCCTAATTGATTGTTTCATAATCAGCCAATGATTGGAGAACGATCAGCATCAACCCAGACCTACATTCAACACCACTATTGCCATTTATTTAAAGCAGTGGTTCTAAACAGGTGTGTCACTAAGTTGTTTCGACATTGTTTTGTTGATAAAAGATATATAGTAAAAGTATGGTAGTCACTAATAGTTTTTAAAAGTAATAAGAGAACATTTTTTGAAAGCTTTACTTATTTTTACAGATAGTTTAATGGCTAACAATCATTGAGTTGACTAATTAATAAGAGATTTGAGCTTGTCATTTCTTATACATAAATTCATTTTTGGTCAGATAGATAATGAACACATACATATTTGCCGTTCAACTGAGAGAATCTGTGCATGCGCATGTCCGAGTCTCCCATAGTATTCCCATCTTGCACATTCAGTGTGCCACAAGGACTTGCAACAAAGATTAGTGTGCCATGAAAAATTAAAGGTTAAAAGCCACCGATGTAAAGCCTTGAAGAGTGTTAGAAATGTCTTGAATAAAATGAGTAAGACCCTGCATGACTTAGATAATCGACATAGGTCAAACCACAATCTCCCTGTCATCGGCAGCCAGTCTATTGCAAGAGTGATGCCTTAAACCATGCAGCCAACATAATGGGTCTGAAAAAATTAATCTCAAATTACAACTTTTTTTTTGGAATATCACATACATATTTAAGTTAATATTTTATTTTACAATATTATTCTATATTTTAAGTTTGTACATTGTGGAACAAGTGGACACAATTATATTAAAATAATGTTTCCAAGACATTTAGTCTTATTTTCCATTTTATTTTTGAGCCTCCTAAAATATTTAAATGGAGATCTTTAAAAAGTATTGACCTTTTAAACAGATCCTACAACCCGGCCACCATTTCTTTAAGAATTCCTTCAATCGATCAAAGATAAATGGGGTCCATCCTAAACCCTTTCAATAACAATTTGAATATGGATCAAATTAATATCAAGTGATAACAGGATGGTGTTTCAAATAAGTTCCTAGTTATAATGGGATGTTTTAGATATTTATATAACATTTTCAAAAGTTTTCTTTCATTTTGTTTGTGTCTTTGTTTAAAATGTTGATATAGTGTCTATTGTTTGTTATTGAATAATTTGTTTTTTATTTTCACTTTTGAAAAAAAAATAGTAATAAAATATTTTATAGTAAAATATTTTAATGTTAAACAAAAAATAATAAGTTTTAGACTTATTTTAGTTTACACTCAGCATTTTAGGGGGGTTCATAATTATTTTATTGCATCAAACTTTGATCACACAGCACTGCATGTAATCTTTGAGAAGGTAAATAGATTTGTATTCCTTTTCATTAGATGTGTGTTAAGTAAGTAAAGTTCAAACACTTCTTTAGCACTATACATACAGTAAGATTTGACATAATTTATTTGAAAAAATTGGATAGTTTGAACCCACCATGACTCCTCATGAAATTACTATTTAAATCAATGGTAAGAAATAACATTTGAATTCAAATTTTAATAGGAAATATGTGGGTAATTGGAAGCCTATACATTGATATAGCTATATATATTTTTAGTTTATACTCATTTCCAACCTAACTTAACGATCCTTATTAAACCAGCCCATATGCCGAGCATGTCAAATAATTGGTGTTAGCCTATTGCCACATAGTAATATGAGAAAGCATTATGCACCAGCGGTGAGTGGGTTTCCTAATATAGGGGATGGGTTGAATCAGCTTTCAAGTGTTTTGATTAAGTCTGCAATTTTTATTTACTAATTTTCCCTAGTTTTTATATTTTGTGTTTGAACTTTTCTTTCTTTTTTTGTATGTATTTATTGTGTATATGTGTTTTATATAGCAAATAATATAAAATGTGTGTGATTATATATAGTATAAATTTTTATTTATTAGAATATTGATTTATTTTGTATCAGCTGCATAGAGACGCATGAAAATGGTTAATTTGAATTTTAGATATTTTGAATTTTTTTTAGATATCCCTTGGACTTTGAATTAAAAACTTCTACTGTATAATCTTTGAATACGCATATGATTACTTTATTAGGATCTACTCCTATTATTTGTTAAATTTTACAGTCAAACTTAAATAAGCAGCATTTAGCTTCATGGTAAAACTTTGACTCAAAATATGTAAAACAAATAATTATTCTTTGAATCTCAAAGATTATATTTTTATGATCTGAATATCCTTTGGAATTTAAGGATTTGAATAACTGATCTCTACATTTGATTCTTCGATTAGTAAAACTTATTTTAACTAATGGGGAAAATAACTTGGAGAAAAATAAAATTTACTTTTTATAACTTTGGTTTAGTCTCAGAAAGATATTTGGAGAATTGATAGATAATTTTATAAATTATGAGTAACGCTGTTCTGTCCCACTTAAATTAACTATGTAATATTTGTCGCACATATAATTATGGCATGGTACAAGCTTTCAAGCACTTCTGTAAAACTAGCCTACAATTAAAATAAAAACCAGCCTACTATTTAAATAATAAACATATTGAGAGATGATCAAATGCTTTTTTTTATTCAAATATTACTCTTTCATTTATGTAGTATCTCATAGCTTGTATTTGATTTATTGAATAGTAATCAGGCAAATCTAAATTTCCTGCATAACCTTGCATATGGTTATAATTTAATTTTAATCAAGCTACCTAATTTCTAAAGTTGCTATATGTTATATTTGGAAGAAGGTACAGAAAATATAGATTGAAACATACAAGCCTAAAAGGGAAGTTTTTATATACAATAGAAAAAAATACTTTAATGTTATAATTTTATTCTTTCAATAAGGAATTGCAGTCTTAAGGTATGTCATTCACATTAAATTGAGTGATAAATTAATGGTCTAGGGTTAGGTTTGTCCTTTAATAAGTTAGTCGAGAACACTTTACAAATATTTCAAAAACTCAAAGCTTCTGAAAAATCAACCTTGATATAATTGGTCAGTAAAGAATAAAATTCTCTCTTGGCTAACATCAAATTGGAATAACATTTGAGTGCATGTTTGACAAACTTGTTAGCAAAATGGTAACATACCTTTTTTGCCCAGAATGACACTCATTTCTTTCATTCTACTACAATTCAGTTTATTTGTGAATATCCTAGGAACTTCCTGGCCATTTAGAGCTGTTCCTGGCTTCAATCATAAGGTTGTGTCTTTTCACAGAGCTACAGAAGTGTTTGGATAGCTTTTAGTTGCAGGCATGAATGTAAATATTGTTACAACAAACTTTTATTGACCTTTGTTTAAGGTTTGTCATACTTACGATGTCGACCTCGGAGGTCTTGGGGTAAAATGTTAGCCTCAGAATCCGATGCTCATGGGTTCAAACCCAGCCGAGGTCAACGGATTTTTCTTGAGAGTTAAAACTCTGTAACACAACTTCCCTCGGAGGGGAAGTAAAGCCGTCCGTTCCATGTCAATTGTGGCATGTAAAATAACCCTGGAAGGTGTTTGAAAATATCTTTCCCAGCAAAATTGGTAGGCTCTTTCATTCTCTCTCATAGAAATTCTTGTGTGCTGATATAATCATTCGGTTTAAAAAGCACCTCAAATAAATCATATACTTACAATGTGATTGCACATATATTTTCTTCTCTTGCATTTTACATTTCTTGTTCTCTCCAGGCCAAAACATTTTGAGGGGGGGGGTGACAAAAACTTTAATTGTAATGTAAAGTTTGTTGCAACAAGATTGTACTGGTGAGTGTAATGTAGTTGACACTAATCAAATGTTAGCTGCATGTGTTGCATGGTTTTGAGCTGTGATCCTCAATCCCTTCACCTCTCACACCACACATTTCACATGACCGCCACTGGCTTGCCAAGTTTGTTATGTTTACGCTGGCATGGAGAGCTTCATGATTTATTGCTGCCAATTGTGTCTAATCAACCCTATTGCAGAGATTTGTCATTCTTCAAACTGCCATGTTTTCATGTTGGGGTTTCCGGGAGGGGGGGAGATTTACAGGGTTTGATTGTTGACCTGGAGCAAAGTTGGTAGTGCTTAAAAAAAAGTGCCAATTCTTATCCTTATTTTAGTGAAATTGGTAATTTCACCTATATCTCTGTGATATGTGCTTGCCTTGATAGGTTTCGACCCAATATGGTGCACATATTGTAAACCTGTGAGTAGTATATAGGCTTTTGCTTGAGGGTGTCTATTGCTCCTCACTACTTCACTTTATTGACTAGTTTTAGTGAACACATGTTATATACTTAAATTTGAGTGACTACAATGTACCAGCGTTTGTTTTAAGTTGTTTGGTTTCAAGTGTTGCGCTAAGATAGACTGAATTAATTGTTTGCTAAAAGTTAACAAACTCTAATTTAAGATCCACATTGGTAGGCATGCAGGCTAAATTTCAGGCTCATCTAGTTTGATTTACTGGTAACAGGGAGGTCAGGGTTTTAATCTTTTCCAGGTGTACAGTTTGTCCCCCCTCTCCCCCCCCCCAAAAAAAATGATCTCCCACTCTCCATGCAAATACAAATATATTTCCTCTTAATTACACCTTGCACATCTTTACTTGTGTAATGGATATAGTTTCCGCTTGGCATATAATTTTATTACTCTGCAACAGTTTGAGTGAGATTTTCATCTAGTTTGTGAGGGATTGGTTGGAGGGGTTGGGGGAGATGACTTTCAAATTTCAAGGTAAGTTGGATCAAAATTTGAAAAATACAAAGGCAATTCGAATGTAAACTCAAACTTTTTTTTTTTAACTCTCACTCCTTCAAAATAAAAATTGTTAAAGTGTTGAAATATTTTCTTTCCTTATTTATTGCATCCTGACACATCATTTGACTCTCATCAAATTTGATAGAATGTATGAAGGAAGTAGCTGTACAACTTTCTTCAAGACATGAATAATTTGACTGCCAGTTAGCACTCGGCAGGTGTGGCTAACAAGTAGAGCACAGCATTTTAGACAGGATGAGCCATTTTCATATTTTAAATTAATATTAATAAATAAAGCGCTTATTTGAAGCACCACAGAATTTAAGATAGCCTACATTCGGGTGTTATTAATTTTTTTGTGCCTAAAGACATTTATTGAATTATTCAGTTTAGCTTAGATTTTTTTTGAAAAGGTAAAGAAAATTTTTGAGTGTCAGAAGTAAATAGCTGTTGAATTTTGACTGTCCCTTTTGAAACTCTGTGCACCAGTTAAGTGTTAGTGTATGCCTCCCTCTTTCCTGTAAGTCTCAGAAAATACTGACTCTTGTGTATACTGTGTAAACAAAATAAACAATTGTGTGGGTACTTATGAGTCTAAGTTTGTGCTTAAAGAAACTATCTCCTCACTAGAGTAATTTTCAAGAACTCTCCTGACTTGTCCCTGATTTAACTCTCCTGATAATTGTGCCTCATTTGGTATAGGTATTACGAGTGTTGGCTCAAAGAAAAAAAATCACCAACTTCATGTGAAATGTGTCGTGTGTGGTGTTATTCAGAGGAAAATAACCAGATAATAACAATAGTGGCTCATTGAAGTGTGTTGTTTTTGTTAGTCGATATTGTTAATGGTTTAGTATCGTCCATATCATTAGTGATATAAAGTGTCCATTAAAGAAGGATAATGTGATAGCAGTGAATTTGTTTTTATTGAAATAGTGATTTTTGTTATAATTCACTAACTTTAATAACTATTTGTTATATTTATATGTAGAGAGTAAGTCGATGGACAGTCAAATGTACAGATTATATGAACCAATTCTGATCATGGTACTTCCATATAGATGTATTTACATACAAATTGATATAGACAGTTGCCAAAATTGGTGTATCTTTGAAAAAATAAAATTTTATGTATAACTATTGTATCACAATATAATATAATATAATTGTTTTATATATATTCATTTGTTCACATTTAGAAGATCTATATGTATTTTTACTCAAGAACAGAAACTCAATTCTCGCTTTCTTTTTTTTGTATAAAATTTGTAATCTGCCAGTTAGATCTAATTAGAGCTTTGCATTATTTTTAACTGATTGTATCGGTTAATTAATTTTCCCTTATCTAAACAATGTGTACTGGATGGTCAAAAATATTTGTGGATCTTCAAGACAGAATATACTTATATAGACAAATGTAATAGAATATTTAAAGATTATAAGTGGGATTTTTTTACATTTATTTGTATTCACTGAGCACTAGGCAAGGACTCCCAGCTAAGAACAGTTTTTCTTTCATGAATTTCATATTTAGGTGGTAAAATTTTTGGAAATTGGTTTTCAGATATTCTGTAATTTACTGTTATTCAACTGTTACAGTTTTTTTTATTTTCCTTTTATTACTTTTTGTTCAAGCTTACAATTTTGATTAACATTTTTTTGTGGGAGAAATAATAGTGTAAGATATTTAGAAATGGTGATAGAAATACATTGGCCAATAATAAACTTGCCATTAAGTTTCCATGCATCTTGGAAAGTGCTGCTAGGTTTTAACTTTAGCTTTGTGTTTGTTTATTTAAAAAAAAAAAAAAAGGAATTTCCAGAATTTGACAGTTATTTTATAAACTCATCCACTGATTTTAAATAATTACTCTTTAAGTTGTTATTAGGGGTAGTTAGAGTTAATTTGGGTTGTATGTGCAATATTTCCATTCAAAATACAATGTTATGTGGTTAGATATTTATTCATTAAATTATTTATTATTTGTTGATCATATTTTATTATTTTTAATCTTGTTAAAATACATTATCTTATTTTGTTGAGTCTTATGAATTAATTATGATTTGTAAAAGATTGGATTGGAAAGGCATCAATCTCAAATTCTGTCTATAAGTGCCAACATTTTATTTAATATTAAATTTGAATTAGCAGCTTTTCTTGTCAATTCTGTAAAAAAAAAAAAGGCTTTTGACTTACATAAAAAGAGTATTTTAGATTCTAGAGCACACACTTTATATAATTTAATGAAAATATTATTGCTGATAAGTCTTATTTTTAAAGATTGTTCTATTGTGTTGTTAAATTAGTTGTTATGGTTAATGTATAGTAATGTGATAATGTACAACTGTATTTTTTTTCCTTGAGTGTATTTGAAAAGTGCAATAGTAACCAGTAAAGATAATCTGTTTCAAGGTTTATTATTTCAGTTCACTGTTAGGCAAACAGTTTGAACCTTCAATCCCTACATTTTATTTTAGAATTGCTATTAAGATTTGTTTTCTAGGAAAATTAGGAATTTTCACGATAGAAGCTAAATAAAATACAGGAATATTTTTGACATTTGAATGCAAGCTTTAATTGTGAAGCCTTTATATAGAATAAAAATAAAAAATAAATGAGGACACTGATTCAAATATATGTCCTACCCCCACCCATCTTGAATATTGGGTTGCAAAAGTAACGTCCATACATATTTCCCCATGAAGGTTTAGTAACCATCCTTTTCTAAGCACCAACTTCTCACTGGTCAATTTGATAAAAAGCGTATAACCCGAACGGGTAGTAAGACGCGGTGCTAAATATTATTATTATTAATTTGATAAAAAATGAAAACGTCATTCTTCCATATTAATTTCTTAAGTGTTAAAAAAAAATAAGGATTCCTTCTGGGAAACCTGTAAAATATAGGAAATTTTTTATTTGCTAAAAAAATATTGGCAACTCTGCACCTAGTATAAAGTATAAACATGTTGTCAGCTCTGAAAATACAAAGGTAATGTACTACATAATTGAGGTGAAGTAATCAACACAATGGCACATTTCAGTCACACCAGCACTGTTTTTCTTAACCACACATGCCCTACATATTTTTAGATGTTTGGTACCCTTGACCCAGGCATATATCTAAGGAGGTGTTCATGTTCAAAGCCAGTTTAAGTGGTTTTCTCATTTGATTAAACAGAAAAATCCACTCGAGATAATCTAAAATCCACTCAGGAATATGTGTTTTTGATTCAGTTGGGTTGAGGTGTGGTGAGGGGGACTGGAAAAGGGGGGGGGGGGGGCGAATATGATTCACACATACCTTAGTTCTGTATTAAAACTGTTTGCTACTCTTAAATGATCAATTTATGGTGCATGATATGTCACTTCATAGATCACATAAATAGCCGACTTCAGCCAACGCACAAAGGCTTGGATGATAGATAGCTTATGTCAGTGATTTCAACATAGACATCAAAACCCCATTTAGGTGGGGCTCTGGTGTGTTTCAAGTAGAGCTAAAATGCTATAAAAAATTATAGCTTTATGTAAACCATTTTAAGTGATTATAATGATTATGGGAAGGTGCATATTTCAAATAAAAATTTAAACGGAGCTTAAAATTTTTGCTTATGCTCCTTTTGGTTGTTCAACTTAAGGCAGTTGCCTGCTTACTTGGTTTACTATAGCAGTCTTGCGTTTTGGTGAGTATCGCTGCTAGCATAACTAACAAAATATCCACCAGTTTCCTTGATTCTCTTTTGATACATCTTAGTCGCCAATCACTATATAAAGCATTTATAATAACTAAAACAAGTATCACCATAAAGAAAACCTCTTTTCACTTTACAAGATAATTGTATTACATTTGGAAGAAGCAACTGGTGACCTGGTGGTCTAGGGGTAAGGTGTCAGACCTCTGTGCTGGGGGTCCGGGGTTCAATCCTCGGTCCCGGCACAGATTTATCTGATTGCCAAACCCTTCCTTCACCTCTGACAAGACATGCATTAATCACAACTTGTGAATGTGTGGAATGCCAGGCCTCCACCGTGGTTCGGATCCTACGTTAAACTGTAGGTCCTCCATTTCATTCCATAATCACCCTACCATTGCACATTAGCGTAAGTGCGTATAACCCGAACGGGTAGTAAGACGCGGTGCTAATAATAATAAGAAGCAACAGGAAAGATGGGTAGAAACATTTAAAAGTAACAAATGCAATATAGCTTTTACAATGAAAAGAGGAACTCTTACTGATTCATCCCCTTTTTGAATTATTCAGGTTTAGGATTTTTCATATCATTCTCGGATTCTCAAGACACTTAATGATGAATTTCAACCTTATAGATCAATTGTTCTGAACTTTTTTTAGATTGTACCCCTTGGCCATGACTAAAAGTTTAATGTACCCCCAAGATAAAAAAAAAATTTCAAATGAATGGTTTAAAAAAATATGACATGGTAAATTATTGATCTATTTAATCTATTGTAAAAAAAAATCTGTAATAAAAATATTTCAAATGTGATAAAACTATATAGAGATAATCCTACTGTTATAGCCTTAACTATCTTATTGATAAGCGTTATGATCAGTTAAAAAACATAATTTTACTGTAAAAAGTCTGTAGAAAAGTTTTACACGTCTTCACAAAAACGTTCAAAAATAAAGAAAAAAAAGTAAATCTAAATACAATAGTTTTGAATCAAAATTTTTAATTGTAATTCTGGAGCTGATGTATTATGAATCTTAAAGTTTTTCAGTGAGAGGGGCGTGGCTGCATAGCTTGGCACAACTTTTTGATGTCTGGTTGTTCAATTGAAACTTTGAAAGCGGAGGTCCGGCTCCAAATTCAGCCTATTGCGGCACTTATTTTTTAGGTACAGCATGGATGAAAAATCACTCTCACAGAGATATATTGTTGAAAACAGCATAATAAATTTTATGGCATGGTCAGCGATATGAGGAAACTCGTTCAGTCTCTACAGCCAAAAGTCTGCCAAATATGTTCTCTTGAGGGTTTCATCACATGACAGTTCAATAATTTCTTTCTTTTCTTTCATTGAAAATAAGTCTGATAGACTGAAGTCTTCCACTGCAGAAAAAGGGTCTCACATTCAGAACTCGCCCTCTAAATGCTCAGGAAAATCTTCACCAAAATCTTCAATTAAACCCAGACAATGCTCTTTTATGTCATTGACAAAAGAATCATGAAGCTCGTGTTCATTTTCTTCTACAAATTTTTCTAAGGGTGGAAAGATTGACAGCAGTCCCTTCACAACTTCTTTTGTTGCAAATTGAAGTTGTTTTTTTAAAAGCTTTTATTTTGTCATGAACCATGGAGGGTGTTGTGTGTTTACCCTGCAGTCACTGAAATACGTCAGCCATAAAAGCTAGCCTGCACAGCCATTACTCATTTGTAAATCTGTCACTAAACTCACACTTGCTGTCCGAGAGGAAAACTTGAACTTCTTGTCTCATTTCAAACAAACGAGCAACACAATTTCCTTTGGAAAGCCACCTATTACCTCATTGTGGATGAGAGGATGACTGATTATGCGCGCTACCCATTTCTTAACATAAAATTGCAAATAATTTAGATTGGCCTGCTTTTGATTTTATGAATTTAACAGTCTTCACTGCTTCTGTCAATACTATTTTCATATCATTTGAACATTTCCTGGCAACTAGAACCTACATGTGAAGTCTACATTGGACAAATTTTGCCTGTGGGGCAGCCTTCTTGATTTAGTAAACCACACCACTGTACTTTCCTGTCATGGCTCGTGCACAATCATCGATCGTCAATAAAGACACTTAAAAGAAACAGAAAGAGATTGGAACTAAATAATATAGACACATCACCACAACTACATTGCGAGAGTGAGAGAGAAAGACTATCTCACTATGTTGTGGATGTTCATGAAATATGCTCAAATTGCTCTAAAATAAGCAAGATAACTGCAAATGTAGAAGGTGTCAAGTAGAGGGTTGAAAATTTGAAAATTCTCAGAAATCAGTCTCCAGCCGAGAGCAAATAGGAGAAAAAGGGGGTTTGAAATAACCAGATAACGCTAACAGCCAACAATTAGGGCTTCCCATAGTTCCCTTGTCATTTTGCCAACTTTCCCTTGAGAGCTGCTCGCATACCCCCTGAAAGGTGCCTGTGTACTCCAGTTTGAGAGCTGCTCTTCTAGATTATCGGGGAGTACGAAAAAAACCTCTGGTAGAAAAAACAGAAAAGACACGCCATGGATCTTATATTATAGAGTGTAAACTAACAAGACATTTTAAAAATATAAGTTCTTCTGAAAAATATACTTTGCTTACACTCAATACTTAATAGCACTTTGAACAAGTCAAATGCTGAACATTATTCTTATCTAATCTGTCCATTTTTAAGGAAAAAAACCTTCTCAACATTAGCATTGTGTCCTGGCAAAGAAAAAAAAACTCATTTGTAGGATTTCTGAATGACTTATAACTGATGGATTAGGACACTGTTTGCAATTGAGTGCTGACTGCATACACACAACTAATAGAAATACCAAATTTAATTATATAAACACCACATGGTGAGCTAGTCAACAAAAATGTGCGAATACTGCTAGTTATAACTGACATGCCTATTTACTCCAGAATTTCTAAATGTGAGATCACTTTGAGAGGAATTAACACCATAAAATTACAAATTTGTTTATTTTGTCAAAATTGATATTTTGGAATTTATGAAAATTACTCCTGAACACCAGACAGAGGGTTGAAATGTAAGGCTTGTCCAGGAAAAGGAGGTTGTCTGTTCACCTGGTGTGTGTGTGTGTTTGTGCATGTGTGCATGCGTGCATGTGAACTTTCCACCTAAATATCTCGAAAACAATGCGTTGTTAAAAAAAAGTTTGAAACAAAACTTATTTGGTTTTGAGGAGGAAATAAGGGGGTATGGTATGACTTTGGGTAACGTTGATAAGGTTATGTTAAGGTCACTTTGCTTTTTTTTTAAATGAGATTACTTTTTTTAGCACCGCATCTTAATACTTGTTTGGGTTGTACACTTTTGTAAAATATATATTGCATGTCTGGGCTAAATCATTCATAGCCCAGTTTGTGGAAAGATTATCCAGTACTAATGTATCGTTGCTCAGGGGATGCTCGAATGTACTAATCGTACATCCTTTCCATGGAGGCTCGTTCCATGTCCCAATGAGATGAAATGATGGTGAAAGTGAGTATGGGGGTGTGGAACCATTGGAAACACTTAAACCTAACTTAAGCCTAATCACCCAAACCCTGGTGACCCTTTCGTGAAAAATACCCACGGTACTAGCCAGGAATCAAACCCAGGACCCTTAGGCTTGTAGCCAGGGGCACTAATCCTACCACCACAGGGCTGGTTACTTATGTACGAATTATGCCAATGGTTTTAGGAATTAGGAAGGCTATATATATAGTAGAAATGGACCTGCATTCTCGTGGAGAGATAGTGGAAAACCATTTTGGAAAACCACCCTCAGTATATCGGTACGCGACCAAGATTCGAACCTCAATCTCCACGTCATAGGGAATCCATGACATCCTATCTTTATTGCATGTTATTTGTAATAAATAAAATGATAGAAAAGTAGAAAATAGTAGAGCACAAATATAAGTAAAAACACTAACTCATATTTACACACATTTCAATATTTTTATACTTTTATAGCATCTTTCTCAGAAAGTAGTATTAGTAGTAGTAGTACTGGTGGTGGCGGTGTTGGTGGTAGTAGTAGTAGTAATAATAACTTTCTGAGAAAGATGCTATAGTAGCATCGAAATATTGAAATGTGTGTAAATATTATGTGTTAATGCTTTTAATTTTATTTCTGCTCTTTTATTTTCCTACTGTTCTATAATTTTATTTATTACAAATTGTTTTTGCTCAATACACTTTATTTCATACATATAGCACACTATGATTGTAGCTCATGTCGTGTGGAGTTTTCAAAATGGTGATGTCAAACTATTATGCACGTTTACGTGGATTTGTAAACAAATAAACAACATAACTATTTATCAAACCTTTTTTATTTTCATTCTAAGCTAGGTTTTCAAAATACTCTCCAGTTTGAGAAAAGCAATGATATAACATATTTTCAAATCCACTTCTGAATTTTTATAAAGTTGCTTTTGTAATATTTCAACATGCCCTTGTTATTCTATTTTTTTTAACTCTTCAATATTTGCTGGTTTAGTTCCTTAAACAATAGACTTTAAATATCCCCATAGATAAAAATCTAATGGCGTTAAATCAGGGGACCATGCTAGACTCCACACAATTGGTCCTCTTCTTCTAATCCATTGTTCAAAAATTCTGTTGTCTAAACATTTGTGAACGAGTAATTAATGGAGGCGGGGGCTCCATCTAGCTGAAAATATAGCATCATGCTCCATGTTTTCATGTTTATATAGTTGATTTTCTAGGGTGTGCACTTTGAAAGGATGAATAGCTTTTTCAAGCATTTTCAAGTATTTTTCACCTGTAAAATTTCTGTAAGTAAATATCAGGCTGATAGTTGTGTCACCTAATATACTTGCTCACACATTTATTTTTTCTGGTCATTGTTATTAAAAAATACAAGGATTTTGATCACTCCCGTAACAACAGTTGGGTTTATCAACAAAAGAAACCAGCACTAGACACTTTACATACTGAACTGTTGGGATTTGCCACATAATGACCCAAAATTTACACTCAAATTAATTTATTCAACACTGTACACTCAATCCGTTTTTTGTTTGTGACAAATTTTGTTTCTTTAAATTTTGGACCAAAATCCAAAACATAACTATACGGTACTTTTTATCTTGATGTATTTGTTTGAAAGCTACTGCGGTTCCTCAAGCACATTGATTCTCACAGCCATACAGAAAAATTAATTCCATTCTCCCTGTAAACCATTTTTCAAAATCAATACTTCAAATGTTCACACGAGAAAGTTAACAAGACAACTACTGGATTTGCAACTGGCATCGCTGATAAATACAATGTTTTGTTTATGTTCTTGAGCAATAAAGTCCATTACAAATTCAGCTAAACTCTCACTCTCTCTTACTTCTACATTCCCACGGTATGTATGAATAATTCTAATGTCATACCCATACCCAGTGGTGCTGAAATTGTGAGGGTCCCACCTCATGATAATTTACTTGAAAAAGCTTGACAATGCCATTTTTAAATATTCTATGACAAGAATATGCAATCAAAATAGAGAGTATCATTTAAAAAAAATCAAAGTTAGAAACGTCACTCAAATAGCCAAGCTATTACATTTGTTAGCTACGGTTATAGCCACATCTAAATATCATATTCTTTAAATTGTAAAATGACACCTAGACATGGGTATCGAATCTGGGACCTTTGGCTTAGTATGCCAATACTTTAAACATTTAGCTCTCCAGCTATCTAAATGTAATAGCTTGGCTATTTAATCTATCATTATATACGCATTTATACAGTTGCTATTGTACTATTAGTAACATAAAGCCCTCCCGAATTTAAGATGGCTGCGTTATCTGAGAGCTCATGATCTTAATTGATCACTTTTATATAGCTGACGATTTCCGCTTGCCCATTACAGACTTTGCCTTATTGCACCTCGGCTGAATACACACTGAAAGATTTTAATTTATCACTCTTTCTCCATGCTCTCAAAGTGAATGATGGTGCCATATAATTTCTTCAAAACAAGCATTATTTAAAAAAATTAACAAAACATTACAAATTGTTTATTACTTTTAATGTTGTGGAATGTTTGAAGTGAATCCAAATCAAATAAAATATTCCCAATGCTGGATAGAATTTAGAGTATTTTTAAAAATCCTTTATGTTTGAAAAAATATTAATTTATTTTATATAGCTTTGGACACAAAATATTATTAAAAGATGTTTTATTACAAAAATTTCAAACATTTCTCGACTGAAGTTGATGAATCATATGCATATATCATATGAATAGCAATTCAATGACTAAAGATTTGTGTAATCTAAATATAAATTTGTAATTTACATAATAGTTAAATAGTATTAAAAACTGAACTTAATGTGTATTTTACAAACCAATATTTTTATTGTCGGAACTAAAATTTTCTCTGACGACCAAAGAAGTTGAAATTTTTGATGCTAACCCTGTGTGATTTGAATTTAACCATGTGCTTGTGCTAGTCTTTATGAAGTGTGACATTTAAATGCTAACATTTCCTCCCCTGTACAGTGTTGCCAACTACACCAACCATTCTTCGATCTGCTCTTTCATTAATTATTCTTAGCATTCTAATTCATAAAGATGTTCTGTAGGTAAGTTATTTGGCTCATACCTGAAAGGTCACATAATAAAGAAAAATAGGTGTAGGTATAAATAAAATGACCTTGACTTTTTTTGAAAGCTCATTGAAGTGTAAGTCTGCTTCGTGCGCTAGCCAACATCCTCACCCAGAAATTGGTTTGAACGCTGAGTGGGGTAGATTTAGCCTCCACTAGCATCAAGTGTCTATAAAACAATAACTAAATGCTGTCTTTATCTCACAATCTGTGTTACTCTCAATGATAATTGAAAGCCAATTTGTTTTATAAATGTTTTCTTACAGCTTTAAGGTGGGGTGCTAGTGAGCACCAGTTTAGTGCATTAATTGTGCAGTTTTTATATCATAAACATTTTTTGACAAAAATAGATCAAATATTTCTTCTATAGAAACATAGAGTTTAGCTTTCTGCACATGCTAATCTCAACAGTTCTTGAATATCTCTCATGAGCATAGCGGCATTTGGTGACAAATTTTTTAAATGCAGAGAAAAAGTTGTCACTAAATTCCAGGACACCCTTGACAGATATTAAAGAACTGTTGAGATTAGCATGTGCGGAAAACTAAACTCTTTGTTTCTATAGAAGAAATATTTGATTTATTTTGGCCAAATAAATGCTTATGCTATAAAACTTCGAAAATACTGCCTTAAACTCATGCTCACTAGCACCCCATCTTAAGTGAAAATATTTGAACTATAAATAAAATAAATAATTGTTGAAGATACCTTTTATCTACTCTGCAAGGCATACCCTATCTACAGTAGGAGAGGTGGTAGATGACAGCTTGCAGAAGGTTCTTTATTACAAACATTGATTGAAAATCACTAATCTCAACCTCTTAGTAAATAATTATTGATAGCAAATTATATAGTATTTCTGAGAAATTAATAATTATTTTGTATTAGGTTGTCATTATTGACTTCCAGCCAAAGTTTTAAATAAAGAACCTTCTGCTAGCTCTCACCACCTCTCCTAACGTAGATGGAGTATAGCAGGCTTACATTGCATTAGTCTACTATTGTATGGATTAAATATTGTGGTTCATAATGTAATCCATCAATCATCATATTTCAGGGTAATTAGAGTGCACATTTACTATGGCATTTTTTACATAAGTTTCATTAAAAATGTTTTTTATTTAAAAAAAAAAGTAAAGTCTGTAAATATGTCTATCACAAACTTTTTTTTTCATTCAATGTGGGATTTTGTTTGCATTTATTTATAAAATGTGCTTTATGTAAATTATTTGGCTCAGCACTAGACCTTAAAAGTAAATTGGAGTAGCTCATTTTGTATGTATACCTGACACAAAGTATATAATATTCTTAAATTGAGGGAAGTAAAGGTTTGCAGAGTTGGCAATGCTGCTCCCTAATCCCCCCAGTCCACCTTTGCTGCTCTAGTAACCAATAGCATGACCCTTTTTTTATATTTTCTCTGTTATGTGAAGGACGAAGCGGTGGAGGGAGCACTCAGAGAGATAGGTCTGCTGTAGTTGGCAACACTGGGGGAACTCCTGCAGCCACGCACCACCTCCTCCAAGCAATAACGCACTTACGTCCTTTGTGTAATGTAGACGAGTGTTTTTTCTCTTTCTCTCCCATATCTGTGTAAGGGTGGCTTCTCGATCATATAAACCTCTTGACAATGTTGTAATAAATGTTTTTATATGATTTAGTATTCAGACGTTATAGTAGGAATATGGTGGGAAGGACATTAGCCGACAGCTACAACTAAGAATAATAGTATTTTCGATTCCTTGAATCCTTGAGAATATTCAAGATAAAAAAAAAATTGTTTTACAACTCTAATACTAATTTTTGTTGCTTAGGCCAACAAAATTATACGACAAACTTAACTAGACCTCAGAACAATACATTTATTTCTTTACTGCAGACGCAGACGCAAAAAAGCATGCTCTAATGCACCCTGAAGGTGTGCATGAGAGCAAATTCCAACACGTTCTGACCAATTGGTCACACCGTGTGGTTTTTGGGCAATTAACAGACTTTACTGAATGTGTGGAATGCATTATACCCAACTATTATAACTTTTAGTAATTTATTTTGTTTTCTATAGCAACTTAAGAACTTCTCTAGTAAAGTAAACCTCTTTTTTTTTTACTATATTTTTGAGATTTTGACTCAAGATTTGTAGGTAAAAAAAGTTTAGTTGAACCATCTCAAATTACACAGTCACTACTAAATCTGCTTTCAAATCACATAAATCAAGTCTTGTGATCTTAAGCTCTATTTTTTGGTAGATAGTATAATGACCTATAAAATAATAACAATAATAATAATAATACAATTAAAATGTTATCACTATTCATTGGAAAAAAAAAATTCTAAACTTTTCTTTCCACCATGTTCTTTTCTCACTATAATGGTTGTTTTAATTTGGAAAGAATAGCAAACAAAAGATTGAATGACTTTTGCTTTTATTGTATTTCTGACTCTTAAAGAAAAGATTTGAACTGTTTACTCACCCTGTGCTTTTGGGCAAAGTTTAATATAAAGCTGGGGAGGAGAAACTTCGCTTTGAATACAACTTCAATGAGGGAAAATCATGGGTGATTCTAAAACTATAAATAAAAATTAATAGTTTATTATTTGTTATAAATTTGAATGACACAGTAACATTGAATTTCTTAAGGATGTATACATTTAATATATTTTTGTAGAAAAATTACCAAACAGTACAATTGTGTCTACCAATAGATGTAGCAATCATTATTTTCTAATTCTATTCAAAAATAGATGAAATATTATGGTATGAAATATGGTTCACTGTTATCCTGCCATTAAATTTATTTGAAATGTAGTTTACACTTCATTTCCATTGTTTGTCACTTTAAGGTAAAATATATTTATACATAGTCTTTTCTTAAATTAAACTGATTTATTTTATTATCTATAAAATCAATTTGCGATGAAGCTGCTCTTACATCTTATTGTAATAATAATTGGCATTTCTATGTGTAAAAAAAAGATCCCTTTTTTTGCATTTTTGATGATAGCTATTCAGATTATCAACAATAAATTTAATTCACAAGTAAAAGAATACATCAGTATAATAGTTGTGAAACATGAATGTTCTATGACATTGTTTGTGTGTTGACATTTTTCTGTACATTTTTAAAAGAAAATTGTGATGATATTGCTAGTGCAGTGTTCCAATTAATTGTGTAGATCTCATTTTGTCCCTAAATTTGTTTATGAAACTCCCCTCACCTCCTACTTGCCAATATATTAGGCTTTGTGCTCTATGTTCTACTACCCATACCTAGGTATTTGCATATTTACACCAATGGAGTAGGGCAGAGGAAGGTAGAATTTAGAGGTTATGTACTTGCATTTGTGTGATGCAAGAATGAGAAACTATTTAGAGGAAAGCACTCTCAATAAACTCGGCAAGGATTTGAACCTTGACCTCCCACTCAGCGGTAGTGATGGGCACAATCGAGTAAAAATAATCGAGTAACTCGATTGTGTTGTGTAATCGGGAGTACTCGATTCTTCCGGGATTACTCGAGTAACTTTACTCGGACCGTGTTATTCTTTTATTTTCTGTTTTCTTACCAGATAAGTAAGAATCGACCTTATTGGATGGACTGTTTACCATGCTATTTCCATTTAAAAGGTATATTCCCTTAGAGCTCATTTTCATCAACAGTTTCCGCTGCCATGCAAAAATGACCCTTTATGGTTTAAACGTTGCACATGCATTCTCAATACAAATTACTCGCAGATGTAAAGTACACAATCGAAAAGCATGCTACTAGCTAAGTGTATCACATTTCCGATTCTTTTCAAAAGTACTCGATGAAATTTACTCGATTCTTTTTTACTCGGCACCTCGGCAGTCTTATTTTCACAATCGCATTGACGAAACTAGATATTGTCTTTCTTAATTATTTTAATTTTACCTTAGTAAAATATGATTATTTATAAATTGAAACTAATTAGAGTAAGATACAAAACAAACAAAAAATGGTTTTCACTTTTAAAAAGGTACAATTATTATTAATTTATTTAACATGAACGTTTAAAGAAAAGTTTATTTTATTAAAAAGAATGCAAAACAATTTATATTTGTGAGACATTTTCTAAAACGTATACTTTCATATTGACTGTAGATGTAAAGTGAAACATGAAAATAAGGGGGTGGAGGTCAGTGTCGAGTGCCTACTACAGGAAGAGATTATGGACTAGTTATTAGTATCGAATTCCATTGCAAGACTCCCGACTTCCGAGTAATATTGTCCAACCAATTGCCACGGGACGATTCGAGTAGATGATTTGCTAAAAATTACTCGAGTAATTTTACTCGATTACTCGATTCTTTTTAAAGCGAATCGAGTAATTACTCGATTCTTAGAATTACTCGATTGTGCCCATCACTACTCAGCGCCAAACCAGACTAGACAAGCTTGCTATAATTTTGGGTAAAATCATAATATTAACTAAACTAACTATGACTTTATACTGTACACACTGTTGCCAATATTCACCATTAGTGAAAATCTTACTCTAGGAAGCAGGATAATAGAGGTGAATTCCAAACAGCTTCTGTCATTTCAATCCTTTTTATCGTATTAATTTTGAGCTCAAACACATATTCCAGATATAGATTGAGTACTTATTTCTGTATTATAACGTGTTTGTTTTTTAAACTCTTGTTGACACGAATATTTAGAAACGTTTTTGAATTTCCAAACCCACTTTTGCCAAGTAGATGTATTCATTAGAAAGACTAGTATGTTGGCGTTGTTACAAACTGCAACGTTGCACCTGGAGAAAGGATGTAAGGTCACATTGCGGATAAACCCCACCCACTATAGTAATATGAAGTCGAACATCTGCCTATGTGCCCGGAGATGGGCAAACTATCCTTGCTCCCACTCCCACTTTTGATGGTTGGCTACTACAATATTTATTATTTGCCTGCACCAATGAGGACGTGTACAAAGGAGTCACTATAATCTAGTCTAGTTTTCTGGTGGCAAGAAGATCGGGGTTTGAATCCCTGCTGAGATTCCTAAAGCATTTATTTAAATTGTCTCCCACTTTCCATCACAATTAATGTGGGTGTGTTTTCTCTCAATTCTACCTACATCATCCCTGCTTTATTATTGTGAATATGTTTATAGCAGGGACAGGGAATAAGATGGTGTGCAAAATAAACTAATGTTTCGAAATATGATGTCACCAAATCTACCCCAATACCAGTAAATCAGATTGTAATAGCCAAGTAAAAAATTATTTCTATTTTTTATTTTGATTAGAAAGTCTATTTTACATGTTCATATGGTATATGTTAATTTAACACATGCTACAAACTCCAACTACTAAAAATAAAGCTTCACTCACACTTAGTATTAAATGTACATTTTTTTAGTGGATGTCAACCATATGATTTTCTAACAATTTTCCCACTGATGCAATGTCATTCGGAAGCAAAATTCACTCTGATGAAAGCAAATTGTAGTCCTTGTTGGGGTGATAGCAGGGCCGTATGCATGGGGATGGGAACGTGAATATGAGGGGTTTAAACCTCTCCTATTGAGAAATAAATTCACACTAGATAAAACAATATCAATATAGTGAGATGAGAACAAAAACAGAGTAAATTCCAGCGAGAAGCGATATTTGTAAGACTCCTACATACTAATTTCTTCCCTGCAGTTTAATGTTTATCTTGGACAAGCTGTTAGTATCGATGTGTCATGAATGGTTGAGTGCTACAAATGGTTGTGTGATTTTGGTTTGTGCTTACATTTTCTATCGTCCCAATAAAATACAAATATTCAAATGATTTATTATTACTTAAAGCAAACATATCAATAATATTGAATGTGTCACCGTAACTATATCACACATTAGGTTATTGTATTGTTAACCAGTTAATTATACCTAATCATAAAAAAATATTATTGAACCCCACACCTCTTCCCCTTACAAAAAAAATCCTGCATAGGGCCCTGTGTGATATGGATAGGGTCATTCTCAATAGTAATTATGGCTTGATTCTTTAGTTAAGAATAAAAGTTGCCAATATATTTTCATCCATCCATGTGGCACATTTTGTATACCATATGTAAATATGTAGACTTAAACTCACACAGTTTATTGTAGATGCTCCCTGTCTCTCACAAACAACACAAACTTTATATATTATTTTAACTTGGTGGAGGAATTAATTGAAACACAGCACTAGTTCAATTTTTTATATAATTAATAAATATTAAGATTATTTTTTACAAACTTTATATGTTTTTAAGCAATTGCTGTGAATTGTATAATGCTTGCCTGCTAAATGTAGGGCAATAATTAAACTAGTCATTAAAAAAATGATTTTGTAGTTTTTTGTATAAGTGTTGGGTTCTACAAATATCTAATGCATGATTGGCTTTTTTTTTTCTTTTGCTCTTAAGCCTCATGCATATTACTTTATAGTAGATACTTTACAGCTTAAGACACCTAGAAGTATTAAATGACCTGTGAATTTAGCTAGAGTCAACATGAGTACGACTACTTTTTGTTTTTATTGAGAAAAATATGTATGTTTACATCAAATCATTCAGGTAGGTTAGGATATATTTAATAAATGTGTAGGAATCAGGGATTTAAATCTTTGGGCTTTGTTCTTATGCATCAGTATTAACATAGCTATACTGACGGATTGTTGAAGCACAAGTCAAAAGTTCAACAACTTGAATCCCTGTCTGGGACAATTCTTTCACGGTGTGTTTAGATGTGTTGTTTATTTTTAAATATATTAAATATTGGTAAATATTTGCTTGTTTTTAATAAACAATACATTATAATTGAGCTTTCTATAACTAGCAAATTCTAACTGATCATGTACAGTACGTGTAATATAGGCTGTGTGATACAGCTCTCTCTGAATGTTATAAGTTTAGATAATATTGGCTGTGTGCTCATACAGACCTTGTAGAGCCAGACTCTTCCTTGAAGCAATAATACATTTTGCTTCTCACTTAATATTATGGTAAAAATAGACACATTGACTTGGGATTATAACTCATAAATTGATAGGTGCGCACCTAAATGAACTATCCAGGTTAATAATATCACTGAGTCAGTGAGGGGATTGAGGGGATTGCTCTAAGAATACTGGCTGACCGGGAACTAAAAGTGGGACAAAGTCCTTGGTACTACTAGAATCAAGAAGTCCCACTAATTGGGATCAAAACACATAATCAAAATGTTTCAATCACATTTGATTGTCACTTAATGTTTAGGGATATAGTTCCAATATGCTAGTAACCTAAATGTGTTGAAGTGTTTGGAGAAAAAATAAAACACCAATTAGTAAAATTTTTATCTTAACACTTGTGGCATTTAAAGAAATGTACAGTTGAATGTTACAGGATTGGCTCATTAATTCAAAACTTATAGGTTTGAATCCCGGGTATGGATGTTTATAGTGGTGTGCTAGGGGCAGGTATTACTCCTGTGGAAATGTGTGTCAACTGGAAACCAAACCAACCTTGCCAAAAATAATTTGTTTGAAAAATATTGACCATTTGAGTCACAATTTAATGTCTTTTATTTGGTATTTTTTTAAAATAAGTAAACTAAATATGTGAAAACACTAAAAATCAAATAGTTATTGAAACATTTAAATATTATTTATAAGTAAAACTGTTTTTTAACACTTTTTAAAGTCATAATCATAGTTTATTTTTATAATTTGAACAGTAATATTAGTATATTTATATTTAGCTAAGCAGTACAATAAGATTCATTCCGTTTTATCAATTTTATTATTAATAGGTCATTTAAAATAATCATGCCAGTTTTTGTAATATTTTAAAGGAGTATTTCAAGTAAATCATCATAATGAACAATTTTTCACTATAAAACACATTTTTTAAGAATAGTAGAAAATTGTTCACTGTGTACCTTAAAAAATATCATGCTTACCTTGATTGAATACATTATGTCTCTATTCTATAAGCTACATCATAGTAGATCCAATCAAGGTTCGCTTTCTACCTTTCAGGGAAACAAAGGGTATGAGCTTCATTTACCCTCTGTAATCCTAGTTTTCATAAATAGTTTATATTTTAACAACTAGAATTACTGGAATTCTATGAAGATGACTTATTGTCCCCTGGATAAATTCATTATGTTTATGTTCAGGGGCTCCAGAAGTTTTGGAAGTGGGGGAGCTAAACTGAGAGAGTTCCGTGTAAAATTCTAAATCCTGGATGACTCTTGAAGCTTTTTTATTTATTTGAAGTATTTAACGTGCACTTTTTGAACCGACTGATTATATCAACACATGATAATTTTTATGAGCGATTTTGGTGACCTGGTGGTCTAGGGGTAAGGTGTCAGACTTCTGTGCTGAGGGTCCGGGGTTCAATCCTCGGTCCCGGCACAGATTTATCTGATTGCCAAACCCTTCCTTCACCTCTGACAAGACGTGTATTAATCACAACTTGTGAATGTGAGGAATGCCAGGCCTCCACCGTGGTTTGGATCCCACGTTAAGCTGTAGGTCCTCCATTTCATCTCACAATCACCCTACCATCACACATTAGCGTAAGTGCGTATAACCCGAACGGGTAGTAAGACGCGGTGCTAATAATAATATAATAATAATAATAATAATAATAATAATAATAATAATAATAATAATAATAATAATAATATTTATGAGCGAGAGAAAGGGACCTACCAATTTTGTAGGGAAAGGTATTTTCACATACCTCCCAGGGTTATTTTACATGCCAAAATCAACATGGGACTGATGGTTTGGATTTCTCTCTGAATGAAATTGTTTTATAAAGTTTTATCGCTCAATAAAAATCTGTTGACCATGGCTGGGTTTGTTTGAACACACGAACATCAGGTCTTGATGCGAGAGCACTTTACCCCAAGACCACCAAGATATACTCACTTAAAGCTGTTTGAAGGAGGCTTATTATTCATGGGTAGTAATTTTTTATGCCATATCATGGTAGGAAGAGAGGATAATAAAATACAAACTTTTTTTGGTCAACAATAAAAATGTGTACTTTATTTTTACTTTACAGGCGGTAGAACCATATTTTTGAAAGGAGACAGTTGACAAAAAAAAAGTTTTGTATGCGACCCACAAGCCAAAGGATGGTTCAAAGGCTCTCCCCCAGATTAAAAAAAAGTTTTGATGCCCTTATAATCCATATAGATTGGTCCTCACTTAAAAATAAATCACAAAAATTTAAATCCTTAAGAAATTATTTGTAATGGTCCTCACTTAAAAGATTTTTGAAATATGAATGCTTCTATAAGCTAATGGTTGATATTATAAAGTTCATTCGAAAGATAACAGTTCTCAAGGTATCTTCATATATTTAGCCAAAGGAGAGTCATTAAAATAAAGCTAGAATGATCATTTAAAAGTTTTAAGGAAAAACAATATTCTTGACAGTTTGCATACAGATTAGGACGCAAAACAACCACTTACAAGCTTTTTTTTGCTAACACATTTCGAGTCACTCGACAGCCAATTGGCTATTGGTCGTCGAGTCACTCGACAGCCAATTGGCTATTGGTCAAAATAAAGAGCAGTATATGCGTGGTAAGTATTTTGGGTGGGGGCTTAAGATAATTTCAGCTCCCCCACTGTAGAAACGAGGGAGGGGAAGGGGCCTTCACCCCCCCCCCTTCTCATCCTCTTCCAGAGCCCTTGTTCATGTCTGAAGATTTTCTTGTAATAAGATTATGTTTTAGAAAAATCAATTTAAACCTGAATGAGTAAACTTCTTCCCTTTATATATATATAAAACAATAATAATAATTAGTTCCTTACCAAGATGTTTTAAATATAATTTCAGTTTGGAATGAAGGAACAATGAGGCTGTTGGTTAAGATATACATGATGAGTGTTACTCCTTTGTTTTAGTTGGGTAACACTATTCACTCTTTTTATGTTTCTAACTAAATGATGCACTAAATCCTAGTCTCACCACTTTATGTAAGTTTAATATTAATGTTGATCATTATAAATGTGTTAGGCTTACTGCCAACATTCTGTTTTATGTATTAGCCAGTAATAACTACCTTTAACTTAACTTTAATAAAAAATATATTTAGAAACAAATATGTGAATTAATTGATGAGTTGATTCATACCAGTTAAATATGATTCCAATAACCTTTGTGTTGCTACACCTTTAAACCCACAATAAATAATAGGAATAAACTACAAGTTATGATTATGTTATTTCAGGGAGGCCACAGTCAGAAAAAACCTAAAAATTTCAGGGAACTTAGATCTGCCAGGGAAATCAGGGACTCCGATTATTTGCTTTCAAGGAAAGAGAAATTTGTTTATTACATATTTTCCAAAAACTCCTTTTAGTTAAGTTCAAGGTTATTTGTGTTTTAGTTAGTTCCAAAAATAGTTATTTGCAACAAATTAGAGTATTTGAATTTTTGTTTCAGGGAAAAGTCAAGAATTTTTTTCTTAGATTTTGTGGCCACCCTGACTTAATTTATTTCTTTATATTGACAAGTAAATGGTATGGTGCACTGCACAGACTTTCTCTCTCCTTTATCTTAAAATAAGAGACGTTTACTAAAAACTAGTAAGATCTGTGAAACAAAATAATATACGTGGTTGCAGAAACACTCCACCAAAGAGTATAAATCAAATAATATACACTGTTACAGAAACTTTTATAAATGGAGTACCTATTTGTCCACCAAAGAGCATAACATTAAGGGGATGGATCACCATGAGAGATGAGCGCGGCCGGTTTCTAAGACGATTTCTCTGTACATGATTACTAAGAAAACTATTATACATATTTTAATCAGATTTTTACTACTGTAAAGATCAATTCATTTACATGGTTTATAGTTTATTCCTATCCACCCAGCCAACTCAAATTTAAGTTTTATAAAATAATTTAAAGATCACTGCATGAAACAAACTGGGCTTGTCATTGAAATGTGGGAAGACTTAGGCTAAAACGGTTTTCATTGTATTACAATAAACACATTTCTCTATCATTTAGTATAATTTAACGCCAGTTAAAAGTTAAATATTTGTAAGCAGCTTTGTTTAAATAATTTTTGCATGATCGTATTTTCTTGGGTTAGTGTTTTTTTTTAAAAAATCTGCAGACAAAGTATAAACCGAGTAAATATGATTGAGAATAATTATCATTTCATTTTTCAGCATACATATTGTTCTAAACTAAAATAAAGTGGTACAGTTTTATTTTGATTCAAAAAAGTGTTGTGGTGCAGTAGCCTGTGACCTAGCGGTGTAAGGTTGAACAAAATGAACCTCTCGAGAAAACTCATGGCAGTGTTGCTAAGCGTTGCACGGTGACGAGCAGATGTTCTCAGGAAAAATATCAACTCGACTGCGTTCATTTATTAAATCAGTTGTGTGAATACCACGTGTTTTGCAATGGAAGCCGTTTCTGTAAAAAGATATCGAAGAAAATAAAATAAAAAACTACTTTATCTCTCAACCAGACGAAAGAAAAAAAAATGTTTTACTCTTGTGAATTGGATGAAAAAAGTATCATGAATTTATTATCATTTCTGCTTGAAAAATACAATTTTAATACTGTAGTTTAAAATTCATCCATTAATTTCAAACCATGTGCGTAGAATATCTAATTAATATAATTACAGGACCCGCTTTGGTGACCTCATGATTTAAGGCACTACTCTTGCAAAAAACTGGACTGCCGAGGACGGGGATTGGTGTTCGATCCCAGTTTGGTGCTATGAGGTTATTATTCCTAAAATGTTTTCCACTCACCCTCCACGCAAATGTGAGTGTAAGTCATCTAAAAGCAACCTTACCCTTCTCTGACACATTAGCTTAATTATTACATCGGCGTAAAACCCACACGGGCTCGGTTCACTTTGGTGTACCAATCAAACACTTTGGCCCTACCTTTGGTAATCTGATCTGTAAACAGAGTCAATAATTTGGTATTGATAATACGGGGCTAACTAAATCATTTTGGACTATTGGTAATTTGAACAAGAAATACACTTGTCACAATAGATACATGTCTTGAAACTATTTTGCTATTGGGACTATTGAACATGCCTTGACCACCACTCTTTTAAAATTAATAACATTGACACAGATACATATTTAATTTTGACAATTATTATTTAACAAAATAGTTTCATCACAAATATCATTTTTACTTTCTCGCACCCCTCGCGTGCCATAGTCAAAGATTTGGAAATAACGTAAGATTTAGAGAGGAAGGGAAGGGGGGAACACAAATACTAAGAGGAGGATGTTACTCAACACATATAAGAGAGTGCAGTGTAAAGATTATTTCCATGTCTTTTTTTTTTTTTTTTTTTTTTTTTTTTGTTCTTGTGATATTAGAAATGCTTCACTTCTTAATATTCTTCGATGTTATTCGTAAATTTACAATAATAAATTAGGGTAGATAATAAATACGGTAATTAAGAGAAAGTGTTCCCACATTTGCGTTGAGGAAATGAGCAATCACGAGGAAAAACACCTCAATTCACGTGGTAGGGATTCAACCAAAAATTGTAGCACAGGTCCCTAATAAAATTAAAATTAAAATCGTAATATTAAGTGTGTTCATTGCAGAAGTTTTGTTGAAGGACTTTGAATGTATAAGGTTGTAGAATGGATGTATTATTATATAATGTGTGTAGCTAAAATTATAAAATAGCTAGTGATGTGTATATATATTATGAACGTCCCTGACACAAAAGTGATTGATAAGGGAGAAATAGATTATAAAATGATCATGCTTCAATGCAAAACTTGTGTTTAAGCCTATCAAATTTGATCAAAATCGATGGATAGATATTTTCTATACAATTGGGTGAAAAACATTTTCTTGCAGCATATTTCTTTATGTTTTATTGTAATTTCAAATACTTATTTTTAGAGTTGGTGTTTATAATTTTTGTGGTAGAGGCAATAAGTGTAATATTTATTCTATAAAAAATATACATTTTTAAAAATAAAATATTTATTTTTGCAGAAAATAGTTCTATATGCTATCTTCAAATTTGAATATATATATATATATATAATATTTATTTATTTAATTATATTATATTTTTATTTACATTATAATATAATATTATATTATATTTTGATTTACATTATATTATATATAAATATATATGTACAGCCCGAACGGGTAGTAAGACACGGCGATATAAATAAATAATAGTAGCGTGTTTGGAACCGTTTTATAAAACACCCTCAGTATACACTACTGGGATGTGAACCCCAAAATATTTTCTTTCAGTTCCTGAAGTAAATGGTCAGATTAATTTGTTTTTTTTTCAAATAAACAGAGAATTTGTGAATAGATTTTGTTTTTCAAAAATTGCTTTAGTGGTTTTAGGGATCAGGAAGGTTATATTCATAGAAAGTGTACCCGCATTTACGTGGAGGGAGCGTGGAATACCAGTTTGGAGAAACTAACTTTAGTACACCCGACCGAGATTAGAACCTTGATCTCCCCATCATTGGCAGTCTAGTCTACTGCAAGATTAGCGCGTTAGACCATGAGGCCACCATGTTAAAATATGTATAAACGTATTTGACTATCGAATATAATTAATAAAAAATAGGTTAATAGAGTTTGAAATTCTTGATAGTTACAAGTTCATTGGTGTAACTATAGGATGGTGGCAAAATTCCACAGGGCCACACCCAAAATAGGGCCCACCACGCAGGTCCACCCACCCAAAATTAATTTGGTAATAGATGAAAGCGTTGTCTTTCAGGCCTATCATTGTTTCATAAAGATCTCACTAATCAATCAAAAATTACTCAATAGTCATTTTATTGCGCATAATTTATGCTGTACAAAAATGTATGTACATATTTTTCTGTAAAATCAATAGAAACAGCTGACAGGTCATTTTCAAAACTTTATTAAAAATTATTTAAGAAGCACATGAATCAATAAAGGCTGCAGGGATTAGATATGTTGACTGTTGAGCTACTACCCGTAGCTTGACCTTGGAGGAAAGTGTAGACAATTTCAGAGAGACGTATGTTTGTTTAGCCTCTATAGGTGTTAATATTGATGATTGACTATTGATTTGTTTATAATATTTATTAATATTGTTTTATTCAATTCAGATTAAGTTTTTTACATTATATTGAAATTTTTCAGCAACAATTTTATCAAATATTATGGCTGTATGGTAATGCACTTAGAGTGGTTTTTCCTCAATGGGTTTACACTCTTATCTTTCCACGCAAATGTGGGTACACTTCCTCTAAATTTAACCTACCTACTCTATATTAATACGTATTATAAAATAATTCCAATAATAAATGTCTAAATATTTTTTAATAATCTACAATTATTCATAAGATTTGGGGACGGTGGTGTATTTTTTCCTTGTGGGCACCCACCGTGGGTCCATCACTGCATAGTTACGCCTTTGTACATGTTACAAGCTAATGTAGGTCAAGCTAGTTTTACAATAGGAAATTTTAGTGCATCTTTAAGTTTATATTAAAATAATAATAATTATTTGTATCTGGGTGATGTAATATAAGAAACCCCTCATAACTTGGGTTATGTCAGATGCTGAGGAAATGATCTACATTCTACGATGTGTCTGTCGATAGTTGTATATCCAATGTTACTCATTGAGGGTGGACTGGTAAGGGGGGAGGTTTGATAGGGCGGGGTATTACCACCAATGTCTTCTCCACCCTTCCCCCCATCAAAATGTGTCTTCCTCCAGTTTGTTAGGTTACCTCTGATATACTCAAGTTTGAAGATGAAAGATGGTTTACATAAAATTTCAAATAGGTTCTATAACAATCTATTATTATTTTTAAATGCTTAAGGGCCACCCCTAATAGCTTTTAGTGGCATTCCATTTTCAAACATTTCCCATTGGCTTGGAGTCATTCCCCTAAAAACTCCTCAAAAATATATATTTTTTCATTGCGACTTACTTCCAGTTTGAGTTATACACATACATGAACTAGGAACGAGAAAGGTAACATTTTAGATTTAATGTACCCACATTTGCGTAGAGTGAGAGTGGGGAACCATTTTAGTGAAAATACCCTTATTGCACACAACTGGAATTTAAATTTCAATCTCCCCACCACCAGCAATCCAGTCCAATATTGTGTGCTACCCACCGTGTTCAACTGACATGCTGAAGACGGGGAGATCACGGTTCAATTCCAGTTGAGTGCACTTAGGTGGATTTTCCTAAATAGTTTTCTGCTCTCAGTCCACGAAAATATGGATGCATCTCCTCTTAATTTAACCTTCCTGATGCCTAACACATTAGAGTAATTAGTACATAAGTGTACAGCCCGAACGGATAGTAAGACGTGGTGATATAAATAAATAATAGTAGCGTGTTTGAAACCGTTTTAAAAAACACCCTCAATATACACTACTGGGATGTGAACTCCAATCTCGTCACCAGCAAACCAGTCTTATACGAGAAAGTCAAATGAAAAATGTTTTCTTCCGCTAGGTAAGAAATATTAAGAAAACCTTACTACTGGTTATATTAGTTCAAGCTAAAAATAAAGCAGCAGATTTCTGCATAGTTTGGTCTTTGATAAAAGCCGCACTCTTGCCTGCCTTTCCCTTCCAAGAAACTTGACCCATGTAAACAACAGATTAGCTCGCTCCCCCTTCACTCTTTTAGACCAAACTTAGCAGATATTTGACAACATCGCAGCTCTAGTTCGGTGTCGGCTAAACAGTCCAAATAGTTCAATATATGGACGTTTCTTAGGAGTTGCGCTGATAGCGCTTCTCAAATTTTACAAGGTAGTCCTTCCACTTAAATTTCTGTTTTCCAAGAGCTTCATACACACACAAATATGTATACATATATATATATGTATATATAATATATATATGTATATATATATATATATGTATATATATATATATATATATATATATGTTATATATATATATATATATATATATATATATATATATTTGCTTATAGCTTAGAAACTTATATGAAAACATATTCCAAATTAAAGATTTTTATTTTTAATAATTCTACATGGATATAATCAAAATTGGAAATTTCTGCTTAAGTAAAGTACTCTTAATGTCATTTTCATGGAAAATCAAGGATTGCTCTTTTGTTAGTAATGTTAAAAAGTGCATAGAAACAAAATTTAATCAAAATCCTTATAGCTGATTTTGAGAAATTTGATTCTTTTGCTTTTCCTCTTTCAGTAAGCTACCCTTAATTTTATGGTTAGATATTTAATTCCAAAAATTCCTCAGGGAAACCTTATACAACCCCTAGATATCAAGTTTTGGTTCAATCAGTAAAATTATTTCTGGTCTGGGCCCAGATACAGACACAGAGACAGCTGGAATCGCCAAAACATCTTTTTCAGTTTCAGGGTGCTATGAGAGAAACATTGACATTTAACAAAATCTCAGGTTCAATTTTTTTGATGATCCCAATACTTCTATTCCTCCGAGTGGCTTAAAGAAAGTAAAAGTGTACTTAGAGAAACAACCATATTGTATTAATATCAAAAATATAATTGTTTTTAGTTGATGTATTTAACATGGTAATATCAATTTAAAAACTGACTTAAACTTAGGATAGTTCATATTATACAATACACCTACTTATTTACTAATTGGAAGGGTTGGTCATCCCATTTCCACTACATGGTTGGCAATAACTCAAACTAAACCACATTCCTCTAAACTTTTAGCTAAGCATTTTAAACACATGTGTTAAATTCATATGCTGTCAAAGGTAAATGTAAATGTTGCTTACAAACATTTTTCCTAAATCTGTCGAGCAAATCACTTATTGTTTCTTCCCAAAATCTGCTAGCTTGGACCTTAAGCAATGTCTGTTGCATTGTCTTAAACAATGTGTTTGTATACACACTCTCCATATGGATGATTCATGATAGATATAATATACAGGGTGAGGCTGAAACAATTAGATGATTAGTAGCTTGAAAATTAACACTCTAATTGGAAATTAAATATTCACTAGCTAATTAAAAGCAAAATACATACTACACTTTTTTCACTTTTTGTAGATAAAGTCTGAACATTGTGGTAATCGATAAGTGGGCTGTATACGAATTAGAACAATGAAAGACTCACTTGAAGAATGTTGCTTTATTAAATTGACAAGTTAGGTCCTTGTAAGCCAGCTTTCTTGGGGCTCTATTTTTCCCACGATTAGTATTTATCACCTGACTCAACCTTCCACATAAATCAACCATTAACCATTAGGACAAGGATTACGCTAACACTACAACCAAACTAACACATATGGTCATATTTGGTCAACTGAGCACTTAACAAACAAACATGTTGGTTTTTGAGGAGCCATAAGCCAACTGCCAGTGATGGCAAGTAAAAAGAGAGGAAAAAACCTGCCCGTCCACTCAGGAAAGAGGAAGGCCCCCCTCATCGGAGAAGTACCTAGTAGAAAAAGTGGCAATTCAAAATTCAAAGCAACACAGCAAACAACAAAGTACATTTGAACTCTAATAAAAACAAAAATAAATAATTTACAATCAAAACTGAACACTGTCACTCAGGTGAGCTCCACCAAACATCAGGCAAACCTCAGCACTTTGACCATCACTTTACTCAGCGTTATTGTCTAATTGTTTCCGCCCCACCTTATATAACCGGTGCATAGTGTCAACAGGGCTTAGACAGCTGATAGTTCTGAAATGTCTATATAGTAACTACAAAATATCAAAGTAATCAAAGAGCTTGTCATCATCTATTCTCTATTCATTCCTTACTTATCCCTCCCTCAAAATATATTACACATCCACATATCTGATGCAGCCATCTGAAACTTTTTTTGTAAAACTAAAAGTCTACGAGTTATAAGTGAATGTCCTGCAACTGTAAATATAAAGGATTTCATAAAGAAAACAGTTTGGTTTGTAAATGTTAATCTACTTGTAGAAAAAAAAAAATTAGTGAATTTCTTTTAAGTACCACATCCACTCGTTTAGGCTATACATGTATGTACTAAATACACTAATGTGTTAGGGATGAGGAAGTGTACCCACATTGTTGTTGAGGGAGAGTGGAAAACCATTTAGGAAAAACCACCCTCGGTTCACCTGACTGGGATTAAAATCCCAATCTTTCAGTCATCTGCATTCTAGTATATATAGAGAGTGAAACCTTAGAGCCATCGAAGCAGGTAAGCTAAACATTGATACATCCAGTTTAGTTCACATTGTTATTATTATTTAGCACCGCGTCTTACTACCCGTTCGGATTATACGCTTAAGTACTAATTACGCTAATGGGTTAGGAATTGGGAAGGTTGAATTTAGAGGAAATGAACCCGCATTTGCGTGGAGGGAGAGTGGAAAAACCACTCCCAGTTCACCCGACCGAAATTCGAACCTCGATCTCCCCGTCCTCGGCAGTAGAGCTCAACACGATTAGCGCGTTAGTCAACTACGCCACCGAGGCGGGTTTCACATTGTTGCAGTAACTTGAAGCACACAAACCATTTATAATTAGTGGAAGCTGTAACTAAATAAACTATCAGTTATTCAATAGCTAAGGCTCTTTTATTTTGTTTGGAGTTTTCTTAAATACAATTAAGAAATATAATTATGAAAGCTGATTAATTATATGCATTGTGTTTTGTACACTCAATGCTACTTAAATGCACTGCATAGTTAATTTTAACAAAATTAAGGCACATGCTGATATATTTTTTACAACTATGATGAACTTTATTACTAACTGTTTATCAATGTATAATCTGAATGGTAAGATGTGCTGCTAAAAACAAACTGTTTCTCAATTTTCCCTTACCCCTTCCTTTTGAACCACACACTTTTCCAAAGTATATTTGCTTCATCATTTAATCCACACTCATCCTCTCAACATACCCAAACCAATTTAAGACGCTTCTTTCACATTGACCTATTGGATTCCTTTTCAAACCTCATTCCTTCAGCACCCATTCATTACTGAGTCCGTCCATACAAGTTTTTCCACATATATTTTTAGATATCACATTCCAACCACATTCACCTTGCTCTTATGTTTCTCCTAACAAACCCGTGTGTCACAGACATAGAGCAATGTTAACACACTTTTAAATACTGCTATTTTTGCCTCTTTCATTACTACTTTATTCTTAGCAATAGTCTACATGCATCCATCCTTCCAGTTTTACAAAACATTCTGTCTATTTAAGTACACATAGAAAATCATTCATTCATTCCGCAAGCCACTTTCATTATCAGCCATTAATATGGCATCCACATGTAGAAGCACTTTGACACTCACATTGTCTATTTGCACATCAACTGCATCCTCATAAACATCCCTTATACACTTATCCATAGATACATAAAATAAACTTGTCTAACACTCTGTTCAGTGTCAAACCATTCGCTCAAAGCGCCATCCACCCTAATGCACCCTTTCTGCTATAATACACCACCATAATAGCATTTACTAACCATGGATCCTCTCTCAAAATATACCTTAACACACTCCTATTCACCCAATCATATGCTTTCTACAGATCAACAAATTCAAATATCTGGTCCATGCAACTTCTACTGGCATGAAACATTACACACCCTGAAGTTTGTCCGCAGTTTTTTCACACACCCTCTCAATTAAGAATCTTCCAAAAACTTTGCCTGGAATATTCAACAAACTAATTGCCCTATATCTTACATTCACTCTTACTGCCTTTGCCTTTGTAGAAAGGGATAATGACTGCATTCTTCCAGTCATTAGAAACATTCAAAACTCCAGTACACACATTGAACAACTTACAAAATCTGTCAAAAAGTACAATGTCCCCACACTTAAGCATTTCACTTGTGATCCCATCTATGCCTGCAGCTATGCCATTCTTTAACACTTTAATAGCTTTTAACACCTCAGCCTTGTTCATTCTTTCATTCATCATAACATTTTCCCTACTTTCTCTACGTTTTTGACATACAATTGCTCAAAATACTCACTCCCTCGCTCTTATACTGTTTTCATCCTTGATAATTTCACCACGATCATTCTCAATGACATAGATCTCTCCTTACACTCCATGTTTCATTTTCATAACCCAATTATAGAATACCGAGTCGCCGATGGCTGCTTTGTCCATCATAGACTCTGCCTTAAAATATGAGTGAAGAATGACCATGGGCACGGGACGAATCCTGGATAGCTCAGTGGTTAGAGCATTGGCGTACTAAGCCAAAGGTCCCGGGTTCGATTCCCGTGTCCAGGTGTCATTTTTCAATTTTCAGAATGATATCTAACTGAACCAACTACCATTAATATAGCTTCGGCTATTTACACTTAACAATTATAGAATAGCTTATTATTTCCTTTAAAATCATTATGCATTCTTTCTCCTTTTAATCTCATTTGCTCCTTACTCTATTTTACTGCTTTCTTTATAGTCATCTTTTTCTTTTTGTATATGTCCCACAACATCTTAAGTTATGTTTCATTCTTTACAGCGATTATTTGTTTATATGCTTCTTTCTTTTCTCTTTTTTCATATGTTCACTCCACCATGCATCTATTTTTAAGTTTACCAACACCGAGACTCCACGCACATCTTTCACACACTCACGACCTCTTTTTTTCTGTTCCAAGCACTTTCTATATCATTATCATTTATCTTGACATTCCATTCGTGCTCTTGTAAAGTTAATTTTTCACCCAGCAATCTTTCATATTGCACTCTCACAAAACTCCTACCTAATTTAACTACTGAGATCACTAGGAAGTGATTGGTTCTACATCTAGCTATACACACAGCCCTGGTAACTTCTAAGCTTCTCCTGTGTTTGTCCCATATAAACCTTTTTCTAAACACAGGCTCACTAATTAGCATTCTTGTTTACCCTCTCATGACCATACCTTCCTAACACTCTCTCTGAATGCTCTCATTAAATACCCACCCATCCATTCATATCTCCTAACAAGATAATTCTTTCACCTGGTTCACTTCATTGAGCTCATTCCAAAACTCCACTCTCACATTCTTGTCATCACCCTCCACCGGAGAATAGCAAGCAACTAACATAATTCAATGAATGCCTATTTTCATAAGCACTCATAGAAGTCTAGATGACACCAACTTATACCTTCTCACAAACAGCTTAGCTTTTGGGCCTGGGATTAAACCTACTCTGTGACTTCCCCTTAACCATTTGTCCACACCTGATCACAGTACCAGGCTTCCATAACTTATCAGCAAAACATCTATCCCTTTTGGCTTGGTTTCACATACACACAAAATATCAATTTTTCTTACAATCATTTCATCTAACAGTTCATTTTCTTTACCACACCCTCCTCTCACATTCTGCGTTATAATAGTCCATGTTCTGGCCAGCTTGTCAATAGATGGGCCCTTCAGTTTTAACCTCAGCGACACATCATGGCTTTGGTCATCCAAGACTAATATTGCACAGTTTTTTTTTTACTAATTTGTGTAGCGTAGACCAGGTTATTAGCCTTGATCGGAGATGGCACATTTTAGCCAGTATATCACAAGTACAACTGTTGCTCAGTCTTAGCCTGACCGCACTTTTACTGTTCCTTCAAACCAGTATCCCTACTATAGACTGCCTTGCCGGCCAGGATACCGTTAACCGTGTCACTGCCACTAGGATGTAAGGTGGTGAACCGACAAACCAAGACACTCCAGCATCATGCTTCTGTAAATAAAATATACATTTTAACTAACAATGTTTATATGGGTGATTTACTAATTACATTAGTATGCTGAACTAATTATGTACAAATTATCAGTTAAAATGATCACACTTGTAAGTATATTACTTATGTGCTGAGATTTAGAGAAAATACGAGAATTTACTTGTGGCTTTATGAAACACCATTTTCTAATTTCTTAAGAACTACAAGTGAATTATCTTGTAAATTGTATAGTTGTAGCCTTATGAAACAGGCCCATAATATCATTTCATTTATGCACACATGATCCTCTCTCTTTGAGACGTTCAAAGATAGTTAGTGAAGCAATGCAATGCCTAGATGATGCTCACATTGCTGTAAGAAACCAAATGTCTTTCTTTGAGCACACAGACTACGTATCAAGCTTGTCTAGTCTGGTGGTTTGCCACTGACAAGGTGGTTGAGATATGCTACCTGACCAGATGCACCAAGATAAAAAAAAGTCTCTAACTTTCCTTGCAGGAAAATTTTTTTTTTTATGAAACAGGAGTTAATACGATTTCATAGCTGCAAACTTCCCTAGATTTTCTGTAATATATTTGGTTTTGTGCTAACTGAAATTAGTTTTTTTTATAGAAAATAACTTGATATCAACATAAGAGGTTGTTATTGTGGCATGCTATACTTTATAAGGTTGCCTATGTGCGATTCATTATAATGTGTTCCATGTTCTCATATAACCTTTTTTTAGTAAAAAAATTTCTTAAATTTTGTACAAAGGAGAAAAGTAGCTCTTAAAATGGATTGACTGATTTTTTATACTTAAAATTAGTACAAGTAAATAGGAATAAGGCCCACTTAGTGGAGGTTTGGCAGTTTTATGATTTTTTTTTGTAGAATATACTAACTAATTTTGTCCTTAATTTAATTTCAGTTATGCAATTTTGCATGTATATATAACTTTACAGCTTAAAGTTTGGCTACATTTTTGAACTGATTGAGAAGGTTTGTTTTTAGAATATGATGAACTAACAGAAGATTCTTCTTCCAAGAATTAGTTCATTAATCACTTCTAATTCGAAAGCCTGTGCTTTATTTGTTTTCAGGAGGAAACGCCTCAAGGTTTCTTTGAGGATCATGGGCTTGGCTAGAACTCAGGGACGTCTGCGAATTCGCCCGCACACACACACACCACTTGCATCGTTCTGTTCACTCGCATTCAGATGGCATCGCCTGTACTTAAAATATTGACTTTGATTGTTCCAAGTGTTACCATTGTAGACAAGTAATGTAGAAGTTATTGTATGGCTGAATACAAAAATTGGTTAGCGCTCTAGAATTATATTAATTTACTTGAAAAATGTAAGCTAGTAATAGGTATCTAACTCATGTTTTTTGGCTTAGTATGCCCAAGTTCATACACTTAGCTCTCTTGGTTTGTTAAGTGTTTAGGTTTATTCTTCACTAATTATTTATTAGGGGTGTGTGAGTAGCCATTTTTCACTTCAGGTAGAGTTTGAATCGAGTTTGAGTAATAAGTACAATATTTGTATTTCAAGAATATCAAATTGAATTTCTGTAATAGGTACATGCTAAACGAAAATATAAATTTTATGAATCAAAATTTGTTGTGATAAAAGCTATAATAATTTTAAATGATATGATTATTTTAATCTGACAAAAGGGAATATTTTTTTATAAAATAAGGTCTTTTATACTACTATAATTATAAAAAAATCAAACATTTTGATTTTGATTTAAAATATATATTTTTTTTTAGTTTCAGTTCGAACAAATACTGAAACACAACTCAAACTCGATGTTTAGAGTACTCAAGACACCTCTATTATTTAGGATTCCACCCTAAATGATAAGTGTAAAATTACCTAAAACATTTGATGCCATTGATGCAATGATTCTTAGACCCTAGGTTCAATTCTTATGTTCAGGTGCCAATTCACAAATAAATCAACAATAAAAACAATTAATTTTCTAGCATTTTTTGAATTATCAATATTTTTTTTCTTTATGAAAAGCCATGTTTATCTTTTTTATACAATTTGTTGATGGTAATTCTAAAGTTATTTGGAATGGAGCACTAGCTAAATCATGGCTTGAATTAGGAGGGATAGCCAGCACACTTACCTTGATGATACTGGAGTAGAAATTGTTTAGCTAGAACACTAAAAAACACACAACCACATTTTAAAGACAAGCTTTCATTGTCACAGACAGCTTCATCAGGTCAAAAGAGTAGACTGATGTTCTTGGTTGAACTGCAAGGTTGACTGTCCACAACTCATCAGTCTACTCTCTTGACCTGATGAAGCTGTCTGTGACAGTGAAAGCTTGTCCTTAAAAATGTGGTTGTGTGTTTTTAGTGTTCTAGCTAAACAATTTCTACTCCAATATCACCAAGGTAAGTGTGCTGGCTATCCCTCCTAAATTAACCTTGATGGTAATTCTCAAATTCTATTTCTCCAAATAGGTAATAACTTTAATTTTTTGAGTTATGGTATTTGATTTTAAGTGAGTTGTAAACTTAGTTATTAAAATGGTAAGGACAGTTAATTTATCCTCTTTATAATTTTTATATTGCTGGATATATAATATTTATAGTCCTTGTTTTGATAGTTTCATAAATGTATTCCTTATAAAAGACTAAGTGAACTAGTCTGGTGTGGTGTATACATTCATTGAGAGTATCTAGAAGGGCTCCTTTTTGAACCCTTGGTAGGTCACTTCAAATATATTTACCAGGAAGAACACAAGTGATTCAGCGTCCATTATAATTGTGATGTCCAATAAAATACAACAGTTATTAGGTGATAGCTAATAAAAATAATCTGTAACTTTTCCTTTTAGCTAGTGTCATAAATTAAATACTTTTTTAATTCCAGATCCTGTTAGGACATATATATAATAGATTATAAAAATGAATCCCCTAGACCAGGCGTGTCAAACTCGTTTGATCATAAGAGCTACATTGAATACTAAAAATACTGAGGGGACCACATTTCTTCAAATATATATTGTTGTTATCTTTAGTGTTATAAAAAGAAAAGAGAAGGGCCGATAATACAAAACAATAGGACTAACCTTATATTTTTTACCAAAAATGTTAACGCTTTTATTTGCAACAATGGTGTTAATGTCAGGCTTTAATTTTCAGGCCAAAGTCACTTATATAATTGTTGACATTTATTGTTGTATGTTTGTAAGCCGAAATCTCTTGGGTGATTGGTTCTATTTCATGCGAAAAATCAACTGTTAACATATTATGTTTGTGCTACCAAACATTGCACTTATTTGGCACAAAAATTAGACTATTTTTGGGAATTGATGTTGAAGAAAGAGTACATCATATTCAGTACAACAATTCACATACCAAATTTTCAAATATCAGATTCCCAAATGTTGTATTTCCTCAACGTTTATAAAAAGAATGGGATTACATTGTATGATGCAGGTTTAACATGCCTGCCCTAGTGTCCCATTCAACTAGTATTCCAGCGGTATTGGGGACTATCATTTGACCAGTATTTTAATACAGTTAAAGATCCTCAGTGGCATTAACTATTTTATGAGCATGGCCCAATTTTTTAAATTTGTATTTAATAAAATACATTAAAACAGGAGTGACTTATGAAATCCTTCATTGAGCCTTTGAGAATTAAAATGATCTAATTTATGTATAAATAATTGTTTAGGTAATAGATTATTCTCATTCTCAGCTTGTCGCATAATCACAATAAAAAGTTAGTTGAAAATGAAGACTTACATCATAAATGTTTATAGACAAAGCTTTAAAATACTCTTATATTTGATTCTCATTATGTATAAAGAAATATGTTGGATACACAATTAAAAAAACTTAAAATAAGAGATATAAAGTTTTTACTTGAATGTGTGACTTTAATAATTTTAAGGATGACAGACAGTTCAATGTGAATTTCCCCTTAAATTTTTTTTTTTAAAATTAATGAATTCAGAATGTTGGAAATGTTGTCAAGATTTTTAGGTTAGCCAATAAGGAAAAAGTATTTTCCTATGGTTGTTTATAGTTTACTAGAGCTCTAAGATAAAATTTCTTCAGGCATATTTTCATGTACCTTAATTATAATTTATGAAAATGTAGCTTATGCAAGTAATATAATTGTTTACAGGAAATATTATATCAAATTAATAAATAACTATTATATAATCAAAACATAGCAGCCAACTATTTAACTTGATACAAACTAGACCACTATATGTAATCATTGTATTTTCTCAATCCTTGCTTTTCATGGGCTTAATATTTATACTTTTTGAAGTCATAGAAAAGTATGTATAAACTAAATACTCTATTTCTATAGGTAAAAGTTTTTTAATTGTGTTACTAGCATTAGATAGGGATTTCAATTAAATATATAATTTTATGTAATTATTTGTATTTTCAAAATGTTTTTTCAAGGCTTGATCAGCTGTTATTCTTGTCATATGTTAAGTAAATCATTACTATCAATGTTTTACAAAATAATCTTTTTAGCTAATTTGTTTTAAAAAGCAAAAAATATTGTGATAGACATTGTCAATTTTGTAACAAAGTTCAATCTTTATTAAATAAATTTTTTTAGGTGGTGGTAAACAAAGAAAAATATAATTAATATAATCATAGATATAAGTTTGTGTAGTATTGTTTGGTTTTTTTTAAAGTACATAGTATAGCTGCCAGCTTAGTTGGTAAAATAAAGCTTTTCATTTTATGTATTAATTAATGTCTCTTTAACTTAAACAAGAAATAATTACATGAGTGTTTGCTATATTAGTCAAAAACGAAATGGAGGATAGATAACAATTTTATTGGAAGAAAAAGAAAGAATAAAGTTTATTATTTAAAATACTTTAACAGTATTTTAGTGCAATTTAATAAAATATTTGATATAGCCTACGGATGGGTTAGACTTGGATTTTAAATCTTAATCTTGATTTTATCTTTGAATTCTGAATCAGAAAATTTTTAGAAAAAAACACTAAACAGTTTACTTTCATCTGTGTATATAATTATTACCATTTTATTGTCACTCCTCAATTATGATTTTGTTCACATTAATTCTTAAGTTGCTGTAGAAAATAGAAAGTCACATATTTTAACATATTTTCTATAATGTGAATCTGCATTCATTTTAGTGATAAATTAATGGTTTTATGTTTGATTACTATGTCTGGCCTTGAATTATGTGAGGATCATTTGTTAATAAGCAGCATACTAACTTTTATATTTTACTAATCTATAATCAAAGAATTTTTTGAAATAAAAATATTTCAACATTTGACAAATTTGAAGATTCCGATATTTAAAGGACCCATCATGGCTAACGTTCACTGTAAGTTTTAAAATCATTGCCACATTAATTTTATTTAATATAATATTAAAATTAAGCTGGTTTGTGATTGTGTGCCCTTAAGTGTGATTTTGCACGTGTGTTGACTGCACATATTCTTAGCACATGCATGCATAGCCACAGCAGAAAGTAACTACTCAATAATAACCGTATTATCTTTACTGAAATATTTTGATTAAATACTTTGATGGTAGTTTTCTACCCTATAGTTCTTTACTCTCAGTATTTTACTTGTCTATAAAACTTTTTGTTTTGTGCATCACTTTTTATTACTTATCCACAATTTTTCACTGTTGGGGTAAGGATGAGGAAGGTAGAAGAAGAAAATGTTTCGGGGTGCATTTATATAGAGGGAGAGTAAAAAACCACTTAGGAAAACTACAGTCATTCCATCCAGCTAAGATTCAAACCTTAGACCACTTTAACGGTTTTGTAAATGGATAAAAGGAGATACATTCCATTATAGTTCCTTTAAAAATTAATCATTTAAAAACTACTGACAGGATTGCTAGATATCCTGATTTGGCAGGAGCTGTCTCTATTTTGAAGGCTAAAATCCCTGATCCTTTTTAAATTGATTGTGAAACAGCATAGATTATATTTCCAACTTTGCAGCTAAAGCATAGTTAGTCAGTAAAGCAGCCTTTGGTGATATCCAAAGAGAGACTGTGCTTTTGAGTGTCTTGCTTATCTTGGCGCATTTCCAAATAGGATTCCGACACCTTGGAAACAGTAATGGATGTATGTATTTCCAACTAGGTTGTAGAAATAAATATTTGATTTACCCCTAATGTATTAAAATGTAGAAACGAATGGGCATGTTTTGACACCTCCCCCCTGCTTGTGAAGCCCAGCCTCAAACACCTTGTTAACCTGCCAATAAGGAAAGAGCTTATTTTTTTTTAAGAAACATCTAGCAACCCTGATTATATCAATAGTTAGCTTACAATGTTAACACTTGGTAGGTGTACTTAGTTCTAGTATGCTGTGTAATGCATTTATATCATGATATATTGATTGTTATGCTTAGCATGAAGTCTTTGTAAGGATTATTTTAGTTGTAAGATTTGTTAACTCTCAAGAGAGATATATCGCTGGTTTTCTCCTGTAATATTATGTGTAATGAAATGAAATGGATAAATGTATGAATAATTTGTGTTTTTGTTTACTCCCTGCACATTATTATAACTTTTTTTTTTAAGTGTCAACATGGTGCACTTTATAAAATGACTGATAATATCAGCTCGTGACTTAATATCAGCTCATGACTTAATAGCTAACTTAATTCTAGAACTGACGTAACACCCAACTGTTAACTTCTTCAGTGTGAAAGGGCAATCCCCAATTTTAAATATTCTGGTCATGTCAGGAATCAAACCTGGAACCCTCAGTTCAATAGACAGACTCGCTACCAACCAATCTAAGATGTTGGACTACTGCTTATTGCCTTTATTTTATCTCGAGGAGTATGTGAACTGTATTACTATTTTCATTTTAAAAGCCAATTTGTGTTTCTCCTGTTGGATCTTTTCTCTTTTTCCTGGCTGTACTTTTTACAGGATTACAAATAACTGTTGAGCGAAAGGCTTAGATATTTTTAAAAGCCTTTATTTTATTTTATTTTATTTTACATGTCTGATTTTTCAAAGCTTCTTTTTTTTAATAATAAAATCGATATGATCTATGAATATGGTTATAACCACTTAGAAGCTGGTACTAAATAAATCTTGAATAAACCAACACACAATGCCAAACATTTTTTGTCTTTATTTGAAAAAGCCAACAAAAGTACACCAAGCCAATGCTTCCTAAGTTAGTATTTTCCATTAAATACAAAATTGACACCCACCAACATGTACAGTTGGCCTGTACTTTGCTCTTCAATTTACTAATGAGATAGTAAAACCACATCACATAAAATAACTTTTCCTGAATATTTTTTATCAATCTAATTTATGTTTAAGGCAAATTAAAACCCTTTAAATTCACAACAAAATTAATTTTTTTTATAAATAGGTGTAGGGATTATAAAAAAACACAAATACATGGTTTGGAATTTTATATTATTATTCCAAACAAAACTAAATATGTATGACAATATATGTATAGAACACATAAACAAAAATGTATCTAAAATATTGTTTTAACAATAATAAATATAAAGTTTCTAACAGAAACTGAGATCTGAACTCATCTCTCAGAAATGATTGATCAGCGTTCGGTATTTGAAGCTTCCATACTATCTTAAGCTGCAACAACATGAAAGTCACAGAATAAAATATTTGTTCCAAATTTGTCGCATTAAATGACTCCAAGACAATCTTAATGTGTTTTTATTCTCTAAGATAAATTCAGCTTTGCTAAACCATACAGTGCATACACTTACTTTAACTGCAATTGCACTGATGAGGATGTTAAACATTGACAATATTATTTATATATGTATGTGTGCCACTGCATTTACTTTGTAAGGAATTAACATCTTAAATTTCCTTCAATCTATGGCATTGGTTTTATTTTTATTTTATATGATATTTGCCATGAAATATAGTTACAAATGTCAGTACATAAACAAATTAGTGAGAATTTAATTTGTTTTGAATCCTGATTGAGTACACTTAGAAGTTGTGGTTTTCCCATCCTCTATTAAGGCGTATACTATTGTAGTTCTTATCCATCTATATCACTACATCCTTAGATCAAGTCATAAATCACCCCTTTTTATAAATGCAACACCAAAACAAAATCAGTGAAATATTGATTTTAAGTTGTACTAAATGAAAGTTGTAGTGAGTAATAATTAGTATAGCTATGTCATCTGACATTTCAATCCAAATTGATTCGGAAACTTTAAAGGGAGAGTTGACTAACCTTTGTAAAAGGTTGGCAGTGGAAAATTTACTTGTATTGGCATCCCAATTAAACATGAATTTACTTTAGCTTATAAAACCTCTATATCAAATCCAAAGGTTATTATGAAAATATTTACAGCAAAATTCAATGTAAAGGGGTGATTCTTAAAAGGGGTGTCACTAACAAAGGGAAATATGTAGTCAATTCCACAAGTGTTGCATAAAAATTTACTCGTTTAAGTTGATATTTAATGATTCTCGAGTAACTTTTTAACCAAAAAATATATAAGGGTTAATTCATTTTATTACATCCACTATAATTCTAATGAAAAGATTAACCCTTATCTATTTTTACTAACTATTCACAGTGCTAGGAACCTCACATTGAGGGACTCTGTAACAAAGTGGGCTAAGGAGAAATGATTTAGATAAAATAGTGAAAGCCCCAGTGATCTTACCATGGCTGAGTGTGTTATTATTACCTCTGTTTATATTCCAATTACAAGTTGATTTACAAACTATTCCAAGATGAGTTTGGTTTTCCCAAAGACTTACAATTTGAACCGATATTAATTATGTAACTAAATGAAGAATTAAAAAAACTTGGATACATATACATAATGCAATAATAAGAATAATCTGTTTATGATGTACAAAATTTAACCAATTAGATGTATCTTCAAACAATTGGTAAAACTTTAAAGGTGTTTTTGTTGTTTCTTTATTTTCAACATGGGTCTTAAAAACAGAAGTATGAACATGCTAGGATTATGTTACAATCTTTTCAAATCTAAACATGCACTTAATTTGGTTGATAATCCATTTTTAGCTAGATGGATTATTTTACAAATAGTCACACATCTTGTTAAATGCAGTAAATTGCTCGATACACACACGAGTAACTTGGCATCTATAGCAACAATATTTTAGTTTTTTTAACAAATCTCTACAATTGATACAGTGTGCAGACTTAAAACTTGTTCACACAAAGATTTTGTATAATACAATGCTTTAATCGGTAAGTTTTAGTCTCTTAAAACAATGTAACTTTTTAACTATATTATATGACAAATGTTCCCTAAAAAATTACATGATTTTGTTTTACAATTGTCATTGACTTTTGTGTTACATGGGAAGGATTACTTGAAGAACTAAAAGGATGTACACAATTATTACATATGAGGTTATACATTTGCATGACCACAACGTTTCGCTAGTTAAGAGAGACATTGTCTCGCCTTAAAGACAATCTAATTCTTTCCAGTTTTCTCTTACATTTTATGTAAAAGATTCTCCCATTTCAGTATTTTATATATTTCTTATAATCCTGTAATCTTTACATGTCCACAAAGAACAGGACTGAAAATATACACAAGTTATGGTATTGGCTTCTTTTTTTGTATCAAAAATACTTCAAAGTGACTTGCTAGAAAATGCGGTTTCATGTCTAGTACTTAATTGAGAAAACCTAAATTTATATTTATTATTAACTATAAAAGTATGATCAATAACTTTTTTTTAAAACAACTACATCTCAAGGATACAGCTATTTCTAGAAAGCCACCTCATTGTTAAGTAAGTGATACTTGGAAGCAACACATCACCTCACTGCAAAGTAAGACTTGCTTTGTACACAGCGTGAGGTTATTTTCGACATATCCATACACATCAGCAAGAACAAAATCAAATTGACATTACCAACTGCAGCCTATGGTGACTATAAACATAGAAAAGCAGACCCAAACGTTCTGTTACACCATTTGACTAGTAGGCTCTTATCCAAAAACACATTAAATTTATATTTTTCTGTAACTATAATTAAATATAAAATCCTCTATATAATTACTTCAGGAGTGCTCAAAACAGTGGGCCCAACCCAAAGACAAACACTTGTTGCAAAATGTTACATGAAAATATTGTTATAAAATATAACATTTTAATTGTTAGGGGGAACTAGATAGTATATAACAGACATACAACATTACTAGAGATGGGTCGAATCCTATATGTCTCAAATCCGAATCTCAACCTTTCTTTTGAATCTCGAATACAAATTCGAATATTCAAATCTTTTAAAATGTACAGTTTCAGTTAAAGTGCAAATATTTGAAATTTATTTTTAAAAAATTTAAAAAAAGTTGTTTGAGGCTTGGTGCTATTGAGTGACAAATGCCATTTTCTGTCATGTCTATTCTTTCATAAGCAACAAAGAGAAAACTTATTTTTTTAATAAGTTAAATAATAATTACTATACTACATTGTCCTTTTATGTAGTTTAGTTTCTCTGCCAACTACAAAAAAGTCTTTACAACTCCTTTTACCAATTGTTTAAGATTGTTATATCAAGTCAGGGTGTATTGTATTCGAGTAGTCAAAAATAAGAACATCCCATCTCTAAAAACTACCTTTAATAGTAAAACCATGTTTTTTTACTTATTTCTTTTTATAAAATATGCTTATAAATAGTAAGTTTTATAAAATTAGTACCGTATCTACTTAATTTATTTAAAAAAAGTTTAACATATTACATAAATAGTAAAGAGAATCAGGAGCACAACACTGCTGGGTATCCTTTCTTTAAACTTTACTATATAGCTTTTTTTTTAAAAAAAAAGTTTGTATTAAAAAAAATAACAATACAAATATTAAAAAGTTATATATAGATCGAATACATTAAAAAAAACTACTTTTTTTCACCCTCACATTAAAATAGTCAAGGGGATGCTTAAATAGGGGTAGCTAACTATGTACAATATTACTGGCAGTGTTAAATCAAACTTAGATTTACCGCTCAAAATGTTTTGTCAACATTTTACTAAATATTGTCCTGAATTAAAGTATTACCCAATTATTTTTAAAAATAATAAGATTTTTAGTACATTAAGCATCTTCTTTTAAGGGTGATAAGAAATTTCAATATGAAATGGCAGCAATGTTAAGAGTGAACTGTGTTCTTCTTTTCATTGTAAAAGCCATATTGTGTTTGTCTCCTTTAATATGTTTCCATCCACCTTTCCTATACCTTCTTCCAAATATGAAATAAATTAATATGCATTTGATATGCAGATAATTTGTTGATGTTAAGAGTACCTATATAATATAGCATTGGCACTCAAGTTATGCAAATTTTATTTATGCATTTTTGGAATAGCTCGCCAACAGAATTACTTCCATTTATAAATCTACTCATTCAGTTGCTCGGTTAAAATTACATATTAACGTATTTGTGTGGACACTTTGCTGCAGAGCAAACATGCATTCTCGTGAACGATTGTTTTAATAAGCAATTGTCATCATTGTCAATGATTAATAAATCTAGTTTAAAATAAAACACAATAAAGGAAAGAGATGAACTATTTAATTTGTAGGTGTCAATCCCTTTAATAATCATTCAATTTATTTACTATGGAAAAGTTATGTTTTGCACATGCATATTTGTTTTAGACAGGCATTTTCAAGAGTGCAATCACTGGGTAAATCAAGGCCTGAGTGAGTTTTATCAAGTCTATCCAAATGATTAAAACATTCATAAAAAATATTACAGGGACAAAGTGATCTCATCCTTTAAAACTAAGGCCACGAGAATATTTTTGTTGAGCTTTGATTAAAATTAATAAAGGAATACTTCACTTCAGGAAACAGTATCAGGTTCTCATATAATATATTTCGGTGCTCTCGTTCACTTGGGTGTTTGCGCGGAAGTGAGCGATGTGTCCAGCTTGCGCGTCTCATGTTCCAGCAACATGGCATCAAGCGAAGGGTCCTGAGCAACAGTCCGTAACGAGTCGCCGAGCGCTTGCCTCAGTTGCTGCATTTCGCGACCAGCCCTGGAGCTCCTCAACACGTACAATTGTCTTCTCTTCACCTCCTGGTTCAACTGCTCTCTCAACAGTTGCAGCTGTGACAAGAGATGGTCATTCGCTCAAGGTTAATTTTGGACTTTTCTGACAGTAGAAAATGTATTAAAAACAGTTTTATATTCATTCACTTGTAAATCAACTTCAATTGGAGAATTTACAATATACCCTCATAAGGTGGATAGGTTATAAGATTTATTTTCAACACTCAAAAAATGCCAATATTACTGATAAGGCTAGAGAATAGTATATAAATGATAAATACAATGAGATACTGGAATTATAAAGAATCGGCAGATATAACATGATGTACGTGAAAATGGAGGTAGGATGTAAGACAAACAACATAATTCAAATACAATAAAAGGGAAGGAAAAGGAAAGATAGTGAATGATTGGAAAGAGGTAGCATCAGTAAATTGCCATGGTAGGAAAAATGGACCTAATGTGACCTAGTGTGAAGTAGAAAAGGCCAAATGATATGACAAGAAGAAAAGCTACAGGTGATTAAATAACCTACCAGCTTATTTACTGAAAGAGTTAAATGAAAACAGAATCAATGTTACTAACCGATTAGTAAACAATATACACTGCACAGGAGAATGGTTTGAGGACAAGATCATCAGTTTAATATCACATATTTCAAATATGGTGGCTATAATACTCACTAAATGGCTGGAAAAGAAGGTAGAGGAAGTATTAGGAGAAAACCAGTTTGGTTTCAGGAAGAGAAAAAGAAACATAGATGCTCGTGAAGTACTGAGGACAATATTGTAGAGTCCCAGATGTTAAGAAAGAAGCGTGTGCTTGTGTCATCAATTAAAAAAAGGCATTTGAGTGAGTAAATTGGAAGAAACTGATGAAGATGCTCAAGGAAATAGTAATTTAATGGAAACTTGTAGATGAAGCAAAGAGTAAAATTAAGATTAGATAAAGAAGGCACCAATAGTTTGGAGATAGAACGTGTGATAAGTACAGTGAAATAAGAAGATGACTTTGTAGTAGTGATGGGTCAAACCAGCTCATTGCAGTGAGCAAACTCACATAAGTTTGCTCACTCAAAATAGTTATTCACATGAGTCATTTTGTTTACTCTTTGGTTCACCCCCCCCCCTGCTTCCATCATTGGCTCTTGTTCTTAGAGCTCCTGATAGCGCAAGGAGTGCGAGCGAGTCATTCCCTCTTCTTCCACCACTGTTTAACAAATAATTTGTGTGACCTACCCCCAATCCCAGCCCAATTGCTTTCGAATGTTTCCTCAAACAGGCTTCACACTAGCAAGAATATTGGCATAGTTTTAGTTGTATTTTAACTATAACAATTTTGGCGTTTTTCTTTTTAATTGTTAAGTTGTAATATTTACATTAATTTATTGATCTTAGTATTAACGTTAATGTATATATGATATATACCTACTTTTATCGATTCCGATACCTTGCTCATTACTATCTATTCATCTCCTTGATGCTCGATACCCTATTCAATACCATTCAACATGAAATTAAATAAATCCTCATTTTGTAAGCACTTCTGCTTCATGAATTTTTAAATGTTTAGACATGTTGGAAGCGGTATGCGTCTTTCCACCCCGCGAAATTTTGCGTTTACAGAATTTACAAACAACATAATCCACATCACTTTCACACATATCTAAATACTGCCAGCCTTCACTTTTTAAACGTTCCATTTTGAAAATATTATCAGAAAAAAGGAAAACAAGAGAACATTTTTGTCAGTTTATTACTATGAATTTCATTTTGAAAACGATCTCAAGTGCGAAGCGAATGGAATATGAAAACGGAAATAACTTTGAAAGTCATAAATTATATGAATGATGATAATATTTGCAGATGGACTCAAAAAATTCTTTGAAAATTTTTAACTCGAAGTTTTTTTAAAAACTAAAAAGCTTTTATGTTTTAACTTTTATCATTCTTTTTTTTCCTTTTTAATCGTTTCACAATATCTATTAAATTAATTTAATAATTTTCTTAAGTGAAAAGATATTTAGGATAAAAGTTATATTGCCGACACTGGTTATGAAGACTATCATAAATTGAAGGTGACGATGCTTACAATAGTTAAAATTGATAAATAAAAAATGAATATTTTATGTTGATTATTTTAAAATCATTCAAATAGTAATAGTCTAGTGCCAAAATATGATGCAGCTGCGAGCAGGCCGATTCATTTGCTGACCACTCCCTTGCCAAAGCGCTGAGGAAAATCGACCTTATGAAGTGAATATTTACTAGACGATTTCAATACAAAATAAGTGTTCTCCTTAGGTTCATTTTAAAAATACAGTTCCCTTTGAAAAATGAAAATCGACCTTGTGTTGACCGTGACTGTGTTTATAAGCTGCAAAGGAATGGCTTGTTTATACCGAGTTTAGAGCTGAGCGAACAGAATAATAGGACAAAGCAAAACTACAAGTAGCTAATGTCTAGCCATTGACGTTCAAAATCTACCGTTTGAGGAGTAAACTGTGTTGAATAATGAAGAGTGGAATCGAGGAATCGAGTATCAGAATCAGCACACCCCTAGTCACAAGTTATGTTTATTTGTGCTAGTAATAAAATGTGAGTGGAAGAAGAGTGTACAAACTATATTAGCTAATGGTCTAGAGCCGTGATGTGATGACACATTGTATAATGGATGGCGAAGTGAACGATCCGCTCACAAAACTAGAGCCGCTTGTTCACCTCTTTATCACACAAGTTGTTTATTTTGAGTAATATGCACAGCACAATTATGAATGACCTCAGGTGAAAAACTCACTTAAATTCAAAACTCATCTAAAAACCCTTGAATAATTAGTTACTCTGTAAGCAATATTGACTCAGTATGTGCATGTTGTTGAAGCGAAGGGAGTATGCAAGGATGGTGAAGTGCGGAGAAAATTAGTGAGGATGGATTATGTCCAGAGTTGTTTTTTAGTAATATGCACAGTCTCTTGCCTACCTCGTAAGAGAACGGCGTGATTAGATATGTATGGTAGGCTGTTTTCTATGTAATTTGACAATTTTTAAGAGAGTGCCCTCCCTTAAGGTTTACTTATGATCTGCTACTGCATATTTTAATTGATTTAGCTACATATTTATATACATATTTTGTATGTTAATACAACATAAAAATCTGGGCTAGACTTATTATTATTGTTGTTATTTACATTTTAAATAATAGAGGTTATATCAAACAATAGTGATAAATGAAAAAACAAATATTTTAAAGTTATTAAATATAGTAATCAGTTAATATTTATAAAATAAGTAATTAAGGTGAACAATTATTTGAGCAGTTCAGTAGTATGAAGTAGTGTTGAATTTTTTTTTTGGGTACTGTCACCCCTTAAATCTACCCTCTTATTCTTTCACACTTCTTATTTCTATTGTCTATGGCTCACAAAGTATTGACTTTAAAATCGACCCTCATTTGCAAGCCGCCATGTATGAGTCACCACAGACCGGCCTTTCAAACATTTTGTTCCTCCCTAAACAGTAAATATCCACACTCGCCCCTTGTCCTTTTCACCTGTCACCAAGTGATAGAATAGAACAAAGGACAAGGTTGTCTGATACTCATCTTAAAACTGATGAGTTATCACTTCCTGACTTTTGGCTTAAACAGTTCAAAAAGATGGTGAAAATAATCAGGGGATCAAAATAGATCGAATCATCAGCTTAGCCAAAGTCAGCAGATTGGATTGGTATTCGGCATCTGCCCAGTCATAGCGGTTTTATAAAGTTCTGGTGTACCTAAACTTAGCAACCTTGCTCATCTTTACTTCATAACAATATTTATTTAAATTAGTATACGTTGCTGACATGCAAACCTAAGACATGTGGGAGTAAAGATAACCCAGCTGAGCTTAGAACCAGTGAAACACTCCACTATTGGGAAAATGTGAACAGATGTCCTCCTGTAAAGGGAAAACCCAACTGTTTGAAACTTGCCCAACTAAACCATTATTTTGGGTTGTTTGTTTTGTGTTACAGTAATTATTTTGGTGTAAGCGTACCTGGTGTTTGGTTATTTGGTCTTCATTGTTATTGAGCGTTTGATCACAATCATATTCAAATCTGTCCTTATTTATTATCTACTATACATGGATTATCAATTATATTCCTGGTTAATTATTTATTCATAATTTAAAGTGTTAATTTGCCAAACTATTAACTACTTGTGCAATGCCAATCTAAAGCGAGTTTGTACTCTTACTAACAACAATAACAACAACAACAACAACAACTAGAACAATTATAATTATATGGTATGAACATGCAAGAGAGCTATATCGACCAACCAACCACCGCTGTTAGCGATAATAGTGCCAATATTTGCATATAGAGGGTGTGTTATGGTCAGCACAAGCCCTCAGACCGTTAATTTCACTTTTCTAAACCGGAGCTACTAATTCTTTATTCAAGTAGCTCCTCATCTGTCCTTATAAGGCTGAGTTTGACCCTGTTTCAGACACACTGCTTCACAGATAAATTTTGTAAATGCCGGGGATCAAACCCGAGAACTCTGGTATAGCCAGGAACATTGATCAGTAGATGATGATGATGATGATGATTATTATTATTATTAAAATTATAATAATTTTAATGATAATATTGTTCATAATAATAATTCGTGGTTAATTTTACTATTATTAGTATCAATCAAGCTTAAATTGTACTTTCATAAAGAAAAGATGTGTATTAATCACAATTTGTGAATGTGAGGAATGCCAGGCCTCTACTGTGGTTCGGATTCCACGTTAAACTGTAGGTCCTTCATTTCATCTCACAATCACCCTACCATTACACATTAGCGTAAGTGCGTATAACCCGAACGGGTAGTAAGACGCGGTGCTAATAATAATAATAATAATAATACTTTCATAAAGTGTGTATACTTTTTATAACAGAAATTACAATGCACATACCATTAAATATAATAAGTTTCGAATATGAAAATAGTCAACACATTTTTCTTTAACAGTTAAAAGCTGGCAACTGCGCACTTCATAAGACCTGTACTGCAATGTATGAGTGGAGCATTATAGAGAGGTGGCAACATATCTGTTATCATAAAAAGGTCTGACCTGGTTCTCTAACCGCAACACCTGCTGCCGGTGACTCTGTTCTCGTGCCTCTAGCAGCCTCTCTGCCTGGAGTTGGGCAGCTCGTAGCCTCTCTGTTTCTGCTCCCCTCCCCTCCCCTCCACCTCCAACACCACTTCCCCTTTCTGCTCTAAGCCTGGTAAGCTCCGCCTCCTTCTCGGCCAGCTGTGATTCAAGACGTCGTATCCTGAGCTTCAATTCACGGTTCTCTTGTTCTAGTAGGGCCGCCGATTCTCTGTCACCCGAGGACTTCTCTGGCCGAAGCTCGTAGCTGCTCTTGCTGTGGCCTGCTGCCACATTGCGCTCCATACTGCGCTTCTCAGCTTCTAGTTGACGGACCTGACAATCATCACAGCCTTTTAATGTCAGAATGGTTTTTATTTTGTAATACACTCAATCAAATAGGATGGGCAACTTGTAGGGGGTCTCCAAGTACTCAAATTTTAAGCTCAAACCTTTAATAGAAGCTTGGATTCAAACAGAGCTGATTTATAATCCCTAACAAATTCGACCTACTCATTAGGGCTCTTTATATGCTGTATTGTAAGTCTGATTAAGGATTACTCATTATTTACTCTTTTTTATAACTGTCAAGCTGTTTGTGAAATGTGTAAATTTTATTTCCATTAAAAAAAATAACGATAATACTATTTTAATGTTTTTAAATGAGTTTTATACTATATATGACAGTATTATTTTAATTTTAGTACATGTTTTTAAATGCCAATAATCATAAGATTTATATTTAAATGGCTAAGTTTTAAGATTATAAATTTATTGAATTCAAGTTTGGCTTAACTTGAGACATAGAAGTTTCCTGAGACTCTCACTCAAACTTGACTTGGAATGAAAAAAACTTGAGCTTGAAAATCTCTAAAAACCAGCTATTGAAAACCCTAACATCAATAAATTCAAAGGGGATCGAGCTTCATCCACACAAGTTGTGCCCTAACAATGTGTCATGCACATGATAGTAGTGCCAAAGAGCTACATAAAGTGTAGGACATGTTTAATATTGTGTCAAACTATTGAAATAGATGAACATATCCTGTCTAGAAGGCAGCACTAAAAATATGCTGGGTGCATTTACTTATCCTATACACATTCCAAAACCTAGGCAACAGCTGTCTAACAAACCAGTATGTAATGAATGATGTTGCGAAAGAATGAGTTTTTATATGAGACGAAAATATCGAATTATCAGAGCAAAAGTGGTGAGGAAAGTATAAGTCAAAGTGATTTTAGTTGTGAGGAATAAAATTTTCTGGAAAAGATTTAGTGAACACAATGATCCTGGAGTGTATATATTTACTAAAGCCTCAAAGATCTCTACATATATTTATTTTACACAGTCCTGTAAAAATACTTTTAATAATGATATGTTCTTTAAGTTCCTAAGTGACAACTTATGGTCTAAGCTGAGTACATATACAAACAAATAATCAGCACAGGAGTTTTTCTATTTCGGGGTTTTACAACCAATATCTGTGTGGCAACTTAATGAAACTTTACATTTTGAAGATATTACACTTAAGTGAAATTTAAATGTCCACAAATGTGCTATAAGAATTTCAAATTGCCTAGTAATGTAAATAAATTATTTTTAAAAAATTCACTAACTCGTGTTTTAAATTTAATTTATTTTAAAAATGTTTATATCTACAATATAGCTGTTATAACCCAAGACACAAGTAGCTACATATACAGTGCTACATTACAGAATATATCAACAATCAACCAGTGTTTAATATGAATATATCTACTGAGCCAGCTGTGTTCTATTCTTTGTTTAATTAACTGTATTCATTAGCACTAGGTGTCAGCACTGCATTGATCCTTCTCCCTTAATGGCTCTAGGCTCGCTCATCCCGTGCTTTCCCTAGCATAACGGGTAAAACTGTTATCAAAGCGTCTCCTTTTAGCTCTCGAGGTACACCGCCATGAAACTCTAGAGTGTAAAATAATTAATAAGTGCTCAAGAAACAAGAATGGGGCGCCCCGGCACTCTAGGTATTCTCAGTCACCATTCACAAAGGTGGGCTCATAGTTAATTGTTTCTCCTTTATGTTTGATAATTCATGCTTGTGTGAAAAATCTCGTCTGTTAACACCCCACAACCAGCTATATTTAATTAAATATGTAACTTTTAACTTATTACTGCAGATTTTATAAAGTGTATTCAAGTTTAAATGGAGTCTCGTGGCCATGTTCAGTAGCAAGTAAAGTAGGGCATCAGAGTTGTTTTGAACTAGCTAATTCCTGACTTTACTGTTTTCCACTTTCAAACACTATGCATTTTCCATAATATCTCCTGTTTGCATTGCTTTTTTGATTTAGCTAGCAAATCTCTTGAGTTTCACTCAGCCTAAAAACTTTTCTGACTTAATCCTGACCTTTTGTCAACCTTTAACTTTTTTTTTACTTTTCACCAACACCAAGCAAACTACCAGAAATTTTCCCAGTCTGGTATACATCCTGTATATATACAAATGTGTCTGCCTCACCTTGTCTGCCAGTGACTCCACCCGCGCTTTAAGCTCTGCTCGCTCCCTCTGCACAGTGCTGAGCTGTTGGGCAATCTCCTGCTCTCTTCCTGGGTGAGTCTCCCCCTCATTGGGCCAGCTCGCCAGCCTCAGCTGCGCCTCTAGACCAGACCTCTGCACCTCATTGTTGGAGAGCTCTGTCTGGAGTCTGTGGACCTGCTCGCTCAGCTGCTGGTTGGACCGGCGCAGCTCAGCCAGGGTGGACTGTGCCGCATCTAGGCGCTCGGACACCACGCGCCGTTCATTCTCACTGTTGCTCAAGCTTTTCTGGAGCTGTGTACAAACAAACAACTTGTGACACTTGAAGTGGACACACCAATAGCTTAGACTTCTCACGGGTAACTACAACAAAACATAGAATTTATAAGCATAAAGAATCAATGAGCCTAAGCCTGCAAGTATGTCAGTTGAACAAAAGCGCCAGTCTGCCTGCCGCTGTGGTTTGAATCGCTGGCCAAGTGTATTAAAGAGTTTTCCCTTAGTGTTTTCCAGGGATGGACAGAAATTACTTTTTTTTTTCGGGACTGGAAATTAGTCAAAATATCAGGATTCGGAACAAGAACAGGTAATTTTGAAATTATGCTTTAGAATATTATTATTATTAGCACGCGTTTATACCGCTTAGAATAATTTTGGATTCAAAATATTGATTTCTCAATTAATATGGTAAGACTTTTAAAAGTTATAATATTAATAAAATGCGCTTCGATGCATATGGTCTTAGCATCACTCTCGCAAGAGATTAGACTGCGATGACGGGAGATTATAGTTCGATCCTGGCCGGGTGTACTAAGGTGTTTTCCTAAATGGTTTCCACTATCCACACAATGCAGGTACACCTCTAAATTCAATCTTTCTCATTCCTAAGACACTAGGTATACAACTGGAATAGATTATATGACAATGTGCTAAAAAAAAAATGCTAAATGTAATAAAAATAGCATGATAAAATAAAGAGAGTTGTGCAAAAAGCATTTTTTTACTAAATCAATTAACAAAATTTTGAATTAATATCAAATAATACAAATTAAATAGCAAATTTTATTAAATCTTTGATGGAAATTATTTTTATAGTTAATTTCTTTGAAAATTGTGTTTTATATTTAATTATTTGCAGAGTGCAAAAAATACTACAAAACATAATGTTTTGCACCTCTTCAGTGTGCTCTAAGTATGGAACTGCAAAATATTATTTAGGTTTGAAACCTCTTAAAAGTTACTTAGGTTTATTAAAACCCCTTAAATGCATCTAAGTTTAATACTCCTTAAATATTTACTCTAGGTTTGACACCCTTATACTCTACTCCCTGGCTTCTCATTAAAACAGACACATCAATCCCTCATAAATGGTTGGCCTTGCAAGATACTTCTCCCCCCCTCCCAACCTTATTCTCATTTCCACACCCCAAGAGATAGTAGAATATTTGCTCTGTCCTTCTCTAAATCGTTCAAGCTCTTTCACTTACTGAACCTAACAAATAACTGTTGATAGACAGAGCACAATAATTCACGCACCTTCCCAACTTGTTTGTCTCTCTACAAGTGGTAAAATAACCCCCTCCCCATCCCAGCCACCAAGTTTACTAAAGAACAAAGAAGACTCTGTCCACCAAAGATATTAACAGTGATGAGTCGGCAGTAACTGCTAGAACACCAAGCTGTACACCCTTTGTTTCATTTCCCGCCCGAAACTTTTTGGAAAAATGTCATTCCCACCCAACCAACAGGAATTGATAAATTCCCAGCCTTTTCCTGGGGGTTCGGGATCCTGTCCACCCTAGTGTTTTCCCACTTTCTCTTCATGCAAATGTGGGCACAGTTACTTATTCATCCCTACTTCATTATTGTAAATACACAAATAGCCTGGATGTGTGGTAAGATGAGGCACACATAAATAAAAGAGCAATGAACCTACTTGTTTGAGCTTCTCGCTACTGGCCTGCGAGGTGGCGCTAGTGTCTGCCAAGGTGCGCTGCAGGGACTGTATGTCAGCACGGAGGTCAGCCTCACCCATGGCTGCACGCTCTAGTGCTGTCTTGAGCTGTTCAACTGTTGTTTTGAGAGAGGCGCACCGTTCCTCTAAGCTGGACACAGTACGTGACTGGACCTCACATCGCTCCTGGAGTTTCTACAACCAAACACCTAGTGGCTAACAATTGTTTGTTGGGTGGTGACTATGTTCTAGTATATTAACAAATTTTTTTCTGGGGTGGGGGGGAGTTAGGGAGGGGGTATTTAGCATGCTCTTTCTAATCAAATTATTAATCAGTACACGACTTACAAACAAACTTTATTTTAGGCCATACACACTGCCTAGTCCCTGGCTGTTAATTCATCACTGTGAAAAGGAAAGCACTAATTTCACCAATGACAATTTTTCAGTCATACTCATTCACAGTAATGAATTGAAGGTCAGGAAAATTGGATGTTGTGTTTGTTCTAGAGTTAAGTTATTTTGTAAGGCATGTGATGATATTACCAGTAGGTTCAGAAAGTGAATGTTAAATAGCCCAAATTAACTAATGATGTACAAGAGAAGAATTCGAGTTAATTCTGCCTAGTGTCCACCAAGTGTACAAACAACAAACTTCAATCCTTTATCCCAGACCTGAACATGTGCATCCTTCTCTTGCAGGAGCATCTGCAACCTCTGCAGGTCTCCCTCCAGGGACATCCTCTGCAGCTCAAGCTTGGTGGCGCGAGCCTCTGTGCGACCCAGTTCTTCTTGCAAGCCTCTCTTTTCCCCTTCCAGCTTGCCCACAGCTTGCCGCAGCTTCTCGATGCGCTCCTGGGACAAGAATAACACAAGAAACAAATCTTTAAGGACTTGCGCTTATACCTTACATTCCAACAACTGCCTACTGATCTAGGTGTTCTTGGTTTGATTCCTAATGAGCACTAAAATTGTACCACATTTTAAAAATTATTATGTTTAATACCATGGTTGTTAATGGCTAGGAAATAAGAAGATAGTATAGAGCAGTGATTCTCAAAATTTCTGATATGGCGGACCAGCTATATTTAATCCAGTTCCTATTTCAAGCTGGTGTTAGGTTGCCAATTTTAAAGGTATTAAAAAGAATTAAATTGAAAAACTATATGTTTTATTTAAAATATTAAAAATAAGATACTGGTAGATGTGTGTGAAGCTTCAAAAGGTTGAAGACAAAGTTGAAGGTCATATTTGCTTCACTTTGACTTTGACACTAACAATACACTTCGCATCTTCAAAACATTTTGAAGCAAGAAGAAAACTTTGTATATTATTTATGAACAGTTTTAAAATATCTAACATATTTACACAAAATAATTTTTATGACGGTGACCTGGTGGTCTAGGGGTAAGGTGTCGGACTTCTGAGCTGGCGTCCGGGTTCAATCCTCGGTCCCTGCACAGATTTATCTGATTACCAAACCCTTCCTTCACCTCTGACAAGATGTGTATTAATCACAACTTGTGAATGTGAGGAATGCCAGGCCTCCACCGTGGTTCGGATTCCACGTTAAACTGTAGGTCCTCCATTTCACCTCACAATCACCCTACCATTACACATTAGCGTAAGTGCGTATAACCCGAACGGGTAGTAAGACGCGGTGCTAATAATAATAATAATGATAATAATAATTTTTATGACAGCAACTAAGCAATATTTATAATCGTCTAGTGATTAAAAATCCTTTTTAACGTAAACATAGATAGATTCAGATATCTCAGCATAAAATAATATTGTGTTCCTTGTTGTTTTTTCTCTCTAAGGTTTTCTCTTTAACTAGACCTGCTTAGTAGATAACTTTGGAATTAAAAGTAAGTTAGTGTTATGTGGTACCAACTAAAACCTTATCTTTGACTTTGCTTTTGATTTGCAGTTACAAGCTTCACTTCACATTTATAAAGTAACCTTTGTACTCCCCCTTACCCCTTGGTACTAGTATTAAATTTGATTAAGAAAAATAAAAACGTTATTAATATAAGTTCAGTACAAATTGTGGGGCTATAACATGTCAATGATAGGTTTCTGAAACATATGTATATATTTCTTGGGAGCTTGCTGTAGACCGTCATTTATGCCTCACTTTGATCGATGAACTACCACTTTGAGAAGCATTGGTTTAGAGAAAATGCACCCACATTATTGCAAGAAATAAAGGACAACCACAGTGATAAATCACGCATTGTTAATAAACCATCCCCAGAATGTATTGAAAGTGACAGCTTAGTTTATGCAACCAGTGATGTGGATTGTATAACAATTAATTTAGGTGTGTTTCCTTAAGTTAATGGTCCAGGGCTTGGTTACTGTGTTTATTCTAAAATAAGCTAGGATAGGTACCAATAACCAAGGGTGTATCCACACATTTTTGTCAAATCAAAGCAAAGACTAAAGATTAAACTGCTAGCTCCGAGTGATGGTAATAAGGATTTGGGTAGCGTAGAGGGGTCGTTATAGTTTTCCATGACTTAACACTAATTAAAATCCACTAAAAATAAATAATTTTAGTAAATTATATTGATAACATATTTTTATCATTTCATAGTTTCTCATGAACTGACATAAAAGGGGGATATCTCCGACCTGGTAACTATGCCAATCGATTGTACAGGCCTTCAATAACTGAATAAACTTTTATGTATTTAATTATTGTTTCCAAAATGTGTTTTTGATGAGGCCTCACCTCTGACTGCCCCTTCTCCTCAGCCCCACTGTGTACCAATAGTTCCAGGGAAGTCATCTTTTCCCTCAGGAGTTGCACCTCCTCAGACTTCTGTTGGAGGGCCTCACTCTGAAACAATGTAAGCAAGTCACTTCTGACAGCCATTCATTACTCACGCAGGACAGCAGGGTTGATCAAGTGCATGACTCAAATTAAGGAGGGTTTTTAAAAATAAAAGTTTCCCCCCTCTTCAGAAGAGTAAATACATAATATTGCCTTGTGTCTAACAATACATCCACGCTATCTGAATTGTATTGCATTAATATGGTAGAGTTGAGGAAGGTAACATTCTAAAGAAGTTATACCCACATTTGTGTAGAGGGAGAGTGGAAAAACACCAAGTAAAATTCCCCTCATTAAAACCAGTTTGGATTCGTACCTTGACTATTTCATCACCAGCAAACCAGACCAAACAACCTTGATGCTTCAGTTTGCGTGCCACTAATTAAGGTAGGCAAATGTTACTGCATTAATTGAATTTCACCCTACTTGTTCTGTTCCTTTAGATTATAAAGTTGAAGCAGCTGATAGCCAGTACTGGTATTAGAGAGTGTACCTGTGCTTGCAGCGTGGCCTGCTTGTTGCTGAGTTGGGTTTCCATGGAGCTCTTTTCATCCTGGGCTGCTCTCAGGTTCTGTAGCGCTACATTCAACTTGGCATCCACCTGGCTGTGGATATCGTGAGACTCTTGCAGCTGACGTTTCATTCCAGTCACATGCGTCTTCAAGTCATCCTGATGACATCACAATACAGTGACTACTCAGACAGTGAGACTGTTCTTTGATTGGGAGGAACACTCTTTTTGCGAGGAAGAACTTGTTATTTAATTTGTGGAAAGTAGAAACCATTATAGGAAGCTATGGAAATTAAAATATATTAGCACTTACAGACACCATACAAACTGGTCGACAAATTGTAAAAAAAATATTTAGGAGGCTAGGTCAGACAAGTGGCCGACACAACTTGGACCAAATAGTCGACAAGCTCATGCCTAGGCATATAAAGTGATTGATGGGCAACTGGTTGACAAACTCATCCATAGGAGTACAAAGTGATAGACAACCAACTGGTCGACCAGGTGTAAACAAATATTTAGAAGGCCATGTTATACCCCTTTCCCTTTTATCTCTGTAATTATAGCCCTCTTTCACTCATAAGGCTCATCAATCTCTTCACCGGTGATTAACTTCAAGATAGTCAGCAAGGTCTGTCTGTCAAGGACTGTTGGTCCACAAAAACATTCCCACAGTGACCAGTAACCACGCGCCAACACCCACCCTTCTTCTTGCCACCACTACGTGTCCACCCCCCCCCTCCCCCCTGAAACAGCCAGACGAGAGTGAATAAAAGAGGGTGACAAGCAGGCCAGAGATCACTCCTTACTCAAGCAACACCTCTCTGAAGGAATACACGGTCACCTACCAACACAGTGTGTTTATTTACTCAACCAACATCTTCAGCTCTTTAACCTCTCAACCCCCCTTTTCCAGTTCTGCTTTGTTCACCGCGATTCTTCGCCAAACTCTTAATTCCTTATCACTTCTTCAACTTTGTTCCACTCCCAGCGACTCTTCGCTGAGCTCTTCCTCATCATCACTTCTCCAGCTCTGCTCCCCTCACTGCGACTCTTTGCAGAGCTCTTCCCCACCTCCCTCCCACTACTTCTCCAGCTCCGCTTCACTTACTAGTGACTCCTTCACCGAACTCGTCCTCACCTCCTCACCACCCCTTCTCCACCTCTGTTTCCGCTCACTGCAACTCTTTGCCGAGGTTCTCCTTACCTCCCTCACCCCCACTATCGCTATGCTCACTGTGACTCTACACCAAGCACTTGCCACTCCTATGCCCACCGTGAATCTACACTCACCACGACTCTATGCTTAGCACAACTCTGCGCGTAACATGAATCTACACTTACCACGACTCTACCTCATTCTCCCCAGACATAAACTACCCAACATCATGGATATTATGCTAAAATGTTCTAGCGATTCTCCATCAACAATAAAGAAGTGAGTACACCCTTTCTTTCTTGAGTAACAACCTGGGCGATGACAGCTAATTGGGTCAAGTGGCCGACACGACTTGGACCAACTGGTCGACAAACTCATGCACTCATTACAGGAGGACAAAGAGGTAGAGAGCCAAATAATTGACACAACAGAATCAACTGGTAGACAAACGTCGAGATGGATCCAGTTAATAGTGGGCCAAGTAACCAAGAAAAAACATGTAAAAGTGATCAATAATACTTTTTTTTAATATACTATATAAATCTACTAAATATATGCATCAGTGGTCATATGGTCTAATGTGTCACTCTAACATTACACTGAATGGTGGCGATGGGGAAATTGGGTTTGAATCCCGGTCATTTGTGCCGAGGTTTTTCCCCTAAATGTTTTCCGCTTTCTCTCTTCATGCAAATTTGTCTACATTTCCTATAAATTCTACCTTCCTTTCAGACTCATGACTCTGGTAAATTGACGATATTTTTTATGATTTGAATACATTAGAAAGATACACTCCACAACTTTCTGGAAGAACTAAACAATTCAAGATCCACCCACCCAGCAAGACCTTCAATACTAAGAACACGAAGTAATACCCCATCCAAGGCCATTATGACTGCAACACATCCATCTTAATCTACCTACTTAAATGTAAATTTTTATGAGCCTGAATACATTGGACTCACAACAGGACCTCTAAGAATACTCATGAACAATCATCGTTTCGATACCAACCACAAAAATCTAGATAAACCAGTTCTTCCCATGCTTACACCCACGATAAGGACTTAGACTCCTGCTACACCACAAGAGTACTAAGAGCATTCCCTGACAGCTACTTGCAATAACTCTCCTATTCAAGCCTCCATTATGTTGCATCAATTTGGCAACAATGCAAGTTTTCAGTTATATTTCAAATTATTCACAAAGCGTGTCGTTTCTATAACTTTCTTAGTGTTTTTGTTTTTTAAATGTGTCACTTTATATGAAAAATAAATATTTCCGAAAATTCAAAACAATGTGTAGCTGTGGAAGTTGGAAGAAGGTGGAAGTTTGAAGTGGGAAGTGTCTAAGTGTACAAGAAATGAAGTGAGAAGTGTCTTCGTTTCTATCTAAACCTAACCTAACTATCCTTTCAGGTTGGTTTCCTTCACTATCACTAACTTTACATTATTGTACAGTAAGAATAAAATAGCCAAAGCTATTATTTATGCTTTAAGTGAGGATTACTCGATCTAGATATCATATTCTGAAAATTGAAAAATGATACCTGGACACAGGAATCGAACCCAGGACCTTTGGCTTTGAAGTGCGGAAATTATCAGCTACAAATGTGTAGTTTTATTCAGATCACAAGCTATCAGATAACGCAGTCACCTTCGACTCGGAGTTGGCTTAATGCTACCACTTGTACAATTATTATAATTGTCACATCCATCATAGACTCTGCCTTAAAATATGAGTGAAGAATGGCCCTGGGCACAAGACGATTCCTGGATAGCTCAGTGGTTGGAGCATTGGCGTACTAAGCCAAAGGTCCCGAGTTCGATTCCCGTGTCCAGGTGTCATCTTTCAATTTTCAGAATATGTTACTGTACAGTGTTTCTACATTGTCTTATAATACATAAATTAATAGTTGAACGTTCATTGGAATATAAATGTACAGATGAAAAAGAACAACTGGATCAAATCTGATACATATGGGTCAGTGAGCACTTTGTTTGCAATGTACTAACTTGTCAGTCACTTGGCCCACTCCTAGCTGCTGGATCCATCTTGACATGTGTCTACCAGTTGGTCCTTTCGTGTCAACCACTTGCTGTCATTCACATGGTCCTACTTATATCGACCAATTGGTCCAACGTTGCTTCTGCGTGTCAATCACTTTGCCTGCACTCGCACTTAAAGTGGTTGCCATGCTGTTAAAGTAATTAGATCCACAGTGGATTCAGCTTGGAAATTTTTAAAACATTCAAAGCCAGTACAATGACCTTCAAGCAGTTATTACTTAAAACCAAATGTTATCACTTACCCTCTCTCGCTCAATCTGGGCAACCTGCTGCATGAGATTACGGACTCCCTTCCTCACCACCTCCGGGTCGACGTCGACCAAGATACACCCATCATGGCGACCGTCACCATGATCTTGTTGTGTTACTGGGAAAAATTCCTCCAGCTAACTTATACACACTTGTAAATAGATAAAACAATGGTGCCAAACAGCTGAATTTAATAAATATTGAGAAAAGTATAGAAGGACAAGGCCAACAGACTTACCAGAAAATGTAGGTCCAAAAGTTCACATTCGTTTCAATATTTGTAAAACACTTTTATGTATTCAGTACTACTTGGAAGTGTGATTGAGGAGAAAGATGGAAGTAGAGAGGATTTATTGAGAAGAGAAGAGCAAGAAGAGTTGTTCTATAGGTGCGTAAGAGACCAACTATAGAGAAGGGAAGTGCCCTTGAAGTGTAAGGAAGTGTTGTACAGGGCGTACTTTGTAACCATTGTCACATATGCAGCAGAAACATGAACATGAATGTAAGAGAGACCAGAAAAGTGGAGGCCATGGGAATGAAGTTTGTGAGGAGCATGTTAGCTGTCATGAGGAGAAACAATATTACAAATTAGGGGTGTGTGAAGTTCCCTTTTTCAATTCGAAGCAAAGTCAAAGTGAATAATATGAGATATTCCCGAAGCCGAATTGAAGTTCGAATATTAAAAAAAAAAAGAAGTTGGATAAAAATATTATACTTTGCATAACATTTTAAGTAACGTTATTTTATTTAACTTAGGTATTAAATATAATAAACAAAATGCTATATTCCAAATTAATGTACTTTGTCTTAAAATGATAAATTATGTTAACAGAAAATGTAATTATTTCAAATATATTTTTACACTAACACTAATTTGTGATGGGAATAAACCGCAGGAAATTAAAAACAAAAATAAATATATGTGTTTAACTTCGAATATTTTTTTGGCGAAGCTTCATGATTGTCGAATCTGAAATTTTACTCTCAAATGAAAGTTGAAGTGAACAAATATTTGAAGTGAAGTCGAAGTTTTCAAAGCTTCGCACACCCCTATTAGGAATGAAGTTACTCTGGAAAGAGTGGAGGTACAGGTAGTGCAAGCGATAGTAGAGGAAGCAAGACTGAGATGGTATGAGCATGTAATGAGGATGTTGGAGTACATTAGATAGTAGAGGAAGCAAGACTGAGAGTTGGAAATGAGCATGTAATGAGGATGTTGGAGTACATTAGATAGTAGAGGAAGCAAGACTGAGATGGTTATGTGCATGTAATGAGGATGGAAAAAGAAGAGGATGCTGAAGAAAATGTTGAAAGCAGTATGTAGTAAAAGAATGCGAGGGAGGCTAAGAAAGAGAAAGGAGCCGATTATTATTATTAATTATTGTTATTGTTATTGTTAATAATATATAATAATAATAATAATAATAATATCATTATCATCATAATTGTTGTTATTGTTATTATTATTGTTGTTTTATTATTAGCACCGCGTCTTACTACCCGTTCGGGTTATACACACTTACGCTAATGTGCAATGGTAGGGTGATTGTGAGATGAAATGGAGGACCTACAGTTTAACGTGGAATCCGAACCATGGTGGAGGCCTGGCATTCCTCACATTCACAAGTTGTGATTAATACACGTCTTGTCAGAGGTGAAGGAAGGGTTTGGCCATCAGATTAAGATTAATCTGTGCCGAGACTGAGGATTGAACCCCGTTCCCCAGCACAGAAGTCTGCCACCTTACCCCTAGACCACCAGGTCACCAAGAGCCGATAACAGAAAGTGGTCAATGAGAGGAGAAGAAAAGAAGAAATTAAAGGAGGAATAGTGGTAGGAGATAGAGAAGATGGAGGCATTTCACTAAACTGACCCGGCCACAGGCTGGAAACACTTTGATGATGATGATGATGATGATGATGAGTAATAACTAAAACAAGCTAGTATTTCTGAGACTATGCCTCACACTTAGCAGGACTCCAGCGCCTGGAAGGACTCATGAGCCTAAAAGGAAGGTTCACACTCCCATCCATCTGTATCCCTGCTATCCTCCGTAGTGTTGAACCAATGCTGGACAACTTCTGCTCCACCTCTTTCTTGGCTGCTTCCAGCTGTTGGAGCTGACCATCCAAAGCACGAACACGTCCCTCGGAGCCACCGAGACGAGCCTGGAAAGGGAAACAATCAAATGTGGCAATTGGTAAACCTACTTTCAAGGTCACATCCAGTTTGTCAACTATTATTCTTGTTCAAGTTTTAATTTTAATTTTTTCATAGGAACTTGACACAAAGAGGGATTACTAGTACTGAAATATAAATGACTACAGTTAATGCCACAAGTATTAGTATTCATATTTCTAACTTTCACCATCTCTTCCTAATCGTCCAAGCTATCTGCATATTTACACTAATGGGAGAGGAATGAAGAAGTTGGAGTATGAGATGCAATTTACCTGCATTTATGTGACGGTAGAGTAGGGAACCACTAAGGAAACCCTGGCTTTCCTGTGCCAAACAGGCCACTTACCACGTTCACATTGGTGCAGTTTTTAATATTACTTCTCTTTACTAAACATGCAATTTATAAGTACAGTGCCATAGAAGGGCATAACAAAATAACTTCATTAAGAGACAAATTTAAACCCCAGATAGGACCCGTTATTTAGTTTTCATGTTTCTTAAACAGGTGAGTTACAAGTAACAGTCCCATTTACTAACAGTCCAGCTAATGTGAAACACCTGTAGAACCATCTCACTAATAGGCTATGAGGAACCTGACCTTGAGCTCTTGCAACTGCTGGGTTGCGTCGGCCAGGCACACCTCCAGGTTGTGTCTTTGATCTTCCAGCTTTCTCTCTCTTCCACGAGAGTCCTCCAACCTCACCAGCAGCTCCTGCTCCCGTGCTCGCCACCGCTCTTCTCCTTCCTCTGCTCGAGCACGCATGCGGGTCATCTCCTGTCGGGCCATGTCAAGTGTGCCATCCAGCTCCACAATCTGCACATGCATAGTTAAACAACAGTTATGAGATTTAACTTACATGTGATGCTCAAAATTACAAGCAATGCATTCCTTTGAGGAGTTATTAACAATTATTCTGAGGCTTAACTTGTGTGTGGTAGTCAAACTTACACACAATTCACTCCTTTGAATAATAATAATATTTAGCACCGCGTCTTACTACCCGTTCGGGTTATACGCTTAAGTACTAATTACACCAATGGGTTAGGAACTGGGAAGGCTGAATCTAGAGGAAGTGAACCCGCATTTGCGTGGAGGGAGAGTGGAAAACCATTTAGGAGAAACCACCCTCAGTTCACCCGACCGAGATTCGAACCTCGATCTCCCCGTCCTCGGCGGTCGAGCTCAACACGACTAGCGCGTTAGCCAACTACGCCACCGAGGCGGGTCACTCCTTTGAAGAGTTAACAACAGTTCAGAGGTTTATCTATTGTCTATTATTTACCATTCTTGCTTTGTTATAGTTTCTTGTATTGATTTATAAATGGTACAACACAAACAAACATTAATGCTCCTGTAGTCTATTATAGTTTTAAATTAAATTTTTTTAAATTTGCTATCAGTAAGATCTTCTTAAATAAGTTTTTTTTTTTTTTTCAGAAAGATAAACTCATAATTTTCTTAATCATTTTGAAACACTCTTGAGATATATATTTTTCACAAAATTGTTGCTGACATTTTAAGAAAATTTTGAATGTTCATAAATTGGTTATTAGTAAAATATCCTCCATTTTAGAACTAAAATGAAAATTATGATTTCACTGAGGAATGACCATATAGCATCTAAATATCAAGTATGAATAAAATCCATCAAGTCATTTTGGCTATAGCCCCAAGTACAAACATATAAAATTATAAAACCTATGTTGAAAACAACCAAATTCGCACCACTGTACATATAAAACCCACCAATCACCAACAATACCTCCACTACCATAGCAGCCATCCTTCATAACAAAAAGGTCTCTACTATTCAGTCTTGCCACCCGAGCCAAACGGATATGTTCAGAACCTGATGATTTAAGTGAATAATGTAAACAACTCTCCACAGCTTTCCAAACCGAGGTTACCCCAAGCCTTTAATAGACAACCAAATCTCCAGAGCACTCTCCAGGGATGATATGACCCTCCAAAAAAAGTTGAGGACATCCCTCTCGCAACACAATACCATCCTAGTATACAACGTATCAACACCATCCTTAAAAATTGTTACAAATTCCTAACCAGTTTCACCCAGACCCAAAACCTTCTTAGTTCACCCCCAAGAGTCACGTTAAAACATCCACCCAATCTCCACAGTATTCTAGTCCATCCCAAACTTCCTGACCCCAAGAGAATCGAGAAGAAAAACCAACTAACAAAGGTTCATACCCCTGCGGTAGCACCCGTTGCAGCACATGTGGAATCCACCTACATGCTACATCCTTAAACAGCAAAGTAACCAAATTAGAATACAAAATCCCTAGTTATTACAATTGCAAAACAAATAACTTGATATATCAACTACAGTGCAAATCATGTGATAAAGAGTATATAGGCTTTACTACAGGTTCTTTCAGACAACGAATGAACAATCGTCGTTTTGACATAAATCACAAAGATCCGGACAAACCTGTACCCATTCATGCTGGTACCCACAACCAGGACTTTCAAACCTGCTACACCACCAAAATATTAAGAGCATTTCCCAAACAGTGCAACAGTTCTCAACTTAGACAGTGGTAATTGACCCACCATTGGATTACCAAATCAAGATTACCGCCAGGCCTCAACAGAAGATAGTTTCTTGCTTTCTATTAGATTATTAATTATTATTATATTAATAATAATTATTATTATTATTATTATTATTAAAATATTTTTATTATTATCATTATTATTATTATTATTATTATATTATTTATTAAATAGGTCTCTATAAATACTAACCATAGCCATGGAATTTATCTTTACTCCCAAAAACAGTTGGCACAATGTGTTTCTAACAGTTCTTCTTTAAATTCAAAATGTAGTAATCCAGTGCTTGTGTTATTTGTACTCTCTTCCTTCTTCTTTGTGTTTGATAAAGGCAACAGTGCCGAAATATTATTATATTTGTGTTAAAATGTGTGTGTGACTACTTCTACTATAGAAGACAGAAGAAAGGAAGATGATGTCACCTTTGTGCATTGGATTATTCCCACATTTTTCCTCTTTCCCTAGGTGGGCTTTATTCATCAAATTTACTCTTTGTAGTTTATTTTTCCTTTTTCTTTAGTTCTTTCAATTTCCTTTACTATAAAATTATTTAGCCATTGGGCCACCTAATTTTTTACATAAAACCTATGTTTTGAGTTTGGAAGCACATAAAATATAGAAATTCATTAAATCATGAGATTGAAAATGTTCACATCTAACATACTTTTATATTTTTATATATGAAAGAATAAAATTGGCAATTAATCTATTTTATGTTTATGTTAATTTAATTTTATATGCATGGTCCCTTGAACATTAGTCTATGATTATTATTGATTTATTTTATCATATTTATATAGACATAAGTATAGTATTCAGTTGAAAGAACCCTTGGCGATGTTGAGTCACCTGTTTTCTGAGCTGATGAGACTCCTGCTGGGCCCTCTCTCGCTCCTCTATCTCGGTGGCGAGCCTGGCCTGAAGCTCCTTCTCCTCCCCCTGGATAGCCGAGTTAGCAGCATGGGAACGCTGAAGCTCCTCCTGCAGCTCTGTAATTGGTGCGACGTTGTCAGTTCCTTACGTTCTAGTTCTCTCAATAGCCCCTGCAGCCTCACGCGCTCAGCCTCTAGACTTGACCGCACATCCTCCAGGCCTGTAAATAGTACAAGGTCTTGACTTAGAACAGGAAGTGTTAGGTGCTTGCTAGTGTGCCTGACTATGATTCAGGAGAGCTGAGATTCAATCTTTGGTATTATGTGATGGAATGGTTACTTTATAAAATATGGTTTCCCGTTTTATAGTCAGGAAAAAGGTCAGTGAATTTCCTTAATATTTATCTTTCTTATTCTATTACTGTGGATCAGCGATTTACACATGAGCGACAAATTGTTCTGGCTACAAATAAAAAAAAGTTGCACTTCCAAGACAGAGGAATAGAAGGCCATTCTTACTTTTTTCTTAGCACCGTGTCTTACCACCCATTTGGGTTACACGCCTATGTAATAATTATGCTAGTAGTTTCTTAGGGAGTAAGAAAGTTATATTTAGTGAAGTGTACCTACATTTGGATGGAGGGACAATGGAAAGCAATTTTGATAAAAGTGCTCTCAGTACATCCAACTAAGATTTGAACCTCGATATTTCCGCCATTGGCAGTCTAGTCTACTGTGAGAGTAGCACCTTAGACCATGCGGCCACCGAAGTGGGTCCATTCTTACTCATCAATGGGATGTCCTCTCCTATCGTTGTGACATGGTCCAGTGTATTATCAGGTAGAGATTACTGTTCTGTTTGTTCTTCTTAATAACTTTTAGCTATTATGTTTAACAACTAATTTAATCTAAAGTGTGGGGGTGAGGGGCTTGTTTAGAGGTATTTATCCCAAATGAGTGTGGAAAGGAGATAAAAAAAATCAGAGTGATATATATAACATGAGGAAAACCACCCTAAGTACAGCCAGCCAAGAATCAAACTTTGACCTTTCTATCCTTGACAATAAAGTTTATTGCTAACCTGTTTAAGGGTGGTCAAGAGAGTTTTTAATTATTTTTTTCATTTTATTTGTTAGATGGGTTCGTGCCAAACTAAAAATAATATCATATTTATTGCCATTTTAATGTTGACTTAATAAAATCTCAAAAAACCTAAGAACCTTAAGGTTGTTTTTATAACAATTGGAGTTTAAAAAAGTTCCCCAAAAATGTATATTTTAGAACAAGAGTTTGCTTATCAAGGGAGTATAAATTGTTTTCCAGCCAAATATAAAACTTTAAGAACTAGTGATGGGGGCTTTTGAATTTCTGAATCCCTTGAATAGAGACTCAAGTAAGTTTTAAATTTGGAATTAAAAAAAAATCTTTTTCGACTATTTTGTTCATCCAATATGATTACAGGACAAGATTTAAAAACCAGGCAACAGTCCACCAGTTTACCACTTAAATGAATGTATAAATATTATAATAAATAGACCCGCCTCGGTGGGGTAGTTAACTAACGCGTTAGTTTCGTGTTGAGCTCGATTTCCAAGGACAGGGAGATCAAGGTTTGAATCTCGGTTAGGTGAACTGGGGGTGGTTTTTCCTAAATTGTTTTCCACCCTCCCTCCACGCAAATCTGGGATCCCTTCCTCTAAATTCAACCTTCCCAATTCCCAACCCATTAGCGTAATTATGTAATTAAGCGTATAATCTGAGCGGTATTAATATGTGGTGCTAAAAATAAGAATAATAAATTATAATAAATCGTGTATAACCCGAACAGGGAGTAAGACACGTGCTAAATAAATGAAAAAATTAAAATTAAATATATTAAATGTAGTTTAAAAAAAATTTGATACACTTAGTAGGGGTGTGTAAAGACTACTTTCTCAATTTGAAGCAAAGTCAAATTGAATAAGATGAGCTATTCCTGAAGCCGAATCAAAGTATGATTATTAAAAAAAGTTTAATAAAAATACTATAATTTTCATAACTATGTAAATTGAGGTATTAAATAATTTACAAAATGCTATATTTCAAACATAGTAATTGATGTATTTGGTCTTAAAATGTTAAATTAAGTTATCATCACAAAATTAAATAATTCATTTTAGATTTTATTATGCAAACATAAATTTGAGATGGAATAACAGCAAAAATAACAAAAAAGTAAACAGAAAATATTTTGTTTTAACTTTAATTTTCCTTTTGTGAAGCTTTGTAATTGTCGAATCTAGAATTTTACTTTCAAATAAAAGTTGAAGTGAATGAATATTTGAAGAGAAGTCAAAGTTTTTGAAGCTTTGGACACCCTTAACATTTAATTACTATATCTAGTTTTTAAATATACCTTAGATTTAATGTATTAAAGTAAACCTCTTTTCTTATGTTTATCTTGTTTTCCAAGATTTGGATTCGAGATTTGATGATTCAATTTCATAAATTGATATGACCTATATCTATCAAATACAATTCAAAACTCACCTGAAAACACTTAATACATGTGTGTTTCTATCCCCTCAGGATTCTCTGGCAACATAACAGTTCACCTACTCCCCAGATAGAGCCACTACCCCGTGGACAGTTCTGACGATTGTTTCACTTACTGGCGATCTTCTGCAGTGCCTCCTCAAGTGACCTCCCTTGCTCCCTCTTGTCTCCTTCTATCCTCTTGATGTGCTCTCTAAGTTCCTTGTTGGAACTCTGATACTTCTCCTTCTCATAGGAGGTGTCGGTAAGCTGACGCCTGATGTCTGTCAGCTCCTTCCGCATACCCTCGCAGCTTGTGTCCACTTCAAAACAACAGGCAAGTTGAATATAATAAATATTAGCAATATTTCTTCCATTTGATTACTTTTTATAAATAAATTTTGTTTAAAATGATTATTTTAAAGATGTCTGTGAGCCCAAATTTTTTGATTTGAGTCAATCTTGAGCGAGTTTCTCATGAAGCTTGCAAGTATCGAGCTGAGGCAAGCTTGGCTTGAATAAATAAAATTTAACTATGTAAATTAATAACAAATTCTTGTTAAAATTATTTTAATCATCTTTTAACTAAATAGATTCATACATTTAAAAAAAATTAAGTAATGATAAATTATAGGATTAAGTTGTAAATGTACTGTGATAATAATAACTGAAAATAAGGAAAGTTTAAAAAAAAAAACTCATTCATAAAAATGTTTGAATGTGAAGTTTAGCAATATTTCAAAATAAATTAATAGCCTCATTATTCCCTGTTCATCTGGAGTTCAATTGTTTACTTGATGCTGGCCTGTTACCAGAGAGAGAAATTTGAGCTATAATGATTTTTAAGATGTGCATAGTACACTCTTGCATTAAAGTGTACTTGATACAAACTAGCTCTAAAAAATTTGTGTTCTAAAATCCTTACAGAGTTATATATTTGTATATCTTTTTTTCTGTAAGGCCCATACTCTCTTGCTTTCATCAACAAAATCAGTCTACTCAGTTGCTGACCTTGACATTTCAATGGCCATCTGTTGCACAATACCCTCTTTGGTAAGGTACACTGTAGATTTTTTCATGTAGATTGCTCTATCTAGAGATTTCTAGTGTAAGTCTAGGGGTGTAAAGAGAATCTAGCGAACTCTAGCAACATTCAGCCTACTTTCTCATGAGAGTTGACAAGATCTAGGAAAACTTGCAGTCTACGTAGATTGCTCTAAATCTAGTTGCCAATCCAAATAGACTTTGTGCTCTAGCAAACGCAACATACTTTTGTAACATAAACAAATTTAATGAATAAATGACATCTCCATCATTTTTAGGTGAAGGGTTGTGATCAGGGAGGGAAGGAGGGAGGGAGGGAGGGTTTACGCACTCCCAAAGCTAAATTTTCCCAAAGAACACTTTTATATTGAAGATATGTCGAGCCCAAATAATTTTAGTGAAGAAATCATATCTCTATCATTTTTTGGTGAGGAGAAATGACTGGGGGCAAAAATTCCCTTAAAAAAAATCAGAACAAGAGGTGATCAATATGAGAATATTTCTTGATGAAAACCGTTTTCCATATTTAATAGCTACTGATATAGCTTTCTATATTTAGTAGCTGCTGATATACGTACCTAGATATCGGCAAAAAACCACCCCTAAAAATTATTCTTGGTGCGAACGTTAGAGGTTCACCCCTATCTTATTATGACATAGTGCGTATAACCCGAACGGGTAGTCATACACGTTGCTAGTAATAATATTATGACATAAGTTGCTTATCTCTATGCCAAGTGTTCGGCCAGTCGAGGGCAAAATATGTTTTCCAATACATTGACCTCCCCCCCTCCCCCTCTCAGTCACAGAGCTACAGGTTAAGGGTCAGAGGGGGTCAGGATACAAATATTTGGAAAGAGTAAGGATCAGAGTAGGAGCACTTACAATTCTGAAATTTCTCTTGACAATGGTCTCACTGAAATAAATTCCCCCAAAAGAGCCATTTTTAATTTAAAAAAACTTTGATTCTTGATTAGTGAATTAAAAACCTGTCTTGCTTGTGACATGATTAAATACATAACAGCACTCTTGGGAGAATATTTGGTAATCGGGCACTAACAAATATACATTCTATTTTATTTGTGTAACTAGGGATGATATTTACGTTCAGGTGATTTCATAACCTTATATCACTAGAGTTGACATTGTTGAAATATTTACAATTTTCTAAAATATATCATAAGTAAAATTTACTTATATTAATCTATTTTTTGAAAAATAAACAAATAATATTATTTATCATGTAAAATAGTAGCCAAAGACCCATTTCGAACAAAATCTACAGAGCTGTCTAAACAAAAAACACAATGTCTTGAGAGATCAACTCTAGCCTCGCTCTTGCGCTAGACTAAGAGTGATAGCCAGTTTAAACGGGACCTAAATTGATCTAGCAGATTTTCTCTATGAGGTATCTAACTTCGCTCTACAAAAAGTAGATTTAGCTGCAGTGGAAACGAATCAGTAGAGCAGTCTCGCTAGAAGGAAACAAATCTATTTAGATTTTACTCAACAATGTACACATAACTTTAGGTTCTTCTCCCCACCCAACCCCTCTAAAACCACCACAAAACATATCTAACAAGCAGAGAGAAGAGTAAACGATTTGTCATTCATCACCAGACACACAATTCAAGGCAAAGAAATAACCTTTTTCAAGGAGCTTGAAATTGTGGGCTCATAAATCTTTCAATCCCGGGCTCGGCTCTAAGCTCAAAATCTCACTACTCGCAGAGCCCTAATGATTAATATCCAACTGGAGTTATTTGGAAACTTAGCTCTCTCTCTCTCTCTCTCTTAACATTGACCTCCCACATCACCTACTTTCATAACTCCGACTAGATTCGAAGAGTCAATTTGTCTCCTCTAGAGCTGCATCGTTGATAGAAGAAAGGGGTTGAGGAACTCACCTTCCTTGAGTCGACGTGACGTGTCATGGAGCTGAGTGGTCAGTGAATCAATCTTGTCCTCTGAAAGGTGTAGCTGCACTCTTAACTCCTCACACTCCTGCTGTAAGATCTCCCTCTCCTTGCGAACCTCCGAGACGCGCCCTTCCAAGCGTACACGCTCCTCCTCACATTTAGTCCTTTACACACACAGCATACTATTCTAGAATTATTCCTTTTAAATTATGTGTCTTTAAAATCCTTAAGGATATTTGATATTCCATGACTTGCAAAAATCCACATTATAGATTTTTTTTAAAAAAGTTTAAAAGTGGTTTTTACCAATTTGATTATGGGATGGACTAGTAATTTACCATTTAATTAAATATGAATTCACAAAATAAAAAAGGAAATAATATTTAGTTACTATTTCTATTTTCTAAACCAACTAAAAACAAATGTGGACAAAATTAGAAATATTTATCTTTTTTTTTTCAATTTGAAAGACGAGATTCAAAAGTAAAATTAAGATTTAGATTTAAATTAGAGTGGGTTCAATGCATACTGTCCCTAAATATTAAAAATAAATCAATTGGTTATGATCCTCAAAATTGAGTTATGATAAGCAGCTTCTCAGGTATTAAATGTGTTAAGCCCTGAGACTAGCTGAGGACCAAGCATGAGTACCTGCACTCGTCCAGACGAGTCTTGAGCCGAGCAAACTCGTCCCTGAGTTGGTTGCTAGCACACCTATCCTGCTCGGCACGGGCGCTGGACTCTCTCTTCAATCTCTCCAGACCACCCTTCCATTCCTCCAATTCTCTCCTGGTGGAATCCAGTTTCTCCTGGAGAGCTTGTTGGTCGCGCTGGGCTGGAACAAGAGCTTACTTAGATGAATGGTTGGGGCCTTAATATCCACTAAGGATATTCAAGATTTGAGGATTTGAAAAATGACAGATTAAATATTACAATTTTTTCCCTTCTAAATTTTGAATCAGAATTTTTAAATATCTATTAAGATGTTCAATGGTGGTTTAGCACTACCCATACTCCATTACTAAATATGAATTCACACCGAAGGAAAAAATTTTATCATTTGGCTGCAATCCTTCAGAAACAAAAGAATTAATGTGAACAAAATCAAAAACTAATTAAAATATAGCCTATCAATTTGGGAATTATCGTGTTTTATAATGTTCATATTTGAATTCAAGGTATGAGATTCATTAGCAATATGAATAATCAGACTAAAAAAAACCCCGGATGTGAATCAAAGTCAATATAATTAGATCCGCATGTCAAACAATATGAGACTGAACTGTTGGAATAATCGAAGAGAGAATGAAATATCTAGAATTCTTCTAGTATCCATCAGGCAAGTACAACCTTTCCCCAGCTGAGGGCCGCATAAGTTCTTGAGGAACTAGCCAGGGGCCATATATGAGATGTGTAGGACCTAAATATAATATGAAATGTATGAGATTTGTAAGACCTGAATATAATAAAATCATGAAAAAAAAGATTAATTTTTAACAAATACATACATAAATACATTATATTATTATTATTATTATTAGCACCGCGTCTTACTACCCGTTCGGGTTATACGCACTTATGCTAATGTGTAATGGTAGGGTGATTGTGAATGAAATGAAGGACCTACAGTTTAACGTGGAATCCAAACCACGGTGGAGGCCTGGCATTCCTCACATTCACAAGTTGTGATTAATACACATCTTGTCAGAGGTGAAGGAAGGGTTTGGCAATCAGATAAATCTGTGCCGGGACCGAGGATTGAACCCCGGACCCCCAGCACAGAAGTCTGACACCTTACCCCTAGACCACCAGGTCACCCAAATACATTATACAAGTAGCATTAAACTTAAGGTTCTGGAAACTTCATGGAAATTAGTGAACATTTATGTCAGCTACAAGAGCCTAATTTGCTGTTTATTTCTGCAATTTTTAAGAAAGAGAAGAATGAATATTTTTTATTTATTGTTCTATACTGGAAAAATAAACTATGCTTTTTTATAAATCCATACATTAAAATAATTTATAAAATGTAATTTTTTATTCTAAAATAATAAATTAAATTATTATTATAACATGCCGTCCGACACCTTATCTCGGTTGGTAGCCTGTCTGTCTACTGATCTATGGGTCCTGTGTTCGATTCTCTGCATAGCTGAAAAATGTATCATTGGTGAAATGTGGGTTTACCCTTTCACATTGATAAATTAATGGCTGGGGAATGGATGTTGTGCCTGCTCTAGTCTTAAGTTAGATTATAAGGCATATGAAGCTATGACAAGGCTAGAAAGACGGTAGTGGAAAATATATGTGGCTTGAAAAAGAAAATTGATCCAGGCCACAGGCTGGAAACTGTAATGGATGTAAAGTAAATCACAAAAGGTAATTCACTTACTTGTGATTTTTTTAATATGAATATTGATTTGTAATATACAAAAGAGCTTAAAATGGCATAATTAATCATTAATGAGTATTTTAGATGTCAATATTTATAGTGTCAAAGTCGGAATATTTTTTGAAGCAAAGTCTGAGCTGGTATTTTCTCAAGCCAAATAAAAGATTTTGAAGCTTTGCACACCCCAATTATATAACTAGCTAGCCTACAACACATTTATAAACCAGAAAAGTTATCTCAATATTAGTGTGTTTAACAATGTGCTGGGAGGCTAGGGCTCAACCCACTTTATACTTCACATAAGGTGGAGGGTGGTGCACGATGTAATTTGACATCCTCTCCACATGAGAAATTCTGATGCATTCCCTTCAAACTAATCTTATCAACCCTATTATCTTAGATTAAATCATTAATAGCCCTTGTGTTAAAAGTGTTAAAACAAATAAAACATACAATAAAACAATATACACTGTAGCATGTCACCTGAATCAAGATGACATCTACAAACTGTAATCCGCAAAAAATGCTAAACTACAATAAGGGAATCAGAAGAAGATAATTAATACTGATGTATTTAGCAATAATTTCGTGGATGTTCCCAGATATGATCACCATGCTTTCACCAACTATTCTGCTAGCATGGCGGGGCAGTTTCAACGCACGTCTAACCTCTTGACCTCAACATTGAAGAAAGACCAGACGGCCCTTGGTTCATCGCTAGCGACGCCACGAGCTACGACCACTACGCCCCTAGCGGACTTCCTTGGCAACTCTTCCTCCACAGTCCCTAAACTCCCTCCCCCCTTTATTCCTATTCCATTGTTTACGGTGCCCAATTTGCTAGTCAAGGAAATAGTATATAACGAGAGACTCCTAGGCTCACAATTGTAGTTCATCATTTGGATATCTTCGAAGAAGGAAACTCTGCTCCAGCACCTGTAGAAGATACTGCTGACAATGACGGTTATGTCGTGGGTGTCACCGGCTCGACGCCGAGGGAATCTCTTCTATTGATCCAAGTATTTTGTCATTTTCCAAGTCCTTCAGACTTGTTGAGTTAGTCCATATGACTATGTAAGTTTTTCTTTAGTTAAAATGACTAACATATTTTGTACGTCCATCAGACTTTTTTTCTTTGGTCTAGTTGACCAACATATTTGGTATGTCCATCAGACGTGTTTTCTTTAATCAAAATGACTAACATAAATTGTACGTCCATCAGACGTGTTTGCTTTAATCAAGATGGTCCCTTTTATTTTGTCCTTCTGACACTATGTTTTAGTCAGAGAGACTAAACTAAGTTGTAGAGTACAGCTGATTTAATTTTCTGTTAGTCAGAAGTTTTGATAGCATATGTTTACTATTTCCAGAGGATATAGCTTAAATACAGGAGCCTTGATCTCTGTATGTAATAGGACCCAGGCTTTAGAGCCCTCTCATTCACAAGTTCTTTATTCAGTATTATGTCCATAAGAATTCACAATATTACATGACGCCGTGGACGTCATGCTCAAATGTTCAAATTTTGAATGGCTACAAGCAGATTGTCTAACGCCTTTATTTGAGGACCTAGTTAGGTCAGTATCTCACAGCACTGTAGTTGGCATCTCTTTTTCTGTGTTATTATTTTGGGTGCGCAAAGTGTGGAACACGGCTAAGTTTGTATGGTGGCCCGCACAGATTGTATTTTCTTTCGCCCCTTGGTTGGCGCTTCTTATGTTTTAGTATTTAATGTTGGAGTATACTAAACTTGATGTTTACCCCAGGCAGTGGGTAGTGACATAAGTGTACTATTGAATGTTCTGGCAGTTCCCACTGGGAAAGGACCGGCCATAGTACTATTTAGTGTAGACACCTGGTTGCCTTTTAGCCATTTGCTGATGTAATGGACAGTCCGTCCTCTTATAATATCTGAAACAGTTCTTTATTACTAGCGCAGCCAGCTAGTTAGGACGAGCTTCGGTTAATAACTCTAAAATTATAAGGTCTGTTGTCATATCTTGATTTGTATCTAATTCACCTTGTTTTTGTTTAGACCCTTCTGGTGGAAGTCAGGCGCTAGCCCGACTTTGTTAGAATCCAATAATCTCTGTTTACCTAATGTACTTTTGACTGTTTCCGTGTCGTCTTGGACACGTATTCTCCCGAGCTACGAGAAGTTACTATAACTTTGCCAATGTCAAACTTAATCTTGTTCATTTATTTTCTTACTTTCTTTTTTCATTTACCTATAGTAACCTGATTTCATTTTTATGTTATTGTATAATAAATCTATTTTTGTTACCTATTTAATTCTTTCTGTTATAAAGTATGTTCCTATCACTCTCACACTATAAAAATGTAACCACCCTGGTAGGAATCCTATAACACGATACAAATAAACTAACGTCCAGAGCTGATAATTGCCATTCATAGATTTTATTACATTAATTATTATTTAAAAACTAGTAGCTACACCTGAACACGATACTTGAAGCTCAGATCTTGAAGCTATTTCACCAAACCAATCCCTTTACAATTAAAACTTGTACACCCAGCAGCTTAAAATTCGATCATTAGTTACTGTAGCAATGTTTATGATAGCTACTAATTAGTTGGCAATATTAAACTATGAATGGTATTTGACCCAGAGCACAGGACAGACTTAGATTGCTCAGTGGCAAAGCATTAGTGAATTAGATCAAAGATTCCAGGTTTGATTCTTGTGTTCAGGTGTCATTTTTCAACATATATTTAAATTAAATAAAAACTTTGTAGTCAAGCAAGAGAATGAAGATCATTCTCAAGTAATCACCCTCTAATAGTTACAACCCAACTTCACAACCAAACTCATTAAATAATGCTTAGTCCATATTTAAGTTTAACATTTAATATTCTTTAGATTGAAAAATGACACCAAGACACAGGTATCGAACCTTGGACCTTTAGCTTAGTACACCAATAATTTTAACTACAGAGCTATTCAGAAGTTCTCCTGTGCCCAGGGTAGTTTCTCCCTCATATTTTATGGCAGAGTCTGTGATGGACGTGCAGAAATAATCAGCTACATTTGAGTGATCAATTAAGATCACAAGCCATCTGACAACGCAGCCACCTTCGACACAGGAGGGCTTTATGCCGCCAATAGTACAATGACAACTGTACAAATGCACATATCATGATGGATTAAGTAGTCAAGCTATTATCTTTGTTGATTACGGTTATAGTCGCATCCCGGATTCAATTTTCGTGTCTAGGTGTCATTTTTCAATTTAAATAATATGATATATAGATGCAGCTTTAACTGTACTACGACAAGCCTAGCAAGCTGGTATTGGAAAATATATGGCTTGAGTAAAAAACTGACCCAGGCCACAGGCTGAAAACAATAATGGATGTAAAGTAAAGCTATAGCTGTTTCTAACAAATATAATAGCTTGGCGACTTAATCCATCATTTATTATTTAACTTGAGCCAAAGCATATACCAAGAGGGAATCAATTAGAATTTATAGTCTTAATATAAATAGCAAACTTTTTTATTTACATGACCTGCATCTTGCTACTCATCTGGGCTGTATGCATATTCACATTAGGGGATAAGAAAGGTAGAATGTAAAAGAAATTCACCGGTTTTGTGTGGAGCAGGAGTGGAGAATCACTTAAGAAAAAGAAGCGTATAACCCGAACGGGATTTATAAGTGAAACTGCCACTGCAGTGCTAAAAAAAAAACTTAGGAAAAACTACCTTAGTAGACCCAGCCTGGATTTGAACTCCGATCATTCTGCAAACTAGACTAGCCCGAGGCCTTTATCTTTATTCCTACCAGTGCAGGTGAATAATCCAATAGCTCACCCACAGTCATCACACATACTTACCTAACAACAGCGACTGTTGCTTGTCATTCTCCGCTCGGAGAAGAACCTCCTCATGTTGCTGGCAGATGCTGTCTATGTGCTGCTGTAAGATATCCACTCGCTCCTGCAAGTTCATGATCTCCTGATCCTTCTCAGAGGTGAGCTGGGACACTGTCTGTTGGAGCCTCTTCTCCAGGGACAGTCGGATCTGCTCTTTCTCTTCCATCAACTTGCGGGACGTGTCTTCATGTTGCTTCTTCATGTTGGTGAGTGTTTGCGTGAATTCTGCTTCCTAAAGGGGGATGAATAATATGTTTAAAATGGCAACTTAAAACAAAAATAAAATGTAAATACCATATTTTTAAACTGTGAAATTTTAAAAATATATTAAAACAACACATGTTCTTCAAATAAGTATGACACTCATTTTTATAAATAGTAAATACTTTGAAAAAAGTTTAAAAGATGAGATATTGGTTTTTAAATTTAAAAATAAGAACTCTCAAATAAAAATATAATTGAAAAACAAATTAAAATGGTTTCACCATTCATGTCTAAGATATTACAACCACACTCACAATAAAATTACAAAAAAGTTCAAAAATTGACGTTTTGATGAATTAATATTCACTGAAATAAGCCTTCGTAGCTTTATTACCCAATAAGAAAACATAAGAATCACAAGCAGTTATAAATTTGAAATGTTTCATATTTTGTGTTATTGGTCCTTAATGTTATAATCGCGCATGATCACCTTTTCTGTTCCAATTCCATTCCTCCATACTCAGCTGCGCATGCACCTTGTATGGGGTCTCACTCTAAATTATCTCATTGCAAAATGTATTTAGATTCAATTTTTAATGCTTAGAGAAGTTGATGTTCATACTTTAAAATGAAAAATAAGATGGTTAAAATATAATACAATACTTATTGCAATGTTATTTTAGACAAGTTACCCAATATAAAATTCTAGTGACTAATGCTAGTTTTGTAGTTCAACGTATTACCATAAGTTTTTAATATCTTAATTTTGAAAACAATCAATACGTATTATGTATCCTAGATGTTAAATCTTTAATTCAATCAAAATTATAGTTTTAGAAAGGGACTAAGTAAAAATAGTAAAAGTAATAATTATTGAAGTATTTAGTGATCTATTTACTATTTGGCTATTTTAATTTTCATTGCCTTGTCATTGCAATGTAACTTCAATCGAGGATAGTTAAAAATTGACAAACTATTGGAACTACAGTCGAAAGTAGTTTTAGAGTTCTATTCTGTTATTAATATGAAAATTGATATTGATTTTAACAATTTTTTAAGTTACCGAACAATTTATAAGTGAAACTGCCAATGTTATCTAAATTAAATAGCCTATTGTTACCATTAGGGTTTAAAAATTTATTTGTATGTTCATCATGAGGAAGCTTGAAAATGAGACAAGCCTAAAGAACTTTTGATTGTGATCTCGAGCTTTAATGACAAGCTCAGCTCAAAGCTCAAAATCCAAGTACTCGCAGGGCCCTTTTAACAGCTTATGTAAGGTGTAGGAATAAATAAGGTAGTTAAAAGGAAATGCACCCACATTAGAAGGGGTGTGCGAAGCTTAAAAACTTCGACTTGGCTTTGAAACAAACATGAGATTCATTTAACTTGGAAAAAAATAATGGCTTCGACAATTACAAAGCTTTGCTAATAAAAATATTGACAGTTAAAATACTCAATTTATGGTCATTATTGCCATTCTGAGTTGTTATATACACTAAAAATCAATATTCATATGGAAAAGTTCTGAGGTAATTGTATTTAAAGATGTGATATAATGTGATTTATCAGAATAAAACAAAATATTATAAACATTTGTGTGAAATAACATTTTACAAGTAATTTTAGTGCATAGTTATATAAATAACCAAAATTTAATAATTTTTCAAGCTTAAAACAATTAACAAAAAATATTTGAACTTTGACTCAGTTTCATGAATATTTCATATATTTGATTCTAGTTTTCTTCTAGTGGAGAAAGTGAACTTTGCATACCCCTACGCATTAGTATTAAGAGGCAGTAATAAATATCTGGAAAACCACACATAGTGTGCCCGACCAAGATTAAAGTCTCGACTTCCTCATCACCAGAAATCCAATTTATTGTGAAAATGACACCTTAATATCATTACAACATGGGATATTGGGAGGTAATTAAGATGGAGACTCCCTTATAAAAAGATATTTTCTCTCATTTGGTAGATAATGGCTAAGAGATTGCAATATATGTCTCAAGTCCAGGGTCCTCTACACCTGGTACTCTCAGCCTGACTGTAAGTCTTCTTGACTTAAAGGGGGGAAGTGCAATTATACCTGCGAGCCCGACTGCCTGGTGAGGGACTCCTTAATATCACGGCACCGCCTCTCTGAGACTTCTAGCTCCTTGGACAGTCTCGCCACTTGCCCCTTGAAGGCTTCCTGTTTGACGAGCAGCTCCTGGGAGAGGGTGTCCAACTGGCTCCTCCTGGTTTCTGTGGCCTCTAGGTTGGTCTGGGTGTCAAATAATACACCTTCCAGAGCCTCTTTCTCACTGCGCAGGGATGCTAACTGCTCCTGGACACGTTGTAACTCCTTGTCACTGCTTTCCAACATGATCTGTCGAACAAAGGATTTAAATTAGCTTATAAGTTAAATGTAACAGCATCAGTAAAGAGAGCTATGTTATTATCTTCCAGTAAACAAAATATGAAGTAAAAGTAATTAAGCATAAATTTACAAGTAAACAGAAAATTATAATTATTATTTAACACAATAATAAATTCAGTTCTATTATAAATAAATAAAAAGTGTAACGAAATTAATATTTTTTGGAAATTCAGTACTGTTCAAAAATAATTATACTATATTGATAAATGACAACTGCACAAAAAATTTGAAGCTGGCAACTGTGACTTAATGCTCAAAGATATACTGCATCATTCTGTGTCTAGGTTGACTGAAATTTTTGTAGTGTTATCATCGTTCCAAAACATATCATAAATATTCCAGACTTTTTTTTTATAGTGATTCAAAAATCAAATGTAAAAGTGTAAATTATTGTTTAGTTGACACTTGATGTCAATACAAGTATCTACCTGCTTCTCTTCCTTCTCCTTGACGAGGTCCTCCAAATCTCGGTTGAGCCGTGCGTTGGTCTCTCCGGCCTGCTCCAACCTCTGCCTCAACCTCATTAGTTCCTCATTGAGAGCGTCCTTGCTCCGAGCCAGCACCGACAACTGGTTGCTGAGGTCTCCTCTTTCCCTGGACACTTGGCCAAGCTCCAGTTCCACCTTACAACACACAACATTCCAGAATACAATTAAACCACCGACAAGCCAATAAAGCTATGTATACAAAGCAATGACAAATGAGTGTGATGGATTTTAGATGAGTCAAAACACATTACTAGTCAATTAAATAAGCAATTCTCCTCTGTGCGCAGTGTATTGTTACCCATTCAAAGAATCTGCATGTACAGCAATGGAGAAGTAATTCTCCTCTGTGCGCAATGTCTTATTATCCATTCAAAGAATCTGCATGTACAGCAATGGAGAAGGAATGAGGAAAGTAGAATTTTACATAAATTTGTTTTGAGGGAAGGTAGTATACTATTTATGAAAAAAACACCTCAACACACCTGTCCGAGATTTAAACTCTGACCTATCAGTTACCAACAAATCAATTGAGTTAAGAATGATGTATTTATTTGCATGCTCATTGATACAGGTAATAAGTAAATAAATACTTTACAAGTATATTATGACATTATCATCTTCATTACTTTCCAGATGTACACATCATATGCAAAATCAAGATGTTTAGTAATGAGTCGAATTTGAATCATTACTTGCTAACTTAAATTGATTCCAAATCAAATGTCATGTTTTGTAAATTATATTTTAACCAAATTCAAGTCAAATATTTTACAACCTAATGAAAATGTTTCAAATCGAGTCCAAATTTGGGATTTATTTAAGTTCAAAATTTTGAATATTAAGATTCAAGATGTTGATAAGAGTCATATGAATAATATGAATAGTAAAAATAAGTAACTTGAAAAATATTTGAATTTATTAGTAAGGAATGTTTAATATTTATAAATAAAATTCAATATTTTGTGAAATTAGGTTGTACAAGTTGTATTGAATTAACATGAAAGACATAAATGTGTAATATAATATAATATATATGCACAATATTTGATTGATATTTGAAAGTTATGAATGTGTGTAGACATTTGAGTCAAAAGTTATACTTAAAACTATGTTTTTAAAAACAAAGGATGATGTGATCATGCGTAATTCATATTTCTGTATTATTTTGAGAATTTACAGATAAGTTATTAAATTTGAAAAAATATAAAAATTGAATTGCTTTCTTATCTGTATTTCCCTGTTCCTTAGTTACTACTGCAAGTACTGCAACGTTATTTATGCGACATGTTTCGATGCTAATACGGTATCATCCTCAGGTCTAATGAAAAAGAAGAATTACGATTTTGAATTTAAAATCTACAGAAAACCCACGCATACTGATGCAATCATCCCGAATGGTTCTAATCACCCCACAATCCATAAAAGAGCTGCTTTCAACAGTCTTATATTTATATATAGACTACTCCATATACCTCTCAACAAAAAGACCTTAAAAAATGAACTCAATGTTATCAAACAGCTTGCAGTTTACAATGGTTACTCCTATTCATTAGTTTACCGAATTCTTCAAAAACAAAAATCACAACTTACCAGCAAATCCACTCTCAACAATTCTAATGAAAATTCATAACTCAAGACCAAATGGATCAAGTTAAACTACATAGGAAAATAAATTAATAGAATCACCAACATTTTCAAAAAACACAACTTCAACTCTAATAATAACATCAAAAAATATATCAACAACTCTAACCTAAGCAAAACCAACCAATATGAAAAAAGTGGCATATATTAACTCACCTGTGATTGAAACAGCGTATACATAGGACAATCTGGGCGGCATTTTCTACTAGATTTTCTGAACACATGAATGATTTCAAATATGATAGGAATAAATCAAAATTTTCTGAACACCTTAAACAGTCAGGACATCAAACTAATTCAATGAACAAAAGTATGAAACTAATTTACAACACCTCAAAAGGCACAACAATGAACACAGCCAAAAATATTTGTATTCAAACTGCCTTATTAAATGGTAAAAATGTATTGAATGAACAAACAATTTTTGAAAACCAAATACTCATTAATACCCTAAAAAAACTCCCTCAACATAAATTTTAAAAAAAACCTCCATTCCTATCTGCATCCTTATAAAGTAGCTAATGACCTGTTCGGCCATTGTCGAGAAGACTTGAACCTTTTTTCACTTCCTTTTTTTGTCATTCTCTTTTCCAATCCATATAGCATATTAATTAAAATAAAATTCAAAATATATCTATCTGCTATCTCATTTCACAAGATTTCAGTACATAATATCTTCCTAAGGGCCAGTCTTATGACTCCTGTATAAATATTAATCTGGTAGATAAATATTTATATCTGGTGGATAAGTTAAAAGTGTGTTTTGTGACTGCAAGATAGCATTTATCTGCCAGATAAACTGTATTTATTCATCACATTTTTACCGGGAGGTTCAAGTACCTGATAGCTTTTTTTATCGGTAGGTTCAAGTACCTGATAACTTTTATCTGAAAGTTAAAATGGTTGTTGCCATAGTGACGCATTGTTTTTAATGAGGTTTCGTCTATCAGAATCTGTTTTTAGGTTAAAATCTTGGTTCACGTGTTTAGTAAGCACGGGTGCGGGCTCTAACTATATAAAGTTAAAACATTTAATTCACACTTTTATATAAACTGACAAGCTATTTGTAGAGTTATATTTATATAAGAATAAATTATCAAAATATGAGTACAATAAATGAAATTTTGTAAAAGTTGTACCCAACTATTGACCACATTTTGACAGACATCTAAATTAGTACTTACACGACATCTTTGCACTCGTTTAGCCGCCATTATTTAACAAATGTTGAGCGTTGTAGAAAAAAATCTTGGTTCACGTATTAAGTAAGCACAGGCCCTGGTTCTAGCTATATATAAATTTAGAACATTTAATTCACACTTTTACAAAAAATGACAAACAATTTGTAGAGTTGTATAAGAACAAATTATTTAAATGTGAGTACAGTAAATGAAATTTTGTAAACGTTGTACCAAATTATTGCCCACATTTTGGCAGACACCGAAATTAGCACTTGCAAGACAACTTAGCTTCTCCGATCACGTCACGCTATCTGTTACCTCGGACTCGTTTAACAGCCATTATTTAACAAATGTTGAACGCTCTCGCCACTCACTAGGTTGTAGCGGTAGCGTCTGGGCTTATACGCATGCGCACACCAGTAAAAAGAGTACCAACAATATATTTATCCTACAGATAGCCATCCAGCAGATAAATTCAGTTCATAAAACGCGTAAAATATTTAAGTGGCTGATAACCTTTAACTGGTAGCTAACTTTAACCTCCCGATAGCAATATTTAGCCTGTAGCCATAAGACTGGCCCTAAATTTATAATATCTTTTACTTATTATATTTTTCCAGAATGATCTTCTTTCACTTTATATATACACGTTAATTATAATTCTTATATAGGTTTCCTTAATCACACAATAGGGTAATGTAATTTCTCAGTCACATAGTTTTAATATCGGGTAAATATGTTATTTATAATTATTCTTTTTTCGATATCATAATTTATTAACCTGCACTAACTTTGCATTTTATACCACATTGGCTAACGCATTGTGTTTTAACCATGATTTCATTTGGTGTGTTTCTTCTTTTTCATTAGACCTGAGAATGATGCCGTCGTAGCATCGAAACATGTTGTATAGATAATGTTGTAGTACTTGCAGCAGTAACCAAGGATCAGGAAAATACAGATAAGAAAGCAATTCAATTTTTATATTTTTTCAAACTTAATAACATATCTGTCAATTCTCAAAATAATACAGAAATACAAATTATGCATGATCACGTCATACTTTATTTTTGAAAACATAGTTCTAGTATAACTTAGACTCAAATGTCTACAATTTTAATATGGACTGAATTTTAGATGTTTGTTATAATTTCAAGACATTCATAACTATAAAGTATCATAACTTGTAATTAATATTACCAATTTCTTTCAAATATCAATCAAATATTGTGCATATATATTATATTACATATTTATGTTTTTCATGTTAATTTAATAAAACTTGTACAGCCTAATTTCACTAAAAATTGAATTCTATTTATAAAAATAAGTAAGATAAAAGATATAAATGGTAAGATTTGGCTTTTAAGTTTCTAAGCTTCTCACAGGCTCGGAAACAATAAATTAATAAACACCAGTGTTTCAACACTCACTTTCTCTTTCTCAATCTCCAGGAACTTGACCTTTTCCAGAAGGGAGACTTTATCAGACTCAAGGTCAAGACGGCTCTGTTCCGCCTGGAGGATTTCTTTCCGCAGGGATGCTAGGTCATTGTGCTGGTCTGCACACTGGCTCTGAAGGCTGCTCTTCTCTTCCCCAAACTGCAACACACGTTATTACCATTTGGTTAATAGAGGCGTGACACGCAAGTGAGTCATTGGCACCTGAAACTTCACTATGAATCATCCTCCACTAGATACAAGCAAACCAAGGTGTCAGATACATAGTGCACAAGGACAACACTAACAAGGATACATAGTGCACAGGGACAACACTAACAAGGATACATAGTGCACAGGGACAACACTAACAAGGATACATAGTGCACAGGGACAACACTAACAAGGATACATAGTGCACAGGGACAACACTAACAAGGATACATAGTGCACAGGGACAACACTAACAAGGATACATAGTGCACAGGGACAACACTAACAAGGATACATAGTGCACAGGGACAACACTAACAAGGATACATAGTGCACAGGGACAACACTAACAAGGATGTTAGTTTGTTTTTAATATTCTGATAATTTTAATATGGAACATGATATAAGGGTATTTAGGAAATAATAATTCTGAATGAATTATTTGAGAAATTTAAATATAATTGAAATGGATTGAGTAAATTTGTGTACAACATTTAAAAACATTTACATATTGATATGTGACTAAACAGAGTTATAAGAATATATAAGAGCATTTAAGGCTGACACAGGTGATATGAAATTATAATATTTTAAAACTGAGAAAACCAGTGGAGGCTCCAGACATATTTCTCAGGGAGGGCACAAAAATAATTAAGCTAATTAACTATGTAAAAGTTTATAGGCTACTATTTTCATTTACATAACATTAATATGATTTCCTGAAAAACATTGCATACAAAAATATCTATTTACCTATATAAACCTATATACTTATACCTACCTACCTATGCCTACCTAATTGTGCACTTTAACTTGCATTTTTTACAAGAAATAAATTGTCCTTGACAGGTTAGCTAAGTAATACTTTTCAACTTAAATAATTTTGTTAGCAAAACAATATTTTTTTTATACAAAATTATTTTTAAGAAAAACAACAAAACTATGATATTTAGCAATGAATATCGTCATAGAATCAAAATTCCTAGTTGCATTTGTTGCAATGATAAGTATCAACACTGTTTTAGAAAATGCAATATTATGGATTAGACAAAAACTAAATGTCTTCTTTCACAATCACAATCATGAAAAGTTCATTTTTCGGCAAACTCTTCAATAACGAGTTTATTGAAATCTGGTATTGTACGGATTAGATCTTTAGAAATTGACAATATGGCTAAAGCATTCAGACGATCTTGTTGCATAGAGTTTCTCAAAAAAGTTTTTATTCTTTCAAGAGTCAAAAAGCACCTTTCATTTTCTACACTTGTCATTGGAATAATCACAATTATTTTCAAAAGCGTTACAAATTCTGAAAAAAACTGATTTTAAATGGTTCTTTAAAAAAAAAACCGCAACAAGGTACATGTTCCTGACACACTTCGTAAATCTTCCCTAAAATACAAGACTTGAATTTCTGTTTTCAATTTGTACTTTTCAATGAAAGGGAAAGCTTGAATGCTGCTCAAGTAGTGTTCATCAGGAAATTTTTCACTGTAGTTATCAACATTTTCTGCCATAAAAAGAAAGGCAACTGACAAATTATTATTGAACTCGAATCTACATTTAGCTTGGTTGATGATATCACACACCTCAATAGCTGAGAGCCTATTGTGCAATGGACTTCCATCCTGTTGTCTCTTCTTGCTAATTGGAGGTTCATTTTCATCAGTAGATTCAACTTGATCCCTAAATAAACAATTCCGTATTTTCTCATTGCACATTAGCGTAAGTGTGTATAGCCCGAACGAATAGTAAGACGCAGGAATAATAATAATAATAATAATAATAATAATAATAATAATAATAATAATAATAATAATAATAATAATAATAATAATAATAATAATAATAATAATAATGAATGATGATGATGATGATAGATGATGATGATGATGATGATGATGATGATATGATGATGATGATGATGATGATGATGATGATGATGATTATAATAATAATAATAAAGTAATTAAAATTTGTCATCTGTTGACATGCTTGATAAGTGTCACTAACACTTATCAAGGGGTTGTGATGATCTTAGAGACAAAAATTGGGTTCAAAAGTTGTGAAAGTTTGGAAACCACTGTTTTAGACATAAAATATGATTTATAAAAGGTTTTATTGCAAAAATATTTAACTTACCATATTTTGGACTAAGCTGATAACACAAGTTATTACTAATATCAAAACATTACATTCATTTACTACAGATTTTTGTCATGTGAACATTAACATTAATGTACTCAGCACAGAGTCACCAAAATGTAACATAAATATGTCTCTAAGTTGTTGATTATTATGGTCATTAGTTATTGAAGAAATAATTTATTTTTTCAAAGTGAAATTAAAGTTGACAAATATTCAAAGCTAAGTTAAAGTTTTAAATCTTTGTAATTTTTACATATTTTCTTCTCAATGTGACTTAAAGCGCATAATGTGGTTCTTGCAGATCATAAAAAGAAACATTTAACCAGGGGTGTGCAAAGTTTCAAAAACTTCAACTTCACTTTGAATATTTGTTCACTTTGACTTCAATTAGAAAGTAAAATTTCGGATTCAACAATTGCGAAGCTTCACCAAAAAGAATTGCTGTTATTTACATCACAATTTAGTGTTTAACATTAAAAAAAAATTAAATTACATTTTGTGATAATAACTTAATTTATCATTTTAAGACAAAACATATTAACTATGTTTGAAATATAGCATTTTGCAAATTATATTAATTTTGATACCTAAATTTATATAGTTACCATACGCAAAATATCATAATTTTATCCAACATTAATTTTTTTTAAATATTCAAACTAACAAATTCAGCTTTGGGAATACCTCGTATTATTCGATTCGACTTCGCTTTGAAATGAAAAAGTGGACTTTGCACACCCCTATATTTAACACAAAGTTATCAATGACCTATCCTAAACAATAAATGGCAATGAGAGTATCAAAAATATTTAGTCTTTTGCAGATAAAAGGTTTAAAGGATAAAACATCTACATTTTAGTATTCATTAGAAGTAAAATTAACTTTAAAAAAGATGTAGGAATTTCTGAATTTTAATAAGAAGTCAATAAAACTACTTAAGGTTTGTTGTGTCAGTGTTGCAATCCTTGCGCTGCAATTTTTATTAGTTTACGTTACTTTTTTAACAACAAAAAGTCTATCTACAAATCTATTATTTTTAAAAATCAGTTAAAGCCTTAAAACTATTGTTAGGTGAATATTTTAGGAGAGTGTTATTTTCATGACAAACTCAACTCTTTTACCTATACTTACTTTGGCAATATCTGCCTGTAGTCTTTTCTTGTCTTTCTCGAGACTCATGCACACAGCCTCCATCTTTCCTAGAGACTCCTGAAGGTCTGACTTCTCTAGGACCAGTCTCTCTAGCTCTAGATCAACATCTCCTGCATGGAGAACCCTTAACATTAGACACCTCCTTTGCTATGGATGTCAGGGCTAGGTATTATAGGTGTGACTTTTGTTTGCTATATGTTTAATATACACTTTTTTATGAGTGTTTGTTGCCTTTATTAAAGTATTCTTTGGCTTAAAGATTGATATAAAACATTATTCAAATAAAAACACTCATAAATACACCACTTATTAATAACTTACCAACTAGGAGCAGTGGCCAAATGGTCTAAAGCATTCGACTTGCAATTGGTCACCTCTAACAGGGAGGTCGGTATTTGAACCCAGGCTGTGTTCACTGGGAGTGAATCTCTACATGAGTTTAACACTGTTTTGTCCCTATCTTCTCATTTTCCCTTCATCCCATAAACCCCAGCTTCCTGAGTGAGCGACTAATGCACTACAACTCATCCGACACTGTAAATCAAGAAGTGAAACCAGAACCTTTGCTTTTCTCCAGTTGGTTGATGAGTGAGTCTGTCTCCAGCTTGTGTTGCTCCAGCATATCTCTGGAGAGATAGGCTCTGTTCATCTCTTCTCGTAGCGTGAGTAGTTCTTCTCGCAGTCTACTGCAACGCTCCTCTTCCGCTCTAAGGTTGGACTCCCTGAAGGAACAAGATTACAGATGGAAAACATTCCAGAGGCATATGAACACAAACCATTAATATAATATGTAGTCCAACCCCTTGTATTAGGACTTCAGGTTCAGTTTCTGGGAAAAGTGTAACTTTATTATTATGAAAATGAGCTTACTCCATTTATATTCTGAAAATTGAAAAATGACACCTGGACACGGGAATCGAACCCGGGACCTTTGACTTAGTACGCCAATGCTCTAACCACTGAGCTATCCAGATTCGTCCCGTGTCCAGGGTCATTCTTCACTCATATTTTAAGGCAGAGTCTATGATGGATTTGGCGGAAATCTTCGGCTACAAATATGTGATTGTATTAATATCACGAGCTATAAGATAACGCAGCCATCTGCGACTTGGTAGTTGGCATACTGCTGCCATTTGTACAATTATTGAATTGTACGGGATTGCATACTAAGAATTGAATAGCCAAAGCTATTATTTATGCTTTATGCTTTTTTGCCATACGGGCTCACCGCATCTCCTCCCATCCAGAAAGTCTTCGAAACCCCTTGAAAACCTTCAAGAAGCCTTTACAAAGAGAGGATACCCTAAACCTCTCATTAATAGCCTACTTCGACTAGCTGAAACTCCACAATCACCCAAACCTGAAAAACCAGATACTACACCTATAGTGACTAAGTACTACCCAGGCCTACAAAAGATAAACAAAATATTAGCGTTGGGTTTTCACATATTGGAAGCATCCAGCTGTACCAACAATATTCTCAAAAAAACTCCATTCCTTGTGTATAAACAGCCTCCATCCCTTAGAAATCTTCTGGTACACCCTAAACTCAAAACTAAAAATGACACAACTTTCATTCAACCACAACAAGGCTCTCAACCTTGTAACAAAACAGCTTGCAAAACCTGCCAAATACATCATCCAGCAGCCACTTTCTCCAGCAACATCACTAACTCCATCTATACCATTAAAGGCACATGTGAGTCCAGTAATCTAATTTACCAACTAGAATGCCAACAATGTACTGCACAATATGTTGGCCTCACCACTGAAACTCTCCGTAAACAAATGAATGGACACCGCCATGACACCAAAATTAAGAATCCAGAAAAACCAGTTTCAGCACATGCGTCCAATCATAACCTCATCTTTGAGGACTGCTACACTGCCAAGGTGTTAAAATCATTCCACAAGACACAATGCAATATGTCTCAGTTAAGAAGATGGGAACTGGCACATCAATGGCTCACAAAATCTAGAAAACCACCCAACCTAAATATTCGCTAATTTCAACCCAAAGACTACACCAGCACCACTTACCATCCATAGAGTAATAGAGAATCATTCAGGGATTTTCAACTCCACCAGATAAGTTTTCATCCTTACCAATCAAGTTGGCATCACTGAAGACAACATCTTGTTCAGTCTAATTATTATTACTTCCTGAGGAAGATGCTATAATAGCATCGAAATATTGACGTGTGTCTAAATATGTGTCAGTGTTTTTACTTTTTTTGTGCTCTACCATTTTCATAATATTCTATCATTTTATTTATTACTAAATGTTTTGCTCAATTCACTTTTTTCATACATATAAATAAACACAAAATAACCCTAGATTAAAAAAAACAATAATAGTATTAGTTTTGCGATTCTAAAATTATCTTATAAGTGATGTGCGAAGATTTGAAATATTGGCTTGGCTTTAAAAAATATATCAGCTTCAACTTTGCTTGAAAAAAAAGTTCCCGCTTCAACAATTGTGAAACTTTGCCAATGAAAATAATGACAGCTAAAATACTCAATCTTTGGTCAATTACTTCCATTTTAAGCTTTTATGTAGATTAAAAATTATGATTCCTTTGGAAAAATCTGAAGTAAATGAGTTGAATGTTGTGGTATAACTTGATTTATCAGCTTAGAAAACCAATTTGCAATATAATCTTTCAGAGTGATGTTAGTGTATAACGTTATGTAGGCTAAATAAGAAACAATTGATATATTTTCCAGTGTAAAACACTATACAAAAGATAGTCAAACTTTGATATTTGATTTAGAAAATATTTGATTCGAGTATACTTTGAATTGAAAAAGTGGACTTTGCACACCCCTATTATCTTACAAAACAATATTTATCTTCAAAAGATCTCTTCAATGTTTTTTGTTTAAGTTATAGTAAAATTATAGTAAAATGAGTCAACTTTGTCCCATTGTGATATTCCATTTATTTGAAAGCAATAGATTCCTTGGGATAATGTCATAGGCCTGCCATAAAGTGGGAGTTTTGTGGTTAGAAAAAGGCAAATATTTAGAAATGAAAACTTTATTAGAGTATAAAAATACACCAGAAGACTATTTAAAAAAAACTTTCACACTCTGGAGCAGAAAATTGAGTCCACTTTGAAACCATTTGTAAAGGATTTTTTTATATAGAAAACATCTTCTCATTCACATTTAATGGAGTCCTTCCTCTCAAGCCATCTCCAAGATGTTAAGACTCTTTTCATGCAATTGAGAGTGGTCCTTCCTCTGAGATGCTGACAATCTTTCTGGGCTACTTTCCACCATTGAATAAAACGATAACAACATCTTTGACAGCATTATAATGTCTTAATTTTGGTGGTACAAGGGTGCAGCTTCTGAAAGTTCTTCCAAATTATAAAATGTTTGACTTTCTTGGTCAGACTCTAACAGTATTTATCAACATCCTCTTCACTGAGCTTTTTGCCTTCTTCTTTTCAATGGGGGTTGAGGTTTTGAAGGACAGGGAGTGATTTCTGAAGCTGTGACATCCTCAAGTGAATACTTTTACCAGCTGGTACCTGAAATATATTTTTCTTTTCTTTTCTTAGGATCTTTTGTTCCTAGAAAAACATTTTTTTTTCTCTAAAAGTTACAAAAAGGTTTCTCCAACAAAACATGTATGTGTAATTCAGGTTTCGAGGCAAATGTTCAAGTAGCATCTTTCTAATAAGAGGATGAATTCCACATTTTTTGAAACCCACCTTTAAATTTCAGAAGCTTGTCAATTTAGTTGTCCTGACCTGACTCTCTTTCAGACCTTTTTGCAACATTTGTAGAGTATAATTTATGTAGGCTTACGCTTGCATAACCAACTGCTTTCTTGGATTTAGTGGCATAGCACTGCAGAAAATAAGAAAACAAATTGATAGTTTTTGCCAAGGAGCAATAAAATGACATATCGATTATTAATATTATTTTGAAAAATGAGCCAGGAAGCAAATAAATTGATGCTGGGCCAAAGCTACCCCAAGTTTTGGGCCAAAATTACCCCAAGGCAAAAAACATTCAGCAGATCCAACAAAATGAAAGAAATTCAATTTTGTGTATGATTATGCCCTCTACCGGTATGAAAGTATAAACAAATGTACTTACTGGTAATTAGAAAGTTCCAGGTTGAAACTCTCAAATGAAAGTTGGAAGGTGTTCACTAGACACAAAAGGTCTTTACCTTAGGTGTGCTGTATGCCATGGTGGAAGCAAGAACTATAAAAAAAACTGCATGTAATCTGTAACTAGTGCTGCTACATATAGTCTCATACCAGAATCGATTATACCAGACAATCTAGTGAACAATAGCACCAGAAAAAACATTTTCTGAATTTGGGACAAAGTAACCCCAACTGGGCCAAAGTTACCCATCTTACGGGTAACTAATGGAATATTAAAATCAATAATATTTATTAGAATAGAGAGCACAATATTAGATGTTCTGTTATTTTATGTGTAAAAAAGAAACATAAAAATATATATGGACAGAGCAAAAATCTGGTTCATGTCTAAAGACAATTTTAAAATAACAGCTCTAACCAAAAAATGTCATATTTTATTTCCTTTGACGCTTTTTGAAGTATGTTTTAATGCTTTTATATATATTTTTAGATTTTTGTTTTTAATGTTTTTACTTTTATTTTTCAATCTGTTCTATTGAATATTGTAGCTGTTTAATATTCTATTAGATAAAGGAAAAAATAAAGTGCTAAATGGCTGTATTTAATAACACTTGAATGGAGGATAGAGAGCCAAAGACAACACATTTATCGGATAAATGCAGGCACAAATGTTCAAACCATAACACAACAAAACTAGATATGGGTCAAACTCTGTATTTATTGAATCCATTAATTTTCTTCTGAATATTAAATCCAAGTTCGAGTCCTTAAATCTTTAAAAATGCTCAATTTTAGTTAATGAGAAAATATTTAAAATTTAATTTAAAATGTTTTTTAAGTCTTGGTGCCACTGACAAATGCTATTTTGTTTGTCATGTCTATCACATCACAAACAACAAAGAGAGTATATATGGCAGAGAATGGTGGTTGATTTGACAACAAAGAGAATGTTTTTTTTAGTAAATTAATAATAAAATTTTGTAATTTTTTGTGATTTTGTTAGTATTCAAACTACACGAGTATATATAATTCCTTTTACCAATTTGCTTAAAATTATTATTTCAAATCAAGGTTTTTATAATAATTATTGTATTCAAGAAACTTTTTTGAGATCTTTTTGAATCTCTCAAATACCATAGGATTCAAGGAATTTGAAGTATCAAGGATTCGAGCGTTCAATCTCTAAACATCATAGTATTTTTTTGGGAGGTATACAGGTATACTAGGCCTCATATAAATCAGAAGAGAAAAATGCACTGCATGGACCATAACTAGAGAGTGCTCATTGCTGTTAGGATTCTGGAGTTACCTCTTCAAACTTGTGTCTTGATTCTTGAATATATATATGAATAAACGTTTTATGCTCATGGATATATAACTAGACAACTGAAAAAGTCCAAAAAACTGGTACAGTAATTTTAAAACTATTTTCATTTATAAGAGATCTCACCTAAGGTCTGCATCTTTAGCCACACGATCTAGCTCGCTCTGGAGAAATATTTTTTCATCTTCAGAGCTGTCACACAGTTTTTGTAGCCTGGAATTGGCCTTTTGAAGTTTTTCATAATCTGCATTTAAAGCGTCAATCTACCAAAACCAAAGCAAGAGAGAAAAATAATTATTGTTTTGAGGCGCACAAATTATATTTTTATTAAGTCCTTGAAATAAAAAAATAAAATTAAACAATAAATACATATATAATTTTTAGAAGATTTTTGAAAGTGTAAAAATCCCATGAATTATAGTTAGTCATTGATACACACACACAAAACATCCATCAAAGACAATTTTTTTTACTCATTATGGTTGTGTTTCAAATTATTTATGTGCTGGTTTTATTCTATAAATGAAATGTGTCTTTTTAATCATTTATTAATTTTACTAAAAGTACCAAACAAACTTAACACTTAATACCAAACTTTGGAACATTCATAAACGTAATATTTCAATCCACTTGGACCAAACCTAAATTCCTTTTTAATGACTTTGTAAATCAGTACTCTAAAATAGTTCAAATCAAACCCATATTTAATTTCTTGTTGTATTTAATGTAGTGAATGTTTGTAACCAAGTAAGCTGCTTATTAATAGAAGTTGTAAACCTAATCCATAACTTAAGTCATTTTTTAATATATGAAAGAAGGCGGGAAAGATTGATAGAAACATAAAAGGGAACAAACACATTATGGCTTTTACAATCTAAAGAACATAGTTCACATGGGTTTACATTGGTTTCCTCTTTTAGAAAGTTGCATTGAGCATTCCACAATCTCTTGTGATTAGTTCCATTAGAATGAAACCAAGTTTGAGGGACTGGGCGGTAACCATCGATTTTCTTCAAAAGGCAGCCATTACCTCTGCTGTCCAGTAGCAGCAATATAAAGTGTGAGCTACTTTCTTTTTTTCATTGTAAAGGCCATATAGTGTTCATTCCCTTTTGTATGTTTGTGTCCACCCTACTGTACCTTCTTCCAAATATAAGAAAGAATACCTCAAAAAGTGAAAAGAAGTTTTGCTTAGAGAGAAATCAATATTTTAAATAAGCTAGTGACTGTATTAAAAAATAATATTATCAGAATAATTCTCTAGCTCAAGAGAGTAGTTGACAACAATTTCCTTCAAGAAATATCTGTTAACTTTGAAAGGTGTGAATAGTTTCCCTCTTTCATTTTTGAAGCCATCTTTAATTTGTTTTGTCCAACACTTTCCTATAAAATGAATTCCTTGACTCACAATGGCGGTCATCTCCAGCCTGTTCCTGTCCAGTGCCTTTTTCTCTGTGCGCGCACTCTCCAGAGATTTGTGCAGCGAGTCCTTGTCAGAGGTTAGCTGAGCACACTGTGAGCGGCAAGTGTCAAGCTGCACGGTGAGCTCGGCGAGTCTAACCTCCAGGGTATGCTGGCTTTCGTCTGATGACTCGCATTGCTTTCTTACCAAGAGGAGCTGTTCCTTGTTAGCTTGAAGCTTCACCTACACCAATGACAGTAACAGGTTTAGGATATATATATATATATATATATATAATAAATTATACAACACAAGCTTACGTACTTTCTCAGAGTCTATTATAGTTTGGAGCAACATTCTCAAAAATCTGCTATTAATTAGCTATCATAGTATTAATTTTTCTCCAAAAAAACCAAGTACTGCCATAGTGTTATTTATGATGAAAAGCCCTTCTCATGCAAACATTTTGAACAATATTGTTAGAATAATTTTTGAAAAACTTAATTTTCAAAAATCTGTAATCTACCTCTATACAAATTTAAGCCTGTGCGAACCTTCATAATTTTGAATCCAAATTTTAATAATATCCAGATTCAATGTTTTAATTATTAATATTGTTTTATAATAATGGAAATGTTTAGAATAAATAAAAAGGAAAAATAAATTATAAGTGTAAATTTAATGTATTTTTAGTGTATTTTTCCTTTTGCTTTATTTTTATCATTTCCATTATTATACAATTTTTAGCCAATGGACCACTTCATTGTTAAACAACTCTTAGTATTGGAAAGAGTCGGATTCAACTCAAAATTATGAATTCAAATAAATCTTAAATTTGTATTTGATGGTTTTAGCTCAAAATTCAAATCTATACATAGTTGCTTAACAAGTTAATATTATCAGACAGGAAACCAGTTTGGTGGTAGAGTGAATAGAGAAATTAACTTGAGTTACAGTTTGTAAAGGAATCGCGTGTGGGACTGTTGTATGTGACAATAAATATCTTGTATTTTAAAAAAGTAGCTAGGTCCACCGTTTTGTAAATATTAATCAACCTTTGCACTATTATTGAAAATGATTTTTCACCTTTTGAGATTAGTGCTTAAATTAGTGATTAAATATTTTCAAATAAACCTAAACTGTGTCTAAAGTGTTTATAAATATTTTATTATGGAAGTGAGTTCGGAAACTTAACAGAGTAAAATATTCAACAGAGATTCTTTTTGAAACATTATCATAGTAAGCCTAAAAACTAAAATAAATTATTTGATTTGGGTCTGAACATATTTTTTGGTAAAATATACACTCTTAATATTTTTTAAGCATAGGATTAAACTTTGATTCAATTTGATAAAATAAATTTAACATGAGATTTGATTCAAATTCAACTAACTTTTTTTAGGCATGATATTCAATTCAAACTTAACTCAAAATTGTTTTGGACGTGAGATTTGATTTGAGTCAGCTAGCCCAAATTCGGATTCGATTCAAAGTTAAAAATTATGAATTCGCATACACTTAGATGAATTTTTCACTTAAAAACAAAAACTAAAATTAACAGTTATTTTTAAGGAACCAGAACAGGGACCTAAAAATAAATTGCAGAAGAACTAGAACAAGAATTGTAATCTATATAGAATTTAGTTCATAAAGATTATTTAAGGTTATAAATGATTTTTTATAGTTGCATTTTAAGCCCTACTTTCGTTAACTTAATTTTATTTAGAAATACCTACTCTATTTTCACTTTACTCAGGATTTTTTGTCAAGCTAGTATGTATTTATTTTCTTAGGCGATTATAAACGAGTCAATAAGCACTTGGCATAAGCACTATGAGGAATGACTATTGTCATACTTTGTAGGGTTTTTTTAATTTCATTCTTTTGGTTAAGCTTAGCTTTATACGACACGAGAAAGTAAATATGTCTAATATCGAGGACTAGTAAGAAATGAAGTTGTAAATGATAAATAAATTGTGCCAATTTCAAATTTTCAAATATCAGTCATTAGCAGGGCCCAGATTTTGATGACATGTCATCTCTTTTTTGGTCCATCAGAGACAATGCTCAGTTGTACATAACCCTGTTCATGATCCCCTAGTTGTAGAAATCTATATTTTATAGGTCATTTTTTGGTCTTTTTTTGCCATTTTAAATTTTTAGGTCATTTTTCTTGTTTGTTTTTTTTGTTTTGTTTAATAAAGTCATTTTTAAGCATATTTTTTGGAAAGAAAATTTAAAATTGTTTGAAAATAACTTTAAAAAGGTTATATATATATGAATTATCAGTGCTTTGATAAAACAGGAATATTCAAACATCAGATATTTTACCACACACTTGTTGACTGAAGAAGATAATGTGCGAGTCCAAATGAACCTTGTGACCCTTTACTTGCATGCTTATAAAATTCTGGAAAGAGTTGCAGGAGGAGGGGAGAGCAATTTTTAGAGTTCAAATGAACTTTGTACCTCTTTACATTCCTGGTGAGTCACTCATTATACCATGTCTGGAAAGGGCTGCAGGGAGATGGGAAATATCACTTTTAAAGCAAGTATTTATATTCTAATGTTAAGTGGAGCACATGGTTCTAGCTGTGAAAGATTTTAAATGCAGAGTTTTCATTTATAAGTTCAAGTTATATATATTCATCTGTAATCATTTTATGTGTATTTAAAATTCTTTAGACCCAATCAGGTGACCGGGTGGTCTAGGGGTAAGGTGTCAGACTTCTGTGCTGAGGGTCCGGGGTTCAATCTCGGTCCGCACAAATTTTCTGATTGCCAAACCCTTCCTTCACCTCTGACAAGATGTTATAATCACAACTTGTGAATGTGAGGAATGCAGGCCTCACGTGGTTCGGATTACACGTTAAACTGTAGGTCCTCCATTTCATCTCACAATCACCTACCATTACACATTAGCGTAAGTGCGTATAACCCGAACGGGTAGTAAGACGGGTGCTAATAATAATAATTTAAGCCAATCCATCCAAAGTGAGTCACTTGAGGCAAATTATTACAGAATTCGGAGAGGATAATTTTTCTACAGAGAGTGAAATACTTAATCAAGAAAAATCCTCAACATTTTATAAAGATTTGTGTGACGTTCTGGTATCTGTGAACATTCCTCTGTGAAAACTGAGCAATGTTAAACTAAAGGATTTCCTGGGAATGCATACAGGTCATTCTATTCCAGACGAGTCCACACCGAGGAAAAACTGTAAATGGACAGACCAGGAGAGATAATTTTGCTTACGTGTGTAATGTAAATCCTAATTCTTGTAATAAATACATCACATTATGGAATTTCAATCAAATTTTTTAAAGTCATTTTTTGCAAATTTAAAGTCATTATTTAGAGTATTTATCGTCATTTTATAGGTAATTTTTTTGGCAATTTTAAGGTCATCAAAATCCGGGCTCTGCTCATTAGTAAACAACCATAAATTTTATAAATACGTTTATAATCACAATTTTGCATCAAGGAATGGTCACATGCCATCTAAACATTAGGCTTTAATGAAACCCATCAAACTGTTTCGACTATAGTCTCATGTACAGACAGAAATACAGATGGCCTGAGAGACAAACCTGGATATAGAAAGAATTAAAAGACCCACATTTTTAATTTGGAGACATTTAAACATCAAAATACACCCTAGTTCTAAGGTCAACATTTTTGGCGATTACAATACTTTTTAAGTTTGACACCCAAAACAACGAACTTTAAAAATAAACATGCACCTGCAAGTCGTGAATGTACAATTGATACTTGTGGAGGGCTGCTTGAACACCCGAAATAGTGCTCTCGGCAAATGCTGGAGATGTCGGAGTTCGTTGACCTCGCTTCGGTGACCTGCGGGTTAACATGCATATTAGTGAAACTCATGCAACTATTGTTAAACTACAAAACCACAACCATTAAAAATTTCTATTTATCTTCTATCGATTTGTCCATGTCTGTATTTGTGTACTTCATAACTTAAAAGGTTTAACTTTAAAAGTTGTTAACTAATCACAAATAAAACATGGAGGATTTGTGTTGTAAGACTGTTCAACATATTGGTTAGTTTAATGTTAAAGATTCCAATAATAGGGCTTATTTGGAATAGAGCACTAGGCTAAATTATTGTTTAGATTAGGAGGGATAGCCAACACACTTACCTTGGTGATACTGGAGTAGAAATTGTTTAGCTAGAACACTAAAAAACATACAAACACATTTTTAAGGACAAGCTCTTGACCTGATGAAGCTACTGTGACAGTGCAAGCTTGTCCTTAAAAATGTGTTTGTGTGTTGTTTAGTGTTCTATCTAAACAATTTCTACTCCAGTATCACCAAGGTAAATGTGCTAATAATAGGGCTTAGTATTTTTTAATCACTATTATTTGTTGCAAGGATAGTGACACATTACATGCACCTAAGACCTTAATCAATCATTACCGCAAACTTTGCAAATCTGAATATTTTTATCAGTATACTTTAATGCCAATGTTGATTATGATAAAATGAGAAGTTTTTCTTTAATTAATTGATAAAAGATATTCAAATGAGAAAGGAAAATTTTAATAAAGTTAAAGGTGTATGGGATCCCAAACGCTCAGGAAAATGTTAGGAATTTATTCATTACTGAAAGTCGGGCGAGATTGGGTCTTTCCTGCCAAGTTTCGGGCGGGAAACAGCGCTTATAGTTCCAGCAGGTACTGCTGGCTAATCACTGTTAATCTCTTTTGTAGACAGAAATATAATCTAGTCTATCATCTTTTGGGGCGTGTAAATGAAGAGGAGAGGGGAAGTATCTTTCCAAGGTCAACCATTTATGGACAATCAGCCTGTCTATTGTTAGCAAGACAGAAAGAGAAAAGAGATTGAAGGGGTGGTAACTGAAGAACCTTAAGAGATGTTGATTCTAGAGAACATTTAGGTGGTTTAAAACGTAAATAACTTTAAGGAGTTTCAAACATAAGAGAATATTTAAGGGGTATCAAACCCAAACAACATTAAAGTGGTTTAGGACCCAGGCAATATTGGGTTTAAAAGCCAGGAAACATTTAAGGGGTTTCAAAACCATATCACATTTAAGGGGTGTCAAACTTAAATAACATTTAAGGGATGTCAAACCTAGAGAATATTTAAGGGATAACAAACCTAGAGAACATTTAAGGGGTTTCAAACCTAGAGAAGTAAAAACTTTTGTTTTTTAATTATTTACTTTCCGCCAATATTTAAATCTAAAACACCATTTTCAAAAGTAAATTACTAATTAAATAATGCCCATCAAAAATGTAAGAAAATTAAGCTAACTATTCTATTTGTATTATTTGGTGTTAGTTATTTTGTTATTAAATTCAAAATTATTGCATGCCCCAATCTATATAATTATGTTTTTATGATGTTACATAATATTTTTATTATGTATATAACATTTAATAATTGCAAAGATCTTTTTTTTTTTGCCAGGTAAACCGAGAATTATGCTGGAATTTTGTTCTAGCGTTTTAGTGGCTACTCTGGGTATAATGTGGGTTTCCCCTTTCACAGTGATGAATTAATGGCTGTGTATTGATCTATTCTGGAGTTAAGTTAGTTTTTAAGTCATGTGTGTGCAAAAACTCATATCGAGACAAGAGTCGCTAATGAATAGGTGCTGAAGGAGTTCAGTTTGAAGGTTTGAAAAGGAATTCAAGAGATCAATGTGAAAGACGCGTCTTATGTTGGTTTGGGCATGTTGAGAGGATAAGCGTGGATCAAGTGACAAACCAAATATATGATGGTCAAGTGCGTGGAACAAAATAAAAGGGTAGGTCATGTAAGACATTAAATGTGGTAGATGAATGTGTGAAAAGTAGATACATTAAGAGTTTTAAGAATAAAAGTGGATGTATGACTTGGTGTATGGATGTTGTTGAAACTAAGGGAGTGTACAAGGATAGGAAAGTGTGGAGAAAGTTAGTGAGGATGGATTAAGTACGGAGTTGTTGTTTTTTGAGTTATATATGCAGTTTCTTTCCCACCCCATAAGAGAACGACATGATTAGGTGTGTATGTAAGTTTGTACAAGTATTACCATATTAGTTTAAAAATGGAAATATATTTTTAATCTAAAATTAATCTAAAGTATAATTTTTAAAATCTCCTGTTTCTGTCCCGATCCCAATATTTTGACTCATTTCTCATCTAGTTCCTGTCCTGCAATAACTATGTCAGTTACATGTATCCCTAAATCAAATACACTAATATTTTCCATGAAAGAATGCAGGAAACCATATTTAAACATAAGACCCTTAGTACAGATGATGAAGGAACAATACTTCTTGTCTGGTGAGAATCAACCCCATTAATACACACCTATGTAGTAATTATGCCAATCAGTTGTTGAACTAAGACCACTCAGAAAATGAGTAACAAGAATATTTGGGTTATCAGAAACTTACAGTTCTTTTTTTTAACTTAGGGTTTTTAACATACAATGAACAGGTTGATTATATCAACACACACTTTTCAACCCGGTTTAGTTTTAGAATATACACAACACCTAATCTCTCGACCATTAAATCATCACTCTGAAAAGGGAAGCAAAATTTCACCAAATTTTTCAGCCATGTCAGGAATCAAAACCAGGACCCTTAGCTCAGTAGGCAGGCACGCTACTTATTGAGTTAATGTGTTGGACTGCCATCTAACTTAAGTTAGGCACTTTGAGTATGCATGTGTTGGTACCTTTGTGGCACAGGTCCCGATGGAGTGAGGTGGATGTGGGGTGAGGTGTGGGTTGCGTCAGAGTCTCTGTTCTCTGCGTCTTGAATGACGGCATGAGCAATGTCCCTAAGGGCGTTCTGCAGCAACTCCACCTCCTCCTGTAGTCTCACGACCTGACCCACCCCGTGTTCAGCTTCCCCACAGCGCTCCTCCTGAAAGGACCTTATTAGTTACTACTTACTACACAACAAACTCTCATATGAACAACATATCGGGTTGAACAGCCAACTTTTAAAAAAGAAAAAAAAAGTAAAATAATTTTTATAGATTTTTACAATGTCAAATAGCAAACTAATCAAGAACAAATATGATAATAGGTCCCAAAAAAAACTCTTGTATCAAATTTGTTAATGGTAATAGTGCGTTAGATAGTGGAAACATTCTATTAAAGCAATATATCTTTAGTTTTTTCATGTTAACTTTAGCCTTTTCTGACAGTTCAATAGTTGATTTGTATTAACCCTAAACACAAAATATATGTTAAGTTTAGATAAGGTGTCAAAATGACCAGATATGTTTGCGAGGAGAATGGATTCAGAACTGCTTTTTAAATTTTTTACAACAAACAGAAAAAGCCAAAGTTACCGTAGGTGGTTCATATCAGGAAATTTACTCTGCATCAAATTACATAATTTTCATTCTTCAGAGGATAACTGTTCAAATAATTTCGAGTATTTTTTTGGGTGTGAAATTTTTGTAACTAAAAAGAGTTATAAAGGACAAAGTTTTTTTTAGTTATATTGTATTTTAAATGTTTCATTGTAGCTGAAACCAAGTAGTTTTATAGGCTCTACTTAATGATTTTATTATAGATATTATACCATGTATTTCAAATGAAAGAGGAATTTTGATTAACTTAGAGTAACTTAAACAATATTCACACTACCAAATAAACCATTTGGACATATATATAATTAATATGAAATTACATAACAATATAAAACAATTGCAATACAGTGTTGTCAGTAGCATACACAGGTTTTAAAGTAGACGGGCTCAAAGGGCTTGGGGGAGGTCCTCCCAACCACTGGAGCCACATTTTTTTAACTATTATATACCTAGAATCTTTTTTGGAAGGTTTTTTATTGGTATATTTGTTTACTATTATAAACATGATAATCTAACAAAATAATAAATAAATTGGCCTAAATTAAAGTTGGCTTAACCGTCACATAAGCCTAGTGTACATACAAATAATGTACCCAGACGCTCAACCTCCAGGTTAAAATGGTTGCTCTCCTTTTGTAAGCTTGAGTCCTTCAACACTAGGATCGTTGCGGTTAGTCCTATCATCACCCAGCAGTGACACTAGCGAAGCCCAGTGTTGAAGGACTCAAGCTGGCAAAAGGAGCGCAGTAAAACCCCCATAAGGTTGAGAGTCTGTTTCTTACTTGTCTGTAGCCTAGTGTCACAAAAATCACTGATTATTTATAATAGGTAAACATGTATATTCTTATATTTTTGTAAATCACTTAACAATATTAGCCAAGTTCATACGGCAGTCACACATCCATTCCATGAAAGATAGGCCACTCCTATGAAATAAATACATTTGGTGATTGATATAGAGACTATTTCTGATCACCTGATATTTTCTTTGCTCACAATGTTTAACTGGTCATATCCCCCCCCCCCATTTTATTTTCTCTTCAGATTTGCGTAGATTTCAGTGCATCCCCAAACTATGGTAGAGGGGACTCGAGACCCCTCAAACCCCCCCCGTGGATACGCTACTGATTCTCATTCGTTCTCACTCTTTTTTTGTTTGTTGGCAAAGTTAGTGAAATAGAACTGGTTATTAATAAATTAGCCTTACTTAATTAAGAAACAAACACAATTAACTAGGGAACAAGAGCACCAATCTGATTTTATAGTTATACATCTTTGGCCCTGTAGGAGTCACTGATTAAGATGCGCGACCCAACCACTGTACTAATCATGAAAGATGCTGCTGTAGTGCGAGTATCAAGAACTAGCCAATCACACACTTTCAATGTTTAGTTGTTTGTCTTGACCGACCGCGTCATTTTGTGCTCACGCTAACCTTTTGTGTTAACTAGCCGACTAAGTGTATTTGTAGATTATGTGTTTGTCTCGGATGTTAATTTTGTGTACTCGGCATTTAACTTTGCTAACAAGTTATGGGCCCAGTCTCGTTGCGATTATTTTCGTGTGACCAATCGAAGCACGTAACTCTAACATACATTGCGCCATACTGAATCTCAAAAACTTGTTAGTACGCCGCGAAGATGAATGCGACCGGCATAAAGTTCGAAGTTTTAAATAAAGAGAGTTATGAAACATCGAAGCTACAAATACATGCAGTTCTCATAAAGAACGACGCATGGGGCTATGTGAGTGGAACAATCATGAAACCAGAAGTGTTTATAGCCGAGCCAGCTACAATTGAAGCTGAACGACGGTGGAGAGAAGCCGACCTGAAGGCACAATCTGACATAGTACTCGCCATGAACCCATCGGAAATTAAAAAAATAAGGGCTGCGAGACCTCACGAGCTATTTGGGAAATTTAGAGAGAATATACCAGTCCAAAGGGCCAGCATGGAAGGCTGCTTTGTTGAATAATTTGATGTCCTTGAAATTACAAGATTGTGGCAACATGCACAAACACATTCAATGCTTTTTTCGACAGAGTGAATAGGTTGGCAAAACTTGAAGTCGACATTAATCAAGAGCTGTTAGCAGTCATGTTTTTGTTCAGCCTACCAGAGAGCTAAGAAAACTTTCATTGCGCCATGCCATCACGTGACGCACTACTGCCTCTGGAGATGCTTCGAATCAAAGTTGCGGAGGAATTCGACGCGCACTAGGAAACGAGCTAGATTTAGCATGAAACGCGATTCACGCGGGAAAATCAGCCGGAAATTTTAAACGAGAAAAGCACAGACAGAAAAAATTGGGCAAAGACTTTGGTGCGAAAAAGGACTCGAAAATTAAGTGTTTTAAGTGCAATGTGATCGGACACCGGGCAAAAAACTGCTACATGACAAGGAATTTGAACAAACAATCCACGAAAAACATCGAAAGTGTGTGCCTAGCCACGATGGACATGTCGAATAATGGTGCATTTCGAATCGGAAATAATGCGGATCACGTTAGCTGGTGTTTCGACAGTGGATGCATATCTCACATGTGTGGGGATATCGAGACATTTGCACAGATTAGTTGGAACTTCGATCATGGAAAGCTAAATCTCACGAATGAAACCTGCACGGACATCGAAGGAATCGATACCGTGTCAATCAGAATGAGCGCGAGCGATAATAAAAAGATGATAAAATTCAAAGACACATTGTATGTACCGGACTTAGGTGCTAGCCTCATTTCGGTCGGGAAGGTTACCTACAAAGGACACAAAGTGATTTTTAGTGAGACTAAGTCCATGATCATCGCTCAGGATGACAACGTGCTGCTTATCACGAAAAGGGAAAACGGAATATATTATTTCCCAGAGTTGACAGACCAGGAATGCAGGAAAATCTCAGGCCCGGATGACGCTGCTATAACTCCAAGGAAGAATTTCATTGAGGATGGGCATGCTCACATGGGACAGCTTAATGTTAAATCACTCCACGAGGCTATCAAGATGGGATTGATTCCAGGAATCAATGTTGATGATATCAACAAAGATTTTCAATGTAGTGTTTGTCTCCAGAGGAAGATGTGTCGTGCTCCATTTACAAAGGTTTCCGAGAGTGTGTTGGTACTGGGCGAGCTCATAGATTCTGACATCTGTGGTCCAATGCGAGTCGCTTCACATGGAAATAAGCTTTATTTTGCTACTTTCATAGACGATTCTTCAGGATGGTGTGAGGTGAGATTCATCGAGCAAAAGAACCAAGTGATGGACGAGTTTGATAGTTTCAGGGCACTCGTGAGCACCCAACAGGGAAAGGCGGTTAAGTGCTTGCAGTTGGATAACGGATGTGAATATGTCAACAAACAGTTTGACGGACTGCTCCAAAAAGATTGCATTTTGAGGCGTTTGACCGTACCTTACAACCCGCAGCAGAATGGAGTTGCTGAGAGGAGAAACAGTACACTGATGGAAATGGCACGCTGCCTTCTAATTTAGTCCAGAGTGCCACTGACTTTTTGGGCGGAGGCCGTCAAAACCGCAAACTTCATACACAATAGGTCACCAACAAGTAAACTAAAAGGAAGAACCCCATACAAGGTTTGGTTCGGAAAACTACCGGACGTGTCCAGATTTAGAATCTTTGGGAGCCAAGTCTTTGTCATGGACAGAACGCCAGGCAAGGGGAAGCTGGAAGTACGATCGAAGTAAGACATCTTTGTGGCTCAACGTCAAAGGCGTACAGGATATGGCTATCGGAGCAGAGAAATATTGAGGAATCCAGAGATGCAATTTTCATGGACAGGACTCCGATCCAGTCAGCTAGGAGTTGGGAGGACTTCCTACCGCAGGACGACTAGTCCCCAAATTTGCCAAGTTCATCAGTCAATGTTAACGCCACGAAGAATGAAGATCAATACAATGTTACACCGTCTCCATTGCCTTCTACTTAACGACCACAATTAAATAAAAGGGAGAAGGTGATTCTACATAAAGGAAAATATAAGCAGAATTAAAAATATAACAATAATATGGTTTATTCAGTATAAATGTAGATAAAGCAAAGTACAGTGGTCTCATTATATCATTCTGAATAATGCTGAAAATAATAACGTGAAGCGCAGAATGTAAACATCCCATGTTTACATTTATTACAGGTCGGCTTTAAGAGACACAAAATTACGTAGATTTTAACATCAATAGAGAAGTTAAACTACCAAAAGTGAAGTGAAGTAAGATATCCACAAAATGAAACAAACATTAAATATTCATGCCTGATGGGCTCCTCAAACAATTACAAGTTACAATACGAAATTTACAAAACATAACGCGAGAGTTTGACTTCCAGACTCAAGTCAAAATCTCCCGGGACTAACTATCTCTTAAAAAAAAAACTAAAGATTGAAATTTAGAACAAAATCAAATTAAATTAAATTAAATTAAATTAATTATATAAAAAAAAAATAACAAGAATGATTTTATTTCTACAGTCGCGTGAAATAGCAAAATACAAAAGTCCACACATTTTAACAATTTACATTTAAATTCACTCAATACAAAATTACCAATGGTGGATTGCAAACCAAACTAATAAACTAACAAACTAACCAACCGCGCCTAAGTGGCGGCATACAAGTTACATTTAAGCGACTGAGATAATAAAGAGAAAAGTTAAATATTAAGCAAAACACAAAATAAAGATTTTAACACGAAAATATTATAAGTCGAAAATGAATAGAGTTCTTTATAAGTAACAGCCATAGTTACGTTCCAATTTATTATGTATGAATGTTTATCCAATCATTGTCCAGGTCGATGACAATGATCCGTCCTCGTTCGTAGATTTTAGATAGTCAACATTTTTAGACAATGTCAGCCTGTTTTATAGTGATTTTCGTTGCACGGAAAGAGGGGAGGTAATTTCTAGCACGTAGTTGCTAGCTGTCATCGGTCACGTAGGCACTTTGTAGGGTTGTTCCATCGGAAAATTAGAACAAGTCGGCGATCATTGGATGTTTGTGTTGTTTGGGGAAGTTCATCTGACATCCGTCAGAGGGTGGGTGGATTGTTGTCTTCCAGCGTACTCCATGTTGTCATTCCTTAGTTTCAATCTGACTAGACGGAGAATGACCACGCGTTGATTGTAGACTTTCGTTAGCTCGGCCCATTCTTCACATTGGCTGCACGGTGTAGTTCAGCTTTGGTGGCGGCTAGTGATAGAAGATTTCAAAGGTAAGTTCCTGAACAAATATGAGTGTAATATTACAGAAGATTGTACTGTATGAAATATACTGTGTCGTATTATCTTTCCGTATTAGCCTACAGGGACTACAACAGAGAATAGTACCATTGTAGGGATTTTATTTGGGTCGGAATTATTGAGCGGGTGGTATGAATTCTTGATAGTTACGTATCAACATTATAACGGGATGGATCCAATTGTAACTAACTGTAAGTTAACGTTACAACAACATGATCAACCTCTCTAACAATCAAGAATCACATCATCCAATCAAAGAGCCATTACAAGAGGCACGTCATTATGAGTACGAAGATGCTGAGGGTTTTCGAGGTTTTCTCCCAGATGAACCATTGAACGCTGTAAGAAGAGGTCTAGGAAGGCCAAAGGTACTGCAGACCGGACGTCCTGGAAGACCACCCAGAGTGTATACAATGGCGAATCACGTCGTCAAGGACGACTTTGTTTTTCTGAGTGCAGTTGCTCGAGCAATGACAAGTCAGGATTCAACCGAATGGATGATGGCCATGGCTAATAAAGTGGAGTCAATTCTCCCAAAGGACATGTGGGATCTGGTGGACAGGTCAAAAGCATCAAGGGTGAACGGCATTCGTTTCATGCTACAAAATAAGTACGGGACAAGCGGCATTCTGGAGAAGCGCAAGGCCAGGATAGTGGCGAAGGAGATATGCTCAACAGTACATAACGGATTTTCACGAGACGTATGCGCCAGTTGCACGCCTAGATTCAATACGGTCGGTCGTTGCATTTGCAGCCCAGAACAATATGCACATATGCCAGTATAATGTAGGAACAGCGTATTTGAAAGGGAAACAGGATGAGGAGGTATAAATGGAGGTACTATATCGGTTTGAAGAAGTCCTAGAGCACATAGTGAGTAAGGGAGGATGTAAGGTTCAGACATTCAATAAGGCGAGGGCCACACTAGACGAGTTAGAAGCAGGTGACAGGGTCTGCTACGTGAAGAAGGCTCTGTACAGCCTAAAACAAGCTGGCCGTGCCTGTAATCGATGTCTAGATGGAGAGTTGCGGACCATGGGCGCGAAACCCACCATTGGGGACCAGTGTGTTTAGATAAGGCATTGGAACAAAGAGATCATGATCATCATCATCTACATCGACGACATTCTGATAATATGTCGTGACCCGAAGAAACTACCCGATTCGCAGAAAGACTTGGAAATATGTTTGATATGAAGGATCTGGGTGACCTGAGGCGCTGTATGGGGATGGATTTCTCCAGAAACGGCGATGGGATATTTGTAAGTCAGAGGACATATATCAAAGACATCCTTCAATGCTTCGGTATGTCGGATTGCAAGGCTGTTTCAACCCCACTAGATGTCGGGACAAAGCTGGCAAAGGGTGAGGCATGGTCAACTTCAGATGGTGAGAAACCCCCATACTGAGAACTAGTTCGTTGCTTGCTGTATTTGTCAGTGGCTACACGCCCGGACATAGCTCACGCAGCAAGTGTGTTAAGTCAATTTAGTGACTGTTTCAACAATACTCATTGGGGTGCAGCAAAGAGGGTACTTAGGTACCTAAAGGGCACTGCTAACCAGGGAATCAGCATGGAGAGAGCTCGTTGATGGGCTAAGTAAATGCTGACTGGGGAGGACCACTTAGCGACTGGCGTTCCTTTACAGGATAAGTTTTCGTCATGAATGGAGGTGCAAATGCCTGGAATTCGAGGAAGCAACAGACCATTGCGCTATCTACCACGGAGGCCGAATACATGGCCTTGAGTGAAGCAGCCAAGGAAGTCGTGCACCTTCAGCGTTTCCTGTTCGAGCTTGGAAAGGAGGAATTTAGACCACTTAAACTGCTCAATGACAACTCAGGGAGCAGAAGCTGGCAACCAATGCTGTCTTCCATGCATGAACCAAACACATTGACATTTGTCACCACTTTCTGCGGGAGACTGTCGAGTCGGGTTAACTGGTGCTGGGACACGTGGCATCAGAGATGCTGGCCGATGTATGAACCAAGTCTTTGACGAAATCAAAGCACGGGCACTGTGTCGATCTCCTGAGACTGATCAGGGCACCCGATGAGCTTTCAGTTGTTATCTCGAGGGGAAGTATTGGAGTCACTGACTAAGATGCACAATACCACTGTACCAAGCAAAAAAGGCGCTGCAGTAGTGCGAGTATCAAGAGCTAACCAATCACACACTTTCACTGTTCAGTTGTTTGTCTTGCCCGACCATGTCTTTTGTGCTCACGCTAACCTTTTGTATTAATTAGCCCTCTAAGTGTATTTGTATATTGTGTGTTCATCTCAGACGTTAATTTTATTTAGCCGGAATTAACCTTTGACAACAGGCCCAATCAATCAAACCTGGGAGTCTTGTATGAAAAGAAAATAATTTTATCAACTGTCAACCTTTGCTAACAAGTGAGCTGTCCAACACCAAAGCGAAATCAGTAGTTCATTGGCCTATTGAGCTAAACTTGCTGGGTTCGATTTTTGGTATGGTCAAAAAATGTATAGTTAATGACATTCAGAGATTCCTCCTTCAAAGTGATTAATTGATGACTAAAGGACTGGGTGTTGTGTATTTCCCAGAATTTAGTTGATTTCTAAATTATGTGCTAGTATAATCAGTCAGTTTATAAAATGAAGATTAAATACACCAACCAAACAAGTGAGCTTTAGTCTTGCTGGGACTCACAAGGTTGTGAATGTCTGCCAGGAGGTGTTGTATCCTCTCATCCTTCTCCCTGCTTTCCTTCGAAGCAGTGTCGTGTTCCAACCTCAGCGCCGATACCTGTGCCTTCAACTGAAGACTTTCTTGCTCGTACTGGAACTGTTGCTTCTCCTGGCAACAACACAAGTCCACAGCTCAACAGATGTGAATTCATATTAGTCTAATGTTATGCTATTTTTACTCCTACTTTAAGATGTTGCAAGTTCCCGTGTGATAAGTTTTAACTTTCATTCAAATTCAAATTGTATAGTAAGAAGATACAGGACAAGACAGTAAAGAACAAAACCCGCCTCAGTGGCGTAGTTGGCTAACGCGCCAGTCGTGTTGAGCCCGACTGCCGAGGACGGGGAGATCGAGGTTCGAATCTCAGTCGGGTGAACTGGGGGTGGTTTTTCCTAAACGGTTTTCCACTCTCCCTCCACGCAAATGCGGGTTCACTTCCTCTAAATTCAACCTTCCCAATTCCTGATCCATTAGCGTAATTAGTACTTAAGCGTATAACCCGAACGGGTAGTAAGACGCGGTGCTAAATTAATTAAGTAAAGAACAAAAACAATATGGATTTTTACAATGAAAAGAGGAACACAATTTAAACTTTAAAGTGCTGTCACTGGACAAAGTAGTTAGTGACTGTCTCTTGATGAGAAACACTCAAGCCACGTACAATCCCTACCATTATGTACTACCATGCAATCACTCGGCCTAGGTTTTATTCCATTGGAGCTCTTCAAGAGGGAGTGTGAAACATGCAATGAAATTTTCTAAAAAAGTAAACAAAATATAAAAATAAAAAAAGACAGACATTGGTAAAGAATAAGAGGTTTTAATTAAAGAGTTAATCAACTAAAAAGGTATCTTAGCTCTTTAAAATTTGTGATTGTGTTACCAGTACACTGGACCAGGAATCAATCCCGAATAAAGTCTTCCAAATTCTGTGTTTTTTTTCATCGCATCTTACCATTTATCTAGGTTGTCCACATTTAATTTACTTGTTGTTAAAGATAAGAAAAATTATAATTTAGAATAAATGTACTTGCATGTGCATCAAGAGACAGTGGGAAACAATTTTAGGAAAAAACCACTCTTAGTTCACCGGGCCATGACTCTGACCTCTCTGTCAACTGCAATCTAGTATATTGTACGAGTGACGCCTTTTTACAGTGCAAACATCAACCCAGTTCTGGATTTAATAAATATGAGAGTAGTACAAGAAGAGAAAGCCTCTGTACTTCCCAGAAAAACTGCACTAACATAGATAACATAAAACTATACACATCAAAGAATAAAATAATTTTTGAATTTCATTGAAACCCTGCATTGGCAGGGGTACATTGAGTGCTCACAAAGTTAAACTCTAGGATAGTGAGCGTGCCTAACATGTCTCAAAAATGACTTCATTGAGTGACATTTATTCAGTGTTGTTCTGTAAATCTTCAATTTATGTGGAAATTGTGGTGACTTGTCTTATCGGCCTGTCTTCATGTTTATAAAATAAGCCACAGAAACAGAATGAGAAATCTTACCCCAGACCGCGAACTCTGCTTGAGAGAGCCAACGAGACCACTGCAGGAGGAGGTGATGTCACATGAGACAGATGACACCTCAGCTTGGAGCCGTGTCATGTCACGCTCCGTTGAGGCCTTCATCTCGGCGAACCCTCGCTTGACAGACACTACGTCTCTCCAAACATTCAGCAAGCGGTTGTGTTCCATTGTGTAGTAGTCATTGAATGCCTGTTTGGGGCAAGGAACACAACATTACACACAAGTGTATACTGTACAATCTAAAAGGGTGTTATTGAAAAACCATTCCTAGTGCATCCGGCAGTTTCTAACCTCAGCCTCCTTGTAATCTACAATCCTGTATATTGATATCATGAATTCTTATACAATGTTATCACTGGTGAAGGTAAATTAATTTTGATGGATGCCCTTACAATGTATAATAAAAGCTTGCAATTATACATTCAAATTTTTATTTTAAATTTTTTTTTTAAGAACAGTGTCTTACTACCCATTATTTGTATAAAAATATGAAAATTTAATTAGTATTATCACACGTTTCGGTTGCTGTAAAGTCTAATGTGTCACTCTCATAATAAATTAGACTGCGGATGATGGGGAAATTAGAGCTAAAATCCCTGTCATGTGTACTGAGGGAGGTTTATCCACCACACAAGAATGAGTAAACTTCCTCTAAATTCAACCTTGATCAACCCTAAAAAATTAAATAAGTGTATAGCCCGAATGGATAAGAATAAGTGATGTTAGAAAACATTAGCATTATCGAAGGAAGACACTACGACCTGAAAAATATAGAAAAATTATAAGATTTAGATTTTTTAATAATATTAATATTCTATATCTAAATTTAAGGCTGTTATTTAATTTTTAGAACAAAATTCTATCAAGAGCATGGTGTGGGTTTTCACTTGTAAGAAAAAAAACTAAAATGTATTAGAGAAAGTGTAGATTTAAATGGTGTCTCGTGTACTTAAATACTACAAAATTGCTAGACACTTCAAAAAATTCAAAATAACTCAAAGAATGTCGATTTTTCATAAAATATTTCTCTTTATAAAAGAAAGTCCTTGTAATTACCTACCTAAAAAGAGTTTACATGTTACGATCTGATAAAAATTTTAGCTGTCTCTGGCAGTCAACATATATAAGAGGAAGTGCTCAAATTAAAGTACATAAAAAAGTTCTCAAGACCTGATCAGATAAAAGTGTAGATTTAAATGGATTCTCGTGTACTTCCATTCTACAAAATATTTAGATACTTCACAAAAATACAAAATAACTTGAAAAATATCGATTTTTATACATATTTTTTTTTATAAAATAAAGGCCTTGGAATTACCTACCTAAAGAGTGATTACATGTTACGATTGGCTAAAAACTTTAGCTTTTACTTTGATCTAAAATTTCTTTAGAGATTGTGCTTTTTCATTTCTCTTAACTGTATGTTTGCACCACTTGAGAGTATTTAATTTGTATTGGAGTAAAAATAGTCTTTGCTCACATATGTTGTGTTATGATGTTACACAAAATTGAATGGAAGCAAATAAAAGGGGGGAAAATATTACCTTTTCAATAAAAAGAGGAACACAGTTCACAGTTTACATTGCTGCCACTAGAAAAAAAGTAATATTTACCTCTTAGGGAAAATGTATCATTAACACTTAGTTTCTCAACCTAAATTTTGTTTCATCAGAACTCTTCAGGAGGGAGTGTGAAAACACGCACCACATCTTTAAAAAATAGGAGACCAGAAAAAAAAATGGAAGAAAGAGGTAATTTGTTAAAAAATAACTTAAAAAAATTGTCAAAATATATATGCATATGAATTAAAACTATAGCCCTTCGATGAACACTGATGGACCTCAGTCTCACCAGTAATCAACTCACATGACATCAGACTTGGACCAAGAGTCAAGCTACTTGGATCGACGTCCTGTGATCTTGAATAGTTTGATAACTCACCCTTTCTTCCTCTCTCCACTCATCCTCCTTCATTATCATCTCCTCTCTCAGCTGCTCCCATTCATTTGTCAGCTTCTGGAGGTCAGAGGTCAGAGCCTCATTGGTTGCATGGGACTCCTCCAGCTGCTCCCGCATGGCTGAGTTCAGTTGTGCCAATTTCTCACACCTAGCACAAATACATTCTCATAAAAGAGTGATTCACACATTCACCAAAATATAGATTAAAATTTATTTGAGTGGCATAGGATTAACAGGAATTTTGGCCAAATGGTCTAATGTGTCACTCTCATTTTAAACTGGCCTGCTGAAGACGGGTAGATCACGGTTCAAATCTCGGTTGGCTCTATTGAGGTACGTTTGTCCTAAATGCGAATGCAAATGCGAATAGATTACCTCTAAAATGCTTCCTTCCTCATCCCTACCCCATTAGAGTAATTATCATACATGTGTATAATCTAAACAGGTAATAAGAAGCAGTGATAAAAAACACACAAATCAATCAATATACTTGCATAGATTGTTTCAAATTGTTAGTCATAGGAATTCACTCACCACCGGTGTAGTCAAGTTGAAACTTTGAGGTAGTTGTGTACCAATGGAGTTAAGTTGGTAGAGCTTCTTTTACCCTGAGGTGTTTGGGTTTGATTCCCTATGAGTTTAACAACTTTATCTTATGTCATATTGACTTTGGTTATGGTTTAATCTCTTGGAGACAATTAGCGATGGTAGAAGTGGTTGTTACTTGAAACGAAGCCATTTATTAGAATACTAACAAAAAGAGAAAGTATGTTCTCACTTCCTGTGTTCGTCCTCCAGCCTGCGCATAGCAGTGTCAAGATCAAGAGAGGAGGAGGGGGCAGAGAGGGGTATGGCCATCGTAGAGGGAGCAGAAGTTGGCCCCGACGGGTCAAGAACCTGTACTTCCAGCTCGGAACATCGCTGCTTGTACTGCAACACCTGCCATTCATAATCACACACTTAGAAGGCAGTTAACCTGAGCAAGCACCACAACATACTTAGCCTAGCCCTAAAATAATATGACCATGAGAAATATGTTATTAATGATTATTTATTTTATTTTAGAGTACAATAAACTATAAAATTAACTAAAAGTGCTGAATCAAATATGATATAAAAACAAATTTAATTAAAACAAAACTAAAACACAACAAAATAGAAACGTCTTGTAAAAGGAAACCCAAATAGGCCCCTGTTTTTTTTTTTGTGTGCTTACCATTCATTAAATTTAAGCAAAGTTATGATTGTGTTGGATTACAATTTTTAAATAGGCTAAGTTTTTTTTTCTATTTTATTTAAGATTATTGCTTGATCTTGATAGGCTGAGCATTATTTTGCCACACATTGACATGGAAAATTTCTAACCAAAATAATTCAGTTATATACATTACTCAAAAATACTATAGACCTATGACATAATTTAAAAAAATGTGGGAAACTATGTTGCCATTAGAGTGAATATTAAAAAATAGGAGGGAAGTGAAATAAAATAATCTAATTGAACTCAATAATAAGTGGAAATAAAGAATATTGTGGCGATATCATCGTAATTGTCAACCTTTCTCTAAAGATAGAAGAAAATACTGATCTTAGGTGTCAACATAAGTTAAGTTCAACTTAGTTAAATAATATAATATATGAAATCAATAAATTAAAATGGGTCATGTTCTAAATTGACCCCCCTGGCCTTATTCACTTCCAAAACCATTAATAGATGGAGTTATATGTAGTTTCTAAGACTGTTAATGGGTAGTCGTAAGGAACAATAACCATATTAATAACCTAATATTGTTTTTATTAAGGCAACTACTCAAGGATCCTTGCAAGGATCCTCGAGAGTGTTCTGATGGTCATATAGTCACTGACAGCAATAGTGGTTTGATTATATCCAATGAGATTTGTATTTTGAGAAGAAAATAAATATGAATTAAATCCTAACAGAGTTGTACAGCTAGGAGGAAGGAGGTGAAGAGAGTGTTTTGGGAGTTTAAGCCCCCACCTCCTCTTTCCTCGTAAGTATTATCAGTAATTTATTTTTGTATCATTCTTAATGCCTAGACTAATAGCTAGGCCTAATAGCAGTATTATAAAACCTGCTTTGGTGGCTGCATGATCTAAGGCATCGCTCTCGTGTTAGACTAGATTGCCGATAACAAGGAGATTGGGGTTTGAATCCTGGTCGGGTGTACTGAATGTGGTTTTTCTAAAATGGTTTTACACTATCCCTCAAAGCAAATGTGAGTACACTTCCTCTGAATTCAACCTTCCCCATTCCTAACTTATTAGTGTAATGAGTACATATGCATATATAATCTAAACAGGTAGTAAGACACGGTGCTAAAAAAAAAGTATTATAAAATTCATAATTACAGCCTCAATTATTTTAAAAATGCTTTAAATTACTTGAAAAGTAATTAAATATTTTTTAAAAGTCTTGCCTCTCCTGTTGGGGAACGTGACAAGCCACAGACCATAGGCCTGAACCCCCCCCCTTCCCCTCAACTCATGGCCATAAATTTGCATTGATAAAACAAAAACTTGTATTGTGTGGGTCAATTTGACATATTTTGTCAAACATATTTTTAACATACAGTAAATAATGAGATTAGAGAATTTTGTGCCAGGCATAACAGGGTTACTACTTTAGGATGTAAAGTTTATTCAAATTATTTTGTTTTGATCACCTTGGCTTGCAGTCTGCTGACTAATGCTGCCTGGTGTTGCTGAGCAGTGCGGTAAGTTTCCAGCCGTCTCTTGTAGTTGGCTGCTTCATCTTCTAGGCGACGGCGCAGGTCCTGGTTCTGGCGGACAAGCATCTCTGGGGCCGAGGGTTCCTCTAGACCCCCGGGCTCCATCTACACAGGGAACAGAATGTATTGACATTTGAGGTGGAGTATACCCAGAAGTAATTATACCGTCATTTGGGGAGAAGCATACACATATACAGTGCCGTAACTAGGCCGGGGCAACCGGGGTAGTGCCCCGGGCCCCCCAGTAATTTGCGCTTGAGGGGACCCCCAACCAATGAAGACCTAAAAGGTTAATTTATTTTATTCATCACATCTCGAGAGCCGTTTCCAAAGCATGAAGACTATTGTAGAGACATATGAAGCCTTAGAACACCCATTTTTGCCAAAGTCCACAGAAACAGAAGATTTTTCCAAAATTTTTCTGAAGATATATTTCCTTTATTTCCATCTCAAGTGCTTTCCGTTAAAACATTGTTTAAAGACAAGCTTGAAAAAATTAAGAATATTAAACAATTGGCTGATTTGATAATAATCAACAATGCTTCACTATCTTCAAGCTAGATCCTGATGTATGCACAACATGTTTCATGTTTTTAATAGTTCCAGTGACTGTAGCCAAGGCAGAACGATCATTCTCAAAATTGAAGGTGATCAAAAACTATCTGCGTAGCTCAATGGGACAGGAGCGACTAAGTGGTCTGGCTTTGCTGTCCATCGAAAATGAAAGAGGTCAAAAAATAGATTTTAGAAAAAAAAAGAGATGATTTTGCAATTTGCATCAGTAAAAAGAAGGAAGAAAAGGTTAAAATTTTAGTCACCTGAAGAATTTATTAGAATACCTACTAAAAATAGAGTTTTTTTTTTCATATTGCATTACAATATGTTTGTACCTATAATATAAAACAGGTAACCTAATCAAATTTATTGTAATTCATGCAGGTATCTACTCATGCTATATTTATTTCATGCACTGAAAAATAGGTCATTAGAATAACTATCTATATAGTTATTTAGATGATCTGAGATCATAAATTTAAATCGCTCTAGTCTAGATCGTAAACATGTTTTAACAATCCAGATTGTAGGCTACACCTTAAATCTAGATTGTCAGTTTTACAATGAATATCATAAAATCAACGATCTTCTAATTACCAATCTAGATCGTACAATCCGGAGTGTAGATTTAACAATACATTTTTCTCAGTGAAGGAAACCAATGTTTAAGGTACTGCTGAGTGCCACCCCTATATAAAATATTTTCTTATAGAGGGCCACACTTCAATGATCTGCCCCGGGGCCTCAGAGAACTATGTTACGGCACTGCACGTATAGGCCTACGCAGAACAGACTACAACCGGGTTGGGGAGCCTTATCATTGAAAGGCATGTCACTTGACGAATTGTTCATAAGGTTACACACTTTATGTACAGTAAATGTTGTTAAAATCAGCTTATAAAGATGTAAACTACCCAAATATAAGTTAAAGTCTTTTTAGGAATCCCTAAAGGAACAAATTTTGTAGGTCAACTTTTATTTTCCTTTTTGTTCAACGAGGACCAATTTCATTATTTTTTTATTGTATTCAGAGAGGTACACTTTGAAAAAAAAAAATTTTAACAGTTGACTGGAACTTTTTTTTTTTTTGCTTTTCCTTGGGTTTGTTTTCCATGGATCTTGGTTATTTTTTTATATCCAACTGTAGGTATGTATTGCACAAGCATACTAAAAAAAGATCAGCATGTAATAAGGATTATAATTTAATCTAATAGTAAATTAATAATATACGAAAAGGCCTCACCATATATCTCAAAATTCCACATGCAGTCTAAAGGCTATCCCTGAACTACCGTCGTTTAGGGTTAATGATGGGGTGTACGAGGAACAGACTATACTATCATTTGGTGTGAAGGGTGGAGGGTAATTTGTTTTAATTGCGGCGAAATAGAGTTGAAAACAAATTGTTGTGGTGGCCAATATTTTGATATTAGTTCTTATGTAAAATTAATAAATTATAAAATTATAATAACCGAGAAGATAGATCCCAGCAATGCCATTACACAATTTTCGTAGTGTTTCAGAAAAAAAGAATCACTCTTAATGAATAAATACTTTTATTTTAATTCATTGTTCATTTTAGCCGGCTTAGTAATGTTTGTTCTTTGACGCTTTCTCGAAACAGTTCTCGATCTGCATAATATTTGAATTGATTTGTTGTTACAGTGCTGTTAAACAGTGAAGACCAAAATATATCCTTTTTAATGATAAGGTAAATAAATCGATGTTTTCGAACCTGTTGTTGGTTTACTAGGAAAGAGGTATTCAGGAGTCTTCATTGATCTCAATAATATAACTGGATGGACATCTGTGGCTGAAATTTTCGAGCTGTCGTCTGCATACAATTGTGTAAGAGAGAGAGAAATTTTCGGGTATCTTTTTCTCTCTTACACCCATACAAGGCAATGTGGCATTTTGACATTGTCCATTAATTTGAATGAATATATGAGAAACATCAATGTGTGATTAGTTAAAGGAAATAAATATGTTTGTAAAATCTTTGATGTAGCCTAATATATACGATGATTTTTGAGGGAAGTTTGCATGTAAGGCTTTATTTCGTACTAGAATCCTACCCTATATTTTTGTTTGGTTAGGATAAAAGAGCTTCCGTTCTAAATGGAGGTTATCCTACAAAAAAAAAAAATATGATAGTATTCTGGTGTGAAATAAAGTCTTACAGATTGGGATTATTTCTAAATTCAGAATTTAGTAGATATCGTACTTCCTATAAGCCTATAACCTAAATTATCATTTGAACGTAAGACTTCTACACAAAGTATATCATTCAAATAAATGTAATACAGTTTTTATCTAACTTGTTTCATTATAGTTATTGAACTTTCAACATAATATGGTTTCTGAAAGCAATATACAAGATATAAGCCAACTTTAAAATAAATTGTAATATAATTCTTTCTATAACCTAAGTGATAGGTTGAATATATGGCAAGCACACAAAGTCTGTCATTCAAACAAATGTAATCAAGTTTTAAGATACCTTATTCAATAGATTTATCGAACATTCAATATAATAACCTATGATTTCTGAAACCAATATACAAGCTAGTAACCAACTTTAAATATAAGTGTAGTCTTGGCAGACTGTAAACAACATTGATGACAACTACATATTTAAAGATTTTAAATATTTTATTCATATTTGTACAGTATTACCTGTAAAACTGAATTGTATATCCTTTAATGCAAATGTTTCTTCAGGAAAGTGTGATATAATACTTCACTATTTTCAAATAATAACACTTTTATTCATCAGAGACATGTTTTCGCATAAGAACATTGAAAGAAACCGTTAAATCTTTCTCCCCCCCCCAGTGTAGCAGACGATAAACTTGAACGTCACGCTTTTTCCCTTGGCAATGTGTATGTGTATGTCCATCCATTTATATTATAGAGATCAATGGGAGTCTTTTAGTTGTCCTGAAAAAAATAATAGTTAGTTCTATGCAAACCCAGTAGGGTCGTAGCACAATAAAATTCACCAAGTATATTTAAGTTCAACCAATTAATAAAATAGAAGATATTACGAGATATTTCTTACATTAACAATTTTGAACCCGGTGACACGTAGAATAACCTAAGTGTACGCATCGAAGTTATTCTAATGACCAGTTATTTGTTGTGATCCTAGCGGCGGGATCAGAAGAACTAGAGCCAATTACAAATTAGCATGAATTTGTGTCTAGGGTGTTTATCTTCTAAGTTAATTGGCTAAATCAATAAGATTATTACAAAAAATATATTTACAGCCAATAAAAAATCTATATGTATGTATGTGCTATGTCGTCAAACTACATAGTGTTTGCAATTTAACGACTATTCCACTGTAGCGAGGAAAGTGGATGCTTCAAAAATAATTTAAAACCTCAAAATTAGCTCTAATTCTCACATAAATTTAGTTTGACTAGCCAAAAGTTGATAAATGAGGTATTTTTGCCTTCACAAACTTATATGACAGGGAAAAGTTAGTACCTTACAGAATACTGTGTTAGAAATTTTGATGAAAAAAGCTTGTGTTAGAATATTAAAGACAAGCATTTTTTCTATTTGGTTGTGAAAATGTATTGTAGTCCTAAAACCTTCTTCATCAAAGAAATTTAACATAAAATATATTATCTTTGAAATTGTTAAAACAAAGTAATACTAATAAATTAACAATGATAAACAATTGCATTGAAATAATTGTTTACAAAAACGTTAGAACTAAATGAGAGTGGGTAAAATAATCGTCTGATTAGACTATTCCAGTCTATTTTTTCTTTCGTTAAAAGTGAAATAAATATTGAAATATTTTATGTCTTTCATAATGTGACAAAATATAGCAGAGATTTTTTTACAAACATGATTAATATTTTACCTTGACTTAGTTTATTATTAACTAGCTTTAACATAAACATTAATATTTACTAAATAGCCTATATTTTATAAGTTTGGTTCGATTGTCATTTTCTCGCACTGTAGGCAACTTGTCACACGCAAATCACCAAGTGCATTTAAATCAATTATACCGATTGCTATTTATAAGAATATTTCCATAAAAATTTGTTTGATACACTGCTATTAATATTAGGGGTTTAAATTGATTCAACACTTATGGTGTTGTAATTATTATAAAGTAACGAAAAAGGACATTCTATTTTATATCTAGGTCAAATACTTTTGTAGCTTAGAACACTAAAAATCACCTAAATCAGCCAAATTCATAAAAAAAGAACACACTATAAAATCTAAATTAAAATTGGAACACGTTAAAAAAAATTGTGTCCAAGATATCCAACATTTTGAATTGGATTGAATTGAATTGAATTGAATTGAATTGAATTGAATTATACTCGTATTTGATGGTGATCCAAATTAATTTAAAGTAGGTAGGGGCCTATTTATTTATCGAGAAAAAATAATACAAACTATCCAAGTTTTAGAAGAGGAGCGACACTATATTTTTTTAATCATAGCACCATTTGTGAATAAAGACTCAAAGTTAAGGCGAAATTTTGAAAAAAATAGTTATTTTAAATAGATTTCGAGTAAACTCAGTTTTCTCATCAAACTTCCATAGAAAGTAATAAATATTTGATTACTTTGTTTATGTAGCTTGTATTGACTGCTTCAAGTGTAACTACATTTTGAAAAATATTTTTGAACAAAATTAGTACTAATCTTAGTGACACTTATAAGAAAATCTCCCTTTTTTAATGAGTCCAAAAAATAATATCTATTTAACGAACCTCTGGCCTTGTCCTGGGTGTGGCTCGAACAAAGGGAGGTCGTCTTCTATCCATGTACTCGTGTGTCAGAAACTTCCCTTCCTCGGGAGTCTCCTGGAAAACGAAAAAACGCCATTATTTTATCGGAAACATGTTTCAAAACTAGAGATAACGGATAGTGTTCAATAGGAAAATATATTTATAGTATCCCCTCATCATTTTCGCTTTTACTAGAATCTTTTGTTTTAATGATTTTTTTACTAAGTTGTAACAATAAAAAGATCCTCTGAATATATTCATAAGCAATTCATTTTTAATCTATGCCAGTGTACATTCCGTTTGTCCTTAAAGGTAGCAGTATTGTCTTAATGGAATAGACCACGACCCTAACTTATACGCTAAATCGTAGTGGAACCATGCAAGTTAAGCTTCCTACTTTTCGGGGTAAACGAACGGTACATCGTATCTTGTGTCTTTTAAGTTGTAAAGCTTGTCTATGTTTCACTATCTGTCAAAAACCCTGAATGATTTTTATTTGCATATCTAATTACCTCCTCTATGTTTATACTTGTCTGGTATCCTGAGTCGTGTCACCATTGGTTTATCGATCTGGTCATTATAACAACCTCTCTCATTCATGACCTCTGATTGACTTTTAACTTATAACTACCTACTGGCGTGTTATGTATTCCTTGTCTAATATTTTTGTTCCAGCCCATTTGAGATTGTCAATTTAATAGTCTTCCCCTCCCTCCAACCATAGCAAGTTATCCTTCTATATAGTATATCCATGCCAACCCTTAGAAATTGGTGCTCTAGCTAATTACCTCTCACTATTTCTGGTGCATCATGTTCTAATAATTATATTTCTCTCCATTGAGATGATCTCACTACCTCCTACCTTTTCATTTTCTCCTTGTGTAGTATTTATATTTCATTTAGTTTGTCAATATATCAATATAATAATAGCTTCTTAAACGTACAATACAACCCGAACCATTAATAAGGCACAATGACAAAAACAGCTTCCTGCTACCTCCTTCCATGTCATGTTATCCTTGCCTATTATTTATATTTTAATTAATTGAGAATGTAAGAATAACCGTCTCCCATTACCTCCTGCCATGTCTTGTTATCCTTGTCTAGTATTTATATCCCAGTTAATTTTGTTGGTATTACAGCCTCGTGCTAATTCCTGGAATGATATGTTCTCAATATCTAGTATTCCAGCCCATTGAGATTATCAATACACCTTTTCACTAACACCACGTCAAGTTTTTTCACCCATTATTTATATTCTAGCCCATTGACACTTTCAACATTGCAGTCTCCCACTACCTTCTGTCATGTAAAATTAATTTTGTTTAGTATTTCTATTTCCACTCTATTGAAATTGTCAATATAACACTCTCTCGCTATCTCATGCTTATCATTTTCTCCCTGCCTTGTATATATATTCTAGTACGTTTAGATATTCAATGTAACAGCCTCCCGCTACCTCCTGTCATGTCATGTTCTCCAGTTGTTTGTTTACCTGTTCCGAGGCGGTGGTGGTGTATCAGTGACGGTTCTCCCCATTGTCCCGATCAGGAGCTACTGGTTTCTCTCTTCCTGTGTAACTGGCAAAGTTTCGCAGGCACCTCATGGTACAATCAATACCTTTTCTACCTTCACCTTCACACCCCTGCTTCCCCTACAACGCCTTCCACCCGCTCAGCAAAAGCACGGCCAGCCGATGCCAAGGTTTCTAGGGAAATATTTCACCGTCTTTTAATTGGAGTGATTTTTATTACGAGTTTTCCTGACACGGAAGGGTCATTCGCACCTGATATAGTTTAATAGGGGTTAAAGTGGGTTCCAAATCAAGGTTTACGTATGAACATAAAAGGTGGAAATTACATTTTGACTTTAATAACCTTTTCGAAAGTTTTTGAAGTAGTTTAGGCAGAGCTCGTTTGAGATTGATATTCAATAACCATCTACTTTACATTAACTTAACTTTTCGACATTTTCTTCTGTAGCGACATACTTTCGTCGTTGCGAGACTACGGTGAAGACCTTCTGATAATATTGAGCATTAAACCACTCGTATACTGCTTGAAAAATCTTTCCTCACACTTCGTGACCGAGATTAAATAGTAAATTCTCAGAGACCCTTAAATTAATTTTAGAGCCCTTAAAGAAGCTCACATATCTCTTGGAGACGTAATAAAAGCTTCATAAACCCAGATAAATCTTTTAGAGACTATCTCTAAGCAATAATCGAATAATAATTCGTAGAGGACTGGAAACCTCTATAAATTTAAATACCATTAGATACCCCTGAGAACGCTTAGAAGTATTCATATAATCCCTGTATACTATTTTAGAACCTCGAGAAACCCTTGAAAGGCATTCGAATATCGTCAGATACCCCTGAACACCCTCTTAGAGCCTTTGGGTGGCCAAAAAGCCTTAAGATAGAACAACGCGTAGTTTTTTAGCACTCCAGTGTAGCAGATAATATCCAAACGTATCCAGGCGCTCTATAACTTTTTTAGTAACGCCGTGAGGAAGTAACAACAGGCAAGTTCTTTTAACACTTCTGCGTATCGAATAGTATCTAAGAGTATTCAGGGGCTAACAGACTAGCGGTCGTTCGGTCGGTATGGCTCGATTGCGCTCCAATATCATGGAGCTTTATCTAACATAATTATTTATATGATTAAAAGATGTTAAGATAGAACAACAGGTTAGTTATTGATAGATTTATTTATTCATTGTAATGCCAATATATATATATATATATATATATATATATATACACAATGTCATTATATTTATAACACTTCCCTCTGTGTAGCAGATAATATCCCAGATTATTCAGGTGCTGTATAACATTATTATTTATTATAAGGCCGTTAGATAAAACAATAGACAACTATTCTAACACTCGTGTGTAACGGGTCATGTCCCCCAGTACACAGACACTATACAACATGTTTATATCTTGTAACTCCCTTGTTATATGAATGGTGAATCATAGCTTGTGTCAGCACAAGACCTATGAGTTTAAACAAAAATCAGTATAAATGCTTACTTACCTAGAATATTGATTTAAATTGTCCAAACTTGAATTGAACTACAATTAAGATAGTGAACCAAGAGTGGTTTCTTTCAATTATCTTCAAATATTTCACGATTCCCGATAGTTATCCTGTTCACGGATTAATTTGCTCAATCGGATCTGATACTTGCTCCTTATTTATACCTTCACCTGCAAACCTACATAAAATGTTCTTTATTTTAGGGAATTATATTCATTCAACTACTTTGATATTAGTAGGGAGCACTGATTACTACTTTTTTTTATAATAGTTTCTTACTACCTGTTGAGGTTGAGGTATGATAGTTACTCTAATGGGTTAGGGATGAGGAAGGAAGAGTTTTAGAGTTACCTACATTTACGTAAAAGGAGAGTGTGAAACCATTTAGGAAAAACCACTCGCCATAGACCCGACCGGGATCCGAATCCTGATTTGCCCATCATCAGCAGTCCAGTCTAACACAAGAGTGACTGACACCTTAGACCATTCGGGAGAATACTACTGTTGAGGATATAAAAGGAACATTGTTGGAATACTGGTTGACTGATGTGTCCAGGGAATACTGTTGCATACTGGTTGACTGCAGGTTTCCAGGGATCACTGTTGGAATACTGGTTGATTGATAGTGTCCAGGAATCACTGTTGGCTTACTGGTTGACTGAGAGTGTCCAGGGATCACTGTTGGATTACTTGGTTGACTGAGAGTGTCCGGAGATCACTGTTGGAATATGGTTGACTGAGAGTGTCCAGGGTCATTGTTGGCTTACTGGTAGACTGAGAGTGTCCAGGAATCACTGTGGAATACTGGTTGACTGAGAGTGTCCAGGGATCACTGTTGGATAATGGTTGCTGAGGTTCCAGGGATACTGTTTGCTTACTGGTTGACTGCAGGTGTTCCAGGGATCACTGTTGGAATATGGTTGAGTGAGAGTGTCCAGGGATCACTGTTGGAATACTGGTTAACTGAGAGTGTCCAGGGATCACTATAGGATACTGGATTGACTGAGATAGTCCAGAGAAATCACTGTTGGAATAATGGTTGGCTGAGGGTTCCCAGGAATTACTGTTGAATACTGGTTGACTGCAGGTTCCAGGGATCACTGTTGGAATATGGTTGAGTGAGAGTGTCCAGGGATCACTGTAGGAATACTGGTTGACTGAGAGTGTCCAGGGATCACTGTAGGAATACTGGTTGACTGAGAGTGTCCAGGGATCACTGTAGGAATACTGGTTGACTGAGAGTGTCCAGGAATCACTGTTGGAATACTGGTTGACTGAGAGTGTCCAGGATCACTGTTGGCATTACTGGTTGACTGAGAGTGTCCAGGGATCACTGTAGGAATACTGTTGACTGAGAGTGTCCAGAATCACTGTTGGAATACTGGTTGACTGAGAGTGTCCAGGGATCACGGTTGGAATATGGTTGACTGAGAGTGTCAGGATCATTGTTGGAATACTTGTTGACTGAGAGTGTGAGGGATCATTGTTGGAATACTGTTGATTGAGAGTGTGAGGGATCATTGTTGGAATACTGGTTGATTGAGAGTGTCCAGGGATCATTGTTGGAATACTGGTTGATTGAGAGTGTCCAGGGATCACTGTTGGAATACTGTTGACTGAGAGTGTACAGGACCATTGTTGGCTTACTGGTAGACTGAGAGTGTCCAGGGATCACTGTTGGAATACTGATTGACTGAGAGTGTCCAGAAATCACTGTTGGAATACTGGTTGATTGAGAGTATCCAGGGATCACTGTTGGAATACTGGTTGATGGAGAGTGTCCAGGGAATCACTGTTGGCATACTGATTGATTGGAGAGTGTTCAGGGATACACTGTTGGCTTACTGGTTGATTGAGAGTGTCCACGTGGAATCATTATAGTTGGAATATGTTGACTGGTTAGGTATAAGGTTTTTTTGGAATAATGGTTGACTGGGGTTTCAGTACTAGTTTGGAGACTTGTGACTGAGGATTTCCAGGATCAAATTATTGATCAAAAGTGAGAGTGAATCAATGGTTAGTCTTTAATTTAAAAGTAATATTTGTTAGTCCCATTTACAGAATATTTTTAATAACTTCAAACTTTAATTTCTATTTTTTTTTAAATGTAAAATTGCCCAGTAAGTGTTGTGTTCCTGGGTGTGGATCTAACTATGATTTGCAAAAGGAGAAATATATAAATACATTTTTCTTTTCCCAATGAGCACTCATCGCCGTTAAAAGTGGATACGCGCAATTCACAGGGATGATTTTGTACTGGGAGCTTTTACGGATCTCTATAGATCATTTTTGTGAGCAATATATAATCCGATAAGTTTGTGATACAAGAGATGACGGATCTGTTTTTAATAGTGCCTAGAAAAATTACCAAGCTAACCAATGATGCCTAGCCATCAATTTTTCCTAATCATTCCTCGTATTTCACCTCAGAGCCTCCAACAAAACGAAAATCACCTGAAAAACTAATAGAAGAGTTGGCTTGCCGAGACCAGATTATTTTTAATAAATGGGCTCAAGATGATGTTATTAAAGATTTCCAGAATTTCAAAGTTAATATAAGCTCAATAAATACAGATAATTTTACAAAAATAGAGTCTGAAAATAATATTATTCTTAAGAAAATAATTGATACCAGTTGTGATATGCATACAATTATAATCCCATTAAAACAACCAATAATTTTGATTGTTAAAAAATTCACACAATAATGTGATCATACCAAATTTAAAATTAAATGGGTTTTGGGACCAGAAATGTCCATTAACAGGTGGTCCAAACTATAATGTTTGTTGATTCATCTAGGTTCATACTACGGCCGTCTACAGTTACAGGCCGGAGCATTGACTTGGCAACGTCGCAAGAACTCCAAATAGTGGTCCTACCAGCGGCAGTTAGCGAGCGCACAGCCTTCAATGACATAATAAAGTGATTGTTTGTATTTGGTGTCTAGTACAACCATTGTTTGCATTTTTAACAAATAATTTACCTTGATTATTAAGTCGTATGTCTGTATATACATTACTAATATTACTGTTGTTTACACATTTTAATTTAATACATAAATTTTGCACGTGGAATGTATCATTCTTGAAACATATCTATTTTACATTTACTCACAGTATTTTTACATGACCAACTTAAGTCCATCAACTAAACACGAACATTGTAACGTTTGTTTCATTAAAAATCACAACACATTATAATCTTTCAAATTTAATACTGACTGCACGACGTTACAAAAAAAACAAATGAAAAGTCACTAAGAGTTGTAAGTTTTCGCCTTTTGTTAGTGGATTTCGATGCTGAAATGACTTCATTTTTTTGTTCAGTGTAATTGTTGAGCAAAATATTGGCAAATGTCAGCAAAAGGGTGAATAACAAATCTTGCATTGAAGTTCCACAAACACTAATTTCATCAAGCCCATCCATATCCCTACACATAACCTTTTTAGTTACATTTATGAGTGTAAGTTTTTGCCGATTTGTATCTAAAAACATTTTCTCGTACTTATCACAAAGCAAAGCTTGCAAAACACTGTGCATAATATTACAAGCTTTAAACACTATATCTGATGGAGTTGTCAAACCCCCTCTGTTTATTTGTTTGAACGCATCACTATAACTTTCTGTGTTGTTTACTATAGTTTCAACACATGATTCACAGTTTAAAATTTTTGTATCTGTTTTGTGAGAAGCATATTCAGAAACATATACAACAGGATACATTTCAGTGATATCACTGTTCATATGTTGTAGTGGCACTGTTGTAAGATCATTAAATGAACGTTCAATGATTTCAGAGCTCACATTCTCTTAACTGTCTTTATCACAGTTCTGAAATTCATGTGTATTTTCAAATTTTGTTTTTATTTGTTCATACTTGGCAGATCTAAGACCTTATAAACTCTGAACTGGAATTTTTTTTCAGGATTTGCTTACTTTCATGCTACCACCTAAAATGATATTGAACATTGTTCAAATGATTCTGTTGTCAGGAATAATGGCTATGACAACAAACCCGCACTCTTGTATTAGTGTAAAAGCTTTCTTTGCTAGCTGTGCCAGCTCTTCTCTTTAAATTTTATAGTGAAATGAGAGCCGCTACTTGTTGAAATCTTCCACACGCTGAACTGATCTTGAAAGCCTGTATTGTCTTAGCTGCAATATTTTGGTTCTCAGCTTGTCAACTAATAGAACCACCCTTGTAAGTAACCGACTGTTTTACATTAATTTCATCCAACTGTAAGATGACAAATTTTTCTTGCTCTGTAAATTCTTCAAAAATAAACTCAAAAAATGTTTTGAATTGCCTTATCAACAGAAACGTTAAGTGCTTAGGCAAGTTTGCATAGATGTTTAGGATGCGGTAAAAACAAAAGTTGTTACTTGGAATAGCTTGATAGCATGATGCAGACTGATAGATCATGAAAGAGCATGTCAACAATAATGATGAGTATCTTCTCCTACAACAAACAAACAAACAAACTCTCCTGCTGAAAATTGAACTTGTACTGTATCTGGAAAAATACTCTTCTGTGTTCAATCGAATTAGTTTCTTGATTTGGGACAAATTCCTTTTGACATTTTAAACTAGTTTCATATACGTTTGAACAGTATTTAATTCTTGTTTTTCTGGATCAAAATTACAATATTTTACTAATATGCCTTATAGGTGAAACCACTGAAGTAATTTAATAACAATTGTTTGTATTGACTCTGTTTTGGTTGATTCTCATCGGCATATATACGATCAAAGTCATATCATTTAAAATATTCACACTAACGGAAATTACAGGTGTATCACAAAAATTTATAATACAGAACACGCATGAATGTCATCAAATAAAATGTTCCATTTAGATGCACACTCCTTACTGACACGAATTTCGTAGTTAGTAACAAGATCTTGAAAATGTTTTACTTTATCTTGTTCTAAATGTTCCCTAGCTTTTATTTCTTTGTTTATTCTAATCTCTGTTTTCCGTTGATCCGGATCTTTTCTAGATGGGTTGGTTGCTTGGTTTGTCTAAGTATTTAGGTAGAGTTGGGAAGATACATGGAACTGCACCACAACACGTATCGGTATATCTTTTCTTTTTGATACAATTGATGTTAGTGTATATTTCTACAGTCACAAAATCTTGACTTTCAAAATGCTTTGCACAAACAACAGCATTCTCTGATGGTATCCATTGACTACGCGGAATGGGTTTAATCCATTCTCTTCTAAGTTCAACGTTTTTAGGAAATTTAAACACAGAAACATATTCTTTTGTTGAAGCATAATATTGCTTATGCAGCCTGGCACGCAACAGCGTTGAGGCATCTAAAAAGAAAATATCAGTAGTATGAAAGCATTTAAAAAGAAATATAAGATTGTTAAATTTTTCATAATAATAGTGAAAAATTAAAATAAACACTATACCTCAGTTTTAGCTTCTGTAGTGCTGACTGACAGCTCACAGCTGACTTCTGACGGCTTTGAAAAGCTACCAGACCAAATTATGTATCCCTACGCCGAACCATATGATCTGCAAAAAACATGTCTTTAGCAGTTGTCACTTCTGACAGTCAAAATTTAGGTATATACCTAAATGTTGACTGTCAGAAGTCATCTGTGAACTGTCAATCAGCACCAAAGAAGCCATGGGGCTACTGTACTTATACTTTCTTGTTAAAATTGATAGTACAATTTAACTAATAACTAACACAATTAAACTATTATAAAACTTTACACTTTAATATATAAGTAAGATACAGTATGTTGGATGAATAACTCAACTGATTCTAAAACAATGATTGTAGAAAACATTCGTCGTGAGTTGTGGTGACCATGCATTTAGATTCACTAAACTGCTTGGGGGGACCACAACTCTGTCTCGAGCCGGACCACTTGCATTGTTGCCACATTTCCCAAGCTCTGGCTTGTAACTGTAGACGGCCGTGTTCATAAACTCTCGAGACCCTTTCAATTGAAGATAAGATGAAGCATGCCTCAGAAACGTTAAAAAAAACTATTGTAATGGCATTGAGAAAAATTCTCCATTGAACATTAAAACAAAATTTTGCAGGAGAAAATTAATTTGGCAGTTGATGAATCACCCATGTACACACCGGAAACTTTAATATGGGACTGTTTTGTTTAATTTAGTAATCCACTGGCATATAAACAAATTAGAAACTCTAATTTTTTGACACTACACCATCCTGACTATTTACGACAGTTACAGTCACTAAGCACGGGAAGTTCAAGAATGCCCCATATCAAATATTTGACTGAAAATCTATGATGTTGTTTGATCGTGAAAAAGTTGTAAACATATTACTTGGCAACATTTATGTAATGCCATCAATTTATTATAAATGTGGGTCAAGAGAAGGCCTTTCTGACAATCTTAAGGAATCTACTACAATGCAAACGTTTATAATATCATCTTTGTTGTCAAAAAATAAAGACGTACCGGTAGTAGCTCTCTACCTAGTTAAAAAAACTGACTGCAAATAAACTTCATGAACTAACTTTGTGTGTAGTAAAAACATTAGTGTTATGTGGATGTCGTGTTTTAACATTAATATCAGACAATAATAAAGTGAACAAGAACATGTTTATTAAATTATATAATGATAGTTTGTTTCCTGATTTCAAAAACGCGATTAAATTAAATGAAGATATTTATCTATTATTCGACTCAGTTAATTTGTTGAAATCCTTTCGAACCAATCGGTTGAATCAAAAAGATGAAGAACAAATCTTTATAATATCACCTTGAGTCAAAAATAATGTAAATTTTAGAGCTAGACTTGGTGATTTGAAAAACCGTATTTTAAATAAAGCAAAACCCATCACTAAAACATCTCCAGATTTGACTCTAAAGTTATTTTTGCTGACGTCAATGGAAATGCAAAATGTTGAGTATGCAATCAAATAATTTTACGATAAAAACATAGCTGTTTTTAAGGTATTAAAAAATAAAAATATATAAGAAATTGCTAAATTTATAGAATTAATTTCATCTTGGTGAAAACGCATGAATGTAAAATAAAGTATCCAATGAAAGGGAAACATCTTAGTGACCCCCTATGTGGCACAATAAAATATACAAACTGTACTACTTTGGAATTCTTAGATAATTTTTCCGCAGGTATTGATAATGGGGAGAATCTGACGATTCCTAACACATTTACTTCACTAAACAAACGTACAGTTAAATTAACACAGGAAACCTATCTAATAACAAAAACTATGATTATTGTTGTGAAGTATCTGTTGAGTAATCCTTCGTTTTAGTATGAATTGGTGACCTGGTGGTCTAGCGGTAAGGTGTCAGACTTCTGTGCGGGGTCCGGGGTTCAATCCTCGGTCCCGGCACAGATTTATCTGATTGCCAAACCTTCCTTCCCTCTGACAAGACGTGTATTAATCACAACTTGTGAATGTGAGGAATGCCAGGCCTCCACCGTGGTTCGGATTCCACGTTAAACTGTAGGTCCTCCATTTCATTTCACAATCACCCTACCATTACACATTAGCGTAATTGCGTATAACCCGAATGGGTAGTAAGACGCGGTGCTAATAATAATAATAGTATGTATTATTAGGAAAATTCCAAACTAATAATTTAGAAGCAAGGTTTGGACAATATTGACAAATAAGTTGTGTCAATCATCATGTATCGATTAGAGAAATTTTATAATCTGAAAGAAAATTTAAACTAACAAGTTTAGTCAAATTAAAATCATCACAATCTGGGTATTTTGCAATTAAATAATTTCTTTCAAATTTGAACAAATACTAGAGAAAATATTGGCAGTGTAGTATGTAAGTACAATTTTGAGGAATTTATTTTTGACTGTAACAGTGTAGAAATAAGTGAAAACAATGTAATGGCTTTGATTTATATTACAGAGTATGCTGAAAATAGTGTAGGTCGTCAACTGAAATGTGAAACGTATTAACTTCTATTATTTTGTAACAAGTCTATGAAAATAGATCTTCTAGCTCAGCGAGCAGTTATTTGAAAATAATAGAGAGGTGAGGTTTAAAGCGGCTGACAGATTTTTTTCTAACCATTACATTAAACACGTGCAAGCTCTTCCAGTATTTGATATCTGACAAATATGAAAAAGATTTTATTAGGGCAAAATGTAAAAAAAAATCAAGTAAAAAACTTAGAAACAATTTAAATGATCATTTTAGTGATTGTGAGTGTGAAGTTTCTGTTGATTTTATTAATAAAAAGATTATTCAAGTTATTTCACATATTTTTCCAAACAATTATTCAAAACTAAAAAATTATTTATTTGCCGGTTACTCATAAAAAGAAAGCTTCAAACCTACGCATCTTTTTAAACCATTCATAAATAATTAACTTAGAATGTTGTATTAAGGTAAGAACTGAAAAAAAATTTGTTTTATAACTTTGTTTATTTTATAATTAATATATATTTGGGGCTTTGGTTATAGTTATACCATTGAATTAGTTCTTTTAGAACGTAAGCGGTATTATTCCTAGAATGCGTTCTGCGATTCAACAGCCCTTCACAGTGGCATCACGAAAACAGTATCCTCCGCCCGAATCCATCTCATAACTGGGTCTGTTACTAACTCCTGAGTTCGTATCCTAACTGGTTCTGATGGTACTCACGGTGCTTGTCCTATAGGGTCCTTAGCTCCTGAGTTCGTATCCTAACTGGTTCTGATGGTACTCATGGTGCTTGTCCTATAGGGTCCTTAGCTCCTGAGTTCGTATCCTAACTGGTTCTGATAGTACTCACGATGCTTGTCCTAAAGGGTCCTCAGCTCCTGAGTTCGTATCCTAACTGGTTCTGATAGTACACACGGTGCTTGTCCTAGAGCAGCGGTTCCCAAACTTTTTGAATAGCGGAGCACTTTTCTGGAGAAAAACTTGTCACGGAGCACTATAGTTGCCTTGATGCTAAAGATATGCACATGCATTTTTTGCTATATTTACCTAACTGCATTTTTTGAAGTTGTTAATCTATATTTTATCTATAGTAAAAGAACGAATTATTTTTAGATTTCTAAATAGCTTAAATTTTGATATAAACTTAATTTTTCCCATTGAAAACAGTAACTTTAAATATCGTTTTCTCAAAAAATTTTTGCACATAAGTGTCTTTGGTATAAGGGCGACGATATTTTCACATAGACTCTACATAGATAGATACTAAACCGAATTACAGCAGTATTCACGATGAAAACGAATGTTTAAACATTTGGGCATGTTAAACATCAAGTTTTATTTCATTATAAATGTTATTTTCTCCCTTAATTTCAGAGAAATAAGGAACTTAACTACATAAGCACAAAACAACAACAAAAAACCTAAATTAACCTAAAGCAACACATTTGATAACGAATTCAAAGTAGGTATTGTAAATCCACAATATGTTACCCACACAAATAGTGTTAAAACCATTTTCATGGCTGAACAAAAAACCAGTCACTTGGCATAAAAAAAAGAAAGAGAAAGTATAGACCGTGAACTTAAATTCCAATGAGAGGGATAGGACTGCTGTGTTTTGATTTGCATGATGTGGCTAAATCTTGTTGAATTTGTGACAGCTGCAACCAGATACCTGGCTCTGCATTGAGTCGGGATCTGTTGTTTTAGTAGCCACATAGGCAGAGAATTCTGATCCACATAATTAAGTTATTGCAAAGGGAAGAAGGATTTTTTTCGCTCGATTTGACAAAATTTCAAATTTGTCTCGTAGCTGACACCAAATTCTGATAGTGACTTCTTAGTTGCAAAATTCTCTTTTACCACAGAATCTGATGTCAAATCATTCAAGCACTCATACTGCTCCGATATCAGGTTGGCTTTTCCGACATTCAAATAAATAACATTGCACTGCTACTTGAATTGTTTCGACTCTCGACTGTATATTGACTGAAGGTGCGAAGAAACAAGAGTTTTTAATATGCAATAGAAACTCCACAGAAACTTCAAGAAGGGTGTCGAAGCAAACAATCATATCTGAAAGTACAGCGAAGTTATCAGAGAGATGGGGTGAACTGGCACCCTCTAGTCTCTCTCTCTCTAGTTTCGCCGCGTGCAGTCTGTAAATAATTTCTACCCAATACTTAGCTATACACAGTTCATGGACGCACAAATTCACAGTTTGATATCTTGTCACATTTTATTTATTTGTATTTTCAATCTATTCGCGGAGCACTTGGAGATGCTTTGCGGAGCACCAAGTGCTCCGCGGAGCACACTTTGGGAACCGCTGTCCTAGAGGGTCCTTAGCTCCTGAGTTCGTATCCTAACTGGTTCTGATAGTACTCACGGTGCTTGTCCTAGAGGTTCCTTAGCTCCTGAGTTCGTATCCTAACTGGTTCTGATGGTACTCACGGTGCTTGTCCTAGAGGGTCCTCAGCTCCTGAGTTCGTATCCTAACTGGTTCTGATAGTACTCACGGTGCTTGTCCTAGAGGTTCCTTAGCTCCTGAGTTCGTATCCTAACTGGTTCTGATAGTACTCACGGTGCTTGTCCTAGAGGTTCCTTAGCTCCTGAGTTCGTATCCTAACTGGTTCTGATAGTACTCACGATGCTTGTCCTAAAGGGTCCTCAGCTCCTGAGTTCGTATCCTAACTGGTTCTGATGGTACTCACGGTGCTTGTCCTAGAGGGTCCTCAGCTCCTGAGTTCGTATCCTAACTGGTTCTGATAGTACTCACGATGCTTGTCCTAAAGGGTCCTCAGCTCCTGAGTTCGTATCCTAACTGGTTCTGATAGTACACACGGTGCTTGTCCTAGAGGGTCCTTAGCTCCTGAGTTCGTATCCTAACTGATTCTGATAGTACACACGGTGCTTGTCCTAGAGGGCCTCAGCTCCTGAGCTCGTATCCTAACTGGTTCAGATGGTACACACGGTGCTTGTCCTAGAGGGTCCTTAGCTCCTGAGTTCGTATCCTAACTGGTTCTGATAGTACACACGTAACTTATCCTAGAGGGTCCTCAGCTCCTGAGTTCGTATCCTAACTGGTTCAGATGGTACACACGGTGCTTGTCCTAGAGGGTCCTTAGCTCTTGAGTTCGTATCCTAACTGGTTCTGATAGTACACACGTAACTTATCCTAGAGGGTCCTCAGCTCCTGAGTTCGTATCCTAACTGGTTCTGATGGTACTCACGGTGCTTGTCCTAGAGGGTCCTCAGCTCCTGAGTTCGTATCCTAACTGGTTCAGATGGTACACACGGTGCTTGTCCTAGAGGGTCCTTAGCTCTTGAGTTCGTATCCTAACTGGTTCTGATGGTACTCACGGTGCTTGTCCTAGAGGGTCCTTAGCTCCTGAGTTCGTATCCTAACTGGTTCTGATGGTACTCACGTTGCTTGTCCTAGAGGGTCCTCGGGGCTCAGGAACGGCTCCTGAGTGTGTGGTGACTGTCTCCTTACTGGAAGGTCCTGAGGACACCCGTCCAACCCCCAGCACTGCGACCTCTCTGGGAGGTACCAGCCCTGTCGTGACCCGACCCGCAACCCCTAGGGCAGACCATAAACCTCGTCAGGGGAAGAGGGAGGAATAGAATCTTTCTTTCTATGCCCCCGTGAACCTCTCTCACTCTCTCTGCCCTCATACATGTCCTTTATCCCGCTCTCACCTACCCCCCTCTCAATTGGATCATTTATTGAAGGGGTGAAGTACAGAAATGGTCCAAGTCGTCAGTGGGTCTCATTTTAAATGAACTAGAAGGGCACCCTTCCAGCGGAGTGATAAATACACACCAATGCTGTCGGAATGGTGGTTAGAACACCTGCGTCTGATCCCTGAATACAGGGGCTTCGATTCTGACTGTCTGCATGAATTATGTTTTCCTCCACAATGTGATGTATAACATTGTTTAAGAGTTCATAATGGTGAAATCATTTTTTAATCACCTTCATGAGACCGTTATATTACTAAGCTTTATAAGCTTTAACTACAATTTTGACCCTTGATCGACTGTAAATAAAATATTGTTCGAGACGTATGCCGCTTTTACTCTGGGCCTACGATTTGTTTCCTCTCTATTCCCCCCCCCCCCTTCCTCTTTTCTCTCTTTCCCTTCATCTTCCTTTCTTTTTGCCATCATTCCATGTTGTTTCAAAACTTTTTTTTTTTGTAAATATATTTTTTATAAACTCATATTTCTTTTTTCCTTGTCAAATAGTTGCTATGAATGTTTCCCCGGAGAGGAGAATACCTCGACTCACGACACGGCAGACCCAACCAACATTTTCTCAATTATAGTTTTTTTTTAATTCTTCTGGATTTCGTGCATTTATGAAAATTGTTGACGACCGACATCTGACAATAGATGTGAAATGAGATGTAAACTTACAAAAGAAATATCTCCATCCAACCAAACTAAACTAATACAATCTATATATCTCAAGTTATACAGTTTATACTCAAGTTTAATTTCCCTAAAGACGTAAACACCATTAACATTAAATGAGTTCCAATAAATTAATACCCGAGATTCCACGGTCCTGTTTCACAAATGTACAAGTATTGTCATGACAGGCGAATACAGTTGTTTTTAGGTGTTGAGCTAGACTGCCGAAGACGGGGAGATCGAGGTTCGAATCGCGGTTGGGTGAACTGAGAGTGGTTTTCCCTGAATGGTTTTCCACTCTCCCTCCACACAAATGCGGGTTCACGTCCTCTAAATTCAACCTTCCCAATTCTTAACCCATTAGTGTAATTAGTACTCAAGCGTATAACCCGAACGGGTAGTAAGGCGTGGTGCTGTAATTTTTTTTCATTTGTTTTAAGAAGAAATCGACAAATGTTTATTTCACTAAGCTACGAGATTCACGTGACTAGTGACTAGTGAACTACGGTCAAACGACCCGTGTTTTGGACCTAGGTCACGGGGGCCTAGTTTTAAAAATACTGAACGCCAAGCGACAAGTGACTGATCTAATCACGACAAGTGACTAGTAGCCGTAAATTTGGTTTATTAAAGATATTTCACTTAATAGTCGCTTGTCACACCAAAGTGATGCAAGTTGAAAAGTGTGGCAGATGTTCGGTAATGGTTGTACTAATTGTAAGTAAAGTTGCAGTGCTACAAAAAATAATGATAATAATAATAATAATAAGTAAGGTTAATATATTTATGACATTACTTATTCTAAAATTTATTTTAATGCTTAACAGGTAATAAACCTGTTTTCATAAGTCCGATTAAAAAAAGTGCTTTATTTAAAAAACGATTAAACACTTAGGGAATATAATGAATAGCATGACATTTTTGCAAAATTTTCTTTTTTTAATAAAGACAAAACATAATAGTTTAGACTATGATGATGATGATTATAATTATAATATTTTAATGTATTTTTCAATTTAAAATCTATTTTATTTAATCAACCAATTATTTAGTATCCAAACCATGTATCTTAGATTTAAAGGAAACTTTAGTCAATCTAAATTGTATTTTAAAAGGCCATAACTATTTTATTAGATTATATTTTAATTTGATATCTTATTGATATATGAAAATATTTGTATGTACATTTCACGTTTTATTAGGACACATATATCTGAACTTTATTCTACAAAATACGTCCCACAAGAAATACCGGTGTCAGTTAAAAATAAAATAAGTGGTAATAATTATTGAAAACATAAAGAAGCATAGTTCAAATTTATAATCTTTCAACCTAAAACGCTGATCCACGCTTTAGTCGGCCACCGACCATGATCTCTTTTCCCCTCAGAAATTAAAGAAAGTAACTGACAAATTTGACAGGCTTCATAGTTTAGTGAAATAAAGCCCAAGTAACCTAGTTACTGTAACCCTGGTGGTTCGACCTTAGTTCCTAATCACTGGTCGCTTGACTCTTGTGTTTTATTGACACAAATCTTGTATTTCCCTCTAAAAGATAAATGAATTCACTCACCTAGCTTGACAAGACTTGCCCCTTTGGGAAATGGACCCCTCTGAAGGAGTATAAAGCCATCACAAACAATGAATAGAATTACATCTTAAATAAGAAATAATACTTAGGTCAATTCATTGGAAAAACGTTCCATATGATAACAACCTTAAACAATATATTATAATTTGGGTGATTTTAACATATTAAAAAAATGTGTTAACTGGCCTAGACCATTGGCTTTAACATTTACATTTTATTTATGTCGATGATGGTCAACAGTTTTGTAGTCCAAAAACAAAAATTGAAATATTTTAAGCCTTTTTTTATTGGATGAGAGTGACAATATGCCTTAACATTAATTTATATTAATAAAATTAAGATTTTGTCTGCCATGAGCATCGGGCGATATCTATTACATGCATAGGTCTGAAATTTAAAAATTATTATTCCCTGTGCACGAACATGTGCACCTCGAAGTCCTGAATTTTTTATTTTTGATTAATTTTTTTAATTTATTAAAAACTGGGTCGGAAGAAATAAAATGAAGAGTTTTTTTCTGTTTGTTTGAAGTAAAGGAAAGCGTTGCTTGGAATAGCCAGTCAATTTTGCATGGTTACCCCAGCAAAGCCAGGTACTTCTACTAGTTTGTTAATATTCAAATCTGTTTGAGGTTAATTTATTATCAGTGTTATTTTGCACCAAGTACACAGCAGAGTGTTTCCAATGTCATTCCATAGTTGATTACTTAAAGTCAGTCCTCTGACTTCCAGCTACTTTTTCTTTTTAATTGTGTTGTAATTTCAGTGCTGAATTATCCAAAAATATACCATTATTTAAAAAATAATCGTGACAATGCCAGCATTACTTGCTGTATACAGCTTGAACAGCCGCACCCTTGTTGACTTGACTAGCCTTGGTTCGATTTAGTACACCCAACCGAGATTCAAACCCCGGCCTCCCCCACACCGGAAAATCAGGCTATATGAACCTTATGTTTAGTCTGCGGTGTGGAAACCACACTTAATAAGTACAGGTCTTATCACAAAATGTACATATCATTAGATCGTAATATTGACAGCACTGCTTATTTTGATTGTTTCAGATTGATTAAAATTTTAAATGTGTGAGTAGTGCCTTTTGAAGTATTAAACCAAATATGTACTTCAAAACAATTATTTCACTTGTACTTAAAACAACATTTAAAAAAATTAAATCCTAAAAGTAAGTTTCAAAGCAAAAAAAAAAAAAAGAAGAAATGTTTTCCTTTAAGACGTAAAGTAAAAACACTAATTAATTTAAACTATTGCAGGAGTGAGTAAATTCTCCAACTTTTGATTCATTAATTTTTATTTTAGTAAAACCTTGTTTTCTTCGAAGTTGGTAGCACTGGGTCAGCAATAAAAAGAATATGAAAACACGCAAACTATGCGCAACCCGTGGAGAAGTTTTCCCACAATTGTGCCAATTTACTTTGGATTTCATTTTACTTTGAAAGTTGTTGAAACGATTTGTGACATGACCTTGCAGGATGTCCACAATGATAGAAGTCCCGAATTTTTTTTTTATGGATCTAAATGTGGCCATTAAAGTTGAAAGATAATAAAAATTACGTTTAAATGCCAATAAAATTCATATTATTTTTTTCAATCAACGTAAATCTGTTTTACCTCGAAGTAAACTTTTTAATCAACTCCAACAATTTAATTTAAAAAACTCATCTATACCCTAATAATTTTTACGATTCCAAACTAAATGCTTAGGCCAATAAAACTAAGTTTATGAGTTCACAAAAAATTATTTTAACCTATTTTTTAAAATATATTTACTTCGTAACGGAATACATTATTTTTTGTCAATATAGAGTGTTGTGATATTTAAAAAAAAATCCAGATGAGGTAAAACAGAAATTTAAAAAGCAATAGAACATACAACTTACCAGGTCATTATAGTTCAAATATGATTCCATGTTCTTAAGATGATTTACTTCAGTAGGGGTGGTGGTAGTATAAAATAAAACCTTCACTTGAAGCAAAATACAAGTTTAAAAAATCCAATTTTTTAAAATTATTTGCTGCCTTTGGTAAGATTTGAGAAAAGTCCCCTGTTTGTCCTAACTATAATGCACTATAAGATATAGTTTTGTTTATTTCAATTTGATTGTATTATTTGGTGACTATTTAATTCCAAACCAACTAAAAAATAAATCATTCAGAGCCTTGGTACTAAAACTAAATTAAAGTAATGAAAGTATCGAAAGAAAACAAAGAATGTTTTACAACAACCAACTAAATGAGTTCCATCTAGCAGTATCACCATGTTTACCAACAACCTATCTCTTGAACGATCTAAGACCGAATGAGTGTCTGTGTGTGCCTGTGGGAAATGATAACATGCCTTCGACACCTCCTCCATCAATTCAACGTTAACAATACACCCTGGAACAATACCACCCACACAACACCAATGCTGTATCTGGTTGCAGCCTAAATCATTTTTCATTCATTTGAAGTATTTAACGTGCACTTTCTGTATCGAATGACTATATAAGCACACGATTTATAAAATAACTTAATCCTAGAATAGACACAACATCCAGCACCCGGCCGTTAATTTATCACTATTAAAGGGGTGGAAATCACATTTCACCCTTAAGAAATGTTTTTGCCATGCCAGGAATCGAACCCATGCCCTTTAGCTCAGTAGATATACACGCTACCAACTGAGCTAAGGTGTCGGACCCAAAAATATTCATGACGTCATGTACAGTAATCTTAAAAAACAGGACAAAGTTCCTTCACCAGGTATTATTTAACAGTTTTTTTTAAACCTAATTTATTTGTTGGTTTTTACATTGCGTCTTATTATTATTTTGGGTTATACCTGTTTTATTAATTTATGTATAACGGGTAGGATGAGTAAGATAGAATTGGAAGGAAATGCACTCATATTTTCATGAAGGAATGGTAGGAAACCATTAAGGAAAAAATCACCATCGTTACACACTGCCGGGATTCAAGCCTAACCATCGGCAAACCAGATAATATAAACTTAACATTTATCCCACGTGGTTTTTTTTTTACGTTGAAGAACATATTTTTCCTAGAGCACAAAATGGTTCAACATTATGTTAGTTGGTATGTTGGTATTCATAACTAACTAACATATTATACAGTATATTCATCAGTCCGACCCTTCTATTTTAGTTCTTGTTCTATACGCATTTTTCCGAATTCAAAGGTATTACTAGATGTAAGAACTTAAATTAGTTAAATTAATATAATAAATTTGAATTCGTCTTAAAATGAACAGATAAAGTGTTTCATCGAAAAAAAATTTGTTTTGTTTTTAGCACCACTTACTACCCTTTCGGGTTATATGCTTATGTACTGATTACGTTAATGTTTTTAGATACTAGGAAGGCAATATTTAAATGAAGTGTACCCGCATTTGCTTGGAAGGAGAGTGGAAAACCATTTTGAAAAGACCATTCTCAATACACCCGACTGAGATTCGAACCTCAATCTCCCATCATTGGCAGTCTAGTCTACTATGAGACTACCGCGTTAGACTACGCGCCCACCGAAGTGGGTCGAAAGCCAGAACATTTGTCTGGTAATTTCATATAAAAGTCATGAGTGGAGTTGGACTAATAGAGATATCGACAAGAAAACAATATTTGAATTTTGAAAGCAGAACTTTAGATATTTTACTAGCAAAATCATTAACTTTATAATTTACATATTACGTATAAATTGTCAAATTTCAACTTCGTTTTAAAGATTAGAAGTAAAAATAATTTAAAGAAAAAATTAATCATTATGTATAAAACAGTATTAACCTATAAACAAATAAGTCTGCGCCTACCGCATTTGTATGATTTTTTAGCATTCTATTTTACCCTGGGAAAAATGCTGTGCTTTATAAACCTAACAGTATTTTTATTGCTAGACTAAAAAAGTCACATATTTATTTAAGTTATAGGGCTCTGAGGGAAAAACTTAAATAAAAACATCATAGTGGTTGATATAACCATGAAAACAGTGAGGAAGGTTTCCGAAGATATTTGTTCTAGAAATTGGATTGTAAGTTTCAGAAATCGCCGCAAGTTTCTTACAAAATATAAATACAATGTCAACGTTAAAATTAGAATATGAAGTGGTAGGCGCAGCCTTAAGAAACATAAAACTTTGTATCAGAGCTGACGATAAAGAGGCTCGTAGACTGCATATAGGCCGTCAAATGTGGCCAGTAGATTTGTAACATTGTTCTGTTTTAGGCTAAAGTTTGCAAACAATATTGTTATATTAGTATTTTTGTGTTTTATTATTAATTCTCCTTGTGTTTTAGAACATTTACATCTGTGCATTAGAAACATATATTTTGTTTTGTTTGTTTTTGCGTATATGGACTTCTTGAACTCTGGTGATTTGTTGCTTGGTAAGAAATGCGGACTCTTACTACTTAACAATCTTAGTAAAGGCATTCAGGACTATGTTTCTCAATAAATAGATGTCATATTCCAGAATGATTGTTTATGGCTGTATTGAATTTGGTACCAGTTTCCAAAATTCGCTCATGATACAGAATTATTATGTACTGTAAAAGTTTTAATAATGAACATTTATATTAAATGTATGTAGACAAGGCTATATGTTTTTTTGTTTTTTCTCTTTATCATGCGGCTTTATGTAAAGTTGTTAACTTCCTACGTGGATCTGAAAGACAGGAAGTTTGGCATAACTTTTTTATATGAAAAATATTATTTAAATGTGCTAATCTATGTGTAGTATATATTCAGCCTCGACTTGTTTATTTAAAAGAAAATTTTTTGTTGTTAATTAATATAATTAAAATTGGAAAAAGTTTTTTAAAAATGGGTGTTTTTATTAATCACATTGTACTTTACTTAATTAATTTGATAATAACAATTATTCTTTAGTCAAATTATTTAAACAAAAAAACTAAAGTATATTATTTATATTTCAAATCATTTTGGTAACTTTTGTGCTGTTATATCTGTGTTTATATAAATAATATTTGTTTTAGAAATTTTGTGTTTAATTATTACATACAGCTTGCAATAAACTATGGCATATATATATTAATAAATTTTAAATTAAACATTAGTATATATATATATGAAATAAAGTAAGTAAACATAATATATATATATACGTAAGTAAACATTACGTATATATATATATATATACGTAAGTAAACATTACGTTAATATATAATATAATAACGTAAGTAAACATTAATATATATATATATATACGTAATGTTTACTTACTTTATTTCAATATATAATTTAAATTGAGAAATATTTTTAGTGTGGGTATACGATTATTTTGTCGAATTTTAGTCAATAATGATTAATATCCATGGAAGACAAATTAGTAATTATTTATACTAGATTGTTAATTAAGAACGAGTCTAATCATGAGGCGACTTACATTTAGGCTACATTCTCACACTAGTTCTACAGTGGCGCAACCAAGGGGAGGAAGGACGTGCATTTGCACATCAAGCACACAAGATGTTGTCTAAACCATAAACAAAATTTTAAGACCAGGAAATTTTCTTGATTTTCAGAAAATATAACTCCTTTTAAAAGTGCCCAAAAAATGTTCATTTGAACAAATATATGAATGATAGCGTCAATGCTTGCGTCCCCTGCCCCACATACCTCTCCCCTTCTATCACTTAGACCCTTAAAAAAGTGAATTCTGGGTGAATCCCCAATTTATTGTAGGCCTACTATCTTTTGATTTTTCTGATTCCTAATTTTAACAAAACATTTAAAAAAAACTAAATGCCATTATACTGGATAAAACATAAATAAACATTATATTTATTACCATCTAACAAAATAAATATACAAATATAAATTTAACTTCAATGTGAAAAGAACATAAATAAACACCCAATATAAAATTAACTTCAATGAACAGAACATAAATAAACACCCTATTTAATATCAGTATTATGAACAAAATATAAATAAACACGCAATTTAAACATCATACTGAAAAAAGAAACACACCATCTAAACGTCAATATGTACTGATGGTTTTTTCTGTTTCTTAACTTAGCCCTCGTATGGGCTATCCACTTATTTACACCAATGAGGTATGGGTGAGGATGGTAAAATTTAGAGCAAATGTACCTGAATTGGCGTGGAAGTAGAGTGGAATGTCATATAAGAAAAAAATTATTACACACGCCTAAGGTACGAACACTGACCTCCCTTTTTCCTAGATCTAGGTAAAATGAGACTGACACCTTTAACCGATTTACCAATGTAAAATGTTGTAATAAAAACGAAAAGTAATATTTTTTTATTAAATTGCTTAGTTATTAGTAAATTTTTTTAAAACAAATAATGAAAACTTAAAGTTTTCAGTACGATAAACATTTTGCCATGCACTTTATAGTTGGATTATTTAAGATTATTGTATTATATTATTATGTATCTTTACTTCAACCTCATTAAGTCTGTACAGCTTTTATTTTTTTGGTTAGTTGTTTAAAATATTGGCTCTGATTCAGCAAGCTAGGGTTCGATTCTCGACAGGGTGCAACAGAGGTACTCACACTATCCTCCCCGATTTCCCTATTTGCATTCTGGTGAATGCGGGTGCATTTCTTTGAATATCACATTCTTCACTCTGTTCTCGGTTTGATAGTTCAACTTTTATGTCCCTAATATCCAGATTAATTTAAGACGGGTATTTACTAGTTTCGGGAGTAGAACTGTGTTTTGTTTAGTTAATAAACGATCAGAACAAAAACACACACTTCGTTTGCACTGAAAGATAGCAAGCTTACCTTGACTGGTTCCACTATGGTAAAGCAGATAGGCCCATAGTGCAATTCGTCAGGGTAAGAATGATAACTTTTATAGCTACATGTAAGTAATAATAAAAGTAATAATATACTACAGTAAGGTAAGCCTATCTTTACAAGGATTGAAATAATACAATTATATCGTTGTTTAGGCCCTGCATATTTAAAAAAATACATCTTTAAAATCAAATAATTTAAAGTTTAACTGTCATTAATAAAACTTCATAATCTCTTATATAGAGAAGTGACATCAGCTAAAAACTTTTGCAGGAATTATATTTGATTCTACGGGCTGAAGGGACAACATTCGACCTCATGGTCTGCCAGGAAAGGACTCGCTCCCACGATATTCGGGGACAGTAATTGAAACCCCAGTCTTCGGGAACAAGACTGGTCTTAAGATTTACAGGGACAGTAATCCCATGATCTGTAGTGTTAAGACTCAGCCGCATGGTCTGCAGAAACAATATTCAATCCCATGGTCTGCAAAGGCAAGTCTTGGCCTCTATGGTCTGAAGTAACAATACTCGACTACGTGGTCTGCAGGGACAATACTAAGCCCCATGGTGTACAGGGCTAGTACTCAGGCCCTTGATCTACAGGAATAAGATTCAACCTCTTGATCACAGAGACAAGTCTTGACCTATATGGTCTGCAGGAACAAGATTTGGCCCCATGGTCTGCAGAGACAAGTCTTGTCCTCTATAGTCTGAAGTAACAATACTCGACTCCATGGTCTGCAGGGACAATACTAAACCCCAATGGTACACACGGCTAATAAGGGTCTGCAGGAGCAAGATTCAGCCCCATAGTCTGCAGAGACAAGTCTTGGCTTCTATGGTCTGCAGTAAAAATACTCGACTCCATGTTCTGCAGGTACAATACTAAACCCCATGGTACACAGAGCTAATAAGGGTCTGCAGGAGCAAGATTCAGCCCCATAGTCTGCAGATACAAGTCTTGGGATCTATGGTCCACTGGGCTAAGACTCAGCCCCATGGTCTGCAGTAACAAGATTCAACCCCATAGTCTGCAGATACAAGTCTTGAGCTCTATAGTCTGCAGTAACAAGATTCGGCCAAGACTTTACCCCATTGTTTGTATGGACAAGTCAGCCTCATTTCAAGGGCTGTACTCTACAGAGTTAAGAGTTGGCTCCAACATTTTCTCCGCCATGAAGAGGTGAACTAGAACTATCGGTATTGTGTGTGTTGTTGCCAAGCGGACAGCGGCCGTGCTGTGTGGTATCATCCCCAAGCAGAGAGGAACTCATCGATCCCTGGAATGATGGGGAGGTGGAGGGTTACCTGGTCGATCAACCGTGTCAGTCCGCCCTGGAGTCGCCCCATTAGACTCAAAGCATTCGGGAGCCGCTCTCGGCCAAACACAAACACACACACACGTGCCGACAATAGCTTCCTTGTTTGTCGACAACCATAATATACAAGATACACAAATATTTTCCAGGAACCAACCTTTGTTTCAAATAGTGGTAGATTATTTATTTGTACAAAAACATATTTTCTAATCTCAAATTTCATAGTGAAATCTTTTTGGGAAAAATATTCTCACTACAACTGTTTAGGATTCGAACCCCCGACACCAGACGAGTTTGACACCTTAGCTTACGTGTCCACCAAAGCTGATAATCAAATATTAGACTCCCCGAATTACTAGTAAAACAAATTAATTTTCTCTTAGAAACGTTCTTAAAAATAGAACAGGGGTGCAAGGCGGGCTTAAGTCCCCTTGTTTTTATGTTGGGGGACTGGGACTATCTTAAGCCTCGCCCCCCCTCCCCCCCCCCCCATATTTACCAAGTAAATTCAAAACCCATTTATAAAACATACATCTGTTACCATCCGTTTAGTAATTTTAAGTAATAAAGACATACATTTATAGTTAATTTAATAGTAAACTGAAATTCCCTATTTTGCAGTTTATTTTTCTCGCACGAGGAAAAACTCTTTCACAAAAATATAGTAACTAACATTAGGCCTAGTTGTGATTACCTTAAATATAAACAATACCATGATAATGAAATCAAAGGGTAATACTATCTGACCTTTTTGCCACAGATAAGAACAAATTTAAAAAAATCATAATTAAATAATTGAAAGTTTAATTTTAACACGAGGCGGATTTTCAACCACAATTCAAGTATTGCTTTTGCCATATTTGTATCAACACTAAGAAATTAAAAAGCTGAACATCAATAAAATCAATACGCTTTCTTGTTTTGGTTTGAATACAAAATTTTGTTATTTTTAAACCCACGTTAAATATTTATGTGATAATATATTTGATTGTGAATGCATGGTTTGTAAGAAAAATACTAAATATTTAATTTAAAGGTCCATTTGCCTTCCACAATATGAGCCTTGTCAGGGTTTGGGACCTACACTTAATTTATCCTGAAAGGCTTACCTTGCATGGTTCAACTAACGCGTAGCTTATACAATAGAAATATAGCATGGGCGTAGCGAGGGGGTAATTATAGGGTCTAAACACTTCACATCCCCCCGAGAATTTCTGAAGTATTTACTGATGATCGCAAAAGAATGTTTGTGAAGTTATTTATCTTACTTTAACTATGCAATCCGATCTTCAGAGATCGTAGTTTATCATCTAAAAGCATCCATTTTTCAAAAATGTGTCAGCGGAAAACCACTTCAAATAGCTTCCAGAAGCATCTAACTTTGATATTTAAAAAAAATTTAGGATCCCTCTAAATTTCTTTCCGTGGGCATCAGAATTTTGGGAGTAGGACCACTATATAATTATTTCTAGGAATCTAATTTATGAAAAAATCTGTCTAGCGATGCTTAAAATAGATTTAGTAGAAATTCAATTTTAAAAAAATTGTAGGAGGACTATTCCGAATAGCCTCTAGAATTATACATTTTTTTTTTAATTGGGGGAGTTCTACACTTTAGTTCTCTTTAATTAGTATAATTTTTAGAAACTCTCCAATTTTGAGGACCACTTCAAATACGTTCTAGGACATCTAATTCTCAAACATTAACTGAGAGGAAAAAAAAATTCTAGAGCATCCAATTTTTAAACATTAAGTGGGAAGAGAAAAAATTCCTAAAATAAATAAATTTGGATATTTCCCCTTCTCCCCATCACACAAATAAGGTCCCACCACCACTTTTTAAATAATTGTCTTATTTCTTAGAAATCTTAACATCATGTCTAAGGGTGGTATGCAAGAACGTGTAGTGAATGCTTAGTGGACCGATAGTGTGGTCCCGAGCAGACTAATCAGTCCACTTTTTAACCTATGATGTCGCAAGAAACCCACACTAGTGTCCACTTAGCATCCATTTAGTCAAGTTCTTGATTACGGCCCAGACTTACAATTTGGAACTCTCCCAAAATTAAATTCTTCTTATACCCATGAGACTATAAGACTGCTACCTTTCAGGGAAAACGGGCTGTATATGGAAAACAGATAAAACCTGTAAAAGCGAATTAATTGGATGTGGCATGAAAAGTCAAGGAGAAGTCAGACAAATTATAAAATGTCATTGAAGATTTATTTATTTATTTGCAATAATTTGTGAAATACGCAGTAGAGAGCATTACCAAGTCTAAACTGTTAGTTCCATTCCTAACTAATGTGATTTATTGGTGATCTTTGTGCAAAGAATTTAAGATAAGTCAATGAAAATTATGAGAATATGTATGTTAGCCAATATCTTTTATTATAAAATACTAGGAAAGTAAATATTCTTTGGCCTAGAAAACCTGGGAAGTAAGATAATTTTAAAGTGTAGGCCTTCTTATCAGTGCTGTTTGAAAGCGTGTAAAATAAATATATTTTATCAGCAGAAATTAGCTGGGTTTTAAATTTTAATCATCCCAGCCGATACCCTGGATGATACCTTTCAAAATGAAAGAACACCAGAATGTAAGGCCAATGTTTAATCACTAGCCTTAAGTTACATTATAGTTTGTAGGGTATTTGACGAGAGACCGAGAATAAATTTCAAAATGTGACTAAGCCTACAACAGAAGCCTCATAATGGGTTGTTTTGCATACCACTAATAACTTAATTGCAATGCAAAATTTCAAGAATTTTGTTTTTACTTAAAACTTTCAAACCAACATTCTTTCTGTATTTAAGAGATTTTCCCTCTTTTAAATATTATAGGAAAACGTTTTGATACGTAGAGATTTTCCTCTCAGGTGTTTTACGCCCTCCAATTACAGTATCCTTCTTGTAAGTTGTGGATAAACATGGCATTCAGTAAGACCTGTGAAACCTACATAAATGTAATACATATTTCTTTAGAAAAGCTCAGTAGACACAATTGTGAAGGTTCACAGTACCATTAAGCTTGAATTGTGCCTCGACAGTCCACACAAATTTCCCTGCAAATTCCTCATCCTCACCAGCCATGTACTCAAACCACTCATGTGGACAAGTCAGTGAATCTACCGGGGCTTAATGTGTGGTGTGGTCTGTCACCGTGTGGTTTGATTGGTCTCTTCTTCTTCGAGGGTACCATAACTGGTCAGGTGTATCTTGATATGCTTCAGACAAGGATTTTGCCTGCCATCCAAACCCTGTATGGCGATGAAATGTTTTACATGCAACCTCACTACCATCGAGATGTCAGGTCATACATGGATGACACTCTACCCGGACGGTGGGTAGGTCGCAGAGGTGCTTTTGAGTACCCACCTCGGTCTCCTGATTTGACACCTTTGGACTTCTACCTGTGGGGGACCATCAAGGATGACGTGTATCGACAAAAAACAGCTACAATCAACGAGCTACGTGAAACAATCGTAGCGTCATGTGCTGCCATTACGCCAGATACACTGACACGCGTAGTTCGGTCTGCAGTTCGACGCCATCAACGTTGTTTGGACGCTGCTGGTGGTCATTTCGAACATATACCATAACTCTCTTTCAGTGCCAAAAATTGTACCTGCAAGTCAAATTTGTCAGAATATATGGACTATCAAACAGTAAGTACATTTTTTTGGACCCCTCTGTATTTTGACAAAGACGGACATACAAAAAAAAGTACTATCCATGAAAAATAAAGCTCCTTTAGTCATCCAGGCTCTAAAATATTACACGGTCAGGACCTATGGACTACCTCTCAGTTAAGTCGCCCCTCACCCCACACACACACTTTCAAATTCCCTTCCGGAGCCCCTGCAATCATTTAATTTTCAAACAAAGAAAAAAAAAATTTGTTACGTGTTATTTTCACTAGTAAGTTACCACGGAAATCTAGGACTACAAAACATGACACACCTACTTTTAGTGAGATAACTTTATTCGACCAACACTTGAAACTTTCAATTTTACTTCTTCATCTTATTCCCCCTTTTGTCAGCCAGGTTATATAATTTTAAGAACTTTACAGTAAAATGAGTTACAAGAAAGAACCCTCCAAGCAGCACTTTGAGTCCATGACTCGTCAAGTACTGTCCAATGTTCATAGGAATAACCTGATCCACGGGCGCCATTAGCTGGACTCACGACTGGACCGGATTAAGAGGGGGAGCGGAATTGTATCCACTTGGAATGGTAACCATTCAGGTTTTTCTCAACCTATCGACAATAATTAAAAATCTGAATTGTACCCACTGGAATTATATCCTCTAAAAATTTTAATTGCATTCACTCGGAATAGTAACCATTCAGGTTTATCTCAATCTAGCGAGAATAATTAAAAATCTGAATTGTATCCACAAATGGCGGACCTTATGCCTTAATCCATATGCAAAAGCAGTGGCGCAGGAACGTTTTTATTTGGGGGGGTAAAAATAATCATGTGTTTTTATAGGGGATAACATTTTTGAGATTAAAAAAAGACCAGGGAAATGTAATACAGCTGTCCTTCGCACTACGTGAGTGATTGGTTCTGATAAATAATCGCGTAATACGAAAACGAATAAAGGTAATTGATTTTAGCATGGGTGAGATAGGGATTACTCCAAAGGGGAAAAAAAACCAAAACTTGTGAATTAATGCAATTTTTATTAATTTATCTAACTAGTACAATGCTATAGGTAGCCTACACCTTTTGTCAATCTTCAATCCCCTGAAATTTGTAAACAAATGCAATTTTTAATAAATTTATCTAATTAATACAATGCTAAAGCTACACTTTCTGTTAATCTTCATTCACATGATAAATTAACTGGATCTGGGAAATCTGGATTATCACTCTCTTGCTCTCTTAACGGCCCTTGGACGGTAGGCTCTTGGTCTCTTGAATACCCTGGGAAGGTACGTTCTTGCTCTCTTAAAGGCTTGGGATGGTATGCTCTTGCTCTCTTGAAGGCTTGGGATGGTAGGCTCTTGCTCTCTTTACGGCCGTTGGATGGTAGGCTCTTGCTCTCTTGTAGGTCCTGGGACAGTAAGCTCTTGCTCTCTTGAAGTCCCTTGGACTGTAAGCTCTTGCTCTTGGAAGGCCCAACTGGGATGGTCTGCTCCTGCTCTATTGAAGACTCTTGTTGTCGTGAATGCCCTGGGTCGTTAGACTGAATATTTTCAACTTTTTTGATGAAATGGTCAAGACTCAGCTGACGGGCAGCATTCTTCCTCTCTCTATAGAGTGCTTTGTAACAAGTCAAATAACTCAATCTCTCGGGCAGCTTTGGTGCTCCTACCCATGTTAGGGTCATTCTCTTCAATGATTCTAATTGCACTATCAATGCGCTTAAAAAATTCAGCAATTTGTTTTGTTGAAGTTGTTTGATAAGCTCAGCAACATAGGGCTCTTCCTCTTCATCCTTTATGCAGCTCTCCATTTCCAGAAGATCTTCAATGGTGAGTTCTATTGAGTGGGATTGGAGCAATTCGTCCACATTTGCCTGGTCTACGTCCTCAAATCCAACATCTTGCTATGTCAACAATGTCATGTCTTTAATTAGAAAGCTCATGTTCAGGATCAAAATCATTTGAATCAGAAACTTTAGGCCAAATATTTTTCCAAACTCCCTTCATACAGGACTCTTCTAAACTTATGCCCATGCATCTCCAATGTTGTCAATACTACCCCCCTAACACCAAATTGTACAGTAAAGATCATTGTCCTCACTGGAATGTGCATGCACAAGGTCACTCCATCACCACACAGGGTGACTGCTAACCATGCTGACCATGCATTATTTTTATTATTTCTTAACCGCATTATGGCGAAAACGCATAAAGTGATATCGCGTATAACGAGGGATGCCTGTATTTAACGGTCCCATTGTGCATTTTCTCATTTATTTTAATCATTCCAAACATTAGAATTAAATCACACACAAAAAAAATTAGGAAAAATTATATCTGATGTGACTTGGTTAAAAATTATGAAACACTGAAAATTAAAATAGGTTTCCATTCACCTTTGCCCTATATTCGCTACTAGCTATAAAATCAATAACTAATTTTGCAATTTTCAAGTTTGTTGAGCATCTCAGGGTATGCTTTCAGCAGATAAAATTGTGATTTAGTCTAAGTTGGCTTATCGTGGAGCGAAGATAGATTTTTATTAGTACAAGCATTGAAAAACTTATTTCTGCTGTAGCTGGTATCAATATAAGAGTTTTCAAACAGTGTGTGTGCTCCAAACACATTTTATTTTTACTATGTTACCTTAGTGTGAACTTTGTATCGTGATTCAACAAGACTTTTACATTATCTAAAAGTTTTATTATATTATTTGGGGGGTAAAAATTATAACTTTTTACCCCTCTCAATTTTTAGGGGGGTAAAATTTACCCCCGTACCCCCCCAGTTCCTGTGCCACTGTGCAAAAGTAAATACACTTTGAACGTATTATTAGTACAGCAAATTACTAACATAGGGGGGCAGAACCCTCAAACTAATAGTACAGTAAATTACTAACAAAGGGCAGTAGAAACCTCAAATTATTAGTACATAAAATTACAACAGAGGGCTCTAAGTTGATTGTTACTTACTATATCAAATGTTTGAGAGTGTATTACGATTTGAAAAACTTTACTAAACAAATAATTAAATTATTTTATTTATTTATTCTCTCTCTCTATCGTAAATATGACTAATGTATTTCAACTTTATTTTATAACTATATAATAAGTAAGAAAAATCAGTGTTAAAATGTGTATCCCTTGCTGAAGTAAAGGTGTAACCTTTTTAATGGCCCGCTTACCTCATTTCAGAGGCTAGACTCAAATTGCTGCATTAACAAAAACAAAATTAGGTCATTGGTTCGTATCCTAATATCGACGTGGATCAAAAAAATAATACTAAATACCGTATTTCACCGATCTTAATTTGTCAGTAATGTACACATCACAGTGATTTGAGTTCTTCCAAAGCCCGTGTTGTTACCGGCTTATTATTGACCTGTTCTTTTATATAAAAACTACAATAAATCCATATTAAAATTTTCTTTCAACTAGTTGGAAAATAACTTCCACATCCCTAAAGTAAATTGTTTAGGCTTCACCGCTCGAACCTACCAGATATCCTACCCGCAAGTACCATTTCAATCGTTGGCCGTACTCTTTCTATAGATAGCTCTAGTTCCTATATTTCGTTACTGCCATCTCTTGTCTTTACTTGGAACGTGCCTTTTATTTAGCGTATTTGATGTGCTCTCTAACGTATATAACTAATGGTGATTTCTGGTGGGAAAGTTTATTGTTGGTACACTGAGCGTATCCTGTTTTCCCCTAGAATAAACGGTTATGTAGTTGTAGAATTCTTCTGTCCGTTTTCCATGTGTACTGAAATAAATGATAAAAATATTTCACAACAATATTTTCAAGTGTCCTTTTCATTTTTTTTAAAGCTTTATAAAGACGTAGGATTTAAATGAAGGTTAAAAATAATAATAAAAATAAATCTGGTCGTGTTAAAAAAGTAGCAGAGGCTATAAAAACTCGTAAAGAACTTAGAAAAGATCAAAGGAAAGAAAAAAAAGCCAAGAGACATGCTTTCTTTCAAAGGAAACAGAATATGCACAAGGTTGGTTGGTGCCAATACTCATATTAAATAAGTTAATAACTATAAAGGCCTATCATGTGTCAACTCACAGCTTTTTTTTAGTATGCCCTACATTTATATAGCTAACCACTCATTTTAGTTAATTATTTAAAGGGTTTGTAGGCCTACGCTATTTCAAGCTAAAGATTAATTTTAATCAATTTCATTGCCATATTAAAGGCATACTCCTAACATAACTATGAAGAATCACAAGCTCCAAAGAGCCCTGCCTTTTTTCCCTAGGCCTGTCTGAGTATAGGTGTTCTGATTGCCAAAATACATCTTGTATAATTAAAAATGGCGAGCAGCATAAAGTTCTGAACCCTAATAGACGGAAAGAGAATACTAAAACAGTTGCCAATCAAAGACCGCACCAAGGTAATGTTGACAACGTTATTGCTTCCGTCCTTGGGCTCAAGGGTGAGTGTGGGGTGCATCAATATCCTTGGTGACAATTGGGCAGATCTACACTTGGTCATGTGATTATAAATGCAACTGCCAAGAGTACAACAGCCAATACTACCAATACAACATAATAATAATAAAAAAAATTTTTTGACCATGGGCATTTAGGTTAAGTTAAGTTTGAATAGTTTTCTTTTATAAACATATCAATTGCTGTGCACCAAAATATTGGTGATGGTACTCATCATCAAACTTATTTTTTTTTTTTTTAACCAAAATATCAATATTCAACAATTATTTTTACGAACAAAATAATATGGCAAATTAATAGGGCCTACTGCTGTATAAAAATATTTTCTATACAATGCAATAATTGTTTACAATGACCACATTTCACCTTTTTTCTTATCTTGTTTGAAGAAATCTTCAATACCAATTAATGAAATCACACAGTGTTAGCTCATGCAAGAAAGGATGTAAACTAAACTGATAACCTACCTATTGAAAACAATTGCCATGGCCGTTAGATGATTTTACAAATATAAAATACCAAATTAATGATTAAAATAATTAATATAATACAAACCTAACTTAACCTTTCAGGTGTTAATAAATTAACATTTCAATTAATATTGATTAAATAAACAATTAAATGTTACATACAAAACAATGACATCACACAGCGCAGAGGATTATGAGAACATAATTAAACAAAAAATATAGGAAGCTAATTTACGTTTCTATGTTTTTCTTGTTATTTTAATGAGTTCTGTTTGGTTGTATAATTATTTAAAACTATCAAACTTTATAAAACTGAGTAAGCCTATTATTTTATTTGCCGTCTTCTTATGTATAATTGCATTCTTAAATACTTCCACTATCATTGACTATAGTAGGTGAGAAGTTCCCATTTGTGATTGAGGGAACGATAGGGCCTACATCAAGTATGGTAAAATGTTTTAACGTGATTTAGGTGAGTTTTGGTTTTAATTTTATTATATACAATTTTTTTTACAAATTTTATTTTGTTGTTGACCTCTTTGGTCTTGGGGTAAAGTGCTCACTTCGGCACCCAATGTTCATGGGTTCAAATCCAGTTAGTGTCTACAGATTTTCACTGAGCAATAAAAATCTATAGTACAACTTAATTTGGAGAAGAAGTAAAGGTGTTGGTCCCATCTCGATTGTGGCATGTAAAAGAACCCTGGAAGGTATGTGAAAATATGTTTCCCAGCAAAATTTGTAGGCTCTTTCACTCTCACTCATAGAAATTATCATGTGCTGATATAATCGTTCAGTTCAGAAAGTGCACGTTAGATATCTCAAATAAATAAATTAAAAATATATTGCTATTATTGGAAACTTGCCATTCTTGTTGTGTGTTTTGATGATAAAAAAAAAGTGGACCAAAATATAACAAAGAAAAGGGTCAAGAATGTTGATTTTTTTAATAAACTATCCCTAAAAAATAAATAGATATGTAGGCTAAGTATTATTTATATTTTTATAAAAACATTTTCCTCATTAGACCTTTTGAAACATCAATGATAGGAAACAAACTGTCGTGCAGATGATACACTTTTTCTTTGTTATATCACTATTTTTATATATTTAATTGATATTATTACACCCCCAAGAAGATGACAAATCAAATAATAATCTACCAATCTTCATAAAGTTTGATAATTTTGAATAACTATACAATTGTTTTAAAAAAAACTCACTAAAATCACAAGAGAAACTTAAAATTCAACTAACCCGCCTCGGTGGCATAGTCAGCTAACACGCAAGTTTTGTGTTGAGCTAGACTGCCAAGGACGGTGAGATCAAGGTTCGAATCTCGGTCGGGTGAATGGGGGTGGTTTTCCCATAAACGGTTTTCCACTTTCCCTCCATGCCAATGCGGGTTTACCTCCTCTATATTCAACCTTCCCAATTCCTAACCCATTGGAGTTATTAGTACGTAAGTGTATAACCCGAACGGGTAAGACGTTGTGCTAAGTATTATTATTATTATCATAATCATATCATCATTATTATTATTATTATTATCATTATTATCATCATTATCATTATTATCATCATCATTATCATCATCATTATTATTATCATTTATCATTATTATCATAATTATCATCATAATTATCATCATCATCATTATTATCATTATTATTATTATTATTCCCTTTTCGTTTTTAAAATTTCAATAATAAAATTTCTTGCAAATTTGCCCTTGATCATGTAGGCGCTCATATCCCTTCTCGTAATCCAAAATTATTTTTTATCAATAGCTCTTATAAGGTAAGCCCTATAGGTCGTTGTATCCATAGCGCCAATTCTAGATTTGTTGAATTCGACTTCTATCATAAAAGGAAAGCTAAACTCAGAGAGTTATTTAAGGAAATCCCATATCAATAATTTATCATGTATAGATTCTGCTTGTAACATTTAAATTTACAATATTCTGATCTATTTTTTGCATATTGTTACTGCTTTTAACCACTCTTTAGCTATATGTTATTGATGCTATTTTTTATTCTTATCATTATTAATTACTACGTTTTTCGTAACTATTCATCAGTATATACAATTTTTTAGCCATTTTTGTTTATCATATTTTCTCGTGTAAATATATGTATTTGTATGGTACTTGTGTACTTTTCAGTGCTGGCCTGTTATAGGTCTTAAGACTGTTGGCCAGCGCTATAATAAAGGAAATTATTATTATTATTTATTATTATTATTATTATTATTATTATTATTATTGTTGTTATTGTTATTGTTATTGTTATTATTATAACTCAACTAATGACTAACATGTGTGTTGACACATGCTCATTTGCATTACAATTTAAATAATATATTCGTTTTCTTTTAACACTTTATTTTTTATTTTTGATGGTATCTAACTTTTCCACAGTTGTAAGCTGTTTAGATGGGATTGATACTCTTGTAAGCTAACATCGGGTAATTTCATTACTAAATTTTGAAGAATTCTTCAAACAAGATAAAAATACAAATGTGTCTCATTTGCATGCATTTAGAAAACAATTATTCTTTGGGATATACATTTAACAGTAATTTGAGGTACCTATGCCACATGTTTGAGCTCCTCTGTGGTCTAGTGGTCAGAGTTCCTGTGTATAGATCCGGAGATACCGGGTTCAATTCTCAGCGCGTTCAGAATTTTTTTTGTGAAGCAGTGAGCCTGGAACTGGGTCAACTCAGCCTCATGAGGACAAATGAGGAACTACTTGAATTAATAGGTAGCGGCTCCGGTCTAGAAAACTGAGGTTAACAGCTGTAGGAGTTTTTGTGCTGACCATATGACAATATCCGCAATCATCGCTAACGACGGCACCAGCCCAATCGATACAGCTTAACCCGCCTCGGTGGCGTAATTGGCTAACACGCCAGTCATGTTGAGCCAGACCGCCGAGGACGGGGAGATCAAGGTTCAAATCTCGGTCGGGTGAACTGGGGGCGGTTTTTCCTAAATGGTTTTCCACTCTCCCTCCACGCAAATGCGGGTTCACTTCCTCTTAATTCAACCTTCCCCATTCCTAATCCATTAGTGTAATTAGTACTTAAGCGTATAACCCGAACGGGTAGTAAAACGCGGTGCTAAAAAAAAAAAGATACAGCTTAATCGCGAGCTCAAGCCATGGATGTTTTTATGCCACATGTTTGCATGGCCGATCTGTATTCTTTGAGCTACATTTTCTTTTTCTAACCAATGCACCATCTTTGTTGTATAGTATGTAAAATATTTTATGAATAAGGATAAAGTTGCTATAGGAAAAAAGTGCTTAGATTCCTAATTTTTGTGGACTCTCCCTGAAACATCATCTAGGTTTGTACTAAATAATGCTAACTTTTTTTTTTTCCATTTATTTTATATGCTTACTAAATGATGAAAAAAGATGTATTATTTTTGTACACCGCATCACAATACCTGTCAAAACTTTTTCAATATTTACACTTATGGAGAAGGGATGATAATGAGTACACCCATTCAGTATTTCAACCCTGACTTTGTCGGGACCAGCAAAAAATGAGCCTTACTTCTTGGCCTATGTGCCTACTTGTGCAGTTTGTACATGTGTTACACACATCATCTAACATGTCACACTTGCATTAAATAGGAATGCTGGTGACGGGGAAATTGGCTCTCATTACCAGTCGGGTTTACTCTGATAGGCTTCCCTGATTGGCTTTCCACTCTCCCTCCCCAGAAATATGGGCACATTTCCTCTAAGCTCTATTTTCCCTATTTCTATTCCGTTGGTTTAAAAATGCAGATAGGTGATGGTAGAAAGACACGGTGCCCAAAATACATAATACAATGTTTATTATAAATATGGTACAAATACAAGATAATTCGTTTACTGTTTTTCAACAACAAAGCATCATTCTTGTCTATTACTAACTAGTCCCTATATAACAATTTTATCAAGGGTTATTTTTTCCAGGTGGTGAAAGTGACTTCAAAGAAGCAAAATCAGCTGATTCGGGCAAAAAGAAAACTACTGGGAAGATAAAACAGGAGGTAGGACAGGCCATCAACACAGTCACAACCAAGATAGATTGTGTAAAGGGGAGTTCTATAAAGAAAACAAACTTACTATACCTGCAAGAACAGAATAAGATACGTAAGGATAAACAGGAAGAAAGGAGGAAAAAACAATATAATAAAATAAGGATTAAACAAATGAAAGAAGCTAATGAAGAGGAAGATAAGATAATCAAGAAACTCGAGAAACAGTTGAAACTCAACAAAAGAAAAAGTAAAACTGTTCCCAAGTCGTTTGCTCTGGACGGCTTGGATTGTATCCTTTTATGTCAGAGAGCTTAGCTCTATTTGTTGTTTAATGGGTGCAAGTTTATTAGATGTAAGGACTTTTTTTATATCCTTAGATTATTTATGAGCTTTTAACTAAAATGAAAACTTGCAACATTGTCTGAGTTATCCAAGGAGATAGTCTCATGTTTTACTTTGTTATTGTTGAAAAGGTATAGTGCACTGGGGTTAGTTTTCTACATATGATTTTCATTTTGGTTTTCCCCCATCATCTCTCCATGCTAAGGTGGGTGCATTTCCACTAATCTACCATTTTCATTCCTACTTAGAGAAAAGTATTAATGACCCTTATTTTGAATAGAGAACTTAGACCATCAAAAAAACTGTGTAATCATATCTAAGTCAAATATTCTTAAGGCCCTTTTTAGCATACTAGGTTATTTTGGCCCACACAGTTTTGATTGTATTAGATAACTTAGTAACATTATTATATGGGGTGAGTAAAAAAATGTTATCCACATACATGGGATTGTTTTGTTTTTATTATTTATTCATTAAATCATGTTATAATTATAACAATAATTGTAAATAACACTAATGCACTCCTTCAACCTGCTTCGCTCCTTGTTTCTTAATGCAGATAGGCAGTCAGTTCAGCATAAAGTCATAGCTCCTTGACACATTTCTGTAGGTATAGAAAGAATAATATCTGTCATGCGTTTTATAAGATCATTGATATTGCTAGGTTTTGTGGCATATACACATTTTTTTACTATTCCCAGTCAGAAGTCTGATGATCTTGCCAGCCAAGGCAAAGGCCTTCCTCTTCCATTCCAACGTCTACCAAATTTATCGTTCAGGTATCTTCTTCCTTAAAGGGCATAAGAGGTGGGTGCACCATCTTCTTAAAAGTACCCATTTCTTAAGACAATTATTGGTAGATTGTCTTCCAGAAAATTCTTCAACATATCTCAACTATTCAAACTTAGAAATAGCACACCATAACCTTAGGAGAATCCCAAATGTTCTTTCTCGGTACATGCAGATTTTCTCTACCACAAATGGCGCAGTTATGAATATATACTTTTCCACTAACATGAAATGTGGCTTTATCCAAGAAAAGAAACTAAAACAGAAGGGTAGGTCTCTTTGTGTCATTTCCAAGAACACGTGTACAGCTTCTGTATAGGCAATTTTATCAGCATCAGAAAGTGCTTGTACAGTTGAGTCAGAAATCATGGTTTCCACTGATATCTCGATTTTGACCTCCTCCGGGCTATTCAGCATTGCTTCTGAAATGCGTATGATGTTAACCTCCTTTCAAACACTTCTAGGTCGTGTGCTGTTTTCCATACAGTCATTTGCAACAGATCCTGTGCGCACAAACTTTTCATGTATTCAAAGGATAGTTAAATGGCTTAGAGGATCCTTGCTATAGCATGCTTGAAATTTAGGTCTCACTACTGATAGTGACTCAGGGCTGCCATCCATCTAAAAAAACTGGAAAAACAGGGAAATTCAGGGAATTTCTCAAATTTACTAAAAATGACTGTAATTTAAAAACTATAAAGTCAAATTTTCAAAAGTGTTATACTATTTTGCTCACAGCCTATTTTTCATTAATGTTTTTCTGCTTAATAATTAATTCAAATTGCGATCGTAATTTGTGAACTTCACAGTGAAGGCTATTGCTATATTGTGGCATCACATAATCCAAGAACATCTGCTGCACATGTGTAAACATCAGTGTATGCGACATGGTCACCTCTATAGTTTGAGAAAGTGTCCTGCACAGCCTTCAATATGGCACGTAATAGACATGCGGGTATTTGATCTTTTGTATTCCGAGTTCCAAAATAGTGACAAAATGGTGCTTTATCATTATTTTTCTATATCATTTGTAACTTGATTTTTTTTTAAATAATGTTTTAATTAATCATTATGTTATGGCGTTATAGCAAAATTGCTTATTTAACACATCAAACGTGTTGCAAATTTGCTTTTTCAGTTTAGTGACCCATTGTGCATGCTCAAATACAGATTTATTTTAGTTTTTCTCAATTCTAAAATGACATGCGTACAATATTTGTTTTGAATAAATAAGTAAAAAAAAATTTATTTGTTCATGATGGGCCCAGGCTCTTAAGTTTGTTATCTTTAGTAAACGTGGTTATCATTAATCATGGAGTTGGGGCATAGACTACTTGCATTGCATGTAATGACAGGATGGTTGAGGTTTGAATCCCAGTTTGGTGCACTTGGGTGGTTTACCCATTCTCTCCATGCTAATGTGTGTGCATATATTTTAAGCTCCCTTCTCATACCTGCCACATTATATTGCGTTGTTGGAACTATTATATTTTTGTCTGGAAAACCTGGAAATGTCAGCGAATTTTAATGTTATAAATTAGTGGCAATCCTGTGACTGAAAAACTTCATTCAAGCTGCACTCTTCAGCTTTCTTCCAAACTAAGTCGTGTTGCCATATTTAGTCTGAAACAGAAGAAAGAAAGAAAATTTTCATGATGCTGTCTTGCCCACATAAGTGGTAACATCTTTTTGATTCATCCTGTATGTAAATCAGGGCACAATCTTTCAACTCATACCCCCTCCATCTCTAAGCTTCATTCTAACCAGCCATCTGGGATTCTTTTTTTTTTATTGGGTTTGTTGACATACTTAAAATGTACTCAAATTAAAAAAATATATATATTTACATGGCCTCTAATTAATTTGTAAAATATTTAGTCATGCCAAAAAAGAAGTTGGTCATTCACAACCAAATTAAATATAGGAGGGTTTTACTATTATTAAACTAACCGGCCCCATGTGTAGTGGTCAGTGCACCTGGCTACGAACCTAGGGCTCCGAGGTTCAGTTCCTGGCTGGTACCTAGGGTATTTTTACCGAAAGGAGAGCTACCCCAACTGTCACCAGGATTTTGTTATTAGGTTTAAGTTAAAGTATTTCCACTGGTTCCACACCCTCATACTCACTATCACCATCATCTCATTGGCCATGGAAAGAGCTCACGGAAGGATGTATGATTAGTACATTCGGGCGTTCCATGGTCAACGGTACATTAGTACTGGCTAATCTTTCCACAAACTGACAACAAATGATGTAGCCCTGGCGCACATTATTACTATTGTTATTGTTACATCATCATCATCATCACGTGTATACTACTGGTTCAGGTTTTTTTAATTATTACTATCATCATCATCACCAATTGATATACTTGTCACCATTGCCAGTTGTGAGCTAACCTAGAGGCTCAAATGTTTCATTGCAACCATGTCTTCCTTAACTTCATTTTCAAGACTTGCTGGAGGTCTGTGACGAAGCCAACAGACAAAATGTTGTGGCAGCCGAGCAAAACCTGCAGGACTTTGGATCGGATTTTGAAGAGGACTTGGCTATCGTCACTGGAAAACCATCCAGTAAAGCCAAACAAAAGAGTGAAGAGGTCATCTCTGATGAGTTTAGTGACGACATTAGTCTTCAAGCTTCGGATTGGGACTGCAGTGAGACTGAGCAGGGGGGTGGCATGGAGGACAATGAGAAGATGGGTTATGTTAGTGATGGTGAGAGCAGCAGCGATAACATGACAACCAGCGATTTGGGGGAAAATAGAAGTGATGAAAATGAAGCAAATACCGAAAGTTCTACAAACTTGAAAAATAACAAGTTATCAAGGGATACTTTTTCTAAAGTAAAGTCGAAAAGAAATACCAACAATTTAAACAATTTGATTCACCAAGATAGTATTAATGAAAATATTGATTCTCCGAAACATATTATTAGGAAAGGAAATAAAGGAAAAAGTAAATCTGGTGAAACAATTATCTTAAAAAATAAAACAAATAAAATAAATAAATTAGATAAAAAACATATCGTTGATAATGGAGAAATATCTGAAGATGAGACTGACATAAATAAAGGACAATCTTGTGGAACTAAAGCGATTTTGACTGAATGTGACAGTTTAAGAACTGAAACTCATCAAAAAATGAGCTCAAAGGTTCTTAAAAGATCCAAGACTTGTAAAGCAGAGCTCAAAAGTAAGTCTGTCAAATTCACAGATGACTTAGGTTCTGATGATACCTCCGAGCTCGACTCCGACTCAGAAATCAACACGAAAGGGAGTGGCGATGAACTTTGGGAAGATATTTATGGCAGGACAAGGAACAAGCAAGGGAACATCATTCATGTGAGTGGATTTTCTTACTGTAAAAATTGGCAAAAATTAATTGCAATTAAAATGTGTTAGTTCAAATTTACGGTAATAAGTTATTAATTAACAGCTTGGACTAGGGCCTTTATGTCTGTACTAGGATTTAACAAAAATAATACACTAATAATCTGATGGTGGCTACAAACAGGGAAAACCTGGAAAAGTTAGGGAATTTAAATAAAAAATAAGAAAAAGTCAGGGAATATAAATAAATACCAGTACATGACTAACTCTGCAATTAAAAATTTAAACAAAATTGAAAGATTTGGTTTCTCATTGTTAACAAAATGCATCCTATATATATATAGATCTTACTCTTAACATTAAATGGTTCTACAATGTTTATTTTATAACATACTAGGACACAAATAATACCTTAAACATTAAATACCAGAAAAATAACTTATAATAATATCTACCTTTAGGAGCTATTTGGATTGTGGTGGAAATTATTTAATCAATTAAATAAACCAAAACATTCCCATTCACCAAGAAAAATTGTAAACAAGCTAAGCCGAAACATATTTTAAATGTTTGTAAAACCTAGAAAAGTCAGGGAATTTTATAATAAAAGTTTTGTAGCCTCCCTGAACCTGTATAGACATTAAATCCATATAAGAAAACATGTCTTTCCTAGTCAGGGGGGAAGTACATCCCACCCCACTTGAGGGCCCAGGAAGCAGAAACTGACTCCAAGAAGAAGGAGCAACTAATCCGACTAAGAAAGCAGTTGAAGGGACTCTTGAACCGTCTGGCCGAGAACAACATGAACAGCATTGCAGTTCAGGTAATACTATCTTCTTACTGTTATTCATTGGCTAGCTGACTTACTGACAAAGGAGGATAACTTTGCATGACTACCAAACTCTATATAGCAATATTCAGTTTGATGACTCACAAAATGTAGCAAAGAAATTTATAGGACTGACTCTCTTAGAGAGAAATAAGGCAACTTGGCCCCACCCCAAACTAGGGATCTTTCGAGCAATTTGGATTTATATTTGGCTTTGTCACTATCCAACTATTAGAGGTATTAAATTCCTGGTTCTTAGGTTGGCATGTTTGGTGGCAAAGTATTGCTGTCGAGGTTATGTTATCTTCTATCTAAATCATCTGTGTTAATGTTACTTTGTGTTGAAGAGTATCATTAATTAAATAAATTACAACAATTTAAGGGGGTGAGGGGGAGATCTCTTAAGGATTTTTGCTAGTACACAAATAGAAACACTTTAAAACAGAACACAGCCAACTTGGTTAGGTTGTTAGTAGATTTAGAACCAGAATAATTAGGTTATGCTTCTGGTCCTATGATGGCAGCAATGTACCCCATGCAGCATGCAGCATAGCAAGACTGCTCATCATTGATTATAGATTGATCAGAAACCTCACCCAACTGATCCATATGCTCACAGGGCTCCTAAGATGAACTAACAATGCTGACTGTGTCTTGTGTAAACATTTTTAAAAAAATATTGTGTTTTAAGTCTTCTACTAATAAGTGAAGGTGACCTGGCGGTCTAGGGGTAAGGTGACAAGACTTCTGTGCTGGGGGTACGGGGTTCAATCCTCGGTCCCGGCACATATTTATCTGATTGCCAAACCCTTCCTTCACCTCTGACAAGACGTGTATTAATCACAACTTGTGAATGTGTAGAATGCCAAGCCTCCACCGTAGTTCGGATCTCACGTTAAACTGTAGGTCCTCCACTTAATCTCACAATAACCCTACCACTACACATTAGCGTAAGTGAGTATAACCCAAATGAATAGTAATTATATAACTAATAATTATAATAAGTGAAACTGAGTAATCAATATTATCTTGTCTTTTAACCATCGGTTCTATGGGTGTATTTCGAACAACTATTATGGTGAAAATACAAACTAGGTTTATTTATTGACAGCGTATAACCTGAACGAGTACTAAGATGAAGACACAGTGCTGAAAAAAAAAGGGGGATTTGATCTTTGGAAGTTGGAATTTTCATTTCTTTACTTGTCTACATGCATCGGTGGTTGCAGACATCATTCTCGCATTAGGCTTACTTTGATTTTTCACTACATGATTTTTTCCATCATTTCATGCTTATGAGGATGCATTTCTTTTAACTTACTCTTCTCTTGACAACCTCATAGATTAAGCTGTCATTAGTGTTAAACATACTATTGAAAATAACTTGTTCATTTATTTAATGAAATGACTTCATCTAGTACAGTGGTAGTCAAACCTTTTGTTCACTTACCCCCAATTTCTCTTCAATTTTCTCCCCTAAAGTTGTTGATGCATAATGCAAGTTATACAGATTTTATCATCTACATACAAAATACTGTATTGAATAATAAGATTAAAATGAGAAATATATATGTGTACATTACTAAAAAAATGTATACTCTACGTACCTCCTTAGATGTATTTGCATACCCCAAGTTGAATACCATTTGTCTAGTACTCTTAAGTTCTAGTTTTAATGAGCACTATTTTGTTTCTCTTTCAGTTTGAGGAACTGTATATGTTGAACAGTCGAAATGACATGAACGAAACACTGACTCAGCTGATGGTAGAGTCACTCATAGCTCCAGTCAGCACTCCTGAGAGACTAGTCATGGAGCATGTCTTGCTCATCACCGTACTGCATGCTAATGTTGGTACAGAAGTTGGTAGGTTGATACTTTTTGGTCTGAGAATGTAGGAGAAAGAGCTACATGTTTGTTAAATTGGTAATTACCAGGGCTGTGAAGTCAAAGTCGGAGTCAAAAGCAATTTTGGATTGAGTCTGAGTAGAAGTTTGTAAAAAGATACTGATGCCGACTTCAAAATAAAAAAACTTATAATGTTATAACAATATATGGTAGTTGCATCATTTAATTTATCCTTTGTTTATTTCTTAGGACCCATATTTATGATTTGAATTGACAAATTTGTTCAAATATAAATTCTTAATGTCAAAGAAGCTTTTCATAAAGTAATCTGTATTGAACCATTTCATTGCAGTACATTTTTTATTACAAATTAATATACTGAAAGATATTTCTGAGGGAGTCGGGAACAGTAACAAAATATAGGAGTCTGAATAGAAGGCTTAGCATACCGACTCCACAGCCCTGGTAATTACAATTGTTAGACAATTTGTAAGCTGGCATTCCTTAGGTCCATCTAACATAGGAATGTAAGTAATTGACAGCTAGCAAAAGCTACCAGAACTATTTTAGCCATACACCAAAACATATTATCCTCAAGATCATAATTTGTTTAGCATTTGTCTCTTTTGACAGTCAAAACTCTTACAACAAAGTATTTATATTATTTTATTTCGGTGTTTTAGGAGTTATTTTAGTATTGGTTAATTCTTTTAAGCACCACGTCTTACTACCTGTTCAGGCTAAACGCCCATGTACTAATTACACTAATGGGTTAGGGATTAGGAAGGTTTAATTTAGAGGAAGTACACCTGCATATGCGTGAAGGTAGAGTGGAAAGGCATTTAGGAGAGAAAAAACCCCAGTGCACCCGACCGGGATCGAACCCCGAGCTTCCCGTCTTTGGCATTCTCAGGGCTCATTTTTGTCCTACTTTTCCTACTTTTCAGTAGGAAAGTAGGAAAAGTCCTACTTTTGAGGAAAAACTCCTACTTTTCCTACTTTTTGACCACCAAAAGAAAGAAATTGTTTGGTTTGTAGAGGTTTAAGTGTGGATTTTCCTTTTTGCTGGTAAATTAGCAAAACAAAATATCGTATCATAATGTGTCACACTGTTTGAATAAATTTGATGTATGCCCAAAAGCTTGTACAGTGTCTTTGAAATTCAAAGGTCATAAAATTGTTTTTGGAGATAGTGTTATAATGAACTATTTCCAACTAGAATGGGCTAAATTAAAAGGCTCGTTAAAGCTATCTTTGTGGTACCCCATGGAAATACTGATGTTGAGTGAGGGTTCTCACAAACATCAAACTATCTTACTGACAACATGACCTGTCTCTCTGAGGCATGCAGTCTACCAAAGATGGTCTTAAACATTACAACTATCAGTGCAACACAGTATCAGTCACGAAGAATTTCATCCAGAAAGGACATCGAGCCCATAAGTTGTATGTGGCTGGACCCGAAGAAGAAGAGAATTGAGGCTGAATGGTAGAAACAAGAGCAAGAAATAAAGAGAAAATAAAAAACCAAAGTAAAGAGTATCAAGCATTTAGGAAAGTTTTGGAAAAGGAATCGCAGGTAATCAAAGAGGCAATGCAAAAAGAGAACCTGTTAGAAAAACAAGAATCAGAAACCAAAGATGATGTTAAATCTTACAAGTAATTAGTGGCAGAAGCGAATGAAAGGATTAATAATACAATGAAACTCAATGATAGGAAAGGTTTGCAAATAGCTAAAACTACGCTAGAAGTTCTGGGCAAAAAAAAAAATTGTAGAAAGTGACTATGTTTTTGAGAAAATAAGAAACAAACAAAATCAAATAAAAAAGAGAAAGACAACAATGTTGGACTACTTTAGTGCAAGTCAATATGAATCAAATAAACCCAAAAACAACTGAATGAATGATTCATTTTTTATTTAATTTTTTGCATAGAACCCAAATGGTTAGTAAGACGCGAGGGTAAAAAAATATATTTTTTATTATAATGTTTCACAGATTATTTTTTTAAATATAGCCTATTTTATTTTTAGGTGGAAGACAGTTTATTTTAACCTATGTCATCTTTTGATGATAATGAACATCATTATTGTAATAACTATCATTATTATTACTATTTTTATCATTATTTCCAAATTTGGATTTGTAATGAAATGACAAAGTAAAATAAATACTGTAATAAAGAGAGAATACATTAAATTGGGGGTACGGGGGGGTGGAGATAAAAGGAGGATTGCAAGGGGTTGATGATGGCTGAGCATTCCTCCTTTCTTCTTTTATAAAATACTTTTTCCTATTTTTGCTGCAGGCCCAATAACATAAAAACATCGGTTTTTAATAATTTATTGGCGACCTGGTGGTCTAGGAGTAAGGTGTCGGACTTATGTGCTAGGGGTCCGGGGTTCAATCCTCTCTTCCGGCACAGATTTATCTGATTGCCAAATCCTTACTTCGCCTCTGACAAGATGTGTATTAATCACAACTTGTGAATGTGTGGAGTGCCAGGCCTCCATCGTGGTTCGGATCCCACGTTAAACTGTAGGTCCTCCATTTCATATCACAATCACCCTCCTATTGCACATTAGTGTAAGTGCATACAACCTGAACGGGTAGTAAGATGTGATGATGATGATGATGATGATGATGATTATAAATTTTATTTTGGCACTATGAGGTGAATGTAGTGTTTTTAACATGCCCTACTTTTTATCAAATTGGCAGTCCTACTTTTCCTACTTTTTGACACCCAAAATATGCTATGAGGTCTGCATTCTAGTCCAACACAAGATTAGCGCTTTAGACAACGCAGCCACCGAAGCAAGTAAAAAAAAAAGAGTTGATGATAGGCTTATTTAGTTCTAGTTTCCATAATATTTTTTTAATTATAGCATAAAATCCCATTTTTTAATAGGATTTGAACTATAATTATATTTTTGGTATTATTATTATTAATATTAATATGTTAAAAAGAAAATCAAAACCATTGTCAACAGTATCAACATGATTATTGCTATCATCAATAAGTCTCGTTTGAGCTGGGCTATGAACCGATGCTTACCATTATTAAGTACTTCCCAAGCTTATAACCCGAGTGGTTAGTAAGGTGTGGCGTTAAAAAAAGTACTTTCCAGCAGGCTTGTAAAAACTTCTTACACATCATCGTCTCCTTTTCGTCGTCACGTTATCTTGTTTAGGGAAGCTTAAACCAAGGTAAAGTAGAAAATTTAAAGAAATTATTTTATTTTCATGTGTTTTCTGCTATTGTGTGAAAATAAGAGGATATAAAGCATATAATATTTTGCATTAATTTTTCTAACCAAAACATCGCTGTTTTAAAATTATTTCTACAAATAAAAAATTATGGGGAATCAATTAGTACCTAAATAAAAAACCAGTAAAGTAGAAATATATTGTAATAAAATAAGTTAAACCATTTTGTGTGCTTGTATTCATGCTTTATTATCGAGAAAAAAAAATTGCCCAAATACAGGCACTGACCTTCATAATACATTCTGTAGATGACCCAATGGATAAGATATTTTTACAGTCATCTAAAACTTCTAGTGAAACACCAGGGATTGTTTTTTTCTTTCTGATCTTTCCAGGAGTTTCAACTTGCTCCAATGCCATGTGATAATAACTTAAACAAGAAATCGTCAAGGGGGTCACTAAACAAAGCATGTCAAAAGTAAACAATTGGCTTTGGAATTAATGGAAGGATATAAGTGTTGTAAGTGTCAACGCTTTGAAAAAACAGTTTTCATTTTTATTAAATTAAATTGTTTTGTGTATTGAGTACATTAGACCTCTGTGTCAGCTAAAAACATATATTTTGAAAAAGTATTATTAAAAAAACTAACAGCATTATTACATGTGTTTGGTAGGGTTTTCGTTGTAGTGACAGTTTTCAAACATTTGTTGTTTGCATACATCCATGAGCCCTATACATATCTGTAACACCTTAACTCCCTTTGAAAATTTACATACATTATTAAACATTATTCTAATATTGTTTATATTTTACTTTACACTATACAGGAACTTTGAATGAATTTCTAGAAAATAATGTGTTATAGTAGAGGACGCCAGGCCTATCTTCAATTTCAGAACTAGGGATGATAGGAACTACCAGCCTTAAAACAAGAGACTCCTTGGAAAGGTAGATTGGGGTAAAAAATAATAATATTTTATTGCTATTCATCTCACAGTGTTCACATTGAGTTTAAGGTATTTTGCTGTTTTTTCTGCCACATCGCATCTTCGAGGTTCTCTTCCATCTCTTTGGCAATTCCTTGTGCAATGTTGATAATGTCCTCTTGTCTCTGGTGTGAGCAGACTCTCTTTTACTTCTGGAACCACTTGGCCTTCTTCTGTGTTTGGTGACAGTCATGCTCGGGATACACAAGTGAAATCAATAATGTAACATAAGCAGAACACACCCTCAATTTGACGCTAGCCTATAAAATCTCTTCTATATTTATGGCTACTTATGATGACTTTAAATAAATTAACAAACTCAAAATAACTATAGAAAAAAAGATTTCAAGAAAAAATGTGGTATAAATTAAAGTTAATATGCTGTTAGACAATGAAAACCTATCCTAATAAAAAACAAATTTTTATTTTATATTTCCTGCCCTTAAACAGTTAACCACATTTCTTAGAATATTATAACCTGACATTGAATTCTTAGCCTAGTGGTCAATACAACACAATCTTATGGTTAAAAGGTGACCTGGTGGTCTGGTAAGGTGTCAGACTTCTGTGCTGGGGGTCCGGGGCTCAATCCTCGGTACCGGCACAGATTTATCTGAATGCCAAACCCTTCCTTCACCTCTTACAAGATGTGTATTAATCACAATTTGTGAATGTGAGGAATCCAGGCCTTCACCGTGGTTCGAATTCCACGTTAAACTGTAGGTCCTCCATTTTCATAACACAATCACCCTCCATTGCAAGTGGTATAACCCGAACGGGTAGTAAGACGCGGTGCTAATAATAATAATATGGTTAAACCACGTGTTTTATATTCTTGATACACACAAACACACTTGAAACTTTGAAAAATAGTTTAGTATGTATTAGATCACTAAGAAACACTATACCATTTTTATTGATCTTACACTTCAATTTCTATCAAAAAATGAATGCATAGCTAAAAAGCACTGTCTTTTTAGTTCACGAATTACACGCCTCTAATTAGCCGAATTAAGATTCACAAACAGCTATTTCTTTAAATTAATAATTAAATTAAGACAAATTTAATATGAATTAAATTAAATAAACACACAAACAATAAAAAAATAATCACTGAAAGTACAATAACCAGGGTTTATTATTTGTGTATAATTAGTTTGATTAACAATATGAATGTTTATTTGAAACTTTAATTTTGGTTACGAATTTAACCATTTCAATTTATTTTGGACCTAGCACCATCTCATTTGAAAAGTTGTTTTCAAATAAGAGCTTCTAAAAGGTTGCCTTTGATTTACAAATCAAGATTATGAACCGGATGATTTGAAAAGGCAGTCAATGAATCTGATACAATCTGTATTCATTCTGTTTACAAAAAATTAAAACTTTGAAATCTGTAAATAATATTTTCTATGGCCTCTTCTATAAATTATAAAAGAAATCATATATATATATGGTTTAATTTATGAGGATGAATTATAAGTAGGGGCCTATATAAAATAGGTGACCTGGCGGTCTAGGGGTAAGGTGTCGGACTTCTGAACTGGGAGACGGGGGTTCAATCCTCGGCCCCAGCACAGATTTATCTGATTGCCAAACCCTTCCTTCACCTCTGACAAGACGTGTATTAATCACAACTTGTGAATGTGAGGAATGCCAGGCCTCCACCGTGGTTCGAATTCCACGTTAAACTGTAGGTCCTCCATTTCATCTCATAATCACCCTACCATCGCACATTAGCGTAAGTGCGTATAACCCGAGCGGGTATTAAGACGCATGTAATAACAATAACAACCTATATAAATGTATACATTTATTTTATTTTATTTTATTTTATTTTATTTTATTTTATGTTATTTGATTTACTATATCATACACTATATTATCTTTGTGGCCAAATATGTACAAAAGTTTTATTTATAATGATTTTTCTTTAAATTAGTCATGAAAAAATCCAATATACATTAATCCATAGCGAAATTTAGCTTTGTTTAGTAATAATTTTGTTTACTAAGCCAATAATAATTATTTCCGATTAGGTTGATGTTAGTCACTTTCAGCCAATGTTTTTAATGAAGAATCTTCTGCTAGCTGTCACTTAACTAAACACTCTCCGTAGGTGGGGTAAAGGTTTTATGCTACACGCACCAAATTGTGAATTCAAGTGTTTAATAAAAATGTATTCTAATGTTCACTAAACTCTAATAAAAAGTATAACATTAAATAATTTTTTCTATAATGACCTACGCTAGAACTTTTAAATGTTCTATTCATTTTTATAGAATGTTGATGGAATAGAAGTTGATGTTAAATGTTTTGATTAAGACATAATTTGAGCTTTACCACTAACTAGGGTGTACACTACGGTGCTGCTTAAAATCCAACTTTTGAAATATCATTGGGACACCATGGTATTTTGTTCACCTTGTTAAAAAATAGGTATAATCAGCATTTTATTGAAATTAATTTAATTTTAGAGAGATGCTACCACCCATCAAAGTTTTGTAAAAGTTTGTCATTTTAACTTGAAGCGATCCATCTACAAGATATTGTGAGAGCCTAAACCACAAAATGCTAGTTACCATTTCCCCTCCTAAGGACTACCCTACTCCCACCCCACTCCTTAAACCCCTCTTTCCCCTTCCCTTTCATACAGTATTGGTTGTCCGCCAGTAAATTTGAGATTGTAGACGCAATGGTGCATGCCACTACATGTCGCACTCACTTTACATCAAACTCAAGTTATCTAATTGTTATGTTTGTTTACAAGTACGAGTTTATATTTATATGTAAACAAGTCTACGATGTTATCTAAGTAGTATCTAGTATAAGTGACTTGTGTTTAATTTTTTTTATTTGTTACAACAAGGTGTATGCAAGTGAAGGTAATAAACTAAGAAAAACCTAAAATTTAACAATGGCTGTTGCTACAGGAACAGCAACAGAAATAAGGCTGGTTGGTCAGATGTCACTAACCCTAAGCCAAACCAAATTTCCATAAAAAAATAGTAGTATTGAACCTGTCTTTTCCCTACAAAGTTGAGATGAATAAAAATATTGGAGATTCTGTCCATTGTACTTTAAATGATGTCTTAGTTGTTTGGGAAAAGCCGGGTAACCAAAAACGTGATAACCCTACAGAAGAGCTTCGGGAGGGTGGGGGTGGGGGGGTAAAGCTAAACATTCAGAAGAGTTAAAACAAAGAAGAAGAATGACAGAAGAAACTAGAAGAGCGCTTTGATATCACCCATGATGATGCTCTAAGAATTATTCATATTCAGGGAGAAAAGGATTTCTTCTTGCTCAGTGATAAAAAGGATGTCCTGGCAAAATTGTAAGTATAGATAAAACATTCGCCAAAAATAAAGCTGAAGTTTAAAAGAAAATCGCTAGTGTAAAGAGAATGCACCAAGAATATACCGAGTTTAAAACTGTCACTTCTGATACTTCTACCCTAAGTGAAGTCAATGAAATGAATGAAGTATTACAATGAAATGATCTCTTTTGCCCAGAAACAACTTGAAAAGTTCCAACCTCAAGATGACTACAAGTAATTACTACACTTTACTTTTATATCCCTAGGAGGTATCCCTGAAAAGGGAATATCTTTCAGAACACCTGTTGGACTTCATCGTGCTAGTTGGAAGGCTAAAGCAATAATTGATTCATTAAAGGTGTTTTTATTTAGAGATCAGTTCAAGCTTACGAAGAAAGAAAAAAGAAGGGAATTTGTGAAATTTGCATTTTTACAGTAAGTTTACATACAATTCTGGTTTCAAGCCACCTCAGAGTTTTTTGAACCTAGAAAAGATCTGCAGCTCCTGAAAGATCTAAATAAATACAATAACATAAATTAAGCATTGTCCAAAGCCGCCATGCAGAAGTTTATTGGCCACCTATGGTTGAGTTCGCTTTTTTTGACTAAGAAGTTTCACTTGTAACAAAGCAGAAGATGGTAGATGTCTTGAACAATGAAGGAATGAAGTATCCACTGAAACATATATGTATGAATCCTTACTTACCTCATTGATAAGAAAAATATAGAAGATTTTGTATCTTGCAAAACTCTAAGAATTTTAAGTATTACAGGTATTCCATCAGAGTTTCTTTCGAAGAATGTGGAGATTTGGGAGGAAGATGATGATTATAAGACAAGTATAGAAATTGTTTGTTCACTTAGGGCTGTCAACGATATTGCAGAACGAGGAGTAGCATTGATGGAGGAATACAACAAATTACATAACTCAAATGAAGAACAAAAACAGTACTTGTTGTTATTGGTGAAACAATCCAGACATAAATGGCCTGACATGATAAACTGTACTTTGTTATGCTAATATTAATAGTTATTTTAAACAATGTTTAAGCATGTTATTTAATTTAAATATGTTTGTTAAACATACATAAATATAAATAAATAAAATAAGTAAATTATTTATATATCCTAGAAATATATATAAATAACTAAATTGTGTTTTTTTTAATATCAAATTTCAAGGACTTGTAGTAAACCTAAATGTGTTTAAAAATTATATTAAAACATTTATTCCTTTCTCATGAATAAGAACACAATAGGAAGGTGCCTCCTCAAAAAAATAATGAAAAAAAATGTTTGGGCCAAATAAGCATCACCCTATTATACACAGCCTATTTTTTCAATTCAGAGTGAAGCAGAATCGTTAAGCAATATTCCTAAAGCCAAATTAAAATTTGATTTTTCTTTTAAAGGTTATCTTTATTGCTTACACTATCGTTATATCTTATAAGCAATACTTTAGTGGAACTATGAAAAGTACCTTTAGACACTACATTTATTTCACAAAATGTAATATTTTCAAAATGCTTTATTATTATTATTTAGTCCTCTAACAAATAGGTTTTCCACTCTCCCTCCACGCAAATGCGGGTTCACATCCTCTATTCAACCTTCCCAATTCCTAATCCATTAGCGTAATTAGTACCTAAGCGTATAACCCGAACGGGTAGTAAGACGCGGTGTTAATAATAATAATAATAATAATAATAATAATAAATAATAATAATCTTAACAAATAAAATTTATTTCAGGACCATAAGTGTTTTTAGGAGTTTGGTTTTCACTTTGTTACTCGAGTAGTAAATTCCTGGTGATAGGTGTTTCTGTCTTATTAGCTTATGAGTACACATCAGATTTCAACATGTGTTTTTTGTTTTGAACAGGTGCCTATTTCCTGCAAGTTATGATTAAGAAGTTCCAAGAAATTTACGAAGAATGTCATGAGGTGGAAAACAAGCTGCTAGATAACATTGTTTTAATCCTGGCACATCTCTATAACTTCAAGGTCAGAAACCACATTGTAAAGATAAACTATTGGAAGATATAAATGATAGGCCTGTGCAGGAACGACATTTCGACTCAAAATAAATTTTCGGGCAGGAAATAACAATTTTCTACGGGAACAAAAAAAACCCATAAATAATCCTTGAATCTAGGCTTTTATATATTTTTAAGATTTATAATAACTCTATAAACTTCAACTTCACATTTATTTCAATTAAAAAATAAATTAACATATAGTGTGATGATAAAATGGAAGGCTTATGGCAATTTGATCAGAAAGAATCAAATTTTTATAGTTCAAATTAGTCAAATATATAAATAGATGTCAAAAATGTTTTTAGTTGCGTTAGTGAAAGGGACAAAAACTCAATCGATTTCAATTATGAGTCTGAACAATAAATTTAAATTTTATAATCATATAGCTTTTGAAAGGAAGAAAATAGTAGGCCTATACTATTTTTAATCATTTTATATCTTAATTATATTTAAATTGTAAAGTTTTCCAAATAAAAACTAACTAATATTTTCTCTAACAAGTAAGGTTTAGACTTGAAGTGAAATTAAAAACATAGGCCTATTGCAACTACTATAATTGAGTGTTTTTAACCAAACATTTTTTTGTATGGCTATAAAATAAATTAATTCTAAAAATATACATAATAAATGACTAAAAATAAAAATAGCATGGTGTGAATTTTAATAAATAACACAACAAAGTATTAGAATATCTAACCTAATCTGAATTAATAAAAGTGAGCCACAAGCTTGTCCAGATGAATACCAAAACTTTAATTAACTGAACCAGTGTGTTTAGTTACTTCTTAGGTTTTGTTTACTAAATATCACACTGTATGCGCTGTTCAACTTCATGATTATTAATTTTCCCAACTTCTTTATCTTAGTTGGCATGGTACAAAAGAAATGGATGACATCAAAATAATGAGATTAGCAAAGAAAAGGGGGGTGGTGGAGGGAGGAAGTAACTCACTTCAGTTATAGAATAGGCCTAGCTGTAGTCCATGCATCTCACTCTTGAACACATACCACACCTCATACCATATTCTGAAGAATAATTGTGTAGCTTAAAAAAACACAATAATCATCTACAATGACCACATTTCACCTTTTTTCTTAGTAAAAACAATCCTTTCAAATGTTCAAATGAGACAATTATCTTTAATCTTGTTTGAAGAAATCCTTAAAGTTTACAAATGAAACTTACTCATACAAAAATGATTTTAAAAAAACCCCAGAAATCCATACTGGTAAGGCCACACCAACACATCAGATGAAGTAAAGTATACAAGCCCAAATTAATATTTAAAGTAATTACTAGGATTTAAAGCTAACTTTCAAACCCTCGGTTATATATATATAAAAATGGTCCTTGCTAGAGTTGGGCCAAATCCGAATCTTGGGGAAAAAATATGAATCTCAGAAGAATGAGATAATATAAAATAGAAATATTTGAAAGAAAGTACAGGAAAGGTGTTCCTTTTATATATTTAAATCCACCTTTTCTCCCTTCTTCCAAATATAATACAACTACCTCAACATGAAAAGATGTTTTCCTCATATAGATATATTATAAAATAGAAATAGTAACTGAATGCTAACTTTTTTCTTATAATCTATTCACTGTAACATTCATACATCAGTTAAGTGCTAAATTAAGCTGGTCTAGGGCCTGGTTGTTGGGTTTGTCATTCAATTATGTTGGTTCTGAACCACCAATAGGCAGTATTAGAGCTTTAAAACCAATTTTAATTGAAAAATTGAAAGAATTTTTTTTTTAAGGTTTTGTATCATGAATCAAATATTTTCTCGAAACATTGGATCTCAAATATCCTTCAAAGTATTCAAGCGTTTAAGGGTCTTACCCCCTAGTCCTTACCCAACCTAGCTAAACCCAAACTTCATGCGTTAATAAATTAACAATTAGAATATTATTGATCAAATAAACTATTTAAATTCACTAGGAATTGATGACGTCATACATTGGAAAACGATTCCGTGTCAGCATTATAATGCAAGTCAACACAAAAGATGTAAATATTTAAGTTTGTACATTTCTCTCACAATTTCAGTTTCAACTTCATAATTTTTCCAAATTATCAAACTTTATAAAACCTTATATTCGATTTGCCATCTTAAGTATGTAATACTTATAATAAGATAATACAAATATTGTAACAAAACAAAGAAAATAATTTTCATACGAGTGTATAATAAGGTATTAATCCCAATATTGCCATCATTTATATATATAGTTTAGTTATGTTTATGTTGGCACTCAATTGTGTTTTCTAGGTAGTAATAAAATAAAAAGCAATTGAACTTAGGGTACTTAAGAGAATCTAAGGCAATTTAACTTTAGTAAATTAATTAAAAAAATTACAAACATGATATTGGTAGACTGTCCCTAGTTGTAATTTGAATTAATACTAATCCTTTCCCAAAAGATCCAGAAAATAATTTTTCCCGCTAGTGTTTCGAGAACGTCCATTTTTCCAAAGTTCATTATCTTGAACAGGATTAATAAATGAATGTTAGGTAACCATCCCGGATTAAAGTTCCTTATATTAATCTTAAGTTGTCAAAATAGACACTATGAATATGTCAAAAGTGATAGCTTAAGAACACACTATTTAGTGTATGACTACTTGAAAGCCTGTTTTATAAATAACTTAGTAACTTGGTAAACCACTAAATGCTGAATCATTGTGCACATTGAAGCTAAATAAGATCATTGTAAGCTCGACTAGGTCTTATAGTTTACAAACAAAATCATTTGAATCCTTTTCAATTCAAAATGTAGTCTTCGTGGAGTGTGAAGTAGGTGAACTAAAAGTGAGTTGGAGCTCTTTATAAATATTGGCCACAACTTATTTAAATCTCAATAAATATAATGAACAAAGGTTTTTTTATTCAATTCTAAAATCAATATATTTACCTTAATAAGTTAAAATATTCAGTGCACATTTTTCAAAATAAAGTTTTCATAAAAAAAACTATCTCAAGTTTAATTATTAGAAAAGTGGTGTCAGTTTAACCATTTTCCATTTAAACTTTTATAAGAAATATTATGATCTAAACAAAATAAAAATAACACAAGTGAATACTTATTTGTTAGTGAGGTCACCGCAGATCACCTTTGATGGCTTGCGCGCTTTTACCCCCAGTTAGACCAGTAACCACTGTCCTGTTGTGTATTAGGTGTTCCACTGTGTGCTGATGTTTGACGTGTTGGACAAACTGGCGAGCAAGTTTGAAGAAAAGGAGGTTGAGCTCATTCTCGTGGTTCTGAGGAGTGTTGGGTTGAGCTTGCGAAAAGACGATCCTGCTGCACTCAAGGACCTGATCCTTCGACTGCAGCAGCAAGCGGCCACACATACACACATGCACAAGTAGGTCAATGGTGGTTTACGCTAGCGCTTTTAAACATATTATTTTTATGTTTGATTACCATTTTGTATACGCTTTAACAAGTTTTAGTTATAAACATTGTTGAGGAACTATTGTATTCTAGTTTTTTATTTTGTTATTTAAAAAGTACTATCGTATTCATTGAAGTTTTATTGGTCTATTAGTAAATCTCAATAAACTGCATTTAACACATTAAAGTTGTTTTAGGGAAGAGATATAGGTTAAAGAAAACAACAATACTTATTATCTCAAGGTAAAGAGGAGAGCTCACTGATAGTTTTCAAATATCTTAAAATTGTATGTTGTGAGCCTATCAAAACATTACTGTATTTGTTAAAGTAAGGCTAAATATAGAGTTTTATTTTCATCAAGCCTAACTAGTAACTTAGCGCTACAAATATGCTTAAAAAATGGCTGAAAATGAGCTAATGTCACATTTCACGCATTTTTTCCTAGTAATAAAACTCCAACAATAGGATCGTCATGGAAAAAAAGCCCTATTGGAATCTTTCGCAATTTCTTACCAAGGCGGCCCACTGAAATTAACTACACTTTTCTCTGTTAAGTTTGTGATAATTTTATTTAGGTGTTTTATTTTTAAATCTCTCCATAAAATAAATCAAATATATCAATGTTAGAATAAAAACAGGAAAAAAATATTTTGTTCATTATGTTTATTAAAATTTAAATGAGCATAATTAATTTTAAAGTAATTCTATAAGAATTGAAATAAAGATAAGTCCTGTATCGATGATGTAGTTTTGAAACCTCAGCTAGTTCTTAAGTTTGAGCTTCCCTTAAATCCTCCTCGTAGCTTCCTCTCATGCTTCCGACATTTATTTGCTAGTGGACCTTGGAAAGATAATCCCCCCTTCTACTTACAAACTCGCGACCAATTCCTTATTTTCTATTCTTAACACTAACCTCCCAACCTTATTTCCTATCCCCATCCTAGCAACAAAACAAAGTAAAAGTACAAGACTGTCTGCCAGGAGCTTAACAGTGATGAGTCACTAGTATGTATCTTAATATTGATATGTTCCACATCTTGGTGTATTGATTGTGAATAATAATACATTTAGTATTTATTTATGGAAAAAAGAAAACATGTTTCTGACATTTAGTGTAAACGAACTATCCACCTTATATCCATGTTAACACTTATTTTTTTGCTAGAATTACATTTTATTTAGTAGATAGGTACTCAAAACTTCAGTCACTCTTCTTTTATTTTATGACTACTAAAAAAAGACAACTGTGCATCCTTAAATAACATAGCCACACTATTTATAATAGATGATAATATTTAAAGGTGTGCAAAACTTTGATACTTTGACTTGGCTTGAAAAAAAAGTCTTTGGAAATTACAATGCTTAGTCAATAAAAATATTGACAGCTAAAATACACTGTTTTTTTCACTTAATGCCATTTTAAGCTGTTAGAAGATAATGTTCACATTAAAAAGAATCTAAAGTAGTTATATTGAATGTTTTGATAACAATTGATCATATTTGAATGTGATATTAAACTGATTTTAGTGTATAAAGATGTACACTACAAATTAATATTTAATTTATATTAAAAAATCTAAATAAATTTAATTGCATGTTATGTGATAACTTGATTTATTTGATTAGAATAAAATATTACAAAATATTGTTCATTAAAAAGTTTCTTTCTGAGCTTAGTTTATAAAACTAGCCATGGTATTGCTGTGCACCATGGTTGCTGCAATAAGTACTCCATATATTTTTTTTACATCCATTACTTTTTCCAGTTTGTGGCCTGGGTCAATTTTTTTATTCAAGCCTTATATTTTCTACTATTGGCTTGCTATGCCTGTCGTAACTTCATATGCCTTAAAATCTAATTTAAGACTAGGACAGGCACAACCTCCAGTCCCCGGCCGTTAATTCACCACTGTGAAAGGTTAAACCCACATTTCACCAATGATACATTTTTCGGCCATACCAGGAATCGAACCCGGGACTCTTAGCTGAGTAGACAGACACGCTACCGACTGAGCCAAGCAGTACTCCATACTGTTAAATTAAATAATTTATATTTCACTTTTGCAACCCAGTCGATGTTGTCAGGTTGTTCCATTGTATGACCATTCTAATATATTGGACAAAGAGGTAATGGTTGCCTCTTAAAGAAAATCGATTGTCACCGCCCAATTCCCCGACCTAGGTTTCATTCTATCCAACCTCTCTTTTATTCTTTGTCCAATGGCAGCAATGTAAAGTGTGAACTGTGTTCTTCTTTTTATTGTAAAAGCCATATTGTGTTTTTCCCATTTATATGTTTCTATCCACCTTTCCTGTACCTTCTTCCAAATATAATACAATTACTTCATAAAACAAAAAGAGGTTTTCCTTATAGAGATACATTCTAATATATTATAATAAGGCTCTGTTTTCTGTCCTCTTGGTAGCAGCAATAATAAGTATGATTGAGGTTTAAAATGTAAATCCCTTGAATAAGCCCTTTTACAAGAGCATACATATAAATGTTCAATTAATCTTTTTTTTATCTTCTATTTACAGTACTCGAGTGAAGTTTATGCTGGATATTCTTCTTGCTATCAAAAATAACAATGTTTCCAAGATCCCCAACTATGATACTAGCCACAGTGAACACCTTAAGAAACTGTTAAAGGGCTTTCTGCGCAAGGGAAACTATGTAACAGAGCTCAAGATTTCTTTGGAGGATCTTCTTAAAGGTTACAGAATACAATTTTATATTTTTAGGCTAGAAGTTCAAGTGATACAGTAAGATATCTTAAGGCTTTTTGTAATAATTGGGAATATGAAATTTGACTCTTTGATTTCTCTATACCCTCGATTCTACTGGTATTGAAAGAATCGAGAATTGATCTTGATATTACAGTTCTCAATATTTTGATTCCTAGCTCTCAATGAAAGAACTGGCAGCTAAGAAAACGGCAACATTCAGAATGAGTAGTAATTGATTATCTATAATATCAATTTATTTTCTGTTATTTGCTATATATTTAGATTCATTTGACCACCCAATTCTGTGAATTTAAAAGACATGTTTTCAAAATTTGTTTATTATACTGTAACGAGATTAGTGTCTGACAGCGGGACCAGTGCGCTTCTCGTTTTTTACCCTAACCACGCTCTCTGTTCTATCTCCCTCCTTATTTATCAGGTATGCAGCGGCAGTCTCACTTGGCTGGGGAATTAGAAGGGACAGAGGGAAGGAAAAAATACATGTCTGGAAGAGTCTAACCCAGTATTCTAGAAATGGAGGATTCCAAACTCTTTAACTATGACCCCAAATATAGTCTGTTCATGATAGGTTTTTACCTAGATGACAGTTCAAAATCATATGTTTAGATTTTAGGTTGCCAACACTTGTAAAAGATGATTGTTTTGTGGTAAATGTTAAGTTTTTTAACTACTTGTTATATTTTACCTTTAAAATAACGTAAACTTAAGTTTTCTCACACTATTTCCATACTTTTAATAATTTATTTTTATCCAAATCAAAACAATATTTCAAACATAATTAAAAGTTCTTATTCTTCGTTTTGGAACGTTATTGACTGTGTAATATAGTGCATACATCAATACCTTTTAATACAGGCATCGTTTTTACTTGGAAAAGAGAAAATACTTGTAATTCTTTTTATATATAATAAATATTTTATGATTATTTATTTATTTATTTATTTCAAAATATTTAACTGAATAAAATATTCCTATCCACTGCATGGGTGCATCATTGTGAAAGACTTGTTTCCGTCATGTTCGACCACATGGTTTAAATTCATCGGTCGCCATTTTGAAGCTATGTTCGTTAGAACTTTTGTGAAAGTGCTGTGAATAATAATTTTTTTAAGTGGAATAAAACGATAAATAAGCTTTGTGTCCGACCTCAAATAAATATATAAATAATATTGGCCTAAATTACTGTGGTTAACTTTCACATTCATATATTACCATTTGTTTTCATTACATTTATCCAAAGTGATAGATATGTCAGCTGTTGGCGTAGAGATATATTAGGGACTATTTCTAGTAACTTTTTGAGCTGTCATACAAGTAAACTAAAGTTGTGAATGAATTATACACTGTTAGTGATAATAGCCAGGGAGCTTCATTCCTAGTCGAGACTAGCCAAGTAAGTGAGCTAACGTTCCTAGGTGTCGGCAGCGTGACCAGTTTGGCAAGTGTTTCCAATGAGTGGGCCAGCATGTATAGCGTGTGTATAACACAGGTCAGCGCAGTGTGTCATGAGTAGGGACAAGTGGCGACTTAAGTGGCCAACACGGTTGACATAGACATTGATTGTTATTGTGAACTGTATTAATACTGAACATTCTTGTGACTGATTTAAATCTTTGAATATATATTATGAATTTTGTAGAAATTAATCTGTTTATTTAATTATATCTTATTCTGTGTGTTTACATTATCTTATTAGCTTATAGACTTAATTATTACTCTTATTATTCAATTGAATGACTTGTTTAGTTGCTGTTAATTTTATTCTACTAGTGTATGTGTTGTTTTATTTTTGATATTCAAAACCTTGAATATTCTGTGTGCATTTTTATCTTGTTTAACCAGCAGCGAACCCCAATATCCTTTAAAAAAACTCAACAGTTCACATGGTTACGTGTGTACAGTCGACTACCCTTCCAGATTTTGCAGGTCCCTGTTACAATACTGTTTTTAAATTATTTATTATTGTTTTACTAAGTGGGGATTTATTTGTATGTAAAAATAAATGCTTGTTATTGTAATTACTACTTATTTAATTAATTATGTAAAATGTATTTTAATATTTTGTAAAACGGATGTTTTTCTTTGTTAAAACTAAAAATAGTTTTTTATTACTATTTGATTATTTTTTTTTCTATGACATGAAGTTTAATAAATAGTCTCTGTTTTTATATGAGGTTGGATGCTTGGAAAAATAATAAAGTAGGAAATGTTCAAGAATAGAAATAAAAAAATCGAGGTTTGATTTACGAATTGGAATCGAGAAACTAGGTATCATGATATCTCTAGTAATAACTAGGCACAAACATAAGTGTATATAACCTGAACAGGTAGTAAGATGTGGTGCTAAGACAAAAAATCTAGTCACATACTGATAGTAAAAAAAAATTATTGAATTTTTTATTTTTTTTATGTTTTGTGTTATATGTTATCTTTTACTGTTAATAAGTTCTTTTGTAATTTTATTAATTATTTCACACATTTCTAGCAAAGAAATGTTAAGTTAGGTAAAATTATGCAACCTAACAAAGTTGATAAAATTTTACTTTATATCTAAATGCATGCCAATCCAAGATTTTTCAATTTTGTACAATTTTGAATCTTTTTGTACTAACTCATATTGATTACAAATCAAATATCATTATTGGGAAAATTTTCAGATGAAAATCTGAAGATAATATTGTTATAATTAATGAAAATCTTTCAAGTCTGAGACAAATATTTCATATTGAAAATGTTTTAAATTGAATTTGAAGCAATTAATATTTTACTTGATATTTTTCTAAATTAGAAAAAAATAAAGCAACATGCCTTACCTGAAACGCTGTGATAACATTATAAATTATATTTAAATCACAGATTGATGTTAGTGTAATAAAAAGCTTAATAATTCAATTGTTTTAAATTTTGATTCATATTTTGAATTAAGTTTTGTAGAATCCAAATCTAGGCTCTATTTAGATTTGAAATTTTGAATCCAATTTAATATTTTTTAATATTAAAATTCAAAATTTAGAATCATACACTCTCATTAGGATTCAGATACTAAATTTCAAATATTCTCACAGACTTATTTATATTTAAAACATCCTACTGTCGTTTTTATTATGACATACTTTTGATTTCTTTGTCAAACAAAAATTTTATTATAGGCCTTATCTGGTTTTCTTTTACACTTGTATGAATGTAAACGAAATATTAAAATCTTTTAGCGGAAGAACGAGGCCGATGGTGGGTGGTGGGCTCGGCATGGACTGGCGTTCTCCCGGGTGAGGTCAATGCTGCAACACCAGACACCACCACCAGCGACAGGACCTCAAGCCAACCTTCGGCATTATATAGTCAGCAGCTGATGGATCTTGCCAAGAAGCAGCGTATGAACACAGATGTGAGGCGCAACATCTTCTGCATTCTAATGACTGCTGAGGTATAGTAGCAGCCATATGAGTGCTGAGGTATAGTAGTCACATCTGTATGACTGCCTGGATAAAGTTACATCTGTATGACTGACTAGATAAAGCTACATCTGTATGACTGCCTGGATAAAGCTACATCTGTATGACTGCTTGGAAAAAGTTACATCTGTATGACTGACTAGATTAAGCTACATCTGTATGACTGTTAGATAAAGCTACATCTGTATGACTGACTAGATTAAGCTACATCTGTATGACTGTCTAGATAAAGCTACATCTGTATGACTTCCTGGATAAAGTTACATCTCTAGGACTGTCTGGATAAAGTTACATCTGTATGACTGCTTGGATAAAGCTACATTTTTATGACTGCCTAGATAAAGCTACATCTGTATGACTACCGAGGTATAGTCTAATCTGTATGACTGCCAGGGTAAAGCAACATTTTTATAACTATCGAGGTATAACTGCCAAGGTATAGTCTCATCTGTATGACTACTAAGGTATAGTCTCATCCATATGACTTAGACTAGAGTATTTATAGTTTTATATTATATTATTATTATAAATATATAAAAGGAGCAAATACAATATGCCTTCTACAATGAAAATAAGAACACAGTTCACACTTTACATTTCTGCCATTGGACAAAGAGATAATGACTGCCTATTGAAGAAAATTGATCGTAACCGGCTAATTTCTCGACCTATGTTTCACTCTCTTGGAACTCATCAAGAGGGAGTCTGAAACCCGCAACACAATTTCCTGAACTGTGTTCTTCTTTTCATTGTAAAAGCTATATTGTGTTTGTTTCTTTTAAAATCTAAAGGTATCTAACTATCATAAAAAAAATTGAGGTAAGGATCACTCTAAATAGCTTCGAGGGGAATCCAAATTTCAAAAATGTCTAGATGAGGAACAATTTAAATGGCTTATAAAAGAATCTAATTTTTAAAAAAACAAGGTTGAGGAAATATATAGGTTAGGTAAAATAAAACTGTAATGATACTAAATTAGTATGTTCTTAGTTTCCTGTTATTTAGTATGTATTTCTGCACATGATGCCAAAGTGAATCAGGTTTGTTACAACTTTTTGATAGGGTTAGATATATTTTATTATTTTTCCATCATTTTCACTGAACTGATGGCAAGATGTCTTTCTTATAGTTCCATGAGAGGTTAGGCAAGGTCGGCTGTAGGAGAGGAGGAGGTTGATATAAATGTAATTAAACTAATATTGTATAGTACCGTAAAGTTATCATGGAAATTTATGAAAAGTTGGTCAGGGAACTTGAGAAAATAGTCGAGGAAAAGTCAGGGAGATTCATTGGTACACCCCTAAAAAAGACATTGTTATTTTATGAATCTTGAATCTGAAATTTGGTTGTGTCCTCAAATATCCTTTAGGATTCAAGATATTCCAAGATTCACGGAGCTTACCCATTTTAACCATCGATAATAATTTGACAAATATTTCTAACTGTTAAAAGTAACTCAGTCTAATACATTTTTGAGACATATTTTTCATGTCCCAAAATCATAGTTGGGTCGAATACACTACTTTACAAATTCAAATCACCAATTTGCCTTTGAATCTCGAATCTGAATATTGGAAAAATTATGAACATAGGATAAAATAAAACAATAGTAGAATAATATAAAATAGAAATTGTTAGTAAATGTTAACATTCTTTCCTATAATCCAGTCATTATAACATTCATACATTTAGTTAAGTGTTAAATTACTGGTCTGGGGCCTGTTGTTAAGTTTATCTTATAATTATAATTGATTCTGAACTACCAATAGGCAGTTTTAGAGCTCTAAATCCAATTTCGCTTGAAAAAATTAAGTTTTTTTTTAAGGATCTTCATTTTTAATTTGAATTTTTTTCAAATCCTCGAATCTTGAATATTCTTAAGAATTCAAAGGCTCGTCCCTACCCAGAATCAAACACTCAATATTGCTAGTAACCATCCTCGCTTCATGTGGTAAATAATAAATATTAAACCTGACTGAACTCCTATGTTAACAGTTGAGAACAATAAACCTTCAGCCATTAGTGGCAATATCCAACTTAATAACAAGTTCTGACTATAAATGCTTGGTGTATGTTTAACTAAGGACTATTTGGACGCGTTTGAGAAGCTCCTGCACTTGGGCCTGAAGAACCAACAGGAGAGGGAGATCGTGCATGTCCTCATGCACTGCTGTCTGCAGGAGAAACAATTCAACCCTTACTACGGTGTCCTGGCTCAGAAACTCTGTGATTATGACAGGAAATTTCAGGTGGGTCCTTTCTACGATGTCCTGGCTCAGAAATTGTGTGACTGATAATAGGTTCCAGGTGGAACCTTAGTAGGTGTCCTGGGTCAGAAATTGTGCAACTATGACAAGAGGTTCCAGGTGGATCCTTAATAGGTGTCCTGGGTCAGAAATTGTGTGACTATGACAATAGGTTCCAGGTGGAACCTTAGTAGGTGTCCTGGGTCAGAAATTGTGGGACTATGACAATAGGTTCCAGGTGGATCCTTAGTAGGTGTCCTGGGTCAGAAATTGTATGACTATAACAAGAGGTTGCAGGTGGTCCTTAGTAGGTGTCCTGGGTCAGAGATTGTGGGACTATGACAATAGGTTCCAGGTGGATCCTTAGTAGGTGTCCTGGGTCAGAAATTGTGCGACTATGACAAGAGGTTCCAGGTGGGTCCTTAGTAGGTATCCTGGGTCAGAAATTGTGTGACTATGACAATAGGTTCCAGGTGGATCCTTAGTAGGTGTCCTGGGTCAGAAATTGTGTGACTATGACAAGAGGTTCCAGGTGGATCCTTAGTAGGTGTCCTGGGTAAGAAATTGTGTGACTATGACAATAGGTTCCAGGTGGGTCCTTAGTAGGTGTCCTGGGTAAGAAATTGTGTGACTATGACAATAGGTTCCAGGTGGGTCCTTAGTAGGTGTCTTGGGTCAGAAATTGTGCGACTGTGACAGGAGATTCCAGGTGGCGGTCTAGGACAACTGGGCGCCGCCATCTGGGCGCCGCTAACCGGGCGCGGCCAACTGGGCGCGTGCGAACTGGGCGCCAGGACAACTGGGCGCCAAGATAACTGGGCGTTAAATTTAAACTTTTTTTATAAAATTAACAAATGCAAATTTTTTAGAGTAAAAAAATGCACAATTTTTTTCATATATTTTTCAATTAAAATTAAAAAGTGACTGATAAAAACTAAAAATGAACTTTTTTTAATTAATCATATTTTTCAGCGCAACATCATATATTTTTCAATTACGTAAATATTCATTTTTGGAGTTGTTTTAAAAAAAATCTTAGTAGAGGAAACTTAATTAATTTATATTTATAAAGTTAGACTATTTGATATGATAAAATTTCTAAAAAAAAACCCCACAAAAAATGAAAAATAATCCTTATTTTTGGTCGACAACGTAATCTGCAAATATTACATGACACAGAAGCCTTATATGGAGATGGAACATTTAAGACTGCCCCACTACTGTTTGCACAAATCTATACGGTTCTTGGTAAGCAATTTGGAGGGGTGCATCCAATTATATACACTCCTACCTAATAAACAAACGTACGACTTTTTGAAATGTTACAAGAAATTGAACCTACCTTTCAAACACAAACATTTTCATGTGACTTTGAATCTGCTGCAATAAGTGCTATTAGAGAGTGTTTTCCCCAAGTTAAATACATGGTTTTTTTTACCATCTAACACATAACATGAGAAAACAAATGTGTGCGTTGGAACTTATTCAACAATACAACAATAATACCGAGTTTTGTTTGAAAGCAAGGATGATATCAGCTTTGGCATTTGTACCAGAAAATGATTTAGACCAAGCTTTAGATTTGTTGGCAGAAGAACTTCCAGACAATTTGCAGCCCCTGATAGACTGGTTTGAAGACAATTAAATAGGTCGCAGAAATCGCTGAGGCGTTGGACGACGAGTGGCATTATTTCCATCAAATATGTGGAATCTTTACACAAGAGTACTAAATGGTACAGATCGTACTAACAATCATGCTGAAGCTGCACATCGCAGGCTAGGAACTGAGCTGGGCATGCAACACCCCATAATATGGAAATTTATTGATGCTCTACGTAAAGTACAAGCTGCAAGAGATATCTACTATGAACATCTTGTAGCTGGACATGAGCCCACGCCGAAAAAAAGAAAGTATCGAGAAGTCGATGCTAGAATTTTAAGACTAGTTAGAGACTATAATAATAGAGACATTATTTCGTTTTTACATGGTGTTGCACATAATATTGCAATGCATTAATACAAGACAAAGAACATTTAAATAAAATATGATGTTGCACATTATGCTATTTTTTACCCATCCCTTTGCATTATGATAGTTTTTACCCATCACTTTTTATGCTAGTTTTTACCCATCACTTTTTAATTTCAATTGAGAAATATATGATTAAAAAAGAATGCATTTTTTGTTTTTACTAATCACTTTTTAATTAAAAAGAAAAAATGCATTGCAAAAAAGTGAATTTTTGTTAAAAAAGAAAAATTAAAAAGAAAAATTGCATTGCAAAAAAGCGAATTTTTTTAAAAAGAAAAAAGTGGGGTTACTTGGAAAAAATGCATTGCAAAAAAGTGAATTTTTGTTAAAAAAAAAGTGGGGTTACTTTGGCGCCCAGTTGTCCTGGCGCCCAGTTGTCCTAGCGCCCAGTTGTCCTGGCGCCCAGTTGTCCTAGCGCCCAGTTGGCCGCGCCTAGATGGCGGCGCCCAGTTGTCCGGATTCGTCCAGGTGGTGTATGTGTGCCCCAGTTGTTTTGAACCATTTTAGTAAGAAGTAAATTGACAAGCTTGCAATGTTTGTGTATTTTACTTAAAGCCTTTATAGTAAAATGTAAATTGACAGGTCTGTGATATTCCTCCTTGTCCAGATGACTCTGCAGTTTTCTCTGTGGGACAGACTGAAGGAGCTCAGTACTATGAAACTCCAGCAGACATCAAACCTGGCTAAACTTCTCACCCATCTGCTGCTTGAGAAGGGCCTTCCCATATCTGTTCTAAAGGTTAGTATGTTTCTATTTATTTATACTCCCCTTATTAAACACTAGGATCTTAGAAGATGTCTCGAACCTTGAAGATTTAGTTTATTGTTCATTAATAGTGAGCACAACTAACTAGCTATAATATACAATTTATAAAGCTTTAAAAATTCAGCAAAACATGGGAACAACCTCCTATGATTGAGTTTGAGTCAGTTGAAATGAGTGGAATTGAGAGATTAAGAGCGAGTTCGATAATTCCCCTCAAGCGCACATCATGTCAGTTATCAATTCCAAAATGTTCATCCCAAAATTTTTAAACACTTCTGATGTTTCGGTCCTGGTAATTCTTTGGTGAATACCCCTGATGAAATGATGATGTATATCTATATGTTTGGTTTTTGAATGGAACATAGGGTTATTATAAAGTTTTTGGGCTCCCTGATTGTTATTGTAAATTGGGATGATTTGTTAATTTCCCAATGTTACTTCTTTCAGGAATTTGCCTAAATAAATCGCTTCCTTTGCAGCTTCAGTTAATCCCATGTATTCGGCTTCAGTAGTTGATAATGCCACAGTGCGCTGTTTCTTTGCCTCCCAAGTCACTGCTCCATTTGCAGGAACAAGAACAAATACTTTGTAATAGCACCTGTCTTGTGTACATGCTGCCCAATCAGCCCAATTTTTCTGCATGTAGAGATCTTTTCATAGTAATCTTTTTCGATAGTGATTGCCCAAAAATTTAAATTGTATAAAAATATACTTGAACATGTCATTGTGTATGGACAAGATCCTTTTATTAAAAGTGAGTTTGCAAATCTGGTTGAGCAATACTCATTTTATTTTATTTGATGAGAGCATCAATACTATAGCTCAAAATACCCAGATGGATATTGTTTGTTTCTGGAATTAAAATGAAATTCATACAAAATATTAACATCTTGCTTCATAGTTCATGCAATAGCTCAAGATATATTAACCTTGAGTGGGCGCTCATGGGTATTAAGTACACCAATCTTATATTTCTTAGTGTGGTAACACTATCAGGTGTGACCTTGACTCTCTGAAGGTGTATTTGGGATTAAATTTATTTAATTAATCATCTGTAAATTGAAGTAATTTGAAACTAACTCATTATTGGGGTACATGCCTGCTCAAGATATAAGTTTTATTTTTATCATATTGATTTTCGAATAAAATATTGTATTCTTAGTTTATCACATTTTATCCTTAGCCTATCACAGTCTAACTATTAGTTGGTTCTTTTTATAGTTTTTTTCTAATCTATTGAGGGCCTAGGCTTGATTCTCACTGGGGCTTTAAAGTTATCATAGGTGAATTTAGAGTTCGAGTTCAGTGTTTTTTTTTTATTTCTTAGTAATAAGTTAGTTAGTATGTTTTTGCTGTTATAGCAAATTGTTTTTATATATTGCATATGTTTATAATAATAATAATTATTATTAATAATGATGATGATGACGACAACGACAACAACAAAGCGACTCGCTTCGGTGGCCAAATGGTATAAGGCACTACTCTCGCAGTAGATTTGACTATCATTGACAGGGAAATCAAGGTTTGAATCTCAGTCGGGTGTACTGAGGGTGGTTTTTCCAAAATGGTTTTCCACTTTCCCTCTATACACAAATGTGGGTACACTTCCTCAAAATACAACCTTCCTAATCTTTAAAACCATTAGGATAATTAATACATAAGCATATAAACTGAATGGATAGTAAGGTGGGATGCCAAAAAAAATACAGTGAAACCTCAATTATCCAAAATAAAGGAGGCAGACCTGATTTCAGATAGCCAAAGTTTTTGATAATTTGTAAATTCGAGTTTTGGTGGTAAAAATAAACATTTACTCAGAAACACGTTTTATTAAAAGAAAAGAAATTGTAATTGGGGTGAAGTAAGTCTTTAACCAATTGTTCCTAAATTATTATATAAATTTACTGCCGTAAGCATTTCAATAGTAATAGAGTTCTCCACGTATTCTATGTAGATACATACAATTATTATTAATAATAATAACAAAAGAAAACAAAAAAAATCATGTTTTGGTTAATTCGGGAATCAGTTAACTGTCTTTCTACTCTAATTTAAAAACTACCCACTTTGGATGATGCCTCCCACAAAATTTGTTAAAATATTGCAGGAATTTTCAGTTGAGGAGTGAGGGCAATTCTCTTTTCTAACTAAAATAAAATTACCTATTTGATCATTTTCTAATTAAAAGAAAATTACCTATTTGATCAATAAGTTATGTTTGTATGTGTGGTTGTTTCCATTGTATTTGTCTTAATACCATTTAACAAATATAAAAGCATAAAAGTTTTTTTTAGTATTAGGTATATCATTATTGTAAAAAGTTTCATGTAATAAATTATGGCATTGTTGTTCTGTCAAGAATGTCTTAGTGAGTTGGGTTGTGTGTCGATAAATAATTGTTGGATTCACTATTAGCCATTAAAGTTTAGATGCATACTAGTTAGAATGTAAAGAGTGGGATGTTGGTGGAACAAGTTTAGTCTTGGATATTAAGAAAGTCCTCGCTTAGGTCATTGTCCTACAGTCTGACCATTGATCTAGCCTAGATGTTGCGTCTCTAACCCTCGTGATTGCTCTCATCACAACTATAACGTTACTTGAAGACCACTAGGCTGTCGAGTATTTTGGGGGGCCTGCTCACCCCCGTACAATCCTTCCATTCCACACCCGGGATACTCTCCTGGACTGACCATCAATCAGGCACTGGTAGGTCACAAGGCACAAGAAGACAGACCCCTTTGACTCGCCAGTCCAGTCCTTGCTAATAAGCAAAACTTGGGGGGGGGGGGGTTATATCCCAAGATAGGCTATTTTTTTCCCTCTAAATTTGCCATAAATACCAATAGTTGGTTTACAAGTAGGCACAACACTCTTTAATATATACTGATATTAACTGCTGACCAACGTGAGTTTGACTACGTAACATTTGTACACTTTTAGCAAAACAAAAAATGCGAAGCTCTAACAGAATTTTATATTTACTAACACAATAATAATGGCTATCAATTAATTTGATTATATTTTATAACTAAACCAAAACATACAAAACAAATTATGTCATTCATACATGTATCAATAGGGTTCAATGGAAACTGATTGTGGTATAAAATACCTCGCGCGCCTGCTCATGTTAAATATACCAGTGCACCTGCTTGAGGGTTATTGAACTTTATATCTGCAATAAAAGAAGAGGATTTAAATCTTAAAAAAACTTCACTTTCCATGGATGAACCAAATGTAAACCTGAAATTTATAATGATCTCAAAAGTTACTTTAAGGAAGATTCTCCAGAAGATTCTGAGTTGTTGGAATTTGGAATGTGTTCTTTACAGTAGTTGGACCAATTTTTGTCCTCATTATACTATTTAGGGCCGGTCTTATGACTACCGGATAAATATTGCTATCGGGAGGTTAAAGTTAGCTACCAGATAAAGGTTATCAGCCACTTAAATATTTTACGCATATTATGAACTGAATTTATCTTCCAGATAGCCATCTTTAGGATAAATATATTTTTATGCAGAAAATGCAAGGTTGGTACTGTTTTTACTGGTGCGCCGCATGCGTATAAGCCCTGCTACTAATAATAATAATTATTATTATTATTAGCATCGCGTCTTACTACCCGTTCGGGTTATACGCACTTACGCTAATGTGTAATGGTAGGGTGATTGTGAGATGAAATGGAGGACCTACAGTTTAACGTGGAATCCGAACCACAGTAGAGGCCTGGCATTCCTCACATTCACAAGTTGTGATTAATACACGTCTTGTCAGAGGTGAAGGAAGGGTTTGGCAATCAGATAAATCTGTGCCGGGACCGAGGATCGATCCCCGGACCCTCAGCACAGAAGTCTGACACCTTACCCCTAGACCACCAGGTCTAATAATGGCGGCTAAACAAATGTGAGGAAACAGATGGCGTTCCGTGGGTGCAGAAGCTAATTAGTTGTCTTGCAAGTACTAATTTCGGTGTCTGCCAAAATATGGGCAATAGTTTGGTACAACGTTTACAAAATTTCATTTATTGTACTCACATTTAAATAATTTGTTCTTATAAAACTATAACTCTACAAATAGCTTGTCAGTTTTTATAAAAGTGTCCTGTGCTTAGTAAACACGTGAACCAATATTTTAACCTAAAAACAGATTCTGATAGGTGAAACCTCTTTAAAAACAACGCATCATTATCTATGGCAATACCAATTTTAACTTTCATATAAAAGTTATCAGGTACTTAAACCTCCCGATAAAAATGTGATGGATAAATAAATTTCATCTGGCAGATAAATGCTATCTGGTGGTTATAAGACACACTTTTAACTTATCGACCAGATAAAAATATTTAACAGCCAGATTAATATTTATCCAGGAGTTATAAGACCAGCCCTTAGTATTTATTTAAAGATATTCCAACAAGATGTGCAGACTTCCAAAGAATAACAGGATCATGTCTTTTTCCAATGAAGTTTGGTTCTATTAGATGGATAATGGTGTTAGAGAGAGCAATATCAATGCTGCTTGATTATTTTTTAAAAGTATGTTTATTCATCTAGCAAGAATCCTCCAAAATCTGATAATTTTCAAACATTACTTTAACAGAAAAGTTGGGATTCATGTTGTCAGTTTCACTTTAGTTAAATAAATTTCTCACTGAATATCAGAGCAATCAACCTCTATTGCCATTTATTTTTGCAGATATAAGTAAACTATTTGAGCACTTGATAAGCAAAATTATGAAATTTGATGTAATTAACTCTGCAAATATCTTTAAAAAAATTACTATCCATGATTTGAAGAAACAGTCCAACATGAAATCACTCCCTACTGTAGGTATTGGGTTCGCATTATCAGCAGCTTTGAAAGGTATTAAAGAAATCAAGATACTTCAGTTCAGAGGGGATTGTCAAAAATTCCTAATTGATCTCTGCAACAAATTTTTCCCTAAGTGTCCTCTCTCCTACAAAATTATCAAAGGTGCCACTTCTCTCCTGGCGTCACAATCAAGCTGTGTGTTAGAACCCATAGGATAATTTCTGCATTGGAAGTCCGACTAGATTACCTATATACTGTAAAAAGAGACTTCTTGGATTTTGTATCAAAGCAAGTTATTAACTACCTTAAAAGGATACATTTTAAGTGACCAACTTGATAAGTTATTTATAAATATTTTTTCCAGATAAAATGCATCCTAGGAGCTGCATTATTTCACTTTAAAAATCCTTGTTCTCTTTCATAAGGACTTTTTTTTTAGTCTTATTACTCGTTCGGGTTGTATGCTTGACAGCCTTATTGCTCAATGTTCGTTGATGAGATACAGAATGGCAACTTTACTTGGTAGAAAAAGAACAGCAATAGCAGCGAACCTTATTTGTTAAGCAGAGATAGAAAGTGACCTAATACCTGTACAGAAAATTAAGAGAATGACGTTTTATCGTCCTTTTCTTTCCTTTCTTCACATTGCCTTCCTACCTAAGCTGAGTAACATTATTTCTGTGTTTTTTTTAGTGTTGTGTCTTGGAGAAAGAATGACAATAAAAGGGGCTAGCACCTTATCAATTCACCTAGTATTTCTACTCTCTGAGCCACTACTATAGCTGGCATTGAGCCTTGGACCAATATCCTCTTAATGTTATACCTCATTTCATTATATATAACAGAATGTACCTCAAAATGTGTTAACGTTTAAAGAGCTCTTTATTATGCTTACTAAAGTTTTCAATTAATTAATTGAACAAAAAAGAAAAGTACTTTTGTTTTGTTTTTATTGAAAAATTAATGAGTCGTTATGACATATTATCTTTATAATATTGCAAATAAATCAAATTAATGGATCAGGAAAATGGATTAGTTATTATATTGTCTATGCACACATGCTACTTCTTATTAAGTTGTATCAGACTTCTGTGCTGAGGGTCCGGGGTTCAATCCTTGGTCCCGACACAGATTTATCCGATTGCCAAACCCTTCCTTCACCTCTGACAGGACATGTATTAATCACAACTTGTGAATGTGAGGAATTCCAGGCCTCCACCGTGGTTCGGATTCCACGTTAAACTGTAGGTCCTCCATTTCATCTCACAATCACCCTACCATTGCACATCAGCGTAAGTGCGTATAACCCGAACGGGTAGTAAGACGCGGTGCTAATAATAATAATAATAATAATAATAATATTAAGTTGTACACGTCTGTGTTTGTCAGGTTGTCCAGTTTGTTGACGTAGACAAGCCAGCGGTACGGTTCCTGCGACAAGTGCTGCTGGGTGTTCTACTGTGCTCATCCGAGGAAGTGTGTGTGGAAGTGTTCCAGCGCACAGCCCAATCGGCCAAACTACGCATGTTCCGGGAGAGCTTGAGACTGTTCATACATCACTTCCTGTTGAGGAATACTGCAACACTACCTGCTAATGACGTTCAGACTCTGGAGAAGAGGGCCAAGATAGCGGACAAGATATTATCCTTGCAAGAATCTGGGGACTATTTGTAAGGTGTCACTAGTGATCTCACAGATTTTAAAATGAAAACATGGCTAAAATAGATGGTATATTATGAATAAGTGTCTCATGACTAAAATATAGATGGAAGCAGTTATAAAACACTGTCCTTGTAAAATTAATTTTATATTAATTATTTTAATAAACACCATGGCTATTATTAACAGGTTAATTTAATGGATATCAATGAGGAAGGTTATTATTATTATTATTATTATTAGCACCGCGTCTTACTACCCGTTCGGGTTATACGCACTTACGCTAATGTGTAATGGTAGGGTGATTGTGAGACGAAATGGAGGACCTACAGTTTAACGTGGAATCCGAACCACGGTGGAGGCCTGGCATTCCTCACATTCACAAGTTGTGATTAATACACGTCTTGTCAGAGGTGAAGGAAGGGTTTGGCAATCAGATAAATATGTGCCGGACCGAGGATTGAACCCCGGACCCTCAGCACAGAAGTTTGACACCTTACCCCTAGACCACCAGGTCACCGACAATGAGGAAGGTAGTTTATATTAAATGCACTTGTATCAATGCAGAGAGGGAATGAAAAAATCAAAGTGATAGATCCTATGGAAAACCAACCCTAATTCATCCTTCTGAGATTTGAAATTCGATCTCCCCATCACCAGCAATCAAGGATTTTGCAAGAATGATGCCTTAAACTGTGTGACCTGATAGGCTAAATAGGTAATTTAAAAAATTCAAAATATTCATTCATCCTAATAATTGATGACCACAATATGGCTGTTTTATGTTCATAAAAGGGGAAGGAGGGTGGACACAGCTCAAGCTAAGGCCACACAGAAAGGGTTTTGAGTGCTAAGTAGCATTGAGCTGAGCATTTGCCTGGCCACTCAAAGACAGCTTGGTGGCTGAGGACTCACTCAAATTTTACTTAGCGTAAACAAGGTGCTTTGAAAGATATTTAGTCCAAAAAGAGATGAGGCTACTGGAGAGTGAAGGTGGCTACATAATGGTGAGTTACATACCCAGTACTCATCACAAGACATTGTTAGGATAGTCAAGTCTCATAAATTACGGTGGGCAGGACATGCAGTCTGAATGGGAAAATCTAGAATCGTGTTTAATTTAAAATAGAAGTTTGGTACCATTTTTCCTTTAAATGTCATAGAGTCAGTCAACATAGTTCCGGTACTGTCGTGGTTTGCTCGGTCATTGTATTTTTAGCTATACGTCTTACTATCCATCTGGAATATATGTATTTACTTAAACAAACGAGGTGAAAATGAAGAACACATAATTTAGATAAAATGTACCCACATTTGTGTTGAGTGAAGGGTGGGAAACCATCCAGGAAACTCCACCCTCATTAATGACTATACCCTGCTGGAATTTGAAACCTGACCTCCCTGTTACTGTAAAACAGGGTTAGATGAGCTTTAAATTTTGTCTATGTACCCCTTGGTGGAGTTTGCTCGTGAATCTCTTATTTCTTTCACTCTCCAAGTTTATCTTTATGCATTTAAAATTTCTGGGCAATATCACTATCTAAAAACATTACTTTAAAAAGATCATTACAAGAAGAAAAACTTCTAGCAGAAGAATGTGTCATTACTTGATTAATAGCCCAAAATATTTCAAGACGAGAAACTTCATCTTTGACAAGGAAGCTCTGAAGAGAACAACTAGGTCTAGTTTCAGGTTTCAAAACTACTTCATGGTCATTAGCACTAAAATATACATCTTCATGTAGGCCTACAGATGACACTGCATTTTTGGCCGTAGGGACCAAGTTCCATTTTTTTGGCTCCCACTAGCAGCTTTCACTCTGTCAACATGCTTCTTTCCCTTGACGTGAGATCAGATTGAAGATATTCCCATGTTACTTATATCAAAGTTAGTTTTACACAAAGAACAATGGCCTTTACTTTTATCACAATCCACTTTTTGTAACCAACTTTAAACACTGTACTGTCCAACCATTCATCTTTAAAAGAGGTTTTTCCTCTGAGTTTACTCATTTCTTAAACACACAGGTCACAAGATAAACAAGTGGTATCTGCAGAATACTCACATCAGGCCAAGCTTAGGAATGGTAGATTTTCTTTTGGGCGGATATAGGGAGGGAGGAGGAGTGAGAGGGTGGGGGGGAGTGAGAGAGGGGATGAAGTAAAGAACACACAAAATGCTGTACTGCGTCATTGGAATGTCAAGGTCAGGCAGGTACACCAATAGTTTGAAGTGGTGTTTGAACTTGATCAGTTACTTGTAACTCATCACTCATAATGGTTACTCTGGAAAAATGTTTGGGGGGTAAGGGAGAGGTTGGCTCAGTTATTTCTTTTTCTCTGATAGTATGTAAGAGGGAGGGGGGAGGGAGGGCTTAGTGTAGAGACTGAGAATAGAAAGGTCAGCAAGTGAGGCAAACATCCCCACTGCAAGGTCAACTACAAGGTCAACTAATTGTGTGGCAAACAAGATAGACCAGAGAGGGGGTAATTGAGGGGTGGTCAAAATAGAACTACCAGTCCAAATAATATCAGGAGTCTCAAAATGCTTAATCTAACATTTCACTCAATGTAAAAAGGCTGAATATTTTTCCAGTATCTGATTCAAAATTCCAGTATTTCCAGTATCAAAAATTAAATCAAGGATATTTCCAGTATTGTTAGACATCCTGATTATATAATTGCATCAACTGGCCATTTACTGTGTTTGTCCTTTATGTTATTTCTTTTAAATGTCCTATCATTCTTTGTTAATTTCCTTCCCCCCCCCCCCCCCCTTTTGGTGCTTTTTGGTTTCTTTTTTTTGGAAGTTGCATTGTGCATTTCACACTCCTAACTGATGAGTTCTGATAGAATGAAACCTAGGTTGGGGGATAGGGCAATAACGATTGATTTTCTTCAAGACGCAGATGTAAAAGTCATATTAATATTGTTTGAAACCTCCTTCCATGTAGAAAAATATTTATGTGACTCAAAATTGAAAAAGGTTATCTCTAGTGAGTTTTAATGTATTAGTGTTTTAAAATCTTCCTAGAACAATCCCTAGGCAAGAAGACTGGGTTTAGCTTCACACACACTTCTTATAATTAGGAATGTATGGAAAAAAGTATAAGAAAGAGGAATAGGGACAAATAAAAGAAATAATGACCATTACAATGAAAAGAACATTTCACACTTAGATTGCTGCCACTCTAGAAAAAGTTAATGGCTGCCTCTTGAAGAAAATCGTTCATCACCACTCAATTCCTCAATCTAGATTTTATCAGAACTCAACACGCAATTTCCTAAATGAGCAAGCCAATAAAATAAGAGGGAAAAAAGAAAATTCTTTAAAAAATGGCAGGACATATAAAGATAAATATGGGACAAAAAACAAAAACAGGAAATGAATGAATTTAATGTGACTATTATTATAAATCTCTTTAAGGCTCACATCTATAAATTTTTTGAACCCTCCACTTCTTGTTTAAGATTGGCCTGCTGATGGCGGGAAGATCACGGTTCGAATAATGGTCGGGTCTACTGAAGCTGGTTTTTTCTAAATGATTTTTCACTCTCCATCCAAATGCAAATATATTATCTTTAAAATGTTACCTTCCTCATCCCTAACCCATTAGAGTAATTAACATACATGCATAAAACCTGAACAGGTAATAATACATGATGATAAAAAAATTCTAGGACTATCTGTATTTATAACGAAATAGAAACATAGTTCATACTTTACAATGGCTGTTCATTGAAGAAAATCAATTATTGACGTCCAGTCCCTCAACCTATGTTTTATTCTATCAGAACTAAACAATGGAGGGAGAGTGAAATGCAACACAAATAATTTAATAATTGTGTTGTTAACATAATCCTCGGGCATTAGCAGTTATAAGACTAAACAGGAAGCTAGCTTCAGTCATTTCAACTTAGTTGTAGGAGATTAAAACCTATCTGGTAGACTATAAACTCTCTGGAGGTTTGTCGTCACGAATCCCCAAAATTAATATTTTTCTCGGTATATATTTGATTACTAAAGTAACAACTATTATAATAAGTAGGGACCATATTTTATCTTTTCTTTTCCTTAATTGTAAAACATTGGCAGTTGAGATATATATGCATTTCATGTTATGAGTACAGTATGGTAGTTTTAAAGTGCCTATTTTGGCTTTGGCCTCTTTCTTTTTCATACGGTGTGCATTTTCTGCTGAAAGAAAGAATCCAGTTTCTTAGAAATTTTAAGTTGTGGCATATTTGTTTGGAGTAGGTTTGAAAATTGCTGCTCGTTAAATAGCTTCCAATGAGCGTAAATTAGGTGGAGGACAATGGGAGCAGTGGCAGATATATTGGGAGGAAACAGTGTTGCAGGAGAAAAGTTTTAACTTCTTTGGGAAACAGCAAGTTTGAAATTTAGTCTCGTGACATTGATAAAAAAAAATCTGATACAATAACCCATTTCACTATTGAAAATCATGAAAATTATCTAGTAATTAACAGCATGTGAACCGTTTCAATGGTTGAATGGGCTAAGGCGTCACACTCGTGGTCGACTAAACTGCCGATGAAGGGAAGGTCAAGATTCGAATCTCGGTCCATTGTACTTGGTGTGTTTTTTACTGAATGAGTAGTGAGATGGGGTGCTAAAAAAACTGAAATGTGAACAATTGGCTGTAGGTAGTAAAATCAATTTTACATTGCCTATTGTGTGTGTTTTTTTTTCCCTTAAGTGCCTATTCTGGTGCCTAAATCCCATATTTTTAATGCCTATTTGCCTTACAAAGAATCTGCTCCCTAATAAGAATCCTTTTGATATTTATAAATCTCCCTTTTGAAATTGGGTTACAAATCAAATTTCAAACTACAGCAAATGCAATTTATTCAGTCATGGCACATAGATGTCAATGTAAATAGCGGTAGTTTCTTGCCTGCTATTGACTGTTCTGTAAGCCAACAAATTTCTAAACTCAGCTTGGTTCATAATTATTATAATGGGCTGTTTTTCCCTTTAAACTATATTGGCAAGAATACAAAGTTTATAATTTCAATACCACCTTTCACTAGAGCTTATAGCTACTCTTGATTTTAGTGTGATCATAACATATTTTATTTAAGAAATCTAAAATGTAAATAGATGCTGATGGGAAAGAAAGTTTACTTTATATTTATAGAACTATTATATATTTGAGTAAACGTAAGATAAATAAAAGGATGTATCGCAAATGCAAAGACGCTAATTGCCAAATTATGGTGGTATTAGAACAAATGGGTGACATCTTGATGGAGGAGCGCAACATCACATAACCATCCTACAGATCCAAGTGTTGTAATTATAACAAAAATTGAAGCACAAATCAATGACTCAACATGAACTTCTCAGATTGATTTATGAGCAGTCAAGTGAAAGGTAAGTAAAAACATTGGTTGTAATAAAAGTGTTTATTAAGGGTCAGCATACAATCTCTTCTCTTTTTCAGATATGTTCTATTTTGAGGCATACATTTTTGTCTGGACATTTTTGTTTGTATGTTTCATTGAATTTTTGCGAATGCGCCGGCCTCTTTCACCAACAACAGAACCTTATACTGTCAGGTGGGAGAAATTGGTGTCGTTTAGTACCATGTCCGGGATTCCCCAGACCTGCAAGTATATAAAATGATGATTTACTAAGTCCTCTTCTGTTATACAAACCAAGCTTCGGTGAACATACATATTGGCAATACTTTCTTTTTTAATTAGAGCACAAAATTACCATTACCATACATTCCCATATCGTTGGTGAAAATGCAAAACCTTGTATGTCAAAATTGGCAGTTTTTCAGGAAGGTGAAAAAACTGTATCTAAAATAACTCTTTGTTGAGAGAAATTTTATGTGGCTAGACTTGGTAGTCTTACAATAAATGCTAAATTACCGTAAACACCAATGTTACTGAATTTGTTGCTATATGGGGAAAAAAAAGGTTTTTGCATCACTTCTAAAGTTGACATACAAGGTTTTATTTGTATCCCCAGGATTACACTGCCACAAATTTTACAAAGAAAAACCCCATTTAATTTGCTTATTTAATGATGTTACAGTAATTTTCAACACATATATATGCATATGAACACACAAAAGTCTTTGCTATAAAAAGCATTTAAAAAATCAGCCTTTATAAATTGGCAGATTAATGGGGCAGTGTATCATAGAAGCTGTTACTGATTTTAACTCCTGTAAGTGTTACCACTTCACTTCTTTAATCTTCCGCCGATTTCTGCACAGTGGGGAACACTAACGGGATGCTGGTTTCACTTTGCTCAGTTTAGTTTATTTACTGGCAACATTAGCTAGAATTCACCTATAATTTCAATAAATCCAAAAAAAAACTGCCATAATCAACTTTATTAGTAGTGGCTGTTGATATATACACTATTTTTCTTTTCCACAAAATTGCAATAACAAAAAACTTGCCAATATATACACAGGGTTCTTACAGACATATGAAACATAAATCTAAGGACTTTTTAAGGATTAAAATTGTTATTTTTCATACTGCCTAAAGTTAAACATGTCAATAAAAGAAATTATAAACCGTATCAAGGTGCGGACCTTGCCAGTATTCGGGTCAGGGCTGAGCAGCTCCAAGGACTTGCCACGAGATACTAAGATCTCCTGCATTTTGCTGCCCGAGAAGTTGCCATGGCCAGCATGGAAAACAACAACTTTTCACTAAATTTAATTAACATAGAGGACTATAAAAATAGTAATTTAACTTTGTTGTCATGTCACTCCCCTTGGTTTATTGGTTATTGCAGTCATTCTAGATTCAGTATATATATTGTAGTATGGCTAGAACAGGAATTTGAGCACTAAGGTGGATGGGAGATGAACTAATAACTATCGGCGGGCATTTTAGTGCAAAATGGTAACTTTAAGTACTTAAAGTGTTGATAGGTAGTCAAATATCCTTAAATAATTATTACAAATGACAGTTTTAGAGCAACTTACAAAAAAAAAAGTGAATGCACATAAATTGAAATTTTTAAATATAGGAAATTAAAGAAAACAACATTATATTTCATCAACAATATGTAATGCATTTGTCAGAGAGGTTAACACTGTCTCCCCTTACCCCTATAGAGATCCAATCCCATGGGTGCAACTATCTCTGAGCTGATGACGCAATAACAAATAAAACAAAAGCAGCCGAGAGTAAAGTAAACAGGAGACAACAGCTAACGCTTGATCAAAGAAGATGCGCTAGATATTTACAGCCCCAGTGCTTCTTAAATCACGGTCTTTACAGCCACTCTTCACAACCATTTCAAAAATAAATATTGAAACCTGGACATTCCATGACTTTTCCAGGCTTGAACATAGACACACTAAATTCCAGGTCTTTCAAGGACCGTATGAACCCTGTATACAACACATATTTACAAACAGATTAACATAAAGTAACATCCTAATCATTCTTCACTTTGAAAATCCTGAGTGTTTAACATATTTTACTAGAAATAATAAAATGAAATATAAAGCTTCTTGATCTTGTAGATAAATTAAGTAGAGCCTTAAAAACTTTTGCGGTAACTTGTATTAATGGTGTTAAGTAAAAAATATCACAACTACCTACCTTTACATGTGAAAATTACTAACTTAATTATAGTCCTGTCTCATATATAAAAATTTCCACTAAGATTAAGGAAAAACTAGTCAATTATCATGTAAAGGACTATACATATTAGAAAAATAAAGCTTTGATAAATATTTATTTTGATTCTCGCTTTTTAGACCTGTTTACATTTTTCTACTGTTCTATTTCTTATCTTTAATTCAAATAAATTCGGTGAGTAAACAATTATTTAAAAGAACCACCTATTTAACAATTTTGTCTATTTTTTATTCAGAAAAATATGTTTAGTGTTTATCACTTAATCCTACTTAACTCTTTACCATATTGTACTGCAATATTTTTTTTTATTGTTTGGTTCTATTTTATTTATTTATTTAAAGTGCAGAGAGTTTTTAGAGTGTGTGTTTTGGCATATCTGTATTACATAATTCCAGTGGTATAAACAAAGGACTTATTTCAAGGGGAAGGGAGAGCTATAGGGCTATCTTGGCCATCATTTTTTGTAGTGAAATCAGAACATACTACTCAGAGCGCCTCATATTTGGTCGTAAGAGCAAACTCGACAAAATCACTCCCGCCCCCTCCCCGTTTCTATATTAACTTTTTGTGTAGAGTACAGTGGTGTGTGATTTGTTGAAAGTTCACCCTTAGTATTCTGACAAATGCAATGAAACCAAATAGATGTGCTTGCGGCTGGATTTCTTAAGTGCAATAGTCTTCCGAATACACAGGGCGGACTCGACACAGATCTGTCTTTCAAGCTAGAAAGGGAGTGGGGATGCGCCGGAACTGCGGAGTTTGCCCTTTGTATTGGGAACATAAGGTTAGTTTTTGTCTGTATCGCCTGGGAAACAGTTGTACCTTTGAAAACACCATGTTAATGACTGGTTAACGTTTGGGTCTGCAACTATGTTAAAGTGGATTGTGTAGTGACTAATAGTGCATAATTCTGTATGTGCTTCCATTTATGTTGAAGAGTGAGTGTGCTTATCTTGTACTGTAATAAATATTTATTGAATGTTTTAATCATGAATGAAGAAGTTAATACTGAGATAAGCAGCTACTGTCGATTAAGGTAAATAAATGTTAAGGACTGGGAAGTGTCAGTGTGTATAAAATCTAGAAACCTTGGAATATCATACATTTCAAGGAACACAAAAAAAAAGTTCTCCTGCACATAAAGTTGGCCTTCCATGCACATGCAATCTCAAATGCTTTGAGAACATTGGAATGGATAATATTAAAATAATAATGGATGATTTTTGGAATATAGGGAACTATGACCTATAGAATGCTCAGTTATCAAAACTGTTACAAGTGTTGAAATAAAAAGGTCTATAGTAAAACATAGACCCAGGCGCACTTTGAGGATACATTATACTGTTATGGCAGATAATACTGTTTTACAGTCTGTTTCAAGGCATTCTATAGTGTGCATGGTTATTCTGAAAAACGTTACACGAACTGTCCTTAACAAACAATCCTCAACTGGTGTTGTTAACACAGACAAACGTGCTAAAAAAGAACCGGCATGTAAAATTAGTGAGGAAAGGGCATGTAAAGTAAGAGAATACATAAAATCCTTGCCTACAATTTCAAGTCACTATAGCCAAGCAAAAAGTCCACAAAGAAAGTTCCTGCCAACTGGTCTCAATACTAACTCCTTGTACAGTCTGTACAGTGATTTGTTGAAGGTGAAATACCCTGATTCTGAAGCCGTGTCAAAACATTACTATACGGATATGTTTAACAAGGCATTTAAAATTGGTTCTGAGCCATCCAAAAGTGACACGTGTAACATGTGCCACAAATTAGACTATGAGCTAAAAAGTTTAAAATATGAAGGTGGTGAAGCAAATTGCATTTCTGCAATTGAAAATGAAAAAGCTCTTCACCAAAGGAAATATAAAGCTGCCCAAAACATTATGAAATCATATGAAGATGATAATAGTAATCATGTTACTGCAATTTCTAATGACTTGCAACAAGCCTTACCAACACCAAACCTAAAAGTGGCATTCAGTACTATAAACGGAAAATGTGTACATATAATTTTGCGTATATAACACTAAAACTGGAGCAGCTACAATGTATGTCTAGGATGAAATCATCGCAAAGCAAGGTTCTTGTGAAACAGCAAGTTGCTTAACACACTTTGTGCCTACACTTGATTACGGTGTTTTTATTTATTTATTTTTATTATTATTATTATTATTATTATTATTATTATTATTATTATTATTATTATTATTATTATTATTATTAGCAGCAGCAGCAGCACCGCGTCTTACTACCCGTTCGGGTTGTACGCACTTACGCAAATGTGTAATGGTAGGGTGATTGTGAGATGAAATTGAGGACCTACAGTTTAACGTGGAATCCGAACCACGGTGGAGGCCTGGCATTCTACATGTTCACAAGTTGTGATTAATACACGTCTTGTCAAAGGTGAAGGAAGGGTTCGGCAATCAGATAAATCTGTGCCAGGACCAAGGATTGAACCCTGCACCCCCAGCACAGAAGTCCGACACCTTACCCCTAGACCACCAGGTCACCTACAATGATGTTAAAGAACTTAAAAATTTCAGTGACAAATGCGCATGACAAAATAAAAACATGAATATGGTCTTGGCATGCTTACTAATGATACACAAAAAGATATTTACTTCTATCAAGCATGTGTTTCCTGGTCACTCTTTTTTTGCCGTGTGACGAGATTTCGGCTGAAAGTTAGGCATTGAGAGATGTATATGAAGGAACACTTCATGTACTTCATTAAAAACACTCGCCAGAAAAATGTGTTCAGCGTGGTTGGTCTGACAAAGGACATGATCTTTGACTCTATTAAGTTGCAGACCTCCATAACAAAGAGGGCAATGCTGGGAGCAAGGTTTAAAGATTGGAAAATGTTTTTATTTTCAGATCAGTACAAACAAGGTTTCAAGATTAATCCAGTCCATAACACGAATGCAATAATTAGTGTTCAATTTCAAAAAGGGAAAATCACCAGTAATAATGAAAGAAAGTTTGACCTGACGAGTAGAACTGCTACCAAAATATACAGTGTCAATGAAGATCACATGTGAAAAGTTAAGTGACATGATGGACTTGTTGCCGTATGTTCCTTTACCATGGAAAGAAAACTTAGAGAAAGCTATTTCTTCCCAATACAAAGCCTGTTAGGAAGAAAATGATGTCAATGAAGATGACCAACCTGACTAAAAAACTATTATAAATAATTTTTACTGTGTATTTTATAAAAGAAATTCTGCATTCACTGCAAAACAAATTGAACTTTTATATGGTTCTTTTATAAGAGTTAATAAGTAATGACCCGCCTCGGTGGCGTAGTTGGCTAACGCGCCAGTCGTTTGAGCTCGACCGCCGAGGACGGGGAGATCGAGGTTCGAATCTTGGTCGAGTGAACTGGGGTGGTTTTTCCTAAATGGTTTTCCACTCTCCCTCCACGCAAATGCGGGTTCACTTCCTCTAAATTCAACCTTCCCAATTCCTAATCCATTAGTGTAATTAGTACTTAAGAGTGTAACCCGAATGGGTAGTAAGACGCGGTGCCAAAAAAAAAAGTAATGAAATTATAAATAATGTAGGTAATGTATTTAGTTTGCCAACATTGTTTAATTTTGTCAGGCATTTTGGGGCGTTTCTAGCTTTTTATGAGAGTACATCTTTTTATTAATATTATAAGAAAAAAAATTATCTGCAATGCAAGGCACTACACATTAATAAAAATAGTTTGGGTGTTACTTTAATGTATTCTATATTTCACGTTGGTAAAAAAAGTGTCATTGATTATATTATGCGAGTTTATAAGTGTAGGTAGTCAAATGCCACTACACCAACAGATGTCTCTAATATTTAACAAATAACAGTAAATCCACAAATAATAATTTCAGAAATTCAAACTAATACAAATAAAATTCTTGACACTGTCCACACATGAAGGAATATGGCTATGGGTACATACTTTAATACGAAATGTTGGTGTTAAGCATTTAAGAAAATAACTACAGCTACTTGAAATATTAATTGCACATACTGTAATAATATGTCATTAAATATGCACATATACAAGAAAAAATAGGTAGTAATAAAAATTAAAAATAAAGAAATAATTATATATCTAAAGAGATGCGTAATTTATAATAAGTGATGGTGAGTTCGCCCTTCCTATGCTGCATCATCCCACATCTTTAAATGTGTTTTTCTCAGATCCCACTTATATTGAGTTCGCCCTTACTACCCGGAAAGACTCGTATGTCTTCTTACTTCCAGGCAAACATGATTGCTATCCTTTAAAATGATGAGTCTGAGCTGAGGTGAGGGAAGTGGAAATGTTAGTCTCTTAGGAAGCTTGAATATGAAAATATGTGATAGTAGCTGTTACTAAAAAAATGATTTAGAGTTGAATAGAAGCAGTTAATATGCAAGCAGTAGTAAGACGCGCAACACAAATAATGACACTTTATCTCCAATTTTGGACCTCAGCATTAATCCAGTATACTAACAATAATAATTCTTAGAATATGATTATAGAACAGTAATACAGTGTGAGTCACGTAAAAGTAGCCCACCATTCCGCGCTGCGAAGAGCCTATAGCCAATCTACACGCGACTAACCACCTGCACAGTGGTATCCCCTCACCCTGGAGGGTCAGTCTTGTTGTAAGACAGAAACCAGCTTGTGTCTCGTATGAATGTGTGTTTGTACTCTGAGTGTCACTCATGCTGTGTGTTCTGCATCATGTCTTATTCTGTGTAAGAAAGAAATGCCATTGTTGAGACATGTGCTTACGAGCTCTTTTGTCGAGACAGGAATATTGTTTGCAGAACAGTGTCCCATCACAGTCTAATCTACTGCAAGAGTGATGCCTTAGACCATGCGGCTACCAAAGCGGGTCATGTGCCTATTACCTTTGGGACTACCTATAGGGGAAAGTTTATGGGACAAACCCATACTCTCTTCAGGAATTGCAGGAAAACATTTGTAATGCTGCTGCGTGCATCATTGATGCAGTGTGGCAGAGAGTTTAACAAAGCATGCTAACCTGGGCTCAGAGATGTTTTGAGGCCAATCACAACATCTTATTTAATGACACGTAGTGTATCAAAACATGTTTCTTCTTATACTGCACATTTTTATTACTATCCTATACATTACTATACATTTACCCACTTGTGCATGCATCGTAATGTGTTTTAGTAAGTTAGAACTCTTCAAGATAAAATATTCCTTCAGAGTCTGTTGGCGTGTAATCAGTAGATAGAGACTTTGCCAAAGAAGCAATTTATATAACTCAGCGATCATTTGTGGTATTTGTCTTAACAGCTAGCGCCATTGTCCTATGATCCTACTGTTCCAGAAGAGTCCAAACGAAACCTAGCACATGCAATAAAAACTAGAGACTTTCCTCTAGATTTGCTAAAGTGCCTTTAAGTTCTGCTGCATGATATTTATAATTGGGCAGATAAGAAGAATGAAGATTTTATCGACATGAACTAAAGTGTTTGCTTCAATAACCTCAAGATATCACCTGGTTTTCTAGATTATGACCCTTTATCATGGAGAGAATGTGAGGACTTCATTGAAGGACTTAAAACTTTGAGAATGCTCAAGTTGTAAACAAAGTTGCAAAATGAGGAGCCTCTCTAATCCAAGAATTAAACAATCTAATAACAAAAGATGAGAGTCAAAAACAGAACTTTCGCCAGATAGTCAAGGAATACAGAAAATTATATCCAGACTGTAAAAAATAAACACTGGCGACTACGATGTAAAATTGTAAAGCTACACTATCTTACTGAACAAATATCTGTGTCACTTGTTCTATCATGATTCATAATACAATCATAATTATTGAAATACATAGGGTGGGTCGGGGTAATTTGGGTGCATAGGCCTACAGATGATCTTTCCAAGCACTGTCACATTAAAATATGTGATAGTAAAATTAATGAAAACAAATCATTTTTTAAAAATCACAAATTTCAGGATTGTTGCACCCCCTATAAATATTTTATATTTACTTAATGAAATTTTACTAGATGTATGTATTTTTACACACAAAGAAAAAAAAATCAGTACCAAGACTCATAAAAGTTTTCAAGAAAAAGTATTTCCCCCTATACAAGGGCCACCATAGTATGTGCACTCTAGGTCTAGCCAAGTATTTGATTTGATTTTTTTTAATTAGAAAATGATTTCTAGACCAATTATGTCCATGGGTCTAGAAATCATTAATTTACTAATTTGAATACAGGCCTATAAATGAATTAAATGTTTCTGAAAATATATATGACCATTGGAATCCATATTAAGTCAAGCATTCACAAAGATAAGCATAGCCCATCTTTAAACACAATTCAATATAAAACATTAATTAAGACTACTTCACAGAAATAAGACTAGGAGAATCTTTAAGAGAAAATTCCTTCTCCATTTCTTTTTGCTTGACGCGAGCATATGCAGCACTGCCGGCGAGAACGACCCAGTTTGATAGCCACCAGAGTCCTGAGCGCATTTCATTGTACCAGAATGTTGCAATAACTGTCTGAGCACATGCCTTGGCTGTCCCAGAGATGTTGTGCGTCAGAGCAGATGTTACTTTTATCTGCAACGCCGTGAAGAAACCAATGGCAAACCCACACAGTCCTCCAATAGACATAAGGAACCAAAACCACAAGTCAAAAAGTTTCTCGTACCTCATAATGACAGGTATTTCTTGATTAATGGCGATTAGTGGTAGGAATAAAAATACCGAATAAACGTTATTGTAGTACGATAGAAGCCAAATTTGTTGGTCTACTAGCGGAAGGACGCGTTTGGTGTAAATGGAATATAGTGACAACGATAACGACCCGAGAACACCAAAAAGTGTGCCAAGGATGGATAAAGATCCAGCGACACTTTCTTGGTCCACTCCCAACCAAAATCCCGACACAATAATTGAACAACAAATCACAGTCTGGTAAGAAGTTTTTTGATGAAGAATAACATAAGTTAAAACCACATTAAACACTGTAGTCAACGACCTTCCGATATAATAGAAGGAAACGTCTACATATTTCAAACATAAATTATTAAATGCGATCATGGCAGTAAACAGTATCGCAAGGGGAAGCACATCTTTAACTACTTTTGGATCAAAGGGTGACCCATTTGGAAACGAGACTTGTTGCGGAAACAATTTTGACAATCTATTCAGGGCGAAACATATCGCCGACGACACCACACACTGATACCAAGTGACAAAAAGAGGAGCATCAAGATTAACTGTGTTGCTACTTAAAAGTGCTTTATTTACGAAAACTGTCAAAATTGATATGAACCAGTATCCTGACACTACCGCTGTGATATGCGCGTACTTCACTAATAATCCTTCGGACACCATTATTAAATTTTTAAGAATAATTCGCAGCCATTTATAGAGTTTAGTTTTAAAGTGTGATTGCCATATCTTCACTTCACCAGATAAGCATTGATTGACACGTTACAAAATACAAATAATACCGAATTCAACCTTAGCTCTATTTGTGAATTGTGATAAGGATGATCGATTCTTATCGATTTTTTACCCTCGATTAATCACTTTTTAAGGCTGGCCCATCGATCTCTATAATATAACTGGATGAACATACCACATTGATCTCTATAATATAACTTGATGGACATACACATACACATTGCCAAGGGAAAAAGCGTGACGTTCAAGTTTATCATCTGCTACACTTTGGGGGGAAAGATTTAACGGTTTCTTTCAATGTTCTTATGCGAAAACATGTCTCTGATGAATAAAAGTGTTATTATTTGAAAATAGTGAAGTTTTATATCACACTTTCCTGAAGAAACATTTGCATTAAAGGATATAAAATTAAGTTTTACAGGGAATACTGTACAAATATGAATAAAATATTTAAATATGTAGTTATCATCAATGTTGTTTACAGTCTGCCAAGACTACACTTATATTTAAAGTTGGTTACTAGCTTGTATATTGGTTTCAGAAATCATAGGTTATTATATTGAATGTTCGATAAATCTAATGAATGAGGTATCTTAAAACTTGATTATATTTGTTTGAATGACAAACTTTATGTGGTTGCCATATATTCAACCTATCACTTAGGTTATAGAAAGTATTATATTACAATTTATTTTAAAGTTGGCTCATATCTTGTATATTGCTTTCAGAAACCGTATTACGTTGAAAGTTTGATAACTATAATGAAACAAGTTGGATAAAAACTGTATTAAATTTGTTTGAATGATATAGTTTGTGTAGAAGTCTTACGTTCAAATGATAATTTAGGTTATAGGCTTATAGGAAGTACGGTATCTACTAAATCCTGAATTTAGAAATGATCCCAATCTGTAAGGCTTTATTTCACACCAGAATACTATCATATATATATATATATTTTTTTTCACACCAGAATACTATCATATATATATATATATATGTTAGTATATATATATATGTTAGTAAAATTTTTGAAGAGCATATCAAAGTTCGAAACTGGTTAGTTTTTTCTTAGAATAAGTTGATGTAACCTAATATATACGATGATTTTTGAAGGAAGTTTGCATGTAAGGCTTTATTTCGTACTAGAATCCTATCCTATATTTTTGTTTAGTGAGGATGAAAGACCTTCCGTTCTAAATGGACGTTATCCTACCTATATATATATATAGGTAGGATAACGTCCATTTAGATATATATATATATAGGTAGGATAACGTCCATTTAGAACGGAAGGTCTTTCATCCTCACTAAACAAAAATATAGGATAGGATTCTAGTACGAAATAAAGCCTTACATGCAAACTTCCTTCAAAAATCATCGTATATATTAGGTTACATCAACTTATTCAAAGAAAAAACTAACCAGTTTCGAACTTTGATATGCTCTTCAAAAATTTTACTAACATATTTATTTCCTTTAACTAATCACACATTGATGTATCTCATATATTCAATCATATTAATGAACGACGTCAAAATGCCACATTGCCTTGTTTGGGTGTAGGAGGGAAAGAGATACCCGAAAGTTTCTTTCTCTCTTACACAATGGTATGCAGACGACAGCTCAAAAATTTCAGCCACAGATGTCCATCAAGTTATATTATTGAGATCAATGACATACCATTGATCTCTATAATATAATTGAATGGACATCTGTGGCTGAAATTTTCAAGCTGTCGTCTAAATACCATTGTGTAAGAGAGAAAGAAACTTTCAGGTATCTCCTCTCTCTTACACCCAAACAAGGCAATGTGGCATTTTGACGTCGTTCATTAATATGATTGAATATATGAGATACATCAATGTGTGATTAGTTAAATGAAATAAATAGGATAGTAAAAGCTTTGAAAAGCATATCAAAGTTCGAAATTGGTTAGTTTTTTCTTTGAATAAGTTGATGTAGCCTAATATACACAAAGATTTTTGAAGGAAGCTCGCGTGTAATCCTTTTTTCGTACAAGAATCCTACCCTATAATTGTGTTTAGTTAGGATAAAAGACCTTCCAGAAGGAAATTTTTACTTCCGTTCTAAATGGACGTTTATCCTACCAAAAAATATATATGATAGTATTCTGGTACGAAATAAAGCCTTACAGATTGGGTTATTACTAAATTCAGGATTTAGTAGATACCGTACTTCCTATAAGCCTATAATCTAAATTATAATTTGAACGTAAGACTTCTAAATAAAGTATGTCATTCAAACAAACGTAATCAAGTTTTAAGATACTTTATTCATTATAATTATCGAACTTTCAATATAATAGCCTATGGTTTCTGAAACTAATATACAAGCTAATAACCAACTTTAAATATAAATGTAGACTTGGCAGACTGTAAACAACATTGATGATAGCTACATGTTTAAATATGTTAAATATGTTATTCATATTTGTACAGTATTACCTATAAAACTGAATAGTATATTCTTTAATGTAGAAGTTTCTTCAGGAAAGTGAGATATAATACTTCACTATTTTCAAACAATAACATTTTTATTCATCAAATACATGTTTTCGCATAAGAATATTGAAAGAAACCGTTAAATCTGTCCCCATATGGTGTAGCAGTCAATAGCCTTGAGCGTCACGTTTTTGTCCTTGGAAATGTGTATGTGTATGTCCCACTGATCTCTATAATATAACTGGATGGACATACATATATGCGTACAGACTAAAACTCCTATACATGCTGGAAATTTAAATTGATTCTGCCACTCAGCTTTTTCTCTCTGGATTTCTTGAAGTGATGATGGAAATTTTATCCACACAATAGCTTTTTCAATAATTTTATCTGATATATAATTAACTCTCTTACTCACGGTTGTTTGGTGGACATTAAACTCTTGTGCAACACCCGACTTGTATCCAGGGTTTGCTACATACCGCAAAAATATCTGAAGTTTTTTCCTTGGAGGTTAGGGCGCCTCCTCGTCTCTCATTACCTTCGCCAAGAAAGTGTTCACTCAACCATGATACATTTTCTTCCGAGAATCTATATAAAGTTTCATCATCACAAATTTCAGACGATAAACGCTGTTTTTACAACTTTCTTTTACGCAAATTTATCTGAATTTGTGCCATTTTCAAAGATGAGTCTAGTACTAAGTAGACTTCACTTTATTGAAGGATTTGCTTGGAGCCAATGCTCCTATTTTAGTTTTTAATAAGCATAAGCATGAGCTTTTGATTTTGTATTCATACATATTGAAGGATTTTCTTCAAAAAGGTGAAGTACAAGCATTTGCTCCATTTTATTCTTATGAGCTATTGTTCATTAGTACACCAACCGCATCCTTAAACATCAGAAGTCTTACAAATAAGTTGGATGAACTACAGGTGATAATAAGTACTCTACCTTTGCAACCGGATTTAATTATACTTACAGGAACATGGCTTAAATCGTATGAAACTAACTTTTATAATATTAATGGATAAACAGGAATGACAGGTAGGGGAGGGGTGTGTGTGTGTGTATATATACTGCAAATAACCTGAATTTCAATGTTATGGAAATGGATGATAGTGGGTTTTATTTTCTAAGAATTGAAATAGACTCATTAAGCTCACCCCTTCAGATCAGTGTTATATATAGGCCTCCAAATATCCCTCTTAATAATTTCCTAGCATATTTTGAAAACATTCTAAACAAATTGGCAGGGGAAAAAATGCATAATTATAGGGGACACAAACATTAATACCATGAATGATACAGTATTTAATACTCTGATAAACAGCTATGGTTTTGACATTTGCAATGAGCTAGCAACCAGAATAACTATCAACAATGAAAGTACACTAGATCAAATTATTTCAAATGTAGATGGCCAGGCTCTGTGGGTTTCAAACATTAACAATAGTTTAAGTGAACACAACATCCTAATAGTGGAATTGGAATCAAATTATATCACGGTGGAGAGGAAAAACGACACTGAAAATCAATGTGTATTCGATTACAATATCTTAGAACTTAAGCTTAATGAATCTTTGGGACAAATTAACACCAGCACAAACACAAATATTTTTTTTGAGGAACTCATGTCGATAGTGCAAAATGCTCTGTTGTTTGCTGAAAGAAGGGGAGGTCAAATAACTTTAAATAGTGTTCATTATTCTCCTAGGTGTGTTTGGGCGAACAAGGAGCTGTTGGAAATGATTAAATTACGGGACAGAACATATAAATTAGTTAAATTTAGCCCAGCAAATACTAACTATAAGAGTGATTATATTTTAGCTAGAAATAATGTAACAGCACTAAAGAGAAAGTTGATGAAAAATTATTTTCAAAAAAGTTTATAAGTAATAGTAATAATCCTAAACAATTGTGGCAGGAGATAAATATGTCCCTAATAAAAACTGTAAAGTTAATAATAAAATAACACGTTTGAAATTTATGAACAAGGAATATAATACAACTTCTGAAATAGCAGATATGTTTGTGACATTGTCACAAACATGAAAGAAAGAGAAGATTGTTTAGCTCACCAATTCTGCCCCCATTTGGCTGGTCTGCAACACGACATCGAAACTACGTACTCTCCGCAACACATCAAGTATCAAACTGATCGTCTGTGGTTCGAGGTACACCTCTAAGCTCGACTCGAACAAGTGACTGTCGGAATGCGTAGATTCATGTGCACCAACGATTGTGTTCTGGTGTGAAACAGCCTACTTACCAGCGCGCGATTTGAATAATTGCCCGATTAATTGAGATTATTCTAGAACATGTGCACGCCCCTCACCCCTGTTCCCGACTGTGTTTCCTGCGGTGTGTGAACACGTGACTGTGACTGTATTGTATATAACGGCTGGACTCTATAGCCAAAGGACTCTTTTCTCTGCACTCATTTAGGTGAGACACTTTGTGTTCGCATTAGGCTTAGTTTATTTTCTTCATATCAAAAATATGTTTGGCTCTTCTTGTTCTAAATTATATGTTTCGGCGTTATTTACTTAAACTCAAACTTAAATTCAAATTCTTTGGAGACTGCAGGATTTGCCTGCCAGTCGTTATAGTTTATTTAATATTTAAACTTTATCTTTTATTGCAGACCCTTCTCATCCGCTTCACGGATGGGTTCGGGGTTTCTTACGCCGCCATCTTGGGGCGCTAGTTAGCTTATATAAAAAACTTGTTGTAAAATGTATGGTTTTACTTGTCAAAGTAATAAGGTCTTAGTCCTTAAAATTAAATGAGCTTGTTGTTCAAATCTGGGGCCGCGAGCCCGCGCACTTAGCGCTTTAGCCAAGTTAATAGTTAGGTTTATCTATTTCTTTGATGTTTGTTAAATTTCCCTTTTTGCGCCTTGTAATGGCTGTTAGTTGTAATTCAGCATACTTGTGCCTCTTTTTGTATCGGCACCGATGAGTTGTAATTATCTTTACTTTTGTCCATGTTTAACATTTCTAGTTATGTTAGTCGCCTTCTGCGCAGGGTCAATTCTAAATGTGTCTATTTATAATAATTATTATTATTATTATTTAACTGTATCCTCTTAAAGGCTTGGGGTCACGCCCCATTATTATTGATTCAGTCTGTTTATTATTATTTTTTCTACACTATTGCTCTTAGTATGTCTCGCTCTCACTCTCTACGAGTATTGTAGTTTTTTGAATAAAAAAATAAACTCTCTTGTAATCAACCTACCTTTTATTTATGGTGGTATGAACCTTTTAAATTAAGGGGGGGTTACATGTTAAATAGTTTTTTTTTACAAATGTAGGACATAATCTTGCAATGAATATTCCGGTATATCCTGATGATAAGTGGACCTATTACACTACTACTATAGATTGCTAATTTTCAATTTTCTTAACAGATGTAATAGAAGTAAAAAATATGATAAGAGATCTCAGTAACTCAAAAAGTTTACCTTTTGATAAATGTTCTAATAAAGTGCTAAAACACTGTTCAAATTTCTTTGCAGAGTATATCTCTGTTCTATTTAATAAATATATAACAGAAGGTCAATTTCCGGAACAGCTGAAAATATCAAAAATTATTCCGGTGTATAAGGGTGGCACTTTAAAATGTGACCCATCAAACTACAGGCCTATCTCACTTATTTCTTCCATATCAAAAATACTAGAAAAAATAATGAAAATTAGATTATGGTACTTAAGTTTTTAGACAAAATAAATTTTTTCAAACACTCCCAATATGGATTTAGGGGGAAATCTGATACACTAACTGCGGCTTTTGAATTGATTGATAAAATACAGAATACTTTGGATTACAATACTAAGCTTTCTGGAGCTTTGTTTATTGATTTAAAAAAGGCATTTGACACTGTTAACCATGAAATTCTATTATACAAGCTGTCTAAAATAGGAATAAGAGGAGTAACTCTTGAGTGGTTTAAGAGCTATAGTACTAACAGAAAGCAATACACTTACATAAACAATCATGAAAGTACTGTACGTGATGTCACATGTGGGGTCCATCAAGGTTCGGTAATTGGGCCTGTACTTTTTCATATTTATATTAACGACATTTTCCAGGTAAATTATCAAGGCCAGTTACAACTATATGCAGATGACACAAGTTTATTTTACATTGGACAAAATTTTAAAACTATAGCAGAGAATATTCAAACAGATCTGAAATCGTTATATCATTGGCTAAGAGTCAATAAACTGTCACTGAATCTTGAAAAGTCAAACTACGTCATTTTTACTAGACCAGGAAACAAAGATAGAAAGAATATAGATAATTACCAGATAAGCTTTGGGAATAACGTATTGAAAAGAGTAAAGAAAGCAAAATATCTCGGTCTGACCATTGACAGTTATCTTGGAGCCCACATATAAACCATGTCACACACACAAACAAAAATTAGGGGTCCAGTTTGGGTGCTAAAAAAACTTTCCTATAAATTCACTCCGAGTGTGTTAAAGCCTATCTACTTTGCTCGGGTTAACTCGCACTTGTCCTACCTAAATGTAATCTGGGGTAATACTTTTAAGAGTCATTTAATACCACTAATAAGACTACAAAACACAGCACTAAAAAATATTTTTCTGTTGCCCAGCGGTGAGGACCATGACATTAAGCTTAAAAGGTTGGGTATTTTGAAATTAACAAAAGCTATATTTTTTGATACGGCTGTAATGTCATATAAACTTGAAAACAACCTAACTATTATTAACCTAAAAATTGGGGAACACAAAAAGGGGAATTACTTTACAAGAAGTCTCGATAATTATTTCCAGAACAGAGTAAACACCACTACTTTTGGACTCTACTCAATAAGGATCAAGGGACTAAAATTCTTCAATATAATACCACAAGAAATAAAGATGAAGAAACTTCATCTTTTTAAAAAGGAAGTTAAGAGGTACATTCTGGAAAATAATTTTGCCCAGGTGATTTGTAGCAACTGATGTGATAATTTGAGCTGAATCTGTATGTATACTGTACTAATTGTTGTCTTGTATTTTGTAAAGTTTTTAATATATATATATATATTTGTTGTAAATTTACTATCATTGGGGTGATTGCATCTAAAATAATGCTGCCGGGTGAGGACAAATAAAAAAAATGTATACCCTGTAATATATCTCCCTTTCCTAAATGTATGTAACCAGTTAGTGAATGAACCACGCCTACATTAGGTTGTTTATATATATGCGAGCCGATTTTGGCTGTTTTTATAAACAAATTCTGAATAAATAAATCCTCACAAGCATCTCTCATACACTTATCCATGAATACATTAAGCAAACCTGTCTAAGGTGACGCTTTACTCCCATAAGAATATAACCGGTTATCCAAAGGGAAGCAAGCTTTGGATAAACTTTATGGTTTCATATTTTTTCCCCAGACAAAACCTTTTATTTATTTTTTCACTTCTTGCTTGCTAATTGCCACGAGATGGTTTAAGCTACTATCACACGACACTTGCTTGTACTAGAAATCAAGTGTGCTAGCTAACGCCTAGATATCTGTATACTAGCTAGTACAATAGAAACGGGACTAGAGTATTCACACGCTGCTAGTTTGGTACTAGGTTCTAGTGCAAATATTTATGGTACATCAACTATTAATTTTGGGTGAAGTAGCTGAATTAATTATTAATAATGATATTGAAAATTATGAGAGGGAGCGTAGGAAAAGAATATGGACACGGAACTGGCTGGAAAGACGAAATAATGATCGCGGGATACTGAAAATGATACATTCGGAGGTTAGGTAGGATACATTCGAGGTGACACTAACGTTTAGTATCTCCCCAAATTTGTATTCATTTATTTACGATGTGGTCAGAGGCCCCTAATACTATGGGTGTCCAAGTACAGTATCCTTAACATACACATGTTCTTTTTTAGGCCTACGCACACTTTATATTCTAAAATAGCAACCACCCAAGTTTGGCATGCTATCAAGTTTATTTAGATTAAATTTGGTTCTGGAACACAGTTTGTCGTTTATAGATTACATGTTTTGAATTAAATATATATTAAATATATTGTTATATTGTGGAAATTTGGTATTATATAAATAAGGATATTTAGAATAACTTTCTGCCAACAACAAAATAGCATCCGATGACCATGTAGGCGCCATTTCTATTATTTCTCCACACAAACTCACAAAGTCTCAGCGCGCTTTGATTGGTCGAATTACACAGACTAGTGTCAGAACTAGTACGAAAATAGCGCCTGTTATATCCTCAAAACTAGTATGGTAGCCAGTACCAAGTGGCAGAACCAGTATACTTTTTCTGATTCACACGACGCTAGATGATGACGTGCTAGCTAGCGCTAGCTAGCACACTGGATTTCAAGTACGAGCTAGTGTCATGTGATACGGGCTTTAGATCATAAATAAACTAAATTTTTGCCTAGTTTCCTTTTAATTTATCATGTTGGCTAAATGTTGTTAGTTAGTTGAGAATGATTGTGGAGAGCAACTAATCTTTTGTTTTTTCAAATAAAAAATTGTTCCACCGGCAAGTTGTTTTTGTCTCAATAATATGTGCACCATATTAACGCGCTTCCTTTTATTGAAAAGCTTACGTAGGAGTCTAATTACACGGACATATGTTGAAAGCACATCTCCTCAGATCAAACCTTGTTTTGAAGCCATCAAAATTAAATCACCTTCCCGGCCCAAGTTAACGAAAATAAAGAAACCTCCTTTTGCGAAGAGTTTGTTTAACGGCGAGATCGACCCTGATGTTTTGACATATCCTGAGGTCTTAGATGAGGACACATTAAAGGCTCTAAATGAGAGATTGCTGACACTAGAAGACTTTTTCGCAAAACAAGGTTAGCTTCAATAGCCCCCACTCTACCACTTAGCACACAGGTTGGCTTTAAATTTAAACTAAATGTAAACTAGAAGGGCTAATGCTGGGATCACAATAATTTTAACTTTCACGTAACGTTCACTTTATATAAAGAAAGGTGTGTAATCAGTATTCATGAAACATAACTTAACAACTCTAGCAAAACACAAATAATGGATTTGAACTTTTGAAAAAATAATTTTACACTAGAATGAAACCCAAACGTGTAGGCCTCTTTAAGCTATAGGTACTTGCAATAGAAGTTTACTGGATATTATTAAATAAAGTGTTACAAGAGGCTACTACGTTTAAGAGTTCGCAAGATGCGGACAAACTATATAGCTACCGAAGGTGATCCACATTCCATAAACAAACAATTGAAGTAGGCCTACTAAATACCACTGCCATTGATGGGGCTCTCATAATGTTTGGTTGGTTTGAACATACTTAACTCATGTACAGTAATATGCAAGTTACTCACTTTAACAACCCTTAAGTTTACTGTATCGTGATAGCTTACATTTAAAAACATAAGGAAAAACCTTTATGTTTTCTTATGATATGTTATGTTTAGTGAACCTTAAGTGAACATTAACTTGATCGTGATCCCAGCATGATTCACTGCCCATGTTTATATATGATAAAGTAAAGATTGCTAGATAGATTAATAGAATTAAGTTAAAAACAGGACTCTTGAGTTGTATTCCAAGCCTTTGACTCTGACTTATCTATTTTTATACTGTTCGACTCCTTAAATGGCTAAAGTAGGCTACATATTAATTGGTAGTAATAAATTTACTAAAATTCTCAGATAGATTACTTCATTATACACTTCTTTGGCATCGTGAATGTATATTTGAATCAATTTGTCAATCAAATTTTCAAATATTGGTCCTAAAGAATAACAAAAAGTATAAGATTAAAATGATATATTTATCAAAATATATTGTTATAATATTATACGTTTTTACTTTGAAGCAATTTTGAGTGGCGTTGGTAGAAACGTACCCACTCCGACTCCACAGCCCTGGTTAGTAGGGCATAGTGCCATTATCGGTTAAATAACTACGAGGTGATTTTTTTCATAACAATTGAATGCGAATACTTTACCTAGCACATTTCAAAAAGTTTCAGTAACATTCACTTCATAACTTACAAGACATAATTACAGTAATAGAGTTCTAGGATTAAAAGTAGCCTACACATCACTGTTCATATACAATATTTAAATAAAATATTTGACTCTCATTATTATTTTATTTTTTTAACTATTATGTACAATGAACAAGAATCACTGTATTGGTGAAACTAAATGTATTTTGCAATGGAACTCTTGATTTCATAAAAATTTTATTTGCATAAATTTTTACTTTCTAACATTTTAAAATTAACATTGTTGTGTATGTTTTATGTAATTAGGCCCCTACCTTTAAATTTTGTGATACTACACAAATTTTCCCTCATATTTACTGGAGACAAAGAAAAATAGGCTGCTTAGCTGAGCCATAACATTCATTTACCAAGATCATTTTGCACACAAACACAAGATGGCGGATCGGCGTGGTTCTTCTATCTGGGTGTGTAGTAAAAATTATTTTAAACCTAACGAGGAAAGTGTTTTCTATGATGGAAAATGTGCAATGTGGTACCACAAAACCTTCGCTAAAGTAGGCAAAAGAAAATGTATTGTATGGGTAAATAATAAAGACTAAATGATTCTGTGAGAGATGTGGAAATGATGGTGCAGCTGCAATCATCAACAAAGGCAGTGCAACAATGGATCCCGAAGTTTGTAAAGCTCAAATCACCAAGCAAGACTCGGGTGGAAAAAACATTTACTCACTCGTGACGTGATGCAGGAGCTAGGAAGAATAAGCTGCCAGCTTAACGAAATAAATCATAATAATAAAGTTTTTGCCGATTCGGTTTTGAAAATAGAGAATAGTGTGGGTCAGGTTAAACTTAACAATGAGGTTGTTAAAAAAGAAGTGTGTGTGCTTACTGAGCGTAATGAAGAGCTTGAACAGTATATGAGACTCAACAATGTCCTGATTGATGTGATTCTAAAACTGGAAAAAGAAAATGTGACAGATATAGTTCTTAAGATTGGTGAAAAAATAATTGTAAACATAACAGCTAGTGACATTGATATTGCTCATCGGCTCCCACAATGGAAAGCAGGAATATTGCCGACTATAGTAGTAAAGTTTGCTAGGCGAACAATTAAGGTAGATTTCATGAGAGAGAAGGCTAAGTTGAGGAACACAAATTCACTTTCTTTTATGGATGCACCGGCTCATAACATCTACCTGAATGAGCATCTAACAGTAAGTAACAGAAAGAAGTTTTCCGAAGCAAGAAAACAAAGGGATGATGATAAATTTGAATTTGTCTGGGTCAATAATGGTCATATTTACTTACGAGAAGACGAGGGGAAATCAGCTGTTCTGTACAACAAAGGAAAAAAGTGAGAAGTAAATAGAAATGAAGGTAATGCAAATGGTTTTGTTGTTGTTAAAAAAAGACGTTAATGGTTGTTTTTAAATTGACCAGGCTTAGTGTATTTTTTGCAAATGGTTTTATGGAGTGTTTATTATTCTCAGTTTATAAGAAATTTTTCTTTTTTTACTACAATTTTCATGTACTCTACTTGTGGGTTTTGTCTCATCCGGCCCTGGGTATGTACCTTTGTGTTTTACTGTTGTTTTCTTTGCTTAAATTAAGAAACCGTCTTATTGGTAAATATAGCTGTCTATTTCTTTATGTTTCTTTTATACACATGTATAAGTTCTTTCTGTTTTTTAATAACAGGGTCTAGTTGGTGTGATTAGCAACATGTATTTCTATAAAAAATTAATATAGGTCCTTTTATTGGTTTAAATTATCACAAACGATGATAAAAAAAGAGATAATGTTAGGTAATTGGACTCAATTTGTTAATTGTTTTTCTAAACCCAAACTAAATATATTTGACTTAAACATCAGAAGTCTTACAAATAAGTTGAACTACAGGTGATAATAAGTACTCTGCCTTTACAATAGGATTTAATTATACTTACTGGTACAGAAATATGGCTTAAATCTTATGAAACTAATTTTTATAATATTAATGAATAAACAGGAACCTTTGCCTGTCGGAATGACAGGTTGGGTGGGGGAGTGGGTTTTATTTTCTAAGAATTGAAATAGACTCTTTAAGCCCACCCTTCAGATCAGTGTTATATAGAGGCCTCCAAATATCCCTCTTAATAATTTCCTAGCATATTTTGAAAACATTCTAAACAAATTGGCAGGGGAAAAAATGCATAATTAAAGGGGACATAAACATTAATACAATAAATGATAACAGTAGGGGGCCTACCTTAGACTGGGGTGACTCAACCCCATTTTTGACATTCAGTTGTTCATGTTTTTACCAACAATTTTATTCCTGTTATTATGTCTCCACAGTTTTTGGAGTCTTGACCTATACTACACATCTGTGAATTATCTTTTTTTTTTTCAATAACTAAATTAGTAAAAAAGTGTGTGGGTCAAGTCACCTAGTGGTTTAGAGTCACTTGAACCCAGCCTTTTTTTCAATGCTATTCCCTTGCACTAAGCGACCTACCACAATAAAAGGGGAAGACATGATTCCTCACATATTAGGGATCCTTTTACAGCTAAAAAATTATAAATATTGCCATTATTGATGGAGAAATAGCAAAATATTCAAACAAAAACCAGAAATTTTTCTTAAAACATAAAAAAAATCCTAGAAGATTTAAAATCAAGTCAATAATGGTTTTACTCACTTTAAATTAAAGAAGAAAGAAGGGACTTTCAAAAATAGTTTTAGTCTTTTAAATCAATAAATATATATATATTTTTTTTGCTTTAGCAAAGATTATCAATTTTTGTGTTCACTAAACTGTCATACATATTATAATCCAAATAAAAAAAAACTAAACTTTTTCCAGTTTTTTACACAAAAAAACACAATCCTTATATATATTAAAATCTGTACACTATTTTCATAGCTTGGATAAAGATTTCTACTTAATGTTCTTATCCTTCAGACACCATTTTTGTACCTCCAGGACTTCATAGGTACCTCTGGCGTTTATTGGCTTTGGTGGTTTAATAATTTGTTTTAATCACACACTGTATACCAACATTGTCTGGTTCACTTGGCCATTTCCAATGAGAAGGTCCACTCATGACCATTGAACTTATGTAATAGTCTTCTTCTTTCAGTTCTTCTACAACCCCTGGAAAGAACTCTCCTTCGTAAATCACTAACACGAAAGAACCAACTTCAGGCTTTCCTGACTTTATTACCATTCCTTTCTTATTAATCAAACTTTTATATGTCTTGTCTTCCTTCTTGTTTTTCTCTAACTTATTTTTCTTATCTTCTTTTATTTTTACTTCCTCTAAGAAATCTTCATCAAATTCTTCTTCCATTTCATTGTACACAGAATAATCACTCCTTAGGGTATCTGAATCACTAGACTTAAGAACTTGTTTTTTCTTTTTCTTTTCTTTGATAGGTGTTGTCTTATTAGTCCCTGATGTTGATGGTTTGCTCTCATCTTCAACAACAAAATCAGTGATACTGATACTTTTTCCTGGTGCAATATTCACTTTTTTCTTACGGCCTGATTTCTCAGTGTCTCCTTCACTGTATCTTTTCCCATGTAAAAATGATAGGACAGAGTCACTGATTCTTGACGCTATTTCATCATCACACTTCTGATTGTCTTTTGTTGGTAGTTTCTTTAAAACCTCCTCTACGTTAAGAGGTATGACATTACGGATTAATTGAGATATAATTGTCCCGCGATTGGGAGCCAATTAAAACGTTCTTGAATTGATTGTGAGATAATTGGTATTTATAGCCCCGTGATCGAGCGCCAATTATGATGATACAGAATTATTATGCCTCACGTTTTCTTGGTGCGCCGGTTAAATCGGTACAGAATGTTTGTGAGATAATTTAAGTAAATAAATAAAACCTTTAATATTGCATACAATTTATTTAGATCATAGCACTGGTTTATTACAACTTTCTGTAGATTTATGTCGCTGGCACTGTGTAGATTTATGTGACTACTCTCTATATTTAAGTTAGTAACCCTGTCGTGATATTACACGTTCTCTAGGATTATGTCGCCAGCACTCTGTGTGTTCATACGCACAAACTGTGATGATAGCGCCCTGCGGCTATGTGAGGAACTACACTCTCTATCCAGGAACAAGTTGAGCATCAGAGGTGTTACCCAAGGACTTGTTATCTGTGGTTGTATATTGTAATGTCTTATGTCTGCAACATGTATTTGACAGAATAGAACTCGCCCTGTACTGAGTTAGAACTGTTATGTAATTTAACAATTCTCGCTGTAATATCAGACAAACAGCTTATATATGACCTACCCCTTGTCCCTTGGACCACTCGTGACCAGTGTCAAAACCAACAAATAGAAAGCGTCCCTGCGACAGGTGTCATGAAGGCTAGCTTCCTATTGGGTATAGGGAACTAACGTCTCTTGCTTGTTTGGTAAATACTACGGAGTTAAAATTTGAGAGAAAAAAAAGTTTTAATGGTGCAATACTTCTACATCATTTCTGAAAAGCGCGTGATTCTCCATGGATGAAATATTGAAAGGATATATTATATACAATACTTTAAAGAAAAATGCACTTCATCCATGACTTTTTAAATATATGAGAGCGGTCCAAATCAGTATTATAACAGAGGGTATATTTCCCTAAACCCATTTACTAGAGATTCAGTGCTGGCAATTTGTAATTAACTTAATAGTTTCTTTAAGAGCTTGGGGAAATCGCTTTTTGGGATTGGAGATTTGTTTGTTTTAAGTTTATAGTCCAACAGAACCCTTCACCAAGCTCCTTTCATTCGAAAAATATCAAAAATTATTCCTGTGTATAAGGGCTGGCACTTTGAAATGTGATCCATAAAACTACAGGCCTATCCCACTTATTTCTTCCACACTTCCAACTAGGCAAAGCGGTGAGCAGTAAAATTACTAGAATTAAGTGTTGAAAACTGGCAGCTAAAGGGATGAAAGAAGCATTCCAGGACACAGTAAAGATTGAGTTACCCAAGAATGATTTAAAAACAGTGGTAGAAGAATGGAGAAGATTCAGAACAACCATAGTAGAAGCAGCAGAAAGGATGTGTGGAAAAACATCAAGAAAGAGGAAAGAGAAGGAAACATCATGGTGGGATGAGTGTATAGCAGAAGCTGTAAAAAGGAAAAACAAAGCATCGAGAGAGTGGTTTCAAGACAGAATGGCAGAGAAGGAAGAAAAATGGAAACGTCTAGCCAAAACAGTGGGGAAAATGATTAAGTTTGCAAAGGAGAAATCTTGGGGGAGAGTTTGTTGAGAAACTAAAGGACAACTACAAAGGACACAAGAAAATATTTTATGGGACAGTTAAAAATAAGACAAAGCCTTGAGAGATGCTCACTAGAGTACTGGATACAGCTGGAGAAGTCCAGTGGAGAGAAGAGGTGGTGATGAAAACACGGAAAGCTTATTTTAAGGAATTATTGGAAGGAACAGAAATAAATAGCAGAGGAGAGATGAGAGAAACAGTAGTTACAAGAGAGGAGGTAAATGAATTTCATATCCGAGACTCAGAGATAGCAGTGAGAGAGCTACCTAATGGAAAATCACTAGGGATAGATGAATTAACGATGAAAATGATAAAAGCAGCAGAAGCTATGCGATTACAGTGGTTTATATCGAGCAATGCGATCAGTATGGAAGGAAAGAAAAATACCAGACGATTGGAAGAAAGAGGTTATTGTGCCCATATATAAAAAAAAAAAGTCAAAATGTAAAAATTACAGAGGGATTACATTGCTGTGCCATTGTTTGAAAATGTATGAAAAATTACTCCTAAGAATTTAAGTTATAAGAGAAGACTAGCAGGGAAGAACAGTGAGGCAAGAACAGTGTGGATTTCAGCAAGGAAGATCAACAGTTGATTCAATCTTAATACTGGGACAGATCATTGAAAAAATATGGGAATATGGTAAAGATACCATAATATCCTTCATTTACATAAAAAAAGGCTTATGACAAAGTACTTAGAGAAAGTATATGGTTGGGTTTAAGAAAAAGGGAAGTTGATGAAGAGATTGTGGAACAAATAAGGAACGTATAGGATAAGTGTGAAAATTGTGTAAGAATAGAAGATAAACACTCTCATTGGTTCCAAACAGAAAGGGGAGTGAGACAGGGAAGTGTTTTATTACCAATCCTATTTAATATTTTAATGGATGAAATTATAGGCCAAGTCCAGGGTCACAGAAACCCGGGAGAACTGAAGGTGATGGCATACGTGGACGATGTCATGACCTTGGAGGAGTTGGAAGAGGACTTGGAGAGAAAACTAGCTAAATGGACAGGAGCGATGGAACAATATGGATTGGGCATGAACATGTAAAAAGAACAAGATAATGAAGGTGACTAGAAACACAAACCCAGCAAAGAAACAAACAATCAATGGAAAGGAACTCAAAAAGGTAGAATATTTCTGCTATCTAGGAAGTAAGATAACTGCAAACAGTAAGATCCAGGTGGAAATAGGACAAACTAATGTATCTGCTAAAGAAATGAAATATTTATTACATTTCTCTGCAAATTCTTTAATGATTATTAATTATTTTATTATTTGGCTTAAAGATTATATTTTTTGAGTTCTATTTTGTTTTATTTAATTCTCTTTTATAATATTACAGGATATTTCTACCATATATGTAGAATTTTGCAAAAAGTGCTATAGTAATTCTTAATTCCCTGGTCCATATTATTTTGGTTTACAAGATACAATTCTTTCTTTATTTTATACAAGATTGTAATTCCTCTTGTTTGCCAATGCTTATTTAAATTATTATTTGCAATACAAATCTTACAAGGAAAATGGTTTTCAAATAGTTGTACAAAAGTATTGGGAAAAACATTAAATTTATCTTCAGTGTTTTTACACTTATAGACTGTACTCCAATCCATCTGAGTAGGACTTGTCGAAAATTTTTAATAGTGTTGTCATTTACTACTCTTAACTTCCCTTTAATTTCATTGCTATGTCTCACATTATCAATATATATATTGAAAAATAGATTATTGGTCGATCATGGTCCTAAAAGCCATTTATGAATGGATAGATATCATGAGTGTCTCCAAACTCTTGCTCAACAAAAATATTATCTATGGCTGTGAAAGAATTATTAAAAATACAATTTAAAAATTGATTGTTTGTATTAGATTGAAAGTATATAATTGTTCCCTAAAATTACCTGCTGATAAAAAAAACCCTATATTAAAGTCACTACAAAGTATAATTTTAGATGAATAGTCTTAATAATACCTTTTCTATATTTGTAATGACACTATTAAAGTTAATTGAAGGTGCTTTGTAAATGGTAATTATTACAAACTTAGTACCACTAAATTCAATAGAACAAGCACAGCACTCAAATTCGTTCCCACCACATAACGAAGATATAGCTATCTATAGGTGAATAATTAGTATAATCATTTACAAAAATACTCACACCTCCCATAATATATTCAGAACCACAAAAGGACTGAACTAATTTATAGTCATTCATATAAATCTTGTCCATTCCTAACTTCTTCAGATGGATGTTCAGAAAAGCATAGAATATTAATACCTAACCCCTTCAAAATTCAATTCCACCTCTAGTTCAGTAACCTTGTTACCAAGCCCTCAAAAATTTTGATACATTAATGTTAGATCTAGAGAATTTATAATTTCTTTCACAATATTATAATTGTAATTTATATTAGTCATAGGCCCTATTGGAGTAGTGTAATTTTTAGGTGCATATTTATGATTTACATTTGAGCCGGCTACAGTACACTTGTTGGTTTCACGCAGATTGTTGTAAGTAGGCCTTAATTTATTAAATCACTATCTTTTACTGACTCAAGCTTGCAGGTAGGGCCGCTCTCTTTTTTTTTTACTCTAAATGACAAGAGATTGCTTTTGTCTTTTTTTTCTATGGTTAAAATGCATAATACTTACAATTTTTCCTACTACTTGTTTTACCTTTGTAGTGTGTATGTATGCCATGTTGAGTAAAAGAATCCCTTGGAAAATTGTATACATCAATAACACTAACAAAATTGAATCGAGAACAGACGTAATATATTTTCCTATTTGTTTTTTCGATTCACACACAAGTTGACCATTAGGTCATGTCGATGAGAAATATTGCACACGGCTATTCTTTTGTGTAGGAGAGAGGGAAGGAAGCAAAGAGTTCAAATTCCTCAACACCTCACTTCATTCCTATACACATCATTTCCTCCAGGGTGTCCCACTTGAAGATAGCCCTGAAAAGTATCAGTTTACATTGACCAGACAGGCCGAAATGAAACAAAACATTGATATGTCCTACCCGTGTGAATGAGAAATGGGGGATAATCACAACATGTGCTGGATGTGTCCACCTTGGGTGTCCAAACACAATGAAACACGGCGCTCCATATTCTTAAAGGTGGTAGCCAGGACCTAAGGAGACACCACCTGGATCTCGCGTCAGATTTTCTGCCTTAAATCCTGTAGCATACTTAGTTTGTTCCTTTACACACGCCCTTTAAGATGACCCCACAGGAAAAAATCTGGTGGGGTCAAATTGGGTGACCTTGGAGGCCATAGCCCTTTTGAAATGATACTGTTTGAAAAAAAATTATTCAATCTTTGCCATACTCGTGGCAGAGGTGTGGCATGTCGCCCCAGTCTGCTGGTAAAACCCTGGTTTGAGTTCCTTGTCATCTAATTTGTTCACAAAAGCCTGGAACATTTCAATGTAGATAACATTTGTCACAGTTTATTTGAAAAAAATGGTCCCGATCATGCGTCGTCAGGAAACGGCACACAACACGCTGACCTTCTGGGGATAGAGGGGCTCCTCGTGCAATGCGTGCAGGTTGTCACTAGCCCAAATACACGTGTTCTGAGAATTTACATACCCAGACAGGTGGAACCACACTATGTCGCTGAGCCATGTATAGTCGGGACAGTATCCCTATATTATCAGCCATGAATGTCTGGAACCAATGGAAGTACAGCATGCGTTTTTCTTGATCTGGATCTTTCAATTCGTGGATAACTGTATACCAATATGCATATAGGCCAGCGTTTTTCACAGCTCTTTGGAACGGTCTTTAGGATACTTCAATTTATCGCGATAGTCTCTGTAAGGACTTAGGTGGAGAAGCCTGTATGTAGTCTGTCTGCAACCTGATACACCGTTCCTTCAGACAATTTTGGTCGCTTTCCGCCATGTCGATCCAACAAAGTTCCTGTGGCTTCAAGCTTTTTCACACTTTTTCACTAACTTTTGAATGCAACGTTTTGACGGCAATTCATGACCACCAAGCCATTCCAAAAACTTCCTCTGACAATTCTTTATGGATCGACTGATTCAATACGCCTTCACAATAAACACATGCTCGTCCAATAAATACTGATACATGTTCAACACTCACTCGCTTCTACCCGACTATTCACTTCAGACGACTGTCTCCACTTGTGAATAGCTACAGTGACACTACTGCCATTGTCCCCCCCCCCCCATCTCCCCCCCTCCAACATTTAATCTCGCCGGTGCTGCCATATTTTATTTATCTTGAACTACAGAGTATAGCGTTAAAGTGTCAACGCAATCCTCCAAATTTTACCAAAAGTAGACGGAAAACATCAGGGCTACCTTTGAGTGAGACACTCCGTACATCCTTACTAAGGCTATACCCTCTTTAGGATGTACATATAGGCAACTCTGTTTTTAAACACTATTTGAAATAATCACTTCTTTCCCCTTTGTTACAGATAATAACAGTGTCACGGTGACAGACTGATAAAACCTTGTTCCTGTGACATAACATAACATAACCTTGTGTGCAAAAAAATATCATGTTTTTCTAAAACACCAAAGTAAACTACATATTTTGTTTTCATCATATTTAAATTAAATTAGAAAAACTTCAGACCTTGATTATGCCAGTAATTAGCACGGCCATGTTTACTGTATGGAAATGGGATAGCCACTTTTTAAGAACAATGATAACATCAATTAAGGTCTTGGAATGGAATGAAAAGTTCACTTGGTGACAGTTTAAACATTGGTACAAAATACAATGTCACCACCACATTCTCTCTTGAATAACCTTGGCTCAATTCCAAGAACTTCCTTAAATAATGTTTATATTTATATTTATGTATTTATTTGTCCTGGTATCCAAATAATGACACTATTAGTACTGCATACTCGCACTGGTCAGAAGGCAGACACAGTTTGCCTATGATAGAGATGTAGGTGTAATGAGGTGGTTATTCCTAGATGGTTCCCCACTCAAGTGAATGCAGGTACGTTTCCTATAATTTCTCAGCCCTACCATACTATTGTTAAAATATGGTTATCCCTGACAAGTAGTAAGGGGCAGTGGACACTGCAAAGCAAACATTATAGTAACTTAATAGGTTTTACTTTCTTTGTTCAAGTTAGTTTGCAAGTTGTGTGCTGATATAACCTGATATTGGTATATTTCACATTATGCCCATAATTTGCTTTTAAATCATGGTTCAAGACATGTTGGACTAATTCCAACCCCAGCTTTTTACCAGCACTTTGTCTGCCTCCAGTCGATTCGGCGGCAATAGACTCGGCAGGCTGTATTCCTCCTGACATCCTGGAGGGTTTGAAACAACTTGACTTGTTTGGACAACAAGTCCCTGTGGAATATGGCGGACTGGGTCTGACTGTGACAGAGTTTGCCCGCTTGAGTGAAGCGCTTGCAAGCGACCCCTCCATCTTCTTATTGTTGGCGGCACACCAACTCCTGGGACTACAGGTCAGGACTAATGCCCATTGACACTCGCTGACTTGGACTTTCTTTAGTTCAAATTCCCTAGTTTATATCTTCACCTTGTTTTTTAATAAAGCTCATATTTTCTGATCAGTATTTGAATATTTGAACCGACAACCAAAATTACTAAATGTATGATTACATTAATTTAAACTAGGTCCTAGATTGTGTCTCAGTTATTTTCAAGCCTTAATTATCTTTATTCTCTAAACCTTCTGATCCATTTATTTTATATGTATACATATGCCTATATAATATTTTATATATATATATATATATATATATATATATATATATATATATATTAAATAGACACACAATCACATTTTGGATGGCTAAGCTAAAGTATATATTAAAGAACAAATAAACGTTTTCAAATGTAGTTTTATAAATAACCGCTGAATCATAACTCATTCTAATAATGATTGTATTTGTACAGCATGTTCCTTATTTAGTAATAAACAAACAATTGGTCCCATTAACTGAGTAGTTAAGGAGGCTAAGTAGCTCACTGAGTCTAAAGGAGTCTACCTCGAATGTCATTGTCTACAATTTGTTTGTGCTTTTACCCAGGGAGAAAACTGCTGATAATGTGTCACTATGTTAAGTTAGTTTTTTACATTTAAAAAATAAAATTAGAAAAACATTACACACCTCTTTTAGTGTGAAGATAAATTGACTCCCATCAATTAATTTTGATAGGGTGAGGTAAATGATAAAAAACTAAAATAATATATTTTTCATACAGAATAACTATCCAGATATTAATTTTGAACAAAATTATAGGGTAAATTTTTGAAAAATTTTGAACTTTCAAAAATTAGTCATTAGCAAGGCCTGGATTTTGATTACATGTCTTTTTTATTTTATTTTTACCTCACAGACACTGCTCATATGTAGTTCTAGTTAAATTCTGTTCACTATCCCCTGGTTGTGGAAACTATTTTTAAAGATAATTTTTTGTCATTTTGGATTTTTAGATAATATGTTCTTGGTTTGCATAATTTTTTGGCCATTATAGAATTTTTTTATTAAGTTTTAGGCATTTATGTTGAATAAGTATGCTTTTTAATACTATTGATAGTTTATGAATGCATAAATACTCAAGAATAAATGTTTTCACCACACAGTTGCCAGAATGAAAAGATAATTTAGGCAATGAACTTTGTGTACTCTTTGATTATTATTATTATTATTATTATTATTATTATTATTATTATTATTATTATTATTATTATTATTATTATTATTATTATTATTTATTATCATTATCATTCAACGTTTGTCTGGCACATTTTCTTCCATTCCTTTCAATCTCTCCAAACTTCACCCTCAGCCACGCATCTCCAGTCCGCTCCTTTATCTTTAATGTCCTCTGCTTGGTCCAGCCATCTTGTCCGTGGTCCTCCAATAGGTATCCTTACCCTTCTCTTTGCTTTCCTCCATTCTCATCACATCTTTGCTTGTATGATTGTAAAATACACATTCCTGGTGAGACACTGCAACTAAGGTGGAGAGGGTTGCGTTGGGAGGGGATAGCTATTGCTTCTGAAACATATTTATAAATCATTATTATATTTAACAGAATGTAAGAGTTTAGATGTAAAAGGCTTTTCATTCACTATATATTTTTCAATTTATAATTGTAAAATGCATGTTTGATTTAGTTTTGTGCATTCATTAGAAGTTTTTATTTATATTTTAGGTCAAGTTTTGATAATTTTAGATCATTAAAGTCCAGGCCTTGGCCATTAGTATACAACTATTTATAACTTTTAAGGCTAAAATTAAAATCACAATTTTTCCTTGGCGTATGACCATATGCAGTGGTGTTTATTCAATGGAAGCAAGGGAAGCAGCGCATCCCTAAAATTAATTAAAAGGGGTATAAAGAAAATAAGAGGAAAATAAAGTTAAAACAAATTATTATAATTAGAAACCTCTTCAACAAGTATACTGTTAATAATAGAGGTGACAACTCTTTCTTAAAGCAAGCAGATCTTTCTCAGACTGACAGGTCAACCAGGCGCCAGCTGATCTTGTTCTTTATTCCATCAATTGTTTGTTTCCGGGTTTGTCCGGCACTCGGTGATAGGGAAGCAGCATTTCCCTGGAGAGTATTAGCTCAGTTTACTTTCATGATAATCATACGTAATATGCTGTTAAAATATTATTTTTCAGGTTGTTTTTAGCAATAATTATTATTTCTAGATATAATTATAGGTACTTTATAACAAAATAATGTATTTATAAACAAAATTCAAAAACTGAAAATTGAAAAATGACACCTGGACACGAGAATTGAACCCGGGACCTTTGACTTAGTACGCCAATGCTCTACCACTGAGCTATTCAGGAGCCGTCCCGTGCCCTGGGTCATTCTTCACTCATATTTTAAGGCAGCGTCTATGATGGACGTGCGGAAATAGTCAACTTTATTCACAAGCCATCAGATAACGCAGCCATCTTCGACTCGGTAGTTGGCTTGTTACTGCCACTCGTACAGTTATTATTGTTATAACTGTACAGATAATATTAAGAATATGTATATGATATTTAGCTGGTGAATTCCTCTTTAAAATTAATACAGCTTCGGCTATTTGATTCTTAATATTATCCGTACAATTATAACAATAATAATTGTACGAGTGGCAGTAACAAGCCAACTACTGAGTCGAAGATGGCTGCGTTATCTGATGGCTTGTGAATAAAGCTGACGATTTCCGCACGTCCATCATAGACTCTGCCTTAAAATATGAGTGAAGAATGATCCTGGGCACGGGACGGCTCTTGAATAGCTCAGTGGAAGAGCATTGGCATACTAAGCCAAAGGTCCCAGGTTCGATTCCCGTATCCAGGTGTCATTTTTCAATTTTCAGAATATGATATCTATATGGTGAATTCCTCTCTAAAATTAATACAACTTCTGCTATTTGATTCTTAAAATTCAAAAAGTTTAGTTTTATTTTACAGAATATTGGCACTTGTTTGATCCTCCAAGGGAAGAGGTTTGTTTCTTTGCGTACAGTAGTAGAATGTTGAGTGTGTCAACAAGTGCAGTAGTGTAAGAGGAGGGCTGCTGTGTCAAAACTCACAAGTAATATTTTGAACCATAGTTTTTCATCCAGGTCTTTTGAAAAATAAAGAAAATAATTAAAACAGGCAGACCCACTCCATCTTTAGGCAACCAATAAAAAAAACTCTGACATTTCAATACTCAATTTTATGAAAGTGTTTAGTAATTATCAGGATGTTGGGTTAGGGGGAAGTTATAGTTTATATAGTTGACCTTACTATTTACTAAAGATAATGACGTGTAGAATAAATCCGGATTCAATGATATTAATAATTTTTGCAAAGCTTTTAAAAGGCATGCCAAAGGTCAAACTGATTTGCAGTCCACAACCTAGGATTTTGTTTGTGCTTTGGCCTCAAGTACAGAAATACAGAGGGATATAAAGATTTTGAAAACCCATTATTTGAGCTTAGGTTCACTTAAAACTTTGAGATCCATAATAATCTGAAAGTTTTTTTTTAGCACCACATCATACTACCCATCCGGGCTATATGCTTATGTTTTAATTACACTAATGATTTTAGTATTAAGAAAGCTAAATTTAGGGTAAGTGTATCCGCATTTGCGTGGAGGGAGATTGGAAAACCATTTTGGAAAACCCCCCTCAATACACCCGACCGAGATTAGAACCTCGATCCCCTTGTCATCGGCTGTCTGGTCTACTGCAAGAATAGGGCCTTAGACCATGCAGCCACTCAGCGGGTAAATAATCTGAAAGGTGATAGTTGTCATAGTGATGATTACAATATTTCTTTTTTATGAGGAAGTAATTAAAAAGCACATATACAGGATATTTCACTCACTCTCGGCCCCAGAGTTTTACGTGTAACTTTCAAACAAATGGATGTAATTTATTGAAATTTGCTACGGACATAAGTTACCTAGGTGTACGAGAAACATGATGATCTCATATCATGTGTTGAAAGGGTGCACCATTAGCATCGAGGTATGCCTGCACACACCCCTCCATGTTTTTGGAGTCACAGCCTCAATTTTCTGCTGATTTTTTTTTCTTGCAGTTCCATGTGAGTCTGTGGTTTGTTGCGATATACGTTCCCTTGCATGCCCCATAGGAAGAAATCCAGTGGAGTAAGGTCAGGCGACCTTGGTGGCTGAAGTCCCTTAGAAATTACACAATCTTCAAATAAGGAAACAATTTGATCCATGCTGACATTGGAGGTGTGGCAGGTGGCACCATCCTGCTGAAAATAGCCAGTACAGAGTTCTTCGTTATCTAACTGATTCACAAACACATGGAAGATCTCCATATAAACCGCGATACTCACCGTTGTATGGAAGAAGTTGGGGTCAATAATGCAGCACCGTGACAAAGCACACCACACCCCAACTGTTTCATCATGAAGAGGTGTCTCATGCAAAATGTGAGGATTCTCACTAGCCCACATATAGGTATTCTGGGAATTGACATACACTTAGGTGGAACCAATGATAGTAATTGAGTCTCTTCTGTTTGTCGGGAGGTTTCAATTCATGAATAACAGTAACACAATATGCATGCAGCTTTTTTTTTTTTTTCTCTCGTTGACATGTGCTTGTGGAAGCCCCCATCTCCTGTGACAGCTTATGCAAGGACTTCTGTGGGGAGGCCAGCAGTCTGTTTTTAACTTCCTGCATCATTGTTTCTCGCAGTTTCGGACGTCCTCCTTCGTGGACATCCAACAATGTTTCCGTGGTTTCCAATTTATTCGCCATATACTTAATGGAGAATTTTGTCGGTGGTTTTTGAACCCCAGACTACACTTTAAATAGTCTTTGACACACCTTTATTGACACATTTTTCCAGTATGTGCAACGTTCGGACTATAAACATGCACTGTTCCACTGTGTACTGCTTCATACTCTGTCTGTTGACAATCCCATAACAACAAAATCACAGATGTTTCACACCCACTGCTGAGGACAGCAAACACACAATTGGTCTTCACTTGGCGCAGGCGCCACACATGGGCTAGAGAATAGCGCCACACCTCGTGTCCTTCCATTGAATTACATACATTATTTTGAAAGCTATAAGGGAAACTCAGGGGCCGAGAACGAGTGAAACACCCTGTACAAAAAATAAGTGTCAATGTATTATTAACAATATTTTAGTTTGTAAGGTTTCTGCTGTTGGTGTTTCACAATAGGGTTTACTGATCGCTGGCACAGAGGAGCAAAAGTATCGCTACTTGCCCCGGCTTGCCAACGGTGACTGGGTTGCTGCACTCTGCTTGTCTGAGATCGAGAGTGGCTCTGATTTAACTGCCATCAAAACGCAGGCGACTCTCTCCGAGGATGGCGACACTTGGGTTATCAACGGGAGCAAGAACTGGGTCACCAATGGCAGCATTGCCAATCTTTACATTGTCTTCGCCAAGACCAAGGTGCGATGATTACTTCAACTCTTACCACCTCGTGTTACACTCATTACATGAGGGGCTATTAGCACCAGAAACTTGACTAGTAGGCCTAGTAAATTATAATCATTCTTACCCTGCCCTCTTTCACACCATATAACGACAGTATTTCTGACCACATATAAGGAATTGGTTTATATTCCGGTTGATATAAATTTAAATTTTAAGGGTGGAAATAATCTGGCAATATATGGATGTCTCAAATTTTCTGTAAAATGTATAAAAATACTACTGCTATGTTCATGATTTTATTTTATCTTTGATTATTTTACAAATTTTACAAATTACTAACTATCAACATTAATATTTAAAAGTTTGTTTGCTTTAGTAGCACCTAACCCTATGTAAAGGGAACATCATCTGTTATAATGTGGGTTGGTTTTTTGAAGGAAAAAAGTTTGCTGATTTTTTCATAAAGGAGATTAAATTAGATCTTTTAAATGGATATACTGATATGTTTACTTCTTTAATAGTAAGAGTAAATAATAATAGTACCTATTTGTAGGGGTGTGTGAAGCTTCAAAAACTTCAACTTGACTTTGAATATTTGTTCCCTTTGACTTTAATTCAAAAGTAAAATTCTGGATTCTATAATTACATAGTTTTGCAAAAAAAAAAGTATTTAAATTTAAAACACAAATTTTTTATTTATTTTTATTTTATTTCCATCACAAGCTAGTGTTAGTGTAAACAAATTTTTTTTGAAACCACTGTACTTTATTACATTTTGTGAAAATAACTTAATTTCTCATTTTAAGACAAAATATATTTATTATGTTTATAATATAGCAGTTTGTAAATTATATTTAATACCTTAATTTACATAGTTAAGCAAAGTATTTATAATATTTCCATCCAACATTAAACTTTTTTTTTAATGTGAAATCTGGCACTTTTACTAACGTACTATTTTTTTTTGAGAATATATTTGCTATTTTTCTCCTTCTATTGTTGGCAGCTATGAGTGTATGGCCCTACTTGTTAGTAATCCCTCAATAGTCAAAGACTAGTTAAGTAATAAATATTGAACATATATTTTGCACATCACATAGGCACAATAATTTTGGTAATCTTTAGCCACACAAACTGTCTTATAAATTGATGATTTTCCCCCCCCTCAAGATGGAGGACCACAAGGGGCAAATATATGACAGAACTACAGCCTTCCTGGTTGAGCGAGAGTTTGAGGGTGTGAGCTGTGGCCAGCCTGATGACAAGTTGGGTATCAGGGGGACTTCAACTTGTGAGGTATGGCACCAGCGTTAGCATAGCTTTCTTTTAGTTTGTGATCTTTTTAAACATTATTCAAGGAAGAGTGTAGGGCTGCGGGAAACATGAATAGTTACTAACACAATATGACTTTCACCATGAAGAACGGAACACATCTAACACTTCACACTGCTGCTTCTGGGCAAAGAGGAACACATCTAACACTTCACACTGCTGCTTCTGGGCAAAGAGGAACACATCTAATACTTAACACTGCTGCTTCTGGGCAAAGAGGAACACATCTAATACTTAACACTGCTGCTTCTGGGCAAAGAGGAACACATCTAATACTTCACACTGCTGCTTCTGGGCAAAGAGGAACACATCTAATACTTCACACTGCTGCTTCTGGGCAAAGAGGAACACATCTAATACTTCACACTGCTGCTTCTGGGCAAAGAGGAACACATCTAATACTTCACACTGCTGCCTCTGGGCAAAGAGGAACACATCTAACACTTTACACTGGTGCCTCTAGACAAAGAAGTAATGGTCGCCTCATGGGTATTACCAGAAAATCCTATGACCTTAAAGAAGTTGTAAACTTCAAAACAAATCACTAAAATGATGGATTAAATAGCTAAGCTAATATATTTGTTAGTTACGGTTATAGTCGCATCTAAATATCAATATATTGAAAAATGACACCAGGACACAAGAATCAAACCCGGGATTTTAGGCTTAGTATGCCAATGCTCTAACCTTGATCCTCAGTGGTTAAAGCATTGGCGTACTAAGTCAAAGGTCCTGGGTTCGATTCCCCTATCCAGCTGTCATTTTTTTAAATTAAAGAATAAAATCCCTAAAAGTTAAATAAATCAATAAATAATAGGAAAATTGGTAAAGAATGCTAGGACATATTGAGAATGATTGTAACAAGACAAAGATTAACAGACTTGAGAATCCATTATAAACTGGTGACATCTAATATTTCTTATTATCCTTACAATAAAATACTACACCAACCAAATTGTTAAATCCTTTCTTAAAGTATTTCCAATTTTTGGAAAATAATTCATGGTAAACTCATGGAGCTATTATGTAAACAGGGAGGACATCCCTATGGTGTAGCATTGTGAGAAAGTGAAGCCAGTCATGCTTCCCTCACAGAGAGACAGATCGAGCTGCTTTATGGCATTGTATGGCAACCGGCAGTTGGTTTAACATGCTAAGTATTTTCTTTCTCGGTTTACTAAGTACGTTAAATATATATCATATAAGTTATATAACGTATAGGTCTATATAATCATGACTGTTAGCTAGGAAATGCAAGCTGCCACGCACTGCCTGGGATGATTCATACCTCCTCACCCCAACATTTCCCGAGTCAAGGTCGGCTTCAGTTATGCGTCAAGATAGCCCCTCCATATATATAATATTTTGAGGTTTTGAAAAACCATTCGTCAGTAAACTACTCTTAAGCAACTTTTTGATTCAAAAAAACAAGTATAGAGTGTTATTTGTCATGTAAAACACTCACAAGATGCTCATTTGGAACCTAATCGTTAGACCCATTTTTAAAATATTTCTCATTTTTGAAAAATCACCCATCAGTTAAGCCTTAAATGCCTTTTTATTCATCAAACAAGTATACAATGTTATTTTTCATGCAAAACACTCCATGGATACCCATTTGGAACCAAATTGTTAAAGCTATTTTTAAAATATTTCCAATTTTTGAAACATTAATTATTGATAAACAACCCTAAATAAAATTTTATTCAAAAGACAAGTACACAGTGTTATGGGTCATGTAAAACACTCCCAAGACACCCATTTGGAACCAAATCGGTAAAGTCATTTTTAAAATATTTCAAGTAAGTCATCACCATTAATTTGAGGGCTAGGGTCAAAATTATTTACAAAATAATGAGTTCATACCATACTTCATGACCTCATATCTCACTGAGAGCTCCAAGGGGTCTTATTGTTTTCGTCATAGCTCATTGTATACACAGTTTTCTCATAATAATGAAAGTCCTTTTTGCTTGGGTATAGTTATGTACCAGTAAATTAAATTTAGTAAAACCTCAGTAAGCATGAGACATTTTTTCAGCTATTAGGTGCAAAACGAGGACAAGGGGCGTCTTGGTTTTCAGAGAGTCTTTAGAGTGCTAAGAGGTTTATGATAGTTGACGGCAAGGACCATCGAGGTAGGACTTTTGTAGTTCTTGTCCAGGATGAGGTGGCTTACTCCACTGATATAGACTTATTCAAGGACTGTTTGTTATTATGACTTGGGCTATAACTTTCGTAGTATTTTACTTACATCACATTATGTACTTTATTCTATAAGAAGTCCATTAACATGTTAAGTTTAACTATTTTTAAACGCTCTTACCCGGCAACTTCCACTATTTGATAGGCTATCCTGACAGATTGACATATAGATAATAAGTAAGGGGACGGGCAGTGACATTAGGCATTTTTATTTGATTTTTGCTCTTTTTAATCAAAATCTGAACAGCTATATATTCTCTATTATCTATTGTATAAAGCTCTAGTTAGTCTCATTATTTTCATTGTAAAAATTCCCAAATAGTCCCCCTCCCTTCCTCTGTCACACACCCATCACCCTTTTTTTTTATATGAAATTCTGCATAGTTTTGAAAATATAATGAAAAACTGCAAAAATATACCCTTTTAAGCAATTTTTATGTTCATCTTTAAATTTGTTTATGATATTGAAACCCTTCAAATTAACATCAAAATTCACCCATTAATCCAATAAAATCTCCGTCACTTTTTTATTTTTAAAACTTATTTTGATTAATTAGTGATCTTTAGTTTTTACTATAAAATATAATAAAATTAGATAAAGAAAATGAAATCCAAGGAAATATATCAGCATTTTATTAGAATTATATTATACAATCAAACACACTTTCTCAAACAGTTTATTACCTATATAGTTTGTAACATCATTTTCAAAATTAGGTTTTCATTTAACTACCCCTAAGTAAGTTTTCCTCAGAAAAAGGATAAAGTCATGTTGTTGATCATTGTAAATATTCTTCATATGGGAATTTTAAACAAAATTGACTAAACCATTTAGAAAAACATCAAATTTTCAAAAATCATTTGTTTTTAAACTACTCTCTATTTATAATAGTAAAAGTAAAAATATATTTTAATATATTGTGGAAAGCAATTCCCACTTATGGCCTATTCATTTAGAACTAGAAATTTTAAAGGCCATTTTCAAAATATTTAAAATGTTCTAAAATAAATTAATTTATCATATAAAATAGTCCTTGGGTAGGTACCATTTCTAAACAAAATCATTAAATCTCCTCTCTTTTTTTTCAAATATAATTTTTCAAAAAACGCTCATCAGTAATTAACTACTATAAGATTATTTTTCAGGGAAAACAAATATATAAAATTATTTATATTATAAAAAACTTACCAGGTACTCAATTTGAATCAAATTATTAGAGCCATTTTTATTTGATCTGTCAAACACTCCCCAGTTATATAGTTTAAATAAAACCATTAAAGCCATTTTTGAAAAATTTTGAATTTCCAAAGATCATTCATCAGTAAACTGCACCCTTAATTTAAGTGTTGGGTTAACATTAAAGAAAACCTCCTGAGTTATTATTATATAATATCTAAATATCAAGTTTGAACAAAATCCATCTAACCCTTTTGAATTTAGGCCCAGGAACAGACAGGCAGAAAGAATGGTAAAATTAACTTTTTGGATTTGGGTCATCATAATCTCAATTTCGAAAATTTTCACAATTATGAATAAGTAAAAATGTAAAATTACTACATAACAGATAAAAATACCTTTATTAATGTTGACCGTAATTCAAACTCCGGCCTCCCGGGCTAGAGTGAGGAATGGTAACCTCATCATTTTTGCAGGTTAATGATTTTTAAATGTAGGGTTTATTAAATCTCTAAACGGAATTTGGAAATATAAATTCAAATGAAGTATTTGTCTATATTTTTACATTCAATCTTCCCTTCTGGATTTGAACCATTGTCTCCTGAGCCATTATGTCACAAAAATAATCTTCCACTCTATTAAAATGGTGTCACTTCTCTGGCATTGTTTGTTAAAACCATAAGAAGTTGTTAAGGGCATGTTGAAGGAGTTAATGAATTTGTTTTCTCCCTCAGGTGTTTTTTAAGCAAACTCCAGTTCCCTTAAAAAATGTCTTGGGAGAAGTCAACAGCGGATTCAATCTGGCCCTCGATATTCTCAACGGTTCCAGATATGGTATGGGTGGGCTCCTAACAGGTAACAATCTAGTAATTAGTTGCTCTCCTTGTGGTAGACATCATCTCTCCTGGATGTAAATTTGGGAGATAGATGGTTGTGTTGTTTGTATATGCTTGTCAAACTTCTTTTTTGCTATGAAGTTGTGTGCAATTATAGCCAAAAGAATAATAAGATAAACCAACTTTACTTGGAATACAAAACACAAGGAAAATAAATCTCTACTTTTCATTGAACACAACTTCCCTCAAAAGAACAGAACCCAGCAAGGACACGTGTTTTAATGTGTGAAAATTTGTTCAAAATATTAACAAAAATATGCTTATATTGTTTAACAATAAGTGTGCTATGAATAACAATGATTAAAAACTTGAACTATTCTTTACCTCCCAAATATAAGGGGTCTGCTAGCTTGGATCTTTTCATTTAAGTCGAGTATTTAAAAATGTTAATTGCTGTTTATTTTAAAAGTAAAATAGTATAAAATGTTGCCAGTAAACAAACATAAACTGGACTGTATTTCACCGCACAATGGTCATCACCGCATAGTGGTCGCACCCTGTTTTTCAATCTTGATTAATAAAATTTCACTCTAAACTCTTAATCCAAAGAAAGAATATATAATATATCTTTATAAGGAAAACCTCTTTTCACTTTAGGAGGTAATTGTATTATGTTTGGAAGAAGGTATAGGAAAGGTGGATAGAAATATATAAAAGGGGACGAACACAATATGGCTTTTACAATGAAAAGAAGAACACAGTTCACACTTTACATTGCTGCCATTGGACAAAGAGGTAATGGTTGCCTCTTAAAGAAAATCAATTGTCACCACCCAATCCTCCGACGTAGGTTTCATTCTATCGGAACTCCCTGATGAGTCCACTATATTTAGCCTCACAAAAATTACATTGAAGTTGGAAGATTAAGATGGATGTGTTGCAGTCATAATGGCATTAGATGGGGTATGCTTCTTCGTGTACTTACTATTGAAGGTCTTGCTAGGTGGGTGGATCTTGCAGGTGTTGCAGCGTTGTTTCATACACGAATTGCTGTGTTGATTGAGGTAAAAATGTTGTTATGGTCAGGCAATTTTGAGTGTACTAAAAGGTTGTGAGGGTTAGGTAGACGTTTGAAAGAGATTCTTGGGGGAGAGCTGAGAAGGTTTTGTGTCTGAGTGGAAGAAATGATAAAGTTGTAGCCATTCTTGAGGGTAGTGTTGATTCTTTGCAGTCCTGGATGGTATTTGGTGGTGAAAGGGCTGTCGTCTGTGATTTGTCGAATCGTTTGAAATGGCTCTGGAGATTTGAGTACCAAGCCATTAGACACTAATTCATTTTGGTTTTTAAATTAAAAATAACACTTTTTAAAAACATGCTCTAAAAATAGGAACACTCAAATAAAAAAATAAATAAAAAGGGTTGCAACACTCATGTCTTTAAAGACATTAAAACTTCACTAGCAATTACAAAAAAAAAAGTTTATAAAATTTACATTTTTATGAGCTAATATTTTCTCAAAATACACCTCCATAACTTTAATAACCCTATAAGAAAGTGTAAGAATCACAAGCACTTAGAAATTTAAAATTTTTCAAATTTCATTTATTGGTCCTTATTGTAATAATCGCACATGATCACTTATTCTGTTTGATTCCATTCCTCTATTCACAGTTTTTTTTAGCAATGCGTCTTACTACTCATTCATTATACACTCTGCACAGTTGTGCTTGCACCTTATTTGGACTCTCACTTTAAATTACCTTATTATAAAATATATTTCATTTCACTTTTTAATCCGTATAAAAGTTGATGTTCATACAAAATGAAAAATAAGATGGCTTAGATAGTATTTCTAAAAGACAATATAAAATAGTAAATGCTTTTTATTTAAATGTGGTAAGTTTGGTAAAATATTTATTGCAATATTCATCAACACTGATTTTATACATATTAATACAAGTTTTAAATATCTTTAATTTGAAAACAATATGTATTCTCAATGTTAAATTTTTAATCTAACCTATATTATAATTTTACAAAGGGATTACATAAAAATAGTAAAAATAATGATTATTTAAGTATTAATGATCTAATTAGCTATTTTAATTTTCATTAGCTTATCAGTTGAAAGTAGTTTTAGAGTTCTCCTACGTTAGTCAAGTTTTTAAGTTACCGAATGATTTATAAGTGAAACTGCTTTTATCATCTAAATTCAATAGCCTATACTTATCATTGCATTGAAAAAATTGATTTGTACATACATCAAGAGGAAGCTCGAAATCCAACTACTCGCAGAGCCCTACCAAATATCACCAATAGGTATGGCACTAATTTAGAACTACACCACTGATGATTGTGCTATGCAAGAGTATTTTAATGTGAATGTGTTTTTGTGTTCTACAGACTTCCACTAAACAACCAAACTAATTTATCTGATTCTACCTTAAACCAAGGTTGAACTCTTTGTTTTAGAGCTTTTCTTAACATCCCTTGTAGCCACCTCTGAATTACTTTGATTATTTATATAATAAATATCTTAAAGAAGGATAATTATTTACATTTGATTAGATGTTAACTAGAATATTATCATCTTGATCTAGTAAGTAAAAAATAAGTTGTACATGAATAGTATTAAATACTCCAGGATTTATCTTTACAGTGGGCCAGAACAGTATGTATTATTTTGTTGAATGTTTTCCCCATCAGAAGTGTTGAAAAAGTTCATCGGGTGGGCGACGGAACACGTGGTGAACAGAAACCAGCTTGGTAAAACTTTGAAAGATTATGAGCTGATTCAGGAGAAGCTGGCAAAGGTCACTTCTGCCACTTATGCTGTGGAGAGCATGACATACTTGTTGGCGGCCATGTTGGACACCTATGAAGACTCCGATTGTACCGTGGAGGCAGCCATGCTTAAGGTAACCCTTCCATTCTTATTGTAAGTAATGGGTGAATATGCGGCTTTACAAGAATTAAAGAGGTATAAAGTCCCAATCTATTTTCAGGATCTCAAATCTTGTATTTTATCTACAACTCATAAAACCAAATCTTAGCAAAGAAACTAGGATTAGAAGTTTGACTTTCACTGTATAAACATACTTATTGTGAAACTTCTACAGTTAAAACTCAAACAACCCAGCAGCTTAAATGTTGACCATGAGTCACTATGGCAGTGTTTATTATATCTTTTTAGTAGTTGGCATTCTTGAACGCCCATCATATCTCCATGGACACAAGATGAATCTGGATAGTTAGGTGGTAGGGCATTGGCGTGCTAAGCCAAAGATCCTGGGCTCGAATTCAATATCCTTATGTAATTTTTAATATATATTTGAACTGCTATTACTTATATAATCAAACCTCATTTACTTTCTCACAACTAGATATCTAAAATATGTTTGAATCATTTTTTCTCATCATATAGTTGTAGCTAAAACTTGGAGGGATAGCTAAACCCACTTACTTACTGTAGAATAAATTGTCGAGACAACACACTAACAATATCACAATTAGGGCAGAATGAACGAACGTCGGTGAAGGCTTAGTGGACCAATAGTGTGGTCCCGAGCACACCATCTCTCCACCTTTTAACCTATGATGACGCAAGCAAACCCATGCTAGTGTCCACATTGCATCCACTTAGTCAAGTTCTTGCCCACGGCCCTTAGTGTTACTCAGCATTACTCAACTAATTCTACTGGATATTCTTCCTAATCCCAATGGTTATTTAGCTAGTGCAATTTTTTAAATAACTTTAGTCATCATCTGCTTCTAGCCATGGCTTGAACTGAATTTATATCACAAATTCCAACAAAAATACTGAATACATGTACCCACCAGTTAGAATGGAACCAGGCTTTCATAGACTCTGTAGTAAAGTTCTTAAAGCACTTGTTACACAGAAATTTGATATTTTCAATGCATTACTACTGGCCAATCTTCCACACGAGCTGCTATTTTCAGGTGTTTGGCACGGAGACCTGTTGGAACGGCATCAACGATTGTCTTCAGCTGTTGGGTGGTCAAGGGTTCTTGAAGAATTATCCCTATGAGCGTTTGCTACGGGACATGCGCATTACCATGCTGGTTGATGGAGCCAATGATGCATTGAGGGTCTTTATTGCTTTCAAAGGTGACATAAACTTAACATTTAATATGAATAGCTTTATGAAAACCTCTTCAATTATTGAGGTACATTATGTTGTAAATAAAAAAAAAGGCAATTTGTTCATTTTAGGGTTCTGTGAGCTTGGGTTTTTTCATTCGAGTCGAGTATTTCTAAAAGCTCCCGAGTTTGAGTATATTCATAATTTTAAAATGTTAAAAAGTATATTAAAATATGAATGACTCTCATTTTTATAATAGTAAATACTTGTAAAAAAAATATTAAATAATGGAAATATCGGTTTTTAAATTAGAAATAACACTTAAAAAACACAATTTAAAAATAAGAACAAAACTCAAATAAAAATCTACTAAAAATAATTAAAATGGTTTCAACACTCATGTCTTTAAGGACATTAAAATTACACTAACAATTATAAAAAAAGTTAATAAAATTAATAATTGCATGATGGCTTGGAATTGTGTTAAAAGACAGTGTAGAAACGCTGTACAATAATGTAAAGTGATTGATAGTGAAGGAAGCCAACCTGAAAGGATAGTTAGGTTAGGTCTAGATAAAAACAAACACACTTCTCTCTTCATTTCTTCTTACACTCTTACACTTTCCACTTCTTCAAAACTTCCACATTAGTTTGAATTTTCGGGAATATTACTTTTTCATTAATATCTCTTCATATGAAAAATAAATATTTCTGAAAATTCAAAACAATGTGCAACTGAAGTGTTTCATATTTTGTTTATTATTCCTTAATGTAGTCGTGCATGATCACGTCTTCTGTCCATTTCCATTTCTTTATACGCAATTGCACATGCGCATTGTACGGGCTTTCATTAGACATTAGTTTATTGAGAAATCTACTTCAATTCAATTTTTAATGCTTATAAAAGTTGATGCTGATATTTTAAAATTAAAAATAATATGCCTAAAATAATATTTCTAGCAAACAATATGAAATAGTAGATGCTTTTTTAATATAAATATGGTAGGTTTGGTAGAATATGTATTGCAATAAATAGGATCAACATTGATTTTAAACAGGTTAACCAACATAATTTTATAACTAAATAGTAACTAAACTAGAGCTAGTTTTTTAGCTAAACATATTATCTTAAGTTTGAAAACATTTAATATAATTATATATTCTTGATATTACATTTTTAATTTAACATAAATTATTATTTTAGAAAGGGGCCAGGTAAAAATAGTAAAAAAAATCATTCAATTATTTAGTAATCTTCTTAGCTATTTTTATTATCATTTATTTGTCATGGCAATACAAGTAAACAACTTCAATCAAGTATAATTCAAAATTGACGACCATATTGAATAAATTTACCGCTTGAAAGTGGTTTTAAAGTGCTATTACATTATTAATGTGAAAATTGAAATTAATATTTAACATTTTGTTAAGTAACAAAATTATTTATAAGTGGAGATGCTGATATTATCTCAATTAAATAGACTATGCTTACTGTTGAATTTTAAAAATTGACTATTAAGTACATCAAGTGGAAGCTCAAAAATGACGCCTACAAAACTTTTGATCTCTATCTCAAGCTTAAGTGACGAGCTCGGCTCGAAGCTTGGGATAAGAGTAATCGCAGAGCTCTAGTTCATTTCATGTGTTGGTCTTTTATGTTAATTGTCGCCTACACCTGTTTTTATATACAAGCATCAATTTATTTTTTTCTTTCCGCTCTCCTTCCTTTTTTTAATACTACCTCATTTAGGAAGTTGCATTATTGCGCTCTTCATACTTTTAAGAAGTTCTAATAAAATAAAACCCAGATGGAGGGACTGAGTGTTAACAATTTATTTTCTTTAAGAGGAAACCATTACATAATTGTCTATTGGCAGCATTGTAAAGTCGGAACTGTTTGGATATTTTTATTAAAAGCCATATTGTATTGTTCCTAACTTTTTTTCCTGTTTCTTCTTTCATATAAAAACTTAGTAAAGTCACCCCATATATTTTGTATGCTTCAAACTGTCCCAAGTGAATGCTCAGGATATATTTTTAAAAGCTAAACACCATGGATAAATTGGATTTACATTGTTTCTAAGTGTTCCCAACATGTAGACTTTGTTAAAAATTTCCCACTAAAGCAGGGGTGGTCAACTCAATTTATTACCATATCAAATGGCGGGTCTACTTTCTATTGACAGACTGGTATACCAAATAAAAAATGTAAAATTAATAATTTATCATCACATTTATCTAAATCAAAGAAAATTCTTTAGAATATCTATTAATTTGTTTATTTTAAAACTGTGTAATTCATCATTTATATCGCTCCTCTTTTCGCTTATTTGGGGTAGTTTATAATATATTTTTGGAAGAAGGCACACGAAAGGTGTATAGAAAACACATAAAATGGAACCAAAACAACATGACTTTTACAAAGAGAAGTAGAACACAGTTCACACTTTACATTGCTGCCACTGGACAAAGAGGTAATGGCTGCCTCTTGAAGAAAATTGATCATTACCACCCAATCCCCCGACCTAGATTGTAATCGGAACTCATCAGAAACAGAAAATAGAATAAGGGTATGAAAAATGAGTAAATCATAGGAGATAGACGACAATCAAACCAGAATTAAAGGGCCCCCATCAAAGGCTAAGATACAGAGTGTTGAGAAGGAATGCCAAAGAGTTTAAAGAGTCTTTTATAGAAGCTACAAAGGGGGTATTTAGAAGAACTAGCGAAAAAATGGAAGGAAACATCTATTGTAATGATAAGGTCAGGAGATCAGTAAATGCAAAGAAGAGAGCATTTAGAAAATGCTAGCAAAAATAACAAGAGGGTCGAAGGATAAGTGCAGGCAGGAAAGGAGAAGTGCAAGAAGGATAGTAAGGGAAGAAAAAAAGTGAAAATGCAAGAATAGACACAAATGCTGCAAACATTTGTGGAGGGTAGCAAAAAAGTACTGTACAGTCAAATAAGGCAAAGGCGTAGGGAAAAAAGAAAGGTCACAATAAAGGATGAGCAATGTAGGATGATTGCGAGAAATGAAGAGGTTAAAAATATACTTATAAAGAGTGCTGAATTAGGATGTGGCAGGAGAGGTACTAGCAGAATAAGAGAAAATGCGAAGGGCGTTAGCCAATATTTAAGAAATTAGATAGAAAGAGATGTGAATATTTTAGGGGCATAACACTGATGTGTCGTTGCGCCAAAATCTATTAAAAGAAACTAAAGGAGTGTAAGAAAAAGCATAAAGAGAAGGCGTAGGGAGGAGAAACATGGGTTCAGATATATGAATATTGAAAGGACCTTGTAAAGGCGTTCATGGATGTGGAAAAGGCATATTATAGTGTGGCTTGAAGAAAATTCTGGAAAATGATAGAGGAAGCTTGATTAGAAAGAGGAATTGTAATGAGAGTAAAGAATATATATGATACTTGCTTTGGTGGCCGTATATTCTAAAGTGCTACTCTCGTGTTGGACTAGACTGGAGAAGATGGAATATGGAAAATAAAGTTATACTGTAATCTTTGGGGAAGTATTGTTAAAAGTGATTGATAATATTTTTAGTGATAATAATAGTAATACTTAGCATATAATAATTATTTCCAAATATGTTGACAAAAGTTACTTTAAGACAATGTTGGAATTACTGATACCATCTGATAGCTTCTGCTAGCTGTCATGTAAAACCAAAGAAGCGATGGGGCTATTTTAGTTATGTTTGCAGCAGATACATGGATATTGAATTTAAGAGAGAACAGGAAGGGGGAGGCCATGGAGAAACAGAATTAGGATATTTGAGAAAGAGAATTGGGGTTACATGAGATAGTAGAGAAAGCTGGGGTGAGATGATATATAATGAGGATGGAAAGGATCTCGAGGAATATGATGGAGCTGAAGTATGTAGGAAATAGACCACGAGGGAGACCAAGAAAGTTATGGAAAGAGTAGGTCTAGTAAGCATGTAAGCAAGAGAGAGAAATGCAAGTAAAGGATGAAGAATGATTGATGAACAGAAGAAGATAGAGGATTTTATGAAGCTGACCCAACAATTGAACAACAGCTGAAAACAATAAATTATTAAATATTTCAAACAATATTGTAAAATATTATCTAAATTATATTTAGTGTTTTAAAGTTATTTAATGATATAGATATGTAAAATATAATTTTTTCCATAGCATAAAATAACTAACAAAAAATATTCCAATTTAAATTCAACTTCAAGAATATTTAAAATATTTGCTTTGGTTTCGATTTGAATTAAAATAGTGGACTTCACACACCACTATAGTTATTCTTCATGCTTGCATTGTTGAGTAAACCAATTTTGACTTTGAGGGACCCGGCAGATTTACCGGCATAACTTGCACTATAATATGAGTATGTCATTTTCTACCACTCAGTAAACATCTCAAAATAAATACAAATAAAATAACAAGTTTAGTTTCAAAATGTTGAAGTAAATAAAGTACTTGTAACCACTGCATGTAGTTGGAATAGTGTTTATTCTTGGAGCATACAACGCCTGCCTCGTCTGTTCCAGGTCTGCAGCACTTGGGTCCACTGTTGAACGAAAAGGTTAAGGGCATGAGGAACCCTCTGAACAACCCTGGTATTGTCTTCAAGACACTATGGAAGCGCAGAAACCTAGATAAAGATAATCCCACTCTAAACTTGGGGTTGTGCGACAACCTTCACCCTGCACTCGAGGTCACGTGGTTCACAATTATATCTCACTTAATATAAAGCTTTAAGGAAAACCTAACGTTTTATTTCTTAGGGACACATTAGTGGAAAAAAGTGCAGGAAAAGCTCATACTTTATATTAATGTACTGTACTATACTAATCCGCTGGATAAAGAGGAGCACTTGATAAAACTTGTTCAGTTCTGCTTGATTAATAATAGAGGTTTCCTGGATGTGGCCATTACATATTTAGATTACAGCCATTTGGATGTTTTAAATTATTTCACAGGTATTTAAGTAAACTAATATGTTAGAAATGAAAATAAAGTATTGGCTGGCAAACTCAATAGGAAGAGACTATTGGGAAAACCTGGACGCAGATGGAAGGATAACATTAGAATAGACCTGAAAAATAATGAGGTGGATTGGATAGAACTAGCTCAAGATAGGGCCAGGTGGCATGATTTTTGTAAGTGTGGCAATGAACTTTTGAGTTCCTAATGTCATAAAGTAAGTAAGTAAAAATAGGGATGCCACATGGACCTCTGGTTGAATACTCTAATCACTAATGCATCAATCTAATGTTAGGCTGGATTGCTGGTGACAGGGAGATAGGGGTTTGAATCTCGGTCTGGTGTTTTGAGGGTAGTTTCTCTTAAATGATTTATCGCTTTTCATTCAAATACAGCTAAGCTACATTTCCTATACATTTTTGTCTTTCTCACTCCTCTTTTATCAGTAGAATTAATGTGTGTGTGTGTGTGTGGTGCATGTATGTGTGTGCGTGTGTGTGTGAACCCAAATAGGAACCCCAAGCCTTGGCGAAAAAAAGAAGATATATCACTATCTTTATTTTGGTTATTAAATTTTAGCTCTAATTTTTCAATTCTTGATTTAAAATTTGGCAACATTTCCATTTCCTTATTTTTGTAACCATCCAACCTCACATTAAAAATATGGTATTGGAAACCCAATTCATGTTAATTTTTTAGCTAGGGAAAAATTTAATTTTTAGCCCAGTATTAAATCAAATCATCCATAAATGAGCAAATTTACAACTTGTCAGCAAACGTTTAACAATGCTCACAATGAAATTACAGTGACATTTCTTAATAAGGGACATCTTTTGGGATTAGAAAATTTCTCTTAAGAAATTATTTTGAATTTTTTTTTTAAGATCATGCTGCTTGTAGATAGTTTATTATTTATAAACCTGTACACCGTGCATAAATATTATGAATATATATGTATGAAATAAAGTGCATTGAACAAAAATAATTTGTAATAAATAAAATGATAGAATAGTAGGAAAATAATAGAGCCCATATAAAAATAAAAACACTAACACACATTTACACACATTTCAATATTTTGATGCTATTATAGCATTTTCCTCAGGAAGTAGTAGTAGTCTTACTAATAAAGTGATAAGATAGTAGGAAAATTGTAGAGCACATATAAAAATAAAAACACTAACACATATTTACACAATATTTCGATGCTATGATAGCTATTATAGCATCGAAATATTGAAGTGTGTATAAACATGTGTTAGTGTTTTTGCTTTTATATGTGCTCTTTTTTTTCCTACTATACTTTCATTTTATTATTACAAAATAATATGAATACATAATTACTGCACTCTATATTTAATAAATCCACCCAGGTAGATAAAATATGGCAGTAAATAAACATTTTTATGAAACACAATATACAGGAATGACAAAAACAAAGAACTTTATTCATCTCAAAACAGTAGGAAAAAAATGTTTTTATATACCTCCAAGAAAACTAAAAATGTTTCATCAATGAACTAAAAAATATTCATTAGTGTTATTTTCATTATTAAGCCCATGATTTAAATGAGTTTTGGTCTGATTTTTTGTCATATTAAATTTTATTTTTAAGGTGTATTTCAATAATTTTTTTCCTCTCTCTTTGAATAATAATGGTTTTAATTAGGGCTGGGCCGATGCCGATTATTAATCCGATCATCGGCCGATTATCGCATAACCGGCGATTCCAATGATCGGGGTTTGAGTCTCCGATTATTTATGCCGATTATTCAAAATGTATGGGTATATTTTAAGTCCTAAAAAAATAATATTTTATCTCTGCTCTCTCGTATATGATCTTTGAATAATTATCTTGTTCTTAGCGACTTAGGTTTGAAATAAACAGCACATCCAACATTCCAAACAAAATATATCAAAATAAATATATTTACCATAGGTCTTTTTCCAATTTATGCACGTTATTAGAAATAAAAATACTCACAAGTAACAAATCTAATAATCATAAAATAAAATATTAGCAGATTGGTGTTGTTTTATTTCGATTTGTTAAAGATGCCCAAAAAATGAAACATCGGACGTAATAATCTCGCACATGTGCACATTTTGTTTTAAATGGAAACCGTTTTTATTTTAATGCAAGTACAAAACTTTCCACTGGCAGGGAATTTGTTTCGCTCATATTTCAATATGAATTGAATTAATATATATTAATATTTAAATTTTACATTTTCTTTAATCGTTAAAAGTAAATTAAAATAAGTTTTAAATTATTTCTTAAAAAAACCCACGAAAAATAACTTTCGTTGCACATTATGTTATTTATTATTTATTTTATCATATTGAAGTAGAGATGGGCAAAATCGTTCTTTTAAATGAACGATTCATTGTATATGGTTCAGTTCAATGATCCGTTCACCGTTCATTCGATTTTCTAAAGGTAGTTTTTATTTAAATGTAGGTAAAACAATGTTATTTTTCATTAAGATTATTTAAATTATTAATTAAAAGATTGGATTATTGTTTAAAAATGGTGATGCCTTTTTATTATACTTTTTTTTTAAGAAACCACTTATTTCTACACGATATTAATATTAAGTAGTTAAATTATGATGGAATGCTTTATAGAATCACAAAATCCTATGTTATGATATATCTAAATCACAAATCACAAAAATATTACGATTGTTAAAAATTGTTTAATATTGAAGCCATATTTTAAGAGACATTGGATGTAAAAATTCCTATTTCATCTAAAAACAAAACAGATGTAGGCCTATTCTCCTTGTGTACAAAAATATGTGTGCCTTGATTATTTTTTATCATTAAAATTAAATTTAAATTTGCTGATTATGATTTGTCTTTGTCTAATGAAAGGGTCAGTAGGCCTATTTAATCATAAATGTGAAATTATCTTTTAATTATCTAACATGTACCGGTATATTTGCTATTCATTATTGTGATTTGTTTTTGTTTAATGACTTGTCCTAACAATAAAAATATAAATAATAATTAAACAACCTTTACATTTTAAAAGTTTCTATTTAAATGTTATTAAAACAAAACTATATTGGACATTATAAAACTAGTAAAAGTAACTTTTTTTTGCTTTAAGGGTAATTTTACTTTATACACTTATTAAAATTGAAAACAAAAATAATCGGCATCGGTGATCGGCCTAATCGGCAACAAATGATCGGCATCGGACTAATCGGCAAAATAGCTGATCGGCCCAGCTCTAGTTTTAATAGCAATACAATTGTTTCATTAACAATGGAGGGTTAGGTTTCACTGTGTAACACTTTTTTTTAATGTTTTCATTTGGTTTTAACGCCAGAACTTGAATTTCTTAGGATTTAACAGCTAAAAATCAAGATACCGAATTTAACATTCTTAAATAATATTAATGACATTTTAAATAATTTTAATTAGTGATTTAAAAGATCAAAAGGATAGGAATGATGTATTTTTGATGAGTACAGAGTCTGAACTTTGTGACTGAATCACTGATGTACTTGTAGGTCCCCAGCAAACTGCTTGAGTACTGTGTCCTGAAACTGCAGTATGCGTCTGAGATGGTGCTTACTAGGCATGGCTCGGAAGTTGGGGAGTACCAGATGGAACTGAGTAGGCTGGCTGATATCGCCATTGATGTATTTGCCATGACGGCTGTGCTGGGACGCGCGTCACGCTCCTATTGCATAGGACTACAAAATGGCAGTGACGAGGTGAGACGGTTGACATAGTGTATCAAACTCTTGAGTTGGCAGAATTGGGTTCAATTCTCGGTTGGCTGCACTAGAGGTGTTTATTACCACAATGGAATTTCATGTTTTCTTAGATTAGTTACTAGAGACATGCAAAAGGTGAGGTTATCTTTAGTGGAAAACTGGTGTTATTTTTCTCAAAAAACGATGATATTACATGCTGAAAGCGATGTTATTATTTATGTAAATATGAGTCAAATTCATTAAAACAACTAATGTAAATGTCTACATTTTTCGTTCAGATATATTTAACTATTTTGTTCGTTATATTTAACTATTTATTTACATATTCGGAAAAAAAAAAATATGCACAAAACATTTCACGCTTAATAATATCAAACTCAATATCTTAATATCATTACCTTCCAGGTTTACAAATAACAATATTGGAATAATGGATTATCAATTTATGTTCAGACCAAACAATAATATCGAAACATTTTGTCATAGAAGACTAAAATAAAGAAGATATAATTTTGCCAAACATGTTCGCCTCTAGCAAGCGTCATGTATATTAATGTCCTTGTTTTGACCTAGCATGAAATCTTTAAAAGTTGTAAACAAAGGATCGATCTATCGAAATTTAAATTTAAATATTGAAATGTGTAAAAGTATAAATCACGATTCTTATGTTAACCTAAAAAAACCCACTTAAATCCATGAAGATAACTTGTATATCCTGTGACCTCTTTTATACCTTTAAAATCAGCAAAAATGAATACTATCCGTATAAACAGCAGCCCTGGCATAGCGGCATCACCAGTGTTACCACGTTGAAAATTATATTGGATGTAGTGGTATTTGTCCAAATTACAAATATTTTTTTTTATTTAGGAAAAAACCATAAATTCGTGTTATTCGCATGAAAACAGTAGAATTTATGTAAAAATTTCCATGTCCCTATTTGTTACTAATAGCCAAGTACATTAGAACTAGAGATGGGCCGAATCCACTATTTCTTGAATCCGAATCTCGAATCTGAATATACATTTTATTTTCAAATCTCGAATCCGAATCCCAGCAAATTGTTAGAAATTTTAATGATTTACAAATAGACCTACATTAAACAATATAGGCCTAAACTGTAAATTAAGATTTATTTCAATCATGCTTTCAATTTTAATCAAATCCAACCACGCCTCGCAAAATACAGGTTAAAATACAGCCAAATTAAACAATCTAGACTAATATTATTTAAGAATCAAATCAATCAAAATTTGAGTGTCTTTTATTTATTTTTAAAAGTGTTGTTAGAATGAACTAAGTTTCTAAAAAAAACACTTGAAATAAACAGATTAGGCATAGTTATCCTTTGATCAACGTTAATCATCATTGAAGGATTATAATTTATTTTAATAAGAAAGCAAAAATAAAAGTATAAACAGATATTTATAATAAAGACTAAAACAACATGCTCAATTTCGACTCCAATATGATCATTTCCATTTATTAGGCAGGACTACGTTTGAATATTTTTACAATTACTTCAATAACATATTTAAAAAAATAATAAACTTTTAGTTAAAATCAATTTAAAAACAAATTATGAATTAGCAAGTCGTTATTTGATTCTTAAAACTCGAGAGCGCTTACTAAGTAATCAGATTACCTGAATCGATTCTACACAAACAATCAATATACAATACGTAGACCGGTAGGCATAAATAAAGTTTTATCAGTGTATGACTGTTAACATTATTTATTTTTCATGAAACCCAACAAAATATCTAATTTAAGGATCGTATGCAATAAATTGGGGTTCTTTGCATAGTTGTAGATAATTAAAACCAGTTGGGTAGTAAAAGTTAACAATATTTTTATTTTAATCATCACTCTGGCAAGTAAACATAATATACGTCATGGCGGCCCACTTTGTATCGGGTGTAAGGGCGGCTGACTTTGTATTATGTGTAATGTGTTCTTATTTTTGTTAAAAAAAAGCCGTAGTTTGTTTTATTTATTTCAAGTTTATTTGTAATTCTAGTTTTGATTTTCAGTTTTTGAAGAGTTTTAATGTGTTCATTAAAATATTTACAAGATTGTTCCCAAGGTGAAAGTTTCAGAAGTGAGCATGTGCCGAAACAGAAAAGTCCAAGTTTACCATAGGGTTGGGAGGGTAGGGTATTAGGCACGTAAGATTTTCCACACCTAACAATTTTTTTTAAAAATCATGATTTTATTCATGCTAATCTCTTTCGTCCGACAAAATAAAGATTACAGATTAAGTTAAGCTTTTCAAGTAGGCCTAGCTAAGTAATTTTTTTAATTCAAAATATGCTTTGTTTATTAGGTGAAAGATTTGACTATCGAATCCAGTAAAACACCGAATCGTCGAATCTCGAATACTTGTCAGGATTCGATGGATTCGAAGATTCGAGTGGCCCATCTCTAATTAGAACTATAATTTGACATTGTCTTTTATTACTTTGTTGGTATTCTTTTGATATTTCTTTCTGTTCCTAGATGTTGATTGCATCAGTGTTCTGCCATGATGCTTATGAGAGAGTGAAAGTGCACATCAAAAACTTAGAGAATGCCCCCCTTTGGTTCAAACCACGTCAACTATAGAACAATAGCAAGCAAGATTTTTAAAAATAAAGGATACTTTTTAGCACATCCATTAGCAAGAAACTTGTAATGTGTCTCCTTCAGTTGATCGCATTGACAGCTAATATACACTAAACGATGACACAGTCAAGTCCTAGAGTACAATGTGTGATATTTTCTTATTGATTGGTTGTGACTGTTTTATATATATATAAAAAAGATTGTGAATTCTATCAGAGACAAAATATGCTAGAATTATCTTAACCACATAGTTCAGTTATGTTCTAATGATTAAAATTCCTAATTAAGAGAAGTGTAATGCCAATTTCAAAGAGTTGAGATGTTGGCATTAGTTACCAACCAGGAAATACTCTTTTCCCCACTTACTTTTCTAGCGGGGAAAAAACTTTACAAAGGCTAACAAAAATGTTTTGCCCGGACAATCACATATTTTGACCTGCTCGATTAAAATTTTGAAGAGGATGTCAAAGAATTGATTAGGATACCCTGGACACGGGATGGACGATTTCATCACTAGTTTTTATTTCCAGAGGAAATTGCTTCGGATAACTTGTCTGTGTTTGGCACATTCTGCTGGGTGTCATGTGTAGGCCTACTGTAGCTGTTAACTAAGCCTGTGCGAACCCAAGATTTTCAATTTTGAATAGAGGTTTAATTTAGGAGAGATAGCCAGCACACTTACCTTGGTGATATTGTTAGGGAAAACACTAAAAAACACACACATTTTTAAGGACAAGCTTTCAATGTTACCAGGTTAAGTCTGCTGGCTATCCCTTCAAATTTAAAACATGATGTAGCCTACTTCTCTACAAATAAGCTCAATTTTGTATAGTCTTACTTTGGAAAATATTTTGAATCTAAATAAAATATTTTATGTTTAATTTCTTACAGATTAAAATAAAATGTGAACAAGGCCACACAATTTACATGTAATGTAATAGCAAAATTATATAGAATATTTTAACTTTGAATTGATGTTAGTTTTCTATAAATAAAAGTCTTTATTATTTAAAAAAATAACGTCAACATCTCATGACAAGGTTAATTTAATTTATTAAATATTCCTCTGCAGATCTTGACTCTTGACACCAGATTTGGCTGCAGCTTCTGACATTTATCTCTCTGTAAGGCAACTTTCTAACAGTGTCAACAGAATATTACAAGTTTCTTAGCATTTTAAATAAATATATGCGGCTCACCAGTTGGACTTAACTAATGAAACATTATCTAGATCAGTGACCGGTACTCTATAGAGCCCTCATAGTTTGACTGAAAGTAAAGCATTAATCTGTTATAAAAAAATTGTTAGAAACTTTATTATCTACAGCAGTGTTTTGAATAATAAATCTGTTAGACAAAGTATGTTTTAATATTTCTGATAATGTGCTCCAATCAGAATGAGGAAACTAATAAAGCGGAAGGAAAAGGACATTTGTAGAGAATGGCAGGACACACAATGATTAAAATGTAGGATAAATACACGATATGTAATACAAAGGACATGTTCTTTCACTTAATCTTTAGTGTTTGTTTGAAATCACTTCCAGCTGTGAACATGTGTAAAGTGATTCCTAGTTTGTAAGTGGAAATCTGTATTTATTATTAATGAAAACTATTCTTTATAGAAATCTTTTATTTAGATATATGTATATACATTTATTACATAACTGTTAGACAAACATCTTTGATGTAGTTAATAATAAAAAGATATTCATGAAACTAGTCTTTTTGACTTTTAATTAATAAAAAGTATAAAATTTCTATACCAAGACAAAGTATATCTTACAACTAAGAAAGTCAGTCAAATGCCTTTTTAGGCTAGAATAAACTTAGAGCAATGTAGTATTAATAATATCTTAAACATTATATTTGGAAGAAGGTACCGGAAAGGTGGATAGAAACGTGGTTTTTATAATGCAAGAACATAGTTCACACTTTACATTGCAGCCTCTTGAAGAAATTATTGGGTGGTAACAATCAATTTTCTTCTTTTCATTGTAAAAACCATGTTTTTTTTGTTTTGTTTTTTTTGTTTCTATCCACCTTTCCTGTATCTTCTCCATAATACAATTACCTCATAAAGAGAGGAGAGGTTTTCCTTATAGATATATATCTTAAACAGAAAGGGTTTTAACTGGAGCAATCAAGAATCTGTTTTGTTTTGCCCATAACATGTTTTCATTGGTAACCGACTCAGGACTTTATGAGTGAGCCTTTGTGTTTATACAATTTTCTAAGAGACCCTGAGTGACTATGTAAATACAATATGAAAATTGGAAGCTATTTTCAACAGACATTTCATACAAAGTATCTACAGTTTGTCTTGTTCTGGATTCATTTATTCACTACTCCAAACACTAGTAAATAAACTAATCAACAATATAATAAAACAAATTAATATATGAATTATAACATGATCAACCCATTCTAAGGACTGTCATCTTATTTGCATAAAATGCCATGAAGGGTTACATTTTAAGAAATATACATATACACATAAAATATAATCTATTTACCAATAAAACTGTACAAAACTTTTGAAAATGTTTCAAATCTGCTGATGATGACACACCAACAATTTAAATGAGATGTTATGGCATGCAATGAGAAACTATTCCTATCATGGTTTTTAGCAAAAATATGAAAGACTAGTTATTTGATCATGACAGCCCAAAAATGCTGAACAGGTTCAACTTGTACTCTCTCCCTCGAATATATTTATGTGTGTGAGAGTGTGTTCATAAAATCACACTAACTTTATGGCAATATTTGACTACTATTCTCTTGATCAAGACATCACAAAATAATGAGTGAATTGAGATATAACCAAGCATGAACACAATCTGCATCAGCTCACGTTCAATGTTTAATTATAGTTACACAAATCGTTTTAGCTACATGACAGAATAGCCGTCAACTAATCGTCTATCATCAGGTACTTTGTGGAAACCCAGCATCATAACAATTATACAAATATGAAACTACGGTTAAGTAACAAGTTTACAATCTAATATATCTAGAGTAGTATTAAATAGTAATACATTAAATTTAACACTCCAATAACTTTCTTACATTTTTCTTAAATCTAGAACACGATTTGTATACTAAATACTACGGCAAACAAATATTGCATTGGCAATGTGGAATAAAATAAACCTTTAATGTATGTCAAAAGAAATTATATTCCAAGTCTGACTGAGTACGCCTCAAGTGCAGCGCTATACTAAATGCAGGACGACACCTACTTAAACTAGAATGGAATGGGCCAGTTTCATATGTGAAACTGGTGCATTCCATTAGAGTTCAGGTAGGAGTCGTCTTGAATTCAGAATAGCACCACACTTGAGACGTACTCAGACTATAAAAATGGTCCTTTTTAATGGAAACAAGTCATCCTTATTGTGTAAAGACATTTCAAATTTGTTTATAATCGTATTTTTAAATTTCAGTTAGATTCTTGACTTTGTAGTTTGACAGTATTTTTAATAATCTAGTTGGTATGTATTTTAGTAACAAAACCCATTCCAGGATTTCAAGAAATCCAGAATATAAATTGATTTTAGTTTGCAAGTGTTGCGAAGTTAGGAGTGTTTTGTCAAAATTAAGTAGCTTAAACAATAAAACAACAATTAAAAACTATATTAAAATATTACCATCAGGTCATAAAACATGTGTTATGTGAAAAGGGAAAAAAATGGAGATCCATACACCTTAAAACAAGTGGTAAGTTACTACTTTATAAATGCAAGTACAAGAATGGTATTTTATTATTGACTGTCAGATTCATATTTCATCACAAGTTTTCACCTAGCTAACATTAAGAAACTGTATTATATATTCTATTGATAATTTTAATAACAAACTTATCTTGAATCCTCGATTCCTATGGTATTTGAATAAATTGAGACAAGTATAAAAAAGTATCTAATACAATTGTGAAGACCTTGATTTGAAATAACTTTGTTTTTGACCCTTTTTAATATACACAAATCCTGTAAATATCCACTAACCAGTTAATGATAATTTTCCAAAAGATTATCTGCATAATTTATGATAAATGAATATATTAACTAAGTGTGGTGTGTGTGTGTGTGTGTTGTGTGAGAATTAGGTGTCTGCGAGCTCGTGACTTTTTGATTCAAGTCAAGCATGTGTTTAGTAACTATATAATTTTAAAACTCATTTATGTAAATAAAAAACAAATAAGTATTCAAATTATTCAAAATAAAAAACTAAATTAAGAGTCTGATATTTAAAATCTAAAATAAATTGTTTTTAAATAGTTTTTGGTGTGTAGATTTAGCCATTTAAAAAAAGTCAACTTCATAAATTCCTTGCACACCTGGAATACAACTGTTCACTTGGTAATTCCACAAAGAGAAGTTGAAAGCAGAAGCGTGTCCACATAGTTAGCTAATGGTTCCGGGTTTGATTCTTGGTGTGGCCAAATAATTTATCATGGGTGACACGTGGGTTTCCCCTTTCACAATGATTAATTAACAGCTGCAGGAAAGGGTGGGGTCTATTCTAGAATCAAGTTAGCTTGTAAGTCTGTTGGTTCAGAATGTACACATTAAATATCTGATATCTCAAACAATTAATATATACCTAGTACATTTTTGCACTAAGGTGTATTTGATACTCTCTTGCATTAGTTTATTTGTGATCTAGTCTAATTTTCAGTGGAAGGGACTTAATTTATCCGACAGCTAGAAAAGTTACATACAAACAAATTCAATATCTCTCTCCCCTGTGACATCCACATTATTCACTTGTGTATATGATGCTATAAAAATAAAAACTATTTCCAAAAGTTTCAACATTTGTTTAATTTAAGGCTTTTTGTATATATCTATATAAAGTGCACAATTCTTGGATAGGCATTAATATAAGATCAATATTAGTTGTAATTTAATTTAGATTTGAAAAATTCAAAAAAGCGAATTAACTTTAGAGATTGTTTTTCTTGCAAGATAGATATTTAAGCACATCTATTCTATTAATAGACATGTTTTCTCAACTGAACTAATATCAATGTTTACAACCAAAGCATTTTTGCACTACTGGTATCACATTTTACTAAAATGACCCGACCACAGGCTGGAAACAGTTAACGATGATTATAATGATAGCGCTGTTGGTTACGAGTCTTTGTGACCAATACCAAACTAAACCTCAGTTTAGTAATGCTTTCCTTGATAAAACTAAATAGCTTGGTTACAACCAAAGAGCTGAGAATATTGTGCCAATTTTAAAATAGCACAGCCTTATATTTTAACTTGTACAATCTCATTGTGAATGGATACAAACTATAATATATATATAAGAATGATGGGCAACAAATTACTATTTGGAAATATATTATATTTGGAAGAAGGTATAGGAAAGATGGATAGAAACATAAAAAGAACAAACACTATAAGGCCTTTACATTGTAAAGAACACCACAGTTCACACTTTACATTGCTGCCATTGGACAAAGAGGTAATGGCAGCAATGTAAAGTGTGAACTGTGGTGTTCTTTTCATTTTAAAAGCCATATTGTGTTTGTCCCTTTTATATGTTTCTATTCATCTTTCCCAAACCTTCTTCTAAATATAATACAATTACCTCTTAAAGTGAAAAGAATAAGGTTTTCTTCATAGATAAAGTTTTAAGTATCTAATGTAAATATTAGGCAGTCAAAATTAACACCATTCCAGTTAAGAATTGAATTAAATAGGTCATTTTTCATTAATTTGCAGCACATGTGGATTTACATAAATGAACCTAACAGCTTTTTTTTTAATTTCAAATCCACCTTAATTGCCATGTATGTGTTTGAAACAAACACAAAAGTCGTTTTCGCCCTTTAGCTTGGTCAGAACCCCTCAGTCAATAACACTCAATACCAAGACATAACCAATAGGCGAGTTTTCGAAATTGAATTGGTTCACAGGAGACAGTAACTCAATATGTCATTAAGGTAGAATGGAAGGCTACGCAAAAAAAAGTGGGTGTTTTTGCAGTTTTTATTGAAAAACTTTTTTGGCCAAAATAAATAAAATATTGCTTCAGTACAAACATAGAGTTTAATTTTCTTCACATGGTAGTATCAACAGTTGTTGATTATCTGTCATGAGCATGGCAGAATTATCTAACAAACTTTTTAAATGAAGAGAAAAACTTGTCATTAAATTCCAGCCCACCCTTGAAAGATATTTTAAAAAAATGTTGAGGTCACCATGTGAAGAAAATTAAATTCTAGGTTTGTAGTGGAGCAATATTTTATCAATTTTGTCCAAAAAAATATGTTGCCATACAAACTACAAAAACCCTAGCTTTTTCTCGCGTTCTCTTCCATTCCACCTTAAATGTTTACATTTTTAGAGACTAATCCTGTAATTCATATACATTTAATATGTGCGCTTAAAATATTCACTTCTGAGTGGTGCTCATAAAGAACAAGAATGAACAGTAGTGAATAAAATTAAATGTATGAAGTTAAACTAGTCAAAGTGTGTAAAGGTTTATGCTCAGTTAAATCCACCTCAAAACAAAATCTCGTTAGCGCCAAAGAGGCACATGATCAAAAGCAAAATCTCTTTTTAGTGCCAGATGAGGCACATGATCCAAACCAAAAGGAAAGCTATCTTATCGTTAGTTAATTATATTATTCCTTCCAAGCATTGAGGTACCAAACCATTTTCGTTTGTAGCAAGGCTTTGATCCTTTTAATCCCCAAACAACCAACTGCAAATTCACACATACGACTCCTCCTCATCTGTAGAATCTATACGTAGCCTGGGTCCCGTGTCTAGCTGCAGTCTCCGAGACACAATATACCTCTCTGATTGACTGTTACCAAGGTGGTAAGAAGTGATAGGAGCCCTGTGACTGGGAATCACACTTGGTGGTGGCCTATAAGGGGGTGGCCTGCCACTGCTGCTGGCAAACAAGGATCGCAGTTGGGACACACTCCAAGAAATCTCACCGCGGAGACTTGGTGGGTGATCTCGTTTCGCCGATGTTGCAGACACAGGTTTCTCCCCTTCATCCTTGGTAGAGTTATCCCTGGAGGGGGCGGAAGGGATTTAGACCGCTGGGATTCTCTAGCTCTAAGATCCCTTTGTCTTAATCGACCTCGCCTTTCTGGTGGTTTCTTTGGTGTCTCCAAGCTCTCCCAAATCATCCCTTCATCAAATGTGCTGTGTGGGCGGGCGCCTCGATGGGGCGTGTCCACATGAACTGGTGGAAGGTGTCTGAGTTTCACGTCCACTGAGGAGCGTTTGGGTGGTAACGGGGGTGGTGAAGATTCTTGCAAAGGAAAAGAGGCAGTCTTGTTGAATTTGGATGAGGGCGGAGCCATCGTGGGGACGCCGCTGATGTGGGGAGAGGGTTCAGTGTCACCATAAACTTCTTCATGGACATTTACAGGGGCGGCATGGACCAGGAGCTCTGTTGTAACACTTCCGTAGGCACTTTCCCAGGCTGAGTTTGCTGCGACACAGTCTTTTCCCCGGGAGTTTGACCGAGACACATGAGGCGTGGAGTCATCGTCAGAGAGAGTGCTTGAGTCGTACGAGCGGTCAACCTCATCCAGGCTCACTGTGGCTATGTGAGGCGTGGAGCGAGAGCGTGACCAGTCCTCTGCCGCAGTCCGTGCAGCTTTACGATGACCGTTCCTGTGTGGCCTTGCTGCGGTTGGCCCGTTTGGGTCAACCGACACCTCATGGAGACCACTCAAATCGAACTCTCTCTTTGAGACGTAATTGTAAGTGGCGTTGTCCACCTCAGTGCAGATGTGATGGGTGGATTTAGACCTTGTGATGGGTGTTGCTGGCGACTTGTAGCAGTAGTTCCCCTCGCGAGTATCTTGAGGAAGGGTGTCAATTATTGCAGGTGGAGGAGGAGGTGCACGACCCTTATGGTGCAGGGCAGGGCGTTTCAGGAGCCCTGAGCCTTCTTCGTCTTCGTAAGAGTTGTTGAAGTCTGTGATGTCGTTGAGAAGTGACTCCTCAGAGGCGCTGCGACGGATTAAATGTGAAGAGGAGTTGGTATTCCTATAAGAGTGATGGTGGAGGCCTCCCACTCCAGAGGATGCACTGCCACTGCTGGAACCAGATGCCTATAAAACAACGCCATAATTACAAGTCATGAAAAGAATATAGGCAAAATCGAAGTGGTACAGAGAGAATGGATGAACACTCCATACACTGTATGTAGGAAAGTTAAGACTATAAATTTATTCATTATCTATTTAAAAAATTGTTGAAGAAATCCATATAAAATCCCTATTGTACTTTTAATTAGGGACTGTGAAGCTTCAAAAACCTTTTTAAATTTTCACTAAGAAGCTTTGCCAGGAAAATAATTGATTGTTAAAATAAATATTTATGTTCAATTCTTGTAATATAATGTAGTTATATAAATTATAATTACTGTTCACATGACAAAAATCTGTAGTAATTGAATTATATGTTGGGATATTTACTTGATTAGTCAGCTTAGGCTGAAATATGTTAAACTAAAGATGTCACAATTAATGTTTTTATCGATTTTGATTCTTAAAATTTAACCTTGACTGCTATTTTCATAATTTGTCAACATTTACAAGGCTAACCCTTTTACTTGCAACCAAACTCACATTAAAAATATTTAGTATATAGCATCTTGTGAGATTTTTTTTTCTTGATCAAGAAATTTCTAGTCTAGCGCATCCCAAGTTCTTTTTTTAAATACATTACATAAATAGCATATTTTAGAGTGAGGTTAAATGCACAAAAAAGATTGAAATTGTAGATGTTAAAAAATCAGAATCAAAAAATTGTGATTAAAATTTAATAATCAGAACTAAGAAACTTGATTGAGAAAAGTGGGAGTTGTATCTCTAAAGAAAGCATTATAAATTAGCATGAAAATATAATTTTTGAATCTGATGAATTGTTAAGTATAAAATTTTGTGTCTTTTTGAGGGTTATTTTTATTTTCAAGGTTGGATGTGTCCGCTACCTGGTGGCTAGACTTGGAACTAGATCCACTACCGGTCCCGCCGCTGTTCAACCTCTTGAGGTGTGACCTCTGCCTGAACCAATCCTGCCGCTGGAAGTTGGGATTGATGACCCCTTGGGGGGTCTGCTGGGGCCGAGCATAGATGGGGTCATCTGTTCGGCAACATTCCTGAACCCGCTCTTCCCAGCCACCATAAACTCTCACATACTCCCTCACTGTTGGGGCTGTACCAGGTTGGGATCCTTGTTGACAGCCAGGGGTGGAAGTCGCTGTAGGAACGGAGAAGGACGAGGTGACCTGTGAAACAGTCATCAACGTTTTACTACTTACTCTGCATCTTACTCCAGGCTATCCCCATATTTACAATGAAATTTAGGGATGAGGAAGGTATAATTTAGAGTAAATGTTCTGGTATCAACTGGATGCATCCTGGCATGAAGTCACTCCAAGGCAATGGGAAGGGTTAAAAACAATAAATAATCTAAATTCAGAATAGTGTTTGTTCTAGACAAAATACAATTGCTAAGCTTCCTTCCAGGAGTCTCACCTTGCTGTGTTGGGGTGTGTGTTCATAGCAGGCGAGTGGTCCAGGCCCACCTGACCCTGAGCTCGTGGACCCACTTTCTTCCTCATCAGGGGTGTAAAGCTGAGAGTCTGACATGGTGAGGCCAGAGTCCCTGCTAAGAGAAATCTTGTCCTTCCTGGGAGGGGGGCAGGGCTCCATCAGCTCACGCTCCAGACTGTCAATGGAGGAGTCATCTCGACGGAGGCCCCCGGCTGGAGATTAACATTAAGAGCTTGGATGCATTAGCCGGTTTGTGAAAGCTCACAATACTTTATTGTTTATAAGACAAAATGTATCTTGAAAGTCGAGAAAAATATTTATTAAAGAACTCTTATTACATATTTAGATCCAATTTCTTCATTTCCTGTTTTTATCATTCCCTTTACATGTTTCTATTTATTTGTCCTTTTATTAACCTCTCAAAATTGACTTACATCAGTTATTGAAACCCTTCCTGAGGATGGATTAATTTTTGAAATGCAATAGTTCAAGCATAGTATTACAAAAAACATTTGGTAACTTAAAAGTTTCTGTGTGTTACTTTTCAAAACAAGGTACTACACACAATGCTGGCTTCCCGGGACGCACCTTACATCTGTATCTCGTCGCCTTTCTCTTCTGACTCTTTGTGAAAACTACACATCTCTTCATACCAGCCCTGGGGGCACTTGTCGGCCATTTTCTTCTAGGAAATGGCGACCAGTTAGACGGGTTGCGTCAGTGTCCGGAAGGTCTTTCCTGCTTCTTAGTACCTGTACCCTAGTAATATATGCCTCTCAGTTGGTCTGCTAACCTTATTCTGAACTTCAGATGCTTCTTATTGTTTCCATTTAGGTAAAAAAAAAAAAAAGGTTAGAATTGTAACATTCAGTTGGTACTCGAAAAGTTCTTTGTACCACATTTTGTTCTGCTTCTTTTCTATGAGATAGGCTTCCAACAGTTGGTCCTTGAGGTCTACTTCACACATGTGGTTATATTCTATAATACAACATATTCATAACTTCTTTTCTCTCTTCATTTGTCGTTGGTATAATTGTTGCCATTGTTATCACTGTGTTTTGATGATATCATTGCAACATCCCTCTTGTCTTTCCACTTCAGAGACATCAGTTTTCCTTTCCATGCAATCACCATTTCACCCTTCTTCAACTTTTTCCTCAGTTTCGATGACATTCCTTTTTTGTTTAGTTTCACTGTACCAAGAGATCAGTATGGCTAGATGTTAGTCGTTGGTAAAGATCTGGACTGCTGTACAAATTGTCCGTACACACACAACACCCAGTATCAGTCAGATATGGGATCACACCCCAAGGTGTTTCACTGCTGATGTTCAGTCAAATTCTATAGGTAACCATTGGTATCACAGAGCTCAAATATTTTTATGACAAGATCCGCAGACCTCATGGGAATGTATTGCTTCCACAATAGCAGTGACTCATCAACACTAATTTCCCTTCCAAGAGTGTATACTGCTCGAAATTTCATCTTCAAGTGGTCAATCACAGGCAAAATTTTGTACAGTTTCCTGTTATCTGCTATAATGGCCTCATCTGAGTCTTCTGCAAAATGCATAAACTTTTAGGGTAGTGAAAATCTCTCTTCACTCATCAAATTAGGAAAGAACGGTGTTTCTGGGATATGTTTTCTGAATAAATACATTTTTATAGCTTCTTTTAAAAAAAATACCCACAAAGATAAATAGGGCTAGAAGTACCCTTATCACATTAGAATCAGTTGGAGCCCACTTTTGAAATCGTGATTTTCTGAACAATGCATTTTTTACAGATTCTTTTGCTAAATATTGCACAGCATATTTATTTGTTTCCATAACAATCAGATATATTATTTTATAGTCAAAACATCGCTCAAAATAATTTATAGGACTAATCTTGTTGACTACCTGAATGCATTGGACCCCCTCCATTAATATTAAAAGGAAGAGGTTGTGGTATGTTGATAATGTCACAATCACTAGAGTCACCCTGAACGTCAACATTTTCTTTAACTTCATCATCTTCAAAACCTCCCTTAGAATCTACACTATACACTTCACGACTATATGAATCACTCCCACTAGCATTGTCACTGTCATAAGGGTGTAACCCAAATTGCTTGATTTTTCAAGAGAGGCCTTTTAAAATATTGTCACTTAGTCATTGTTTGCTGCTCCTTTCAATGTTTAGTTTTATATTTTTATTTACGACTACCAGGAAGGTTAGGCTGTTTTGTCAAGTTACAGATTTTGATGTAGAGAATTTCATGGTGGACAATACTCAAAAGAGAAAATTTTGGAGTTACGTTCTTATATCTCTTAAGAGACGATTTATCCCTAGTTGTTTGCGATTGTTAAAAGTCTGGGTGTTTCTATTTTCCTTTGTAAATTAGTTTTATCTATGATTTGTATGGCAGAATGTATTTATGGGATTATTACTCTTGCATTTTATAAATTATATTTAATATTTAAATGTATATAGTAATGCAAAATATACATAATACTTTTATGACAAACTAAACATGTTTTTAAATATTACAACTTCAACTCGACTTCGAGAATCTCCCATTGATTCGACTTTGCTTCAAAGTTCAAATTTAAAAAGTGGACTTAGCACACTCCTGTTTCTATTTCTCCTCTGCCTGATGCAGCTGATTCTAACAATGAAAAATCAAAGAATAATGTGTGTTTGTAAAAATATTGTGTTTCAAAAAACTCATAAGATCAGTAAACATGCGCAGAGGTGAGGTGGGCTCCTATCCTTTCAATTCACAATCACTTCTGATAATTTATCCTGGGGCTTTATTTATTTAGATTCAACAAATTTATAATTAATATAGCTCAAAATTGTATTTGTGGATGAATAATAAGTGAATACACAAAATTGTTATACAGTTGGTTACATAAAACAAAAAAAAAAAAGAATAATATTCACACTTTGATTTGATATTAGGAATAATCATATATTTCATTCAGATTTGTTCCGAATTCAACGAACTGTTCTTCCAAGTGTGTCTAAGAAAGTACTCACAGTGCAGACTGTCTGACTCCTCCGCCCCGCTGTCTTGTCGAGTGGGGTCCCTCTCAGGTGGATCACCCAAAAGATGTGGCACGTGGGGTCCACAAAGCAGTTCACACCTCGTAACCAGCAAGTCCACTAACATGGGCACAGCTCTAGAGCACAACGCCACAGGACTGGACCACAAGAGACTGGGCCCCACACACACACCCAGGTTACTGGCCGACATGAGATTACTGGGTGCACGGCGGGCTATGTGCACCAGTACACACAAGAAATGGTTCAGCAATGACTGATTGGGTCGTGGCAGCTGGTCCAGAACACTGAGGGGCACACAGAGAAGAGGGTTACACTCCACACGTCTGCTCAGAAGAGAGAACAACTTACTCATGACCTTTGCATAAAACTTTTGACACTTGATTTATGTTAGTAGCTTAATTTTTCAGATTAGAATGAAATATTATAAACAATTGTGTAATATAGTAGTTTTTCAGGAATAAAACAAAACATCCATAATGGTTTCCAGCCTGTGCCCTGGGTCAGTTTTTTTATTCAAGCCATATATGTTCCACTACCGGCTTGCTAGGCCTGTCGTGACTTCATTTGCCTTATAATCTAACTTAAGACTAGGACAGGCACAACATCCAGTCCCCAGCCGTAATTCATCACTGTGAAAGGGTAAACCTACATTTCACCCATGATAAATTTTTCGGCCATGCCGGGAATTGAGCTTAGCTCAGTAGACAGACATGCTACCAGCTGAGCTAAGGTGTCGGATAAATAAAGCAATATTGATGGAAATATTTAAATTTTGATTCAGCTTTAAGAATATCTCATATTTTATTTGAGTGCAGTTCCAATTGAAAAGGTTAACTTCTCACACCCCTAGTCAACCTATCTAACCATTGGAAAATAGCAACTTTAATTTCCCTGCAAATTTTTATTTCAATTTTAACACATAATTTTTCACTAAATGGTGCATTTTATATGCTAATTCAAATGGAAGACTTAATTGCAGGAAAAGTATCATCAATAAAAGTACAATTGTAAGTATTCCTCTTGAGGCATGTTACATGCTCAGTAAGAAATTCATATTAATAAACCCTTTGAATTAGTGTGAGGCGAGGTTCAATTCTAATATTTGTTTGTAAATTCTCATCAGATTTTTAAGTCAAATATTTCAAAATAAATATAAGTTCATCCAGCATAGGATTTCTTAGTAATACTAGATTTATCAATAAAAAAAGTAAATAAAACACTTGTAATAATTCTTCCTTAAGGGTTACTGTAAAATTGCCTATTTTGTAACTAAATGAAAGAACAAAAATATTAATAAAACCAGGGGTGTATCAATTCAGTCAAAACAGACAACTGCAAAGCAAGTTTTTTTGAGTTCGAATTGAATCTCAAATTGAAGTAAATATTATTCGCCAATTGTAAATGATTATCGAATCGAGCTATACTATTTAAATATGCTCAAATTATGATGTTAAATAAAAAGTGTTCACATAATAAAACAAATTAGGTTAGTTTAAACCCATTCTAAAAGCTCTGGGTTTTCACATTCACATGAATATCAGTGTATGCTTCAAAATCAAATATGTCCTTGCATAAACCAAACAGATCTCACCCATTGTTTTGATTTTGTTCTGGTATAATTTTTTTCCAAACACACTTACTGAGGACATCTACTTTTTGTGAACCGTGTTTTCATTAAAAATGTGAGGAATCCCATAAGAAAACATATTTCGTGTTCAAAGAAGTAATTTTTTGCATATATTTAAGTTTAATGACATAAAACAATAAAGGCACTTTTGAAATTCCCAGTTTTAACTCAAATACTCCTATTTTAAAGCAAACTTTGTTCTTATTATGCAATAGTTTACATAAAAAGCAACTGTAGGAAGCTTTCATTTTGATTTTCAAATGGTTACTTAATTATGTCGCATGATTGCAGTCATGGAAATATGACTATTGATGACATTAGTAACTAATTGATATAGATAAATTATATACTAGCCAAGTGAGCTGTTATATTTGTTAGTTATGGTTATAATCACATCCAAACATATTCTTTCAATTGTAAAATGACACCTCGACAAGGGAATCAAACCAGGGACCTTTGTCTTAGTACGCCAATGTTCTAACAGCTGATCTATTCAGGAGTCGTCGTCCCATGCCCAGGGTCATTCTTCACTCATATTTTAAAGGCAATCTGTGATGGAAGTGCGGAAACCGTCAGCTATATCCAGACACTCACAGACTCTGCCTTAAAATATAAGTGAAGAATGACCTTGGGCCACAGGATGACTCTTGGATAACTCAGTTATTAGAGCAATGGTGTACTAAGCCAAAGGTCCCAGGTTCGATTCTTGTGTCCAGGTGTCATTTTTCAACTTAAAAAATATAATTGATTTATAGAGAAAAACAATTGGATCATAAAGTTTGATTATAATTTTCATCGCTATCAACATAACGAAGGCTTTGTTTAAATTAATTTAAAAACCGGTTCATACTTAGTAATTTTAATGTATGGAAAAAATTAAAATATTTATTTGGAAACTATAAAGGTTAGTTGAAAATCGTTTTATTTAATATCTTATAAAAATATATATTTATCTTCATATGTTCAGATAGCAAACTGTATGTTCATTTGATAAGAGAAAGAATCTACCAATGAATCTTGTACACGCTTGAAAAGCGTGGAAACTATTTAAGTGATATTTTATTGGTTTGTTATCTTTTTAAATGCCATAAAATTATTTTTATGATAAATTTAATTTTATATGAGAACTTTTAAATTAAATTTCAAATATTTATTTAGAGAGATTTCAGGATACCTGTTTGTTCTCGATTCCGATTCTTAAGTTTAGCCTCGATTCTTTGATTCCAAATCTTGAACATTTACTTTTTCATTATTTTTCCAAGCATTATTGCATATAAAATCTAACGTGCCTGGTACCCTACTCCCCCTCAATGTTAAACTTTGACTCAACCATTACAACACATGTTTGCTTGAAACTTTAATCTCACAATCTAACTAAAAAACACTAAAAGTCTTCAAAACTAAAAATTCAAATAAACTCAAAATGAATTCAATAAATTGCGAATTTTATAATGGAAGAAGAACACATTTCACACGCTACAAAAATTTCAAGTTGTCCACCATAACTGATCCTACACACGTTAGCTTGTCAGAATTTAGTGATGAAGTTTTGGCAACGATATATAATCTATTGAATCATAAGCATTTTTCAGATCTTGGTTTAAAATGAAAGAAGTTTGGACATGATGCCATTCATACCTGTCAACTTTTGGAAATCAGAATTCCTAATTAGGAAAACTTTTGAGAAAGAGGCAAAATAAATAATGCATTAAGTAAAAACAGTGTGCGGAATGTTACAACAATATTAAATAATTCTAAAATGGCAATGACAAACATAAATCAACATAAATATTTGTAAATCTACTGGAAAATAGATACATATTTTATTACCTTCTAATTTGAAGTGAAGCAGTGCAATTTAAAAAAATCTGCACTATAATTTTGTTCATAGCACACACAAGATTGTCTGCACTTCAGGACAAAAATTGCTTCTAAGGTTTCATTTGACATAGATGACCTGAACTGTGTTATGTTCATTTTTTATCAGGCTGAAAACACGTAAACGGTAAGGATAGACAACATTATTCTTGATATCCTATCATAGCTTGCAATTCCATCTAATCCATGAAAACTAGCTAACTGAGCCCATTTTACATAATTAATAGCTTCTGTTGCATTAATAGCTCAAATATCATTGACCTGAAGAGTTGTGAACGGTTTTTTCACTTTGTCCATAGCTGCATCTCTTGTTTCACCTTCATTTACGGTATGGATAGTAGGAAACAATTCCACAAAGTGACGGATAGAAGAAAAGCATGCATTTTCATTGTCCTGAGTCGAACTAACAACTTCTGCATGTTTGTGTACCTCATTTTTGAAAGGAGACATGAACAATGTAGTCACAAGCTAAGAAGTACTTCCAAACAGAAGAAAACAAAATTTGACTGCAGAATTACATTTACCTTTTCAAATGATGGTATAACACAGAGAAGAAATGTACAAAATGCCTTGTCGAGTTCAGAAGACAGAAACATGAACAGCTTTTCTTCACGATTCATAATAGGAGTTTGATTCTTCAGAATGGGTTTGTCATGAGGACTTGTTAAAGCAATTTTTTTATTGCTTGAACCAAGGACAATGATGCAATCAAAATTTCTCTTGTTTTCATTCAATTTTTTTTTCATTTCGGCCTACTATGTTAGTGTTTGGATTGGACGATTTTTGTTGTAGGGGGCCTATCTTAGGAATTCTGTACGCACTGAGGCTACCAAATTATGAAGATTTCTGACTTACAACTTCTTTCTTGAAAAAAACTAACCAATAGTTCCCATGATTCAATTAACCTTGACAAACTATTCTCAAGAGAAAGCCACCTTGAATATCCATGTTTCAGAATATTCTTTGCTTCCATATTATGAAGATCTTGGGATTCATGCAACCTTTCTTTCCTCTTAGCACTTTTCTACAGATATTAAAATATATTCACAAGTATTTAATCTATTTTGATATGCAAACCGACAGCTTTACCCACAGCTAGGTCTATTAAATGACAAATGTAACCAATAACAATGAGCTCGTTTTCTTTTTCTTTTAATACACCTGTAACACCATTCGTGTGGATTATCATAACAGCTGCATTATCAGAACATAGTGCTACACAATGCTAAACTGGTACTTTCTTGAGTTGAAACTGTGAAAACACTAAATTACCTATATTTCGTCCAGTAATATCACCTTTCAATGCAGAGATGGAAAGAACAGCATTTACAATTGTCTGTTGTTTTTCATCGTAAAATGTTACTACAATGGGATACAGCTTCGCATTTGTGTCATTAATACCATCAGTTGCAAAAGCAAATGGTCCATTTTGTTAACACTGGACAAAACCAGATGTTGTGTTAGAAGCCATTTCGCTTAAAATAGCTGCCATTTTAGTTCTTGAGCATCCATATTTCTTTACAGCCTCAGAATCAGGAAACATTTTTCTTATCAATGCACCTGCGTGATCTGAATTAGTTTAGGGTATATTATGTTCTGCCAAGAATGAAGTGAATAGGCACTCTACTCTTAATGCATCAAAGTCGGCATTTCCAGATCTGACAAATAAACTTTATATTTTCTGGGTTTCTTCCTGGTATTTCACATTTGTCACACGTTTCACACTTTTGACATGAACAGTTATGCCTGTTCTCCCGCCATATACTATGTTAATATTGCAGCGACAAAATGTTCAATAAGCAAATATATCTCCCTTTGGCCTTTTTGACACTTCTTAATGAATGTAAAATAGACACTATACTGATCCCTAAATGTTTGATGATACCGTTTTTTTAGTACTCATTTTAAATGATTGTAGGCTTTATAACCACACTATCACATGAGAACACGTTAGCCTAATAAATATGTCACGATTTGTACCGCATTAAATATAAACTGATAAAAATTAAAACACTTAGGTAAACAAAATAAATAATGTGTGTGTTAAATATGATACATTACATTGCACAAATGCTGTACCATTACACCAAAACTTTTTAATATACTTCAACCATATACTGTATTATTTCTGTTTAATACAGCCATCTTGACTACAAATCATACACAAACTAATATAAGCTAAATGATGAAAGTCATCTCGACACACAAATATCGATATACACTCACATGCAGCTATATCATTGGCCATGAAACCCCTATATCGATACATTAATACGATATAGTATGTTACAATAATGGAGATACGTCTTCACAGCGTGTAAAATCATAAAAGACAGCTGTTTTCGTATATATTATGGGAAAATCATGAAAGTTGGCAGGTATGTTATGTAATGCTTCAAGGTAAAAAAACAGTAAACAATATAACTGACAGATGGGGATAAATGTTAAAGTATGTTAGAGACTTAAAAAGAGTTTATGTGGCCTGAGAAAAGTTTTAATGGTGCTTAAAAGCCACTAAGAGATCAATGAGATGAGATCAATTTCTACCAAAAATGTAGTGTGTTCATATCTAACCATGATGTAGGTTTATAAGATTCAAATTCCCAATTCAAAAGTTGTATATAAAATGAGCACCTCTTGATCCTGAGAAGTTTCTCCTGTTCATCAGGGCACTCTATAGCCTCCATCCAAAGAGGGTAGAGAGCCCCTCCTAGGAGGGGGTCTGGCAGAGAGCGTAGGAACTCTTTGAGGAGTGCGGCAGTGACCAACACAGGAACATGGTCCAAGGGAAGGTCTTCTCCAGCGTCCAACTTGTCCCGAAGCTCTCGAACCAGGCGGGCATTGGCAGACTTGCGGAATATACCCTGGGTGAAGGGGCCCTTGGAAAACACTTGCTGTAGCATTGCCTGGAACAACAAAGTTATAGTGTATGGCTGCCAGCACACAAGGACATTATTATATTTCCTCATTAGAACTTTGAATAAGATAAAAAAATAAAACATAACAGACTTTTAAAATATAATCTGATTTTCTGAACAAATATGGGAGAATAAGAGAATAAAACTATCTAAATGATTTTTGCACTCAGTGAACATATACTTCATGTGAAACTATGTTCAACACATGTGTTTATCTTGTTATTAATGAATGTGTAGCGAGAGTAAAATGAGGGGTGTGCAAACCTTTAAAACAAATGTCACTTCCGACAATTACAAAGCTTTGCCAGTAATAAAATGAATTATTGCATAATGGTTTGGAAATGTATATTGAGACAGTGTAGAAACACTTTACAATGATGTAAAGTAATTGATAGGGAAGGAAGCCAACCTGAAAGGATAGTTAGGTTAGGCCTAGATAGGAACAAACACACTTCTCTCTCTATTTCTTAATACATTTTTTACACTGTAGGCCTAACCTAACTATCCTTTCATGTTGGCTTCCTTCACTGTCAATTACTTTAAATTACTGTTTAGTGTTTCTACGAAGCTTTGCCAATAACAATATTGACAGCTAAAATACTCGATTCATGGTCAATTATTGCCATTTTTAGTTGGTATGTACGGTACATTAAAAATCAATATCCATAGGAAAAAATTACCAAAATTTAATATTTTGTCAATCATAACTTAAAAAAGGGTTCTCTTTATTGTTTATGACATATTTAATAGATATAAAAAAACGAAATTGCATTTGTCAGAAGCACCAAGCCTTAAACTTTCTTTTTAATTAACTTTAAAATATTTTCACCCTAAGGTGATTGGCCCTTTTCATTTGGTGTGGAAATGCAAAGCCGTGGGGAAAAAAGGTTATATTCAAGAATTTTTATTGTTTTACAATTTCTTTTCAGAAATGGTTTGTTCAAGAAAAGAATCATGTTGAGTAAGTTATACTTTTTATATACACACATCCCCTATAATTTTAACAATGATCAAATATCGATAAAATTGATTTTTTCAATAGAAAACCGCCAGCTTTGTAACAAAAAATAAGAAAATGTTACAATTAATAAACATCGATACATTATCTTAAAAGTTGAAAATAATAACATAAAAATTCCACTCGTTCTCGAGAAAACTGATTTCCAAATGTATGATTTTTCCCGCAAGACTTGTCCGGTAGCTTGCGCCATCTACGATTTCCATGATCCATCTGTTATTGTTGGCGTGGAAGGATACTTTGGTCAGTTGTGAGTCCACGCCACGCCTTTCACCCTCTCGTCCACCATCCCACAAAATTGGTTTTAGACTTGCACTCGAGAGGGATAAGGGCCTTAACTAAAGGTATACATTTTCAAAGATTCGAGGATTCAAAATTGTTTTGAGATTGAAAATAAAATCTAAGTTTCGGATTTGATTAGTTTAAAGCAAATAATAAGATTATATAAAACTAGATTAAGGATCTACAATATGTGAGGTGAGTTTGCATAATTTGTCAAGATTCTTTGACCAAATTAATTAAATTATAAAGCCCTAAATAGTTTATATTTTCAGACTTTATTAAATAATAATTTATATGAATAATTTATAATTTGAGATCAACATTCCTAATTGGCACCCCACTAAGCAGCCATAAATTACTAACCATAACTGGTTTGGGCAGACTGTCACCGTCGCAGAGTCGTGTGAGGGGTAGCCCAAACAAGGACCCCACTGGACAATCTGTGCAGTCCTCACCCTTACTCACGCTCCTGCGAAACACTTGTCTGATCCGCATTGGAGACTTGCGGCTCTTCTTGCTCCCCTTCTTTGCCTCAGCGGTCACAGAGCAGTCACTTGTTTTACGTTTGCTCCTGTGTTCACATACATACATACACACATTATATACATGTGAAGAATTAGAGGTGGGTCCATCAAATCCTGAAAACTATTTTAGATTATCAAATTCAAAAATATTAAAGATTTAATAAATAAATATGCTATGTTCAAAGTTTTAATCAAACTTTTGTTTATAGCTGTCATGCTGCTCAGTTTAGCCCAACAATACAAGCCCAGCTAACATTACTAAGACCATTAACTTACTATTTAAATGAACGTGAATTCACATTATAACAAGATATTTTAGCATTTAGTATATTTCTATCTATTCTAGTCACCTAAGAATTAATGTAAACCAAATCAAAATCTAAATTCATATATCAATGTAGTAAAGTTAGCCATGCTTTCTAAACTTTGGATTCAGGATTTTCTGGTACAGTAGAACCTCGTTTATCCGGCCTAAGTGGGACCCGAGTGTTGTTGGATTAACGAAAATCTGGATAGTCCATAAATTATAGAAAAAATTCATTAAAACCATATACTACTATTACTCACCATTTATTTTCACAATAACAAATTATAAAACACACCATTCACAATGAGTTAAGTTTTTGTTGTGCCAATTTTGAATGGTGTTTACGAGCAACACAGTCATGTAGATGTTTGATGACAGAACGCAGTTTTAGATCGGACCAAGTTACAACATAATGTACATTGGGCCACCAGTTGAGGTGGGAAATTCTGTTTGCTTGCTTGTATAGTAGGCTCCCTGTATAGGATAAATGCTAGACAGTCATGTTCATGTTTTGTTTTTTTGCTTAACCTAAGAGTTCATTATTTCAGTTCTATGGTTGTCCGTTATAATGTACTTATATAGAATGTTAATATGTGTTTGTGTTACAAGTTGCACACGTGAATGATCTATTTATTGTATTGCGCTCAAAATTATTGTACTTAAAGTGTGGTGGTAATTTAATTTAGTTGTATGTAGTATTTAATTTTTGTAATAATGTCTCGTGAGTACAAAAAGTTTTGAATATTGGTATAGGTGCAAACTAGTTCAATAACATTTTTTTAAATTGGAGTGAGGGGTTAAGGCAGATAATTGAGGACCCACATCTGCTAAGGGCGGTCCTGACTGCATAGTACTAAATATAGTGCTGTACCACTTAAAACAGTACAGTTTATTTAGTTCAGTACAGTACTGTACTCTCACTGTGACTGCCATATCATAATTAATTAATGTATTTGAAAGGAGTTTAAAAATAATAATATGTCCCATGAAAATTGCTGCAAAAAAATTAACAAGGCAAAATCTCAGTCTAAATAAACTGGAAATCTGGATCAATTAAGGACAGATAAACGAGGTTCCACTATAATATAAAGATTTAGATTTAATAAAAAGTGGAACTGACCCATCTCAATACGTTCCTGTAACTAATTCCTTCATGTTTACTGGGGAACAAAATAAGACTGAGAACAATGTCTGAGCATAAAAAAAAGTCTAAGGAAGACTTAATCTAAGGTTTATATCCTTGATTAATTTACAATTTGAAGAAGTTCCTTGGATGTGAAATGTAGAAAATAAATATAATGTTTATAATAATGGGAGGAGAAATATACTAATGTTGATATTTTATAATGGATTAGCACTTGTCCTCACCCGAGAACAAAAGGCATTTGTCCTCGGCCGAGAACAAAATTGCACTTTTCCTCACCCGAGAACCAACTGGCACGTGCCCTCACCTGAGAATAAATGGCACTTGTCCTCACCTGAGAATAAACTGGCACTTGTCCTCACCTAAGAATAAACTGGCACGTGCCTCACCTGAGAATAAACTGGCACTTGTCCTCACCTGAGAATAAACTGGCACTTGTCCTCACCTAAGAATAAACTGGCACGTGCCCTCACCTGAGAATAAACTGGCACTTGTCCTCACCTGAGAATAAACTGGCACGTGTCCTCACCTGAGAATAAACTGGCACGTGTCCCCACCTGAGAATAAACTGGGCACTTGTCCTCACCTAAGAATAAACTGGCACGTGCCCTCACCTGAGAATAAACTGGCACTTGTCCTCACCTGAGAATAAAACTGGCACTTGTCCTCACCTGAGAATAACTGGCACTTGTCCTCACCTAAGAATAAACTGGCACGTGCCCTCACCTGAGAATAAACTGGCACTTGTCCTCACCTGAGAATAAACTGGCACTTGTCCTCACCTGAGAATAAACTGGCACTTGTCCCCACCTGAGAATAAAATTGCACTTGTCCTCACCTGAGAATAAACTGGCACTTAGCCAGGGGGTCTGGCCCATGCACATTGTTGCAATGATCCAGGTCAAAGCCTTCCTCAGTGCTCAACCCCTCTCGGAGGCAGCTCAGCTTGATGGCGAAGGGTCTCTCATGGCCTATCAAGGGGTAAGGAGCCTCCTCCCTTGTGGTCTTGGCCCACATTGGAAGTCCTCCACCTCTAAGCCTCTCATCTCCAGGTGTTCCAGAGCTAGACGAATGCAGGAGCGGGCAGTCTCATCAGGACCCACGCTGAATGTCTTGCACTGGAGACAAACAAGTAACTTAATTACTACAACCTTAATAGCACATGTCAACCTTTTAATGCTTAGGAGAAATTATAACCACATAGCAATCTATCTAGAGTCATTAGTACCACTTAGAAAGAGCAATACAGTATCAGTTGGATTAGTATGTGAGCATCCCTGAGTAAGTCGTGAGCAGCCAGTGTGCCAGCCTATGAGATTAGTAAGTCTGTAAGCAGACCTGTATATCAGGCATGTGAGCAGCCGTATATCGGCATTGAGCAACCTGTATATCAGGCATGTGAGCAGACCTGTATATCAGGCATGTGAGCAGCCCTGTATATCGGGCATGTGAGCAGCCCTGTATACAGGCATGTGAGCAGCCCTGCATATCGGCATGTGGCGCCTATAGCAGGCATGTGAGCAGCCCTGTATATGGCATGTGACAGCTGTGTATGATGTGAAATAAACGTGTACCAAACATGTGATAATGGTAGGCCTCAATGTCACAACTACCTCCTCTCCATAGCCCCAACAGGATTAGCGGGCCAACCACATACCACTTTTACTACTTTTTTTTTACCCTTTATCCCATGTAACAGCGAGTAGACTTTTAACCTGACTCCTTCCTCTTCACATCAAGAGCCAAGTTCATTATGTCATAGGGAAGCTTTCATGGCACCAAAAGAGGGACTCAAATTTAATATTAAAAATATGAACATGAACAATAATATAATTTTTTCAAAATTAGAATTCATGGTAGGACGTGAAAAAAGGTCAACTTATCTATGCAATTTTCAAAGTATTAAATGAATCTTTTTTTTAAAAAAAAGAGAAAAAATTGTTATTAAATTCCAGGACATCCTTGACAGATATTCAACAACTATTGAGGTCACCATGTTAAGAAAATTAAACTCCATGTTTGTACTGAAGCAATATTTGATTTCTTTTAACGAAAAAAAAATGGTTGCTATAAAAACTGCAAACACAATGCTCTTTCCTCACATTCCTTACACTCCCACCTTGAATATAAAATCTGTATTATGTAACACTGTGATGTACCCACCCTCCAACCAGCCCTGTGGTGCAGTGGTCAGTGCACTTGGCTATACACCCAGGTGTCCCAGGTTCGATTCCCGGCTGGTTCCTTGGGTATTTTTCCCGAAAGGGGAACTACCTCAAAAGTCACCAAGGTTTGGTTAGTTTCATTCGGTTGACAACTTCAGTGTGATATCAGCACTGCACCCTCTTACCTGGCCCCACCCTCCCTGGGGAAACTCAGGGAATTCCAGGGTGATTATAATCTGGGAGCATTGCTGGAAAACCCCCTAGTTCTGACAACTCACACCTTGGGTGCAGATAGCCATCTCTGACCACTTAGTGACATTTATCTGACAAATCTCACTAGATTTACTTTGATGTATACTATACCAAAAGCTGGAACATAAATATTGTTCAAAAAGTGAGCAGAGTGGGATCTAAGTACAGCTGGGTAAATGTAGATAAGTGCAACATTATTATTTATCCATATCAGGGCTATCCTCTTAATTAGGTTAGTGGGTTATAGATAAGGAAGGTATAATTTAGAGGAAATTTACCCCCATTTGGTGAGGGAGAGAGTGATAACATCTAAGTAAACAATCCACAGTACACACAGTTAGAATTCAAACCCAGACTTTCCTATCAAAGGCAAACCTGAATAGGTGAGCCTGACATTTACTATTCCTTCCCACCAATGTGAACTGGACTATTATCAAATATTAGTTGGTACCGTATTTATATCCAGTCCAAGTGGCTGAACGGTTTGGGAGACTGAGAGTTCTTATGATCAATGATATAAGTGTCAACAAAATTAGATTGGTTACCTTCAGTTTTATCATAAACTGTTGTTCTAGGATTTGGTTTGGCTGTTTAGCATCCTCAAGGTGGCTTCAAAACTTGTTATAAAATTCATTGACTTTTCCAGGTTTTCCAAACATTAAGAAAACCCTACTTAATCTTTTTACAGTTTTTCTTGGTGAATTGGGATTTTTTTTCGTTTATTACATTGATGACATATTTTCGAAAAATCCTGAGCTACCAAACATTAACAGTCTTATAAGTTATTCTTTTTCTAGTGCTTAATGTTTAAAGTATTATCAGTGTCGCTGTGTAAATGAGCTATAAAACAAACCCTGTAAAACCATCTCATGTTAGAGTGCCATAGCTTGGGAAGACATTTGGTTAACATCGAGAAACAATATCTATCACTTTTGTTTAAATGTTAAAGGTGCATTATTAGTCTAGTAATTAAATTCCTCGACTTTTCCTTATTTTCAATTAAATTCCCCGGCATTTCTCTGTTTTCTCCAACATCAAAGAATTCCATGACTTTTACCTGTCTGTAGCCACCATGTTCCTGTCAGCTAGGCTGTAAATTCCACTGGCCTGGCTATCAAATCTGGGCTTATATTTTTCAAATGTATGAATATGAGATGTTCTGAAACTATGAGAATTACTAGTAACTAGTAAGCACTCCTCAGGAATTTTGCAGGCTGTAAACTAGTTCTAAATTATAATCAACCCTGAATGTGTGTTCTAATCACAGTTCTTGGAATGTAGAAATTTAAGAAACAGTCTTTCCAGTCATCAAGTCATATCACTTTCATGCTTATTGATCATATCACTTCCATGCCGAATGATATCACTTCCTGTGGTGAGTCATATATATGCTGTTCTGAGTCAGAGCCACCCCTATTCGTAAAATGTACCCTCAGTTTTAAGAACAATCATTGTATGTCACTAAAGGCTTGGAGAACTTTTCTCCACAAATATTTAAAGAATTGCGCTTATATTTAACTTATTTAGGAATAAACACATCATCCTGTTAACTACCAGTGAATTTATTTTTAAACTTTTCATGTTAGTTTGAACTATAGGGGATCATTTATTTAAAAAAAAATGTAAGTGTAAGGGTCAGCTGACATAGATATAATTTATAACAGTATGAATTGATAGTATTCCTTTCCATGCCAGTAAAGAACAAGTAATTCTATTGCACCTAGTATGAGTAAAGAAGTTCAAGTGAATTCATTTCTCCTCCTAATGACAGTAAAGTAGAAGTTAATCTATCCTCTTCAAGTGACAGTAAGTAGAAGTTAATCTATTCTCCTCAAGTGACAGTAAAGTAGAAGTTAATCTATTCCTTCTCCAGTGACAGTAAAGTAGAAGTTAATCTATTCCTCCTCCAAGTGACAGTAAAGTAGAAGTTAATCTATTACTTCTCCAAGTGATAATAAAGAAGAAGTTAATCTATTCCTCCTCCAAGTGACAGTAATAGAAGTTAATCTATCCCTCGTCCAAGTGACAGTAAAGTAGAAGTTAATCTATTCCTTCTCCTAGTGACAGTAAAGTATAGTTAGTTTATTCCTACTCCTAGTGACAGTAAAGTATAAGTTAGTATTATATTCCTACTCCTAGTGACAATAAAGCAGAACTGATTATATTCCTACTCTTTGTGATACTATGACACTAGTTATTCTAGTGACCATGAACAAGTTTAGTATTTAAATGTTGAGACAAACCTGATGTCCATAACCTGTTGTAAAATGAGTCAATCTAACAATGCACACCACAAAGAGACAACATAAAACATGGAGGAAGGTAAACATTAAACTTTATTGTTCACAGGAATCAACAGGTTGATTGATCTAAACCACAGTCAAGTGGTTAATAGCCTTGCTTCAATCCTTGTTTACTTGAGAATATTGCTTGATGGTAGCAGCACTATGTACTTTATTTAAAGAAAATAGGTGAGCCGTTTTAAGTGTTTTTTTTTACAAATATTAGAAATAACTATTTTAAAACTTAGTATGTACACCCACATTATTTTTACGTATCAAGCCCAATAGGAAGAGACCGTTGGGAGATCCCTTTATACAGAATATGCAGAGGGGAGGTAACATTAGAATAACCTGAAAGAGATATGGTGTAGTGAGGTGGACTGGATGAACTAGCTCAAGAGAGGGAGAGGTGGTGTAATTTTGTAAGTGCTGCAATTAACTTTAGAGTTCATAGTGCCATAGAGTAAATAAGGTTAATAATATATAACAAAAAATATATATATACAGTTATTTCAACCCTAAAGAGTGGACTTAAGCAGAGGAGCTTCATTTATGAATTAGTTTGATTAACATTTAATTTGAAATAAATTTAAAAGATGAACAATGCACATTAATACAATATTACACTGTTTATATGACATTGACATATATCACAGCCATTAAAGTGTTAAGATATTAACCAGTCCAAATTTGTTCTTAAAAATTTTGATTTGAGTTATTTTCTTTGTTTTCATTTTATAGCCTTTTATTTATAGAAATCTATACCAAACAATAATGCAAACTAGCCAATGCCTATTTATTTTATAATAAATAACAAGTCATGTCAATAGATAATTTTAAACATGGCTTGATTTGAATAACAAAATATTTTTTTCCTTTAAAATGTAAAGATTAAAAGTTTTGTTTAAAATTAATTACCATACTTTGGTTTTATTATATGATAATGTTAAACAAATCTGACTCACAGGATAGATGAAGCCCACTAGTTCTGAATAGTGTCCGTGTTCGCCAGTTTAGTTGAAAATGCAGCAGTATGGTCAGTATCTGACAGTTAACAAAACTGTGTTCATGTATTCATACATAAGTCATGTGATCTGAGGCTATAGCTGTCGATAGTGTCAATATATGCAAATTAATATCAACACTTACTGTATGGCATTAGGAACTCAATAGTTCATTGCCGCACTTACAAAACACGCCACCTATTCCTATCTTGAGCTAGTTCTATCCAGTCCATCTCATTACATCCTATCTCTTTCAGGTCCATTCTAATGTCATCCCCCCATCTGCATCTAGGTCTTCCTATTGGGTTTGCCAGTCAATATTTTGAACAGTTCTATATTCTCCCATTCATGCTGCAGTCCCGCCCACTATAATCTGCGAGATTTGACTATCCTAACAATATCTTGTGATGAGTACAGGGTACGTAACTCTTGTAAAATCTTATCAATATATACTGGGGGGAGAGTCGGGTGGAACTTTTATTTTTCAAACTGTCCTTCATACAGCATTATTACTGTACGCATAGAGGTTTGGAAACTATGAGTGTAATTTTTGACACTAAATAAACACACCTACAGTTGAGCACTTAAGTTTCCTGTGATAGTATAAGGGAGAATAAGTTGGCAAGGACGCTAATATACTAATAAATATATTTCATGACTCAAGCTGGCATTGCTTGACCTGAATATCAGCTCAATAAGATATAATATCTGGTTTTTATCAACTTGTTTTACCAGTTACAAATTACTATTTAATACAAGCACTTCTTATAATATTATGTGGTTACAAAACTTGAATGAAGGACAAACGAAAGAGGACAGCAAGTAATTTGGAAGATTAATGCATGTTCTACAATAAAATTATTTGTACCAATAAAAGAAGAGAAAGAGGCGGCCACTTTTATAAAATACTAGCAAATAAATCAATAAAAACAAATTGGATGAGACATTTGGGCCTACTTTCTAAACCTGCGACTTCGTAAATTCATAGTTAAGTCATAAGTTGCGAAAATTAATGAAAATTCTGATAACTACTGTACTTACGAGGGTTTTCTGATTTGAGGTTGGTGACCCTTTAACACATTATTTACAAGGGTGCATATTGGATATTGCTAACTTTTTAGTTCTTGCATTTTCACGTTTTACAAATACATTCTTCGTTAGCAAACGTTCCACATTAAAATATTGCAGTTTTTTCTATGAAGTTACAATAATTAAGGTGCAGTACTTTAAATTACAAATCTACAAATTTGACTTATACAAAATGGGAGTTACTTAACGAACTCAAAAAAGGTAACCCTTACGTTAAGTCAGGGGATTATGCCGGGATCACGATCAACTTAACGTAACTTAATGTAACGTTAACTTAAAGTTAACTTAACGTATGTGTGATCATGATTCACGTAACTTTACGTAACAACTCGAGCCAAACATCTTCATTCTCGAGTATGATCTGTGATTTGTACTAGTTTTACAGTGATGATCTGTGAATGTTTATAGTTTTCAATCGATATAATAAATATCTATTACAAATTTTTTTAGATAAATCTAGCTTTCCTATTTTAGTGTAATTATTTTGTTTCAATGTCTGATCTTTAGAACTTACACTAAAGAGTAAACATTAGTCATAAAACCAACAAATGAGTTACTAAATAGCCCTGTTGACGTCACTCGCATAATGATTGGCTGGCTAGATCACGTGATACCCTTCAAGTAACGTAAAGTAAAAGACCTCCCAGGACATCTCTTACGTTAAGTTAACTGCAAGTCAACGTTAAGTTAAGTGCATCATGATCGCTTCCATTTAAACACACAAAGAGGTTCTTTACGTTAAGTTACGTTAAGTTTAAGTTGATCGTGATCCCGGCATTACTGTATTAAACTTTAAATTTTTAATCCATCTTGTTTAGTTTAGCTAATCTATTATAGTTGTTAGTTACAGTTATAGCCGCATCTAAATATCATATTCCTTAAATTGAAAAATGACACCAGGACACGGGTTCTATTCCTGTATTCAGGTGTCATTTTTCAATTTAAAGAATATAAACTAAACAAATCAAAGTTTCAAATTGTTTAGAATTTATTGGACACATAATTGTGTACATGCCAATCAACTAACAAATGTTTCTATTGCAATTTAAAATAACAGAGCATAGGCCCTTACTTGTTGAGGGTTGTCCTTGTACCTGGTGTGTTACTGATACAAACCAAACTGCTGTATCAGTAAAAACAGAAAATGTAGCCAAAGCTAGTAACTAAACAAGAAGATTTAATTAAGTTTCACAGACCAAGTGAGAGTTTTAAAGAATACAACTGACATAAAATACACTAAAGACAAATTTTCGAATGAGCTACCCAGATCCAAGACTCCCTTCGCACCAACTTCTCCCAAAGAGCAGTGGTGCTCCAAGATTCCTCACCAGTGTCTTGGTAAAGTGCGGTGTACTCACATATTCGATACTGGTGGCGATGTCGTAGTAGACCACCTGTATGTTAGTGGAGCGGGTTCCTTGTCCCTCTCCGTGGCCACCACCTCACTCAGCTTGCTCCACCAAAGGTCCCTTGCGGCCTGGGTGCTGAAACAACACCGAACAAACCGTTCTTCTAACTACTATACCTTTTTATCAACATCTTATACCCATTTTAAGTTTTAAATACCCGCATCAGTTAGTATGCATAGAAATATGATGTAACTTTGACAATACATCAAAGCTGTTATAAAATGATATATTTACTAATATTTTATATAAAAAAAATTGCATTATGTAATCAATTAAACTCATGGCATGGTTTCATAAAATTTAACCTTCTTTATCCTGTCCACTTAGATTGTGCAAGACTAAATATGTGCCCTCTTACTTCCTGTGCCCCCTGCCCCCGGTGGTCGCATACTTGATGTCAACCTGTGGTCCTCTATTTCTGTCTTTGACCGGCGTCGCGGGGCCGGCGTCGAAACCAAGCTGGTTCCAGCGTCCGACGGCCTGGCCAATGTCAACGTCTAGCGTCCTCAATGAGAGTGAGCGACGCCCCTTTCGGCCACGGGACGCCCTCCTCAGCGCCCAACACCCCACAACATCGCCATCGTCAGAGTCTATTTCATCGTCATGACGCAGTACAGTCATTGTTTCGACCGGGCGTTGACAATTTCAAGGCTTTCGAAATAACACCAACTTGAAAACGATACGTTTGGAGTCAAAACCCCGCAGAGACACAAACTAGGTCACATTTAATTAAGACTTATAAACAAATTTCGCTCGTTATTAATGTATTCAATCATTCCAGGTAGATTTATATTTTCTGGCCGGGGGGGGGGGGGGGGGAGGACCAACAGTTAAAAGCACACCATTGGTATAAAAAATTGAATAGCACCTTGTTTTTCACAGTTCCGCGCGCAAACAAGAAAATTATGTTAGTAATAATTGTGAATAAAGTTGAGACATTCCCCGTCCCTTCCCTTATAGCACAACGGCCGATGTAGAGACAACGCGACGAGCTACGCGGAAGAGCTCCAGTACACCCTCTTAAACCACGTGAACAACGCTGACTGAACTAAAAGAGGGGGTAAAAGGTGTAGCAATGAGGCTCCCCTTCCACAATCCTGTCTATAATTAGCCTTCTCCCCCCCCCTAAACATACAGAAGTCAGGTAGACAATTCCACAGAAACAAGCCTTTCCTTCCAGACACAGATATGAATTTGAACATATATCACCGCGAGTTTAAGGGGGCCGCCTAACAGAGCACTCAGAAGCGTTGCAGACGTCCAGATATACCTTGCTATTTTTACATAATGGTTTGTTATTAAAATATAGTTCAGGACAAAATGGAGGCGAAAAGAATCAATATGTCCTAAGGTCATTACAAACCTTCACATTTTTTAAGTTTTGTCATTTAAAAAAATTATGAAAAGATGACATCAGCTCATTTTTAATAATCATTTCACGTGAAATGTTGAAGTCCTGAGATCAAAGTAAATGGTTAGAGACATAGAACTAGCCTTCCTTCCTTTACATAATATTTTAAGATAGTTAAGAAATGTTTTAGTAGTTTTGAAGATTATCAACTGCAATTCCTATCAGAAATATCGCAGTGTGAACGCATAAATTATATGTCCCTTCTAATAGGCAATGTCCTTTTAGATAGGATGGACGTTGCCGCGAGTTAGGGCGGGATTGAAGTCACCATGAGTTAAGGTGGGGTGGGATTCACCATATACATATATGTATATATAATATTTATAGGAAGTGTACCCACATTTGTGTGGAGGGAGAGGGAAAAACTATTTAAGGAAAACCACCCTCAGTCTCCCCGACCGAGATTCGAACCTAGATCTTCCCGTCCTCAGCAGTCCAGTCTACTGCGAGAGTGGTGCCTTAGACTATGCGGCCACCGAAGCGGGTCACAGCAAGATAAGATGGGATGAAATCCACTGCCAAATTGAGTCTTAGCTTGACAAACCTCTGGTCTTAACACATCAAGCGCATTTATCTGAGTTAAGTCTTGCATCCTGCTTAGTAACCCTATGCTCCTTGCCTTTTGTCTTGAAATGTCAAACCAAGTACTAAGACAGGCAAGTAGGTAGAAGAGAGGTGGGGGGGTCTATTTCCAGGCAAGTAATGTGAAATATTTGTTCTCAGAAGAGCCTACATACAGTCGATTCACCACTGGAGTGGTGGTAACTGGCTGAAAGCGAGCAGAAGATTTTGATTGGAAACGTTGGTTGAAAGTCACTAATGTTCTTTGGTTCCGCGGTTATGGCAACAAGAAATATTCAAGTGCATTAAATAATATATTAAAGTATTATATTCACATATGCCTCTTCTTATAACTGACCATCAAAATAAATAAATGTGTTTTTATAACTTTCTTTAAGATCCAAGCAAAAGATTAATTTCAAAATATAACCTTTTTTATTTTGCAAAGAGATGCGTATAAACCCAACCGAAAACCATTTGTATAACGTCATCAACGACCTTCGTTTCACCTGATTCGCCATCTTAATTTGTGAAGAGGACGCAGCCTTTTAGAAGTTCTAGTTTGTAAAGCATTGTTAAGTGAGCCACAGACACCACTTCTACATAAAAGAAACCTCCAAACACTTATTTTCATAAGGTTGTGTTTCAATAAAGAAAAATGGTTAGGAGAAAAAAAATTAAAATCAAATTGTTTGATGTGAAAGTTTTGTCTGCTAAAAGTGACAACTTAAAATATGGTCTTGCAGATCAGATAGTTTGGCTAATGAATACAAGAGAGTAGATCTGATAACTTCTGCTAGCTGTCAGATACCACCGCTCCAGTGGCAAATCGACTTTTAACTTGTTTTCACCTGTTTTAGTGGCCGTATGGTCTAAGGCGTCCCCCTCGCAATGGACTAGACTGTCGATAGCAGGGTGATTAGGGTTCGAGTCGGGTGTACTAAGAGTAATTTGCCCAAATTATTTTCCACTATCCCACCATGCAAATGCGGGTACACTTCCTATAAATTCGATCTTCCTCCTTGCCAGCTCATTAGCGTCATTAAGATAATATTATTATGTATACAACCAGAACAGGTAGTGAAACGCGATTCTAAAATAAAAAACCAGTATTAATAATACTTCTACGTATGGAGTGGACTAGGCAGAGTTCACAGTGGTGAATGGATGCCAACTTTCAACTCTGGATGTGTGCTATAGCTTATTTAGGCATCTTACTACACGTCCGGTCACACAAATATTAATAATTATTAATCGAATTATTACTCATTTAGAGCAGGGGTCTCCAAACTTTTTGCTACGCGGGCCACATAATATATTTCACACATTTTCGCGGGCCAAAGTAACGTTCACCTGTTCTTCAAGTAGCATTATTATTGCCCTGAATGCCTTGACATGCGCGAATAGATCACAAATCAAATTTGTTTCAGAATGCAAATTTAGATTCAAGTCATATGGCCGGTCACGTCTGCAAAAAAATGCCACTTTCCAAAACAGGTCAGTGTTTGATAAAAGTTATTGAGGTTGATCCTCTTCTCTGTGAGAAATGAATCAATTTATATGTAATAAATTATATTTATAATAATTAGTCAATATAATTACTTATTTTTAAAATTAGGTAACATCTTTCGGGACTTTTCTTTTATAACCCTCTGCAGGGAGACTTAGAACTACCTAAAAATCATCACAAGCCGTTCTGTTGTAGGTATAATGAATGACGCCTGCGACTGTAAATGAGGTATTGCAATTCTAACAGCACTCTGGCTTGGTGTCATGGGGGGAAGCACACGTGTGGACAGGAACTGGACAAGTCAAATAGATTGCGTGGTTAAGAAATAAAGAGAGAAACAATTAATTTGTTTTTTGATAAAATCTTGTGGCGGGCCGGATGTGGCCAGCGGGCCGTAGTTTGGTGACCCCAGATTTAGAATATTTTGCTATTGTCAAATCATAAAAATTTACAAACTGTTAAATATATTTTCTTAGTCTTATAATTAATTAAGAGAGACTATCCTATAATTTAATGAACTTAAACTTACTTCTTATATTTTATAATTTTTGTTTTGTTTAGTATTTTTATTTGTCTTGTAGTTCAAAAAACCTCCATGGTGTGAGCCCGCAAGCAAACTATACCAATCAAGCATCCGCCGCCGTTAGCGATGATAGTGCCAATAATTGCGAAAAGGGGGTGTCATGTGGTCAGCACAACAAACCCTTCTGCCATTAGTCTCAGTTTTCTAGACCGGAGCTGCTACTTATTTATTCCTGTAGCTTCACGAGGCTCAGTTTGACACCGTTTTAGACCCCCTGCTTCACAGAACAATTATGAAAGCACCGGGGTTCAACTCAAGAACTCAAGATACACTACTAATACTAGAGAGTCCCAAATTTATTTAACTTGAATTTTTTATTGTATTTAAATATGAACTGACTATAAGAGACCAAGCTTGAATTTGAGAAATTTTACAAAATTCGTTAGAATAAATTTAAGTTTAAATTCAGTTACAGACTATTTCGGGCCAAATTTCAATTTGAAAACTTTTTAGGTTTTTTCAAACTTTTTTTTATAGGTTCTGAACCCCAAGAAATGCCTCACCTGAAGGTAGCCACAACGTTGGTGGTGGGCCAGCCCATGACAAATGACGTCTCCGATGACTTGTTGACCTCTATGACGTCATCCATTTCCACAGCGGCTCAGCCATAGCTCAGAAACTCTGACCTTGTCTTTGAGTTTGAAGTTGCCGCCAGGAACGCGCTTTAGCCACCAGCAACAGGTCATTGAACAGGAACAAGTGACGCTCTTGGCTTTGAACACCCTGTATTGAAATCAGTTTAATTTACTGGCCACTCGGTATAAGTTAGTTGGCTTATTGGCTAATCCTGTTTTACAGTCAAAGAGTCACTTAAATTACTGAGATATCTGTATTTCCGTCAGTTGACATACTGAGACACACTGTATAAGTCAGATGATATACTGAGACCCACTGTATAAGTCAGTTGATAAACTGAGAACACACTGTATAAGTCAGTTAATAAACTGAGACACACTGTATAAGTCAGGTGATATACTGAGAGACAGTGGATAAGTCAGTTGATAAACTGAGACACACTGTATAAGTCAGTTAATAACTGAGACACACTGTATAAGTCAGTCGATATACTGAGACACACTGTATAAGTCAGTCGATATACTGAGACATACTGTATAAGTCAGATGAATATACTGAGACACACTGTATAAGTCAGATGATATACTGAGAGACACTGATAAGTCAGTTGATAACTGAGCCACCCCGTATAAGTCAGTTGATAAACTGAGACATACTGTATAAGTCAGTTGATAAACTGAGATACATGTATAAAGTCAATTGACATTATTGAGAACATCTGTAAAACCTCGGTGTTACAACAGAGCAGTTGATATGCATGCTACACATACTGCATAGCAGTTGAATAATGAGCCCACATGTATAACAACCGTTATTACTCATTCACCAGTATAAAATAGTTATTACTGGTCAACTGTATATAATCAGAGTAATAACTATCCATCGTGTATGACATTAAGTTTATTTAATGATTCGTCCTGTATAGTGATCAGTTTATTTAATCATCCACCCAGTTGAAACAAAATCCGTACCCTCCCCCCTTTCCCTTGCACTCTACGTATATCAATTAGTTCATTGGCATAAAAGCGGGGTAGTAAATAAGTGTATTTATTGCTCCATCCTGTACAACAATCAGCTTATTTACTGGTCCACCTATATATCAATCAGTTTATTTACAGGTCCACCTTTATATCAATCAGTTTATTTACGGGTCCACCTATATATCAATCAGTTTATTTACGGGTCCACCTATATAGCAATCAGTTTATTTACAGGTCCCATCTCTTTATTAGCAATCAGTCTATATTACAGGTACATAACGCCACACACCATATACAAACGTTAAGCCTCCCTACACTATTTGCTAGTGCTAGCTTGTGCTAGCTTCTGCCAGCTGCCGAGGAATCGATAATGTGTGTAAGACAGTAGTGTGTTGCCAACGCGCCTGAGATCTACTGACCGTGGTGAACTGCACAGGGGCTTCCATGAGAAACTGCCTCTTGTCCTGGCCTCCTCTGGGGAGGACCTGCTGCTCCCTGTCACCAGGACCCGTCTCGGGCCTCAGAGTCTTGGCCGACAGGGCTCTCTGCAGCCGAGCGGCCGTCGTGGACCGCTTCCGGATCAGTCCTTTCATCTTCTGGGACAAACACGAATACATTGTGAAATGCTGATGTTGATACAATGTTGGTGTCACAATGCTAATGTTACAGTGCTGGTGTGTCACAATGTAGTGTTATAGTGCTAAATGTTGCAATGCTGTCACAGACATAGTGTTAAAGTAATAGTGTCGCAATGCTATTGTTACAGTGCTGGTGGTACAATGCTAGTGTTATAGTGCTAATGTTGCAATGCTGTCACAGACCTAGTGTTAAAGTAATAGTGTCGCAATGCTAATGTTACAGTGCTGGTGTCACAATGCTAGTGTTATAGTGCTAATGTTGCAATGCTGTCACAGACCTAGTGTTAAAGTAATAGTGTCGCAATGCTAATGTTACAGTGCTGGTGGTACAATGCTAGTGTTATAGTGCTAATGTTGCAATGCTGTCACAGAACTAGTGTTAAAGTAATAGTGTCGCAATGCTAATGTTACAGTGCTGGTGTTACAATGCTAGTGTTATAGTGCTAATGTTGCAGTGCTGTCACAGACCTAGTGTTAAAGTAAGTGTCGCAATGCTAATGTTACCGTGCTGGTGTTACCGGGGGGTGTTGAGTTCCTCCACGGAAATAATGAATCCTATAGCAATGGTCGAGTTCCTCCAAGACAACTCAAGGGATTATAAATTGTCTGAGTGTAATGGCCTAGTTTCTCCAGTTTTATGGGTGGGGGAGGGTGGGTCGAGTATTAACCCTCCCTCCCCCATCATAGCTTCCTTGAGTTGTCGTGGAGACAAACTCGACCCCCCCTCCAACCCCCAAGTAGAGGAACTTGACCGCGTCCGGTGTTTCTATGCTGGTGTTACAGTACTAGTGTACAGTACCGATGTTGCAATGATGGTGTTACAGTGCTAGTGTACAGTACCGATGTTTCTATGCTGGTGTTTACAGTACTAGTGTACAGTACCGATGTTGCAATGTTGGTGTTACAGTACTAGTGTACAGTACCGATGTTGCAATGTTGGTGTTACAGTGCTAGTGTACAGTACCGATGTTTCTATGCTGGTGTTACAGTACTAGTGTACAGTACCGATGTTGCAATGTTGGTGTTACAGTACTAGTGTACATTACCGATGTTGCAATGTTGGTGTCACAGTGCTAGTGTACAGTACCGATGTTTCTAGGTTGGTGTTACAGTACTAGTGTACAGTACCGATGTTGCAATGTTGGTGTTACAGTACTAGTGTACAGTACCGATGTTTCTATGCTGGTGTTACAGTACTAGTGTACAGTACCGATGTTGCAATGTTGGTGTTACAGTACTAGTGTACAGTGCCGATGTTGCAATGTTGGTGTTACAGTACTAGTGTACAGTACCGATGTTGCAATGTTGGTGTTACAGTACTAGTGTACGGTACCGATGTTGCAATGTTGGTGTTACAATGCTAGTGTACAGTACCGATGTTGCAATATTGGTGTTACAGTACTAGTGTACAGTGCCGATGCTGCAATGTTGGTGTTACAGTACTAGTGTACGGTACCGATGTTGCAATGTTGGTGTTACAGTACTAGTGTACAGTACCGATGTTTCTATGCTGGTGTCACAGTGCTAGTGTACAGTACCGATGTTGCAATGTTGGTGTTGCAGTACTAGTGTACGGTACCGATGTTGCAATGTTGGTGTTACAGTACTAGTGTACAGTACCGATGTTTCTATGCTGGTGTTACAGTACTAGTGTACAGTACCGATGTTGCAATGTTGGTGTTACAGTACTAGTGTACATTACCGATGTTGCAATGTTGGTGTTACAGTACTAATGTACAGTACCGATGTTGCAATGTTGGTGTCACAGTGCTAGTGTACAGTACCGATGTTGCAATGCTGGTGTTACAGTACTAGTGTACAGTACCGATGTTGCAATGCTGGTGTTACAGTACTAGTGTACAGTGCCGATGTTGCAATGCTGGTGTTACAGTACTAGTGTACAGTACCGATGTTTCTATGCTGGTGTTACAGTACTAGTGTACATTACCGATGTTTCTATGCTGGTGTTACAGTACTAGTGTACAGTACCGATGTTGCAATGCTGGTGTTACAGTACTAGTGTACAGTACCGATGTTTCTATGCTGGTGTTACAGTGCTAGTGTACAGTACCGATGTTGCAATGTTGGTGTTACAGTACTAGTGTACAGTACCGATGTTGCAATGTTGGTGTTACAGTACTAGTGTACAGTACCGATGTTTCTATGCTGGTGTTACAGTACTAGTGTACAGTACCGATGTTTCTATGCTGGTGTTACAGTACTAGTGTACAGTGCCGATGTTGCAATGTTGGTGTTACAGTACTAGTGTACATTACCGATGTTGCAATGTTGGTGTCACAGTGCTAGTGTACAGTACCGATGTTTCTATGCTGGTGTTACAGTACTAGTGTACAGTACCGATGTTGCAATGTTGGTGTTACAGTACTAGTGTACAGTGCCGATGTTGCAATGTTGGTGTCACAGTGCTAGTGTACAGTACCGATGTTGCAATGTTGGTGTTGCAGTACTAGTGTACGCTACCGATGTTGCAATGTTGGTGTTACAGTACTAGTGTACAGTACCGATGTTTCTATGCTGGTGTTACAGTACTAGTGTACAGTACCGATGTTGCAATGCTGGTGTTACAGTACTAGTGTACAGTGCCGATGTTGCAATGCTGGTGTCACAGTACTAGTGTACAGTACCGATGTTTCTATGCTGGTGTTACAGTACTAGTGTACAGTACCGATGTTTCTATGCTGGTGTTACAGTACTAGTGTACAGTACCGATGTTTCTATGCTGGTGTTACAGTACTAGTGTACAGTGCCGATGTTGCAATGTTGGTGTTACAGTACTAGTGTACATTACCGATGTTGCAATGTTGGTGTCACAGTGCTAGTGTACAGTACCAATGTTTCTATGCTGGTGTTACAGTACTAGTGTACAGTACCGATGTTTCTATGCTGGTGTTACAGTACTAGTGTACAGTACCGATGTTTCTATGCTGGTGTTACAGTACTAGTGTACAGTGCCGATGTTGCAGTGTTGGTGTTACAGTACTAGTGTACATTACCGATGTTGCAATGTTGGTGTCACAGTGCTAGTGTACAGTACCGATGTTTCTATGCTGGTGTTACAGTACTAGTGTACAGTACCGATGTTGCAATGCTGGTGTTACAGTACTAGTGTACAGTACCGATGTTTCTATGTTGGTGTCACAGTACTAGTGTACAATACCGATGTTTCTATGCTGGTGTTACAGTACTAGTGTACAATACCGATGTTTCTATGCTGGTGTTACAGTACTAGTGTACAGTACCGATGTTGCAATGTTAGTGTTACAGTTCTACTGATACAATTCTGGTGTTAATGCTTGTAATATAATTCTGGTTTTACAAAAGGTATGCTACAATAGTGTTACATTGATCGAGTTCCAATGCCTGGTGCTACAGTGCGTCTGGTGCAAGTAGTATTAAGATTAGCAAGTACTAATGTACCGTTGCCCAGGAAACCCCGAATGTAGCCTACTATTAGTACATCCTCTTTCCTTGGAGACACGTTCAGAGATGAGATGAATGATGGCGAAATACCCAAGATACCAGCCGGGAATCGAACCTGGGACCCCTATACCCGTAGACACAAGGCCAGTTAGTGCTGATGTTACAATGCTAGCCGTCCGGGATATTCGGTTATTTACACTAATGGGATAGTGGGATAGAGGGGAGGAAGGTAAAATTTGAAAGAAATGTGGGGAGCATGATAAATATTTAGGAAAAACTATCTCAACGCCCCGCCTGGATTCGAACCCTAACCTTCTTCCCCCACTGGCAAACCAGACCAGGCGGGACTGCCGCCAAAGTCCGCGTGTCCACGATGCAGGTCACTCGCTGGTTACAATATCTTTACCCCTCCTACCCCACCCCTCCCATCCACAGCTTGGGTTACTAGCCGTACTCTTTTAGAGATGGTAAAAACAGCGTACTCCTACTTTTAACTTATTGTATTATTATTATTATTATTATTATTATTAGCACCGCGTCTTACTATCCGTTCAAGTTGTACGCACTTACGCTAATGTGTAATGGTAGGCAGGCACGGATTCGTGGGGGGGTAGGGGGGTGTTTTCAAAGGGCCAGTTGACCCTCCTGTGAAAGTTAGAAAATTAATACAAAAAACAATAATTAAAGTGCAAATTTTAAAATGAAAATACAACACAAATAAATTATAATTTTTTTTTTTATCTTTTTACGCGCAGACACCTTTTAAGTCGGGTCCACACGTGCGTTATTCGTTCACGTTTATTTAATGTTGGATATGACTCACGTAAGTGTGGAAAAAATATTCGTTTTCATGTACGAATATTTGTTGTGCATAGCGAGTAACGAACATTGCTCCGCATAAAGATGGTAGATTACTACACATCAAAGAGGACTAATAATCGCCTGAGAGCATTTCATCTACAAATACCGAATATAGAATATGTGTGGACAGCAGGAGCTGCAGAACTGTGGGGGACTCTACCCCCCTGGAAAATGATTTACCCCTCCCTGGAATAAATTTCCCCCTTATATATATATTTCAAATCCTCTGATATCGAATATGAAGCTGAAAGATGTCCTTATACCAAATTCCTATTGTTAAAAAATTTGCCGGAGAAAACGCTTAAAATAACTACTAGACCAGAGGCATCTAACTGGCAGAAAAAGTCATTGGAGGAAAGCTATAAATAGCTTCTAAGGTCACCCAAATTTCAAAAATGTCTAGTGGTGGACAACTCCAAATAGCTTTTAGATGCATGTCATTTTGAAGAATGACACGGTTTAAAACATAAATAAATCAAATATGAATGAAAAACTATTAAATGGCTTTAAACAGAAATCTAACATTATAAGTAACTATGTTATTTATAATTATGACCCCGCCCCCATATGAAACTGATCTGGATCCGCCCCTGATGGTAGGGTGAGTGTGAGATGAAATGGAGGACCTACAGTTTAACGTGGGATCCGAACCACGGTGGAGGCATGGCATTCCTCACATTCACAAGTTGTGATTAATACACTCTTGTCAGAGGTGAAGGAAAGGGTTTGGCAATCAGATAAATCTGTGCCGGGACCGAGGATTGAACACCGGACCATCAGTACAGAAGTCTGACACCTTACCCTAGATCGCCTGGTCCCCTTAACTTATTGAAGCTAAATTTACTCGTTAAACTTTTTATAATTGTGTTAAAGTTACCTATTAAAAATCGTGTATGAATAGGATGCAATAAATATGTATCTATCCTAGATAGCCAAATATACCAATTTCTCCGATTAAAAAGGTATAGGCTATATAATTCCCTTACAATTTCCTGAAAGTTTTAAACTCCCCGACTTTTCCAGGTCCTCCATATTTTCCCTGACTGTGGCCACCATTTGAATGATAAAATTATAGTTGAAAACCTCCATCGTGACGATGATATAAAATATATGTTTATCCACTAGAAAATAAAATGTGTTGGTAATCAGCTGTTTTAAATTTGCGTTGCAATCCATCATGGGTCAACATACAAGGTGTGAATTACCGCGCCACTTAAGCAGATTCTGCTCTCTATTTTCGGCAAACGCGTGAATAAAGGATAACCCGGAAAGGTGTTGTGGCGCAGAAAACATACTTTTTTTTAATCATTCATGATATGACATTGTTCATTAACCGGATAAAACCTATGGTTTAGAACATTTTAAGAAAGTCTTTGCTGCCTGAGTACTGAGAAGTAAAAGATATTTGTTGTTATTTTGCCTAAAATTTATTTATCTAAATTTAAACTATGCACACAGCTAAGAAGTATAAATTATGCATTTCGTAGTGTTCTGTATGGAAAGATAAACAAAAAAGTGAATGAAAGCAAATACGCAATCAAGCTGTATAGTCTCGGGGCAGTCTTTGGTGGGGCACTACTCACCATGGTGTGGGCATCTCTGTCGTACAGTCGCAAACAATCATTAGGGAACAAGTCTTGAATTCTCTCAAGGTCGCTCTCCTCTTGGCCGCGTTTCACCGCCTGTAACAACAAGATGACAATATAACATAGTCCTCGTTCCTAGTGACTTAGCTCAAATATCCCGGGATGCTGCAAAATATCTAGAACTAAAACATCTGTAAATATACTCGACAATTATCTAGAGTACTTGGGATGGAACCAGGGTCCATTGGACCGTCTGGTAGCCTCTGAAATCCCTGGGATGTGACAAGGTTTGTCTGGAGCATCTAGGATCGAGCCAAGGTCCTCTGATCAGTCTGGTGTAAAATCAAGAATCTCTGGACTCCTTGGGATGGAACAAGGGTCCTTTAGATCATCTGGGATTGCACCAGTGTCTTGTGAACCACACGGGAAAGAACCGGTGTCTTGTGAACCACACGGGCAAGAACGAGGGTCTTGTGAACCACAAGGGCAAGAACGAGGGTCTTGTGAACCACACGGGCAAGAACGAGGGTCTTGTGAACCACACGGGCAAGAACGAGGGTCTTGTGGGCCACACGGGAAAGAACCGGTGTCTTGTGGGTCACACGGGAAAGAGCCGGTGTCTTGTGGGCCACACGGGAAAGAGCCGGTGTCTTGTGGGTCACACGGGAAAGAGCCGGTGTCTTGTGGGCCACACGGGAAAGAACCAGTGTCTTGTGGGCCACACGGGAAAGAGCCGGTGTCTTGTGGGTCACACGGGAAAAAACCAGTGTCTTGTGGGTCACACGGAAAGAGCCGGTGTCTTGTGGGTCACACGGGAAAGAGCCGGTGTCTTGTGGGTCACACGGGAAAGAGCCGGTGTCTTGTGGGCCACACAGGAAAGAACGAGGGTCTTGTGGGCTACACGGGAAAGAACCAGTGTCTTGTGGGTCACACGGGAAAGAGCCGGTGTCTTGTGGGCTACACGGGAAAGAACCGGTGTCTTATGGGCCACACGGGAAAGAGCCGGTGTCTTGTGGGCTACACGGGAAAGAACCGGTGTCTTGTGAGCCACACGGGAAAGAACCGGTGTCTTGTGGGCCACACGGGAAAGAACCGGTGTCTTGTGGGTCACACGGGAAAGAGCCGGTGTCTTGTGGGTCACACGGGAAAGAGCCGGTGTCTTGTGGGTCACACGGGAAAGAGCCGGTGTCTTGTGGGCCACACGGGAAAGAGCCGGTGTCTTGTGGGCCACACGGGAAAGAGCCGGTGTCTTGTGAGCCACACGGGAAAGAACCGGTGTCTTGTGGGCCACACGGGAAAGAGCCGGTGTCTTGTGGGCCACACGGGAAAGAGCCGGTGTCTTGTGGGCCACACGGGAAAGAGCCGGTGTCTTGTGGGTCACACGGGAAAGAGCCGGTGTCTTGTGGGTCACACGGGAAAGAACCAGTGTCTTGTGGCCACACGGGCAAGAACGAGGGTCTTGTGAACCACACGGGCAAGAACGAGGGTCTTGTGAACCACACGGGCAAGAATGAGGGTCTTGTGAACCACACGGGCAAGAACGAGGGTCTTGTGGGCCACACGGGCAAGAAAAGGGTCTTGTGGGCCACATGGGGGTCTTATGGACTACGTGGGATAAAATCAGAGTTATCTACATCACCCTGGACCACTTGCGATGGAACCAAGGCACTTATTCCTGGAGCATTTCTCCATTAACACTTTAAAAACGTAGGTGATTTTTTTCCCCAGCAGAGAGCACCACTCACAGGTGAAGGTGTTCCTCTAGTGTATGAAGCTACTTTCACCACTCCGAGATGATCCAGGTGCTAGTGTGAGCGTTACATGACTTGAGGGGTCACCACGTTCAGACACCTTGTCTTATTGATTACACACTTTCTCTTCAACAGGTGGCTCGTGACTCTCTGCATATGTTGTCATGTTTAGTTTACACCGGGCCAGGTCAGCAAGCACCATGGAGTCTAACACCTCGTATGCAATTGGAAACATTGTTTGCAAACTTTGTTCGGAACCTGTTTCTTGATGTTTGCTGCTGCCCACAATGAAAAGTTCAGCCCTTAGTAGACATACATAAAAATGTATTATGATTTCTTTACTTAGAAATATATAACTTGCTAGATTGCTAATATATCTACTTTATTTCCCAATACACCCCACCACCCGCAATTAATAAGCGAAGTTAGAAAAAATAAAAAGTGGAGGGCTAGAAGAATGCGAAGATTTTAATAAATTCTCACTACTCACATTGGTGAGATTCTAGTTAATCCATTGATATCGCATCTTGGTTAATACATTCATTTCGAATCTCAATAATGCATCATTATTTTTTAGTTTTCCGGCGGTCATCTGGTAAAATGGAGGAATTTCCTTATGCTACGATTTCTGGATCATCGTGTTGGTACATGTAGTGAAACTTGCTGTCCACAACATGACAAACTTTGACGGAAACTTTGACAAAAATCAGGAACCGATGTGACCCACTTCGGTGGCCGCAAGGTCTAAGACGCAACTTTCAGAGTAGATTAGACTACCGATAGAGGTTCGAATCTAGGTCGGGTGTAGTGAGGGAGTTTTTTTTCCAGAATTGTTTTTACACTTTCTCTCCACGCAAATGCGGTTACACTTCCTCTAAATATAATCTTCTTAATATCTAAAACCAATAGAGTAAATTAGCACATAAACGTATAAGCCGAACGGGTAGTAAGACGGTGCTCGGAAAAAAAAAAGGAACCTTGTGCTCTGTGTGCAGCCAAATCAGACTGTCCCACGTTACTTTATGCCGAAAATGTTGGCAAACACGCCCAGACAAGCAAACTTTGTTTCTTTTAATTCATGTGAAATACATGACAAGAAACATTGTTTCCTCTTCGGGAAATACAAAGGAAACACGAAAAAAAAGTTTGTAAACAGATCACAAACTGTTTCCAAAAACACTAAAAAACATTTAGGAAACAAGAGCAACATGTTTGCAAACAATGTTTCAGGACAACTGTTTCCTCTCAGAAGTAGGTGCACTTACCGTAGCTCCCAAGGGCACTCATCCCGGTAAGATACTTAGAAGAGACACACTTAAGATTGTGACACATAGGAATCTCTCACCCAGACGGTGCAGGCAAGAAAGATGTGTATAGTTTGATTAAGCCGTTTAATTATTTTTTAATAATTGGGTAAAAAACCTTAAAAGCTCCGCGAGCAGAAAACTAACCACTTTATAATTTGTTAAGTATAGCCAAATTCAAGAAAGAAAATAAATGGTACGGAGCACCACATAGACTTCTTCTTTTATCTTCAAAATAGATACATTAACTAAATAGGCATACTTGTAAGATTTGTAAAACGAAATAATATACATTGTTGTATATACACTGTACCTAAAAGAATAAATAAAATAATATACATTGTTACAAAAAATTGTGAAAAGAGGAATATTTTTGTCCCTCTAGGAGCATGACAGTCAATTTCAAAGTACTCCATAATAAATCATATTTATACCTACATATGTTTGCTTATAGCTCAGAAATTATTGGTTTTATAAAAATATATTTCATATTAAAGCTTTTTACTTTTAATAGTACAACAACTTTACATTGATGAGTTATTTCATATATGGAATAGATGCGGAGATGTGATCATAGTTAGAAAGTTCTGCTTATGTAAAGTGCCCTTTAAAAGTCATTTACATGGAGAGACGAGAATAACCATTTTGTTTGTAGTGTTAAACAATGCCTGGATACAAAATGTATTCAAAAACAACAGATTTAGGAAAAATCTATTTTCTTTTTTTGCCCTTGGTAAACTACCCTTAATTTTAGGGTTGGATGTCTAATTACAAAAATAACTCAGAGGAACTATGAAAACCCTAGCTACTAATTCTTAGCCCGATCGGTAAAATGGTTTCGGCTTTAGCCCAGAGGTACAGGCGGACAGACAAACGGCACCAAGAAAACTACTTTTTCTGTTTCAGGGGGTCATGAAACGTCGACATTTATCAAAATCTTGAGTTAGATCCCCCCCTCCCCCCCACGATCACAATACTTATCTCTCTGAGGGGTCTAAAGAAAGTAAGGATTGCCAATTTGGTAAAATTTCAGACGTGCAAAGTGAATGTTACGTATCTAAAAATTATTGTGTGTATGTGTGTGTGTGAGTGAGTGAGTGAAGGGTGCTAAGCTCGTGTGTGTAGGGTTTAAGGCTGCAGGGTGTTAGTCTCGTAGGATTTGTGAGGTTCGTACGAGCAAGCTCTTTGGATAGTGTGTGCGTGTGTGAGTTTTTACTCTCGTGCATTATCCTTGTGTTTACCAAACGATGCTTGTATGAAACAAGTTTTATGCCTTGTCTTTAGTACCTCGTACTTGTGTCTAACAGTATTTGTGCTCATGTGTGTATGCTGTATGCTCGTGTATATCAGGATTTATGATAGTATGCGAGTTTTCAACTGGTGTACCAGACTTTGTGCTCGTGTGTGTTAGACTTTCAAGTAAAATTATTGTTTGTGTATGGCTTTATACTCATGTATGTAGGTTTTTGTGCCCATGTGTAAAGTGTTTTTGTTCGTGTGTGAATTGTGTTTTTGTGCAAAGTATGTTATGCTATAGTGTAAAGAGCTTTGTACTAGAGTATACAGGAGTGCCACCTCATTAATGTACAAGGGCCCTGCCCCCGAAACAACTGATAGAGCGATCCCCATCATCAGTTGTAGAACCTGCTCCTGATTAGTAATTTATCATCTCCAAGAAGCTATTCACCTTGAAGAAGCGATAGCCCAGTTTTAATTAAAGAAGGGGCAGACTAATCAACCGACGTAATTTGGCGCACGTCTTGTGGCCTTGCAGAGCTATAAGCTATAACTTATTTCAAATTTGAAATTTAAATTTTGGTTTGTCTTGTTATTTATAACACCCTCTATCCGTATAGGTCTAGTCTAGTTCTCTAATCGAATTCAGACGGGCGAATAAATCAACGTCAGGGCACGAGGGTATGATCATAGTCGAGTTATCAAGGAGACCAGATATCCCATTTCTTCGCCAAGGTTAGATTGATAAGTACTGCTGTACTAGGTTAAGTTTTTTCCCCTAGTGCTTAGCGCCTTAATACGCATCGGGTATTACAGAAAATGTATACTAATGGAGTAGGGATGAGGAAGGTATAATTATAGGAAGTGTACCCCATTTCCACGGGAAAAGAGTGGGAACCCCTTTAGGCGAAAACACTTCAGTACATCCGACCGGGCTCCTTGTCACTGGCAAACCATACACGAGTAGCATGGTGATACTTACACCTTTGTCTGCGTGCCCACCAGTTAGTTTGTATATTGTTCGTTAATTTAGCTATAGGACATCTACGGTAGGAGAGGTGATAAGTAACAGCTCGCAGAAGGTTCTTTATTGAAAGCATCGGCTGAAAGTCAATATTGTCAACCTATTTGGAAATAATTATTGATAATATAGTATTACTAAGAACATAATAATTATTTCGGAATAGGTGTGTAACTTCCGAATCATTTATAGTAGCCAAAATTGACAAAGGATGCTACATTTAACTTACAGAATACCTACATCGCTTGGCACATCAAAGTAGATATTTAGTCAGATTATTCTTCATACATCAGACAAATTACCATCTGTTCGTATCAGAAGCCTTTTCTTCTCTTTTACTCGCCCCCTATTCTGGGAGAGGAAGTAGATGTAGGCTCACCGCCTTCAAGCATTTCCATTCCACAACCGTTGTGGATACAATCATTTCTAAAGTCGCCTGAAAATCTGTTCCTCCAATCAGTTGACATATTGGGGACAAGCTCGATTCCTAGGTGCGTTTTATATATATGTTTATATATATATATATATATATATATATAGGATAGAGAGCTAAGGGTCCGTTTACAGAATTAATAAAACTTTAAGACATTCCCGCCATGACGATTTTTCTTATCAGCCCGATAAATTAATGACACGTGTTTCTACTTTCCAAATGATCCACGAAATAATTCTAGAATGGCAGGTTGGGAGTTCTTCAATTAGTCATAGCAGATGGCGGATCTGAGACCACTGGCGTCGCCAAGCCTTTCCTCTAACATAACATATTGAGGTGGGGATGCAGGGAACGCGAAAAAAGGCCAGTGTTTTTGCATTTTTACAGCAAAACCTTTTTTATCCAAAATAAAGTAAATATTGCTTCAGTACAAACAGAGAGTATAATTTTCTTCACATGTTGATATCAACAGTTGTTGAATATCTATCATGAGCATAGCGGCATTAGATGACAAAACTTTTTAAATGAGGAGAAAAAGTTGTCATTAAATTCCAGGACATTCTCGGCATATATTCAAGAACTGTTGAGGTCCCCATGTTAAGTGGAAGGACTACCTTGTAAAACTTGAGAAGCGCTATCAGCGCAACTCCTAATAAACGTCCATATATTGAACTATTTGGACTGTTTAGCCGACACCGAACTTGAGTTGCGGTGTTGTCATATCTGTCAAATTTGGTCTAAAAGAGTGAGGGGGAGCGAGCTAATCTGTTGTTTACATGAGTCAAGTTTCTTGGAAGGGAAAGGCAGGCAAGAGTGCGGCTTTTATCAAAGACCACACTATGCAGAAATCTGCTGCTTTATTTTTAGCTTGAACTAATATAATCAGTAGTATGGTTTTCTTAATATTTCTTACCTAGCGGAAGAAAACATTTTTAATTTGACGTTCTCGTATTAGACTGGTTTGCTGGTGACGAGTTTGGGGTTCAAATCCCAGTAGTGTATACTGAGGGTGTTTTTTTTAAAAACAGTTTTAAACACACTATTATTATTTATTTATATCACCACGTCTTACTATCCGTTCGGGCTGTACACTTATGTAATAATTACTACAATGTGTTAGGCATCAGGAAGGTTAAATTAAGAGGAGGTGCATCCATATTTTCGTGGAGTGAGAGCAGAAAACTATTTAGGAAAAACCACCTGTGAGCACCCGACCGGAATCGAACCATGATCTCCCCGTCTTCAACATGTCAGTTGAACACGGTGAGTAGCACATACTATTGAACTTGATTTCTGGTGGTGGGGAGATTGAAATTCAAATCCCAGTTGTGTGCAATAAGGGTATTTTTCCCTAAAATGGTTCCCAATCTCACTCTACGCAAATGTGGGTACATTAAATCTAAAATGTTACCTTCCTCATTCCAAGTTCATGCATGTGTACAACTCAAACTAGAAATAAGTCACAATGAAAAAAACCCAACTATTTTGATAACTACCAAGAGTGTCGGCGAAACTTTATTAGTTTCGGGCAAGGCAGTTGTAAAGAAATATATTTTTGAGGAGTTTTTAGGGGAATGACTCAAAGCCAATGGAAGATGTTTGAAAATGGAATGCCACTAAAAGCTATTTGGGCATGGCGCTTAAGCATTTAAAAATAATAATAGATTGTTATAGAATCTATTTGAAGTTTGATACAAACCATCTTTCAGCTTCAAACTCAAGTATATCAGAGGGAACCAAACAAACTGGAGGAAGACACATTTTGATGGGGAGAGGGGTGGAGAAGAAATTGGTGGTAATACCCCGCCCTATCAAACCTACCCCTTCCCAGTTCACCCTCAATGAGTAACATTGGATATACAACTATCGACAGACACATCGTAGAATGTAGATCATTTCCTCAGCATCTGACATAACCCAAGCTATGAGGGGTGAGGACAGTGTCTGATAATAATAATAATAATAATAATAATAATAATAATAATGATAGAGATATCTTATCAATTAACATAAAAAGTGTTTATTTTTTTATATCTTTTTTCATGGACGCAGAAAATTGGGGATCAGAGATGTACTCTTCTTTAAAAGTGTTAGAACCCTTAAAAGGCAGGGGGGCCCCACACACATGTATAAAACATAAATAAGAAATTGTGTTTTTTTACTTTATTATTTACTTTAGTTTCTTATATTACACCATCCAGATACTAATAATAATAATAATAATTTTAACATAAACTTAAAGATGCACTAAAATCTCCTATTGTAAAACTAGCTTGACCTACATTAGCTTGTAACATGTACAAAGGCATAACTATGCAGTAATTGACCCACGGTGGGTGCCCCCAAGGAAAAAATACATCACCGTCCCCAAATCTTATGAATAATTGTAGATCATAAAAAAATATTTAGACATTTATTATTGGAATTATTTTATAATACGTAATAATATAGAGTAGGTAGGTTAAATTTAGAGGAAGTGTACCCACATTTGCGTGGAGAGATAAGAGTGTAAACCCATTGAGGAAAAACCACTCTAAGTGCTTTACCATACAGCCATAATATTTGATAAAATTGTTGCTGAAAAGTTTCAATATAATGTAAAAAACTTAATCTGAATTGAATAAAACAATATTAATAAATATTATAAACAAATCTATAGTCAATTATCAATATTAACACTTATAGAGGCTAAACAAACATTGATCTCTGTGAAATTGTCTACACTTTCCTCCAAGGACAAGCTACGGGTAGTAGCTCAACAGTCAACATATCTAATCCCTGCAGCCTTTATTGATTCATGTGCTTCCTAAATAATTTTTAAGCTGTTTCTATTGATTTTACAGAAAAATATGTACATACAATTTTGTACAGCATAAATTATGCGCAATAAAATGACTATTGAGTAATTTTTGATTGATTAGTGAGATCTTTACGAAACAATGATAGGCCTGAAAGACAACGCTTTCATATATTACCAAATTAATTTTGGGTGGGTGGACCTGCGTGATGGGCCCTATTTTGAGCGTGGGCCTGTGGCATTCTGCCACCACCCTATAATTACACCAATGAACTTGTAGCTATCAAGAATTTAAAACTCTATTAACCTATTTATACCTATACATTCAAAGTCCTTCATCAAAACTTCTGCAATGAACACAACGTTTTTAATTTTATTAGGGACCTGTGCTACAAATTTTGGTTGAATTCCGACCGCGTGAATTGAGGTGTTTTTCCTCGTGATTGTTCATTTACTCCACGCAAATGTGGGAACACTTTCTCTTAATTACCGTATTTATTATCTACCCTACTTTATTATTGTAAATTTACGGATAACATCAAAGAATATTAAGAAGTGAAGCATTTCTAATATCACAAGAACAAAAAAAAAAGACATGGAAATAATCTTTACACTGCACACTCTTATATATGTTGAGTAACATCCTCCTCTTAGCATTTGTGTTCCCCCCTTCCCTTCCTCTCTAAAGCTTACGTTATTTCCAAATCTTTGACTATGGCACGCGAGGGGTGCGAGAAAGTAAAAATTATATTTGTGATGAAACTATTTTGTAAAATAATAATTGTCAAAATTAAATATGTATCTGTGTTAATGTTATTAATTTTAAAAGCGCGGTGATCAAGGCATGTTCAATAGTCCCCCCACCCCGTTTCATTATCCACCTTTACAATTGATAGCAAAATAGTTTCAAGACATTTATCTATTGTGACAAGTGTATTTCTTGTTCAAATTGCCAATAGTCCATAGTGATTTAGTTAGCCCCGTATTATCGATACCAAATTATTGACTCTGTTTACAGATCAGATTACCAAAGGTAGGGCCAAAGTGTTTGATTGGTACACCAAAGTGAACCGAGCCCGTGTGGGTTTTACGCCGATGTACTAATTAAGCTAATGTGTCAGAGAAGGGTAAGGTTGCTTTTAGATGACTTACACTCACATTTGCGTGGAGGGTGAGTGGAAAACATTTTAGGAATAATAACCTCATAGCACCAAACTGGGATCGAACACCAATCCCCGTCCTCAGCAGTCCAGTTTTTTGCAAGAGTAGTGGCTTAAATCATGAGGTCACCAAAACGGATCCTATAATTATATTAATTAAGTATTCTACGCACATGGTTTGAAATTAATGGATGAATTTTAAACTACAGTATTAAAATAGTATTTTTCATGCAGAAATGATAATAAATTCATGACACTTTTTTTTATCCAATTCACAAGAGTAGAACATTTATTTTTCTTTCGTCTGGTTGAGAGATAAAGTAGTTTTTTATTTTATTTTCTTCGATCTCTTTTTACAGAAACGGCATCCATTGCAAAACACGTGGTATTCACACAACTTATTTAATAAATGAACGCAGTCGAGTTGATATTTTTCCTGTGAACATCTGCTCGTCACCGTGCAACGCTTGGCATCACTGCCATGAGTTTTCTCGAGAGGTTCATTTTGTTCAACCTTACACCGCTAGGTCACAGGCTACTGCACCACAACACTTTTTTGAATTAAAATAAAACTGTACCACTTTATTTTAGTTTAGAACAATATGTATGCTGAAAAATGAAATGATAATTATTCTCAATCATATTTACTCGGTTTATACTTTGTCTGCAGATTTTTAAAAAAACAACACTAAACTAAGAAAATACGATCATGCAAAAATTATTTAAACAAAGCTGCTTACAAATATTTAACTTTTAACTGGCGTTAAATTATACTAAATGATAGAGAAATGTGTTTATTGTAATAAAATGAAAACCGTTTTAGCCTAAGTCTTCCCACATTTAAATGACAAGCCCAGTTTGTTTCATGCAGTGATCTTTAAATTATTTTTTAAAACTTAAATTGGAATTGGCTAGGTAGATAGGAATAAACTATAAACCATGTAAATGAATTGATCTTTACAGTAGTAAAAATCTGATTAAAATATGTATAATAGTTTTCCTAGTAATCATGTACAGAGAAATCGTCTTAGAAACCGGCCGCGCTCATCTCTCATGGTGATCCATCCCCTTAAGAAAATTATACTCCATGTTTATACAGATACAATATTTGCTTTATTTTGACCCAAAAAAAGTTTTGATTGAAAAACTGTAAAACACTTAACTTCTCTCGTGTCCCCTACAGCCCCACCTTGATCTAGGCTTCCCAAAGGTTTCACTTAAGCATTTATTCCTAAGATCAAAACATTTTAAAATTTGTACTTAGCCTTTTCTTGGTAGAAGCAGACGCGCATCAATCAACACTGCAAGGTCCTTTGATATCCCGCTCTTTCTCTCAACAATCGAACAAACTTGAACAATCAAGTTGAGCCCTGCCTTTTAGTGGTTCATTGCCAGCAATAAATAACATAAGTGATTTCGTAAGAAATTAAGAAAAGTTAAACATTTATAAGATGTACAACTATTATTATTATTAGCACCGCGTCTTACTACCTGTTCGGGTTATACGCACTCACGCTAATGTGCGATGGTAGGGTGATTGTGAGATGAAATGGAGGACCTACAGTTTAACGTGAGATCCGAACCACGGTAGAGGCCTGGCATTCCTCACATTCACAAGTTGTGATTAATACACATCTTGTCAGAGGTGAAGGAAGGATTTGGCAATCAGATAAATCTGTGCCGGGACCGAGGATTGAACCCCGGACCCTCAGCACAGAAGTCTGACACCTTACCCCTAGACCGCCAGGTCACCCAAGATGTACAACTACAGTACTACAATATGTGTTTGTTACAAGAATATTATATTACTGTGGGCAGGGCTGTGGAATCTTGAGTCTAAAGCAAGTCTTGTAGGAGTCGGAGTCGATAAAAATGTATCGACTATGACTTTAAACTAAAAACTTATAATATTAAAACACTATTTTATAATTTTATTACTATTTAGGACCAAAATTTGTAATTTGGATTGACAAATTTATTCAGATATAAATGTACAATGCCAAAGAAGCTTCCCATGAAGTAATCTGTATTGGAGTATTTTACTGCAGTAACTTTGATATTACGAATTAATATAATTTAACCATTTATTAAGGAGTCTGATGCTTGGCGTACCTGCTCCACAGCGGACTGTAGGACAGACGTGTGAGACTCCTTTCATCATAAGGTCCACATTGAAGATTAAAAGTATTGGTGGGACCATTTAAAAAAAATTATACTGTCGCTATCTTAAATCAAAACAATTCTAACTTAGTATCTTATTTACAAAAACAAAGAGTATGCACCCTACATAAAATGAGAATAAATTTATCTTTTTTCTGAAGATTTGAAAACTTTTATTTGCAAAAATGTTGTTAATTTTGAGCTTTAAAACCTATGAACAAAGTCATTTTCCTAATTGTTTACAAAATTCATTTGTCGTTTCATTTAATGTGGTAAGATAATTGTTAACATACTTATGTGCCGTCAAACATTGCACATATTTATTGCGTACATTCAACTTTTTTTAAAAAATTAATACATGTCGAAGAAAGAGTACAGATTTGTTTATATCAATTTCCCACGCCAGAATTCTCCAGAAAAAGATATATATCCAAATGTTGTATTTCGTCGAAGTTTATAAAGAGAAGAATAGTTCCTTACTGAATAATAGCTCATCATAAGGTCCGCAGGACGCATGTGGACCGAGGGTCGCGAGTTGACACTTCTGCTGCAGGGGATACAAAAATATTAAGCAAAATAATAAATTAAGTTTATGATAATTTTATTTATTGAAAGCCCCCACACCCTCAGCTGAAATTCTAAAGACGTCAAAAGCTTGTTTGCCGCCGACTAACTGGAACACATTCCGAGATACCATCACTAAGAAACATGTTTTGGGTGTTTAGTGAATATTTCTCGGAAACTTAGATTAGAGGTTTGGTAATAAAATTAACGACTTTTCCCAATCATATGGAATAGCGCTTGAAGGAGAGTTTTGAAAACTATTCGAAACGCAGTTTCCTAGGAACGGATGCCACTTTATGCACGCTATTTACTCACCAAGCAAATCTGGTGTTTAATTTCCGTACTTAATAAAGTCAAATTACCAACGTGTTGGTTCATTTTTCAACTACGGTTCCGTCCAATTACAATTTAGTATTTAAATAGTAACAAAACTCTACAATAGTGTTTTTTTTTCCTCTTTAAATAATGTTCCTTTAACTGATTACTATATTTCAATTAATCACGGAGGTCTATCGACGTGTTGGTCCTTTTATTTTAAAATACTGTTCCGTTCACTGATAATATTGTATTCAAACTAATCAAAGAATTCTACAAATGTCGTGGTTTTTTTTTTCAATTATTGTTTCACTCACTCATATTATAATATTTTAAAACTAGAGATGGATCTAATCCAGGGGTGTCAAACACACGGCCCACGGCAGAGTTTAAACCAGCCCGCGCCTAAATATCAAAGAAGAATAGGAATATGGCCGGCAGTTACAGACTTTGTCTGTGCCCGTGGTGAATTTTGAGTTTGGGATTGGATTTGCTACTTTTCCTCGTTTCTTGGAAAATAATTGTCAGCCTTACTACTGACGGCGCTCTTTCCATGGTGGGTTCAAAAAACGTGTGGCTGAGAAATTAAGAGAGGAACTATTGGTTGTGGAGCTGCCATGTGAACATTTTGTCATTTATCAGGAAACTTTGTGCGAAACAACATTAACAATGGACCATGTATTGCAATCAGTTGTACAAACTGTCAATTTTATTCGTGCTCACGCAAGTAATCATAGTCAGTTTGCCAGTTTTTTTTTTTTTTGAAGATATTGACGAAGAATATAGACAATTACCCTATCATTCCAAAGTTAAGTGGTTTAGTCGGGGCACAGTTTTGAAACGATTTTTTGAACTGAAAGACTCTATTGAAATATTTATGGCTGAAAAAACCATTCAGTCAAGGAATTTAATGACAAGTCTTGGGTGATAGATTTAACTTTTTTGGTTGATATTTCACAGCAACGTAACTTAATTTTCAACTTCAGGGAAAGGACCAAATCACCACAGAGTTATAGCCCTCCAAACCAAACTTAGACTGGGGTAAAACCAGCTTGCTAACAAAAATGTTGCCCACTTCCTTGGCACTACACAAGTTTGGAAACCTATATGGAAGCTTTGCGCGAAACAACATACGTCCAAACTCAATAATTATGTTTCACTAATTTCAGCTTTCCGAAAAGAGTTTGAAGACAGATTTAAGGATTTCCAACGGGAGTAATTTTTGTTTTCCTTGTTCTAAGCTCCTTTTCAATCTATATCGAAAATGTTAAGTAAGAAATGCAACTTGAATTTATTGATTTCCAATGTTATTCTATTCTTCAAGATACATTTATGAAAGTGTCCCTACCAGAGTTTTACTCGAAGTATTTGGGTGATAAATCTCTCACGATCAAAATAAACGCAACTAAAATACTATCAATGTTCGGAAGTACATACATTTGTGAACAGTTCTTTCCCCTTTTGAAACTGAATAAATCCAAGTTAAAAAATCAGCTTACCGATGAACATTTACAAAGTACAATGTGGATTGTTTCAAGTAAAAATATTTCTCCAGATTTTGACAATTTAGTAAGTGGGAAACGACGCCATATTTCCAACAAACAGTAGATGTGATAAATTACTATCCTACATTTTGTTTTAAATTAAAAATATTTTATATTTGAACTAAGTTTATTTTTACTATCTTTGCCATAACTATTTACTTTTTATTTTAGCAATGGTTATTAATATTGTAAATTGACAACTAAAAAAAAGGTTTGTTTTTAATTTGCCTTTAGCGTCCGCATTAAAAGAAAATATGTTTGTAGAAATCAGTGTAGGCCTACTACTTTAAGAATAAAAGGGGTCAAGGTGGAAAAAAAATAAGCTTTTTAATTCTGTATAAACATTTAAAATGTATAATAAATAAATAAAATCCTATGTGCGGCCCGCAATACTTCCTCAATGATATAATGCGGCCCTCACACCTGTTTAGAGCTTGACACCACCCATGGTCTAATCCTATCTATATAGCCTATTTCTCGATTCCAAACCTAAATTTTCTTCCGAATCTCGAATCCAAATTTGAATATTTAAAAATGTTACAGTACAATTTTACTTAAATTGAAAATCAGTAGAATTAATTTTTTTTTTAAACTGTTTACGGCGCGGAGCCAATGACATAGTATTTTGTTTGTCAAGTCTCTTACGTGATAAACAACAAATAAAACACTTTTTTAATTAAATTAAATTTATTAATATAATTTTGTCCTTTTTTTGTGATTTTATTACCCTCCCAACTAAATGAAATATATAATTTATTTTAACAATTGCTTAAAATTGTGATATTAATTCAAGGACTTAATAAATTCTAGAACTTTTTTGAAATTTTTATCAATCTCGAATCTCTTGAACATCAGGATTCGAGAAATCGAAATTTCCATCTCTATTTATTTAACCCCGCGTCTTACTACCCGTTCGGGTTATACGTTTATGTACTAATTTTATTACTCTAATGGTTTTGGGATTAAGATGGTTATATTTTGAGGAAGTGTACCCGCATTTGCGTGGAGGCAGAGTTGAAAAATATTTTGAGAAAACCACGCTCAGTACACCCGACCGAGATTCGAACCTCTATCTCCCAGTCATCGGAAGTCTAGTTTATTGCGAGAGTAGCGCGTTAGACCAAGCGGCCACCTAATCGGGTTAATTTTAATTGGTCACAAACCTTAATCAAAAGATTCACAAGCGAGTCCACTACGAATAGATTCAATCTTCCGCATTGGTTGAGGACTTGGTGCGGCTCACAACCAATGGCGAACACACGAACCTTTTTGAAAGCCTACGAAGTTTCCCGACAGAAGTTGAATTAAATATTAGCAATAATAAAATAATTAAAAGTTAGTTTCAGCCTAACCATAAATAAAGGTCTGATTGTATGAATAAGTACAGCCACTATACAAAATAAGATTGTATTAATTTGTTAGATAGTTTCATCGTCCACTCAATTTTTTTAAAGAGTACAATATAAACTTCAATAAATGTGCACGTATACATTTAGGTTACACGTTCGTTTTATAACATAGTACTCGTAGATTGCGTCTGTATAAAATATGTTAGTTTAGCAACAACCGGTATAGTAGCCATTATTGGTCGTTTGCACATTTTCTTAACGCCAGAGGGAACGGGCGTAACTACCGCACTCGAAGTTAACCAGCAAACCTTACGAAATGTTGTGACGAGTGTTCGCTCTGAGAAGCGCGCCCGAGTACTAGCTAGCCTAGTTCTTGTGTTGACATTGACAACAGCTCTAGACCTGAATGATAACTCCCCCCCCCCTCCTACGTTCAGAAATCCCTCGCCTCGGCTCAGCGGTCTAAATAATGCAAGTCATGATAGTATTATGTCATGATCTCAGGAATACACTTTCATTGTTTGTAAATACCTTGAATTGAATAAAACAAATATCGTTCTTTGTATACCTCTTCATATTATCTGATAGATAGATACCACTTCATGTATCTGATAAATCCGACACCTTCAAGGTGTGACTTGCTGCAAGCAAGTAATACGCTTGACTCTTACTCGAGGTTTTAGGGTTCGAGTCCGACCATATCCACTGGAATTTTGGGATGGATTTGTATTTCCCACAAATTTTTTTGAAGGGGTGAGGAGGCGGGAATGTGAAATTGTTTAGATTGTGAGATACCAACGATAAGAGTCTCCAGAAATTATGTAGGGATACTGCTGCTGAGGCTCTAGAGATCACTGTAGGGATACTGCCAGACTGAGGGCCTCTAGGAGATCACTGTAGGGATACTGCCAGACTGAGGGCCTTTAGGAGATCACTGTAGGGATACTGCCAGACTGAGGGCCTCTAGGAGATCACTGTAGGGATACTGCCAGACTGAGGGCCTCTAGGAGATCACTGTAGGGATACTGCCAGAAATGAGGGCCTCTAGGAGATCACTGTAGGGATACTGCCAAACTGAGGGCCTCTAGGAGATCACTGTAGGGATACTGCCAGAATGAGGGCCTCTAGGAGATCACTGTAGGGATACTGCCAGAATGAGGGCCTCTAGGAGATCACTGTAGGGATACTGCCAGACTGAGGGCCTTAGGAGATCACTGTAGGGATACTGCCGGACTGAGGGCCTCTAGGAGATCACTGTAGGGATACTGCCGGACTGAGGGCCTTAGGAGATCACTGTAGGATACTGCCGGACTGAGGGCCTTTAGGAGATCACTGTAGGGATACTGCCAAACTGAGGGCCTCTAGGAGATCACTGTAGGGATACTGCCAGACTGAGGGCCTTTAGGAGATCACTGTAGGGATACTGCAAACTGAGGGCCTTTAGGAATCACTGTAGGGATACTGCCAAATGAGGGCTCTAGGAGATCACTGTAGGGATACTGCCAACTGAGGGCCTTTAGGAGAGCACTGTAGGGATACTGCCAAACTGAGGGCCTTTAGGAGATCACTGTAGGATACTGCCACTAGGCCTTTAGGAGAGCACTGTAGGATACTGCGACTGAGGGCCTTTAGAAGCACTTGGGATACTGCCAACTGAGGGCCTTTAGGAATCACTAGGGTACTGCCAGACTGAGGCCTTTAGGAGATCATGTAGGGATACTGCCAAACTAGGCCTTAGGAATCACTGTAGGGTACGCAACTGAGGGCCTCTAGGAGATCACTGTAGGGATATGCCAAACTGAGGCCTTAGGAGAGCACTGTAGGGATACTGCCAACTGAGGCCTTTAGGAGATCACTGTAGGATACTAGGGCCAGTAATACTGCAAATGAGGCCTCTAGGAGATCACTGTAGGGATACTGCCAGACTGAGGGCCTCTAGGAGATCACTGTAGGGATACTGCCAGACTGAGGGCCTCTAGGAGATCACTGTAGGGATACTGCCGGACTGAGGGCCTTTAGGAGAGCACTGTTGGAATATTGGCTGATTTTTTTTATAACGTATGGCATTTCTGACCGGGAGAAACATGACAGCCAATTCGGTCGCCTGTATGTAGACTATTCGCCTCTCTGGTGGCACAGAGCGTTGCCCAAGGTACACCTACGGAAATTGTCTACACGTACCCGCATTTAGATGATATTAAATATGGAGGTGTGAGGCAGTTTGAGTCTTAAACCTAACTTTCGCCTAATTTACCAACCCCTGGCGACAGTTTGGATAATTCCCCCTGAGAGAAAAATATTCAAGGTACCAGCAGGGAATCTAGCCTGGGATCTCTAGGTCCGTAGCCAATTGCACTGACCACTGCACCGGATATTAGCTGACTGAGGGACTCTACAAGATCACTGTCGGGATATTGGGTGATTGAGGGTTTCCAGATGATTTACTGTTGATTTGCCGGTTGAATGAAGACTTCATCAAACGTTACAAACATCGTCCAAAAGTAGTTCAAAGTGCACTGGTGATAATAAAATAAACATGTCAAGACTCGAGACCTGTAAAACACGTAAATTAAAATACACAAACCTAGTATCACGGTTGACCGGAAGAAGCTCATCAGACAACAATGGAGAGCGCCAGAAGGAAACTGTCCCTGCTGAATGAGCGTTAAATCTTAGGTGGAGTCAGCGCTGCGTCAGCGTGCTTACGGGTTGAACAGGCAGGTTGACTCGAAACGTGACTAAAGAAATAATGTGGAACAGTTTCATAAAACCTGTAGAGCCTGGGGTACACGTGACACTAAAATACTGCACACATGAAACTAAAGTCTTGTACATACGCAAATAATGATCTGTAGACACGAGACTAGTCCCATGTTGACACGATACTAAAATACTGTAGACACGAAAACAATGCCCTGTATGTGCACAAGAGCACGATCCCCCCCCCCCCCCCTTGTATGGGCGTTTCCAGTCCATCCTGTAACACGGCTCTTGGTCCATCCTGTATCACAGCTCTTGCTCCATCATTCTGTATCACGGCTTTTGCTCCATCATCCTGTATCACAGCTCTTGGTCCATCCTGTATCACGGCTCTTGGTCCATCCTGTATCACGGCTCTTGGTCCATCCTGTATCACGGCTCTTGGTCCATCCTGTATCACGGCTCTTGGTCCATTCTGTATCACAACTCTTGGTCCATCCTGTATCACGGTTCTTGGTCCATCCTGTATCACAGCTCTTGGTCCATCCTGTATCACAGCTCTTGGTCCATCCTGTATCACGGCTCTTGGTCCATCCTGTATCACAACTCTTGGTCCATCCTGTATCACAGCTCTTGCTCCATCATCCTGTATCACAGCTCTTGGTCCATCATGTATCACAACTCTTGGTCCATCCTGTATCACAGCTCTTGGTCCATCCTGTATCACAGCTCTTGCTCCATCATCCTGTATCACAGCTCTTGGTCCATCATGTATCACAACTCTTGGTCCATCCTGTATCACAGCTCTTGGTCCATCCTGTATCACAACTCTTGGTCCATCCTGTATCACGGCTCTTGGTCCATCCTGTATCACGGCTCTTGGTCCATCCTGTATCACGGCTCTTGGTCCATCCTGTATCACGGCTCTTGGTCCATCCTGTATCACAACTCTTGGTCCATCCTGTATCACAACTCTTGGTCCATCCTGTATCACAACTCTTGGTCCATCCTGTATCACAACTCTTGGTCCATCCTGTATCACAACTCTTGGTCCATCCTGTATCACGGCTCTTGGTCCATCCTGTATCACAGCTCTTGGTTCATCCTGTATCACAACTCTTGGTCCATCCTGTATCACAACTCTTGGTCCATCCTGTATCACAGCTCTTGGTCCATCCTATATCACAGCTCTTGGTCCATCCTGTATCACAGCTCTTGCTCCATCATGTATCACAACTCTCGGTCCATCATGTATCACAGCTCTTGGTCCATCATGTATCACAACTCTTGGTCCATCCTGTATCACAACTCTTGGTCCATCCTGTATCACAGCTCTTGGTCCATCCTGTATCACAACTCTTGGTCCATCCTGTATCACGGCTCTTGGTCCATCCTGTATCACGGCTCTTGGTCCATCCTGTATCACGGCTCTTGGTCCATCCTGTATCACGGCTCTTGGTCCATCCTGTATCACAGCTCTTGGTTCATCCTGTATCACAACTCTTGGTCCATCCTGTATCACAACTCTTGGTCCATCCTGTATCACAACTCTTGGTCCATCCTATATCACAGCTCTTGGTCCATCCTGTATCACAGCTCTTGGTCCATCCTGTATCACAGCTCTTGCTCCATCATGTATCACAACTCTCGGTCCATCATGTATTACAGCTCTTGGTCCATCCTGTATCACAACTTTTTGTCCGCCCTGTATTATAAACTCCTGGTCCAGCGTAGTTGTAGTCTATTCACGCACGGAAGATCACGTTCAGAAAGGAAACCCCAACCGTGATAAGGCACGTTCTGTTCTAGCCAGGAGAGGTGTTCTGTCCCAGAATTCAGTGCGCTAGACAGACGAAACGCAACACCAGGATATTGTATCGGGACACTGATCCACTTGGCCCATCAAGGGGACGGTATGGTAACAAGAGAAGGCTATGAGATGAGAATATAAAAAAAGAAGGGGTAAGAGGAGAATGTAAGGAAGGCCTTGTGCACATGAGCATGTTTATAGTGGAACACTGGATCCTTCTATTACTTTTTTAATACCGCGTCTTACTACTCGTTAAGCATACTTATGTATTAATCATGCTAATGGTTTTAGGGATGAGTAAGGTTATATTTAAAGGAAGTGTACCCACATTTGCGTGGTGGAAGAGTGGAAAACAATTTTGGAAGTAAAAAACCTTAATACACCAGACCGAAATTCGAGCCTCGATCTCCCCGTCAACGATAGTCTAGTCTACTGCGAAAATAACGCCTTAAATCATGCGACCATCGAAGCAACTGATCCTTCTATTGACGCTGGGAACAAATGTAGACTAGAAGACGACAAGTGATGGTTGAATACATTAAAGTGATTCTGGTACGTTTTAAGATTATCACTTAAGTGCTAATAAAGGTGTGATTTGCTATAACGCGTAAAGGCGCGTCCACACTATGCCGCGGTTGGCCGTTGGCACTGCCAGGTTGGCAAAGCCACTACTATGTAGACGTGGCCGCTGGCATGTGCCGCCGAGCCGACGGTGTGCCAACGAAAATCGCTTGAGTGTCGGTCTACTACAAAGAAAGCCAATGAGAGCGGGAAGTGGGGACGTGCCAACCGCTGGCTCCAAGCGGGTTCAGTTGTGTCTTGTATATTGCCGTATTCGGTCATGGAGTGGACAGACGCTAAAGTGTGTGATTTGATTAACATATACCGAGATCGTCCTGTTCTGTGGGACTGTTATTTGAAAGAGTACAAAGACAGGAATAAAAAACTGGATGCTCTACTAGAAATCGCTGTTAGCTTTGGTGTAGATAAAGAGGAAGTTGAAAAAAAAATTAAGAGCCTGGTGTGTCATTTTTTACGAGAAATAAAAAAGGAGAGAGTCAAGTAAGTCTGGTGCGGGAAGTGATGATGTGTTCAAAAGTTAATGGTTCTGCTACAACAACATGCTCTTTCTCAAAGATCGAAATCAACCAAAAGGAATGACGGATACAATCACGCAGGTAAATATATAAAAGTAATTAATCCACACAGTAATTCGTAATTTTCATTAGGAATTAATATACAATACACACAGTTTTGGGCTTATCATTTGTCGTGTTGAAAAGGTACTATTCCAGCCGGGAAAGTAAAAAACTCTGAAAATTCATTTCTAACGGCTTGTACTTCATCAGTGCTTCTTGTTGAAGTCCTGGAAATGTTAACCAATGCTTGATTTGAAGGCGATTGTCTCCAAACTCCTGGATTGATCTCACCTGTGGTCGAGCACTCAGAGTCGAATGTCCCGGGGGGATTGTATATTGATTTGGAGTTACTTTTCCTTAAGTAATTGTGCAGATAAAGTACTGCCATCAATACGTTCTTAGGCCACTCTGGTTGTAATAGCATTGGTTCCCGTAGTATGCGGTACACAGAGGATATTATCCTGAATGCATTCTCAGAAAACCTACGTGCTATGCTTAACTGATAATTGAACACTCTTTGTTTGGAACCCTTTATTTGAGCTCCTGGAAATGGTTTCATAATGTTTTTTGACAAAGGAAAAGCATCATCTGCCACAAAAACAAACGTTGTTGTATTGCTTCTTCCAGGAAGTGCACTAGGGGGAGGGAGACGCATTGTGTTATTCTTAAGGCATTCTTTGAATGTTGTTTGACTAAACACACCTCCGTCTGATATCCTTCCTTGGCAACCAACATTTGCATAAATGAAGTTGTAGTTTGCATCTACCACCGCAAAGAGGACTATACTAAAGAACCCCTTGTAGTTAAAATATTCGGTACCACTATTAATTGGTGATTGCAAAGTTATATGCTTCCCATCAAAGGCTCCAACACAGTTTGGGAAATTACACTTATCATTGAACTCCTTTGCAATAACGTTTCACTCAGCTTCATTTTGTGGCATCTGAAACAAATTAATAACAATCTTGCAGTTTTCTTAAATTTACAATAAGTCCCTGTTACCTCCCTATCTAATCACAAATCTTTCTTGGTTTTTTAGGATCTGAATACAACTGTGAATGAAGATATTATTGAAGACGAGACTCAGAATGTCAACCAGGACCAAGTGGCTAGTAAAGATGCATCTGGAAGCGGGGAAAACCAAAATAAAAGGTTGCCAAAGTCACCCTCTGCTCAACCAGGCTCGCAAAAGAAACAAAATACTTAAGCTACAGAAGAAGCTATTTCCATTATAAGAGAGATTCAAAGACGTAATGCAACAGTGACAGACCAGTACAAGTCTTTTAGAGATCAAGTTGGACTGCGTTAGAGACCTTCCATCGTCAAATGCACAAACAATAATAAAACACCTAATTAGCAATATTCTCTTTGAAGCTGAAATGGGTAAGTATGACAACGGCAACCCATTGAGCGCAACTTATACTCACAGACTTTTTACCCGATACCAAACTATATACAGCAACAATTTTCTGTCCCTATGGCACCTGTATGTCCCAATTCAAACCAACATTTTGAGCAGCCGTCTTATTCCGAACGAATGCAAACGACCTCTCCACAATCTCTAATAAGCCCCACGCCTTCATCCCATTCGCTAACGGACAGTGACTCTATGGACAATATTTTGTTTGCACTCTAGTTCCCACCTCATCTCTTCAAAATTATAATTTGGGTTTAAGACTTTTCTTCTATTTTTGTTGTAATAAACTTGAGACACATGTTTACTAAATAAATTTTTCATTTGTAATAGATCTTGTTTTTTCCTACCTTGATGTAATCCTGTAAAACGCTGACAATTGCATCACAAACAATCGGGATGATGTTTGAAATTATTTGCTTCAAAATCTTGAACGTGTAGCTTAACGAGTGGTAAGAACCTCCCGTCGCTAAGAATCGCATAGTAACTGCAAGACGTTCATCTGGAGGAATAGATCTTCTGAAGGGTGTGTCTTCCTTCTTGATGATATGAGCTTTCTTATTCAGAAGAACTTCAAAGTCACTACTTTTCATACGAAAAAGTTTTTGAAACCACATCCACATCTGTACTCGAGATTCAATTCGTCTACGTCATCCAATAATAAATCCTTAATTTAGTCACTAGTTCCATATTGTGCTCTACTTTGAAGGCTTGGACGCACCCAAAACCCTCGTTTGCGCCGTTTGCGTCGTTTGCGTATTTTTTCATAATTTTCAATGATTATGAACGCAGCCGAAGCAACAAGTAAATCCTCCTCGGCAGACATTGTGCGACTAAATGCCAACTAGATGTAGACGGCAGGCCAGCAGTTGGCTTTGCAACTTTGGCCTTGCCAACCTGGCAGTGCCAACGGCCAACCGCGGCATAGTGTGGACGCGCCTTTAGACGCGAATTAGAGCCGCACACGTCAGACGCGATGTACTCCTTGTGTTTTTAAACTATGTCGTTCTGATAGCCGCGCGTCACACCACAACCGATAGCGTTAGACGAGAGCACTCCTCTGGAAGCACTATAGACGCGATTGCTCACGCGACTATAAATTCGTGGGACAAGTTGCATTCTCTTTTACTTGTTACTATAAAATAAAATATTCATAATAAGATATTCTTCAAGTATTAGTATGAATTAATTAATCAATCCTAGATTTTACTTTCTACAGCTATGTCCTTAACTTATGTTACAAAATTATTTCTGTCACTCTACGAACTAATAGTAAACTTGTAAACATTTTTCATTGCTCTTTTAAACAATTGTTTTTGCGAACAGCACAAGGCTAAGATAAAACTATCGGTTCAATTTTATTAATAATAATAACTAATGATTAATATTAATAACCATCCATTTAATAGCAAACAGGAACTGTCTTGTCTGCAATATTTTAAGGTATTTCAAACGCGTCAGTCGCTGTGTAGGAAAACATGTATATTCGCGTGAACCGCACGCGTCTGACACACGCGGCTCTAATTCGTGTCTGTCACGTTGTAGCAGATCACACCGCTAGTGTGTAAGTGCACTGCAGATATTCCGTTAGGACGGAACAATAACAAATATAGCTACATCGTAAGATATAGTCTCTTGTTATTTGCTAAAATACAAGAATATCTTCATTGTGTTGACGGCTATATAGACCCACTGGAGCGTATATACAGTTTGAATTCAGGGAAGGGGATGGGGGTGGGGGGTATGATTAAACTACTAGTTTTGAGTGATGGCAATGTGTAATGGGATGGGGATTTTGGGGCAGAGGGTGTATGGGGTATATAATAATAATAATAATAATAATAATAATAATTATTATTATTATTATTATTATTATTATTATATTAAAGTACTCAGATTGCAATTTTAATACATTACTATAGATGACTGACTACATTAACTTTAATGATTATGGTCCCCTCTTTGGAGAAAGGGTCCGCATAAATTCAGGGCATGAGAGGAGAGGGGCCAAAAATATCTATACATTCCCCTTGGTAGCTAAGTTGCTGGGTGTATGGTTCATAACAGCATATAATTTAAAAAAAGAACGAGGAATAACCTTTTAAGGAACTACACTAAAATCAGTCTCGAGAAATCAGATGGGTAAAAAAAATCACAGTGCATGCTAAATAAATTTCGAGCTTAGTCTTTGATGAACACGCTCGTAGAGAGACAACATTGTAAACACAAATATATTAGAACAGTGGTCCCCAACTGTTTTCAGCTTGGTAGATAATTCAAGTTCCCTAAGCCCACCCCCATCCCATCTAATTTTTGGTGTGATTATAATCTTAAAAAAGTTTGGTTTTATACAGCGACGCAGAAACGGGGGATAGGGGGGTTTACGAGAGTAAATTTTACCCCCACCCAAAAAAAATTGAGTGGGGTAAAAGTATAATTTTTACTCACACCCCCCCCCCAAATAATGTAGTAAAACTTTTGGATAGTGTAAAGATCTTATTGAGGCAGGATACAATGTTCACACTAAGTTAACATAGTAAAAATAAAATGAAGAGATTTTGAAAACTTTGATAGTGATGCCGGCAACTTCAGCTATTGCAGAAAGAAGTTTTTCAATGATTGGACGCATTAAAAACTATCTTCGCTCCACGATGAGGCAACGTAGACTGAATTCCCTGAGATGCTCAAGAAAATTGAAATTTCAAAACTAGTTAGTGGTTTTAAAGCTAGTAACAAATATAGGTCAAAGGTGTATGGAAAACTACTTTAATTTTCAATCTTTCATAATTTTTATTTGAGCCGCATCAGATATAATGTTTCTTAATATGTTTTGTGTGTATTAATTCTAATGTTTGGTGTGACTAAAATAAATGAGAAAAATGCATAATAGGACCATTAAATACAGGTATCCTTCACTATACGCAATCTCACTTTACACGTTTTCGCTATAACTTGATTCAAAAAAATAAAAACATAATGCATGGTCAGCTGTAATTTCGCAGTCACCTTGTGCACGCACATTCTAGTGAGGACAATGATCTTTACTGTACAGTTTGGTATTAGGGGGTGGTATTGACAACATTGGAGATGCACGGGCAGAAGTTAAATAGTACTGTATGAAGGAAGTTTGGAAAAATATTTGGCCTGAAGGTTCTGATTCTCATGATTTTGATCCTGAACACGAGCTTTCCAATTCAAGACATGACATCGTTGACATAGCAAGATTTGTTGGATTTGAGGATATAGACCAGGCTAATGTGGATGAATTGATCCAATCCCACTCAACAGAACTCACCAATAAAGATCTTCTAGAAATGAAAAGTGGCATAAATGATGAGGAGAAAGAGCCCTATGTTGTTGTTGAGCCTATCAAACAACTTTCAACAACACAAATTGCTGAATATTTTAAACACATTGACAGTGCAATTAGAACCATTAAAGAGAATGATCCTAACATGGATAGAAGCGCCAAAGTTTCCAGAGAGATCCAGAGTTATTTGGCTTGCTACAAAGAACTCTATAGAAAGAGGAAGAATGCTGCCCGTCAGTTGAGTCTTGACCATTTCACCAAATAAGTTGAAAAGAATCAGTCTAAAGCCCCAGAGCCTTTAAAACACTAAGAGCTTATCATTCCAGGGCCTTCAAGAGAGCAGCTTACCATACAAGCATCTTCAAAAGAGCTAAAGCCTACCATCCAAGGGCCTTCAAGAGAGCAAGAGCCTACCGTCCCAGGGCCTTTATGAGATCAAGAGTCTACCATCCTAGGGCCTTCAAGCGAACAAGAGCTTACCATCCCAGGGCCTTCAAGAGAGCAAGAGCTTATCATCCCAGGACCTTCAAGAGATCAAGAGCTTCCCGTCCAAGGGCCGTCAAGAGAGCAAGAGCCTATCATCAAGAGCAAGATAATGATAATCAAGATTTGCCAAATCCAGTTAATTTATCATGCGATTGAAGATTGACAGTAAGTGTACCTGTAGAATTGTATTAATTTGATGAATATTTTAAAAATTGTATTTGTTTACAAATTTCAGGGGATTGAAGATTGACAATAGGTGTAGGCTACCTATAGCATTGTACTAGTTAAATAAATTAATAAAAAATCGCATTCATTTGCAAGTTTTAATTTTTACTTAATTTTTCCCTTTCACCCATGTTAAAATCATTCACTTGCGTTTTCGTGTTACGCGATTATTTATCAGAACTAATCACTCACCTAGTGTGAGGGACAGCTGTATCACATTTTCCTGGTCCTTTTTTTAATCACAAAAATGTTATCCCCTATAAAAGCACATGATTATTTTCACCCCCCCCCCCCCTTTCCAAATAAAAATGTCCTGCACCACTGGTTTCATAGTTAAGTACTTCTTTATTTTATACAAAAATCAATGTGACACTGGCAGCATAGTGGTAAAAATAAAATGACTGAAAATTCGGTGGTGTTGCACGTGGCTTCTATGGTAGTTTTGGGAGAGGGTTGAGAGAGAATCGCGGGACAAATCCGAGGCTTGAAAATAAATACCACAAGACAAAATTATCTTACTTAATTGGGAAAAGGGTTTGAAATAAAAAATGTTTTCAATTATTAGCTGATTTTTAACATTAATTTCTAACTGTCCCACATTCCTCGCCCCCCCAGGTTGGGAACCACTGCATCAGAATAATTCATAGAGGTATGATCCTTACCTGTCTAGCTTTCGCCTTCGCCCGGGAGAAGTCGTCGTGGTCGATATTGTCATGGCGGCTCTCGGAGAGGATCGACTGGAAAAATTGTTCATACTGCGCCAGCCTCTGGACCTGGAACAGAGACAGGTCTCAGGTTGAGGTGGTTTTCAAGAGATATAAAACATTTTAATCAGCTGTGTATGTGGTAAATATATATATAAATATATATATATAAATATATATATAAATATATATATAAAATAAATATATAAAATATATATATATAAATATATATATATAAATATATATATATATAAATATATATATATAAATATATATTATATAAATATATATATATAAATATATATATATAATATATATATATAAATATATAAATATATATATATATAAATATATATAATATATATATAATATAAATATTATATAATATATATAAAAATATATATAATATAAAAATATATATATATATATATATAAATATATATATATATAAATATAAGGAATCGGGCATCTTAAGCACAGTCGGGCTTAGGTGGGGAAAATAAATAAAACCCCGCATTATGTGCCAAATGTGGTCTTAGGGAGTATTACCCAAGAATCAGGACTCGAATCCAGGTCTGATATTTCAAGAGTTTTTCTTAAAATGGTTTCTGCCTCTCATTCTAGACGCATATGGAGGTACATTTAACTAAGTTCCACCTTCCTAATCCTTGCACCAATAGTGTGCGGATAACCAAGGGCTCCGTAACCGGGAAGGTTTAAGTCCCCCTCACCACCTCCAACCAGAAGTGCACACATTTTTCCCTTCTCGTTTCTTTACATTTTGTTTAGAAATACTGTATGTACAGAGCTTAACACTCTGGTCTCCAAGCCAGGGATGTGAAATTTTCTTTATTTTTAAAAATCGGATGGAAAAATCTGCTTGAAAAACTGTGCTAATTTAGGATTACCAACCGTATTACTTTAATTAAAACAATTTCTTTTTTAAATAATTCCCTACGTGCTAACCGAGACCGAAATACACAAACATAAACTTAGCAATTAGGGTAACTTACATAAATTTTTTAAAAAAGCCTATCTTTCACTAAAATATAATGAAACGTTATTTGTAGATGGCTTAAAACAAAACATTCAGAATAGTAAAGCCAAAAAGGGCAATGCTTATTTATTTTTGATGTTGGTTACAAAAAAATTGATAAAAATCACTGATTTAAAGTTTAATTGGGGCACAGAAAACGTTGTTTCTAAGCTTCAAATTTTCTCGAGGCCTTATTTATGCACCCTAAGAAAATTAAATTTCTGAACATGAAGCTGCTTGTTTTATTTGAGTAAAATTTTGAATGTGTTTAAAATTCCGTTCAAGATTAGTGTGATATTATATTCGATGTATGGTTGGTTAATGAGAAAAAAATATTTAGTAAGTTATGTAATCAACCCAAATTTAAAAGATCATTGAGTTGCCTTCCTCAATATGAGTTATGAATCTTTAAAAAAATATTGTTTTAGCAGAAATCAGCCCCGGGTTTAAAATAATGAGCCTTTACCCTTTAGAGGTTATTTTTAATTAAAAGGACGCGGGAATAATATAGTAGGGTTTCTAAAGACAAATATTACAAACTTTTTTTATCTTCAGCACCGCGTCTTACTACCCGTTCGGGTTATACGCTTAATAAACTAATTGCGATCATGTTTTTTAGGGATGAGGAAGGTTATAGGCCTATTTAAAGGAAGTGTACCTGCATTTGGGTGAAGGGAGAGTGGAAAACCATTTAGGAAAAATCACCCTCAGTACACCTGACCGAGATTCGAACCACGATCTCCCCGTCATCGGTAGTCTAGACTACTGCGAGAGTAGCGTGTTAGACCATGCGGCCACCGAAATGGGTAACAAAAGTTGTTAAAATTACGTTCATACATCCAAAAAAGTTATTTGACCTTGAAACGTTATGCTTCACTGGTGAAGCCACTTGTAGTGTATTTTGTGAGGTGTGGTGATAATGAATCCTCTGCTTGTTGGGTTCCACTTTATAATACTGTTTTTGTGAAGGTGGTGAAGGTAGGAGGCTCTCGGAGGTTGGCGTCTTGTTGGGGCGTGTTCGAGTTTCTCCACGAAAGCTGATTTAATCCCCTTTTCGATAAAGGTCTTAATTTTATGGTCGAGTTCCTCCACTTGGTGGGTTGGGGGGGGGGGGGAGGATCTAATTACTTCACTTTTGCGGTGGGGAGGCGGAAAGGAGGGGGTGAGGGTGTTTGAGTTCCTTCACAACACCTGAAGGAATGGATTATAAGTATAGTTGGTTAATTTCTACATATACTTGTGGTTCTTAACCAACCTAACTTAACCTAACCTTTCATGCGTTAACGAATTTAGTTCTTATTTAATTTTGTAATTTACTGTACGAAGATTCCCCCCTTTGAGGTGTCGTGAAGGAACTCGACCATTGCTATCGGACTAAGAACTTGACACCTCCGTCCCCCATATCACTTGGAGAACTTATAATCCCTTCCTTGAGGTGCCGTGGAGGAACTGGACCATCATTATCGGACTAATTATATCCGTGGAGGAACTAGACATCCCCTTCTTGCTGTGCTCCGGCTTATTAACGTTAGTAAGGGTTGGGTTCTTACTGTCTATATATGAGGACTTGCTTTTTATCAATTCAATATACTTTATTAATTATATTAATCAACTTAACCCGGTATGGTAGTTCAATGACTGTTTCTTTATACTCAAAACTGTTTTATTTTTGGAAATAGGGAGATTAATTTGACGCGGACCGTTGTGTTGGGACGACTGTGAAGAGAAGCCTTCTTTTTACGTATATCTTTCGAAGGAAATTGTTCCAGAACCATCCATGCTTTTTTTTTTAAGTTAAACCAGGGTCTATCCTTCGAGAAGTGAAAGAGTGAGATGGAGCGAAAAAAAAAGAGAGACATAACATGTCTTTCAGCCATGTTTCACAAGTGTTTGCAATATGGGTGGAGTTAACTGCGAACGATGGAATTTAGTTGTCAACAATAAAAAAGTAGATATCTTTAGTTACTCAACTGTGAGAAGATTTCAAAACACATATGGATACTCTGAGTTTTATATTTTGAAAATATTAATTAATTTAAAAATATATGAAGGGTGGAAAATTGTTGCTTAAAATGATTACCAAATGAAATTCTATTTCATCATAGACCTACAAGTGTCGCTTTTGATAGAACTTTATTCATTGTTGAGGGCTCATTCCCATGTCATTTGGGAGTTTTATTTTGCCAACCATCTCATAATAAAATAAAATACTTGGTCATACATTAAGTATTAAAGGAGTGGTATACATAAAAACCAGTAAACTGTCACAGATGTTTTCAGGAAGAGCTGGGTGTCCCGTCATTCCCGCGAGCCGACCACCCTCGCATATCTCCTTCCCCAACTCCCACCCCTCCGCCAACACTCTCGGACCCTAAACCAGCATTTTAATAGGGTCATAACTTAGTGACCCACAGCAAACTAAGAACCGAAAAACATTCCTTGGAAATTCCTCGCTCGAAAATAATTTCAAATGTTTTTGGTTATGGTTAAGATAGTTTTCAGAAGTAAAAAGTGTCATTTTTATTTTCCGTTTCGTTGTAATTCTTAAAATATCAAAACAAAAAAAAAAAAAAATCCTAATCTTACAAAAGGAAACAGTCGAATGTGACACACACACACACACACACACACACACCACACACACACACACACACACACACACACACACCACACGCACACACACACACACACACCCCACACAAGAAGATTCTTTCGACACACTACTTATGCTATTAAACTTGTCATTTCTAAAGATTAGACCAAGTCAACAAGCGAGTAACAAATTAACTTGGCCTAGTAGAGAAAGGCCAAATCTAGCGCCAGAAATACGCTGGGTAACAGGACGAAACCATTTACAAAGATAGTAAGTAGCTCTGTATCTCCCAGGATGGAACCAAGGTCATAAAGACTAGTAGTTTTCATCATTTTATAATCAACGGACCGGCACTACATTCCATTATTGAAGGACCTGCAAGTTACAGGGATCGAGGGACAAGCTCGATTTTTCGATAGCATGCCTAAATTTCAGTCAAATATTGCGCTAAAGGTACAGCCAATTTTATTACGAATGACATTTCCGACAGCTAGAATAATTTATTGAGTTATTTTAAAACATTGTTTGAGATATTTAAAGCGTGTTTTTACGCTTTTTAATTATCTATAATTTTTCATTAATATTAAACAATGTTTGTAACAAAAATAATAGTGCATTATGTTCATCAGGCCAAAATTATTTCACAAATAATATGTTTAGGATACTTATGTTTGTATAAAGTACATTTAAAATGAGTTGTACTAATTTAAGGTTATGCGATCTAAAACAAAATGAAATGAAAAAAAAAATCAAACTCAAAACTATTACGTGTATATCCTTATCATGGTTAAATTAGGACAATCAAAGAATAATAAAAACTTTCACATTAATAATTTTGTTTGTATTACATTTAATAAATATATTTTAGGATTAGAAAAGTAAATTGATATTAAAGTAGATCTAGACGGGGTGGTGAGATATAAAACGTTGCAAATATCGCCTCTAAAGCTTCGTATTAGGGTATATAAACCTCAACACGCTGTCCTTTCAACAGTAGCTAGAAGGAGAGATTGTAATATCGATTGCGTCATTCATTACTGTTGGCGGCCTTGTTTTTACAAAACTTTTTTAAAATTAACAATAGTTTTTCTTAGTGTATCCCTAAGTTATGGTCAGGAGGGCTCAAAGTTTCTAGCCTCCCAATAGATAAGTTACTGATTTGACACACTCTCCACTGATATTTTATTGTTTATCAATGAGTAAATTTGACATGAATTATTTTTAAACAAAATTGATTATCATAATTCCTAAAATGCTATTATAACTGCTTATTAATAATGTATTTGTGGACCGGCAGCAACGAGCCGCGGGCCGGTATCGGACCACAACCCACCGGTTGCAGAACACTCATCTAGACTATACCAACTTTTTTTTTTTGCAGTCAACCCGATATTGTTGTGTGTTTTATTCTAAGGTACAGATTTAATATTATCTAACAAAAGTGACAACTGTAAGATATCATAACTAGGCGTATGAGTATATGAAAATTGGTTCAGTAACTTTTGTAACTGTCAAACAAGTTCCATTCTACCTGAATAAATAGATACCCCTGAGCTGCTTTGTATGTATTGGTTTTATGGCTGTATGAGATAAAGTTACTCACCTGTATTGTGAACTCCAAATTACTACCTCTTGCAACGGGCGAAGATTAAACTTCGACCTCCAGAGGTTCGAGACAAAGTCTGTTCCATGCAATGGCTCTAGTTTGAAGCTTAGTGCCTCCTCAATGCTCTTGATCACGGGTAAGGCTGGAAACGTGCGGTCCGTCCATGAGCGGACGAACTGCTTGGAATAACGAGAGGGTATTACGACGACCGATGTCACCAGAGTCGAGCCATCCTCCAGAATATTCAACAGAAGTGAAGGTCAAACCAATCAAATCAAGTTCAAGCGTTTTATATTTTGTTTTTAAAAATCTGGACTCTATATCGACCAACATCGCAAATCAGGTTTAACCCCTTGGTTTTTAAAATCTGAGCTTATAATATCTCCCGACACCGCAAATCAAGTTAGCGAAACAAGTCACTATCATGAAAACTTGTGCAACAACATTTTTTATATTTAGCACCGCGTTCGGGTTATACGCTTAAGTACTAATTACGCTAACGGATTAGGAATTGGGAGGGTTGAATTTAGAGGAAGTGAACCCGCATTTGCGTGGAGGGAGAGTGGAAAACCATTTAGGAAAAACCACCCCCAGTTCACCCGACATAGATTCGAACCTATCTCCCCGTCCTCGGCGGTCGAGCTCAACAGGACTAGCGCGTTAGCCAACTACGCCACCGAGGCGAGTTTGTGTAACAACAAATAGGACGGAATTACATAGTAATCGTATTATATTCACAAGTGATTCATTCTGGACACCTTCGGACTTCCTCCCTGAAACTATTGATTGCAATTTAATAGAAACAATAATTAAGAACTGAATGGATCGATTAAGTAGTTACGGCAGCCAAAATAAAACCACCCTATGCCCACCCCTGTCCTATCTGGTCGGCACCCCAGGGTCTATCTCCCATCCACCTGGTAGAAAGAGGACTATTGGTTTAACAAAATACAATCCAACCCGCTCCAGTTGCCCAACGATCTAAAGTTTTCCACTAACCCGCATCGGACGGTCCGCACGAAACGCAGCATAAGATTTTGTATTATATGATTTTTAATAGAATGCGTCACCTATCAGCATTGTACGCATCGGACACCGGCGATGCCGATAAGAACTTTGGGAGACAGAATTAAAATCTGATCGGTGGATGCGTGCGGATGACGTCATCTGGAATGCTGGTAGAACACGCACTCCCCAAAATTCGCGTTCTGAATTCCCAGCGTTATTCTCTCTATTTAAATTAGAGATGGGTAGTACTGTTGTAATAGTTAAAAGTGATTTAGTTAGCTAAAATGAGCAGTTCATTTATTTATTTCAATAGTTCATGAACTACTTCTTGTAGTTCGGTCATTCGCGACCAATAGAAATAGGCCTACAGCCTGTAGTTCAGTTAAAGTTACGAATCAAAAACTTGTTATGTTTGTCAAAATAACTGAAATAAGCTTAAAAACAAACAAAAAATATTTAAATAAAATATATTTTTTGAACCAGAAAAATAATACTTTAAAGTCGAATTATATTAGTTACAACAGCACAAGCTGTTATATTAATGATAGATTAGTGGGGTGCAGATAAGAGTATTTGTCTCTAGTAGTCTATATCTAACGACCCCCTGTGCCAGTGATGTCATTAATCATTATAGATATTAGGACACACAAAAGGCGACACGATATAACTAGAGGATCGATGTTGGGAACCGCCTCCTTCGGAAATCCGAATGTAGTGGACGCAGTACACTAAATAAATCCGATTCGTGCGATGAGTGCGGTCCGTCCGATGCGGGATAGTGGACGCTTACCTTACTTAAGGCGTCACTCTCGTGCTAGACTGGCCTGCTGATAATGGGGAGATCGGGGTTCGAATCCCGGTCGGGTCTACTGAGGGTGGTTTCTTACTCTCCTTCCACAGAAATGCAGGGCGATTACCTATTAAATTCTTCCTTCCTCATCCCTATCCTATTAAAGTAATTGCCATAAATGGGTATAGCCTTAACAGGTAGTAATACAAGGTAATAAATAAATTACAATTCAGTATAATAGAAACAATGCTAATCAAGAGCGACTTGCTCCATCAAATGGGAGCTAGTTTTATAGTTATTATCTTGTAGTGACACCAGCTAGCCTAGTCCTTCAACCATCTCTAGGATCTAGGAAGAGAAAACCTGTCACCATCACTCAACGGTCAGGAGCCCGCGGGCCGACCATGTTTCATAATTAATTCAATCATTTTATCGGATTATAAATGGGAGTATGTTATACAAGACAGCCCTTCTTCCTCCTCCTCCTCCTCCTCCGATGAAAGAAATGCCCGTTGTCATTTATTAATTCGTGTTACTTGCTTCGGACACGCTGCTAGCTATGGTCGAGATAAAACAGAAGCAGAGAGAACCGACTGGGAACAAAAAGCGTCCATGTCTCCACAAAAAAAGTACAGCTGCGCTGTTCTTCCAAAATTGTTCCGCATTCCCTTTCCACGCAAATGCGAGTATATACCCTCTAAAGTGCTTCTTTACTCATCCATACCTCATTAGAGTAATCATCATAAATGCGTATAGCCTGAACAGGTAGTAAGAAGCGGTGAAATTAAAAAAAAAGTCCTATGATTTCCAGACCTGCTCCGCGGCACAGCTCTTTTCACACAAATTCTGGTACATTTACTCTTATGCTCTACCTTTCCCACACCCATCCTATGAGTGTTGTTAAATGCGTATAGCCCGGACGAGCAGTAAGACGCGAACCAATTTAAGTTGATTTTTCCTATGAACACGGCACTCATTATAATGGGGAATGTAAAACCTATATAGTATGGGGTGCCACTGCAACAAATAGACTTTTAAATATGGATGTTTATATAAAGCTATTTTGTAAAATTATTTTAAAATAAACAAAGATAGGGTTGAATTGTAGACGTGGTTATATTTTCATACACATTGTCGTAAATTCGAAAGGGTTTGTTGATATAATTTTCTGAAAACATTTCAAAAACCCTCGAAGAAAACCCAAATATATTATGACAACAAATAAAATGGACTTTGCCTGGTATCATGTGGAATATAATGTTGAGTAAAATAAATTAACTTCAAACATGTTTATGTTAATTTAAAAGATTATTTATGACACTACCCTCACACGTTATAAAAGTCGAATAAAAGTACACGATTAGTAATGTTATTGATTAGATTTACATTTAAATTAATCTGTTATAAATAAGATGGTGCCGGTATTGTGATGCGGATACAGAGCGAAGTTTACGGATCCAGAGTGATAGCTTGATGCAGTGCAGATACTATTTATAGTCATCTGCACAAGGCTATATTCATGGTAAATATGCATTGGCCAGAGTATGAGTTATTCGAGGAATTTAATGAGGAATTTCTGAGCAGACTGTTTATATCAGAACACGACTTCAGACCAAACTATCTTAACTATAAAACAGGTACATCACTCAGCCCCCACAAACGTTAATTCCTCACTGTGGAAGTAGAAGCCTCAATTCACTATTGATAAGTATTTCAACCTTGCCGGGAATAAAACCCGGGACTCTCTAATTCAGGAGACAGACGTGTCAAATTGTTTGATGAAATTACGCTCTTAGCCCGATTTGTTTGGGGTTAAGCTTGTCTGTTCTCCTCGAGACCCTCCTTCCGCCCATCGAGGCTGTAGCGGAATGTTGCGGGGCCAGGTTCACGACAGCCCCTGACTTCGTGCTAACAATGACTTTGGTTGCCGGGATGGTTGCGGAATTACCAGGGGCAGGAAGCACTCGTGACGGATATAACCGAGTCATTACAAGCACGAACACACAAATCACGTAAATTGCCACCACCCCTCCTTCAAATTTAAAATGTATATATATAATATACATACCACCTTTTCGTACGCAGTTTCGCACCATTGTTTTTTTCACCCCAGCTAGAGAAACCGTAGTCATTTTTGTTTAGGAGGGGGGAGGGGTACGGGGAAGTTAAGTGTGACCCCCTCCCCCAGTTAAAATATTATCTTATGCCAATTCAAACGTTTTGTTTTGCACCATAATATTTTAACGAGAAAATAATCTATAATACTAGTACAAGTAGCCTACTCGGCGTTGCCCGTGGTAGCCACGCAATGGATTACGTGGTTACGCTTTTAATTGCAACAAAGAGGAAAAAAAATCTTAGTTTTATTTCTTCTAGCCCAGTTTTTAATTAATTTAAAAAATCAAATCTAAATCTTAAAATTCCTGCTTCGAGGTGCACATGTTCGTACACAGGGGCTACTGATTTTTAAATTTCAGACCTTTGCGTGTAATATATATCGCCCGACACTCATGACAGCAAGAAATACAGCTCTTCATTTTATTAATATAATAAAGATAAGAAAAATAATATGATAAACAATGGGTCAAAATTAAGGGTGGTAGTATTTTTTTTTCTTGTGTCAATATAAATGTCATATTTTGTATATCTTGAACCCAAATGTGGCGTTTTGAATTCTATTATTTTAGTCGGTGAAAAATAATATTTTATAATGCCAAAGAGATAATTCATATACTTCAAAAGTATAAATAAGTACATTATTTTTAATGTTTTGTTTTGAACTGTTTATGGCACTATTATTCCACATTTATAGTTTTGCAAGGAAAAAAAACAAGACAAAAAGGAGAGGATCAAAGGTAAGCCTATCCTAGTCCCTCGCAAACAATACATTTATTTTTTCTTATGACTATTTAAGACTGGTTTAATGGTCAGAGATCCTAGCAACAGATCCAGACGTCCCGAGTTCGATACCTGACACAGAATTTTTCTGTGACACAGTGGTTCTGAAACAGTGTCCACTCAACTTCATGAGAAAAAATGAGCAGATACATGAACGGAAAAGTAGAGGGTTTAGCACCGCGTCTTACTACCCGTTCGGGTTATACGCTTAAGTACTAATTACGCTAACGGAATAGGAATTGGGAAGGTTGAATATAGAGGAAGTGAACCCGCATTTGCGTGGAGGGAGAGTGGAAAACAATTTAGGAAAAACCACCTCCAGTTCACCCGACCGAGATTCGAACCTCGATCTCCCCGTCCTCGGCGGTCGAGCTCAACACGACTAGCGCGTTAGCCAACTACGCCACCGAGGCGGGTGAAAACTGATATCAATGGCCGCTGGGGAAAGTCACTATAAAACATCTATAGTGGGGATACAAACCCCCTTAGCCTCAAAGACACCAGCGGTGTCTACACTTAACATGGCCCCGCCATTTTTTTCTAATATAGCCATTATTTTTTTGCAAAACTATCAAGATGCAAAACGATTCAATTAAAGAAGTTATATTAGCATAAAAAAAGTAAAATATAGTTGGTCATTGAGAATTACTAAAAAATACTACCCAACCTAACAAAGCCTAACTTTCACTCGATAAAATAGTGGAAGGTTAGGTTTTTAATAAGAAATGACTATAGTTTTTTTTTAATTTAAGGTTTCAATTTTTTTGTCCGATTCCTCTACAATTGTACCAAATTTCAACTTTTTTTTCATCGTGAAGTACAGCAAATATTTTGGAATGATACACAATATTTTTTAATTTTTTTAATAAAGTTTTTAAATATTTTTTGTTTCGTTGTCGTTGTTATTGGCACGCCTGTTGAGGGGGGGGGGTGGTTCATGTATTGTTGCCCCAAATTTAATATTTATAGCTCATTTGGAATTGAAAGCATTAAAATTCTTATGTTTAGACCGATATACATAATGATATACGGACACCATTGGGAGATATAACATCAAAGAAAGAATTTTTTGTCGTTTTTGCTTTGCTTGGATTTTTTTTTTTTTTGCAAGATTGTTTAAAGAAAAAAGGTGATTTTTTTAACTACAAAATAAATGTATTGTTTTGTACCTTTTTTCACTCTACTAGCTCGCACTAAAGTATCGTGTTTAGCACTTTACCCCCAGACAGAGTAAGCCCATTTTTAAACCTTATTTCGTATGAAATGTTTCCCTTTCAAAACAAGAAAAGTGAAAAACGCCTTAAGGGGGCCGCCTTGGTACGTGAGAAAGTATCATTCGTGTTAGACCTCATGTCTTAAAATGAAAATGCTCTGTGCTGTTATCTTGAACTACAGCGTCTGTCTCTCTCTAATCTTATCCTCTTCACACTTACCCTGCCACCCCATGTCAGAAGAAGAGAAGCAAAGAAATGGAAAACTACTTCAAGGTCAAGAGGAATAATGCGCGTGGCTGATCGCCTCGCCACTCACTACACAGTAGGGATGGGAAAAACTGCTCCTTTAGTGGAGCAGGAGCAATCTGTTACTGCTCCATCACTGGACCTGTTCCTTTTACCTGCTCCTTTTTGTCACAGTTACTATATTTGTACCTACTCACAGCCTAGTTTTTTTAGCACCGCGTCTACTTACCGTTCGGGTTATACGCATTTATGCCAATTACGTCAATGTGTTAGGGATGAAGGTGGTTGATTCTAGAGGAAGTGCACCCACATTTGTTTGGAATGAGAGTTGAAAACGTTTAGGAAAAATCACCCTCAGTGCACCCAACCGGAATCGAACCTCAATCTCCTTGTCATCGGCAGTCTATTCTAGTGCAAGAGTGAAGCCAGGGACCAGACGCTGGCAACCCTTTTGCTATCTCGCGCTTTATGGGTTTAAAAAAAAGTTTGGCTAGTTTGAAAAAAAAAGTAGAGTAAAAAAAATGTGTGGGCTAGATAAAATCAGTCAGTCAGTAGATTGCTGACCCTTGTCTTAAATAATTTTTACCACCAAGTGGGTCCCTTCAATGTTAATCATCAACGTAACAATTTATTGTGCTTGTATTGTGGAAATAATGTTTTTTACTACGAAAGCTTTCCCCTTCAAAACTCATTTGTGACTCCCCAAACCATCTCTAAACTAGGCCTATAATAGATAAGTAAAGTTGCGCCGGACCTGATCTCAGCGCTGTGACAAGAACACAAAGCCCCCACTTCCTTTTTACTGTACGACTGCTCCAAATTATCTCCGGAGCATAAAGGAACAAGGTTGCACCGGACCTGTTACAGCGCAGCCTGTGACGGAGACGAGGAGCAAGGTTACTTTGGACCAGTTCCAGCGCTGCCTGTACAGAGAGACGAGGAACAAGTTTACTCCGGACCTGTTACAGCGCGTATTTGATCCGTGGAGCAGTGACAAAAAGGAACAGCTCCTTTCGTCTGTCAGGAACAGGCTGTGAATGTGACGTCAGAGGAGCAGTGACAAAGGAGCAGGTTGTGATTTCACAACCCATCCCTACTACACAGTCCAGCTGTCCGCCTGTGTTTATCTTGTGATATTTTGCTAACTTGAAATTCTCGTGAAGGGTTCACAAAGAAGCACAATCCTCTATTGATGGTTTAACTTGTCTTGAAACCTTATAATACGAACGGGTAGTAGGACGCGATGCTAAAAAAAAATTGTCTTGAAGAACACACACTTTTATACATGTCACTTTTTTTTTTAGGAAAATGTGAATATTAACTATACAATAATTAATCACGTGTAGACAAAATTTCTATCTTACCCTTACTTAGTTGATAGCAGGGCGTCGGAACCGAGGAGTATAAGGAGCTCTAACGCACGGCCCTATACCCCCAACCCGTCTTAGATTTATTCTACCTGTGTAAATACTTATAAATATGGAAGATGTAAAAAAAAAAAAAAAAAGCCTTCAACTAGCTTCTAAAAGCATTCACTTTTTTTTTTTGTGCTAAAAATCGGGAATAATCCTCCCCCCTTCCGACCTCATCGTTGTTAATCAAACCAAAGAGGTTTTTCCTTTTAGAACTGCGTCTTACAACCCGTTCGGATTACACGCTTATGTAATAATTACTCTAATGGGTGACCATGCGGCCACCGAAGCGGGTCAAATTAGTTAACTTTTACTCTCAACTAAAATGATAGACTACACATTGTTATATCACCTACACTGTTTACGCCTACACAAAGCTAGAGTTTACATAAATAATAGGTTAAATGGTCATGTGTAACCTATTTTCAACAATTAATTCATTTTAATTTCAGGTGCCTATTCAGGCTATCAGTAATTTCCACTGATTATTCTAGCTGATAGGGGAAGAGGAAGGAAAGTTTTGATGAAATGTACCCGTATTTGTTTAGAGAGAGGGCTACGGATAAACTACCCTTAGTAAACCTGGCCGAGAATCAAACCCCGACCTCCTTGTCACTGGCAATCTTGTTTAGCTTGATCCTTACGTTTTAAATAATTAAATCAAGTAAGAACTTATTAAAAACAATAAGAAATAAACAATATTATTAATGTTGAAACACATTGACTGTTTCATATAATACACACACACACACACACACACACACACACAGAGTGGCGGATCCAGAAAAAAATGACAGGGGGGCACCATGATAATTTATTATTATTATTATTATTATATTGCTACCTTACATCCTTTTAAAAATCTCGTATCTGTATGTGAAAATTAATATTTAAACAAGATTTACAAAGCTATGTTGGATAAAAGCCTTTTGAGTCCAATGATAAATGCTGATAAATAATTATTTATCTTTAAGAGTTTGATTTAAGTTTTCGAGTGTGTTTTCTATCAACCATGTTTAGAACCTCTTCAGGATATATTTCAATACTTTTATTTAGACTAGGCAATGAGCCTGGCCAAATTATAGAGTCTTCCCTGACCTATTGTTCTCTAGATTTATTTCCTCAAATTGCATATTACGAAGTGACGTAAATGTTTTTGGAGATCTCCTAGAAAATAATTGTTCAACGTCAATCCAAAATTTTATAGATAGTTTACATCCTTGAAAAAAAGAACTAGTTTAAAGTGGGATAGAGATTATTGTTAACTATACGTTGTGTGAAGTAGTACATTGTGCCCCCGAAGGCTTAGTTGTGCAAAAAAGATAATTTTAAGGGCAGATAGTGACAAAACAGTAACCGTAATGAGATTACAAAAGGAGGAGTTAGGGCAGTGATTCCTAACCAGGGTTCCGCGAGAATCTCCAACCTTTGTTTTTATTAATCTGACAATATTTTTTGGACAGTGTGGAGATATATAAATATAGCTCATGTACCCGAGGAAGATGAAGAGAATAGTGCCGATAGTAATATTAAAAGTGAGGTTGGTAAGAATAGTGATAACCCAAGTTCAAGTACCGGAGGACAGTAATTAGTAATAGTAAATAGAAATAGGCAATAAATAATCCTGAAATATTTTATTCAAAAGTATAAATTTATTATTATTATTATTATTACTCGTATTTAACAACCCTAATGATCTATATGTCTATTTTATAATTTACCCTTGTCGTACCTAATGTGTGATAAGATTTTATGAAATATTTTAAGAGTTCTAAAGAAAAAAGGTTGGGAATCACTGGGTTAGGGTCGCTTTCCCACGCAGGAGGCCAAAATATTATTAATATTGGATGCCTTAGCAAGCTATTTAGCGTTCAACTTGGTTTATTTTAGGGGAGACTTCAATTCAATCTATAATATATACGGATAATATAGATATATCGAGGTGAGTGCTCATAGAAATAAGAATATATAATAAGAGGGCAGGGAGAGGGGTGTTGGGTGAGGGGGGTATTGTGTTTTTTTAGAGACCAAAAACAATTATAATGTATTACTTCATCAACAAAGTGGGGGTAGTTAGAGATCTTTACTTTAGTTTACTATTGGTTAGAGAGTAAACAAGACAGTGTTAAATTATTTTCCAAATTAAAACAAAATCGTAGTGAAAGATAACTCCAAATAGTTTCTGAAAGCATCCAATTTCCAAAAGTATGTCGGTGGAAGCACACTTCAAATATATTCTAGAGCAGGGGAGCACACAGAAATTATTCTAAAGGAGGATCCAAAGTATAGAAGTTACAAGTCAATAATCAATTAAATCCATTATTACTAAACAAAATACTTAACGCTATACAGACTAGACAGCGTTAAATCCAGTTGGGCATGTTCCACACTCAGGCATGGATTGAAGGGGGTGGGACTAAGGAGCTATAATCCCCCCTTTTTGAGATATTTTTCAAAAATTAAATTGACGGATTGAAGGGTGCTGTGCTTCTCTGCAGACATACGTCCAATGTGTTCGAACAACACATGTTTCACCCCGTTTACTCCGAACCCTGGCTTTCCCGCACACTCCCCTCCTATCTCACCATCCCTTTGTGTAGTAAAGAGCGTGTTATTTACTATTGACTTATTTTCATATTTTAACTAAAATACAGTCACTTGAGTTAGGCATCTTTATTTTTAACAGTTCATTTTTATATTAATTTAAAAATTATACTCACAAACTAAATGTAAATTCTACAGTGAATATACCTAGAAATTAAAGCTGGCAATCAAATCGAAGGTAACATATATTTATAACCCATATAAGTTTAATCAGAAACAATTAGGTACAAAATATAATTAAAGGGCACCATTTTGAACCTTAGAATTACAAATTTTTCTCCAGGGGTGAAAAGCCCCAAGGGCACGGACCACCATTTTATTGGTTCCTAAAGGTGACCTGGTGGTCTAGGGGTAAGGTGTCAGACTTCTGTGCTGAGAGTCCGGGGTTCAATCCTTGGACCCAGCACAGATTTATCTGATTGCCAAACCCTTCCTTCACCTCTGACAAGACGTGTATTATTCACAACTTGTGAATGTGAGGAATGCCAGGCCTCCACCGTGGTTCGGATCCCACGTTAAACTGTAGGTCCTCCATTTCATCTCACAATCACCCTACCATTACACATTAGCTAAGTGCGTATAACCCTAACGGGTAGTAAGAGGCGGTGTTTATGATCTATTGGTTCCTAAAGGTATTTCTTTTGTGGTGTAGGCACGCCCCCCCTTCCCCCTCATGACATAATCATGGATGCACCACTGCTCACACTGTATCAAGACATTGGGTTATTTTCAACCACTGCTTTAAGGTGATTTAACATTGCTAAATCGTCCCTTTGTATTTAATATTTTATTTATCCTTCATGTTCTCCATGGGGGGCTGGGACCCACTGGACCTCCTTTGTGTGTACGCCCCTGTTCTAGAGGAATATTATTTTTAAAATTTTCTGGGAAAGGGTCACTCCAAATATATTCCAGATACAAATCATTTTAAAAAATCCATCTGACAACTCCAAATTTATTCTAAAAGCATCCTATTTTCAAAAATGTCCAGGTGAGGATCATTTCAAATAGCATTTAAAGATTTACATTTTTTTTTAAATTAGAGAAGACCACTTTAAATAGTTTCTAGAGACATCTATTTTTTTTTTTCAATTAAAGGCGAGGACCACTCCAGATGGCTTCTAGAAGCATTTAAGTTAAAAAAAAAATTTGTAGAAGACTTTTCCAAATAGCATTAAAATAATCTGAATTTCTAAATTTGGGGAGGACATCTCCAAATAACTTTTAGGGACATCCAAGTTTCCAACATTTATTGCGAAAAGGGGCAGAGTAAGGGAGAGGTGAAGGGAACTTCTCAAAAAACTTATTTTTCGTTTGCCACCGCCGCCTCCCCCTTCCACCCTTCTACACAAATAACGTTCCGCCACCAGTGGTAGCAACCAATCCGTGCAACTGGTACAAAATTATGGTGCACCCCTGACAATTTTTTTTAAAATTTACCTACTACTGTCAACAGGAGAATTTACGGCCAAGAGGTTTACAAGGGCGAAAGTTGAGAAATAGAATTTTATAGCTAAATTTTCATAAATAAGTCTTAGACTTTAATTTTTTTTAATACAGTAGTGATGAGTTTTTATTTAACTAGATATATATTTGCTATTCATAAAAATAGAGCCTAAAAAGACTTTTCTAAAATCTTACTGTGGACAGGGGTGGACTAAGGTGCAAAAGAAACAAGCGGACACTTGGGGCACCAGTGGCTGCCATGGGTGGAATTTCGTAGCTTGCAATAACTATAGCAAATACTATTTTGATTATAGTACTTATATTTATATAAAATATATTATGTGACTGTATATACAAATACATCATTGGATGCAATTCTTGTATTGTAAATTCTACGTAACCCTTTAGGGTGAAGGTTATCTAATGTACCTAATACTATTTCTTTGTTATGGTAAGCAATTAATTATAACTAATGTCAAAACTTTATAGTTCGTTTCATAACTATTCATATAGCCATTTTCCAGTGTAATGGATGGTATGGTATTGTTTACAACTTGATTAAATTATTGCAGACTTCAACAAAGACCCCAGGATTGATTTCATCATCGCCACGATGCTTGAAGGGTGGGGCGGGATGAGGGGTGGCAGAATTATTCTCCGCTTGTGACAATACATTTAGTCTGCCCCTGGCTATAGATATTTCCTTCACCATAATCACCATGGTTTATGATAGTAGGCTGATAGTATTGATATAAGAAACCCATTATTAGAAATATATTAGGCCTAACAATTAGCACAGAAAAGTCAACAACCCCAAGAACTCCTCCCCCCCCCCCCCCCCACACACACACACACTAAGACCACACAAACATAGATATTCTATATTAGTGGTTCCCATCCTTTTCCAGTTCACAGACCCCCTCAAGCCAATGATAATTCATCGCGGCCCTCTAACCTCCCCAGCCATACATGCTGAGATAAAAACACTTACACATTTATGGTACTCTACGTAACCAATTATATATATAAATATTGTCGAACTGGAAAAAAGAGATTTTTGAGAAAATTGTGAATACCATATATTTTTATATGATGTGAAAATTCAAATAAAAGAAAATTTAAAAATACTAGGGCTTATATTTGTTTCGCGGGCCCCCACAGGTGCCTTCGCAGATCCCTAGGGACCTGCGAACCCAGGTTGGGAACTTCTATCACATTCAATCTCCGAGTGTGGTACATTTAGTAGACTTATGTCAAATATAACGTGTGGAGATTATTACTAAATTGGACAAGCGGCCAGGATATTATGAATCATGAAAATGAAATAAATACCGTATATATGCTAGTAGCTATGTAGCTATGTTCACACAAAACTATTTGCTCCCGAAAATTTATAATGGATAACCTATTAATTTAGTTTTCCTACCCCAGACAAAGCTGACTAATCTCCAAATGTATTGGTTCCATAGCTTTGTCTTCAAGTTGGGTTGAATCCAACGTTGTGGACATTTCAATGGGAGTGAACTGAGAAAGGTTTACTCTGTCCCGACAATCAGCTTTGTCCTCTCTGCCTGAAGAGAGAAAAACACCTTGTCTGAAAAAAAATAATTATTTAATTTATTGTTATCGATTATTAGTTTTTTATGGCCTACTGTAGGTATATCATGACAAAACACGTTCTAATTTGAGTTAACCGTTTCTTATAGAACATTTGTGTTCACTATTATTATTATTATTATTATTATTATTATTATTATTAAAATAAATTATATATATATATATACTTTGTTCTATCAAATAAATGTTTCCACGGCTTTCTTTCTGTTTTTTTGCGGCGAGCACAAATTCGTAATTTTGTTTTTTCCCCTCTACGTTTGTCTTCTTTACGTGTCACGTAATCCATTTAAAAAATAAACAAGAATATGTATCACAAGCAACTAAATAAAAAATATATAATTGAAAGTATTTCAAACTTAATAGAAAACTAATTAATTACTGTGCCAAACATTGTTTGGGTCTTAATTATATTAAATGAGCAGACTATATTTTTTAACTCATCACTGATTAAATATGACGGGATTTCTGGAAGTCTGCACGGAAACTTCTCGCCTACCGAGGCGGCCCCCTTAATATTGAAAAAGCAAATTCACACTTACTCATAAATTAAATATATTGCTCAAGTTTTTTATATTGTAGAGCTGATTTTGGAACTTTTTCAGTTGAGACAACCAATCAGGCACTAAACATTGTAATAATTGCTTTAGAGTTAACCTTCACGTATCAGAACTGAATTAATATTTATTAAAATTAAATGTTATCTTGGGTGTAATAAAAATTTTGTTTTAATATATAGTTATACATATTTTAAGAAATTAAATTGTCCATTATCACTTTGTTAGTAATTAGTATACGTACAGTAAATATATACTTTTCCCTCTTATTTATCTTTATGTAATGTTTTTTTTACAGTACAAGGAATGACCAAATAAATAAATAAATGTTTTATCCAAGCAACAGAATTCAAATTATGGTTCTTTACTTCACAGGACTAGCTTTATGAAACTTCCGGACGGGATTTTAACCCCGTCCTCCTGAATATAGGAGCAACACGGTAAAATGAAACTAACACCCAACCGTTGAACAGTGAACTAGATCCTGTTTTTATACTAATCAATCAGTATGTACTTACTTTGATCCATTAATAAAACGCTTCTTCCCCTTTTTCCATCCTAATTTTTTGCGGCGGGCAGATAGTCGAAGTCTAGTTTTTTCCCCTTACGGTAGTCCCTTTTGCTTGTGTTATTGTTCATAGTAGTTTTAATTTATCGAAAATAACAATATTATTCTATTTTATTTATATATAATTATAATGGCTATCATAAGAAGGCAAAGCATACACAACTGCTCGGAAACACTTGTGTTATTGTTCATAGTAGTTTTAATTTATCGAAAATAACAATATTATTCTACTTTATTTATATATAATTATAATGGCTATCATAAGAAGGCAAAGCATACACAACTGTTCGGAAACACAGGACCAGTTTGTAAACACATTTCCAGTAAAAGCTACAATAAATATTATTTTTAATATTTTCTAATGAACACCTAAAACTTAAAAATGTGCCGGCTCACTGTGCGTTGTCTCAACTCTCAACAAGGCGAAGGCAGACATCCAACTAAAAGAGCGCATGCGCAAGGAGTCAACTGCCTTTCCTTCTTTCTCCGGCTATTCTTTACTTCCAAAGCGTAGATGGAGGATATGGCTGCGCCACTTGATGGCTGAAAAGCATTAGCTTTGACGCATCAAAACAGCAAAAGGAATTAGCAATTATCTTCACATTTTCTGTTGTGACCCTATCAAAAAATGACTTTATTTGTTTTTGAAAGGTTGTGTCTAGGATTATTTATAAGTTACCCTCGTCTCAGAACTGTGACAATATACTTAAGGCCATTTAAAGGTCATTGAAAATGAGCAAGTTTCGAGTTTTCATTAATTTTTTATATACATATATTATCAAAATGTAAGGTTGATAATAATAAATAAGCATGTTCCCCACCTTTATCTTCCTTTTGGCTTAAGTCAAGTTTGTAAAAAATTAAACACTACCTAACCATCGCGTATTTCCTGAACGTCTGCAACGCATTCCAACTCTCTGGTAGGCGGCCCCCTTAATTAGGTGCAACTTAGGGGTCAAACTAGTAGTTTTAACTAAAATTATTGTTTAGGGATACGATCCTCTCCTTTTTCTCATCATCATCTTCATCATTATGGGGGTTTTCTTGCAAAATTATTAAGGTGGAATAATGGTGCCGAAGAAAACCGTTCAAAACATTAAAAATAATATACTTATCCTCTTGCAAAGCTATAGAAGTGCAAAACGCCATACTTTGGTGCAGAACAAAGAGTTTCAATTGGCATTAAAATAGGCCCATATCCTCAAATCTTTGAGATGCGAAATAACTTATAATTGCAGCAAAGTTGTAGGACTATTAAAACTAAAAAATATATTTGATTTTTTTTATGTGTAAAACCAACAGTTTCCAAACTATAAGCCAATAAATACTTCAAGGAATATTTTAAGCTGAATATCTGTAGTAGATCCATGCTCAAACCATAAATAAGAACAAACATATTTTTTGAGAATTAATTTTTTTGTGAAAATATTTATAATCACATAAATTCAATTTTTTAAATAAATTTAATATAATGGCACAATTTTTTTTAATTAGACAAAAGTGAATGATGTACTCTATTTGCTATGAAACTATATCTTAACATTGAATAAAATTAGCTAAACAAGGAATTATCTAGAAGAAGATAGAAATTTCCAAGTATTCAAATTTTTTTTTAGTTTTAAAAAAATCTTCCGAGTAGAGTTATAGCACATATTAAAAATCGACTCGAGCTCTAATTTTCGAGTATTTGAACACAGATTATATATAAATATCTGGGAAAAGGCAAGATTAAAATTTACACATCTAAAACTAATAGAAAGAACAAAAAAAACCATTCTATTTTGTATAGGAGACTTAAAAAAAACAGAAAATTAACGAACACCAAAACCAAATACTATAAAAAATGTGGAAGCGATTATATAATTAAAAATCGAGAGGAAAATTAGCACCTACTTGTGTTAAGAGGACACTTAAAATAAACATCATCTGCTGACATGCATGGCGAATCATAATGCTTTTTGTTGAACAGTGGTGTTAGTTTTTTTCCCCCCTCTTCTCTCAATATGTTTCTGTAACAGTGTGTACTATTTCATTCTTAGGTGAAAAGTGATGCTATTGTTTTCATGATACTTTTTAGCAATGTTTATTATTTCATTTCACATATTATGTTACGAGCAATATATAAATGTCAACATATTTAGATGAAGGTCAGAGAAAGTTTGTGTGGTGCACCGTACCCTTTATTTGATAATGTTTGTGGTTCGATTAGTTCAGCGCAGATGTAAATGAACTTGATCCAGGTACCTTATTAGGATCAGTGCTTTGAAAGTTATTAAAAATTGTAATGTTTAATTGTTTATTTTATTTTATTTTTGACGTTGAAGGATTTCGTAGACTGTAGAATCCTATCTTTCTTTAACTTATACTTAGCATAGGTGTATCGACTTCTGTTCAACTACAGTCCGACAACTTAGCTCAGTTGGTAGCGTGTACATCTGCTGAGATAAAGGTCCCGGGTTATATTCCTAGTATGGCCGAAAAACGTATCCTTGGTGAAATGTGGTGTTCACCTTACACAGTGATGAATTAACGGCTGGAGGCTGTGTGATGTGTCTGTTATTGATTAAGTTAGCTTATAAGTCGTGTGTTGATATAATCAGTCGGTTTAGAAAGTGCACGTTAAATACCTCAAATAAAAAAAGTGAAAATGTTATACTACGATAGAAAGAACTGCTGTTTGATTTCTTGGCAAGAATTTAGATAAAACACAATGCCGGAATGAGAATTTATTAAAGTAGGACGACAGGAGTAATAACATGTATCCGCATTCTTAAAAAATGTCAAATAAAACCAATCTATTGTACTGCCATAGTATGAAAATCCTTCTCCTTATGACATCTAACACTAATTCATTTTTATTTATTTAATAAGGAAGCCGATGTACATTCCTTCCTGTTACATTTAGGTGTATTCCGAGTCAAATTATCTTAAATAATAATAATAATAATAACAATAATAATAAATCACTTCCACGGTGTAGTATAAAAAATGAGCACTTAGCGGAACCGGAAACAAGTTTTTCTTTTACCAAGCCGAAGTGAAATTGATTTGGAGCGGAAGGCAATGCCAAGACTCGGTGGTTATTCAAATTTGTTCCGTATTATAAATCTAGTTCTTTTTTATGGCCGTTTTTCGTAATGTGAAAGTTATACCTTTTTATTTAATGTGATCAGATAGTATACAAACTAGACGTTTGATATTTCCGTCAGGGCTATACGAATATTATAGTGTGTGCCTGGAGAGGAATATTTTTCGGAAAATATTCTGATACAAATTTCAGGGACGGGGATGTATTATTAAAGGTTTTGATTGCAATGTTGAAACACTAACATATCTGGTTGACAGCATACCCAACGTTAGTGACTCATTCAACCACCAAGCGCTGTAATCGATACGTGAGTGTGAGAAGAGAACTGGAATATCTGTTGTTGCTTAGTTGTAACTCAGTCGATAATGGTTCTGGTGTTAAACTAAATGAAAACTTTAACATTAAACACCCGGAAAATTCTTAGGAAAAATTGAAGGAAAATGTTCCATCTTACAACTTTACTGGCTCTGACCCGTTCAGCTCATATTATTTCAATTAAATGAAGTCATTACTAGTCATTATTTGCTGTTAGAATCGCGAAAATAAAATCTAGGAGAAAGTAGTGCGGAGTAATAATACGTTTTTCAGAATAGCGATATAACTAACTAAAGAATAGGTTATCAGTAATAAAGTTAAAACCTCTCCTGTAATAAATGTAATATATTTTAGTTATAAAAGGGTAGCCTTATCTCACAGAGAGCTGTGCTCAACTCGCATGGTCATATATATGTTAGTATGGAGATCTTGTCGATAGTTAAATTGAAATAAAACAGATGATTTAAGGGAAGAAAAGAAACTCATCAAAAAAATCACCAATCTGGCTTTAATCACGTGTAGTAAATAGCTGCGATTGTGATTAGGCTACACTACGGACACTCTTGAATCATGGGTCGTCGCCTTAGCTATTGCAGATCATGCAGCGTTCCAGACCATATATCTGCAGATGTATCAAGAAATTTATCTTCGACCTCCACCCGATCATGCACCCTTTCCACAAACGTAATGTTTTTTCTCTTTTTTCTCTCTTTCATTTCCCCTAGCGCCCTGAGGTTAAGTTTAAAACCATCTAAGGGAAATATCCCATTACATGCAGCCGGGGTTCACCCTCGACCTCTCCATCACCAGCAAACCATACCAGATGAAGTTGAAGTCTTATCCCCTGGTGGGTGTTGGTGACACCTCGCTGTTGAGGGATTTGTCGGGCGCGTTTCTTAACGTGTTCATATTAGGGCTACAAAATAAAATACTGGTCAAGTTTTTTCTCAACTACCCTCCTCACCAAGCTCCATTAGGTTAAGTTATCAATAGCTCTTACCTGTACCTAAGATAGCATGGTTTAAGAAGTTATGCTCGCATAATAATTTTGACGTGGAGGTCAAGGTTTGAATCCAGGACGGATGGAATGTATTAAAAGCGTGTCCTGTTTGTTTTTTCAAGAATTACACTATGGTAGCGCGAGATGCCAAGAAAATGAACACATTACTATATCATGTTAATATTGCTCGACCTCGGTGGTCTTGGGGTTAAGTGATCACCTCAGGACCCGGTGTTCGTGGGTTCAAACCCAGCCGTAGTTGACGGATTTTTCTTGAGCGATAAAAACCCATAGCACACATTTTTTATGAGGGGAAGTAAAGCCATCGGTCCCGTGTCAATTGTGGCATGTAAAATAACCGTGAAATATATATGAAATTACCCTTCCAGACCAAATTGTCAAGCCTTTTCAGTCTCGCTCACAGAAATTCTCGTGTATTGATAAAATCAATCAGTTGATAAAGTGCACATTAAATACGTTATATAAATAAATGTTAATATTGCTCTACTAGGTTAATCGTGTTTCTGGTAACTGTGTGTTTAGAAAGTGCACGTTAAAACCACTAATTAATAAAAAAGTAAAACCCGTGGTAGCCGAGAGGTGTAGTTTTCTTCGGAACCTCTCTTGGGGAACAAGAGCGCTAAGCCGCTAATCTCTAGCTACTTTGTCGATTTGAATCCTGATTAGGTTGGGTTTTGAAAATAAGTATTGTGTTTTGCATCCTAAACCAAGAGACGGTACGGATGTTTTTGTTCAGGGGGTGGGGGCAAGTTGAGTGTAGCCCCCTAATTAAAATATATAAAGGCCGATTTTCAAAATTGGAGATACCCGCTTATGTAAAGTACCAAGTCATTTTCCTGTACCAAGTGAGATATGCCATTTTGTTCGCAATGTTAAACTGTGCCTAGATTCGAATTTTAATCAAAAGTATTAAATGTGATTTCGAGAAAATTGATTTTATTTTCCGCCCTCAACTAAGGTTAGAATTATTTTTTTTTTAAACTGTGGAAACTGATTTAAAACCCCTAGTTATCCAGTTTTAAGCTGAAATACATACACAAAGACAGAAGGCATGGCTAAAACCACATTTTAGGATTAAGGGGGTCATTTAACGTCAACATCCATAAAAAATATCAAATTAAATTTTTTTAAAGATCCCAATATATCCTCTATTCTAGGGGTCATGAGAAAGAAAAAACACAGTACCAATATTGTCTTTAGAACCAATAACATTAAAACAATCATAAGCGCAGGTAAACTTAATAAACCAGGCCAATATAATAAATGTGGTATCGACACAAATAATTAATCATATCTTTCTTTAATATAATTACGCTCCTTGATATGTTTATTTTAGATTGATTTCTAAAATGGTAAGCACAGTGTACTGTTTTAAGCTTTAAAAACTACAAACTACTGCAGAATTCACTTTATTTTACCTGACCTATGTCTGAGGTAATTTTAAAAACTTTAATTCCTCCACACTGGTAAACACGCGAATTAAATGTAAAGCTCATATGATCAGGACTGCCGGTGATTGAGAGATCGGGGTTCAAATCTCAGTCGGATATTCTAAGGATATTTTTAATGGGCGGTTTCCCACTCTTCTTCCACGCAAATGCAATATCATTTACTCTAAATTATACCATCCTAATCCTTTCTCAATTAGTGAAATTAAATGCGTATAGATAAAACTCATTGTAAGACGCGAGACAAATAAACTTTAATTAGTTTTCTCGATGAGTGTGTACAGCTTTGCTGCTATAATGTGATATCAATGACTGTGTGGACTGTAGTAAATTGTTGTCATTTAAAAAAAATATAATTGTACATCGTGTGATAGCACTTGACTTACATTTGCGTCCTCCACTGATATAAATATTCTTTCTAAGCCGACGGTAGTTTCCCCCCAGGATCCCAGACGTCATATCCCCCCCCACGATAACATCCAGACATGTAACTTACATTACAATAACTAAAATAATGACTAGAGTATACCAAATCTAAGTGACGTCCCAATGTGTAGCGTTATCTTGCTGTACATACAGAACCTGTTGCAAGAGATTAAAGATGTTCCTCTCCAGATAATGGTCAAGACTATTATTAATAACGTGATGGACTTTCTTTTACTCTGGTATGTTTCGATCATCTGCCGAGATAAGGTGGGAAACCAAATATATCATTCTCATTTCTCGTAGGTTGTCAAGCTAAACTTGAGAGTGGTCTGTCCAAATTAATGAGGGTGGTCGCTGTGGCAACGAGGACTGTGGCCAGTCAGACGTCACGTCACTTCCTCGGACGGCGAAAGACTGTTAGGTCACGCGCTGACGTAACCTAGTGGACATCGCGTTTCAAAATTCGATTCAACTGGAAACTTGCAGGTATTTTCGTTCCCTATTACAACTCGTGAGACTGTCGCCGAGCGTGGAAAATGGGCACGCAAGGTGAGCGTAGCCTTCGCGTGATTTTTTCCAGCCCCTCCTTTTAGTGAACTTGACTTTGACGAATGCAACGCGATGTCACTTCCGGTGCCGTGTTATGTAACCGTTGCCACGAGCATGACGGGACCTAGCTATTACTCAAGGTGCTAAATGTAACCGTGTCCATCAGGAAGCTGCACCAGCTCTAAGTGACGGTTGGTACTTTGACAAAGGCGGCAATATCATCTGGTCTGGTATGCTGGCAATGGAGAGGTCGGGTTTGAGTCCCAGCCTGGTGCACTGAGGTATTTTTTTTCGAGAAGTTTACCACTCTTTATCAACGCAAATGCGAATATATTTACTCAAAATGTTATTCTCTTTATCCTGACCCCATTAGCATAAAATGTAATGTGTGGATTGCCAGGATGAAAAATACAAAGCGGGGCAAGTAAAATAATATTAATAGTAATAATAAAGGTGAGTTAGTGTTACTCCGGAGTATTAATGTCATGTCTGGTTAGTAGTGCACTTAACTTATATGTAAACCCTCCCCCCTCCCGAGGTTTGTTGGCTATTCTAACCCTTCCCGGGCATTCATTGTACATTTATGACCTTGTGATGTATGGCAGCAGTACATGGATAGTAAAATGGCTGTCGTAAAGTGAAATGTTTGCAAGCATCAAATGAAAATCTTGCAAGGGCACATATTAAAGATAGCTCTTGACCTTTCATCTTGACTACATTGTTTGCTTGTACAGACATGTGATTAGTTTCTGACTCGACGCACCCGACTAAATGAAAACACTTCCACTTAAGTGAGTTGTGAGGGAGGTCAACCAACTACGGGTCTAAATAGCCCTGGTTCAATCCCAGTACTGTTGGCGAAGTTAGATTAATATTTGTGTTTTGGTTTACTTTATCAGCCAACAACTATGTATGGTCAAATGTCCCAGGGCCATACCGTGGAAGGAGAAAGGGAATGGGGGAGTTCAAACCCTCTTCTTTTCAATGCCTAAATTATTAGCTCATTGAAGTCTTGTAAAATTCTCAAAACTTACAAGCCTAATTTTAAGAGTGCCAGTATCTATTATTATTATTATTATTATCATCATCATCAGCAGCATCGCGTCTTACTACCCATTCGGGTTATACGCACTTACGCTGATGTGTAAGGGCAGGGTGATTGTGAGATGAAATGGAGGACCTACAGTTTAACGTGGAATCCGAACCACGGTGGAGGCCTGGCATTCCTCACATTCACAAGTTGTGATTAATACACGTCTTGTCAGAGGTGAATGAAGGGTTTGGCAATCAGATAAATCTGTGCCGGGACCGAGGATTGAACCCCGGACACCCAACACAGAAGTCTGACACCTTACTCCTAGACCGCCAGGTCACCAGTGCCAGTATCGAAAGATACGTGAACTTAGCCCTCAATCTCATCATGTCTGGTTTTACGGTTTTGCAAAGGTTAGTGTTCGAATCCCAACCAGGTGTAATGAAGCGACTTGTCCCTAATAGTTTCCAACCCTCCCTCCACACCAATGTGGGTACATTTCCTCGAAATTCATCCTTCCTTATGCCTACCCCATCAGTGTAAATATGCAAATAGCCCAGACGAGTTGTAAAACGCGAAGCACGAAAAAAAACTTTGCCAAATGAAACAAAGTAAATTTCACGATGGCAAGTTATCAGCCGCTCCAGAAATCGATCCGGGGACCCTATGATCAGAGCATACAGACACCTTGATGTCGCGAGCGACCTATCCGCTCTATAGGACCACTGCAACGAGGCGAAGGAGAAATGTCGGAGATGAAAGCTATGAATTATTTAGCAGTCGGTTGGTCCATAATTATAATGGCGGTGCTGATGCGAAGCTGCGCCTTACGCCTCCAGTAGTTCAGGTGTTTCCATTATTGTCGCCCCAACCACCTGCACTTACTGAACAAAAATATTTGGGATCGCTACAGTGTAGAATTCCACAAATACCTTTAATGGAAATATCTGTGCTCACTTAACTAGGAAATACTTGTATCCATTTAATATGCACAGTACTTAGGAAATACAACAGCCAGTGCCCAGACTGTAAATTTATCACTTAACGAAAAGGAATATATCCAAACTTCTATTTCTGACCCTCGCTTGGGGTCAAATCCTGGACCTTGAGTTCAGCCAACTTAGCTAAAGTTTCGGACTGACACTAGAGTTCTAGATTAAGTTGAGATGTACAGTAAATTACAAGGGAAAAACTACACAATTTTTTTTAACAGAGTTTAACATGTTTAACAGAGCAATATAGATTGGTCCTCTGACCGGGGAGGTCCAACATCTGTTCTAATCCAAGTCAAGTACACTCGGGGTGTTTTTCCTACCCTTTCTCTAGGCCAACGCGGTTTCATTTCCTTATAAATCACTTTCCTCAACTTGTCCCTTGGGTAGTAAAGTCGCAGACAGAACAACGGGGCAATTCACGTCAAGTGGTGTTAATAGTTCTTAATAGCTAATTTAAAGTGAGCCACCGTACCGTCGGTGAGTTGGCCGCTTTCGGCCCACGTGAAGAGGATTAAAGTGGAATGGAAGGAGGTTCGACAAAAATGTTTGGACACAAATATAATATTGATTCAGTAGGTAAGTTTAATTTAATTTTCCACCAATAGTAATCCCACGTTTCTTTCACGGCAATTCAGGGAATGTGATGATACATTTTTTCTTCATTTAAAATATTTCCTTTTACAATTTCATTATGTTCATGGCACATATTCAAGGACTTTAAATATCATTATGTGTAGCAAATTAAACCAAACATCTCTACTGAAGCAATATTTGATTTATTCTTTCCAAATAATTTGTTGCTATATAAACTGCAAACACACTCCGTTTTATACAAGAGTCACTTAGAGGCTGGTCGATCAACGTCTCTACGCTCTTGACTAGGGCAGATTAAAAGAGTAACGTGGTTATAAATAGAGATCTTAGTTTGATAACGCCAAGCTGCTCCTCCCACGGTATGCACTTGCCCTAACAGTTTCATGTGTTGTTTTTAAACCAGTTATTATTGAAATAGAGGCAGTGGGCAGAGAAGATGATAGGGGGAGAAAGAGACAAACAAGGGAGACGAGGAGGAGGGGAAGCGGACAGTTTGTTTCATCAAAGACAACAATGAAGAGTAGAAAGACAGCTAGCTAACTCAGCAATCTCCCTCTTGAGCTGCTAGACCAGAGCTAGATGTGCACTGCCATGCGATCCAAGATGCCGGAGTTTGGTCCACGGTCAAGTTTCCATATCCTTTCCATCAATAGAGCATTTCCCTAAAATATATCCTTCTTCTGTTCATTTAGGTCAGCCTGATCAGTGATAGCCAGTACTAGCGCTAAGTGGGGATACGCGAAGACGGAGCTAGCATCAATACTTTTATCTGTTGTAGAGATGTATACACCGATTTTAGTAGAAAGGACCATCTGAAATGTATTTTTTTTCCTACCATAATATATATTAATAAAATTAAGAGTTTCTCTGTCTGTCATGAGCATTGCGCTATGTATACCGCAAGCAGAAGGCTGAAATTTTAAAAATTGTACCCCCTGTGCAATTTGGAATTTTAAATTTTTGATTAGATTTTTTTTTAAATTATTAGAAACGGGTCGGAAGAAATAAAATGAAGCGATTTTTTCATGTCTGTTTAAAGCAAAGAAAAGTAGTGTCCGGGTACTTCTAGTTCTACTATCCTATAGTAAGATTTTGGTAGGAAAGAAACACCTTTCAGACAGTCATGACTACAAATATAAGTGTCTAATTAATTAATAAAAAGCCTAAAAATAAAGACTAAAATATTATATGTGCTGATAAAATATATAATGGTACGCACATGGTGAGTATGCAAGCTCGAAATTAAGAGGACCGCATTTTGGAGCGTTGAACTTAATACAAATGCTCAGCCGTCTCAATATTTTGACTATGCTTTCTTATTTCGAAATGAAGTTTGTTCTAAAATGTAATTGAAAAATACCAACAGCTTTCAACATAATTAACGATCTTATATTGTTGAGCTGAATACATTGAAGTATATAGTTCAATCTAGTTTCACTCAAATTGATTGGTAGCTTATAGGAAACAATAACATGATTTTGGGTGGGAGAGCAGTTTAGAAAATCCAAACATATTTTTTTGTGGCCAACATTAATAACATTTTAATGTCATTGTTTGTGGCATTTTATTGATATTGATAATATTTATCAAAAGTGGCAGCTCCATATAACATGAATGTATGTATGAATATAGTATAACGGTTTTAGCAGCGTTAGTATTAGTAGTAGTTAAACTACCAGATAATGTTATTCATACTAAAACCAGGGTATTTATGCAGCCTTCCTCAAACAAATACAATAATTTGTTTTAATAGTCACAACAGAAAATTCTAAGTTATTTGAGGGTTATCTTTGTGGTTTGGAAACGTCTCAGGTGCTGTTATCACAATTAATATTTCGGTGAGAGGATTTATGACTTCAAGAAGGCGGCACCCTTAATTTCTCAAAGTTTTTTTTAAATACGCCCTATTTACCCACATCCCTCTCCCACCCTTCTAGCAAATACCATACCCACATTGTAGGGCGCGCGGTCTAATCACCGAGCTCTGGTTTGTCGATGACGGGGTTTGAATCCTAGAAGGGTGTTCTCAGACAGACAAATCGCATGAAATATAATGGGGGAAGGGGTAAGGTGAAACAGTGGATTTCCCAACTCAAGGCGTTCTGAAATTAGAAAAATTCCCAGGTGACAAGGGCAACGTTGGTAGCAGAGATGGTTCTAGGGGTATAGAGGGGGAAGGGGTTCTCCCTCGGGAAAATGGTAAAATTTGAGGCAATAATTGGGCCTTGAATCAAGGCTTTAGGTAACTGTATTTTTAAAGTTATTTGCTAATGATGGATTTTTCCAGTTACAAGTATTATTTGTGTTGACATACACCCTCATTGCGCGTAGGAAAACTAACAAGTTTAGCTCGTAAGAACTCCATGCTTTATTAAATGATCGACTTAAAACATTACCTAACTTCTTAAGGCTACTTGTGAGTAGTAGTAGTAGTAATAGTAGTAGTAGTAGTAGTAATAGTAGTAGTAGTAGTAGAGTAGTAGTAGAAGTAGTAGTAGTAGTAGTAATAGTAGTAGTAATAGTAGTAGTAGAAGTAGTAGTAGTAGTAGAAGTAGTAGTAATAGAAGTAGTAGTAGTAATTATAATAGTAGTAGTAACCTTAAAACTAATAGGCAGTGACAACAGCGCTACCAGCCTACGTGATTAACTAAACTTTCTATACAATCTACTACAGAAGGTATCTCCTTTTAATGTTTGATGAGTTACGAAGTTGGAAACTTTTCAAAAGTAGAGATCGACAGTTGGGAAATTTAAAATGTGCATGTACAAGTCTGTAGTAAAGAACCTTCATGATCGAAAGTACTGTGGTATAGAGTCATTCTAGAACAGTGATTTCCAACCTTTTGCAGGATATGACCCCTATTTTTATCTTTGAGAGCATCGCGACACCTTGATAACTTACCCGTATTTAACCGAATATAAGACGACTCGAAAATAAGACGATACCTATTTTGAGAACTAAATTCGATGAAAATCTTTTTATTAATTCTTAGAGTAGTCAATATTTAGTCACTAACAATAAAAATTTAATTAATACTATCACATCAATATTATTCATATACTGTACATTGATTAAATTTTTATTGCTGCAATGCATATTTTATTCCGAGTAACATAATTATCACATAAATAAATCTATTATTATTATTATTATATTATAAAATATTGTGTTTTAATATAAAACGAATTTAAAACACAACGAAAAAACTTTGTCAGTCATCATCCCCTTTACTTGTTGCGTCGTCATCGCTTTCAATTGTTTTGTCATCACTTGATTCATTTCCATCATCCTCACTCGAACTCAGATAGTCTTCTGTTTTTTCTACGTGGTCACCCATTGACTTTAGCTTATTTTGATCTTTCTGCAATAAAATAAACTAAATTTCAAAGTCTTGGAAATAATACGTTTTAGAACACACAACTCATAATATGCCAAGCGTCGCCATGCTAATTCATCAACAACTAGTGAAGTCGTGAAGTTGTTAAAAAGTATCGCTGTATCGGGTTTGCTGTAGTATTTCATAGCGATATATCGATAGTAACTATTCGATATATTTTTCCGGACACTTTGTGAAATATCCTGAATGATAAGGTGTAATTGTATTTGCGTGTTTGGAATGTTATGAAAATGCATGGTACATGACTAGTCATGTCTAGTTACTTCCTCTTTTATTTTCTGCGTTGGTGTTAAAACTATACATTGCGTTAGTTGTAATGTTTAGGTACGCCATATTGTCGACTCTTTTTACGAATAGATCGAAGATATCAACTGCGATTTAGATGGTGGAACGATAATAGTTGATAGGGAGTGGTTAGAAATCAACCAGTGACAATGCGCCACCGCCATTACAGCATTCCTTCGGTAAATCACATGAAAGTGTCAGGTATTTTTAGCCCTACAACCGCGTGGAAAACACAATTTACAATTAATTTTTTTTGCTATAAGATTTTTTTCTATATTTATTCGTTGCTTTACCATCATTTTAACTATTTTAAGTTTCTATTATATTTATTGATCTATGAAAGTGGCCAACATGGACGTCCTTAGCACAATACATCGTAATTGCCGAAAACAACACACATAAAATATTTAAATATGTGAATATCTGCTAAAACGGAAAAAAATGCTGGTTTGTGTTAGAATTTAAACAAGAACATGCCTTTTCTTTGTAAAATAAACGTATATCGGTATGATACAACATAACAATGTTGACCTTATACCAACATTTTTCTTCATGCGCGAATATAAGACGACCCCCAACTTTTCGAGGTCGAAAACTGAAAATAAGCCTCGTCTTATATTCGGGTAAATACGGTACAAGCATTTAGAAATGAGTTTTTTTTTACTGCGTCTTACCACCTGTTCGGTCTCTCCACATGTGGGGTAGGTATAATTTAGAGGAAGTGTTCACTTAACTTATTTACCTGAAGGTAGAGGAGGAAACTGTCCAGTAGCGGGATTCTGGATCTTTTCTTTCGCTTTGAAAGAGACTCGTCATATCGTTCACCACCGTCGACTCTCTTTACGAGCAAAATGCGATTCCGGTTCTCCTTTTGAACGATTTTACAAGCGACGAGTATCGTTAGCCAACGATAGATGTATCGAGGGGTCCAATAGCTCGCGGTAGGAAGTCAACGATATCGTTATGGAGGTAAGTAAAAGTTTTCACGTCATATTATTAATGTTAAATATGTTTAGATTGTGAATTTAGGGATTATAATACAATATTCTCATGTAATAATCATAATAGTTGTGTTCTATTTATATTAAATCCAAAACAAAACAACGCCGATAATAATATTAAATGAGATAATATAAGTGTGATGTCGAGGTTATGTGCCACATTGGTTCTAGTAGCCACACAATGATGTTATTTTATTTTCCACCACAAACTACATCAAATGACTAAAAATAAATCTATACCTTAAAAAAGCAGATAGTAGAATATATTATGGATCATCCAAATACAATCAAATGATTTTTCAAACTAAAAATAAGGCCTAAACCTTAAGTTTCAAACTTTTGGGCTATTTTTATTTAAATATCTTGTAGACTTGAAGGATATTGATTTAAATAAAGGCTTATCTTTTAAGTATACAACTGTAATTACAAGTTTAGCACGCCAAATATTTGACAATCTGTGTAAGTTAAGAATAATTAATTGTTCAAGTAAGTTTGGCAAGTGAAAAGTGTTTATAAATACCTAACTTTTTGTAAGAAGATACATAGGATCTAGGCCTATCATTTTAAAGGGAATATGCTATATTAACTATTATTATTTTATTTGTTGCCTCAAGTATATTTAATTTTAAAAGTTATAAAACCTTCTGCTACGCCCAAGTTATATTTTAAAAGTTATAAAACCTTTTACAAGGCCTAGGTTAGGCCTATATTGTGCTACAACTAGCTAATCCTTCTGGATGTTAGGTTATAGATTGATGAAGGCCTGTTAATGTTTCTTAAATCATATTAATATAAAGCTAACCCCAACTAATCTTTCTCAACAAACTTTTATCAAAATGTGTATGCTGATAAAAGGTGTTTTAGAATCATAAATGTTACATTTTCCTTCTTCTGTGAATCTAAAGTTGTATATGTCTACAAAATAATGATAACCTAGCATAAAACCAACTTTTTTTTGTCTAATACAATTTAAAGTTAAAATTTAGGTCTGCTTTGTGTGAATGTAAAACATAAAAACTGAAACTGCCATTTCTATTACTTGTTGAAAGTATTAACGGTGATGATACCCAATATCCATACCTTTGAGATGAACTTTCTCCAATATAAAACCTGAAAATTATAAAATGTATGATATCATTTTACTTTAAAAAAATGTGGGGAATCCACTGATACTAAACTCAAGATTATTAATAAATTTATTTATATTATAAGCCTAACCTAACCTTCCTTGTAGTAATTAGACAGTTGATTTGATCTTACCTTGTTACCATTCCATTCAATGATAAATTAGCATCTCAATTAATATTTGCAAAATAATATATAGTATAAAATAGATCATAGCTCAAACGACGTGTTGGTCTAGTTTTGGACTTGGGTTTTATCGAGTTTTCTAAATGTTGTAAAAATAAAATAACTTAAAATACATATAATTAACGTATCAATGGATTCGCCATTTTCTAGTGAGTATAATGAAACTGATAAATGTTTAATGATTTGGTTTCTCGTGTGAAATACGTTTTATTATACGGTAAGGTGCTTACGCATCATTTCCCTAATAACTTTGTTCTACTATTTGTAGGCTAACTGTGGGGACCTACAACATGTGGACCAGTCGACCATATCCTGTGTCTCGAAGAAAATTTCCACACTGTTGGCGGTAAACCCTTGATGTGTCTGCACTTCTGACCTTCAAAGTATTTGAGGTTGCATATCGGTATTACACCCACATTCCTGTTCAGAACCCAGTGGACCAAAGTTAATAGAGCATTTAACAAGTAAGCTTCATGAGATTAATAATATCTTAGCAAAAATGTTTTCTCCACTAAATACTCACAGTAATTTGATGTTAATTTAGAAACAGCAATTAATTATTAAATAGTTATTGGCAGGGTTGTGGGGTCTGATTCGGAGTCGGTAGTAAGGTACCGACTCCGACTTCTAGATAAAAGTTTGTAAATTATAATTAGGGGAAAAGTTTATTAATTATGTTCTGTTACTCTTAAGTTTGTATATTCTTTGGTTTCAAGGTAGGCCTCAATCCTCTGTTTCTGTTAAAAACTATTTTTATTTTTTATTAAATGAACAGTTTAATCCATATTTACTTTGATAGAAATGTAGGAAAGTTTTCTTTTTCAGAAATTGTAATAAAAAACATATTTAAGTTCTATGAGCCTAAGTAGCCTAATGATTCATGTGGTGGTGATGATAAAATTTCCTTGTTACCATTTTAGTATTTAGTATTTTAAAATTTTAATATGTATTAATTAGTAATACATTTACTATGGCAAAATTATTTTATTATAGTAGATTCTCTATTACTTGCTAATTAATATATGCATTTGTCATTTACGGAGGAGTTGGGAGTCGAAGGTATAGCCTACTAACTCCTCAGCCCTGGTTATTGTTATAACAATTATATTGCAGTAGCACAATATCTGTATACATTTCTCATGGTAGATGAACCAATTAGGGCCTAACTGCATTTCTACTAAACCTAAAAAAAACCGTTATATGTAAGTAGGCTCTATTTAACACAATTTATTGGTTTAAGATTACTCTGTTGTTATAGTTTTACTAGCAAGCTTCACACATTAGGCCTAAAAGATTTATTTTATACATTTTATGAGATACTTTTGCAGGTAGAAGGACTATTTGTAACAGGATTTTGGTGGGACGTACTTAAAATTCAAATATCTTATTTGCGGTAGACTTTTATAACAATAATTTAGTTATTTTGTAGGTAGAACCTATTGTTAGTATATATCGAAAGTATCAGCTGATTATCACATGCCTTCAAGTATGAATAAGTGAAAGAAGAGCCTCATTATAACCTAACTATTGCAATAACTATGCACACAGTTAATTTTAATAACTTGATTTTGTTTCATCTTTGTTTATAGACACACACCATGAGGACTTCATTTTGTTCGGCTGGCTGACAACTCCTGAATACCCATTCAGAAGAACCGTTTAGGATCTGTCACAAATAATTATAACTATCTTAATAAAAAACAAATCTCACTTGTAAAATAATTGTTATAAAATGTCAGAAATTTGTATTTATTTAATTGCTTTGTTTTTCAATTTTATATTAATAAGAATAATAAAATGCCAAGGCTGTCTTTATCAAACAAGGTGTGGTGACCTGACTAATCATATAAACACATTTACAAACTAACTTAACTCAGAACAGACACAAAAACTATCACTCGGCTGTTAATTCATCACTGGAAAGGGGGGATTAAATTTATTGGTTTTGATGGAGATCAATCTTCAGACCCATAGTATAATGTGTAGACAAATATTGAGACAAGGTGTCATTACTTCCAATAATCTTGGTGTCATGGATGTTTAGTAATGCATGTTCTTATCATGTTTTCTAGTGGGTATACAAGCGAAGTCATTCGATACTAATTATTATTACTATTAACCTTCCTTATCCCAAACACATTAGCATAATTAGTTCATGTGTGCATTGCACAAACAGTTAGTAAGACACAATGGAAAACATTTGTTTAAAAAAGAAATGTATGAGATTGGTGAACTTAAAGGTTACACACTTCAATGGAGTGAGGATGGAAAACCAGCCCTTAGGGAAATTGGTCGAAAAGCTAATTAAAGTATATTAAGAAAGCTTAATTTTCCTATCGTTCAATATGACTACCATTCCCCTCGCAAGAGTGATTAGACACATATTAGCTATTTGTTTATGGATACATTTAATCAACTTAAAACAAGTAATTGACCTTGGCACAAACTGGGTCATCTAGGTCCACCTTCACAGCCCTCTGTGGAGACATCCAACATTTCTTCAAGAAACAACTGAAGGATTTGTATTCAACAGAAATAACAGCAGTTCCTTCCATGACCTTCAAGTCTTACTACAAAGTAAACATGTACTTTTAGCTTTTATTGCTAAGATTATTTGTCACCGAAATAGGAGAGTTGGTAAAATACTGCTATTTATAACTAATAGTATTGCAAGTTCTAGAAGAGATATACATAAAATATGCTTTTCCTAACTGAATTATTTATAACTTAACAAACCAAGCCACTTTTAGTAGTTAAATTACATGCATCATTTATTCATTTAACTACCAAAATGTCATCCTTTAGTGTTAGGCCTACATTTTACTATATTAGTGAAAACTAATCCTTCATAAGAAATTATTTAAAATAACTTCATTAGGCTGCTACTCTCGCCATCGTTAATTATCTAGTTGATACTTTTGCTCCATCATGTAAAATAAGCTAGAAATTTATTCAGTGGAGGATTTTATCTATTTCGTAACTACCTAGGGCTTATTTTCAATTAGGATAGTAGTTTTTGGAAAACATTTTACAACTCTTTGGTTATAGGCCTTTGGTTATTTAAAATACAAAACAAATGTAATATAAAGATTAGTAAGGATTTACCTTCTTCGGTGACCGCATAGTCTAAGGCGCTATTTTCGCAATAGATTAGATTCCTGGAGATAGGGGTTTGATCCAGGCCAGGTCTATTAAGGGTGGTTTTCCTAAATATTTTTTCCACTCTCCCTCCAAGCAAATGCGGGTACACTTCATCTAAATCCAACCTCCTTAATCCCTAACAAATTAGGGTAAGTAGTATATAGGCACATAACACAAACAGGTGGTAAGTGGCGGTGCTAAAAATAAGGAGGGAATGAGGAATATATTTTATTTATGGAATTACAGTTATGTATTGTAGAAACTGGATGTGTGTGGCACCCTATAAAATCACGACACAAATTGGCCTGCATATTTTTTCAAAGGTGGCATGGCATAACCTTGTCCTTGGCAGACTTTTTTGGACAAGACCTTTTTAAACTTTGAATGCAGTATAATAATTTAATCAAGCTCAACTAATCTAATATATATTTACTCATTACACCTTTGATCATCAAGAAATATTATCTAAACGTTCTCTATCCACTTAATAGACTAAATAGTTTCAAAATAGAAATGTAGGCCAATTTTAAAATTACAAACATAATGCATTTTAAATTATTAAAAGGAGAAATGATTATCAAATAAGGAGTTATTTATTAAACACGTGTATTTTTAATTAGAGCTTGCACAGAGTATTTATAGTACTAGAATGAATAGCTTATATCGTTTAAATTTTAATCAAAAGTTATATTTTCAAATTCTTACTTCCCGATAAGTCGCGTGTTTCAATTGGCTGTGGACATAGCCTCGCTTCACAGGCTCTCGTTTAATCACGTTTCCTAACGATACCTTACAGATTCGATTCTGTGACGATAGCGCTCTTTCAAGCAAAGAACCGGAATACGAAATTCGTTATGACAAGCGATGACTGTCGTTCAATACCATCGAACGATAGCGCGAAAGAAAAGATCCAGAATCCCACTGCAGGAAAAAATAATCGCCAGTACACCCTGCCGGAATACGAATCCTAACTTCCTCGTAACCGACAAACCAAACCAAAGGAGCGTGATTTAGGAACACTGACAGAGTTGTTGGATAAAACACGAGAATGCTCCAGTAAACTTACTCGGCGAGCACACTGACAGAGTTGGATAAGGAGTAGACTAATTTTTTTTAAATCATTTTAACCACTTTCTGTTTGAATTATACAGAGGCCTACATTTATTGTAATCACAAAAGTGAAAATATATAAAGCTATAACCTCAAAAAGCATTGCGATCTCAACAGAAACACGCCGCGACCCCCAGGTTGGAAACCACTGTTCTAGAATTTCCCAACTCAAGATCTAAACTCTCCACAAAATTCCAGACTTTCAAGCTTCTTTCCCCAACATTGGATGGGGTGACACCCCCCTTGACCCTCCCCAAGCGCGACGCCCCTCTTCTTCGAGTGTTTTTCTTAGTTGATTTACTATCTCTATGCAAATGCGGGCACATTAAAACAAATTCTAGCTTCCTCATCACTAGCCCATAAGTATAACTAAATGTATTTAGCCCGGACGGTTTGTGAGACGCAATTAGTATAAAGAAAAAAACAACCGAGATTAACACCCGATGTGGCTTGCATTATGTATATTTTATGAAATTAGCCTCACTGGATCTTCTTCTTGAGAGGCTAACCAAGAAAGTTTATTTTGAAGGCTACCACCAATTTATGGCCTCTTGGTAAATTATGTTTTTCCTTCATTGAAATGCTTCCAGCATCGCCGACTAACGTTGGGCCAGAGAAAAGGTTCGACGGTTTAATTCCAGGTTTTCAAATTGTTCAAAGATGAGGAATGGATCCACGTGACCATAGACCCACAACAAGTTATAAAATATACATTATTGGGGGTGGCGATGGGGGAATTTTCATCGTGGCACAGATAATATGATGGCAGTGCAGACAAACTTTTAGCTTTAGGTTTTTACCTTCTCATATAAAAAATTTAATGTAATCGTGATGACTCATGGTGGACCTTGACAGCTGTTTAAATTACCTTAAACTAAAAATAAAGTTACTATTTTGTATGACCCTGGGACTATGGCCTAAATTATTCTATGGATTTCGTTCAAATTTTATAATAATTGATCATGTCAAAGATAACTCGTGATTTTAATTCTAGCGCTAAAATTAAAGGTAGTTTACTCACGACAGATTTTTGAAAATTTACTTCAAAATGACAAAATAATAAATGAGAAAGTATATAAGAATGTGTCGTACCATTTATATGGTAACTTTAACGCGCGTTTTATAAACGCAAAAATATTTCAGGAGACAACAAAATAAACCTTGGACAGCAAAGTATATCCCTGGGACAAGAATTGAACCCGGAATCTTTAGTTCAACGCAGGTTCAATTCTCATATCTAGATGTCAGTTCTCAACATATATTTAAATGAATTTGTGGACGACAGTTACACGTACCAAGTGTTAATGTTAATGGATTGTGATATGAGTTTTATCACCAAAAAGAGACTTCATACTAGAATAATACCCAATTAAATGAAAAATTCAAAATTGCAAATCCAAAGGTTCCCGTGTCAATATTGTAATTTCGCACTAATTTTAATAATACCTAGGACGACAACGTTTAGCAGATCATCTCCAGCACTAAGCCATGTTAGTGCCTAGGTAGTATATACATAGGTCTAGGTCAACCAAATACATAAATTTTAATGTTTTTAGGTATAGACTTGGGATCGAACCAGACTCGTAGATCTATAGCCATGGAGGATGGCCAGAGTTTCATGTTTTTTTTCTCCAATTTATAGAGAATCAAATGTTTCAAAATGAGTAGATGGTGGAAAATAAAAAGTTTGACCTATGAATTATTACTAGGTATGTATTGCACACTATCTAAACATAGGCCTAAGTTAAATTTTATTAAAATTGTTTGAGCCGTTTTCGAAAAATTAGCTTTATGCGTTTGTTGCTATAAGAAAAGTTCCTTTAATTTTCATTTGTGTGCATATTTAAAATTTACATATTTAAAGCTACCTATTTATAATGCAATACTTGAATATTTTTTTAAAACCCGTTAGTGTAATAGGCATAATATTGCGCACAATCTAAAAATAATATGGACGTTTAATTTTTATTTTTTGAGGTACATTCGAACCAAAATTATCTGTTTATTACTTGGTCAAAACTACGAGTCTTTTTGAAATAATTAATTTGGTGTTTTTGGTTGCTTCAGGTAAATTACCCTTAAGTTTTTAAGTGAGTGTGTTAATAATGTTCATCATAAATAGAGATAGAACACAAATAGTCTTAAAAACAACCTTTTTTTAAAAAAAATCTGCGAGACCATTAAAAATTATTTGAGAGTCAGTGTCACATAAAACGTAAATTTTAATCAAAATGTTGAAGCATTATCACAATATTTTCTCTATCCTTTGTATATTCATAGAGGGAGTCACAAAACACTTTGGATAGGGAAAATTAAGGAAAGCTAAGTATTTGCAAAATTGATTTTAAATATTAGCTCTCTCTATATATATATCGACAAGATTGTTTATAGGAAAGTCCAAAAACCCAACTAATAAATAAATATGTTGATCTATCTGGTGTCCACACACCAATATGAAGTCATGCGCCGCGAAATAAGACCGTCAGGCTACCCTGGCCACACTCTTGCAATGCTAGTTGCGTCATGGCTGGGACGAGATGCGATCAAACCTTCCAAACGGGCTTGCGAAACACCGCCACGACGACGGCGGTTACAGAAGTTGTTTTATATCGTATGTACCCGGCTCCAGAACCGAGTGGTGAGAGGGGGGGGGGGGTGATAAGGGAGAAACGAATGAAATAGTTGGTATAATTTAGTTCTTTCTTTTACCAAGATAGTACAATAGTACAATTCCTGATGCTAGGGCTGTGTGTAGCTGTCCTGTCAGTATTGAGGTAATGTGCTGATATAACAATATATTTAGCAATGTCGTATTATATAGTCCAACAAATTGTATGCACAGAGACATACATGTATACTTATATTTCCTTACGAATAGCTTTTTGGAGCACCTAAAAATATTTTCCAATACAAACATTGATTGACATTGATTAATATATATATATATATATATATATATATATATATATATATATTAAATAATATAAAGTATTTCTAAGATGTTTTTCTTATAATGTATCGAGTTATATTTTCTTATCAACAAATTGCCAATAAAATTAGCAGGATAAGACGAACACGTTTGAAAGAAGACTTGTCAATACTTAACACACTGTGTACAGACGCCTCATTGAGTAACCCCTGATGGGAGGGTTGCCTCATCATCACAAAGTTCGTGTAGGCTTGTGACTGACGGCAGGGCTTTGAACCTGACTGCCAAGCTTGTATGATGCGAGACCACGTGAGACGGACCAATACGGATGACACAACGCAACACAAGGACATTTCTAATTGGGTGTCCTGTCTGGAGCTTAGGATGGAAAGAAGTCGGTGCGAGTTTAGGTGGAATGAAAGTTAACGCAAGTTAAGATGGGACGGAGATCACCGAAAGTTAAGGTGCGATGGAAGTAATCATGAGTTAAGGTGCGATGGAAGTAATCATGAGTTAAGATGTGATGCAAGTAATCATGTGCTAAGGTGGGATGAAGTCAACATGCAAGTCACCTTGAGTGGTCATGGAGGTCAACTACAGGTCCAAGGGACCCTGATTGTATCCTCTTTGTCTCTTTATAAGGTTGGATGTTGAGTGTTAAATATTGCTGTCCTCCACGATGTTATCTTCTAGGTATTTTTCTGGTGCTATTCTTTGTTTCAATCAGGGATGTGCAAACTTACTTTAAAGAAGGGCAAATGAAAAAAAGTTATCGCTAGGCCCAAGATTTTTTTTTTTTTTTTTCAAAATTCATTTAAAAATATTATTCATGTCGGTATATTATGTGTGCCTAAGTTTAAATACGTTGATAATGAAAAATAATCATTAATGCCTTAGAGGCTTATTATGTTTATAGATTCGTTCAGAAGATTAATGTGATGGTGTGAGAAGTGAGTGAAACTGTGAATGAGCTTTCAGCATTTTTCTATAGTTTAGGTTAAACTGTGAGGTGATTCTCAAGAGAGAAGACAAAAGCTCATCAGTAAGTCGGTTTTTAAGATTATTTTTCCTAAGTTTCATGGTTTAAAACACTAGTTCGCGAGAATATTAGGATGCAAACATTGCCATTTCGTTTTGGGCATGATTTACAAAGATTGGGCATGTTTATTTTGACATGGTTTCATAAAAAAAATACAGTTTAGTTTAAAAGAGCCTGCTTCATAGCACAACATATTTTAATAATTCATCTCGCGGGCCGGATTGGACACAACAGCGGGCCGTAGTTTGTCCATCCCTGGCTTAGATAGTGTGAGTTTATAAAGATAGTCTTTTAAGAATTTATTTGCAAGCGAGCTGGTAAAAAGTATTTAAAGTAATTACTGTTAACCTTTCAGAAGTACAAGTTTTGTATTATGTAAAACTTGCTACCATACCAAGCGAGAAATGGAAATATATGCCTGAGGATATCTCATCAGGCCCTGCCTGATATATAGATTGCTGAATCATGCCATTTTAATTGTACTTCCTCCAACCAAACGGAAAAGAGCGATAAATAATGCGGTAGCAGAGAGTCAGCACTACTTGTTAACGATTAACTTATATGCCGGAAGTTCCTGAATGAAATGTACGAGTGTAAATACGGGTGCCTTGCGGCGGCAGCTCAGTCCTAGGAAAGTGTCCGACATGGGCTGGTGTAACTTTCCCTCAGTTCACCATCTGGTGTAGTCCCAGAACCAAGGTGAGGTACTAGTGAGTCAATAGACTTCCTCCTTGATCACATAATAAAAAATAGTACATATAAACCTCAGCAAACGTATAGGACACGCGCACTGTTGTTGTTGTTGTTATTATTATTATTATTATTATTATTATTATTATTATTATTATTATTATTATTAGCACCACGTCTTACTACCCGTTCGGGTTATACGCACTTACAGTAATGTGTAGTGGTAGGGTTATTGTGAGATGAAATGGAGGACCTACAGTTTAACGTGGAATCCGAACCACGGTGGAGGCCTGGTATTCCTCACATTCACAAGTTGTGATTAATACACATCTTGTCAGAGGTGAAGGAAGGTTTTGGCAATCAGATAAATCTGTGCCGGGACCGAGGATTGAACCCCGGACCCCCAGCACGGAATTCTGACACCTTACCCCTAGACCACCAGGTCACCCGTGCGCGCACTGTTACATGATAGTAAGAGAGGAAGTGCGTAAACATTGCCAATACCATACCTTACACGTGTTAATATCAACCAGATAGAAAAACATCAATCTCAATTCAATGCAGTGTGAGTGCACCTACGATCATTGTTGTTGAATGCCTATTATCACAATTGCTACGACGACCTCTGACAACCACACTGGTTGGAATGGGCCGCTGGACAGGCGTGCGTCAGGTCGCGGTCAATGCACCCAGCTGATGTGTGTGTGGAAGGACTTACTTCACTAAGCGAGTCACTTTCACCTAATGTGAATGACTGACCTCTTTGAACAGCTAGTCAGTTTGTATGTCTCATGTCTGTCTGTCTCGTGTGTCTCATGTATGTATGTCTCATCTATGTCTCATGTATGTATGTCTGTCTGTCTCATCTATGTCTCATGTCTGTCTGTCTGTCTGTATGTAGCAAGTTTTTCTGTCTGTATCATGTCTGTATCTTGTCTGTATGTCTGTATAATGTATGTATGTCTGTACAATGTATGTATGTCTGTATCATATATGTATGTCTGTATCATGTCTGTATGTCTGTATCATGCCTGTATGTCTGTATCATGTCTGTCTCTCTGTATCATGTCTGTCTCTCTGTATCATGTCTGTCTCTCTGTATCATGTCTGTCTGTCTGTATGTCTCATGTATGTCTGTCTATATGTATGTATGTCTCATGTATGTCTGTCTATCTGTATGTATGTTTGTCTTCTATGTCATTGTCTGTATGTACAAGTTTGTCTGTATGTATCAAGTTTGTCTGTATGTATCAAGTTTGTCTGTGTGTATCAAGTTTGTCTGTATGTATCAAGCCTGTCTGTATGTATCAAGCCTGTCTGTATGTATCAAGCCTGTCTGTATGTATCAAGCCTGTCTGTCTGTATCATGTCTGTCTGTATCATGTCTGTCTGTCTGTATCATGTCTGTCTCTCTATATCATGTCTGTCTCTCTGTATCATGTCTGTCTCTCTGTATCATGTCTGTCTCTCTGTATCATGTCTGTCTCTCTGTATCATGTCTGTCTGTCTGTAGCAAGTTTGTCTTTCTGTATCAAGTTTGTCTGTCTGTATGTCTCATGTATGTCTGTCTATATGTATGTATGTTTCATGTCTGTCTGTATGTAGCAAGTTGTCTGTATGTATCAAGTTTGTATATATCATGTTTGTCTGTCTGTATCATGTCTGTCTGTATTTATCAAGTTTGTATGTATCATGTATGTCTGTCTGTCTGTATCATGTCTGTCTGTCTGTATGTATGTATGTATGTATGTATGTATGTATGTATGTATGTATGTATGTATGTATGTATGTATGTATCATGTATGTCTGTCTGTCTGTATCATGTCTGTCTGTATGTATGTATGTATGTATGTATGTATGTATGTATGTATGTATGTATGTATGTATGTATGTATGTATGTATGTATGTATGTATGTATGTATGTATGTATGTATGTATGTCTGTATGTGTGTCTCATGCATGTCTGCCTGTATGTCTCATGTATGTCTGTATGTCTCGTGTATGTCTGTATGTCTCGTGTATGTCTGTCTGTCTCATGTCTGTATGTATCATGTCTGCCTGATTGGATTGAGAAAACATGCACACATCGCAAGCTAGCTTAGACATCTTTTTTATCACCACCTCTTACTACTTGTTCAGGTTATACGCTTTTATGATAATTACTCTAATGGTTTAAGGATAAGTAAGGACGCATGTTAGAGGTAATCTACCCACAGTTGCATGAAAGGAAAGTGGGAAACCATTTAGGAAAATCCATCCTCAGAAGACTCGACTGTAATTAGAACACTAATCTCCCCATCTTCAGCAGGCCAGTCGAACACGAGAGTGACGCCTGGGCTTAAACCATCCAGCCAATGAAGTGGGTTAAACATATTTAACAGTTTATGTTTATTTGGGTTATTTAAAGCAAACGTTTTCTAAAAACAAGGTTATTCCAAAATAAAACATAGTATGTGGCTTAACAAAGAACATAAAAACTTAACTAACGTGATTAGGGCCTGGGGCGGAAGTTTAGTGAATCCGCTGCACCGCAAGTGGATTATATCCTCTTTTACCCCCTGCCTCTGGTGGAATCCGAACCAAAAAGTTGTCTATAAGTGGTTTGGGCAGTATTCAAAAGCACAGTGACTCGACGATCATGCCCGCAGTCAGAGGCTGAACACACCCACAGTGGGAGAATAGTTGGGTGGGTGCCTTTCTAGAGGTCAGAGAGAAGTTCACCCGACAGGAAGTGGAAAGCGAGGTCGTCATCAACAAGAGTAATTGCGACAACCAAGACAGAATACGGTGAGTCAGGCACTGGGCACTAAGTCCGGTCCCCTTTACCATATTTTATATGTGTTTTTTGTTACACTTCACAATTGGTTCATACAAAAAAAAACCAGCAATTTTGAAATATACTAATTTAGTTATGTTAGCTAAGATTTTGTTGGTTCCACGCAATTTATTACCCTTTAAAGATGTCCGCATATTCCATTAATAGTGTGATTATTAGTCGAATAATACGGAATTATGATTGTAAATTTTAATAAAATGAGCAAACCTTCGTCTAAAGGGAAAACCAAAATACACTAGTCAGTGAATCACGATGGCTTTAGCTAACTTTGTTTTTCCGCCGGTTAAACATTTTAGCTTTGTAATATTGTCTCTTCAACCCCTCAAAGAGAGAAAAATTGTTATCTTCAAAAAAATATAGCTCGAGATTTTGATAAATATCGATGTTTCATGACACCCTGAAACCGAAAAGTGGTTTTCGCGGTGCCATCTGTCTGTACCTTGGACTAGAGCCGAATTTTACCGATCGGGCTAAGACTTGCTGTCTAGGGTCACCTTGAGGGGTTTTTGGAATTAGATATTCAACCTTAAAATTAAGGGTAGTTTGCTGAAGGGCAAAAAGAGATCAAATCGATTTTCTCAAAATCCACTGTAACGATTTTTTATTAAATTTTGTATCTATACATTGTTTAATATTAGAAAAAAATTATAATTGAAACTCTCATTTCCCCATAAAATGACTTTAAGGGCAATTTACATAAGCATAAATTTCCAATTTTGATCATATATCCGTAACTATTTTAAATACGAAATAAACTTATCATGGTAAAGTTTTTGTATTGCTAGAATTTAAAATATTTTAATCTGGAATATTTTTTTTTATAAAACCAATAGTTTCCGAGCTATAAATAATATTTTATATTTTTTTATGGAGTAAGTACTTAGAAATAATAAATTTATTGTTATAATCATTGATGGACAGAGATGTTCCTCTTTTCTCAATGTTTATGTAACGGTGTATAAAGCCGTTTCACACGAGGTAACGTTCACCGTACAACAATCTCTGGCCAACTATCAGTCTGTTAATTAACATGGAGGTAGGTCGGGGGTTTTACACGAAGCAACTTAGTTACCTGGCCCAGCAACAGTCAATCAGAAGTTACCACTATTGGCTATTTGCGGCGTAGGTGTCACACAACCGGCGAGTGCTTGGTTAATCACGTCTTTATAATGTTTCGTTCACACGGGGCAACAATCACCGGCCAGTCCCCAAAGTGGTGCCACCTCACAAGCAAACAAGTGAATTTTGTTCGTGGTACGAATGGTTAACTTTTTACATTTGACTATCTAGTGTATGTTGGTTTTCATCAGCACTGTCAAATCTTGTGCAATTGTTTTGAGATGAGATTACATAAATTAAACATAGAACTTTATGTGAGATATTCATAAATGTCTTGGTGTACTCAGATTAGCTTGGTAGTGATTTTTCTGAGCGATCAAAAAATTATTCAAAACTATCTTTAACACCCTTGAGAAAGGCCTAATTTTGACAAATAAAATTGAGTAATTATATTATTTGATAAGTATGTAGTAGTTAATGTTTTGCTTTTCAACTATAAAAAATGTAATCGAACGATCATCGGCTGTATGCATGTAGATCGGCTGCTTGTCGAGTCTCTTAACCCAAATAAGTGTTCACTAAATATCTATGAAGCAATCACTCTTGTAAAAGAGCCGCCAGCTTACTCTACCAGCGAGATATCAATTTGGTCTCTGTCGGCGAAATGCAAGTAATCACAAGAGCATGGGAAGATTATGAACCTCCTTAAATGAGTTCTACTTAACTTAGCGTCTGTCCTCGCTGATGGGACAACAAGCTATCGTATCATGGTGGCCAACTTACCTGTAACAAAAAGAGAAAACAATAGTATAAAGATCGCGAAGATACGTGAAACTATTTATATTAACATGCATACACATTTTAGTGGATAACTACAGGCTAATAATATCAAATTATACAAATAAAATAAAAATTACATTGGTGAGCACGCGGAATAAACGTCAGGCTCGTCTTGTCTAATTTGCCGGTGACGAGGAGGTCAGGGCTCAAATTCCAGCCTGATATAGTGAGGGTGTTTTTCCACAATTTTTTGGAACTGTTCCTCACACAAATGGGGGTACATTTGCGCTAAATATTTACTTTCCTCAACTCTAACCCAATAGTGAAGTTAAATGCGGATATCCCGTACGTTGAGTAAGATATGGAGAATGTAAAGAAAATAAAAATATACAAGACAAAATAAGTCATAAAGAGGAGAGTTGATTCGTCAAGAAATGTGAATATTTATCAGTCTTGAAAGGGATGCATCTAACCGATAAGAAGTAGGGCCTTATTTATTTAATCTGCTGGTAAATTAAATCTTAATTTTGAAAAAAAAAAGTACTTTATTTCAAGTCATGACATATTTTAAAATAAATAAATGATACCACACAATCACACAAACTTTCTAATATTGTGTATTATAGCTTCGAAGTAAATTTAAAAAAATTTGTTTTTAGTAAACTACCCTTAAATACGTTTTACTCATAAATACAAACATATCTTCTTGTTAATCATAATAATCACTCAATATATCAATTTTAAGCCAAATTGTTCAAATTTATTTAACAAAATACAAAATTTTAGAACTAAATTATTTGTAAACTACCCTAAAATTATGTATTTCTAAAAATAAAAAGGCATGCTTATTTATCAAGAAAAATTACATACATATTTTAATTTTGAATTCTAAGCAAAATCACTAGAGCCATTTTCAAATAAATCAAATTTTCAAAAATCACTCCTCAGTCTATCGATTTTTTACCCAAAAACAAGTAGGCTATACACTTTTTTTGTTATGTCAAATACTCCCAAGAAATCCATTTGGAATCATTAGAACAATTTGTAAAATAACTTAAGTTTTTGAAAAATCAGTCATCAACTGTAAACTACCCATAAATGAGTTTTTACCCCCAAAACAAATAAATAAAGTTATTTGTTATGTCGAAAACTACCAAGATACTCAACATTTTGAGCAAAATATTTAGAGCTATTTGTAAAATATTTAATGTTTGTGAAACATAAGTCTTCAATAAACTACCCTTCAACGAATTTGTCATGTGAAACAAATCCTAGATATGCATTTTATACAAAATCGTTAGAACCATTTTAGAAAGATTTGTAATTAAAATTAATCATTAGTATAATTTAAGGGCTAGGGTAATTTTGTGTGTGTGATATAGCCCTATTAAATCTAAATATCAAAGTTGAACAAAATCCCTTAAACAGTTTTGGATCCGTGGCCAGTGACAGACGGACGACAGACATCCATGGGGACTAACAGAATTGTAAATTCCACTTTTTTGGGTTAAAGTTCACATAAAACGTAAAATCTTGTCACTATCTAGAGATCGATTTTTTTCCATGAACACAATACTTTCTTTTGATATGATAAAGTAAAAAATGAACTAGGAAGTTTTAGTTTTTTTCAAAAAATATGTAATCTACTTGATATTCTGCTAATGATGTACTCATTAATTACCCTAAAAGGTAGCGGGGGGATAGTGCCCAATATATAGAGCATATAAGAATTTCTTTCAAACCAAAATATCAACAATTTATTATTAAATTTGGAAATCAAATAGTAAGAAGAAAAAATTTTTAGGTAAATAAAAATAATATTTTTAAAATCTATTTTGACAAAATAAAATAAAAACTCGCTTAAAAACGTGAGATTGGTCGGTCATATTCCTTATAAAAAGCCTTTATTGCGCCAATTTGAGCCTGAGAACACGTGTCACACCAAGAACAAGATTCCAAAATAAATCTACCGTTTTTATAAAGTCGCAAAAACTGTCCAGGGCAACCAAATTTATCGGTTTTTTAAAAATGAATTTGCAAATGAATTAGTTAGTCCAAAAATATTACCCGGTGTGAGCAACTAAGTTATCTATTACAAATGAATCCAAAACAACTCAAACCAAACAAGTTGTATCTAGATAAAAGTCATAACTAAAGTGTGTTTATTATTACTGTATTATTGCGCTAGCTTAACCTGCCCTTCCATAAGAAAGCAATTTATTAAAATTTCAATTAATTTTTTTAGCAACGCGTCTTACTACTTGTTCGGTTTATAAGCCTATGTACTAATTATGCTAACGGGTTAAGTATGAGGAAGGTTGAAATTATAGGAAGTGTACACACACTTGCGTGGAGAGAGAATGGGAAACAATTTAAGGAAACCTACCTGGATCGAACCCCAATCTCAGTCAAAGGCAGTCTAGTCTATTCCGAGAGTGACGTCTTAGACCATGCGGCAACCGAAGGATACATTTTAATTAATATTGAAAAATAAACAATTTAATATCTAATTTTTATAGCGTCATAGATATTGACATGTGCAGTAACGTATGATCCACTGATTCCAAATGCAAGTTCGTAAATATAGAAGTTCCTGAATGATTTTAATGAGTTTTATTTTAATTGTCTTGATACACAACATTTTGAAGTTTTAAAAATATGTGTATTATTCGATTCACATTATTTTAAAGTGTGTAATAATAATAATATAGATGTATTAAAACAAAGAACATATTTTTAATATACTCTAGATCAGGGATGGCAAACTTTTAACAGCGTGGTATATAGTTTTTTGAGGTCAGTAAATATGTCATTCAGTGCCAGGTCACAATGAACTTTATGAAGTCACCAGTGGTTCGGACTGCATCCTGTGCATTGTTGAACAAGCTATGAACCGAACATATACTGTATCTTGGCTAGCAAAATGCAACAATATGTTTCAAATTGGTGTGGGATTGATTATGTACAGTAGGTGAATGTTTCTACTGGTTTCCCACCCTTATATTCACTATCAGGTCATTCCCATCATCTCATCGGGATATGGAAAGAGCCTCCACGGAAAGAATGTACAATTAGTGCATTCGGACGTCCCCTGGGCAACGGTACACTAGTACTAGCTAATATTCCCACCAAATTGGCTACGAATGATGTAGCCAAGACATACACACACACACACACACATATATATATATATATATATATATATTATTGGGATGCTGTTATTAGTTGGGACCTTTAATTATAACCGAGGGCGGACGAACATCTACAAACCCATTTTTATAATGAAAACGTAGTCAATTATACTATAGATACACGTAGTTTTTTTTAAATCAAATAAATGAACCTTCCGTTTACCTTGAAAGGTGGCAAACTTTCCTTAACAGGTTATATATATATATATATATATATATATATATATATATATATATATATATAACATAATATTAAAGAACCTTTGAAAGGTGGCAAACTTTCCTTAACAGGTTATATATATATATATATATATATATATATATATATATATATATATATATATATATAACATAATATTAAAGAACCTTTGATAGTAAAATGCTTATTTAAAACGTCAATAAGAGGTGGCACACTATACTAGTTCAAAATTAAGCTAGTCTTTAAGTGGCATGCTGGTCGGAAAAGTCTCGCCATCTCTGCTCTATAAAAAAAAGGTAGCAGCCCCACTTTGACCGATTACAGTTTTACCCTATTTTATAATCTGTACCAAAGTTTAACCTGTTAAGGAAAGTTTGCCACCTTTCAAGGTAAACGGAAGGTTCATTTATTTGATTTAAAAAAAACTACGTGTATCTATAGTATAATTGACTACGTTTTCATTATAAAAATGGATTTGTAGATGTTCGTCCGCCCTCGGTTATAATTAAAGGTCCCAACTAATAACAGCATCCCAATAATCTGGACTTGAGGAAGTACCTGATAATTATCATATGTAAGTCAGAGAGGGAATGAGTGAGACCTGGCGAGATAGTTTTTTCTAACAGGGCGCCTTAAAACAATCAACAAGACGACCCCAAAAGAGAGAACGAACCGGTAATCCAACTAATGCGGCATACTTGCAATGAAAAGTAAACAAATTGTTTGCCAAATGTGGTAATCGAAATACAGCAGTGATACATGACCTGCTATTACAGCTGACTCGTAGGAACAGCAATTACTGCAATGCCAGACTAGTTAATTAACTCATCAATGGAGTCCCACCCTCGTATGAGCCAATGACCCAGAAAATGTTGACCTTCAAGCGACCCCTCTATGTCTTCATCCAACCTGGCCTCCCCTAATGCCCAACGATCCCTCCCGGTCATTTTAATTATATCTTAATCCTATAGAGTGCTTATTACGCCGCTTACATGTTTGATATCTACGCACCAATCAATCATCTTTCCCTCGATGTTTATGTAAATTACTTTATAATTTATAAAAGACAACCTATCTACAAAATGTAAATCTCTTGGTCAAATATGCAAAATGGTTGACAGTAAAAATCAATTTTACTCTATAGCGCCACAAATTAAACAGTATAACTTACGTAAACAGTATGAAAAGAGTAAATTCTAATTAATCAAAGAAGCATTTGCCTAAAATGGCAGTAAAAAATAAACTATTCGAGCAGTCAGATGGACTCGAACACTGGTCTTCTGAAGCAGAATCAAAGACTTGTAACTCTGCCAGCCTGAGTTAATACTATTATGAAACTACTTTGATATTTTCTATTACCCAAGGTTGGTAGTATGCAACATAAGGCGAAGTGTTATAGGCTTATTATCCAGGATTACTTGTAATACACCTTTTTAGTTTTTAAAGCAACGAAAATTAATTATTCTCCCCATTTCCTGTTTATTTTGTTATTCAACGATGATTGTACGGTGACAAGAAGCGTTATTATAGAAGAATTTATTCAGACGGAACGACAAAAACTTGGGACACTAATGAATCCCTGAGTCAAGGTTTCCTGCCATATTTCCAAATGTCCAGAGCCTTCTAACTTATTATACGAAGTATGGGAGTATTATTGGGTGGACACACCTTTATTTTAAGAAAATATCCTCCTTGAATAGGCAACTTATTTCTAAAAATTGTTCTGACGAAAATATAGCTGAAAGGTCTCAATAGGATTAAAAATGTATATTTTAACTGTAGAGTTGGGTCGAATACACTATTTTACGTATCCAAATCTCCCATTTACCTTCGAATCCCGAATCTCGAATCCGAATCTTGGAAAAAATTATGAATTTAATAAGAAATATAATATAGTAAAAAAAATACAAATAGTAACTAGGCCTATGTTAACATTATTTGGGTTTTTCCTTATAATCCATTCATTATAACATTCACACATTTAGTTAAAGAGTTCCATTACTTATCTGGGGCCAAGTTATTAAGTTCATCCTATAATTATAAAGGTTTCTGAACCACCAATAGGCAGTATTAGAACTCTAAAACAAATTTCAATCGAAAGATCAGCTTGTTTTTAAGGGTATAGTCTCGAATCAGAAGTTTTCTCGAATCTACGAGTATCCTTTAGGATTCGAGGGCCCATCCCTAATTTTAAGTTTTATAATCTAAAAATTTCATGAAAAGGTGAAATCAGCTCATTTTAAAGGACGTTTTATGTGAAATGTGGCAATTTTGAGATCAAAGTATAATAGTTGGAAAGTAGAGGTTGGACACGCGATTCCTCAAATTCTATGGTATTCAACAACTTCGAGATTCGTAAATATCTCGAATACAATACACCTTGACTTGATATAACGATTTAAAAGTGTTTTATTTGTTGTTTATGTATAAAGAGTGACAAACATGACAAACCAAATAGCATATTATGTCGGTGTCCCCAAGACTTAAAACAACGTTTTTAAATTAAATTTTAAATATTTTCACTTAAACTAAAATTGTACATTTTTAAAGATTTAAAAAAAAATTAAAGATTTGGATTTTAAAAAGATGGGACTCAACCTATCTCCATTAAAAACCTATATCTGGCCTCCACTAAACAAATAACGCCATCTTTTAAAGGTTCCCAAGATAGCATTTAAAACTAAATGAGGAATGTTTTGAAGTTTTAGAGCTGCCATTATTATAAGAAATACAGTACTGCGATGTGAGGATATATCCCTTCGAGTTGCGTTGCCTCTTTAAATGAAACACACACACACACAAGATGTTTCTAAATAATGTAACTTCCATAAATTATTATTTTTGGCAAATGTAGTTGGAGTACTGGAAAAAGTATGCGTTAGAACTTACTTTCACAATTTTAAAAATCAAGATTAAAGTGAAATCGTAACGACTATTTGTAAAAGTTACCATAACAATTTTCATATAGTGAGACGTAAATTCATGTGATCTGTAACTTTTGTTACCTTTCATAAATGATTTCAATGACTATGAAATAGTGTTAATAGTAAAGTAAAGTTTTATCATCGTTGACAAAAAAAAAAGGTATTTTTTCTTAAAATTCTCTTCTACCAAAATCATACTATAATATGCTATAGTTTGTAGTCTATTTAGAGTATAGCTTTTACGTTAGTGGATCGTAACAATAATTTTCTACAGGCAAACTATGTATGTACTTCCAATAAACCTACATTATAGTAGAATAATTTCAGTCATAATCTAGCTTTCCCAAGTTAGAAATCTAGAATTCACAAACAGACAGAGGATTAGAAACTTTTGTAACTTCTGATTTAATGTAATCAGGGACTATTTTCAGTTTTGGTCGTGCCAGTATTTTAAATGTCGATTTTTCAGCCAGTTAAATAAAACACCTGGGCTATTAACACTTGAGACACATATCCCACGTGATGTATCACCACTTTCACCACTTACAGACAATACAATACATGTGAACACAATGAAGACATTTTAGAACACAACAGCTTACATACGTGAATCGGTCATAGAGACATGTATAATGAGAGCTGACGTCAGTCATACTTCTCCAATCTAGCCCCGTGGCTAAGTGGTTGGGGAGACAGACTACAAGTCTAGCGCAGCGGTTCCCAATCTTTCTTTAGTTGCGGATCACTCTTAAAAAAATTATTTTAATCTTTTTTAGAATATATTTTTTGTGAGGGCCTTTAGTCAATAATACAACAAATTATGTGACGGGTCATGGGAAAAGGGAGTTTAACTTCACCAAGGCATAAATTGAGTTATTGGTACCAACCTTGTGCAGTGGAGAGTTCTGAATAGAATGGTATGTATATTATCTCAAATTTTTTTTTTAAAAAAGTTGTATTTAAAAACTCTGCATTTTTGGGAAATTGCTTTTAAAATTTTGTATATTTTAAAATATACAAACCAAGAGGATACTTGCCTATAACTTGTAAATTTATCATTCTCTTTTGTAGGACATTTTATGCCAATTTCAAATATGTATTTACTTTTTTCATATCTCACATAATTTTTAAAACTGTATAGTCTAAAGATATGCTAGGAAAAATCTACTTGAAAATTGAAATAAATGCAGCTAATAAGTTGAAAAGTTTAAAATCATATAATATTTTAACATTATTAAAAGAGCATTACATAATAAAATTAGCTTAAAGCTAAAAAATAAATTAAAACAATACAAATTACATATATTACTGATTTATTGAATTATTAATTATTGAAATATCGTAGATACTAGTAATCTTGCTCCGCTTTTGGCGTTTTGAAGGCCCTTGTTCCATATTAATGCTGTCTTCTACTTTCTTTATTCCAAGTGCTGCAAGCCTAGATTTTGGACATAAAAGACCTTTGTACTTTTCTTTACAATATGACCTGATCGTTCATAAAGGTACTGCTGTCTTTGTAACGGGAGGCCAGGCGGGACAGTTACCTTGGGGTTATCAGAGAGAAGCTGTGTGTATTGCAAGTAATAGTATGTTTAGCGGATGGGGAATTAAATGCCACTTGAGTGTAGACTACACCTTTGTGTTCTTTAGAAAACCTAAAATAGCAATCTTTTGTTATTTTAGGTACAAACTTCCATATCATTTCTGCAAAGAAGCGCATCCAGTCCTTTATTGGTACCATTACGTTACCATTTTCAGTTAGTTGTTAACACACTCAAAGGTGTAGACTTAAAAACTATACCAGCAACTTCTGCTAGTGAGCTTGCTTTTTCATGTCAGAGTATCTTTTGAAGAGGCCAAATTTTGCAGTAGTAAGACGGGTAGGGTAGTAAGACGAGTAGTAAGACGCGGATCGTGTAAAAACAAACTCTTATGTTGTTTGTTATTGATCTAAAAATGACGGACCACGCCTTGCAGAGATCACTTAATTCCATTCATGCTACCAGCACAATAATTACATTTACAAAGGAACTGTCCCTTAGAAAGCGCTTCTGGCTCATTTACAACCACAAGAGCGACGTACAGCGACGACCGATTTTACAGTCTTAAGTCATACTAGCTATTGAGCCGGCCTCTTTTTGTGACAGAGACTGTACAAATGCGGAGAAGTGCCAGAAGCAATCCATAAACATGCTGGGCACGTACAGGTTAGCCAACCTAGCAAACCTGCACGCGAGTTGATTGCTTCTTTTTTACTCTCCAAAGACTGACGAGTGCTGAAAATTCCAAACTGAAAAATGACAGTCACGTAAATTTTGTAAAAATATATATACTTGGAACCTTTGAATTATAGAAATAATAATAATAATAATAATTATTATTATTATTATTATTATTATTATTATTATTATTACTATTATAGATTTTTCCCAAACGCGTCTTGATCACCGTACGGCTTACAATAATTTTAATTGCACTAATGGGATAGGAATGAGGCAGAGTGGGAAATAATTTAGGAGGAATAAACTTCAGTATACCCAACTAGGATTCGAGACCCGACCTCTTTGTTGCCAGTAAACCAGAATGGATAAGCCTGAAAATTAATGCGCGTGTTTGCCGATGCGAGTTGTTGAAATAAGCCCTTTTTGAACACGTGACTAGTACAGCTTGTCTTATTTAACTTATGGTTCCAAGTTTAATGTTTGGATATAAATCTGAATAATTCGACCGGTGCAGCAAGTAACACGTTAGACTAGAAGCATCGGGTTCGAGGTCATTTCCAAGACACAATTTTAAAACGTATACTAAATATATATAGCAAAAGCTCATCTAGTCTGTTTTGACGAAGACGGGGAGGCTGCGGTTCGAATCCCTGCTTGGTGTACTGTACTTAGTTGGTTTTTTTAAAAAGTTTTCCCAATGACTCCAGGTGAATGTGGGTACATCTATATATTCTGAAACTCTCATCCCTACTCAATTATGGTAATTAAGTGTGTATAACCCAGACAGCTACTAGGTAGCTGCGCGAAAAAATTAAAATCAACTGCCCCGGGTCGGTACGCACTAACAATACGTAACACGAGCTTTCCTTGACACTTTCATTTCCGAAAACATCGCCTGTTTCGATGGTATATTATTTCAATTTGAAAAATCCCAGAGCACTGAATGAAATCCCCTGATTTTACCCTGAGACCTCTTACTTTTTATTATTTTCTAAGAATGCCAGAAAACAGAACACAATACTTTTGAAAATAATGTTGTTCCGGTGAATATTGATAGTATTTTTTTTATAATTATTTTTAAGTGTCAAAAATACATTTACTAATCCCATGACTTGTCTTATTATTATATAAAAGTAGTTTTAGTAATTTTTATAATAGAGGTGTGTAAAAATCCCCTTTTACATATGAAGCGAAGTCTTTGTGAAACTTAAGTTAATTTTTTTAACTTTATTAAAAGTTCTTATATTGCTTCAATATGTTTTCGAAGATGAGAAGGAAAGTATGGATGTCAATGAAGCATTGCACACCCTTATTTTATGACTGTCAGATACAATCCTTCCTGCCGTGTTCTGGTATGTATCGCGATGAGAGTGAGTGGATGACGTCAGAGATCGAGAGGCTGTGGGAGTCACATCTCCAAGGAGAGGCAAAGAAATGGGCCCAATCATTACTTTCACCCGTCGCCAAGACGGTCTATTCACCTCTCTGTGGAGTGAGCGAGTCTTCAGAGGACCGGTCTGAAGACCCGACAACACCTCGTGCGCATACATCAGAGAACTGACCTTTGACTCACGCACGTGGTCTATCATGCCAGTGCCAGTAATGACTATCAACGGCTTAAACCATCTGGCCTTAAAGAGTGGTTTCTACCATATTTTTGGAAGAAATCCAGGAATTGAACCTCTGTCTTGAAGATTAAAGTCAGGCACGCAATTGCATACCCAACCAACCCTATCAGTTTAACGAGCTTTAACCCAGGTATTTTGCACGCCTGTTCATTCTAGGTTGTCAAGACAGATACGTCAATCTCATTTTATCTGGTTTGTCGGTGACGGGAAGAGGTTGATGTTTGAACCTCGGTCAGGTGTATTAAGGTGTTTTTTCCTTCCTAAGTAATATTCTACTTTCTTTCTCAACGAAAATGCGAATATAGTTCTTCTATATTTGTATTCCTCTTCTAGCCCATAGGTGTAAGTATGCGGATAGCCCAGTTTTGAAGACTTGGTGTACAATAATTATTAAATATATACTATAGGTAACGATAACAACAGCTTCTATTAGTTTGTTAAGTGATTTAAGTTGCCATCCTAGGTTAAGAGAGCGCTTCAACAGATAAGACCCAATGTCCATATTTGACTTGAAACGAATTTTAAAAACTGATGTGGCACTTCAGTGCAAGTTAATACTGTTTATAAATTGGCGTTGAAATATCTCTTCCCAGTCTTTAGTATAAAAATAAGCTAACGAGGCCAAATGTTTTATTAGAACACTCTAATCTCAGTATGTTATCTTAATTTCACCGTTTTGTTGATACTGTATTTGTAGACTTTTTCATGTATGTACGCTATTCCAAACGTTTACGCCTAGTCAGTTTTCCTCATTTTACTATAAACGAATTATTTAAAGAAAATATTAAAATTATATCCTGATAAGAAGAAGCCTGTTAAGCTAGTTTTAATTCGTGTTGTTGATTTAATCCTTGTATTAGGGGAGTACAAATTTAACTTCCAAGCCAATTATAAAACATACAATTAAAGTGATTATATAGTAAAATACTGTATTTAAAAAAAACTGTAAAAGCACCACAAATTTCCAGCTCTTCAGAGCATATCTTATTCGGGTACATAGAGTCACGTGTTCCAAAACTCGGGGTACTAGCTAAAATTGTACTTAAGATCTTAATTATAATAATGTTCCAAATCATTTCTATCAAACCCTCGCCAAAGGGGGCTCTCATAGCTGTTCGGAAAATATCTACCTCTGTCCTTGAAAAAGAATCAACTGAGTTTAGCTAATATTTGGGAGAAGAGCGAAGGTCCATCCGAAGTATGTAGATTGCGTCCATCGATTGTAAACGAGCAACATCAGTAGGGCCTACCAGTAGTGGCCCACCTGCTAAATTACCCAATTAAAACTTCATTCAGGAATAAGTGACCCACGAGAACGTTTATTATTAATATCATTAATATGATTATTATTATTATTATTATTTTAATCTCTCCAAATTCGTTGCACACGTAGACAGCATTTATTGTCCAGACCAAGGTTGGCAAACCTTTTTGAGAGTGAGTGTTAAATATGTCAATAATGTTCGAAGAATTTCTTCCTTGAGTCCATAGGTATTTTTGAGTAACGAAAGTGGAATATTGGAGTATTGTATTATTAATAATTATTAAGTACTATAATTATTGTATCATAATTAAAGATAATTGTGCTTTTGTAAACGTTTATTTTCACAGAAAAAGACAACACAATAGTTAAACATTATAGGAAATCTATTTAAGGCGATATTTCTTAAAGATGGTTCGCTGTAGTAATAATAAGTATATATAATATTTAGCACCGCGTCTTACTACCCGTTCGGGTTATACGCCTAAGTACTAATTACACTAATGGATTAGGAATTGGGAGGGTTGAATTTAGAGGAAGTGAACCCGCATTTGCGTGGAGGGAGAGTGGAAAACCATTTAGGAAAAACCACCCCCAGTTCACCCGAGCGAGATTCGAACCTCGATCTCCCCGTCCTCGGCGGTCGAGCTCAACACGACTAGCGCGTTAGCCAACTACGCCACCGAGGCGGGTAGTAATAATAAGGTTCATGGTATTTTTAATAGACTTTTCCTAAGAGACAAAAGTAGTGATTTTGTGACAATACTAAGGGACTAATAATTGACTTGCAAGATATTAACTTAATTATTTTCATTTACAGTTACATTGAAATAATCCAGTCGGGGCAACAAAAAACTTCACTTTACACAACAGTGGATACTGCGTACCTAAAGAATCATAGTTTAGCCAGCCCTGGTCTAGTCTATAGAGTTACATTTTAATCGTTCTGTTTGTACCTATTTAGAGCCTAGCGTCATTGACCCTGACCCTTATTTTTTTCTACACCAAAACACATTAATCATGGTTAAATTTGTAGCGAAGTCACTACCACCAAAAATAGAGATCCAATTTATATTTGTACTTAGTTATGGCTATCTTCTCTCAATCATTCATATATAATTTATCCTGCACGGTGGTCATATGGTCTAAGGTGTCAGGCTCGCAAGAGACTGGATTGCCTGTGTATGAGAAGTCAAGTCTTGAATCTAAACATGGGGAATTGTGTGATTTATCACTGTGGATTATCCACTCCCTTCCCACGTTAATGCAGGTAAATTTACCAAACTAACGTTCTTATCCCATATAAACTTTTTAAAAATGATAATTTTGCTTCAATTAATGTGCAGGTATTAAGCGGATAGCGCTAGTTGTAGGTTCATTAATTTAAAGCACAAATTGAGGAATATTTACCAATTAAAATAATATAAAATGCATTAATGTGTTACTAAGGTCAAAAAAAGAATCAACAAAACACGGAATATTCAACGTTTTAAAAAAGTGATGCATATATACAACACTAAACTAGATTGAATAACCAAGCTTTTAAAATGGCGTTGCAGGTAAAGATGTCTGTCCATCATTTGCAGGTGCTAGTGTACAGTGGTGATACACAATGACCGAACACAATAAGTTTGATGTGTAAATGGCCTATAAGCTAAGGAACTTGTCTGCAGGGTAGCCAGCCTTGTCATAACAATACGCCATTACAGGGGCATCCAAACTTGGCGTGGCTAACAAGTTTACCAACCTTCGTGGTTGGCTGCCGAGACGAGGGAACTTTTTTACAACCCAAGTATAGGCGTCTAAAAATGTATGTGATTGTATCCATCCTCGAGTAGGCCTATTATATTCCTGGTCCTAGGGCTAGAGTGATTTAGTGTTGCTGTCTTACGTTAAATTAGTCTTGACTGCATAGTAGTTCAAGGAACATACTTCAGTCAAACCTAAACAAAACAAAAAAATTGAACACAACATTCATTATTTTATGCGAGATCAGAATAAATTATGCACCATGACGCGCATGCGCACATAGCTTTATGCTTACTAACTTTATATGTGTTATTCAAGCATAACCACCGCCTGATTACAGATAGAAGAAAGGCTGTACTGTATTTAAGTTAGTTATTATTCCGTAATGCACTTAGTCAGTACATAGTACATAGTACATATTCCTTACTGTACATAGTCTACTTCATACTATCCTTTGTATATTCACTAATGTAGCATACTTAATCTAAATCCATAATGAATTTAGTATATTCACTAATGTACTTAGTATATTCAGTACTGTACTTTATAAATAAATATACAGTACTGTACTTAGTAGGCTATATTTGGTAATGTACTCAGTCAATTCTATATTGCGCGTAGTCCTCTGTTCGTACATTAATTAATACTCATTTCACGTAGGTGATCACTGATCATCCCTATAGTCCGAGGGTCAGGAGTGCTAACCATTCTGACAAAACCTTCAGAACAAAATATTCTCGAGTTAGATGGTGGGCCGAGGATAAGTTTAAAGTTACATTAACTAGTTTCACCGGTTAAGACGTATTTGTTTAAATGTAAAATGTTATCAGGTTAAGTGGAAGTTGCACAAGTATTCGTAACTCGAGCAGAGTGTGGTTTTCTCCTACCCGCACGTTGTAAATTAAATGCATAGCTCTTAATCCATGATGAACATTACCAATAGTTCAGTGAATTTCGAACAAATATTTCAGAGCTGGGATTCCGGTTTTGTTACCAAATAGTTGGTAGCTATTAAACAGTTTATTTTATTTTTAGCATAGGGCAGTAACAATAATACGGGTTAGAAACTAATCAATGACAGTAAAGATTATATATTAAAACCAACCAAACCTAGCAACATGCGTTCCACTACTCCTGGGAACAGAACAAAACAAATTTAACATACGCGAGTAATACAATCAAGTAGATACGTCTGGAATAGAACCAGGGTTAGTTTTTACTTATTAATGGTTTATATTTCAATATAATGTTTAGATTTAATTATTATTTTGTTAATTTTGAAAATATCGCGCCTAAGATATAAAATCATTATGACCTCAAACACATGATTCAAATCTATATTATCTTATAATGAAAATAAAAGTAAAAACAATGCAAGACGCGGTTTATTTAAACTTGTCTTATTCGTAATATAATATTATTTGATTATTAAGTTAGTTTCTTACCCGAGCGTTGATGTCTCCACCAAAACTCAATTCTAAAATATACTAATTATTAGTATGTATATAAAAACTGGACAGCAGTGCAGATATACAAATTGGTTAGTTAACGAGCTGGTCTATTAGCGCGCTTGGACTTCCCAGTCGGATGTCACTCACGCCACAACAGCAGAACGTTACTTTAATTGAAATAATTACCTCGGCTGGTGTTAGAATCAAAGGGCCTAAAAAAAATAAAGAGACCTTTGGCCGCTGCAGGGTCATCCTTGTTACCAACAAAAACTTATCGAGGCCGGTTTGGTAAATAGGCAGCAGCCCTGACTCTGAACTTAAAGGCAGAGTTTCGATTTAGACAAGCTAAGATGGGGATGTATTTCAATCATCTCTCCCTACGCCAAGGATGGCGACACTTTTACCAACCAGTGTGCCACTGACTAGCTGATTTTTGAACTGGTCTAATATCCCATCTCTTATTTACGTATTTTAGTCAGTATTTAAAAATCGAAACTTATTAAATATTAATAAATGTAATGAATAAGTAATAAAATTAAAAATATTTTAATTAATGCTAAAATTTTAAAGAAATAAAATGTATTAATAATTGTCAAAGTGAGTGTCCTAGACAATAATAATTTTAATAACTCAAAATAAAAACATTACATATTATTTTCCATATAAGTTTAAAACATAATGTTGTATTTTGATATCCAAGATATTTATGTTCGGTTCATTACTTGTTTTCAACAGCACACAAGATGCACTTTACAAGCCAAGACGAATTCTAGCCGTTGACGCCACAAACGTTCATTGTGACATAATATTGATAAGGTCAAGATTTTTTTTTTTTTTTACAATACTGGGATTAAAACCAACATTCGTCTCACCAATCGTGCCCACAGCCAAGCCCGTTAGTATATTGAAACTATGACCTTGAGAGGTGAAACATGGTTAGGACTATGAGTCTTCATTACCACAAAGCCCAAAACAACTGTCTCGTTGAATGAGAATAAATACAAACCGAAAAGAGAGCAAGAAACCACAAACACGAAACCAGGAACAACGCAAGGTACGTCATTTACTAGGAACATGTTTGTATGGTGTGTGGAGCCAGTGACCACAAGAAAACGTCACTTCGGGTGTTGTAACAAGACAAACTACCTCTATTGCGCACCCCCTGCTGTTTTAACCATAGGATAAGAATGATGCCTTTAGTGGCCCTCATCAGCTCTTGTAGCTACGGAACAAGTTGTCTTTCTTGGCCATCATCATCTTTTGTAACTACAGGACAATTTTCCCCTACCGGTCATCACCAACTCTTGTAGCTACAGGACAAGTTGTCTCTCTTGTCAATCACCAGCTCTTGTAGTTACAGGACCTTCTTCCTCTCCTGACAATAACCAGCTCTTATAACTAGAGAACATGTTATCTCTCTCTCTCTTGATTATCACCTCTTGTAACTACAGGATAATTTTCCCCTCCTGGCCATTACCATCTCTCACAACTATAAGATATGTTATCTCTCTTGATAATCATCTCTTGTAACTACAGGACAATTTTCCCCTCCCGCTCATCACCAACTCTTATAACTACAGGACAAACTGTTTCTCCTGTCCATCACCAGATCTTGTAGCTACAGGACAAGCTACCTCTCTTGACCATCACCAGCTCGTATGAACATAAAACAACTTGGTTATCTTGATTCACTGGTGAGGCTGTGTTAGTAGTGTTTTAAACGATATAATCCAAAGGAAGATGATTATGAGAGTGTATAGAATCATCACTGGCACTATGGCGGATATTATAAAGACAAGTAGCAATAACTGGTTTTAAGAGCGATCTATAAAAACTGTTATTCATTCATAACGAAATCAAATTATTTTCCCGATATAAGCGAGACAACTAAGATACCTTTTCGTGTCAAGCCATTGCAAAGGATGCTCGTGTTTCTAATCTACTCGAGGAGTCCCTCGTTACGTTGAGCTTGAGTGAAACTCACCAAGCCACCGTGCTCAAACTTATCCAGCAGCAAACGTGGCAATACAAATATTTACCTTGTAGCACTAACGTTTAAACGTGTTGTCTTAGGCATAACGGATCTTCAATTTCAAATAGGTTCCTCGGGAGTCACTCGCGCTTTTAGCTAAAGAAATGAACTGGGTAAAAAAATAAGGTAGGGACAACTTGTTCTTTGAAAGTCTGCCGTTTTAAAAGTGGTTTCGCCTATGGCCAAAGCCGTATTACTAAGCGACGAACACTTTACGACGTGACATAAAAAATAAAAAGAGAGAGATGAAAACTAAACGTTTTACAACTGTGTAGTTTTTCTTAACTGTACTAGCCTCAGCACACTAGTAAAATTAAGAAAAATTAAACAATTAGCTGAGGCCTAGACTAAAATACATTTACCCCTCATAAGCAACCAGACCACATGAGTGGGAAGGTATGCAAATAATACAACTTTCATGTGCGAGGAAAAACTTCTAAAGAAGGCGCGGAACAGTGGAGAGATTAACATCTTGGGTGTGAGAACATTTTCATAGTAATAGTAGTAATACTTATAATAGGAGCGTCAACAAATTTCACTAGGAAATGTATCTTCTGCCACACGACTATGCGGAGATTTCACTAGAATACGCTACGCAGTTAAGAAACTTTTTTTTTTGTTCGACTCTTGGAAAAAGAAACTTGAGTGGGTGCTAGACTGGTGGGTGCTTGAATAATGTGTTATAGAGTATTGACTGCTGGACTAATGTGTGTTAAACCAATGGGTGCTAAATTGATGTATTCTAGACTAGTTGGTGCTGGTCTAGTGGGTGGTAGACTAACGGACGTTGATCTAGGATTAGTTTGAATGACACCAGTAAACACATATCCACTAGAGCTAAGTGTGTGCTGGAATTCTTAACTGCGAGTCGCCAGGCCGGTTCGATCCCTACCAGGAGATTGCTGGAACATTTCCTTAAAACTCACACTTTCTACTTGTATCTTAAGATTAGTTCGTGTTGCGAGAAACCTTTACAGGTATTAAGATGGGCAGCACATTATATAAAATGGATGGGAATGAGTGAGATGGATAAATAAACAAAAATAAAATATAAGTTGTTAGATATATGACATCAAACTTGGCAAAATAACCTTTCTTTCAAATAAAATCTCTTGGAGTCAGAGCAACACCTCATTCCCTGGAGACCCTCAGTATCCAGTAGACATATACCAGCAATAATCCCCTGCGGACCCTCAATAGTCAGTACACCAGCAAAAAAACCCTCGGAACCCTCAGTAACCAGCATATCAGCAATGACCCTTTGAAGATGCTCAGTAAGCCAGTATTTCAACATTAATCCCCTGGAGACCCTCAGTATCCAGTAGACATATACCAGCAATAATCCCCTAGGGACCCTCAGTAGTCAGTATACGAGCAATAAATCCCTCGGGACCCTCAGTAACCAGCATATCAGCAATGACCCTTTGAAGACGCTCAGTATCCAGTAGACATATACGAGCAATAAACCCCTAGGGACCCTCAGTAGTCAGTATACGAGCAATAAATCCCTCGGGACCCTCAGTAACCAGCATATCAACAATGACCCTTTGAGGACTCTCAGTAGGCCAGTATTTCAACATTAATCCCCTGGAGACCCTCAGTAGTCAGTAGAAATATCAGCAATAATCCCCTACGGACCCTCAGTAAGCCAGTATTCTAACAATAGTCCCCTGGGGACCCCCAGCTCTCTATACTCGCGACTCGAACTACGGCAAGACCTCGTCTAAAGTGAGTGTACACCACACTTCATCAACAAGTATTTCCGTACAATGGAAGGTCACGGACTGTCTCACACATTCAAGCGCGAGATCGAATCCGGGTGACGTCAGAAAAGCCGGGGATCGTCGTTTGTAATGGTCGATCGCGTTTCCATTGTCATGCCTCAGCAGGTACGAATAAACTTTGGCTGTGACGGGAAATATTGAAACCAACTACGCCAATATGAACTTTCATAAACGTTTTAGTAAAAAAAAAGATAGTAACCGAAATATTGTCACCAAGAAATCGATTTATATAAAAAGATGAAATGTTTACTATGCGTACCAAACACTTTTCAGTTTAATGAAATAGCTTTGATTTTAGGATTTAAAGTACTTGCTAGATCTACTTTCATGTATGCATATTCTAGGAACTGATATGTGTTAGTTATTTATATATCAGCTACTGCGAAAGCTTTAGTTTTTTTTTAATACAGGACAGTAAAGGTAAAAGCTTTTAGACATGTCAGTTTGAGTTTAAGGAAGGGATTTAGGACACGCGAGTAAGGGGCAGTGTTTAGGCAGCTTTTATAGCAAAACTTTTTTTGGTCAAAATAAATAAATATATTGCTCCAGTAGAAACATAGAGTTTAATTTTCTTCACATGGTGATATCAACAGTTGAATATCTGTCATGAGCATAGCGGCATTAGGTGAAAAACGTTTTAAATGAAGATAAAAATGTTGTCATTAAATTCCAGCCTACCCTTAACAGATATTCAAGAACTGTTGATCTCACCATGGGAAGAAAATTAAACTCAATGTTTGTATAGAGCCCTTTTTTATTTATTTTGACCAAAAAATAGTTTTACTATAAAAACTGCAAGAACATTGGTTTTTTCCCCCCGCGTTCCCTATATCCCCACCTTAAAAGATATCCTTCTTATGCCTGTTGCCTTATGTTATAGAGTATAAATAGTTCGTAACAAATATTGGTATTGGGGAGAGTGTGATGATAATTTGTCCTCGAGTATCACCAAACTCGATGAAAGTTGAAGAGAGAAAGTCAAACCACTCTTTCTCTTCTGTTTTGTTGAAATAGACAACACTTCCTGCTTGGATCACAAATTTACAAACTTATTTGTGGCACAGCTCTGGGCGATACGTCCCCTACTACCAGGGTCACTCCAAAGAAACGATCGAGATCCAGGCGATTTGTCAAAGTATTCATGGGTGTACAAAAAGGCAAACTAAAGCTTTATACGGCGAAATACCGAATGATTGGATGACGAGGTAGAACATAACTTAACCCCGACAAGGGTCAGTTGATCCACCTCAAACCCCCCTCCAGAAGATTACACGGTACCCCCTGTGTGGTCGTGATGGACAGAGCCACTGTACATGACCAGGGCCCGGATTTTTATGACATGTCATCTTTTTTTGGTCCATCAGAGACCATGCTCAGTTGTACATAAACTCTGTTCATGATTCCCTGGTTGTAAAAATGTATATTTTACAGGTCATTTTTTGGTCATTTTATGCCATACCAGATTTTCAGGTCATTCTAGCTTTTTTTTTATAGTAGGTCATATTTAAGCATTTTTTTTAAAAGTATCGGTTCTTTGATAAAACATTAATATTAAAACATTAGATATTTTACTATACACTTATTGACTGAAGTAGATAATGTGAAGAGTCCTAATTAACTTGGTGCCCCTTTACCTGCATGCTTATAAAATCGACATTCCTGGTGATACCTTCACTACACCTAAGGCTAGTTGGAAAGGGTTGCAGGGGGAGGGGAGAGCAATTTTTAGCGTTCAAATGAACTTTGTACCGTCATTACATTCCTGGTGAGTCACTCACTATACCATGTCTGGGAAGGGCTGCAGGGAGATGGGGAGATATCGCTTTTAAAGCAGGTATTTGTATTCCAATGTTAAGGAGAACATATGATTTTAGCTGTCAAAAGATTCTAAATGCGTAGTTTTCATTTATAAAGTGCACGTTATATTTATTAGTTTGCATCATTTTATATGTATTTAGAATGCTTTAAACAAAACCACTTGAAGCGAGTCATTTGAGGAAAATTATTACTGAATTCGGAGAGGATTTTTATACAGAGAGTGAAATACTTTTCTATAAAATATGTGAAGTGAAAGTGACTGGAATCATATAAAAGATTTAACCATTCAACAGCATATCAGTCGCAACAAACATATCCGTGGTATCCAGAATATCGATAAAAAGAAAACTTCTCAATTATTACTTGCACAAAATGCATTCACGAATAAAAAAAATTCTCAATTTATATTTATATTTATAAATATATATATAAATATATTAGTGTGACGTTCTGGTATCTGAGAACATGCCTCTGTGGAAACTGAGCAATGTTAAACTAAAGGATTTCCTGGGACTGTATACGGGTCATTCATTCTATTCCAGTCGAGTCCACACCGAGGAAAAACTGGAAATAGACAGACCAGGAAAGATATTTTTGATTACGTGTATAATGTAAATTCTAGCTCTTGTAATAAATACATCATATTATGGAATTACAATCAAAATTTTTAGGCCAATTTTTACACATTTAAAGTCATTATTTAGAGTTTTTATCGTAATTTTATAGGTCATTTTTTGGAAATTTTAAGGTCATCAAAATCCGGCCCCTGGTTATGACGTTCGGTCAGCACCACCATCGAGTGATTAATGCTAAGGCAGACAAAAATACTTTTATTCACTACTTAATTACATTCAATATCATCGCTGAGGTAAATGCAGGTCTTATTTAGAAAATATCTATCTTCTCTCTTTCTCTCAATTAACTGCTGCCAATTCTCCTTATATTCAGCTATGTCGGAAGATGGTGTGCTGGGGTAAGAAGAAACTACTGGTAACATCAACGAAAAAGCGTTGCAAAATGTGTTGTATATTTAAGGGAAGAGTGACCATACGAAAACAAAAGAATGACAACAGTTTCCCCAATAGTAACCATGCAGTACCCTCAGCAGATATAATATCCAGTGTAGGGCACAGCATTATGGCGTGTTCACCAAGAACCCTCATGGTGACGCACCCAGCCCTCGTCAGATCATTCTATCCTTTTCCAAGCCTGCGCAGCAACGATGGCAGTTGGTCCCTTGATGCAGCCCTCATCCTCCTTTGTAATGATGAGTCAAACCAGTTCACATAGGCTCTATCACTCAAAGGAGTTGTTCGAATTAGTCATATCGTTCGCCTCTTGGCTATCTCCCTGAAAGAGCTTAGTTCTTGTTACCAGAACTTCCAGTATAAATAGGATCGCAAGCGAGTTATCACTCCTTCCACCTCCACTGTTGAACGAATTATTTGTGTCAACTACTCCCACCCCCCAATCTCATTGCTTTCGAAGGTCTACTCTTACGCACTTCATACCAGAGCCAATATTGTCATCGTTCTAGTTGTATTTTAGCTATACCAATTTCAATTATTTACTTTATAATTAATTAGGTGTAATATTTAATTTTTTTAGCACCACGTCCTGCTACTTGATAGTTTTATATGCGTTTTACATTAAGTGAAAATCGTCTAACTTCAATGTACGAGTATGAATCATTTTACCACATTTATTTTATGTATAACCCAAACGGGTAATAATATGAGGTGAAATTTAAAAAAAAATATATTTGTGTTGGTAATAAAATAATAGTTTTATCGATTGTTCTCTGTGGTAGTGAAACGTGGTCGCTTACCTTACATGACGAAAATAAATTTAGAGTTTTCGAAAACAAGGAGCTTAACTAGTTATTTGGTCCAAAAAGGGATGTACATACTGGGGAGTGGAGGAGGTTATATAATGATTAAGTTACATATCCTGTACTCATCACTAGACAAGTGTTAGGATAGTCAAACAATACTCGCAGATTTCGGTGGGCAGGACATGCAGCTCGAATGAAAGAAGCTAGAACCATGTTAAAAGTATTGACTAGCAAACCCAATAGGAAGAGACTATTGGGAAGACCTAGACGTAGATGGGAGGATAACATTAGAATGGACCTGAAATATAAATATATATATATATGCTGTAATGAGTTGGACTGGCTAGAACTAGCTTAAGATAGGAATAGGTGGCGTACTTTTGTAGGTGCGGTAATAAACTTTTGAACTATTAATTTCACGGAGGTAGGAAGATACGGTAATAAAAAATAATCATAGAGTAAGTGAGTAGGTAATAAAATAAAAATGTGGTCAACCTCTGTGGTCTTGGGGTAAAGGCACACCTCAGGACCCGATGTTCGTGGGTTCAAACCCAACCGGGGTCGACGGATTTTGCTTGAGCGATAAAAATCCATAGCACAACTTCCTTTGGAGGGGAAGTAAAGCCATCGGTCCCAGTCGATTGTGATATGTAAAAGAACGCTGGAAGTTATGTGAGAATATCTTTCCCGAACAAATTCATAGACATTCTCATGTGCGATATAATAAGTCGGTTCAGAAAGTGCTCGTTAAATATCTAAAATAAATAAAAATATTAAAATAGGAGTGTGAGACTTTAAAGACGGACCAGACCAACAAGAAAACTTCCTAAACACCTCACCTGCTACTTTGGATTTTCTATCAACTAATCCATGAGCCAATCGATGACTGCAACTTTCCTGTGTGTTGCACGTAGCTACAGACTATACCAGAACCTGACTATACCGGGTCGAGTGGTTTGCACGAGTCACCTAGTTTTATTTGTATCACCACGTTTTACTACCTGCTCGGTCTGCAGGCATATTATATGATAATTACTCTAATGGGGTAGGAATGAGGAAGGAAGCATTTTTATAGGTAATCTACCCGCATGTGGGTGGAAGAAGAATCCTTTAGGAAAAACCACGCAATTCGATCCCGATCTTCCCGTAAGGCCAGTCTAAAACTAGAGTGACGCCTTTAGACAATTCGGCCACTGAAGCGGGTTTCACCTAATTTATTCGTCACATGATTAATCCTAAATGTAACTAAACCATCCTGTATACTAAAAACTACTAATAAGATTGTACCATTCAAGACCTGATGGGTGAGAATTGCTAGCATGATAAGAATCAAAACAACAAAACATGGATAAAAAAGGGCGCTTTCCTTCCTCGTCACTGTAACCTATCGCCAATAGGCCATTCTGAATTCACAGTCTCAACTTCAACATTTAGCTACACTAGATTACATGACTCCTCGATAATATAAATAGCTGATGATACTTATATAACTGTTTGGCGGCACAGGATAGAATCATGCTAAAACAGTCACTCTCCGCCTCTATCGTGAAGAACAGTCTTGCATGATTTTTTTATTATTACTTCAACGTTTATGATTAGTTTACAAGCATTACCTTAACAATTAATAAAGTTTGCCATGTAGTATTTTATTTTTTATTTACATTAAGTTAATCTGACGTTTTCCAGTAAATATGTATACAAAAAAGTATGGTGTTTATTTTGGTTTTGATTATCTGTGTCTAGCTACCCGTCCAACCTATTCAAATTTTTACACTAAAGGGGCAAAGAAGGTAGAATTTTAGAGGACGTTTAAACAAAACAGCATTTACGTAGAGAGATAGAGACAGAGAGAGAGTAGAACAACTACTTAGGAAAAAAACCACCTCTATATACAACCAGGAGATATTCGAACAGCCTACTCCCCAACACTAGCAAACAAAACGAGATGAGGATGGCACTTCTGTCCGCGTTCACACCTGTGCGGATCGTGTTTAATTAATATTGTGTAGGTTGAGAACAGCAGAAAGCTTGTTACTAAAATAAAACCTAGGCACGACCTAAGAGGTATGATCAGTTCAACGATGGAGCCACCGAGACAAGTTTGACAAAGTGGCAATGACAACTTTAGTTCAAATAAACAGCAACGACTAGGGAGTGACATAAGTAATGAGACAATCATGTGTGAATCCATTAGTAAAATGTGTAAAGTTAAATTAAGGCTCACCGACAAGATAAAATGAATATATTTTCGCGAGTATTCTTTATTTTGCGCGCAGAATCCGCCAAGTTCCCCCAAGGTAAACCACTATCTCAGTTTGGTCATTGGGAAACATCTTGGAACACTGTCAGGCAACAGCGCTTAGAGGTGCACTTGGATGTTACTGCGGTCACGGCACGAAGGCGTTGTAAGCTCTTGGGGAGGAAAGGTCAAAGGTTTGCCCAACCTCAATTAATGTTTGTTCGTACGGATTATCACGCGGGTAAGGGCCTGCCTCTAATCTCATCTGGTTATATGGTGTCAATGAGACCGGAGTTCAAAACCAGGCTGGGGATGTTTTTATCCTAAACATTTTTCCACTTTCCCTAAGCGAAATATTGTGGTTCATTTACTCTTAAATTGTGCCTTCCTCACCCCTTCTCTGCTAGTGTAAATAAGCGGCTAGCCCGGACGGATAAGAGGCGGGACATGGATTTTGTATTCTTATTCCAAAACATACATTGGGTTAAGTCAACTTTGCTGTGTGAGATTTAAGCAAGGAGAATAATAGCACAATTATTATATTACTACATAAACTTAACTCACTTATTCACCGATTCAGGCATTTAACATAGCTACATACACTATCCTGAATTTTAACATTTGATACAAAGGTAAATTTTATGGTAAAATGTTTAAAACGTTGTTAAATATATATATGTATATATAAAAGATTCAAATCTAATCCACCGTAAAGACTTGTCTGTTTAATCAAATTAAAGTAGGCTACATTAATCGTTTTGCCAAATGGTCACATATAAAGGAACCACAAATCATCAAAAATTATCTTGTGTGTCCATCTATCCTTTAAGGAACTAAAGTATTTATTTTTAGATAAGCAAAAGAGTTTCCTTTGAAGAGATTGCTTGTTTCTAAGAAAAGATAATTCAAATTTTGTTACTCAAATAAGAGACTAAATCGAATGTATATAGAATAAAGTGTAGAATTTCTGTTAAAATTTGTTCCGGAAATGAGGCTTCTCAGCAAGTACACATCAGTTGGATTAAAATGGAATTTTTAGGCCAAATGATTCTAGGCCATTCCACTTTAGCGCAACTTATATCGTGTGGCGTTGTCCATCCTGCTCTCCCCTGTCCTCATATAGAGAGTTCTACTGCTGTGAAAGGATGAGTATAATAGTTTGAACATAAAAATAAAGTCAGGACTTGTAGGTGATCACACGCAGAACTTCTTTCGTACACTGTTGTTATTTAAACTTAAGAATATATTAAAAGAGATTTGTATTTTTAGCTAACATCTTTAGTGATATTTTTGTTTTTCGGGTTACTATAAAAGGGGTATTTTATGTTTAAAATATAGAAACTTTATTATTCCATCTTAATGAGCAGGAAGAAAAAATGTCTACGATTTAAGAATGTCAGTGTGTATTGCGATATTGTAACACTATCGCGCATCATTTGTGCTATACAGTCCAGTTTTCAAAGGAAAATAGCAAGAGAAGTTACTTTCACGTATTCATTCGTCAAGTCATGTGATCTGCAAATGTAAATAAGGATGGATATGATCAATTCCTACAAAATAATACAAATAGTGAAAAGTATCAATATTGACCACAAAAAAAGTTTGTATTTCTTTTAACTGTCCTTCCTATGAACATTGGACTATATAGTAAGAGGAAACAGCTACCGGTATGGCCTTACCGATACGCAAAGGTTTTAACTTTATGTTTTTGGCTAAATTATTTTAGATCTAGACCCGCCTCGGTGGCGTAGTTGGCTAACGCGCTAGTCGTGTTGAGCTCGACCGCCGAGGACGGGGAGATCGAGGTTCGAATCTTGGTCGGGTGAACTGGGAGTGGTTTTTCCTAAATGGTTTTCCACTCTCCCTCCACGCAAATGCAGGTTCATTTCCTCTCAATTCAACCTTCCCAGTTCCTAATCCATTAGCGTAATTAGTACTTAAGTGTATAACCCGAACGGGTAGTAAGACGCGGTGCTAAATATTATTATTATTATTTTAGATCTACTGATTTTAGGCCAAGTGAATTTATGCAAACTGACTTTTTGGGTAGTTAATTTTTAGGATGACATTTGGTAAAATTAACCTCAATTTTTTCTATTCGAAATTCAGTTTAGGCCGAATTGCTTTAGGCCTAGTGACACGTCCCCTTGTAAGATTTCAGGCTGACAAAGGCCCGACCGGAAATAGGCCGTTATAGCCCCCCCCCCCCTTTTCCACATCCCTTCAACTCTCCGAAGGGGCAGACTCCTTCTTATTGCTCAGTAGGTGGTACACGCCATAATCCAATTTTTGTAAATATAAATAAAAAGTCGTTTTGTTTAATTTGCATCAATTAATAATCAAATGGTGACATTTGAATTATTTGGAATTAATGTGAAGATACATGCACACATTTGGTTTGTTTCTCAACTATTGTTATTATATTGCCTTTTATATTATGCTCTGCTGCTAAATATAGCTATCAGCGACACTTGAAAAATACAAGGCTACCAATTTAATGCCATTAAACTCCTTCGCACTTATAGGTCAGGATAAATGTCACCATTTCCAGGCAACATTTAAAATGATTTTCTTACTATTTGGATTTACTGGACGTGTATGCTATTTAAAAAGAGTTTATTCATTAAATACAAAAAAACCTGTTTAAGTTTAGTTTTTATTCATGTAGGTTTTTATTAAACGAGTGGTTTGCAATATTAAAAATGTATCTACCTACAGTCCCAATTTCATAGGCCGGCAAGAAAAGTTTCTAGAACTACTTTCACATATTAACACTACAAGCGGTGTGATTTATAGTTGTCTCTTTTGATAGATTTTATCTATGTCTATAAATAATCCTAATAATATAATAAAATATTATCAAAGTTAACCACAAAAAAGTTTGTATTTTGTAAAAGGCTATTCCTATAAAATACTTATCACACGATGCTTATATGCATACCTTGATTTTATCACGAATGGAAATTTGGAGGACCTTTTAGAACATAAAAACTTTTTTTGCCGTTAGCATTGATAACATTTCACTATTTCATAGTGATTTATAATTTATATCAAGAATTACAGCTCCAGAAAGCATGACTAATGACGTATGAATATGTGAAAACATCTAGTATCTTTTTTCTAGCCGTCAGATATTTCCATTGATAAGAAAATGGGTATAAGTACATTTGCATTTTTTATTCTGACAAATTAAAAGGAACATTTTAAAATTAAGTTTTATTTTTCCTTGCTATTTTCGTATCCTCAAGGTTTAAGGGGAATTGGACATAGGGGTATTTATCAATGCACTCGTAACGTCCGGACCATTTGTCATTATGACTTTGTGACTTCCGAGTCTTGGCCATGCCTCATATGGACCAAGTTGGTCGGCACGCACTCAAAACGACATTCATTTTACGGAAGATTAGTGGCAGATGATATGTTTATAATACTGCGGACCCACAGTGGTGGCCGAGCTGTCTAAGACATTTGATTTGCCGTATGAACGAAGGGATTTAAAAGAATTTAGGAACGGGACATAATACGTAAATTATCTAATTTGAGAGGTCATTAGTTTGAATGATATTGACTTTATAAAACATGTCGTATGTGATAAGAATGTAGCCATAACATGACAGTCTCTGGTAGGAAGCAACGATATAGCCTACTGGCATGACAGTCACTAGGAAAATGCAACAAGATAACCTGATGTCATAATAATCACTGGCATAAAGCAACAAGATAACCTGATGTCATGACAGTCAATGGCAAAAAGCTACAAGATAACCTGATGTCATGACAGTCACTGGCAAAAAGCTACAAGATAACCTGATGTCATGACAGTCACTGGGGAAAAGCTACAAGATAACCTGATGTTATGACAGTCACTGGCAAAAAGCTACAAGATAACCTGATGTCATGACAGTCATTGGTATAAAAGAAACTAGATGTCCTGATTTCATGCCATCAATGTTTGATGTAACAAACATGGTGAGTAGGCGTTAGAGAACTATGACAATATTCGACCTACCTTGGGGAGCGGCGTCTTACTGTACAGAGGTTGCAGGTACCTCGATCTGCCGCTGACGTCATCAAGACTCACACTTTGCCTGATGGTGTCCACCACCTTGGCGGTGATGTGACCATCCAGATACACCCACACTTCCGACATGTTCAGCCCTAAATACCTAGACACACGTAGGGACGCTTCACCGTCGGTACAACAGGTCCACAATGCGTCGCATAGCTTCAATACACGTGGCGACGCTTCACCTTCGGTATAACAGGTCCACAAGGCGTCGTGTTGCTTCAATACACGTAGGGACGCTTCACCGTCGGTACAACAGGTCCACAATGCGTCGCATAGCTTCAATACACGTGGCGACGCTTCACCATCGGTACAACAGGTCCACAAGGCGTCGTGTTGCTTCAATACACGTGGCGACGCTTCACCGTCGGTATAACATGTCCAAAAGACGTTGTTTAGCCTCAATAAATGTGGAGACTCTTCAACACCGATATAACATGTCCAGAAGGCGGTTTTTTAGCTTCAATACGCGTGGAGACTCTCCAACGCCGAGATCACATGTTCAGAAGGCGTTGACGATATTCTAGATTCACTAACAGAGGTTATTGCGCGTTTATTTACTTATATTTTGATTCACAAATGGAAATACAGAGGAAAAACTAATAAAATATGGACGATGGAATATTATATTCGTATTCAAACATCAAAGTAATGCTTGGCTTTTTTTGTTACACATGTTCATATATATATATATATATATATATATATATATATATAATATATATATATAAAAATGTCTTGAGATTATAAACAAGGTAAACCTATTTAACATATAATTTCCAATTCAACCTAAGACAGCAACACTATAAACAATTCAAACCAGAGAGTGTAAGAATTTGTGTAACTAAGTAACGGCATCTCTTGGTATCTTCAAACTAAGGCCCCCCACATCTTCAGTCAGCCTCCCCTATCACTCAACTACAATTAATTAGCTAAACGTGTATATCTTATTTAAAATGACAATTTAAAATATATAAAAAAGAAAAGCCTATTAGCTAGTAAAGTCGCTGATGGTCCTTGCAATGAAGTATCCTATCAATATATTTTTTCTTGTTCTCTGTGTCTTAATACCGGTTCGAGATACACGTATATTTATACTAATGGGGTAGGATGCAGAAGGTAAAATGTATATGAAGTGTATCCATATTTGCATGGATGAAGAGTGGGAAGCAATTTATGCGGTAACACAGCAGTAAACCTGGCCGGGATTCAAATACAGATATTTCCGTCAATGGCAAACCAGAAGAGACCAACGCATTTATCAGAGGTCCAACGATGAAAGTAGACCTAATAATAATAGTTATAAAACCTAGGGACGCTTCGTCCGTTGGGAAACACAAATATATCGAATATTTGCTGGTTATGTGGCTTGCCCTAAAATGTGTGCCTAATGGTTACAAAATGTCGGAATGGTGTCACAACAACGAGTACATAATAGAGAGGAAGTGCATTACAAGTGTTTATGTTGCTGCATTTCTCAAACGGTAGATTCTCTGCCAATCGCTCAGCCATCATATTACACGTGTCTTAAAATAGAAAGACTTAGTTACCTTCTGTGTGTGTGGAAAACATTACAATCAGGGAGGATGTTTTAATGTTATTTAAATGTGCACTTTCTAAACAAAATTATGTCAGCACAACGCTTCAAACAAACCTTAATGTTTAACAATATTAAACACTCCAACCCTAGTACCAAGATAAACACATACAGTAGTACTGTAGTAGTCCTATATTATGTTTGGTGTCTTCCATCACTTGGGATGGAGCCAAGGTACTCTAGAATTGTAGACGGTCTCCATGACTACTCAGCTATAAGGAAGTAGTCGATTTAGTTATAGTTTTGTTTTACACCTAAATGGTATGGTTGTGTTGTTTTGCATCTAAATGGTATGATGCCCTATTCTTGTTTATTATTGAGCAAACAGGATCCAGGGTCGTTACTTTACCACTAAGTTAAAGGAACAAAGAAAACATTAACTTATAAAGATTAACTTTCTCTGTACTAAGTAATGTCTGTATAAAGTGGTAGGCATATGCCTGCACAAAGTAATATGTCTGTATAAAGTGGTAGGCCTATGCCTGGACAAAGTAATTTGTCTGTATAAAATGGTAGGCCTATGCCTGCAAAAAGTAATTTGTCTTAATAAATGGGTATGCCTGCATGGAGTAATTTGTCTGTATAAAGTAATAGGTCTATGCCTGCACAAAGTAATTTGTCTGCTTAAAGTGTTAGGCCTATGCCTGAATCTATAGTTTATCTGTACAAAGGAGGGGCCTCCAACCCTATGCCCGCGGGCGCCATGGCGCCCGCCGAGCCTTTTGTGTCTGACCACCACTTTTTGACCACAGCTGAAAAGTTCTTGACTAATTGTTTTAATGTCACTTTTCCGACAAAAATTAAGTTTGTGCTTATCTCCAGGTATGCTGTTTTCAAGTAGTTGGTGATTGAAAGCCCTTCTTTTTTCCAATCCCTTCCTCACATTCCTCTTTCTTTGCCAGCTCATTTACAAAGTGTACTTTTACTCGGAAATACAATTTTAATAGTTTCAAGCTGGATGGTTATGCTCTTTCCTAATCTCAAAGACCAACCCCCTTCCATCATTCTCCCCACCCTCACTAATACCATGCTAATACTTCCCATTTCCTTTGTAAATATCTTGACATGGGTCTACCCAAATTTATTGCCCGAAGAAACAAAGAATAAATATAGATTTTTAAAATGTACCCAAGCACCAAAATGGTGGTGAGTAGTTAAATATTTCCTTGTGTATTTATTTTAGTCTTGTTAAAACTGTAAATAAAGCAGTATTTTTTAAATTTATTTTTTGTCAACTTGGAAGAGTTTAAACCCCCCCATGGCTACGACCTTGAGTATTACCCACAATCATATGTAACGTCACAATCGCTGTTGGAAACTTAACATGGCAGTTGACCTGACGTGTGTATAGCGTTGAGGCTAACCTCTGAGCCAGGCGGGAGTTAGTAAATTTGCCTTGAAAAAGTAAATGGTGCCCGCCGCACTACCTTTAGTTTTGAATGTGCTCTAAGGTATAAAAAGGCTGGGAACCTCTGGTATAAAGTAATAGATCTATGCTTGCCCAAAGTAATTTGTCTGTGTAAAATGGTAGGCCTATGCCTGCACAAAGTAGTATGTCTGTATAAAATGGTAGGCCTGTACCGGCACAAAATAATATGTCTGTATAAAATGGTAGGTCTATGCCTGCAAAAAGTAATTTGTCTGTATAGAGTGGTAGGCCTGTACAAAGTACCCAAGCTGAAAGTCTTGTATTCAGGGCACTCAACATACCCCTGCCCCCTTGTTAACATGCGGCGAGTGTCTTCAGTTCTGATGACGGAGCACCAAAGGAATGTATACAAGACGCATTTTGCGACGGGATAGGAAGGTTCTTACATAGCCTTGGGGCCTTGTGACCAGCAGAATCTCAATTGGTTGATAATGAAAGCCCATTTGATGTTTTAGCCCTCGTGGCTGAGTGATCATGTAGACCAACATCCTGGTTCACAGATAAGATGTTTTCTGGGGCTAAGGTTGCTCGTCCAATGTTACATGTGTTGTTCTAAAGTCAGATTGTAATTGGTGGATTGATGTAACAACGTGTTTATAAGGTGCATGTCAAAAACCTTATATAAAGTATTATTTTTAATTATAATATTTATTAGCACTAGGGTTTTCCAAACGATTTTATTCCATAGCCTCTCACCAGACAAATTCTGGTGCTAATCTGTAACAACAAATGTATATGTTAGCACCTTAATGCTCGGGCTTATAATAATTTAATTACACTAAAATAATAAGAACAAGGAAGATATAATTGTTTAGGAAACGTGCCCAACTTTGCAATGAGAGAGTGGGAAATCATTAAGTAAAAATCACCTTCAATATACCCGATTAGAATTCGAACCCCGATCTCCCAGTCACCGTCAAACTAGACTAAACTAGACACGTGCCCACCGGTTCGGGTGTTTGTAGAATATAATATGATACTAAAATAAGTTAGTATGGCTATTAATAGATCATTCTGGGGTGTTTGAAAATTATTCTAATTTTCTTGTCGAGATTTATATTGTGATTTAGAATCTTATGATCAGGGCCCGGATTTTGATGACATGTAATTTTTTTTTTTTTTGGTCCATCAGAGACCATGCTCAGTTGTACATAAACTCTGTTTATGATCCCCTGGTTGTAGAAATGTTTATTTTACAGGTCATTTTTTTTTTTTTGCCATTTCAGATTTTCAGGTCTTTTTTTAGCTTTTTTGTTTAGTAAGTGATTTTTAAGCATTTTTTTTTAAAAGTAATTAACTTGGTGCCCCTTTACCTGCATGCTTATAAAATCGACATTCCTGGTGATACCTTCACTACACCTAAGGCTAGTTGGAAAGGGTTGCAGGGGGAGGGGAGAGCAATTTTTAGAGTTCAAATGAACTTTGTACCTCTTTACATTCCTGGTGAGTCACTCACTATACCATGTCTGGGAAGGGCTGCAGGGAGATGGGGAGATATCGCTTTTAAAGCAGGTATTTGTATTCCAATGTTAAGGAGAACATATGATTTTAGCTGTCAAAAGATTCTAAATGCATAGTTTTCATTTATAAAGTGCACGTTGTATTTATTCATTTGCATCATTTTTATATGTATTTAGAATGCTTTAAACAAAACCACTTGAAGCGAGTCATTTGAGGAAAATTATTACTGAATTCGGAGAGGATATTTATACAGAGAGTGAAATACTTTTCTATAAAATATGTGAAGTGAAAGTGGCTGGAATCACATAAAAGATTTAACCATTCAACAGCATATCAGTCGCAACAAACATATCCGTGGTATCCAAAATATCGATAAAAAGAAAACTTCTCAATTATTACTTGCACAAAATGCATTCACGAATCAAGAAATATCCTCAACATTTTATATAGATTTGTGTGACGGTCTGGTATCTGCGAACATGCCTCTGTGGAAACTGAGCAATGTTAAACTAAAGTATTTCCTGGGACTGTATAGGCTCATTCTATTCCAGTCGAGTCCACACCGAGGAAAAACTGGAAATGGACAGACCAGGAGAGATATTTTTGCTTAGGTGTATAATGTAAATCCTAGCTCTTGTAACAAATACATCATATTATGGAATTTCAATTTAAAAAATTAGGTCTTTTTTGCACATTTAAAGTAATTATTTAGAGTTTTTATCGTCATTTTATAGGTCATTTTTTGGCAATTCTAAGGTCATCAAAATCCGGGCCCTGCTTATGATATTCTGGAGCAGGCAACACGATTCCTTTACTTTTTCCTTTTTTTCCTTCATTGTATTTGACATTCCAAATAAATTCGCGTTTAAAGGAAGACATTAATTTCAAAATAAAAAACTTAATAAATACTAGAAAGAAATATATTTAAGTTGGTGTAATGTAAAACTATGTTCAAGGTTAACCTTTGTAGCGCGATAAAAAATACAATTTCGACCTGAAGAGACGCACAATGGTGCTGTCGTTAACACTTCCAATGTATTTTACGTGGGTTGACAATGCGCCATTTAAATTTCAATCAAACCATGTAAATTTTTACTAGTCAGAGAGTGTGTCTAGAAAAGAATATAAAAGAGGCAGTGGCAAAATGCCAGCTCACTTCCACAACTAAATAAATGCTTCCATAATAAATAGGAGTGGATTTGATCATCGTTTTTGCTTTTATTGACAAGTAGAGGAAGATTCCAAATTTAAAACAAGATTTGGTTTTGTGTTTATTAATGTGGTACAATAATTGTTCATAACAAGGCTCACCTCAGTTCGTGAGTGGCCAGGGAGATTGCACCCAAAACCGGTGGACCCTGGTTTGATATCAGCCAGCAGCTAACTTTGAATGTGTTTTTTATATATATATATATATATATATATATATATATATTATATATATATATATAAAAACACATTCAAAGTTATATATATATATATATCACAACCCCAGCACCAGGAATTGAGCTATATATATATATATATATAGTTTTGAGTGTTGTTTTCCCCAACTTCTTCCAGGTTTTCCAGACCAATAAATTGCATTTTTATAGTATTTTATATGAAAGGTTATAGAAAAGTTCATAATTTTCAATTTTTTATTAAATTTCCAACACACGAATTATTAAAAACTAGTATGTGTATTTTTTTTAGCAAAGTGGCATGAATTGGAGATATAACTAATGGGGTTCGCTGGTTTATGCTATTTTACCTCGTATTTTGAAAATTAAATTGAAAAAAATATTTTAATTTCCAGTAGATACTAGATATTCCTGACTTTTCCAGGTGCATTTCAATCATGTAAACCCCAAATAATATGAATAAAAAGTCCCGCAACAAAAGGCTCTGAGCCAGAGGTCAGAACGCATGACCCTGAGCCAGGAGATAAGGGCTACTGTCCCCATAGGATGCTATGGAAACACTATTTTCAAATAAACTAAACAAATCAGTCGATGTATATCTAATAGTTCAGTAAACATTCGGCGAGCCTGTCTCCACCACTCAGAGCCAGTGTCCCAGATTCCGCAAACAGCGAGTAACAGTAGTTCCACTCTCTTCACTAGAAATAACAGCACCCCAAACTCGACAATATAAATAGCTACTCCAGGGCAACGAACCCCCGGTGAGTAGGGCGGATCAACCCTCAACTTGCACTGCCAAGCATGTGTCATCATGTTAGTGAACTTCCACCTCTTTGTCCCTTTGGAGTGCTTAAATCACTGAAATCAAAGTCTTGTCACTTTTTTCTTTACTATTTCTAATTCCAATAATTGCCAGTACTGGAACTGTTCACCCTACTCATCCTATTCCCTTGAGTTAATGGTCTAGCTGACGGTTGATTAACCGGGATATTATACAAAAGATTACTCCCGAACCAGAAATAATATCCAAGTGATGTTTCCTGAAATCTTTATTTGGCAACAGCGTAATCATTGGATTCATGGATATAGTTTTTTTTCTTGATTTTGTGATGATTAAATTTGAATCTTGTTGTATTTTAAAAACTATAGAAAAATTATTTTACAGGTCTTATTTGCAATGTCTTCTAATATAAACTAAAGAAAGCCGCATTACGGTGTGACGAGCTGTTAAATAGCTTTGCTCGCGAGTAGCTATATAACTGGAACTAAAGCGGAGAGCTAAACAAATATATGGCATGGGTTAAGGAAAGTATGTCTACAGTCCAATTTTCATGGGAAGGAGCTTATCTGACAGCTAAAAGAGTTACTGATGCAAACAAAACGGACCAAATAGCGACAAGTTAACGAGCGAATGTCAGAGTGCTGAACGAAAAGTTTCAGAATGCGGCCTCTTGCTCACTTGGTCAAGAGGTTTTTTTTTTTTTTGCCTCGTCATCTACTTAAGGTAACCAAATTGTATGTATGTTCGAATTTTAAATATGTCAGTAACCACTTCAAGATGGTGCAACAGTTTGCTATTAGCTTTCAGGTGAGTGCTTCGATGATGAATTAGGTGGCGTAGTCAGATTTAAGCAACAATTTTAGCTTAGTTTCTTTTGATAATTTGTTTAACAGAAAATTGGCAATTTTTAAAAACATATAAGAAAGAGTAAAGGGCCCACCTGAGCGCTGAGACACGTTGAAGACGTTCATAAATCCCACGTAATTTAAAAATTGGATTATTTCAAAGTAGGATTCGCAACAGAATGAAGTTGAAAGGCACAGGATTCGAAACATAACGTGTTGAGTTCTTTTTAGAACTATGAAAAGGTGAAAATAACTAATTTTAAAGGACGTTTCAGGCGAATGTCACAGTTTTGAGATCAAACTGGTTAAAAAGATAGATCCAACCTCCCTCAAAGAGTTATTTTTAACAGGTTCACAACAGAAGATTGATTCTAAGATAATTAAGGATTGTTTTAGTGGTGTTGAAGCATAAGAACTAGTATTCTCATAAGAAATACCGAAACATAATATTTCCATTCAAGTAAGTGGCTAGCTTAGCTCAAAAGAAAATCCAAGTTTTTATTTTTTGAATTTTTTTTCGTGTATTTTCATAATAATATTATGGAATATTCCTTGTAAACAGGGCATAGTGTTTGGGGAGTGAGTCACATACCAATCAGGCTGAAGATATTAAGTGTCTCTAAAAACTTACCAAAGGTGGGAGAGCTTTCATAAATTGTGTGTGGGTGTGCGCGCACGCGCGCGCGCGGTGGAGGTCTTGTTTGAACTGTGCGTAATGTTTACTGAGCCCGTGAAGTAATCGGTAGTTGTATGGGAGGAAATATTTAGTAAATGTGTGGAATCATCAGTCACTAATGCCACGTACACGTTGAAGATGTTTCCTTACTTAATTCAGAACAAGCCAACTACAGTATTACATTGTGAAAGACAAGCTATCATGAACATTAAAGGCAAAACAAGGAGCTATCATGGAAACTTGTACGTAATTTGAGAGCAGCACAGGTTATAGTTTTCAGCGATGTTTAAGTACAGACGCATTAACACAAGAGAAAGAAGTTTACTTGCATTGACACACTAAACAGAAATTTCCCTGTCTTTCAGACAAAAGTAAAACTAATTATATTTTATAGATGGAGTGTACCTAAGTGTTTTTTTAATATGCCAGGTTGTTTAAACAAAAAAATACCCGCCTCGGTGGCTTAGTTAGCTAACGCATTAGTTGTGTGTTGAGCTAGACTGCCGAGGACGGGGAGATCGAGGCTCGAATCTCGCTCGGGTGAAATGGGGTGGTTTTTCCTATATGGTTTTCCACTCCCCCTCCACGCAATTTTGCCATTTCGTTTCATTTACTGATATATGAAAACTAGAGATAGAGGTGTCTAGAATGATGGTGGTATTACGATCGATTCTAGATTCTTTCAAAAGGAGTAAGAATCGAGGGTGTCAAGTTTGACACCCCTAGAAGAAACACAATGCTGCTAGAATACACTGCAAGTAATGTGTTAGTTGAATATTCTTGACCATCCTCTTCCCGCCCCTGTATCAGGCGAGCAAGAAACCGAGAAGGTGGGTGGATGGAATAACGAAGAAGGGACGCTCCATTGTATTCAAACAAGAACTGGCCCGCGACGACCGTTGGAGAACCAAAGCTTAGCTACAGCATAACGCATGCGTCACACGCGGTAGTGCGTACGTGACCCGTCTGTCACTCGATGAGGAATATACATCGCATGCGACGATTCCAAGGCCTTCAGGGTGTAGCAGACGAGACGAGGTGTAAACTACGTACGAAGGATCTGAGGGTTGTTGGCAGTGGACTGCTCTCTACATCACTGGCACCGTATTAACATAATATGTGAAATACTTTATGTTGGTCAACATAAGTGGTTCTCGACTTGCGAGGGAAACGTGAAACAATTAATAATGACGTTTAAAATAAGCTAAGAATTGAAGAGCTTTTTTATTTCAATCCATTTAACAAAATAAGTAAGATTTTTTTCTTGTGGTAATGGCAACACTGCCTACAAACAGAAGTTCATTTATCGTGTGACAAGTAAAAAGTAAGACTCTCATGCACATGCACATAATTTTCCCGCAAGCCTTGATTTCACCCCCCAATTCTCCTCTCGACTTTCTTGCACAGCTTCCATTACGGCCACGTGCAAATCCACAAAATATTCAACTCTGAGTCTCATCAAAACTAAAGAGCATTGTCGACTTGAAGTCTAAAGAGATTTGCGGTGTGATCTGTCAGACATCAAACCCAATATTCAAACCCAAGTTTCAAGAATTTATCAAAACAAAACCGTGTCAATCATCACACTCATTTCCAGTTATTTTTTGTACCACTACGCTGCCACTGTTATATTGAGTTTTGTATACAGTAAAGAAGAGACTAGAAAACAACTTTATAGGATTATTTTTCTAGCTATAGCAAAACATATTGGGAAGGGAGCGCGGGAATTTGATTTTGATTATTTACCAGTTATGAGCTGAAAAAGGTTGGGAGCCACTGGTCTACATGAAGCAAAACCGTCTCCTTCAATTACCTACAAGACCCCTACAAGATCAGTCAGACTGTCAGTATTAATAAAGTAATAATTAATACTGACAGTCTGACTGATCGTGTAGGGGCTCTATAAGCGTCACCATTCATATATTTGCGATGCTCACAGAGGTTCAACAAATTAGATAAAACATTAAAAAAGAGGCAAGTTTTATCATTTTATCATGCATGTGTGTTGTAATTGCAGCAAGACTTGCTGATGATGTAAAAGAGAAATAATCGAGCGTTTGGGGAAAAAAGACCCATCCGTACCCCCACCCATACACATACACTTTCCTCCCCGCTGGGCAGTCCTAGAATGATCTGATGCTAAACAATCACTCAACCCAGCCAGCCTTACATTAATTCAAGAAAATATAATAAAATTAATCACATCGCAAAGATGTTCGGACAAAACTTCTTTTTGCAACTTCATCATAAATACCAACATAACGAGATTTATAGAATTATGATAAAGTGTATTTTATTTAACGCCACAAATGAAATATTAAGTTCTCATACAACCATGTTTGTTTTTATTTGAGTCCATGAAATATGTTAACTTGCCGAATCTTCATAACCGGTTAAAAGAAGAAGACAGTAAACCTCGGGTAAAGAGGCTTCAGATAGCAAATTTCAACAACCTCGATGACATATGAGCCGCAGATTCTTGCACAAGAGAACCTCTGAAACGTGTGTGGGAGACGTGTGGACACTACATTAGATATTTCTAGATGCAGACAGCGACCACCTAGACAGGAACCAACTATACTCTAAAAAGTTTGTTCTGGAGTACGAAAGGACTAATGATAAAATAAACTTGCAGGACAATTTTTTTTGAGGTGGTCAAACTGTGTATTAAGCTAGGAGAAACCTGAGAACCCGTTTAAGAATAAAACCATTGTTGAAAATAAAAGGGGGGTGGTATAATATGGGTTAAGATTCTTAGACCCATGATGGGAAAGTCAGGGTTCAAATCTAGGCCAAATATATTAAGATTTTTTTAATTACTTCTATTTCTTATTTTCTATCCCTTCGTGAATCTGAGGATCCAATTACTGTACATTAAATTTTACCTTCCTCGTCCTTAGCTCATTAGTATGCGGGTTATTCATAAATCATTGCTTGGCGTATTAATTCATATACGGCTCTACTTATAATTTGGTCAAGAGTGTGAGGCATTGCGCTTCAAACAATGAACAACCTTTGATAGACCTTAGTTCTAATCCCAGTCCAGGCATAGATTTAGTTTTCGAATGGTACTAAAGCAGACACAAGTGACAAGACGTGGTTCGGAGTTCACTATGGTTGAGCTCCAGTAAATTTTAGACACTGGCTTGAATGTAACTACGACCTTTCAATCTGTTTCAAAAGTAAAACAGCTGATAAAAACTATGTAACCAAAAAACACCCAAGGTTCTTATATTAAGAGGTTAGGTCACGCCGATTACCTTGATAATTTTTTCATTTAATGTAATGATCAAAATACCCTTTCCTTGCATACATATTATGTTTTCTAAAACGTACTTGAACGTTAAAGAGAAAACAGAAACAAGCAAACTTGTGCCTTCAGATGGGCTCACCTTGAATCCACTGACTGTTTGAAAGCTAAAACAGACAGGGTCACCAGGAAGGGTAGGGCGGGAAGAGGGTAGTTTGCCCCAGATCCGCGAGAATCGGAGCTCCAAACTGTCCAATTATCTTTTCATATCAGCAAGTCTTGCCACATGTGCGGAATACCATGCTTTTTGTTACTTAGCTGATTTTCAGACTCATCGGTTCTTTTAAAGGCGGTGAGAATGGTAAAGAATTGAATAATGTAGCTTTTAGTAATGGAAGGAAACTTTACATTCTTCAAATACCCTACAAAGTTTATTAATTCAAATTAACAAAGCATAAAATTTAAGTTAGTTACTATGTGTAAAAAGAGACCTCTTAATTTCTATTGCCTCAGCCCCTTGAAAAAAGGGTATTCCAATATGTTTCAATGGTAGAATGTTTGTTGATTACTATTTAAAACTACACTAGCCCACTAAGATTTTCTCATCTTAAAACGTATCTTATCAATGTAAGATACATTTCTCAATAATAGTTTGAACCTCAAAGATCCACAAATGTTGTCAAAAGGTTTCGAATAAGCGTGAAAGGCAAGCGTCAAACTAATAGCGCAGGGGCGGGCTCGTGGGGGAAGAGGATATTTGAGTGCTGTAAGCCTCCATTCTATCCCTGACGCACCTTTAGATGTTAGAGTAATATTCAGTGAAATAGTTCAGTTACTCAAAATGGTCTCCTCAATATATTTGAATATGTGAACTTTAATAATTATGAGCAGAATTAAATAGATATACATACTTCACTATAACAAGAACTTGCGCAGGGCTAAAGCTATAATTCTCATACTTACTAGTCTATGATATATTTGCAGAGTAGTAAGAGAATTATAGCTTTAGCCATGCGCAAGCCCCTGTAATAGTGAAGTATGGTGTAAAGGAGAGACAAAGATAACAGGGAAAATTATAAACATTTCAAATTGAGTGTATTTGCTAATCTCAGAGTCACTTGTAAACTTTTGTTTTATAATATATTTACTATCAGGAATGACGACTAGACATATAAAACTAGAAATACATTCTCATCGACGGTCACTATACATTTCATTCTTTCGTGACAATTTAAGATGACATGACCGACACCAGTGGTAACACTAACAAAGATATCAGGCTCATTTCATCTGGCTTCCTGCTCAAAAGGAGCTCGGAGTTCAAATTCCGATTGGGTGCACCGAGGTGGTTTTCTCGTAAATTAGTCCCCACTCTTCTTCCAAACTCTGCCTTTCTCATTCCTCCCCCCTTAGTGTAAATAAACGGATAGTAAGGGTAAATCACGAAGCACGAGGAAAGAGAAAATCCATTGACGAGATTTCGTATTTTATTGAAAGGTGGATTATTATCTTGTTATATCTCTAACCGTATTGGCAAACAACAAAATGAGTAAGTTGCACTTTTTTTTGCATATTCCCCACAGAGTTACCTCAGTGTGTAATCCCTATTGCGTTCCACCTGCTAGACCTTTTAGGACTTATATGATTATATTATGCTGTACACTACGTTTCAGAAATATCTAGACGCCGTTAATGCGTCACAGCTGTTGTGAAGCTCCCGATCATCGCATACAAAGCTAATAGACCACGAAGAATGGATCTCTGGAAAAAGATTAATACTACTTTATCAAGAAGATAGAACTTTGAATTGTGTCCTGTTGGACAATAATCTTGCTATAAAGTTAATTCTTAAATTTAAAAAAACCAAGAACATTTTCAAAGCATCTTCTAGGTTTACGAGAACAGGCAGTCAACCATTTGATAAAAAAAAGCATGCAGTCATAGATTGAATTGGAAATAAACCTACCAATAATAAGCCAATAAACACACACGATGATTAGTAACACGTATCGCCAGTGATAACCGCTTGAAAAAAAAAAAAATCCTTCGGATTGAAATCACTTAAGTTCTTCAACTCGTTTCTACAAATGTAGCATAGCACCTTATACGGTCAACCTTGATGTTCAGTGCACTAATAGGGAACCAGATCACACATAATCACCGAGAGTTTCCCGAAAATATTAGCTTCCACGCCCGTTTACGTTCGAAGATCGACTGACTCACGGAAAGCAGCCAGAAGAAGTGTTTTGCAAGACAATAGTCACCCACAGCCTGAGTAAGGTAATGTCTTCCCTCTCTGTCCGGCTCAAGGAGATTTACCTTGATGACTTCAGTAGGGGGGACCTACACGATTCGCAAACAACACACTCACACACGCTGGATTACGTCATTTCCAAGCCATCTTAGATCGCCTCCTACATCGTGGCATCAGATTATTATCTCAGCATGGACTGATATTCAAGGTCATAAGAGGAAGAAGGTGGTTTAGTTACCTCGTAACCGATACAACATTTTGGAATTATTTGGTCACCAAATGCGCAAAAATTAATTTCAACACATTTTATTTAATATGTTTTAATGGGGAATTAACTTAATGAAAACAAGTTGTATTCAATGCACACTACTTGCAAACCATTTTAACCCGAGAAACTAAATAACATTAATCACCTACCGATCCCAGTGCAAGGAAATATAGTATTCCAGTAAAATGCCAAAATATAATTATTAGCTTCCTAAGATCTTCTAGCACTGTGTGCCGCAGCTTATATATAACCTCAACAACCAATTTACATTTTTAAGCAATAAGGTTTGTGGTTGCAAAACTATTAAATAGGCGCAAATCCGTAAGAAAAAAGACGCTATGAATAGATTCAATTTATTATAATTAGAGGTGGGTCAAATTAACATTTTTTTCCGTGCCATTCTATCTATGAATCCCGAATCTTGAATCTAAAAACTTAGAAAACATGATATTGATAAGTATAATAGGTTAACTTTCGAACATTCATATGATTTTTGACGTCCTTATTTCTGACTTTATTAAGATTATTTCTTAAGTTTCGAGAGAAAATAAAGATTGTAATGAAATGTTAACATACCGGTACCTACTTTGCTAGTAATTTGATCTAAATTCAGGTAAGTGATAAATGAATGTTCTGGGGTCATATAATTGTTGGGATCTATAAAAATAATTTAATATTGGATTTTTTTCGAATCTTGTATAAATGAATATATTAAATTAGGATTCAACGATTCAAAGAACCCATCTTTAAATAATATTAACATAGTGTTGTAACTTTTGAACCGATTTAGTACATCTATCTAAGAAATTCAAATTAGTTGGAAATTGCACCAAACTAGCTACAAAACTATTTAGAAGCTTACTCCTATTGGCGGGCACTCAAGACTAAACGTCAGTCTCATCTGGTATAGTTTTCACCTATAGGGAGGTCAGTGCTCGAATCCCAGCTGTGTGTATTGAGAAAAGTTGTTCATTAATGGTGCCTCACTCTCCCTCCATGCAAATGTAGGCACATTTCTCATCAATTCCACAGTCCTCGTGTCAATCCCATTAGCATGGTTAGATTAGGGTAGTCTTTATGGTTGATCAGACGTAGCATCAAAAGAAAAAATATTTTTAATTTTGTTGACGCACTAAGATGTCAAACTTTGAAACAAGTGAGTCCAGTGGAAGGGAGCAATATAAACCTTCTCTCGACCTAAACCAGTCTTACCACTCTCGTGCGGCGAAATGTTCCTTCAAGTAATGACCACTTTGAGTGTTGAGACACGGAGAACATAAAAAAGTGTTTATGTTGATTCTGACAGAAAATAGCTGTTCTTTAATTTCGACAGACTTCCTGACTAAGAACCTACTTATCGTTTGCAAAGAAAATTATTTGACTATCCGAGTTTATTGATTTTTTAACGAACTTCTATAAATTTGCTGTTCAGGTTTATTTTTTATATTTAACCAGACTGGTTTATCATCTTCTTGGGTTTCCTCGCTAAGGTAAACTTCTTACTCATCGGTCAGCCCAAAATTCGAGGAGACGCCACGCAGACGCTTCATTTGGTCTTTATATTAGAAAAATATACATAATCTAAGAAGATGGAACCAGGGTCCCTGCCACCAGGGGTGGAACTATAATTTCTAGCACTCGAGATGAAATAAGGCCCCTATAATCTATGATAGAATCAGAGTCCTTAGTATCTTGGATGGATTCATGGTCTCTAATACTTTAAAACAGAGTTCCTAGAACTCGGAATGGAACCAGGGTCCTTAGCACCCAAAGTGGGATAAGGGTCCTTATTCTCCGGGAAGGTCCTTAACCCCCTGGATAGAACTAAGGTGTTTAGTCCCCTGGCTAGAACTAAGGTGTTTAGCACCCAAAGTGGGATAAGGGTTCTTATTTTCCGGGATGGAACCTGGGTCCTCAGCACCCGGGATAGAACTAAGGTCCTTAACTCACTGGATAGAACTAAGGTCCTTAACTCACTGGATAGAACTAAGGTCCTTAACCCACTGGATAGAACTAAGGTCCTTAACCCACTGGATAGAACTAAGGTCCTTAACCCACTGGATAGAACTAAGGTTCTTAGCACCCAAAGTGGGATAAGAGTTCTTATTCTCCAGGATGAAACCTGGGTTCTTAGCACTCGGGATATAACTAAGGTATTTAGCACCGGGATAGAATTAAGGTCCTTAGCACCTGGGATAGAATTAAGGTCCTTAGCACCTAGGATATAGCTAAGGTCCTTAACACCTGGGATAAAACTAAGGTCCTTAACAACTGGGATATAACTAAGGTCCTTAGCAAATGGGATATAACTAAGGTCCTTAGCAACTGGGATATAACTAAGGTCCTTAGCAACTGGGATATAACTAAGGTCCTTAGCAACTGGGATATAACTAAGGTCCTTAGCAACTGGGATATAACTAAGATCCTTAGCAACTGGGATATAACTAAGATCCTTAGCAGTTGGAATATAACTAAGGCCCTTAGCAACTGGGATATAACTAAGGTCCTTAGCAAATGGGATATAACTAAGGTCCTTAGCACCTGGGATATAACTAAGATCCTTAGCAGCTGGGATATAACTAAGGTCCTTAGCAACTGGGATATAACTAAGGTCCTTAGCACCTGGGATATAACTAAGGTCCTTAGCAACTGGGATATAACTAAGGTCCTTAGCAACTGGGATATAACTAAGATCCTTAGCAGCTGGGATATAACTAAGGTCCTTAGCACCTGGGATATAACTAAGATCCTTAGCAGCTGGGATATAACTAAGGTCCTTAGCAACTGGGATATAACTAAGGTCCTTAGCAGCTGGGATATAACTAATGTCCTTAGGACCTGGGATATAACTAAGGTCCTTAGCAACTGGGATATAACTAAGGTCCTTAGCACCTGGGATATAACTAAGATCCTTAGCAGCTGGGATATAACTAAGGTCCTTAGCAACTGGGATATAACTAATGTCCTTAGGACCTGGGATATAACTAAGGTCCTTAGCACCTGGGATATAACTAAGATCCTTAGCAACTGGGATATAACTAAGATCCTTAGCAGCTGGGATATAACTAAGATCCTTAGCAGCTGGGATATAACTAAGGTCCTTAGCAACTGGGATATAACTAATGTCCTTAGGACCTGGGATATAACTAAGGTCCTTAGCAACTGGGATATAACTAAGGTCCTTAGCACCTGGGATATAACTAAGATCCTTAGCAGCTGGGATATAACTAAGGTCCTTAGCACCTGGGATATAACTAAGATCCTTAGCAGCTGGGATATAACTAAGGTCCTTAGCAACTGGGATATAACTAAGGTCCTTAGCACCTGGGATATAACTAAGGTCCTTAGCACCTGGGATATAACTAAGGTCCTTAGCAACTGGGATATAACTAATGTCCTTAGGACCCGGGATGGAACCAGGGTTCCTATTAACTCTGAAAGAATCAGGTCCCTAGTACCTTGAATGGCGCAAGGATAACAGCACCTAACAGGATCCCTCAATTGTAATTGGCAATTGGCTACCCTTTCCACATAGACACAAGAGCGGACTAAAGAGATTGAGTCACATGCGGGTAAGAAGAGTTAACAACAGAATTTAAGTCGCCTCTACCAGATAAAAAAACACACATGCAAATGTTTTTCAAGTAACTCCGCAGTTGAGGAATTAAAGAAGAGTTAGTAATCGTGTCAGACAAAGGACCATCAAATAATTACCATGAGACCTTCGAAATAATGTTTACAAAGCGAGGGGATTTTTTTTTCTCTTTCTTTCCAATAGTGACAATTTCAACCAAAAAAAATCGGTCGTGTAAAAAAAATCAAGTTTTTTTTAAATAGTAATGTGAGTAAATTTACCTTCTTTCGGTGGTTCCCACCTCCCCCCTTACCTGGTAATTTATTACCTTGAAGAGGCCCGTAATGATAGAAGGTACTTATAATGCCAGGTACTTTCACTACCTATGTGGCGGTATCTCCATACACGTTCTCCGACCCCGTGCCCTTCTGTCTGTTCTCTCTCTCTCTCTCTCTGCGGCTCATCTCACGCGTGCGGAGGGAAGGTAGGTAAACTATACTCATCAGTCATCACTTATCATCCCCCTCCCCTCCCCTTCTCTCAGTAGAGTTCTCACCCGGCAATCGGCTACACCCGAGTTTCACTCACTTCATATATTCAGACGTTGAGCAGATTTAGGTTAGTTAAGGGAGTTCAAGCTAGTCAAAAGTTATCTTTGGCATTTTATTTTGTTGTTGTTGTTTGGAATTAACAAATTTTTGTTTCAAAATAAACATTGTTGGGACCTTCCTTAGCATTTATATTGTTTTAAATACCATTTCAATGCATTTGTTGACATTTACTGAGGTTTTAAAAAAAAACATAAAAACTTCAATAAACAATGATAGTATGTTTTATGTCAATAAAAATGTAGATTATTAAAGTCCGTTGAAGCCGTCTATCTAGAATAGGAGACAAGAAAAATAAATTTTAAAAAGCAAGTCAATTTTTTCAAGGCGCAAATAGTATAGCGAGTGTGTAAACTCGTCAGAGGAAGAGGGCAAGTGTTATCAGTAGATAAACAAGAGGCCTTGCAGGCTGAACTTTTCATTTTCTTCCAGCTAGCGATGCCTATTGAGTTGGCCCAAGATGCTTTGAAACATAAACTAGGAACAACTGATTTTCAAAATATGTTATATCTAAGGATAAACATGTTTTAATGTTGTGTTGTGTTGTGTCGTGAAACAAATCAAAACCGAAAAAGAATTACACACTCTCTTTCCATTTAACCAATTATTTTAAATCTCCTTCCAACAATAAACGCAGCTGTCTGCTTGTATCTCGTTTTGTAAGCGTCTGTGTACTCATTGAGTCAGTTGGTTTTGAAATTTGTTTCTCTCCCAAAGAGATTTTATGGAGCAGCACGGAAAAAGCCAAGATTGTTACTACTGGTGCAGAGCAACCAAAGCAGTTAGCGTTGACTTCTTGTGAGTGGTTTCGAGCTCGTCACGTGAACACATTTCAGTTACGCTCGTTTTTCGGCGACGAACGAATGAATCCACAGTAAATAGAGGTCACAACTATATTCCCAGAGCATTCAATATGGGATTCCGCCATTCCCCTAATACCCTAATTAATCTCCCAATCCCAAAATCTCCTTTACTATCTAACTCATATTCTCACGATAGCAATATTTGTGTCCCTCATTTAGAACCGTTAAGGTGGGATGGAAGGGGACGCGAGAAAAGGCCAATGTTTTTGTAGTTTTTATAGCAAAACTCTTTTTGGCCAAAATAAATAAAATATTGCTCCAGTACAAACAGAGAGTTTAATTTTCTTCACGTGTTGGTATCAACATTTGTTGAATATCTGTCATGAGCATAATGGAATTATCTAACAAACTTTTTAAATGAAGATGAGTTCATTAAATTCCAGAACACCCTTGACAGATATTCAAGAAATTTTCAGGTAACCATGTGAAGAAAAATTAAATTCTATGTTTATATTAGAGCAATATTTTATTTATTTTTGCAAAAAAAAACTGGCTCCATTTCGCGTCCCCTTCCATTCCACCTTAACTCGACAGAACTCTGGTAAATATAGAAGAGAGACATACATAATATAGTTCTGCACGCAACAGTACCTCGGTAGAAAAAAAAAAGACTGTGGTAATTGGCTTAGAATCATCTCCTCGTAGAGTTTAACGACTCCGAAGCTTGATGGGTACCACAAGAAACCACGGAAGACGCAAGAAGCCGTCAAATACTAGCCAGTTGCCAACACAAGTGCGGTGCGCGCGCAGCTCCTTAGAGCTCATCAATAACGATACATCGTCGGTTGGAATTTCTTCCTACTGCGTGCCAATCAAAACCACAGATGACCAGTAGGAACACGTTAGCTTTCATATGCCAAGATTCGTGGGCCTTGTCTTATCTAGATCAGTGGTAATCAACCTTTTTTGTCTGCATACCCCCAAAAATAATTTAACTTCAACGTTGTACCCCCAAAGTTGTTGGTGCATGATGCTAGTTATACTTATTCTATAATATACATCTAAAACAAATAAAATAAATCACATCCAAAATAATGTGTTAAATAATATATATATATATTAAAACTTTACGTACCACCTAAAATGTATTCACGAGCCCATTTCACAAGCCCATTTCTAGTAACTTTTTGAGCTGTCATCCAAGAAAATTAGGGTCGTGAATGTACTAAACGCGTCCCCCAGGTTGAATACCACAGATTATCTTTGCGTGAAGATGGTTTCAGAGTAGGGGAAGTGTAGGTTTTAAAGTCTGGTGCACTATCCGTGTGACCAACCAAGCCATGTTAGTAATTGATATTCACATAACATCCCCAGGAAAATATGCCCGAGTGTATCCTAGTTAGTACATACTACCTTGTACGACAGATTGTATAAACTTACCAAACATTGGGGTTGTTGGGTTTATTTGCATCTTTTATGAGTACAATATAAGAATTTGTATACACAACAAGTAAGCCAACCTAACCTTGAACAGCAAGATAAAACAGTAAACACTCCAACCCTGGTACAAGCCTGAAAGAGGATAGAAGATTGTTTTAAATGAATAGTATCAGAGTCATTATAAACCCTAAAGATCACACTGATTGATAGTCGTTTATAGACATTGGGCTTCTACTTGCTCTATCGCAGTTGCCACAACGATCACCGACAGCCACACTACTGATAGATGGCCAAACGATATTTTATTTCATAAGTTTTAACACAATAATCATTTAACAACTTAATCTAAGGAAAAAGGACGAGCTAGCTTAGATGAAGTGTAGAGAGGAGGGGAAATCCAAAGAGATAAATTACACGTGAAAAAACATGCTTAGCTCATCATTGGCAATTCAGTATTTTCGAGCCTTACTTAGAACCACGTGGCCACTGGGCCAGGTTTGCAAGTACAGTAATTTAACGTTCGCATTTTAAACATTTCAGTAAACAGCTAACACAATGGCATACTTTGAAACGGTAACAAAACGGCCCCCTTTACTAACTCTTAGTTTCTGTAATTATAATAGTCAAGTAACAAAATAATATATTCTCTTGTACGCCTGCCCTTGGATAAGAATCCAATTTTCACAGGAGGGGGCTTTTAGGGTTCCGTACTGGAAGCGCACAAGCCAAATTTGTGTGCCTACTTTGGAGCATATCAGAAGCGCGCTGTGTGTAGTCTGAGCCCCATATGGCAACACCGCTTATTGTTTCGTTCACGAACGGCATCTCTATTTCAATTTGAGTTGTACGAGTATTGTGTTTGCATCCTAACCAACCTAACTTAACCTAACCTAACCCTGTAGTTTTTATTATTTATTGTAATTATAAATTATTGTAAAGAGAAAGGGGGCTGTTTACCATACATGTTCGCCATGTTGCTATGTTATGAAATTATGTTTCCCTGTGTGCGCTTTTGATATGAGGTTTCTCCTTCTTGTGTGCTTTCTATGTTTTTTTCGGCCTTATAGATAATACAAACAACAAATTGCTACGATTTTACTATTCAATTAGTGTTGTTTTAAAGGTATTGATATCTATCAAAAGTGACAGCTGCATATCATACGAGCTGATGTATGGATATGTGAAAGTATTATTATTATTATTATTATTATTAGCACCGCGTCTTACTACCCGTTCGGGTTATACGCACTTATGCTAATGTGTAATGATAGGGTGATTGTGAGATGAAATGGAGGACCTACAGTTTAACGTGGAATCCGAACCACGGTGGAGGCCTGGCATTCCTCACATTCACAAGTTGTGATTAATACACATCTTGTCAGAGGTGAAGGAAGGGTTTGGCATTCAGATAAATCTGTGCCGGGACCGAGGATTGAACCCCGGACCCCTAGCACAGAAGTCCGACACCTTACCCCTAGACCACCAGTTCACCCATGTGAAAGTAGATCTAGAAACTTTTATGGCTGTCAGATAAGGTCATTCATATGAAAATTTGTCTGTAGAACCAGGACTCTACTGACTCGAGGGAAGCCTTCCAAATCACTCTCCTCGGCTGGACAGCTGAAACTACACCTAGAGTCAGTGGCGCACCCAGAAACCTTCTTGGGAGGGCATGTAATACACCGAAGCTATTATTTATGTACTTTTTTTTTTTCTAATTGGGAGTTTTAGGGACAATTTTAATGTGTGAGACTGTATTTCTTTGAATATCAAATCATAAGTCCGATCTTAAAATCGCCTTTGCATTCGGTACGTCTTTAGTGCTCTATAGTATAGTTGTACTTCATATGTTTTAAGTTTTTATTAAAATTATTTGTGATCTTGGGAGGGAAAGGGGAAAATGGCCCACTTGTTCCTCTCCCCTGGGTGCGTCACTATCAGGAGTTGACTTCAAGACTGACTTACCTTGTAAAGGGCCGTATCAGCGGAGAGCTTGAAAATAAAATCCAACTTACAAACTGTTTATCAACCTAAAACTAGAGTCAGGCTTGACAAACCACGCGGCACATTGATACGACACTTCATCACTGCTGGAAATCCTTGAAAGAGGTTTCACATTATAAATAATGCACCGATAGAAAGCATGTAATCACTTTCTTTAACCAGGTATTATTACAATTAAGACGCTAAGGTGGCAGTGAATGGCGCGATAATAATCTCTTCACTCACGATAAAAACAGATCAACGGTATGTTTCCCACACGTCAACAGGTTCCTAGATGTCAACAAACTCCCACCTGACCGGACACTCTCACTCAGTATACGACCGTCTCTAGCGGGTTCGTAAGAGCGACTGAGACCACAGTTCTGAATTCAGCTTGATGAAGTCTCCCCCGGCTGGTCGTTAGAAGGGGAACGAGAGCCGCTTCCACTTTTTTACCAGCAGGATCGCGCGGCGGAAGAGTGGCACATGTCTAATTGTTACTGGTTTTCAGCATCATCTTATCCACGGGAACACAAAGAGTAGAGTGAATATTGCCACTCATAGCGTACACCAAAATTCAAAATTCAGGCGAAACGTCAGTGAAAATTCCGGAGATCAAACACGGATCAATTAGCGTAAGATTAAGTTTTCCAGCTTTTCAATACTAAACGTGCACTCTTTGTATACAGGGTTATTTTAGAAAAAAGTATTTAAAAACTAATTTAACCCAGAACATTAACAAATGTAACTAGCAACCCAACTCTTGAAATAGTAACGTACTATCCAAGAAACAGAACGAACAAATTCACGGGAATAACATACTTTTAGATATAAGCACCTGGAATAGAACGAGGGTCCCTCGCACCTGAGAGAGAACTAGTCTTTTGATTCACCAGTTTGTCCCTCTAGCTACTATTCTGAGAGTGGGTTAAATAAAAATATTTTTAAATACTTCAGTACAGAATAAGTAGAATTGCCACAAAACCGGAAAAGCCACATTTCAAAATATGTAAAATTAATCTGAATACAGTATAACAATTTTATTTTCCCTCGTTTTACTAGTGCAAATCCCTGTACGTACATCATTCCTGTTGAGAGAAAGAGAGATAGATTGGGTTGAAGGGATCAGGGGTTTGAGAGATTGTGTGAGCAGAAAAACAAATGAATGACACTCATGCTCTCGTGTATGGTTTCCCAACTAATTATTCCTCTTCCTTCTACCTAATTAGTTCAGTGCACCTAGTTGGAAAGTGAGTTAGTTTCGACCAGGTCTTGGTAAGTATAGACAGAGCTTGCGGAGGAAACTTTGGCTTGAAATATCCGTATTTAATTCAGCGGGTGACAGGTGTAAACTTATTTAGGATGCTTTAATTTATTAGAGAGTGTGTTACTAAATACAAACGTGAGAAACTTTTAGACTGGCTCAATTATTTGACGCACAAAAATAAACTTCCACCCAAGGCTATTAATTTACTGTGTGCTCAGAGACTTAATACCTATCCGGACAATCAGTATATTGACATTATTGGGGAAGAGATATTCTAGAGAAAATGTACCCTCATTTGGGTGATTATTTAGAGAAAACCCTATTCAGTACACCCGTGAAGGATTTGAGCTCCAACCTTTCCATCATCATCAAACCAGATAATACGGGATTGACGCTTGCTTCACAATAACGTATTCTCAATTCAATATATTAAATCGGCCGCCTCGGTCAGCGAGAAAGTATCAATTGCTGTCAGGCCATACGGTTAAAGTGCACTGATCTGTGTCTTTTCTATTCTAAGCTTATACTCCCTTTCGCCCTTCACCTAAAACCCCACTTTGTTATGTTAATAAGGAAGAGTTGAAATAAAACAATGAAACTTCTTATCTCAAGGTAAAAAAGAAAACTCGCTGCTAGTTCTCAAATATCTTATAATTTTGTTGTGAGCCTATCAAATAACTACTGTATTTGTTAAAAGAAGGCTAAATGTACAGCCTTTTTCCGCCAATCCTTCTCTCGTAGCTCCGCTAATATGCTAAAAAGTAGTTGAAAATGAAATGTCATATTTTCATACTTTTTTCCTATTGATAAAACTCAAAATATAGGGTTGTTAAGGGGAAAAAAAGTGCTGTTTTTATCTTTCGACTTTATTTTGGCGTAGACCATATTTTGAAATAACGCATCGTAGAATTAAAAATAATGTGTTAGAGCTGAATGTATGCGTGGCAATTTATTGCTTACCGAGGCGGCCCCTTTAATATCAGCTCATTTCCCAGGACGTTTCACGGGAATGTTACGGTTCTGAGATCAAATTGGTTAGACACATTGATATATCCTACGTCAAACATTTGTTTTAACAGGGTCGCAACAGAACATACTAATCTAATTGAGGATTGTTTTAATAGTTTTGAAGCTTCAGAGCTCTCATTCCCGTAAGAAACCCCACAATGTGAGTATATTTCCTTCAGAGTAGTCAGGGCCCTTAACCCAGTTTATCTGTTACATTACCAATAACGCTAACATAAACAAACAGACAAACGCGCCTAATGGACAGCGAATGAATGCCTCTCGTTCTATGACGCCTGAGAGCTAAGCCAGATACAGATTTAACCGCTCTGAAGAGCGTCAAATGTTGATGTAACTAACGCCCATATGCTGGGAAAGGGATGTATTCGTTAAGGCTTTGATTATAATATTGAAGTATTAACATATCTGGTCTACAGTAGACCCAACGTTAGTGACGCATTTGAACACAAAGCGTTGTAGTCGATAAGTGAGTGTGAAAGGCAAAATATGGAATAGCTGTTAGTGCATGCATTAGTTTCATTTAATAGATGGAACATTTTCCAGGAAAAAAAAACCTTTCCACCTCACATCTCTAATCAAGGCTGGTTAATCCTTCTTGTGCTAGTGGATGTGGTTCAGAGCCATTCATCCCGTGGAGGCGGTGTCCATTCACAGCGGAATGATTATGGTTAAAGTCCCGGTCACGTGGACAAATAAAGCAACAAGACCCCACCTCATCACTTTACCCCAGTGAAAGGGAACTAATCTGGTTCTATCAGTCCTGGAAATCCATAGCTTACCCTAACTAATTTAAGGACACGGAATAAGGAGGGTGGATTTTAATTAATTGCACAAGAACTCGCGTGGGACGAGAAAGGTGTCCAATAACGAGACAAACCACACCCAATGCATCCGGCCGTAATTTGAGCTCCGGGCTAGTTAGAGTCAAGAAAGCTAGCAGTGGCTCCCCTCCTTGACCCTTCAAGAGTTGGTTCTATGACCTGGACTGAAACCTGGGATTCCAACCGACACCATTTCTATGATAGGCTCAATAATTGCTCACTGGGCTGGATACACTAGCGAGCATTCATCCAATCAACCTGCCACAGGCCGATTGCTCTGTAAATGGAGTGGGTTCATTGGAAGTTATCGTCGTGTGATTACTGTCAGGACTAGTAGAGCAACATTCACAGCCGGCTAAAACTGAAGACATGACTGTATAAAGTGTACTTTTTCAAACCACTAACACTTCCCGCGTTCGTCCAATGAGCTGAAAATACCATGTTCTTTTAGACATGTGTCCTATCTAATTGGTTTAGCTGCGGCTTATAAAGAAACGAGACAAAAAAATTATCTAACTACCGACTTCTTCTAGTATTATTATATGTTCTGTCTTACGACAGGTTCATTCCTTTGGTCATTTTCCATCCCACCTGAACTCGCCTTAGCTCGTGATGATTCCCATCGCACCTTAACTCGTGGTGACTTCCATCCCGCCTTAACTCGTGGTGACTTCCATCCCACCTTAACTCGTGGTGACTTCCATCCCACCTTAACTCGTGGTGACTTCCATCCCACCTTAACTCGTGGTGACTTCCATCCCGCCTTAACTCGTGGTGACTTCCATTCCACCTTAACTCGTGGTGACTTTCATCCCGCCTTAACTCGTGGTGACTTCCATCCCACCTTAACTCGTGGTGACTTCCATCCCACCTTAACTCGTGGTGACTTCCATCCCACCTTAACTCGTGGTGACTTACATCCCACCTGAACTCGTGGTGACGTATCCTCGACATTAATCTGATCCAGAGCAGTGCAAGTTTTGAAACAAAGAACGGAAATGGTTGAGGTGTGAGTGCTTTGTCAGCGAGTTCAACGACTGAGTTCGTGGTGGAGGTGCTAGGTGTGGAAAGTGAGCCGGATCATGCTGAGGACAGCCGAAACGACGTGAACCAAAATGCTAACTATTTCCCTAGATAGGGTCACAAATAACTTGGATCGATTGTTTCGAAAACTGCGGGGACTCTAACGTGTCATAACAAACAAACAAAAAACTATACGTCTCCATTGCAGGGTTGTTAGGTTTCAATTGACGTCATTCTTCAATAAAATTCCAATAATGTTATTCTTTGAAGGAGTCGACAACTTGTTTGTCTTAAGTTAAGTCGGTTTTTAAGTAATTTGTTGTTATATCAAGTTTTCTATCGCATTTGTTGCTATGGCAAGTTTCCAAGCCATGCGCTGATAGAGCTAGAATCCAAGTCACGTGATGATATATAGCCGGTTTCTAAGTCATATGTTGATACGGCTAGTGTCTAGGTCATATGTTGATACGGTTAGTTCTGTATTGATACGGCCAGGTTCTATATGACATGTGTTGATACAAGTAGTTTCTAAGTAATATTTTGATACTAGTTTTTAGGTCATGTGTTGATACAGCTAGTTTAAAAGGTGTGTGTCGATCTAGATAGTTTCTAAGCAATATGTCGATACGGATAGCTTCTAGGTAATGTGATGATTCGGCTAGTTTTTAGGCCATGTGTTGATACGACTAATTTCCAAGTCATGTGTTGATATGTCTGATTTCCAAATCATGTGTATATATTTAGTTTCTGAGTCATATTTTTCTATGGCCTTGTATTTGCAAAGTGCTCATTTGATCCATTATTGCTCTTACTGATGTTAACTAGGCGAGAGAAGATACTTTATTATTTGATGAAGCAGCCAGGATGGAACCAGGATCTCTTGTAACTGTGGACATTCGTTATGTGGTGTATAGCTAGGCCCCGTCACATGACTGCGTATGTTGTTTATATCCTATTGCTTATTGGAGACAAGGATACAACACTTAGTGTGTGTGTGTGTGTGTGTGTGTGTGAGAGAGAGAGAGAGAGAGAGAGAGAAGATACACATGATAGTCTTGCTAGATAAGTCTTAAAGTTGTGATGTTATTTTTGGTTAAAAGAGTTACTTATAATAGAAATCTAATAATCAGTTGATTAAATTCTTCAAATATATAACATCGTTGTCAATTTCACTGTTTATTTGTTTTAAATTTCATTAAGAACTCTTAAAGTTTTGAATATTCATTATTTATTCATGTACAATTAAAATATATGTTATACATATAATCTACTTACCTTTATTTCACTATAGTAAATCATCTTTCTTTATTTTTATTTTTATTCACAAACTACCAACCCGCCATGTTTATTAATTTTGTTGGTAGGTGATTTTAACGCTATCTGCTCCAGAGAGTGGTTTATTTCGGAACTATTCGATTCGTTTATTTTTATGTTCTTGGACACTTATAGCATCTGGCTGTCTCTTGAAACATTAATTGCCCCTAGCGGAAGAAATTATTATTCTCGTTTTGTTTTTTTGTTTGGTGCCAAGTTTAAAATTAATTCTAAAGATGAATTATGTTTCTTTGTAAAAATGTATCATTATCTTTTTAGTAATACCCCAATCTCTAAATAATTAAGATTGTTTGCTTTATTCTTGCATACAAATCCCGGCGAATGTTTTCTCCTAGGCCGGTGATTGTTTATTTTAAACAAAAATAACGTGTTTGTGTTTTGTCTTACTTATTGTTGTGACTCTCTAAAATTGGCGTCGAAAGTGTAAGGAAGGATCCGATCTGCGGATCCTTCAATTATATATTTTTTTAAAGGTTCATGGTAATGTTATTCATCTAAAACTTCTAAAAGCTGTATAAACTCGTGAAGAAAGTTGAGTGGAAGCACTCAAAGAAGATCTTGGTGGAAATTTAAGGTCAGAGAGTTAAATATCGACGGAGCTTTGATTCAACATTTTTACCAGAGCAAGGACATTTTTCGGGTGAGATCCAATCCATCTGTAAACATCCTGTTACGGATGTAAATAATTAAGCATAATCCTTAAAATTACTAAAGAAGGACAAATAATTTTCAGTTTCCAAACTAGAATTAATACTTTTTGTCCACCTCAGAACTATTTTTTTTTTTGTTTATTATTGTTACATGTTATAAAGAATAAATTTTGTTGTTAAAATCTTATTTGCTTAAAGAAATATGTATATTCAAATATACTCACAATTCAAGTGAGAATTTAACAATTTCAAGTATTGCTTAACAATACTTTTAATAATATTATAATATACGAGGCATGCTTCATAGGTAGGGTTCATTTAAGAATATCATTCACTTCAATAATTAAAATTACTCTTTAAATTTAATTGTTTTATTGTTATTTACATCAATGTACATTGTATTTTTTCTGAACTTGCATCCCATGTATAGCGATGCTCAGTAGACTGGATTGGTCAAATCAAGAATAATAACCTGCATCAGGAAGTCTTCGGTTGTAAGTGTCCAACTTGAGTCCAAACTTTAGGTAAAGTCCAGGGGTCTTGAGAAAAGGGGTTTTTCGTATTACCGCTGAGCAGTTTATGGGGATAAATTTATTTAATAATCAAAAATCTACCTATCTCACAAAATAAAAGGGGTTGGTAGTTGGCGCCCAATAAAACACAATATAGATTATAGATTATATATATATCTAAAATTAAATTAATTCTTTCATTCAAAAATATAGAAAGAAATAAATACACACATAATATTTTATTATTTTTCATTACAGTGGCGCCCAACGTGGGGCTATTGTTATACCTAAAGTTTTTTTAAGGAATATATATTTTGAGGCCTGATTACACTAGGGCATATTTGTGATTTGAGAGGACAGTAAAATATATATATTGAGGCCTGATTACACTAGGGTCTATTTGTGACTTGAGGAAGTATTTGATGTTTCTTTGCGGCCAACTTACACTAGAGCATTTTTATGACAAGGCCAGTTTACCTAAATTAGGTTTTGGGTCATTTTTACTTCGTATAGAAGGTTATGCCAGAGGGGCAGTATTATGAACAGATAAATATGGATGCCCAGCAACCATCGGTCAGTGGAGAAGTAGAGGAGTCAGAAGAGGAGGTTGAAATGCCTCAAGCCGAGCCCATAACAGAAGAATGGGATAAGAGTTCTGTCACAACGTTAGAGTAAATAGTTATGGCAGGTTTACGACCAGTAGTTCCACACATGGAGGATGGTACACCATTGGGGGCAGATGCCCTGGATAGCAGTAGGAGTATTTCAGCTGTGGAGAAGTTAGAGGAAGCTCCAAAGACAGTGAAGGAATTTACCATGTTTGACCTATGGCAAGTATTAAGGGGGGACCTAAAATCGATGGAAAAAAAAATGGAGAATAAACTGAAAAAAATGGAGGAGAAAATGGACACCAACATGAAGTCACTAAGGGATGTTGTTTTCTCAAAATTAGACAATTACAGTACCGAGTTTAGGTCGGTCCACGACCAATTGACGGAAAAGGGGAAACAGGTCGAGGCACAAGTACAGGACTTGGCAACGACTGGGGAGAAACTAGTGGCAGCAGTGGAGGAAGTACAAGAGCAAGTGGTAACAAGGCCAGTGAAGGACCTTTCGGCTAACGGTTCTTATATTTACCCTTTCACGCATTTAGGTGCCTACTATGAGAAATGTGATACACAATTGTATGAAAGCCCTAGTAAGAGCTACATAGGTCAGTCACGTGTTCCAATAATGGGTCAGTCTCGCTGTCAGGTGAACAATTTTGACTGGGAATTTGACTATGACGTCATGCAGTTTAAGGAGTCGAATGAGTCATTTCATGTAAAAACAAGGGTTTCTGAAGTAGAGAAATTATCATGCACTTTGTGGGTAAACGATGAAGTGTTATTGTCAAGTTGTTTTGGTGTGTCGTCAAATGGGCCCACAGAGACAAAACTTGTAGGAGATGTCTTGTCAGCTGCGATGATAAGCCAGGATACAAGGAGAATTATAAGAGTGGAATTGCAAACTGAAGCTACTGCCATTGGGAGGAGTGTTCTTCACCAACACCGAAACAATGAAGAATGCCCTAAACATTTTGATGTTCAGGATGTATTATTCAATATCTCCTCGCATCATTGGACCAGGAACCAGGTCACACGGCAGTCATCGAATCAAGATGATACCTGCAACAAAATCAAACCAAGGATCAAGAAACGAGGCCTCGGTAAAAGGAAGCGACAAGGATTTCTTCCGGATCTAGGGAACACAGGGGTATTTGGAGGAAGTGGAATTAAGCCCTCTCTTCCACAATCTCAACCTAGGGATTGTAGGAGGACTATTTTTGATCCTGGAATAAGTTTTAGGACATAATTACAAAGCTTTTGTGGGAGTCGAGAAATCCCTGAAGCTCGGGTTGCTGTTGGAGGAGGGAATGTTTCAGAACAGAAGAAGGTTGTGGGAGTCGAGAAATCCCTGAAGCTCGGGTTGCTGTTGGAGGAGGGAATGTTTCAGAACAGAAGAAGGTTATGGGAGTCGAGAAATCCCTGAAGCTCGGTATGCGATTGGAAAAGGAATAGTGTGAACAAAAGAGGTCCCTAAAAACTTTCATTTGAGGCACATGTCTAGGTGAAATAATACACATTTGTTTACATATAGGCCAAATCTGTGTTGAAGAAAACAAGATTTTTTTTTTATTACAATTACTATTTATTTCTACCTTATTATACGTCGAGGAAAAATATATTTATGTCACCAAGGACCATAATTTGGTGAAAATCACCAAAGAAATGCCAGAGTACACCCCAGCGCTCCAATGAAGATGATAATTATGTGTATAGGAGGTTCTACGAGATGAGGAAGCGATGAGGAGAGTAATGTTTTGGAGTTTATGACAGTTGTCAATATGTTTGATTGCCCTATAAGTCCTCACTGATAACAAGACAGTGACAGTACCAATGTAGAGGTGATTTTTGTTTATTTGGAGGAGCTACGTCTGATTGAGGGAACTACGATACTCAATTATTTTTCATAAAGGATCTACGGTTTATGGGAGAAAGTTATGCCTGATTGAGGGAACTATGATACTCAATTATTTTTCATAAAGGATCTACGGTTTATGGGAGAAAGTTATGTAATTGAGGGAACTAAGATACTCAATTATTTTTCATAAAGGATCTACGGTTTATGGGAGAAAGTTATGTCTGATTGAGGGAACTAAGATACTCAATATTTTTCATAAAGGATCTACGGTTTATGGGAGAAAGTTATGACTTATTGAGGGAACTATGATACTCAATTATTTTTCGTGAAGGAGCTATTTACTCTGTTTTTCCAACAGAAGTAATTATTATTAAGTGATTATCAGTTACTAGCAAGGTCAACAATGTTATGGAGAGCGCTGGAATGAGAATCTGTATGCAGCATGGTGTAACAAAAGCCAAAGTTCAGTTTCATCTAATTTTATAGACTATCTATTATTTTGTCTCATTTTTCCTCTAAAAAATTATGAGGCCACTCAGATATTATACTATCAAAGAAAAGTCTATGGTAGAGCCTTAAATACCTTCATAATGTGTATTTCATCCTAACAAGATCTTGAAGACAGGTCAAGCAGTTGATCTTGTGCAAATATAAAGAAGGCCAAGAGTTGTTTCGCAGTGGGACCGCAATGTAGCGAAGAATGCTAGAACAGAAGAAGGTTATTTATGTTATGTTATATTATATGTATGTTATTTGTAAGAAGAGTGATCAACTTGTTGTTTTGTTTATAATATCAAGGCTAAAATCTGCATTTGACTGCGAAGAATTGAAGAGAGAAAGAGTTAAATCCATTTTAACACTTTAAAAAGCTATGATTTTTGAGTTTAATGAAATGTTATTTAAACATTTCTCTTTGAGAACTGACATTAATATTGAGGGGCTGTTGGAAAGTACCCCTATGACAAGTTTGAGTAAGTTTAAATGTGTATACAAACATTTGATAATACTCAAGTTAGGCGTGGGCCTAAATTTTCAAATATTCTATTTCCTTTTCAACTATTTTAAAGGGTTATTATTAATATTTTTAAATGATACTTCTACATTACCTTGAAAAGAGTATATAATAACTGGTTTCACTAAAAGAATTGAGAAATACAAGGAAATAAGGGTTAGCCTACTCTACGTTCTGTCAAGATGTGAAGAAAATGACTCAGAGAGCATTTGCTTTTTCAAGTTTTGAGGAAGAAATTATAAATATATTTTAATTATTTTAACAAGATAGCTGAAGAAGAGGATGTTTTTGATATATTCATTAATGGAATGAAGAAATTCTGACTTTAAGGTCAAGGCCTATTCATTTTTCTGTGGCAAAGTGCCAAAACCACTAAAAGATTTGTTTCCTTTTTACAATTTAAAAGTACAAGATGTATAATTTTGGCAATGAAAATACTTTATATAGTTAAATAATATCCTTAAGTTAATGAACATATCCATCGGAAGTTAAAATAGTTGGTTTTAAGCCATTTTATGTGGCTAAAGAGAATGACTACAGGTGTCACAAAGGTTGCGATAACTTGAGTTTCCACACCTATTTTGTTTTAAAGTTTAGAGAGAGAAATATTTGTAATTTTCATTCAATACTTCTACATGATATGAAGGAGAGTGTCTATTTGCCATATCAATTGAAGAAATTTAAGGATTTTAATGGAAAGGGTTCTAGGCCCTCAAGTTTTTTATGAGATGAAAAGAGTAAACTCAATATAAACATGTTTCTTCTAAATTATTTTGTCTTTAAAATATATTTAAGTATGGAGAATACTTTTGTTGAATAGAGGATGTCTCTAAGCTGCTAAGAAAATAACTGTGAATTCCAAATATTTGATTTTTCATTAAGTTATGAATTAAAAGGAAACAGCAAGTTTTCCAGGAAAATGTGTATTTTTGACTATATCGATTTAAAGTGAGTAGTTTGGTTATTTACCATTACCGTGGCATTAAATAAATATATTAACACGTGAAGAACAATATTATAATCACATATATTTAATAGATTCTAACCTTACAAGCCGAGTGACCTTGAACTTGAATGTTCAATGTTGTGAAATGATCAGCTGATGTTAACAGCTGACAAACATGTGGCATCTCTAATATTTGGGAAGTTGTTGAAGTAATTCGTTCAGAATCTGGAAGAAAATACCATACCAAGAAGACTTGAAGAGTTTTAAGTAAATTAAATAAACACACATTTTAAAACCGTAACCCGAACTAGAGAGAGTAGGGTGCATTTTGAGTCGGGATGATGACATTCAAATCCACTTTCGTTAACCACGGAGATCAACTGAGCGTCTAAGTTTGATATCAGAAAATAACATCTTTTAAGTAGATACTACGCTCTTAATATAATAAATTAGATTAAAATCGTAGCATCGAGGGGCATTTCTGTGATGTTATTTTTGGTTAAAAGAGTTACTTATAATAGAAATCTAATAATCAGTTGATTAAATTCTTCAAATATATAACATCGTTGTCAATTTCACTGTTTATTTGTTTTAAATTTCATTAAGAACTCTTAAAGTTTTGAATATTCATTATTTATTCATGTACAATTAAAATATATGTTATACATATAATCTACTTACCTTTATTTCACTATAGTAAATCATCTTTCTTTATTTTTATTTTTATTCACAAACTACCAACCCGCCATGTTTATTAATTTTGTTGGTAGGTGATTTTAACGCTATCTGCTCCAGAGAGTGGTTTATTTCGGAACTATTCGATTCGTTTATTTTTATGTTCTTGGACACTTATAGCATCTGGCTGTCTCTTGAAACATTAATTGCCCCTAGCGGAAGAAATTATTATTCTCGTTTTGTTTTTTTGTTTGGTGCCAAGTTTAAAATTAATTCTAAAGATGAATTATGTTTCTTTGTAAAAATGTATCATTATCTTTTTAGTAATACCCCAATCTCTAAATAATTAAGATTGTTTGCTTTATTCTTGCATACAAATCCCGGCGAATGTTTTCTCCTAGGCCGGTGATTGTTTATTTTAAACAAAAATAACGTGTTTGTGTTTTGTCTTACTTATTGTTGTGACTCTCTAAAATTGGCGTCGAAAGTGTAAGGAAGGATCCGATCTGCGGATCCTTCAATTATATATTTTTTTAAAGGTTCATGGTAATGTTATTCATCTAAAACTTCTAAAAGCTGTATAAACTCGTGAAGAAAGTTGAGTGGAAGCACTCAAAGAAGATCTTGGTGGAAATTTAAGGTCAGAGAGTTAAATATCGACGGAGCTTTGATTCAACATTTTTACCAGAGCAAGGACATTTTTCGGGTGAGATCCAATCCATCTGTAAACATCCTGTTACGGATGTAAATAATTAAGCATAATCCTTAAAATTACTAAAGAAGGACAAATAATTTTCAGTTTCCAAACTAGAATTAATACTTTTTGTCCACCTCAGAACTATTTTTTTTTTTGTTTATTATTGTTACATGTTATAAAGAATAAATTTTGTTGTTAAAATCTTATTTGCTTAAAGAAATATGTATATTCAAATATACTCACAATTCAAGTGAGAATTTAACAATTTCAAGTATTGCTTAACAATACTTTTAATAATATTATAATATACGAGGCATGCTTCATAGGTAGGGTTCATTTAAGAATATCATTCACTTCAATAATTAAAATTACTCTTTAAATTTAATTGTTTTATTGTTATTTACATCAATGTACATTGTATTTTTTCTGAACTTGCATCCCATGTATAGCGATGCTCAGTAGACTGGATTGGTCAAATCAAGAATAATAACCTGCATCAGGAAGTCTTCGGTTGTAAGTGTCCAACTTGAGTCCAAACTTTAGGTAAAGTCCAGGGGTCTTGAGAAAAGGGGTTTTTCGTATTACCGCTGAGCAGTTTATGGGGATAAATTTATTTAATAATCAAAAATCTACCTATCTCACAAAATAAAAGGGGTTGGTAGTTGGCGCCCAATAAAACACAATATAGATTATAGATTATATATATATCTAAAATTAAATTAATTCTTTCATTCAAAAATATAGAAAGAAATAAATACACACATAATATTTTATTATTTTTCATTACAAAGTAGTGGTTTTTAACCTGCGGTACATGCAAATAATTGAGTACTCTTGGCTTTTTTAATTTGTTTCAAGTTAACCTAAATTGAATCTAATTTTTAACAAGTTCATAATCTTCATTAGTTATCATTAATAGTTTGTGTTATGTAGTTAGTTATGTAGTTAGTTATGTAGTTATGTAGTTTCATTTGAATATGAATTATTTTACAAACTCATGTTTTCCCTCTATTTTTATGTGCAATCTGCATATAAATTTGACCTAAATGGCATTTTTTTTACTGAGATTAAATGTTTACTGATTTTTGTAGCCGGAGATATAAACAATATAAACTATACTTGAGGACAGGCTTTCTTCATAAATTAAGTAATTAAGTTTAAAAACATGTGTATGACAAAGAGAAGGGTTTTAATATATGTAATTATTTAAATATATATGCTTGTGGTACCTTAGATGTGTTCTTAGGAACAAGGGGGTACACAACGGTAAAAAAAACTTACGAGAGTTTTGATGTGATCATATTACCAATCCCCTGCATGGCTGACTGCCCGCTACACCTCCGAGTAGACTAAGTTGCAGCACTTTTGCGGCAAATTTTAAATAATCATATAATTTTATTATGATATAAAATGCGAGCCTTTAGAATAAAGTCTTATGAAATAACTTAGCCTTTTCAAATTTCTAATTAAATCCAAACCTAATAACAGGAGTTTACCACCCGGGTAACAGAAGGAACCCATACTGGGGATAAAATTGAACCAGAGTGCTTCAGTTCAGCTGGGATTTACTCGTGTTCCGCCTCAATCCAGGTTGTATCTGGAGTCTTTGTTCCGTGGAGAAAGTGGAAAATTAAAATTTTATTGTAAGTTCTTCCGAGCAAACCAACCTTAGTAAATTTAGAAATTTTCAAACAATCCCATATAAAATATACATTTTCTCAGGTCGTTATGCAACCAGAAGTACCAACAACTACTACTACTACTACTACTACTACTACTACTACTACTACTACTACTACTACTACTACTACTACTACTACTACTACTACTACTACTACTACTACTACTACTACTACTACTACTACTACTACTACTACTACTTGCTTGTTTACAAACACGGTCTTACCTGACATATTTAATTTACAATCGTATGTTTTAAGTTGTCTCTTTGATATGAGTGCATCCTATAAACGTGATTATGAAGGTATTACTATGCCGGTGCTTTCCATTTAATAACAATTTACTTTAACTTTCTCATATAGAAAAAGTATTTAAACTGAGGACATTTTATGGCTTGAGATAATGACGTATCATGAATTTTCTATGTGCGCCGAACTCCAAAAGCGGGTTTTCCTATTATGTCTGTCCCTGAGGCTTCATCCGTAACGGTTTGATGGATTTAGTTCAAACTTGGTTTTGGTTCTAACCTTAAAAATAAATTTAGTTTACTAATAGATAATTTTTGAAAATTTAAAACGTTATGAAAATGTTGAACGATTTAATAAAAAGACAATTACATTTGGGGAGTGTTGTTTTACATGGTAGCTAACTCTACAAACAATTTTGTTCAAAGAGGTTATATAGGGAGGGGAATGTTTAATATAATACATATATTTATTTTTGTTTACTTAACAAAAGTTTATTTAGGGTTAGTTTAGCCTATTGTTTATTAATTATTATTTTTTAATGACTGGGGGGATATTTTGTTCAACATTTAAATTTTAAGAGTTTAATATTACTAGGAAAAAAAATCCAAGAAAAAATTATTTTACGGTAGTTCACTCATAACCAATATTTATTTATTCTGCACCGCGTCTTACTAGCCATTCGGGTTATACGCTTATGTACTAGCTACGAATGGTTTTAGGGCTTAGGAAAGTTATAATTAAAAGAAGTTTACCCGCATTTGCATGGAGAGAGAGTGGAAAACAATTTTGGAAAAATTACCCTCTGTACACCCAACTATGATTCGAACCTCGATCTCCCCGTCATCGGTGGCAGAGTCTACTCAAAAGTAGTGCCTTAAACCATGCGGCCACAGAAGCGGGTAACATTTATGTTCCCAATTACAAAATTGACGACTGTGAGAAAGTATGTTGTATTGTGTAAAAACATTTATTTTTTAATGTTGTTGATTGTAGACTTTTACATATATTTTTATCAAATTTTAAGATGCACCCAAACATTTGCAGAAATTATTTTTCCTTTTTCTGCAGAGTATTGCCTGACTTTATCCTGGTTTCCATATTTTCTAGACAAATGGAGAGCCGGTCTTAAATTTAAAAGCGTTTGTCGCATGGCAATACAAATCTTTGCCATGCAATAGTCGCAAGCATGAGGGACTGGAATACTTATATTTACCATGTAATAGTCGCAGGCATGAGGGACTGGAATACTTATATTTACCATGTAATAGTCGCGGGGATCAGGGACTGGAATACTTATATTTACCATGTAATAGTCGCGGGGATCAGGGACTGGAATACTTATATTTACCATGTAATAGTCGCGGGGATCAGGGACTGGAATACTTATATTTACCATGTAATAGTCGCGGGGATCAGGGACTGGAATACTTATATTTACCATGTAATAGTCGCGGGGATCAGGGACTGGAATACTTATATTTACCATGTAATAGTCGCGGGGATCAGGGACTGGAATACTTATATTTACCATGTAATAGTCGCGGGGATCAGGGACTGGAATACTTATATTTACCATGTAATAGTTGCGGGGATCAGGGACTGGAATACAGATATTTGGCATGTAATAGTTGCGGGGATCAGGGACTGGAATACAGATATTTGCATGTCATAGTCGAGGGCGGGGTAAATATGTGTGTTAGAGATGTCTAGAAAGTGCCGAGGGAGTGAACTTGGAGGAGCCATGGTCAAAAGGGAGGCTATACTGGTCTCACAAAAAAGCATGAAGGTCAACAAACAACCTGATGTTCCCTCCTGCAGATACTCTGGAAGTGTTTGTTTGTCTGTGAAGACAGCCTACATGACAGCGGTCAAAGATCTGTTATCGGGGGTAGGGGGTACAGGTAGAGATGGGGAATAGGTTAGGAACGTCAAGATTGAAGAAAGATTTTATATAACCCCCCCCCCCCCCTTTCCCCAATATATTTCATTTCTGACGAATCACCCGGAAATAATGTGTTGTGGCATGGAGCGATTCGTTTTCCAACGGGTAGGCACAAAATAATATAATACTTTAATTTTAAAAACACAACAAATAACCGCAGACGCACGCACAAACAGTTGAGTGTTGAGTATATAGAAAAAGGGAGTGAGACAAAATTCAAAACCTTACAAAGCTAGCTTTCTATCGTTATATTTTATTTTAGGTTATTTAATGGTGCAGTCTTAATACCCTTAACCTTGGAGGGCGTCAAGAGTCCAACACTGACCAACCCTCTCAGATTATTTTATCTGGTTCGAATTATGGTTGGGGAGGATTAAGTTTTCCCAGACAACCCATCGGTGGTGCCTTTGTCCGCATACCCCCATCGGCGTGGGTTGTATTACTATTAAAAAACAACACAATCTTGAATTGAACTTAAGAGTAATTTTATGTTCCGCAAAGAATTTACTTTATTGGGAGTATGAGTAACCTTTTGTCGAGAGCGTCTTAGTTCCCCTTCGGGTTAAACGCATACATTAACTACGCTAGTGAAATATAAATAAGGAAGGTTGAATTTTGGAGGAAATGTACCCGAATTTAGTGAAGGGCCAGTGGGAAACAATTTAGGATAAAACACTCTCGGTACACCTGACAGGATTTCAAACCCTGATCTCCCCGTCACCGGCAAAAAAAAAGAAGAAGTATAGCACGAGTGACGCGTTAGAACATTCGGCTACCAATGCGGTTAAGAGTGAACTAACCCACATAAAAACAAACGTATGAATTCTGATATAGTGTAATGGGAGTGTAAGATGAGACAGAACGGTAATTAAGGTTTATCTAAAGGAGATATTTCCCAGAAATGTCTCGTATCTCGGGCGTTTGTCGTATCAATCAATGGCAGAATGCTTTCAGGACACGAACACCACTATTTAGTGGGGAGGGATTTTGTACGAGTTTCGAAACATTCAACGTAAGATCACCCCGAGTTTTTTGGATAAGATTCCAAAGAAAGTGTGTCAGGAGCTCTTCCCAGATAACCTAAATATTTCCTCGAACTATTAATCCCCCTTTAAACGTGAGATAATACAAAACCAACGTCAACAAAGTGGCTTGTCAGGAATGTTATTGACAAGATACGCGGGAAGAGAGGGCGTTTCTTTGGTTGGGTGAGCATGTCAAGTGAGGGCAGTGCGAGTACTTTACAATAGTAAGATTAATTCACGATCCTATTTAAGAACAAAAGACAAAATTAATCATTAAATAGATTAGCGATGCCTAATTCTTATTCATGATGCTAAACCTAAACCTGGGATCAGGACAACTCGGTGTGTTTTTAACACTGCGTTTTACAATTCTCTTTCCAGGCAAGTGTTGACGGAATTCCTTAAATTGAGTGTTTTTCCTTCACTACCCTCATATTATTCAGTAAAAGTCACTGAAAACCACTAAATTTGTAAATATAGTACCTACTAGGAATGTTAAATATCAATTTTAGTGACCCCCATCGGTGGGCACACAGTGCCAATCTTGTCTGATCTGTTTTGTCGATAGCGGGAAGTTCAGTGTTCGAAATACAACCGGGTGTACTGACGGAGGTATTTCCTAAGAGGTTTTCAATTTTCCTACCCTGCAAAGGCGGGTACATTGCTTTCAAAATTCTACCTTATTCAAACTTAACCCACTAATATACGTATACCGATAAAACGAGCAGGTAGAAGGACGCGGTACACAATTTTTTTTAAAAATATGCAGTTTAAAGCTGACAAATTTTCAATGTGCTTCGAGAGGGATTCGAACAACCAGAGGTTTTTTGAAAGTTCCATGTGTTCTAATAGGTAGTTCAGTGTTTTCTAGAAGCCATGCTGTGTACCCTTGGCTCTGGAGTCTTGGGAGAGGTACGTGGAGGAATGTATGTTTCTCGATTTCAACCATTTTCCTGATGGTCCAGTTGGCAGAGCAGTGGTGATGTAAGGGGGATAAAATTCCATTTGGGGAACATTTCCCCCGATTTTATAATTAATATCGGGCAGAATTAATACTAAAACTATTTATGTACTGCTTAAGGTGGTATCATGTTACTATATTATTATTATTAGCACCGCGTCTTACTACCCGTTCGGGTTATACGCACTTACGCTAACGTGTAATGGTAGGATGTTTTTGAGATGAAATGCCGGACCTACAGTTTAACGTGGGATCCGAACCACGGTGGAGGCCTGGCATGCCACACATTCACAAGTTGTGATTAATACACGTCTTGTCAGAGGTGAAGGAAAGGTTTGGCAATCAGATAAATCTGTGACGGGACCGAGAATTGAACCCAGGACCCCATGTTTACCATAGATTTGTAGTCCAACTCCCTAACCACACAGGCACGAGAGTAATTTCTCAATAGCTACTGCAATAGTTTCAGACAGATATAAAGACACCAACATTGGAGGAAACTGGGACAAATATTTAAACCAATACTAAAGACTTCCAATGTCATATTTTTAATTGATTCCTAAAACCATGTTGACCACATTAGTTTATAGTGTTTCCAAGAATACAGCTACGCCCAGGTTGTCTATATTTTTCATTACGACATCTCTAATGTGAGACCTTGAAATATTTGTATTAATGAATGTTCCCATTAGAAGCTACCAAACAAACTGCATAGTCGTCTGGTGATTATCTAATATCACATTAGAATATAATATAGTCTGTCAGTCTGTGATCTTCTGGCCGGGGGCCTCGGTTCTATCCCAGATGTTAGGGACAATGGTTTTATCCCGGGTGTTAGGAACAAAGTTTGTATGCGACACCGTCTGGCGCTAGCAATATTTCATGCTATCTGGATGGATAGTTTCTGGCGCTAGAGTTGGGTTAAGTGTTCCTGCACTAGTCCATAGAAAATAGCTCGGATGCCCGCCTGTACGTCCCTAGTCCTGCGTGTATTCGCGACAATTTACTGACCATGTTTTTGAACCCTATAAAACAGCAAACAATGCTACCAACATAGCCCTACATCCGGTATTCGCACCTGGGATCACCTAGTCTCCGGCCCAAAGATTATAACAAGAGTGCCGCTGATTGACCGTGACTCGGGTCGTACAAACGGTGGAGTCGCTCTACTCGGCCAGGACATATATACTGCATTACCGAGGCTAGATAGTATCTGCTCGCTTTGACTGAGAGGGACCTCGACATACGACGCTATGGCGCTTGTCCTGGTGTAATGTCACAGCGGTGGTCTCGTCTTGTCTGGTTTGCTGGTGACGTGAAGGTTGGAGTTCTAATCCGGGCTGGGTGTACTTAGATGTATTTTCCTACGTGGATCCCACTCTATTTATGAGTAAAATAAAGGCGTGTAATTTGCCATGGGTCCGACACCTTATCATGGACGTATGCTAAGAGTCCCATATTTGATTCCTTGCATGGTCGAAAAATGCATCAATAGGGTCCCCCCCTTCTTGACCCTCCCCAGGTTCCACCACCAATAAGTTGTATTCACATGTCTGGAAGGGTACCATACCAACTCATCGACAAGCTGTAAAAAATATTTAAAGGTTAGGTGGGTCAAGTCATCGACATGATAATACATCCTATCAATAACTATTTTGTAATATATATTAATATAATATATAAATGAAACAAAGTGTGTGTGTGTGTGTTTGTGTGTGTGTGTGTAATGGGCATTGCGCGATATCTATCACACGCAGGGGTCTGAGATTTTCATAAAGTACCTTTTGTGCGTGGACATGTGCGCTTTAAAGCTGGAATTTTAAAATTTGAATTAGGGGCCTATATATTGTGTAAATTAATTGAAAGCTGGTTGGGGCAGTATAAATTATACACAATTTACAGCCATCAAGAACACAATAACACAAATAGGTTTTCAAGGTATATAAATATTTTACTATACATATAAAAATATATTAACACTCACCTATCGGGCAACTTACACCAGTGATCTCGAGGTTGGTTCTCGCGTACTAATGAAGCACCCATTAAGTTTGAGAATTATGAAACAACCCTTTTTATTTTCAATGTGTTCAATATCTCTTATTTTTTTACCAAGCAGTATCCATAAGAGAAGTGAGTTCATACAACATAATATATACTAAAATAAAAGCCACTATATAAATATGAATCAAAGTTTGAGCTATAGTACATATTCAACATACTTCAAAAAAATTGTTAAATACATCATCCAAAAAACACTAGCTCATTAATAGAACTATGAAGTCAATTACATTATTTTACGTTATTTTATTATTTTGCCAAGTCCAATTTTACACTCCCATTTTGCACTTCTAATATAATATAAAACAAGGTTGAAAAAAATATATATGAAGAAACATAAAGACAAATCATTTTCGAAAACATTCTAAATGAATATTTCGTAAGGAGTAAATGAATATAATATAAGCCAAGACTTAGATATTGTCGTTAATAAATTACAAAGGTATGAGTTCAAATAAATTTAATTAATGGATTGATTATTGAGGATAAATATCGCTATGATTAACACTTTAACAAGTTGTTCATACTCAATTGTTTCTGTCTTTCCTTAACACACTTTGATATCTAAAATATTTACATTGACTACATTTGTTATATATAGTATGAGTCAAATTGGTCAAACTAACAAACATGACATAATACACAAATAATTGACAAACTAGTTTTTAACGAAAGTGAAATAAAACATATAAAAATAAGTTGAAACATAACTATTTAAAAGTTATTTGGGTGGTAAAAGCCCTGACCTGAAACTAGTTAGTCGACAAATGAAAGTGAAGATGAACTCACGCATAATTTAAATAGAGTGAATAAATTTATTGAAAAAAAAACAAAACAAAACACGCAAGGTGAATTTTCTTAAGGAGTCTGCTCACCATAGCAAGAATCATATATGACAATTCAAAAAGCTATTAGATTTGCTTTAGTGGAATCATGCGCCAAGATTTGTTTTAAGCAAATTTCACTTTTGAAAATTTAAAAATAAATAAAGTTTTTGTTGCATTGCATCATACTACCCGTCCGAATGTAATTACACTAATATTAAGGACGAGGAAGGTGGAATTTAAGGGAAATGTACCCGCATTTACGTGGATATAGAGTGGGAAACCATTTGGAAAACCCAGCCTGTCAAGACTGCCTCTTGTGCGGGTAGTTGTTAGTTATATAGCAGTTTATTACTTTATCACAATATTTTAGTTTCCTCCCCAGCATTCCTCAGAGTGTGCACAGGATCACCAGCAGCCAGACTGCTGCACAATAAGGTCCTAACGACTTCTGAGGCGCACACAATCAAACCGGTCGTAAAGAAACTGGCGTGAAAATTCGAACAAGAATAAAAATACAGCCATTTCAAAAGTGGCAGTAAGGCAAGATTACACAACAAAGCATCAAAACAGAGCAAGAATTATAATGGGTCGGTATTCAAGGCTGAGTAGTCAAGGAGGCAGACTACAGATACATGAAACTCTCTAAGATACCAGGAGGGTACTTAAAATAATTTAATATTGGTTTATGGAATTGGCTTTATTTCCTCTTCGTGGTGATATGGTTGTACTGTTAAACGTTTGTGTTGTTGGTTAGTTTCGAGGCTGTTCTGATATAAGTGTGTTAATAAAGTACATGATTAATTAGAGGTTGTCGTTGCGACACTTATAACAAACAGCGGAGAGGGATATTTGAAAGTATCTTTATGGCATTTGATACCAGGTAATGGTGCACATACTATAAGATGTCAGATAAAGGTGTACATGTGGTCCTTCCTTTGGCGAGTAGACTATAAGGTATCAGGTACAGGTGTACATAAGGTCCTTCCTGTGACGAGTAGATTATAACTCTATAAGGTACCAGGTAAAGATGTACATAAAGTCCTTTTTTTGGCGAGTAGACTTGATTACTAGGTAAAGGTGTACATAAGGTCCTTTCTTTGGCTAGTAGACTTTATTCCTAGGTAATGGTGTACATACGGTCTTTCTTCTGCGAGTAGACTATAAGGTATCAGGTACAGGCGTGCTTTCTAGCACGCACGAACAGGATCCACAAGACAGCTGAGATACTGTAAGTACGTGTTGAACAGTGGTGTACATAGAAATACACCTGTATGGAGAGAATCATCTACCAGAGATAAGTTAAGAACATTTTAATATATCTATAGCAGCGATTTTCAACTCATGGCACAACTCATAGCACCATCCGTTTTTTAAGGAGATATTTTATCATTAAAATAACAAGTAGGCCTATTCAGATTCTGATCAAAAGTTTAATAGCTAAAATTCCAATATTTGTTGTGTTACAGTATTTTTTAAAATAATGTTGAGCATTGCTTTAAAAATCTTTATTTTTATTCCTCAAAGTTTTCCTCGCTTGTATTTTATCTTCCCCCAAACTCCCGCGGTACACCTTCTGATACTTTACGGCACACCAATGTGCCGAAGCACACTAGTTTAAAAAAAAACGCTGATCCTTGGTGTAACTCAAGGTTGACCCTTCGTTCTATCTTGTGATTTTTAGAAAGATAAAGCTTGTGGATAAACCATTCGAAGTATTTATTTTAAAAAATTCACTTAATGAAAGGAAATGTTACCGACACAGTGACATATCTGAATAGCGAACACCTAGGATCAAAAAAATGTACGTTATTATAAAGTGGCCGTTATTAGGAAAAAATATTTTTTTTAAATCATACGGCTTGAACACAATTTAAGCTATATGAACCTATACACTGTTAATATTAACTACAACAAACTAATTACAACAATGTGCAGCAGTGTATGCAGGATAATGACAAGTGAATACATATTGTTCGTGGCATACTGTACAGATTGCATTGTACACAGAATACGAAAATAAAATGGAATGTGAACAGTAGTCCTTTTGTACTGTAGGCTTATATGTGTGCATGAGAACAGAGACTAAACTTGAAGAACAACCCCCGCTGAAGGCTCAAAAGGCGATAGAGGTAAGACCTTGAGGTACTGTAGTCATTACTACCATAGATAAAGTATCCTTTCTCTATGTTACTACATAGGCTATTTTAGAAACTTTCCCTAGAGGGGGAAGGCAGGACTGCTTACACTTTGCGCGAGACAATGGCATTCCTACACTAAAATACTGTCTATGGGCTGGCACTTTCAATTTTTGTCCACTGTTTTGATATTTATTTGCATACATAAGCGTGTATGGCAGAGTCCGCGTCCGTTCTTAAGAAAGTTCGCTATTGGGAAGTTGTTTCACCGTAAAAGCCAATGTTATTTTCCTAGGGAAATTTAAACCGTCCGTTATTCAGAGGTGTCCGTTAAGGGGGATTTCACTGTACTATATTTTAGTAGAATTTATATGAATTACAGTACATAAAATATTAGCCTGGTATGTTATCAATATAAGCAATACATTTCAAATCACATACGCACTATGTCCCTACTTGTTTAAAAACAACACAGACTGTTGAAAGAAGGGATTGTCCACTTTGATATTAATCCCTTTGCCAGAGAGATATACAATCCTCCAAGAATAATTCATGTGTTACCGCAAGGCCTAGTAAATAAATGAAGACTCCTTGAATTGTTTTTTGTTTTTCCAAGGAGCTTTAAATATGATTTAAACCACTAATGTATTATTTCATAACGTTTAATATAGTAAGTAACAATTATTGGTCAGGCGAGGTGAGTTAATGGAAACGAGTATTTAATGATTTGGATGTAAATTTTACGTACGTTAATTAGGTGCATGTTTCAGCAATAAAATTTACTCTCTTTTTTTTTTCAAATTTGGATAGCAATAAATAGAGACTTTTTAAAATATTCATTTTGTAATTTTTTGTGGTTGAATTCAGGTAAAAGGCGAACTAAGTACCTAATGTGTAAATTCAAGGGCATTTATATCTAATAATTTTGATATCGAGTGAATATCTTGTAGCATATACACAGGTATTAACATTTAGATTGGAAAACTACAATGGAAATAACGGGTGGAAAACCACCTCAATAAACCCAGCCAAGATCTCGGCACCTTTGGGCAGTAAGTTGGCAACCAAATCTCATAGTAATATTAGACCTAATAGTAAAAATCGTCGTCATCATCGATGACTTTGTTGGTATGAATTATACCTCGATTTTCTTATAAATGGATTTTTGAACCACCTTTTAGAAAATACAAACATATGTTTTTGTGTGGTCAATATTGATAAATTTAACTGTATTATTAGTGCTATTTTATAGGTATTGATAATATCTATAAAACTTAAAAGCTGCAGATCACACGACTTGACGTATTAATACGTTAAAATATATCTAGAAAATTTTTCTCGCCACCAGATATTTCCATTTGTAAGAAAATTGGGGTATTCCAGTTTAAAATGTTTTAATTGTTGGCGCATGCACGCTGAGTTTCCCCAAGAGGTCTATGATGTATCAGAGCTAAGTGTACCTGACTAAAGTGTGGAGCATGGACTCGAGAACCTTGATAATTGTCAGTGTCCGTAAAATGAGTTGTGACGGCCCCTCCATCATCAGCTAGAGTCTAGACTGAGCCACTGATATACCAGACAGGTGAGGGGTGTCTAGACGCTGGTCAACGGATACTTTACCACCCCCAAACACCCTTACAAGGACAGATAGATGGATGGATAGTGTTACAATTCTTGCTTTCACCGGAAAACTGTCGACCTTACATCAGTAGAGAAAACAAACCCTCTCAAGTGCAACCCACGCCCTATCATTTTTTTTATATTTTAATTTGGCGTATTCAATGTGCACTTTCTGAACAGTTTGGTTATTTCAGCACAAGACTTACAAACTACTAGCTCTATAAAAAAAAACAACACCAAATCCCTCAGCCATCAATTTACCACTTATCATGTTCCGTTTGTGTAGGTCCGGATGTTGGGGTTATTTACGCTGGACGCCAAATTCAGTGATACAGATTTCGGGCTTAAGGTCATTCGAGCATAAACATTTTACTGCAAAATTTTTAACAAGTACGAGTATTTATAGTTATAAGCTACAAATAGTGATTCAATTATTTCAAATCATTACGGTTCACGAGCTATAACTGGTCAAACTTGATATTTCATGCTTTTTTCGTACCAATGTTAAGGTAAAGTAATTAATGACCCGCCTCGGTGGCGTAGTTATATAACGCGCTAGTCGTGTTGAGAAAGACTGCCAAGGATGGGGAAATCGAGGTTCGAATCTCGGTTGGGTGAACTGGGGGTGTTTTTTCCTAAAGGGTTTTCCACTTTCCCTCCACGGAAAGGCGGGTTCACTTCCTCTAAATTCAACCTTCCTAACTCCTAATCCATTAATGTGATTAGTACTAAAGCGTACAAACCAAAAGGGTAATAAGACGCAGTGCTAAATAAATAATTAAATAATGTATAAGGCTGAAATTATACACTCATATGAGGTGTACACAATGAAATATTAATAATATTAATTAATTTTAGCACCGCGTCTTACTACCCGTTCGGGTTATACGCTTAAGTACTAATTACACTAATGGATTAGGAATGGTGAAGGTTGAATGTAGAGGAAGTGAACCCGCATTCGCGTGGAGGGAGAGTGGAAAACCATTTAGGAAAAACCACCCCAGTTCACCCGACCGAGATTCGAACCACGATCTCCCCGTCCTCGGTGGTCTGACTCAACACGACTGGCGCGTTAGCCAACTACGCCACCGAGGCGGGTATTTATAATATTAATATTATAACTAATATATATTATTATTACTATTATTAATAATAGTAATAATAATAATAATAATAATAATAGAAAATATGCCGTTATGAAACCCTGCTGATAATATGGAACCCCTCAATATCTGAAGAATGTTTAGCTGCACTCTAGTAGTGACAGGTGTAACTTGTTTGTTAGGTTGACCTAGGGCATAGCTGTGTGTAGTGGCTGTTGATGTGGCAACGCCGCAATAACTCTTCTCACTGGTGTTACTCGCCATATTGCTCGCTCTGCTACGTGTTTATAGAACTCTCGTAATTCTACTGATTTTTGTTATGATTATTAGCATTTCAAAATATTATTAAAGAGGCTTGATAATGATTCACACAAAGCGTTAACTAGAAAAAATGTATCTAGCAATTAAATTAAACTAAACATTACTTTTAATTGGAACATTAAGTTTTCATAGTGACAATAATTTTATTTGTCACTTAACATTTACAATATTTCAGCCATTGGCTGGTTAAACAGGTGGCTCATCAAATTAAAAATTAATATAGCTTATATGTTTTAAATGTTAAACCTTATAAACCTAAATAATAAGTTTACAAGACTATAGGTGACCTGGCGGTCTAGGGGTAAGGTGTCAGATCTCTGTGCTAGGGGTCCGGGGTTCAATCCTTGGTCCCAGTACAGATTTATCTGATTGCCAAACCCTTCCTTCACCTCTGACAAGACGTGTATTAATCACAACTTGTGAATGCCAGGCCTCCACCGTGGTTCGGATCCCACGTTAAACTGTAGGTCCTCCATTTCATCTCACAATCACGCTACAATTATACATTAGCGTAAGTGCATGTACACCGAACGGGCAGTAAGTCGCGGTGATAATAATAATAATAATAATAATAATAATAATAATAATAATAATAATAATATTAATAATAGAGTACTATAATTATTTACAAACAATATTAGCAAAAAATCTGCAGGTAATGACGATAGTTTCAATACAAACTAATTTACTATGATGACGTTAATTATACTCCAGCCTAGGCTATTATCATTATTGTAAGCCTTATAAAGCTAAATAATTATACATGTTAGAGAATTAAAATATATGTTGTGAAGTAACACAATCAGAATATAAATATTTTTTAACACTCAAGAATATTATGAAAATATTAACTTTTTTTTAGAAGAAACCTTTCTTTTTTTTACAATAATTACTTAAAAGAATATTGGATATAACTTAGATAAAATTTAATGCTGTAATTCTTTGATCTGCTCCACAGTGACCAACTTCAAGCAGTAAATGAAATGAGGGATAAGTTTTAATTGCTCCTATGCTTAAGTCAATAATTATTAGTTTCTGATTTTTAGCAGCTATAAACAATTTCTCAAATTTTTCATTTAAAAGGGTTTGCATAATTACTACCACATGTTTACAAATTGCCAAAATAAAATCTGATGAAACAGATAACCCGCCTCTATTAATACTTTGGATATACTTGTCATTACATTTACATTTACTTTTGTTTCTTAGCAATGAGTAAGTCATCACATTTGGTTTTGTTGGATAGTTTAAAACTAACATAACCCCATACATAATTATTTAAATCCAGAGTCTTCAAATTTAATATTTTCTAAATAATCTTGTTCTAGAACTGAAAATAACTTACTGTCTGTTCTGACTGTTTCTGTAATAAATTTAAAATTTTCTTCAGCGAAATAACTTTAAAAAGACACCTCCCCGTATCTTGCTGGATGAAGCCTCAAAATACTCTTGACTCTTATTTTCTTTTCCGTTTCTATTACTTGAGTAACTGTAATATTATAGTTTCCTCCAGTTAACTGTCGATACTGACTATGCTGGATTCACACATAAAACTACGCTATGCTGTGCTATTCGACATTTTGTCTCGTGTTTTTCACACAATGAGCTGTACTACACTATACTTTGAAAGGTTTAGTAGAATATTTGAAGTCTTCAAGACAACATGACCTTTTGCGAGTATGTCCGTTGTGTGCATGCGCAGCAAAAAACTTAGCGCGAGTGAGATGTAAAAATCGCCCGGTTCGCGATTTCGCTCGCATAGCGTAGCTTAGCACGGCATAGCATACATAGCACAGTATAGCGTGATGTGTGAACGTGTTCGTTTAAATACTTGGCTAGCGATCTTAAAACATAATATAGCGCAGCAAAGCATAGCATAGCGTAACGTAGCTTCATGTGTGAATCCGGCAACCTGGATTCGAGATTATCTGTCTGGAATTTTCCTGTCAGTAAATAAGGAACTCCTGTGTACTCAATGGCATACTTAATTATTTCTTTTATCACCAATCTGAACGTGGAATAGCGCGAATCCACTCATTTCTGCGTACAGGATCTGTAGGGAACTGAACAATTTGAATATATCCCTCTTTCACGATTGAAGTTTTATAATTTGCACTGCAACCAGGCACGACAAATGTATTAACCATGCTTATTACTAATGATACAGTTGACCTGGTGGTCTAGGCGTAAGGTGTCGGACTTCTGTGCTGGGGGTCCAGGGTTCAATCCTCGGTCCCAGCACAGATTTATCTGACAGCCAAACCCTTCCTTTACCTCTGATAAGACGTGTATTAATCACAACTTGTGAATGTGTGGAATGCCAGGCCTCCACCGTGGTTCGGATCCCACGTTAAACTGTAGGTCCTCCATTTCATCTCACAATCACCCTACCATTACACATTAGCGTGAGTGCGTATAACCCGAATGGGTAGTAAGACGCCGTGCTAATAATAATAATAATAATAATAATAATAATAATAATAATAATAATAATAATAATAATAATAATAATAATAATAATAACTAATGATACGTAACATATTATAAACACAAGACACAGCAGTAGTCAGTCAACAAACATCGCAAAAACACCTTTCCGACTGAATGATTTGGCGCGCTCTAGCATAGTCATGAGTCAAGTATCTGGCTCCAGTATGCGGCGTTGCCACTTCTCACTGGCCGCGGCCTTCTACTAGAGATAGCTATCCTTAGGGCCGAAGTGACACTGGAGTCGGCAGTTGTGTAATGGTTGATGATTAAGAAGCGTGTTTGTCTTTAGTATATTTACAGAAGTTTGAAAGGTATGTACACTCTTGTTTGTTTGTAACTGTACATGATTAACACGTACCTTTTTGAACTAGATACATTGCGTTCAATCCTCGGTCCCGGCACAGATTTATCTGATTGCCAAACCCTTCCTTCACCTCTGACAGGTTGTGTATTAATCACAACTTGTGAATGTGAGGAATGCCAGGCCTCCACCGTGGTTCGGATTCCACGTTAAACTGTAGGTCCTCCATTTCATTTCACAATCACCCTACCATTGCACATTAGCGTAAGTGCGTATAACCCGAACGGGTAGTAAGACGCGGTGCTAATAATAATAATAATAAATAATAATATAATAGATACATTGCCTTATATATATTGTAGGCTACCATCTCAGTGTGGTAAACATTTTTATTCACGTTAATTTTGTGTTAGGTTTTAGTATTTTTTGGGTGACCTGGTGGTCTAGGGGTAAGGTGTCGGACCTCTGTGCTGGGGGTCCGGGGTTCAATCCTCGGTCCCGGCACAGATTTATCTAATTACCAAATCCTTCCTTCACCTCTGACAAAACGTCTATTAATCACAACTTGTGAAGTGAGGAATGCCAGGCCCCCACCGAGGTTCGGATTCCACGTTAAACTCTAGGTCCTCCATTTCATCTCACAATCACCACACCATTGCACATTAGCGTAAGTGCGTATAACCCTAACATGTAGTAAGACGCGGTGCTAATAATAATGATATGTATTAAAAACGACAGCCGCAGATCACATTACTTGGCGTAAAAATATATGAAAGTAGCTTAAGTAACCTTTTAATGAGTCATATAATGATCTTTATATTTAAATTGAACTATAACAGCTGATCTAAGGTGTCATGCGTGGCCTATTATGATACCTATACAAGTAGGAAAGGTAAAGTATAATCTACGAGTACATAGTCCGTAACTCCTTATCTATATAATCCTTAATAATGCTATAAGAGTACATAGTCCATAACTCCTTATCTATATTATCCTTAATAATGCTATAAGAGTACATAGTCGTAACTCCTTATCTATATTATTCTTAATAATGCTCTAAGAGTACATAGTCCGTAACTCCTTATCCGTATAGTCCTTAAAAATCTTACAAACCTTTTGGTATTTCAATATTGTATACACACTCTGAATCCTTAATCACGTGATGGTGTGTCAACTAATGGGAAGGTATTGTTCAATCGAACTCATCGAAAGAAAACAATTTCAGAAAAAATCGGTGAACATAGATAACACTTTTTTATTTGTTGTTTTTAGTTAAAATAAGGATACTCTTTATTTAGTGAAACCTTTTAGAAATTGGTATTAAGGTGAATAAATTACAATACAATGCATTTATAAAATGGCAATCGTTTTCTTTACTGTCAATTATGTTTTCATTTTGATTAACACCTATATGTTCATTTATTTGTATAATCTAAATGTGAATGCTCCTTCGCAACTATCGGAAGTGGTGGTCCTTAGGAATGTAAAGTTGAACCTATGTAGCCGAGCTCTTAAGGACTACGAACCTTAGGAGTATGGAGTATGTAGATGAGACATGACATTGACAAAACGTTCACCTTATTTATCATGCAGCTCTCAATATCAACAAAATCATCATCAAATCATATAGAAGTGCGATGAAAACTATATCCTGCTGACACCTCGATAGTCGTAAGAACTACGAATATACAAATACTGAGAAAAAAATAAGATTAACACAAAAATCACATATAGGGTGAATGACGACATAAGTTCTCCCTGGAAAAGACATGGTCTATGACGTTATCTGAACCTCATCGGACAAACCAGAATCCGCGAATCTTTCTTTCTCTCTCTCCGCAAAACTGGTTCTAGCCGAGGGCCGAAAGGTCGAATTAGAATGGTATACGTTAAGGTGGGTATACAGACAACGCGATAAAAGGTCACTGTTTTTGCAGTTTTTATAACAAAACTTTTTTGGTCAAAATAAATCAAACATGGCTTCTAAACAAACATGGAACTTAATTTTCTTCATATGATGACCTCGCCAGTTGTTGAATATCTGTCAAGGGTGTTCTGGAATGTCATGAAAGCTTTTTATCTTCATTTAAAAAGGTTTTTAGATAATGCCACTATGCTCACGACAGATATTCAACAACTGTTGATATCACCACGTGAAGAAAGTTATACTCTTATGTTTGTATGGATTTATTTTAACCAAAAAAAGTTTTACTATAAAAACTGCAAACACACCTTTTCTCGCATTTCCTGCATCCCTACCTTAACGTTGTGTTACCGGTGAAGGTATTCAGAGACCATTATCATGGTTGAGCGGCCAAGGAAACCATCTACCGAGTGGAAGGATCTTAGTTCCATCCCCTGTGATAATATATATATTTTTAATATCTAACCAAGCATGTGTGAGGCTTTATCTGTAGAAGCGACTTATTCTGAGGGATATGGATGGATGAGCAAGCTAGCTGCGAAGGAGTTGTATTCTATATTCACCCCGTAAGCTAGTAAGCTTACCTTGCCTGGTGCAGCTTATAATACAGAGCCATACTGTAACATGCCACTACCTTCCAGGGTAAATGTAGAGTACCTACATTAGCGAGCGTGGAGTGAGGGTGGGTACATGTTTGACCTCTCAGCCACCGTCTCAGGTACATGTGTTGTTTGTTACCCGGTGTGTTGCGCAATGCACTCGCACTCGCCCAGTCAGTCATTGCAAGGCGGTGCGTCATCATTTAACCATTCCTCTTGGGTCACTTCCTGTGCATTGCTTCTAAGGGCGTGGGGCTGCATCGCGCATACCTATCTACCATGCACATTTAGTGAGGCAGGCCACTACACTGGACCAGAGTCACAACCACATATACAAATTGGTTGGGAAATATTCACATTTTAAAATCAATTAATCCCTTTTTCAGGACATGTTATCAATTAAATTATGCATCAATTAAAATGTGGTCGTAATTAAATTTAATAATTTTTTCACTCGCACCAAGTCTTACTTCTTACTATCCATGTTGGAACCAATGAGGTAGGGATGAGGAAGGTAGAATGTGTACCTTACAATTTTGAAGAGTGGGAAACAATTTAGGAAAATAAAAACCTCAGTCAGGGTTCGGCCAGACTGACAAGCGTGCGAGCGAGCGCGTGATTAGCAGATAGCTCTCGATAGTTGTTGACGAGGAGGCAAAGGTTCGAATCTTGGCTCAGTGAACTGAGGGTGGTTTTTGACAAGTGATTTATTGTTGTGGTTTTCCCATCCTCTAACCATGCTAATTTTGATTCTTATTTGTAAAGGCCTACTTTGATTATAATAATGAAGTATTTTAACATATAGGTTTTACATATATATATGTGTATATATATATAGGTATGGTTTATGATCTTACCAATTAAATTAGGCCGTTAATAGCAAGTGTGCTAAACCTATCGATAATTATTAAAAAAAAAGAGTCAAATGTCATGTCAAATTGAGAAGTTTTCCTGGCACTCAATGAACCAACACACAATTATGTTGCCTAGCGCCTGTAAACTAGACTCTACCGGCTCGAGCGCGCGCGCTGGAAAAATAGAACCAGTTCTATCATTGATGCGTGCGCGCTCGCTCGTTCCAGTCTGGCCACCTCTCATTACAGCCAATGTGTTCAATTTTATTTTTTAGTCGCTCGCTTGCCCAGTCTAGCCGTACCCTCAGGGATGCCACTATTTTTTTAGTGAAAAATTATTTGTGTTTTCCAGAAGGAATTTCCATTTTTTCAGAGACCTTAGAAATATGTATGGAGGTATAAGATTTCATTTCTTAGAAAATTTACCAATGTAAAGTCATGTTATTGACTTTAAGAACATAATGATTTGACCTTGATGGGAAAATGTATGCAGTTGTTACAGAAATTGTGTTTTTCAAGGATGGAAAAAGGAGGAGGTGGATATAAGACATGTATTCAAACCAGCGTGTTTATTTTTTCAGTTAGATTTTTATTTTATGCAGGGGCCTACTTTTTTAAGCTTCCAGTTTACTGTCCTAAATTTACAAATAGTCCTTTGCTTTTTTAGTTTTTAAAAAAATTCTCCTATGCTACCCCAGTTTTTTCCAAACACAAAATAATTCCTAGATTTTCCTGGTATTTCAGCTGAGTGGCAACCCTGCTCAGTACACCTCACCCCGGGATCCAAATTGTGATCTATTTCGTGTGGCGGTGACCTGGTGGTCTAGGGGTAAGGTGTCAGACTTCTGTGCTAGGGGTCCGGGGTTCAATCCTCGGTCCCGGCACAGATTTATCTGAATGCCAAACCCTTCCTTCACCTCTGACAAGATGTGTATTAATCACAACTTGTGAATGTGAGGAATACCAGGCCTCCACCGTGGTTCGGATTCCACGTTAAACTGTAGGTCCTCCATTTCATCTCACAATCACCCTACCATTGCACATTAGCGTAAGTGCGTATAACCCGAACGGGTAGTAAGACGCGGTGCTAATAATAATAATAATAATAATATTCGTCGTGGCAAGCCAGACGAGACTGATGTGTGCAACTTCTTACTATCAAGGTAATATTATTTTCTAAATCTATAGACAAATAAATGTTTCATTTAACTATATAAGTGATATAAATATACTTATATTAAAAGCGGATTTAAATGATCTCCAAAGGTAAGAGACCAGACGCGTTTAATGTCATTGGACAGTAAAAAATGTAATTGACCAATTTAACAAGTGTATAAGCTATAAATAGTGATTAAATTATTTTAAATCATTGCGATTCACAAGTTATAAGGGGCAAACTTGCTTTTTTAAGCTTTTTACTTACCGAATACCGATGTTAAGGTAAAGTAATTAGTGAGGCTGACCTTTAGTATAAATAGACGTTCATAAGAGATGTACACAATGAAATATTGATAATATTAATATGATTGTTAATATTAATTTTACAAATATTTTATTGTGTACAACTCATATGAACGTTTAGTTACTCTAAATTTCAGCTCCATTCATTGATTACTTTACCTTGGTATTCGGTAAGAAAAAATCATATAAAATAGCAAGTTTGACCCCTTATAACTTGTGAAGTGTAATGATTTGAAATCATTGAATCCTTTTTTATAGTTTATAGCTATACACTTGTTATAAGTGTGCAGTAAAATGTTTACTCTCGAATGGCCTTAAAGAGCGACAAAGTTAAAAAGCTTTTGTTTTGACGAATAAAAACAAAATAATTTTCCAAGAAGATTTTAATGTAATTTATTTAAAAATTAAATAAACCAGAGTGTTTGGACGAAACATGACTGGTCATTTCACGACATATCACGACAAGAGGTCAACTTCCTCTATCAAATTACTTCAGATGACCTACCCAAACTCAGAGGTTCTTACCAAGCGGAGGGTGTTCCAAACAAATGACAAATAAAATAAATGTGAAATAGAATGTAGGGAGAGTTTTTTTATCTATCTATATGCTATCAATAATAGTTTTACTTGGTTTTTGTGTGAGGTCACTGCATCGCTTCTTACCACCTACCCGGGATCTTCAAAACACGTTATGGTGTGTAAGCCTATTATTAGTTATTCTGAGTGTTAGTCCTATTTTTATATTTTCTGGCCAATCAAACGAAACTAGGTAAATAATAAGTACTATTATTATTATATAACTGTTTAACTAGAAAATGCCAGAATTTGACAAACCATATTGAAAATATACTAAAACACAACACAGTCATTTAAACATGAAACATTGCACACAGCTCGATTATGACTTGCTATTTAAACTAAAATGTATGCTAGTGAACAAAAATCTTAATTTAGTTTTGGGTAGTAACATTTTTCCAGAATAAAATTTAAAACTCATTTTCTGCACCGGTGGTCATACGGTCTAAGTTTTTAGGTATTATAAAGCTAAACTTAGACCGCACGACCACCGGCGCAAGAAACAAGTTTCAAATTGGATGACGAAGTTCGAACCTAGCGAATGTACACTGGAGGTGCTGTTTCTCAACGGATTTTAAACTGTGTGTTCCTATCACCTCAGCCCCTTTCACGCTAATCCGGATGCACCTCCTCTGAAACCACACTCCCTAACCCTTATACTAGGGCGTTAATAGCTCACGTGTTATAAGTACAAATTATAAAACGAAGAAACTAATCCGGTCTTAAATCGAACGGTTCTATACATTAGATTTGGTTTGTTCCCTAACATCCAGCTACCCCCGTATATCCAGGCCCTTTCACCGCGGGGTGCGCCCGTCTGTGTGTGATTGGAGGTTGAGTCCCACGCATGTGCCCTTAGCAACGTCATAACTCCGTGTGGTTTCCAGTCGTCTATCATTCCTCATACCCCTTCAGTCTTTCCTTTCCTTCTTCAACAAGCCGCAGTAGAGCTATAGCCAAAAAGCGTTCTTTTGGAGAAGTTACCACGGTACCAACTACAGTTACAAGGCAACCTCTAGTGAAGATATTTTCTCAAATGAAGTAACAAGTCACGATTCAAGGAAGTTACCACACTATCACTGTCTCAGTTGAAGTTACAAGGCATCCCCTAGTGAAGTTACCACTGTCCTAGTTGAAGCTACAAGACATCCTCTAGTGAAGCTACCACTGTCCTAGTTGACGCTACAAAACATCCTCTATTGAAGTTACTATAAACACCAGAACCTAAGATGGACCTGGGGCTCCAATCATTAGTCAGCCTTCCATTTATCTGTATTCAACTCTTGTGACGGACCTAGCAAAGAAGTGTCGACGTGAATACTAAAGTAACCGTAAACAACACCAGATACCTGACTACCATCAGGGACAATAAACACAGCTACGTTCACGGGACGGAGGCGTGCTAGCTTGTTAAAGTGGCGAGTGTTATATCGTAAATCAGAAACATTGGTGAAATATAAGGAATAATTATTTGACTTAAAAAGTGAGTAAAAACAAACTTGATTATGTTTAATCTAAATTTTAAAGGAACAGAGAACGGACTAACAAGGAGTCAACTTTTTTTATTTTATTTTAATTCTGAGTTCATTGTTAGAAAACTTTCAAGTGGCATCGAGTCCAGCCGAGATTGAATTCAATAAATATATAATATACAAACTTAACTCTAGCTCCCGGGATAAAACTAAGACCACTGGCAACCGGGATAAAACCAAGAACCCTAGCACCCTGGATAGAACCAGACTACTCAACTCAACCTCCCTGTCTAATTTTTCTGTGAGTTGCAGTTAGTCCACTGTTGCCTCTCTGAGGGCGACGTGCCGGTCAAGTGACTAGCGCGGATTACCTCAGAGACCAGATTTGCAGGCACCTGTACCCGACCAGGGAAAAACTTCCACATGGCGCGTGCCGACAAACACACTCTTGCTGGGAGGAAATGACCCTTAAAAAATAATATTTCTATTTAGTTTGACAGCAAAATGACAGTACCTCCAGTCGTTATACGAAGGCGCGTTTACATGACATTCAAATCATCCAGGTGCGGTGAAGCATTAGGTGAGGACTGTGGGTTGAAGATTATAGGACAATGCATATTTGGTGCAAGCGATATGCTACACAAATATGTACACTAGGTCTACATTTTAAATTGTCTTCAACGTGTACTTTTAAAGTACATATATTTTTGTATCAACCCACAACCTAAAATCCAAGTTAATACCACTCAGCTATATGGACGGACACATAAATGTATTCTGAGGATGTGAGAGGGGAGAGGAACATGTAGCAGTGTACACACGTCTCCATGACCGAATAGTTAGGGGCAGGCCGGTACAGACTTCCAGAGGCCCGGACCCAAGATAAAGATTCACATATTTTTCAAAAAAATCCATGTGAAGATTACTTTAAATTGCTTCTAGAGGTATCCAATAAAATTACAAGTGGAAGACTATTCCAATTAGCTTTTGGATGCAAATAAAAAAACTAAGTAAGGATCATTTACAAAGAGGTTCTAGAGCCATCTAATTTTCAAAAATTTGTCGGAGGAAGACACTTCATAAAGCTCTGGAGGAGGACCACTTCAAATAGCTTTTAGAGAACATCGGGAGAGGATAACTCAAAATAGCTTCTAGAGTTATCCAAATTTCAAAAGGTTTATGGGGAGGACAGTTTCAAATATATTATAGGAAAGTCTAATTTTCAAAAATTTCACACAAGAGCCCATAAAATTAATTATCTCCGTGGGGTATCCAATGTTCATACATTTTCCGAGGTAGCGTCTCTAGGTCCCACCTTTGGATTGAGGGATCAAAACTCTTATTTCATGACTGCCCCCTGTATACAAATAAGGTTTCGCTGCCATTGAGGGCGAGTGGTACAAAGAGAGGGGGTCTGCGCTTTGCCCGTGGTACCAGACCCATTTTGGGTATCAAGAGGGCCTGTAGAGGGCTTGGTTAAGGGAACTGCCGCTGAAAGCATCTAGTTTTTAGTTCAAACTGATTTAAAAATGTAGTGTTTATGTGGTGAGTGATTTGATGTTTATCTTAAGGTCGGGTTGTAGAGAAGGTGAGAAAAGGGAAGTGATTTTGCAGTTTTTATATAAAAACTTTTTTTTGGTCAAATTAAAACAAAAATTGCTCCAGTGCAAACAGTGAGTTTAATTTTATTCACGTGGTGACATTAACATTTCATGAATATCTGTCAATGGTGTCTTAGAACTTAGTGACAAACTTTTTCTCTTCATTTAATAAGTTTGTCATCTAATGTCGCTATGTTCATATGACATATTCAACAACCGTTGATATCACCATGTCAAGGGAATTAAACTCTATGTTTCTATCGAAGCAATATTTTATTGATTTTGGCAAAAAAAAAAATTCTATAAAAACTGCAAAAACAATGGCCTTTTCTCGTGTCCCCCGCATCCTCACCTTAAGTGTGGTCCACAAGGGAAGTTTTAATAAGTGTCCACAAATATAGCAGGCCTCCTACAGCTACTTCTTCCAGAGCAAGAGGTTAATGAAACCTTCAGAAAGTATTATTAACAATGTATTTTTTCATTCCTCCTCAATGCCTGGACCAGAAGTTTGTCTTTAAAATGCATAGCACCAACAACTCCAATTGTATTTAAAAACGCTTTAAATTGCTTCAAATGGGACTTATTATTTTTAACATTATCTTGAAAACTTCTTTTGGAAGCTCATCAAAAGGCATACCCCTCGCCACCCCCTTCTCAAAAAAAAAAAAGTGTGGCTCTGATCACTACTGCTAACAACAACAACAATAATAATAATGCAGGTCTAGAGGATTCTGATGCTAGGGTTGAGTGTTTTATGGGAGGATTTGTCTTGGGTTAAAAGAGTTTGTATCTTTTGTGCTGTATGTTTATTAAATGGCTAAAATAACATATTTTTCTTATTGAATTAACAACTCTTGAGTTGTAGTTCCAATTGATACATTATCTCAGACCGAGATACAATGTGCAGTACACCATTTTACAAGTGGAATAACAGGTCTACTTTACCAGGCTGTACTGTACCTGAAGAACAAGAGTTCAGCTCCGGGATCCCCCTAATATAGGATTCCAGAAAACTTGGCTAAAGCTCGACAGTATGTGTTGGAAATGTTGGAATGGATTTTTCATTTAAGTACTCTACACGCAACCATTAAAATGAATAAACATGTTTGTTTAAGTTAGTTTCATAGTTTCGACAAGAATTAACAAATTTTGACTAAAATAAGTTTACGTATAGAGTTTACATTTAATAAAGGCCTGAAATTCTGGAAATCTTTAAACATAAAGCAATTAAAATACCATCTAGAAGATATGAAATCTTTAAAAAAAATATTAAATGGACAAATTATTGCGACTATTGGGATGGAAGTTAGATTTTAAATGTATAAGCAAATGTATATGCATACTTAAGCAAATCACTGGTATCACATAATTACCTGTTAGAATGTATCAATGGGCACACGGCCTAGACATCAAGTTCGTCAGTCTGGTTTGTCGGTGGAAGGGATCTCAGGAAAGAAATTCCGGCCGGGTATAATGTAGGTTTTTTCCCTAGATGCTTTTACACTCCCTTTACGCGAATACGAATACATTTTAATATGAATTCTACCTACCTTGTCCCCAACCCTCTAGCGCAGTTAAAATATGTATAGCTCAAACGGGTAATAAGACGCAGTGGAAAAAAATAATGTAAGTTCTTGATGTTAAGTCAATCTTTGCTATACATAAATGAACGCCCATCTTGATATTATTTTTACACCTCGCAGTACTTCTATTAGTTATCTAAGTGCTTGTGTGAGGATGTACTATTACGTGATGTAAATGTTCACTCTGTAAGAAGCCCAGTCTCACCTTGAACCCTTGCCCTTGCGATAAGTGCACACGGACCAAACATTTCATCATTGGAAAGAGTTGTTGTCAAGTTGTGAAGCACGTCTCCCGGCAAGATTACATCCTTCAAACAATAGCGGCCACGACTCATTGTCAACCCCACGACTCGTGCCCTTGTTCAAGGATTAGTCTCGGTATCCTGCATTCAAACATAGAATTATATAGAACTATAAATTACGACTATGCAGGAATTACAGGTTGCTTGGTCTAGCTAGAGAATAATGGTGTAAAGGGTGATGCACAAATACCTCTCGCCAAGCTACAGTAAGAGCATGCCGACTCTTGGAAAACTTTAAAACTATCTAATATGGAAAGACAAGATGAGTGAGGTGCTGTTTAAAAGGGCGCCACCTTGCTGCAGTCATAAATCCTTAGACTGCGCTATTAATTAAGAGAATGACACTCCGACACATTTCACCTGTCACAGAACTGCATCAGTTTGCGTAAAAAGTTGTTTTTAACTACATTAGATATGACTGTACAAGTTTTTTTTTAACCAGACAAAATAAAAGATATTGAAAGTGTTCATAATTTTCGAGTTAGGAAAAACTTCCGAGACACCTAGTAAAACTACTCGAACCCGAATTTATATATATATATATATTATATATATATATATATATATATATTATATATATATATATATATATGGAATTACACTTGAAATACTATTAATACAAATAATATTCTAAAATCTAAATGAATCAAACTAGAAAAATGCTCGATATTTTCACTAAATATGTATTCAAACTTAAAAATAACTATTCGCACACTAGTAATTATAGTCACTTAAAAGAGTAGGTATGCATAATTATACTATAGCCTCCCCAAGCGTTGTGATCCTAAAGAGGTTGGACATCACTAGTGACTAAACAAACCTTGCCGAAACAACATAGTAAAGACCTAAAATATGCAGTCCTAGCGATGTGGCTTCCCAGCCCCTCCTTCACATTAAAAATGCCACCACCGTCATTATATGCCATTGTTATAGGCACCGTGCAAAGTGCAGATGATATTTGAATTCACGACACAAGCGCGCAAGACGGCCACATTTTTAAGTTCTTGCAGGGAAATTCTGAGCGGCATCACGTTTACCGCGATCATATACTCGAAAATCTTGGACAATCACACTAGTTTTTTTAAGAATTTGTTATAAAAACCTTAAAAGACATGGGGATATTATTAAAATTCCCATTTCCAATTGGTGTGCTTTGAAATAATAATAATATAATAATAATAATAATAATAATAATAAAAATAATAATAATAATAATAATAATAGTTTATAATAATAATAATTATTATTATTTTTAATACTTTAAATCACTTTTGGTTGTGCACTTTATTTATGATATATTCTACTTTTCTTGTAAATTAGTGAATAGATAAATCTTAAATTTATAATTGTTGTCCACTTTGTCCGACAATAATTCAATTCGGTTATTAAAACGTTCTGTGTTAAGGGTCTCAGGTTCGATTCCCGACATGCTATATATTAATCTTTGGTGAATTGTCAGCCTAGGAATCGTATGTTGAGAATTTCATAGTACTGTATTAATTTATTTTATAAGTCTTGTGCTGATATCATAAGTGTGTTCAGAAAGTGCACATTAAATATCCTCAGTAAAAAAATAACTAAAAAAGGTTGAAAGGGATATAGTGCGTTATATTAGACAAACCAGCTCTTATAATTATTAGCATTATTAAATCACTATTATGTCCAGCCTCCCTTCAAGCACAATCGTCAATCGGTGACGAATGGAATGACGGACCGGTCTATCTAGCAATCTTCAGTTTATCGAAAACCTGACGAGCGTGAAGAGCTCATAACTAAACACATCAAACTGTGACAAGTATTGGTGTTAAAGGAATTAGTCTAATATCAAAATAAAATTCAGTTCATGATGATCATTTCGTACACTTATACTACCCATCTATCTCAAAAAGGAAAAAACTTTTACAAAGAGTGAAAATATGTATGCATTAAAAACCTCATTATAGTTCTTTCATTAGAAAACAATTTTTTCAAAGCAAACCAATTGGAATATGGGAATTTTAATAATATCCTAATGTCTTTTAAAGTTTTTATAACAAATTCTGAAAAAGCTACTGTGATTGTCCAAGTAGTTTACGAGAAATGATGAGTTATGTTTTAGGATTTTCGAGTATTTGATCGCGGAAAATGTGATCCCACTCAGATTATCCCTGCAAGAACTTACGGTGTCATCACGAGTCGCGCCACCAGTACTGGCGCACATAGCCTATAGACCGGAAGTTTTCAAACGGCGTGCCGTGAAATTCTCGACGTTATGTTATTGTTGACAAAAAAAAAATCAAATTCAAAATAGTTTCATTTAATGTTAATTTTTAAAAAGAAATAGGAGAAAATATTCGAAAACTTAAATATACATCTATTTTCCAGAGAAATGAATGGCTTACAATCAAAGAGTTGAGTAACTAATGATAATCCTGTCGTTTCTTACACAAAGTTCAATTCGTCGAACAGAGAACTAAGATAAGTCTTTCTGAGCATGAGTATGTATGCCCAAGTCTCCCGCAGTGTTGCCAACTTGTATGTTCAGTGTGCCGCGAGGACTACCAACACATATGGACGTGTTGTAAAAAAAAAAAAAAAGAAGTAGAAAGCCACTGGTATAAACGGTTTAGTTAATGATAGTGACATAAGATAGTGAATACAAAGTAACACCAACAAATGGTATTGAGCGTTTAAACTGCGTGTCACCCTGTACTCGTAGCAGTTGTAACAAGACTACAATGCACGGGTAGAAGAGGATAACTTGGATCATGCTCGAGAATAACGAACACGCATGCGCGGACTGGAGGAATGCATATTATTATAGACTCGGAGACATTTATGTGTTTATACGTGCACTAACCTTATACACAAGTACGAGCATAGCTAGAAAATATCTTCGCGCAACATTCGTCTAAATTAAGGGTCACAAACTTACGGCATACGTGTTATATTTAACACTCACAGTCTTTTAAAAAAATTTGAATTAGTTAAAAGTAATCATTTCAAAATTAAAATATTTCTTATAAAAATCCGGTTACCTAGAAGCATTTATTGAAAAATCAGAATATATACGACAAATAAAAGGTGTTAGATGCTCGTTTCAAACAGAGACCTATACTCATTTTAGTTCGTGTGCTGACTGACAGCTCACAGCTGACTTTGATGGCTTTGAAAGCTACCAGACTAAATATGTATCCCTACGCCGAACCATATGATCTGCAAAAACAGTCTTTAGCAGTTGTCACTTCTGACAGTCAAAATTTAGTATACACCTAACTGTTGACTGTCAAAGTCAGCTGTGAATGTCAGTCAGCACCAAAGAAGCCATGGGGCTACTGAACGTATTACGAATAATATCTATGCAGCAGTTCTATTTTTCAATTTGAAGTTATCCAACTATATAATCTCCGATATCATACATGTTTGTATTAAGTTGCATACTTTCAACATGGTTCGTAAAAATAAATATAGTTTGATGATGTTTTGTGAGTTTTTTTATGACACCTGACCAGCTCATTTATGTTAACTGCCTGACCCCTGTAGGCATTTGAGTTTACAATCCTTGGTCTATATTGACTGTAACATCATCTGAAGAGGAATGCTTTTATTAATGTCAAATTTTTTACCTTTTATGAGTTTATGCTGGTCTATGAACAGTTATTAGCAGCTATTATCGGCAGTTTGGGTGTATAAAGATGGGTCTCTAAGCTCATAAGTTTAAATATTAAGCCATTGGTGTTGACCCTGACCTCAAGCGTTTTATACCAACCAAGTGCGTTAGAATTTCCTTAACACCTACTACGTATTGGCCACCAGATGTACGAATAATAATAACAGAAATATGGACGGAATGCAAGTTAATAGATTGTTAATCTGAAAAACACAGGATAAATTTAAATGTGCAATGAGTGAATTGTATGTCAAATAAGGTTAAGTACAGGAAACTTCAAAATTACCCATAAAAATATAATAATAATACTTAGCACCACGTCTTACTACCCGTTCAGGTTATACGCTTAACTACTAATTACGCTAATGAGTTAGGAATTGGGAAGGTTGCATATAGAGGAAGTGAGCCCGCATTTGCGTAGATGAAGGGTGAAAAACCAGCCCCAGTTCACCCGAGCGAGATTCGAACCTCAATCTCTCCATCCTCGTCAATCTAGTTAAGCAAGAAACTAGAGCGTTAGCTACTACGCCTCAAGGCGGGCTATAAAAATATAATTACCTTTATAAAAACCTTATTATTACAAAGTTATTCCAATGTCAGAAAAAGCATCAGATGTTTTATAAAATAAAATTAAAATAAAAAACAAATTTCAAACAATTCAAAGTATTGAGGCTAACAAACTATCCTAAAAACTATTAAATAGAGACATAAAATGGTAGATGGAAGTCATAAACCCAGGCGCTTGGGCCCCCGAAAAGAACGTCATGGGCGTCAGAGCAGGCTCGAGTTTATAGAAGTCGTAAAACAGTAGTTACAAATCTTAACGAGTCATAAAAATATTAGTACACAAGTGGCCACTATAACTCAGAAAAAACATTACAACCAGCTCTGATACATTCTCGAGCGGAGTGTTAAAAGGAGTTTCATACGGAATAACAAAGGGATGAAGATGTAAAGGGGAAAGAGGGATGCATTTGAAATATAATTTACTATTTGATTCCGTCGCACATCTCTTGAGTTGTATCATTACCTTATAGTAAGCGGCTTAAAAGACGATATCCATGCAGCTCCCTCCAGTCCTGAGTTGAACGTGTCCACGTAATTTATTTTCAACCAGAATAAAACCACGTGAGAAGGGACCTTTGCTAAGCGTGACAATACTGCGTTGAGCCTTCACTAACCCGATACGTTGTGGCACTTGTTTGGGATTTACGGGGTGGGTAAAATCGGGGCTTAAGGCCCAGTCTAGTATACTAAGGTGCCGCCCCCCCCCCCCCCCCCCGGAATGGTTACCCCAATACCCTCCTCCCTAAAATGCGGGCACACTTCCTATTAACTCTACCGTTCCTATTCCTACCCCATTAATACAAATGGACTGACGGATCGCGGGAAATAAACTTTTATTAGGCGCAGTCTTGCTGTTTTTTACAATGTCTTACTGCCAAACCGGGCTATCCGCATACTTTACAATATATGAGGTATAAATGTGGAAGGTAGAATTTAAGAAGATATTTATTTGCGTTTGTGTGAAGGTAGAATAGCATGGTAGAATGGTAAACCATTTAAGAAAAATCACTCCCAAAACACCCAATCGGGATTTCAATCCTGACCTTCCCGTTACATTCTAACCAAACTAAATAATTAATTTAAATTACCGTAGTTGAAAAATGACATCTAGACACGGAAATCAAACCCGGAAACTTTTGCTTAACGCACCAATGCTCCACCACTGAGCTATTCACGATTCATCCCGTGATCAGGGTGAGTCATAATTTAAGGCAGACAATCTTCTGCCTATTCTCTCTTCCCCCCCTGCCCAAAAAAAAAGAGCCAGGCCTATATTTCCGACTAAATTTTACCTTTCACAATCCTATCCCATTAACTAAATTAATAATCAAGTAACTAAAAAAGTATAGCCTGGACAGAGAGAAAGACGAGGAGCAAAGCAAACAACATGGGCTCGTAATTTTTAGAAATGTTCATAAAATCACATGTTTACTATGGAAATAACGAAATATTAGTCCTTGAATTTGATTTTTCCAAGTGTTCCTCGAAAGGAATTTATTTATGTGTTGAATGACAGCTCTGTAATCCTTTGCCTTTTTTTAGGTCCTCAAGATATATCACAAAATTTACGTGTGTGTAAAATTAACTATTGATATTGGGTGTAATAAAACGTTTATGCGAATCGTTGGGTAGCTCTTCTAGCTCGATCAGATCATAAATAAGTAAACGGGTTAGTACATATAAATATTTCTGCCACCAGTACGGTTGGTGTAGTGTTTATTAGAGCTTCTGAGTGAACAGCGAGGTCGGGATTTGACGGGTGCGCCGAGGAGGAAAAGATAGAGATTTTGGACATTACGATGACTACTTTTTTCCATCCTTTTCGAGGCAAAAGCTTATGTGATTCTTAACTGCCCTCCTCATACCTATACAAAACTATTAGGTCATCAATAACGAGTGTTTGTACACCGCATTTTATTACCAGTTCTAGAAGGAAACATATTTATCACGCTAAAGCAGTAGGGATGAGGAAAATAAATTGAGAGGAAACGAACCTGTGTTTTTGTGGAGGGAGAGTGGGATACCAATAGGGATAAACCACACTCAGTACACCCAGTCAGGATTCGAACTCCGACCTGTCACCATATAGTCAAAATTTATGAGCCTGCAATTTAGTCTGCGTGACCAACGATACGGGTATAATATGATTATAAAGAAAAAACCAGTTAAAAAAATTCAAATGTGGCCAATGGTGTACGAATTAGAAAGTATTTTTAATTCAAAGATATAGGCTAGGATAAACGTCAAAACTAGAGTTTTTTAAAATTAAAAAACTGCATATTTTGGTTATATTTTATGTTTATTTCAATAACTAGTTTTATGTTCCCATTAATTCTAATCATATTTTGGTTATATTTTATGTTTATTTCAATAACTAGTTTTATATTTCCATTAATTCTAATCGATGGTGTAATTATCCACATCGTTTGTCTGCTTAGTAGTTCGCATGTCAACACACAATAACTGCCCCAACGATTATGCAAATCATTTATATGAGGGCCTGACGTTCAACGACTTTGGTCAATGATCAACGTAGCTTCCAAGACAAACATTGGTGTATGTTATGTGTCACGATCGCTACCTGGGACTATGTTAGTTTATGGGTCAACGCTTCGGGACACGAATAATAATCTCATTTAGAGGTATTGAGTGGGTTTACATTTCAAACTAAGATTTTCAGTATAAGAAACTTTCCGAATGGTTCTTAAGAGCAACGTTTTAATTGGCTTAAGAGATCCCGGTGTTAAGATTTTCCATATTTAATCAAATTGTTCAACAGGTTAACTTAATCGATAGTGCATATGTCTACTGAGTCATAGGTGCCCAACTCGATTCCTGGCATGGCAAAAAAAAAATCAATGGTGTAATGGCTTCTTCCTCTTTAAATAGGCCTATCCCCAAAACGTACCTATGTTAGCATTTATAACAACAACACTACTATTAATAAAATAATCATAGCCAGAGAACTTGTCCTAGCCACATACACCGCTGACAATGGGGTAAAGGAAGGGCGTGAAGAATAAATGATATTTCACAAATATTCCTTTTTATGTCGACAAAACAACAACACATCTACATTGTAAAATAACCTTTTTGCTTGGATATCACTTTACTCTTAATAATAATTTAAATTATTGTTAATATAAGAGATAAATATTAACCCAGCAAATCACCATCTTAGATTATAACAAGTGTATTGACCTCAGACGTCGGCATGGTTGTCGAATCATGCTTCTATGTCCAACCACTTTGGATATTGGATCACGACTCTGTGGGACAAGACAGAGTTAGCTCCTAGCCAGCGTGTTTAACTGGCGTGTGAGGTCAATACTGGGATTATAATTCTGGACGGTTGTATTAGGTGTGGTGGTTCTATCACATCTTCAAAGTGGGTATTCATACTCTCTCCACGCGAACGTTGACGCATTTTTTCTTTGTTAAGCTGAGCAGTCTTAGCTCGTTTATGTTGTGAGTAGCCCTTGTACTAAACGTATCAATAACAAATTCCTGCGCGGAGTAAAATGTAATGTGAGGATAGTTCTCTTCAAGTAGGCGGTACAGTCTCAGGCGTTGATGATCCTACTTGAGTGTAAATACAATAATTATTTGTTGTTATTGCTATGATAATTGCAGCAATATCGAATAAAAACCACTACGCCCGAACCTTAGGCTATATTTCCATTCGGGCTATTAGCTACCAATACCTACTGATTAGAGACGGTAATCGAACTATGGCCATTGAGCCGAATGCTTCAGTAGGTCCCTAACGTAATGAGAGGGAGGGCTGACTGATATCAGAAGGCGAATTCCGCATTCAAGTGCATGGAAGTGTTAATAAGCCGTAAACACGAACATCTCGCGAGGTTAGAATGAATTCTGGGTAATGGACTGCTATCAACCAACAAGAGCACGACTTTCAGCCGCAATTATTTAGGAAGAGTGGAGTCGCTCTTATATTGGCCGTTTCACTCTTAAATTGCAGTGAAGGCTCATATGAACACACCATCTCTTTATAACCTATTGGTTTCCCCGTTAGCATTGTCCTTTTTATACCCAGATAAGCTGATGTTTTGTAATTTTAAAATGAACATAACTTTTTCTATTAATAAGATGCTATACCTCAGTTTTAGCTTATGTGGTGCTGACTGACAATTCACAGTTGACTTCTGACAGTCAACATTTAGGTATATACCTAAATTTTGACTGTCAGAAGTGACAACTGATAAAGACATGTTTTTTGCAGATCATATGGTTCGGCGTAGGGATACATAATTTGGTCTGGTAGCTTTTCAAAGCCGTCAGAGGTCAGCTGTGAGCTGTCAGTCAGCACCAACATAAGCTAAAACTGAGGTATATATTATATAACATTCACGGGTGCATAAATTTAAAAGCAATATAAGCTATAAAAATGTATTCAAATCACTTAATTTTGACAAAATATGAAAATAAGCATTGTGTCCCAAATTCATGAGTTTCTAAATATGTCACAGCATAAGTTTCGTTCAATTGTATGTTAAAAACCAATAATTTTATAGTGGTTATAGTAATAATAGTAATAATAAGCAACGCCTGAAAGGTCTAAAATGGATATCTTTTACACGAGTTAAAAAAACATACTACCCCTCTTGAAATATTTAAAGAAAAACATGATCAAGTTGTCTTATTAGAAACACTTTTTTATTTTTATTTTACATGGGTATATTCTGTGAAAGAAATGAGAATAGTTCAATCTAATCTTTGAAAATGTTTCGGACCAATCGCCCCTCCCATGTACTGTACTGTGGCGTTTTGAAGTTACAGAATGTGAAGCTCTATTTAACACTGCCCGGTCTTGAAGAGTTCAACGCTAGTAGACAGTTGTGACGTTGAAAACTGAAGAATATGTCAGATTATCCCATTCACATAAATATTGATAATACCACAGGTACTGTATGTTTAGTCAATTTTACATTCATATGGAAACAAATATACTTCTTTGTTTGTATAGTTAAGTAGGATGGATTTTTTTTTTCCCTTGCGACTGCCGAGACAATATTAAATATATGAGATTTTATTTTATGTGCAACAACAATATCATATCGGGTGAAAGAAACAACTGCCCATAGTGGTAGCCTTTCGGGTTAAGGCATTATACTTTCATTACACTTTGTCGCGGTTAATATATCAGGTCGGGGTTCTAATCCTGGCCTAATTTTCTGACATGAGTTGGTAGCACGTGTGCAAACTGAAATGGGGGTCCCAGGTTACATTCTAGGTTACATTGTCGAAGATTTATTAGTAGTGAATCGTCGGATGGGGAACTAAATGTTGTGATTTTCTTAGTATTAAGCTAGTTTGTAACTGATATGTTGATAATATAATCAGTGAGGACGAAAAGTGTAAAAGTAAAAACTATATCTCTGGAGTTGATTTTATCAATATTTTTTTCATAGTTCCAATCAAATACCGGTGCACTTCCTTTAGCAACTTTCCTAATCTTTAAGACATAATATTTTTTCTTTAAATTTGTATAAGATGTTGATAGCCAAAACACAGGCGCCAGACGAAGTAATGTGTTTCGCTCATTATTTTTGTGTGGGCTTACATGGTGTTACCCGCCTCGGTGGCGTAGTTGGCTAACGCGCCAGTCGTGTTGAGCCCGACCGCCGAGGACGGGGAGATCGAGGTTCGAATCTCGGTCGGGTGAACTGGGGGTGGTTTTTCCTAAATGGTTTTCCACTCTCCCTCCACGCAAATTCGGGTTCACTTCCTCTAAATTCAACCCTCCCAATTCCTAATCCATTAGAGTAATTAGTACTTAAGCGTATAACCCGAACGGGTAGTAAGACGCGGTGCTAAATATTAAAATATTACATGGTGTTTGGTGGCCAAATGCTTGAGAACATTCGAGGAAAGTACCATAATCGCAAGAATGATGCTAGGCGCCCAACTACAGTAAACACACATAGATCAAAGAACGTGGGGCAGAGTTCCAAGCCAATTAAATCAGGAGGCCTCAAACACTGCCAGCCCACCTCTGTCTAAAGGTACAATGATAATAGTAATAATAATAATACATTTCGGGACTAATTAACTAAACAAAGCGCGTGTCGGTCGCCCAGCCCATACAGTAGATGACGTCACGGTCCAAGCAGCAGGCGGTCTGTATCATAATATGATATTATGGCTATCAGCAGGGACACAGCCATTGTTTCTGTACCACTGAGCTATAAATCTCTATCTGATACAATCCAAGCAAGGTTACACCTGCACTGGAACATACCTCAGACTGGCCAGAAGGCTTGGCCACGAGAAAAATTATCCCACTGAGCTACGTCAAATATTGCACAATTAATGTGGAAACCTTCAGCAAGAAATCGAATTGGAATGTTTGTTGAGTGAGAGTGCCTTCCAGTATATTGTTAGGTTACCATTGTTTGGTATTTATCACTTAAACTGTAATAATCAAAAAAACCTTGGAAATCAGAGTTATTTTTTTTTTTTTAATATTTAGTAGGGAAATGTAAGCTATGAGTCTATAAACTAGTTCGTGGATGCTCATTTCAATTTTGTAATGTAAATATTAAAGGACATACTTTATGGATAAATATGAATGAACTATATCATTGAATTTAAATGGCCCCGTCGTTTGGCAAGAATCCAATAGTCATAGTAAGCTACTACAACTAATTTAAAAAAATAACTAAGCATAGTCTCTATTGTGTAATTAATATGGCTTTATATCAGTTTTATTGTTAAACTAACAATATTTCAATCTGCTTCTAGAAGATGACCAACTTCCCTTTAGATGTTATTTTGAATAAATGTACGCCAATGAGTAGGCATACTCTATTTACTAAAAAATAGTATTAAAAGATTTTTTTTAATTTCTATGTTTAAAAGATTTACAGTCACAGGAACAATATAATGTTTGCTTTTTTATATTGGCTTCAAAATATGGGCCCATTTATATTTCTCTATTAGTTATTCCGGGGAAATAAATATAAATGGACCCATATTTTGAGGCCAATATAAAAAAAGTAAACACTACATTGTTCCTGCGACTGCAGATTGTTTAAACATGCAATTAAAAGATAGTTTCAAAAATCGTCACGTGAAACTACGAGTATCTGAAACGAACAAGCAGCGCAAGGACAGAATATTTGGTCCCATTATATGAGCAAGATTCCACGTGCATTATCATGATAATGGTCCTTAGAGGGACACAAGGGGATACATCATTTTTTGAAGGGTTCTTAATTCCTTTTGACGAGGGATGAAGGAGACGAACTCGGGTGGAACGTCTATAAAATAACAATGTCGGAGTTATAGCCGGGACAAAGTTTTGATCACCATGTTGTTGGAAACTTGGACGTAGACCACTTCTGGAAGTTTGCACAATCCTTCTACGACAAGATAGCCTCCCCATCCAGGGATTTGAAAACTATGCATAGCTGACAACATTTGAAGGAAAAGTTTAGGAAAGCAAAAATCACAAAAAAAAATATTACAAATTAGTAAAGCTGCGGCTGGCATGCATACGACTGTTAGGATGGGGGAAAAAAGAGGGATGACACTGAGCTAATAATATTTATTTTGGATATTAGTCCTAATTTATTGATAGTATGGTAAGTCCGTGACATGTTATGTATTTATATCAGTATATGTTTTCAGTTATGTTGCTGTTGACTCCAGTAGCTGCCATCCTACGTTCACGGACACCGAATTCTTTTCTGTCACACTCTCATTAATTTGGACGGGAATTATTAAATCAATAGAACAGTAGATCTCTATCCCTTCAAGTGCGTTATTTAGAACCGCGATTGACATCAATTAACAAAAGTCTTTAAAATTGAATTTGTAATAAATGTGCCGAAAAGTGATGTGACAAACGGCGGACGTGAAGTGCCGAAACATTGGCAACTAAGCACTCATGACGCGAGAGAGTTGACATACAAGTGAATAGTTCTTCGTCGGGGGATTATTTAGAAATTCTAAAATTCCTCAGTAAAAACCCTCCATTGATCAAATGACCCTGGACCGATACACTTCTGGCGATCATTCCCAGGAGCACCGCAGGTTGTGAACAGATGTGGTAACAACAAAGGTTGTTAAAAGCTTTTTATGTTTATTGGGGGTTCCAGCCACTTTCACTGGGCTGTTTCTGGTCACCAGATGGCCAAGAATGGTTACTCCACTCCAGGAAATCACTATGGTCAGTCAAAATTTATCATACATCTTAGATAATTCACAATGGTTAGTAAAATAGGACTCCTTCGGTGGCCACATGGTCTAAGCCAAGGCGTCACTCTCGCAATAGACTAGATTGCCGATGACGGAGAGATCAAGGTTCAAACCTAGGTCGGGTGTACTGAGGTTGATTTTTCCAAAATAGTTTGCTACTCTCCCTCCACGCAGATGCGGGTACACTTACTCGAAATATGACCCTCCTCATCCCTAAAACCACTAGCGTAATTAGTACATAAGCGTATAGCCCGAACGGGTAGTAAGACGCGGTGCTAAAAAAAGAAGCTAATATTTCTATTAAATTGTTTGGCAAAGAATTGTAGAATAATCAAATATATTGTAAAAGGGGTTATAATTTAGTATGTATTGCGGTAGATTCGGGATAGTTGATAACTATGACTATGTGATAGGCACGTTCCGAAAACCCGCCCGGATAAGTGAAATGCCGTTCGCCAGAGGTCCATGGGAGAATCTCACCCAGTCCACCGTGGACTAATGCGGTTATACATACCACTAAAAACCTTTGTTGGTTGAATTTTGTTTTTTTTCGTTTACTAATTCGTTTTCCCTCAGGTGTATTCCTGCTCAATGCGAGAAGACGTTCATTAAAGTAGGTAAAATTCACGGTGTGACCTGTATAGTCAGTAGATGATTCTATTTGTTATCGTGCTTCTCTTCCGGAAGCACCAGGACATGTATTCTAGACTTGAACTTGGGGACTAGATTTGGGTGGATAAGGGGATCACATTTTTGAGATTAATAAAAGACCAGGGAAATGTAATACAGCTGTCCCTCGCACTACGAGAGTGATTGGTTCTGAAAAATAATCGCGTAACACGAAAATGCGTAAAGGGAATTGATTTTAACATGGGTTGGATAGGGATTACTCCAAATGGAAAAAGTAAATAAAAACCTAAAACTTGTGAATGAATACAATTTTTATTAATTTATCTAACTAGTACAATACTATAGGTAGCCTACATATATTGTAAATCTTCAATCCCCTGAAATTTTTAATAAATTTATCTTATTAATACAATGCTACAGGTATACTTACTGTTAATCTTAAATCGCATGATCAATGAATTGGATCTGGCAAATCAAGATTATTATTCTCTTGCTCTCTTGACGGCCCTTGGACGGCAGGCTCTGGGACAGTAAGCTCCTGCTCTCTTGAAGGCTTTTGCCCGACAGCTCTTACTGTCGTGAAGGTCCTAGGTCATTAGACTGAAGATTTTCAACTTTTTTGATGAAATGGTCAAGACTCAGCTGACGGGCAGCATTCTTCCTCTCTTTATAGAGTTATTTGTAGCAAGCTAAATAATTCAATCGCTCTGGAAACTTTGGCGCTTCCACCCATGCAGCCATTTACTTTGTTTAAGTTGTTTGATAAGCTCAACAACATAGGGCTCTTTCTCTTCATCCTTTATGCCGTTCTCCATTTTTAAAAGATCTTCATTGGTGAGTTCTGTTGAGTGGGATTGGAGCAATTCATCCACATTTACCTGGTCTATGTCCTCAAATCCAACATCTTGCTTTGTCAACGATATCAAGTCTTGAATTGGAAAGCTCGTGTTCAGGATCAAAATCATGAGATTCAGAAAATTCAGGCCAAATATTTTTCCAAACTCCCTTCATATAGGACTGTTTAATTTCTGCCCATGAATCTCCAATGTTGTCAATACCACCCCCTTAACACAAAACTGTACAATAAATATCTTTGTCCTCACTGGAATGTGCGCGCACAAGGTCACGCCACCACCGCACAGGGTGACTGCTAAACTAGTCAGCCATGCATTATTATTTATTTATTTTTAATCGCGTTATAGCAAAAACGCGTAAAGTGAGATCGCTTATAATTATGGATACCTGTATTTAACGGTCCCATCGTGCATTTTTTTCATTTATTTTAGTAATTCCAAACATCATTAATACACACAAAATTAATTTAGAAAAATTATATCTGATGCGGCTCAAAAATAAATAAAAATGAAACACTGAAAATTAAAGTAGGTTTCCATACACCTTGCTCTATATTTGTTATCAGCTATAAAACCACTAACTAGTTTTACAAATTTCAAGTTTGTTGAGCCTCTCAGGGTATGCATTAATCAGACACAGGTGATGTAGTCTATGTTACCTCATCGTGGAGCGAAGATTGAAAAACTTCTTTCTGATGTAGCTGGTATCAATATCAGAGTTTTCAAAATGTCTTCAGTGTGTGCTCCAAGCACATTTTATTTTTATAATGTTACTTTAGTGTGAACTTTGTATCTTGCCTCAATAAGATCAGTTACACTATCTAAAAGTTTTACTATATTATTTGGGGGGAAGGGGGGGTAAAATTTATACTTTTTACCTCCTCAATTTTTTGGGGAGGGGGTAAAATTTACCCCCGTACCCCCCAGTTCTTGCGCCAATTCAAATTTGTGGCGTATCACTTCTTCATAGGCTAAGGCACTTGGTATTAATGCGCTATTTTTCTGTGATTTGCATACTATGTCTAATGCAACCGTTTTAAGATAAATAGTGATCTTTCATCAATATGAGAATCTCTACCAATATTTTTTATATCTACTAAAAGTCAGTAGTTTACAGCTTTAATTAAAGAAAAAACTTTTAAAGTATTTGAAAAAGTAGGGTATTCAACATTGACATAAGGTATAACACCCATAAAATGATATCATTCGCCAAAGGTGACAGCTGAAGAACACACGACTTAGCTTATGAACACAATAATAATAGAAGAGCTGAGGCTCTCATAAGGTTTTCTCTGACTCATGATCTCCGATAACGTAACCATGACCCTGAAAATGTCGGGAACGTAGGGGGAAAAGGGAGAAAATTAAATACTACCGGGAATCACCCTTCAATAAATGGAATAAATAGGAAAAACTATCAACAGTTCATTTTTCATGGGCAACGCCTTATCTTAAAGCTATAAGCATGGCTACTGTATCTTAGAGGTTCCCAAACTGTGCGTCACGACGCCTTGGGGCATCGTGCCTATAAGGAAAAACTAAAACTTATGATGTATAGTCTCATTTTTAAATGTTAGTGAAAAAAGTGAAAGTGAAATCACAAAATACAAGATGAGATGTTTCGCCATTATGAACAAACTGTAGACTACACATGAGATCATATACAAGAAAAATATGTCTACTCTAATTCCTTCTTATTCAGTTCTGTAATTTTGTTCTAATTTTGTATTTTTACATTTAAAAGAATACAAACTAGTAATATAAATGACAATTTTTTTTAATGGCACCAAATCAAACTTTGGCAATTTTACTAAAAATATTGGGTACAAGAGCGTCGCATGGAAAATCTGACATGATAAGTCTAGGAACCCCTAGCATATCTACATCACGCGTTGATACGCCAGTTCATGTGATCTAGAGCTGTCCCTTTTGATATATATTATCAATACCTATAAAATAACACTAATGAAATAGTAAAATGCCTTCAATTTTGCTCGCAAAGAAGTTTGTATTTTTTAAAAGGCTAAAATGATAGTTGGACTAAAATACAAAATCAAACATTTTGTTGAAGGAACCAATAAGTTTCAAATAAAATGTGCAGTGCAAAAGTTGTAACAGTGGACATGAGAACCAGTGGCGCACTCAGAATTATTAAAATCTGGCCTATAAATTCGATACATATTAGATGCTTTGGATTATTGCTACATGTTCATGTTTTAAGCTTTTATTAAAATTGATGGCGGTATTAGGGTGAGGGTCGAGGATCATGGCCCTGTTTACTCCACTGAACACATAATGATATTGATTTATAAATATAAAAATATCAAAGGTTGAATCTTTATTATGGCTGATTATTGGTACAGGGAACCCTGGCTCCATTCCAGTTGGTGTATATAGTAATATAACAATGATTGTGTGGTTTGGTTCAATGAGCCACATGGCCAGCGGTCACATGATTTAGTCTTTCTTTCTTTCTTTCTTTTAGCACCTCGTCTTTACCTCCTGTTCAGGTTATTCGCATATGTACTAATTACTTCGAGTTAGGTATGAAGAAGGTTGAATTTAGAGGAAGTGTACCCGAATTTTCGTGGAGGGATAGCGTAAGACCATTTTGGAAAACCACCCTCAGTACACCAGAGATTCGAACCCCAATATTCTTGTCATCATCAGTCTAGTATATTGAGAGAGTGTTGTATTAGGGCTTAGATCATGCGGTCACCGAAGCAGGTGCTGCTGTCTTAGGCTAAGTTTGTGTTTATGTCACGAATGGCTAAAGTCTTATATAAACGGGTAATGTTTCCGTAGTTAATTCAGTATGGAAACAAGTTCTAAAATAATGATGGTATCTAGCATAAAATAACCAGCGAGGTAGTTAGTACAAAATATTAGACGCGTATTTACAGGGGTAATAGTTTTCATCCTTGTTTTGGGAATAGTTAATGTTGCCAAAAAACATAAAATTACTTTCAGAAAATGTTTTGTGTTTGTATTAGTTACAACTTTAATGTAGGCTATGTTTTGGAAATAAATCCTACATATTTGTTTTATTAGGGATCATTTTATATTAAATAATGCATTTATTTAAAACTACTTAACTCTAAAAAAAAGATCATTTTATGTTAAATAATGAATTTATTTAAAACTACTTAACTCTAACTTTTTTTAAAGCAATATATTTTGTTTTAATTTTGTTGAAAGACAGGAATAGCACTGTTCAATTTGCTAGTGCAAGACCATTTCTATATTAGAAAGGACTCTGCTAAGAAGGTCCTTTTAGAAAATCCAATTTTTTTTTTGTGGTCAATAATGATTGCATTTTACTATATCAAAGTTATTTTATTGATACTATCCATAAAAAGGGAGAACTGCAGCTCAGATGACTTGGAAAATGGCTGTATTAAATCAATTTTAGTAACTTTAAAAACTGCCAATTACGGTTCTACCAACAAAAATCCTAATATTCTTTCTTGTATCTTTTCTGCGCATGCGTCTGTACTTAAACATTTCTGAAAACAAGTATCTGCACTACTACCAGATCACACATAAGTTTATATGATAGCTAATTGATTTATTGACAGGCACGATGATTGTTAGTTGTTCCCATGGTAACAGTTGAGTTGAGATAAATTCACTTAGGAAACATCACCCGTGCGAGTGAGATATCAGAGCTACTGTGACAAGATGGAAGTCTACAGTACATACTCCCATCTTCCAGCTATTTCAAGAACCAGGCTCGTACCTGTAAACACCAATAACAATAATAATAAATAATAATAATAATAATTATTATTATTATTATTATTATTATTATCTGAAAGGACAGCAGTGGTAATGTGTGACCCTCCTGCGACCTTGAGGCTACTGCGTTTCAAATAGTTCCAGGAATGTCTGGAGGACGCCCGGTTTAGATGCTGGACATCCTCAGCTTAGCCACGGCAGTTATTACTATTATTATGACTATTATTACTAGTAGTTGAAGCATTAGTATCCCGCAGCTGGGGGCACGAAGTTTAAAAATCAAGCTTCTTTGTCAAATTTGCTGGTGATGGCGTAGTCCTATTTGTGCGTAAAATCCCAACAAGACACGGGAGAAAAAAGTGATAATAGTGTATTTATTGTATACAAAGGTGCGTAGCAAACGTATGTGCATCTGTGACTGGGACTGCAATTAGAACGAAATACAAATTACCTTTATCTGTAGAATGGAATGCCTGTGACGGAGAAGGACGAATTTCGGCTGATCGATGATTTTCTAAATGTAATTAATCACTATAAAGTTTTACCATCTCATCTACAAGATAGTGGGGGTGCATCTCCTTTAAACCACCCTCCTCATTTCTAGCTTAAGGATTAATCCGTTTATAGCCTTGCTGTTAAAGGTAATATCTTTAAAAAGCTCAAAATCCCTTCACATTTTCTCGCACCACGTGAAGGCTAATACTCTTTCTACTATATTTCTACTATATTTCTACTATAATTGCCTGGTGGTCTAGGGGTAAGGTGTCAGACTTCTGTGCTGGAGGTCCGGGGTTCAATCCTCGGTCCCAGCACAGATTTATCTGATTGCCAAACCCTTCCTTCACCTCTGACAAGACGTGTATTAATCACAACTTGTGAATGTGAGGAATGCCAGGCCTCCACCGTGGTTCGGATTCCACGTTAAACTGTAGGTCCTCCATTTCATCTCACAATCACCCTACCATTGTACATTAGCGTAAGTGCGTATAACCCGAACGGGTAGTAAGATGCGGTGCTAATAATAATACTATATTTGGATTGGAACCAAGTCCACTAGGCGAAAGTTGAGAATCGTCTCAAGCACAAAGTATCAACAATATCGACCATATCCGAGGTCATGCGATCGTCAGGATTACCTAAGTGCCAGCGAGTTTAACTGGTGCGCTCGACTATTGACCCAGAAAGTCAGGATTTCATTTTAATCCAGACCAGGTGATGCGCTTGGGGTGATTTTCAATGATAGTTTTTTCCCATCTTCTCGCGACGCGAAATTCTAGTGCAGTTCCTCAATAATACCACAATGGTAATTATATTATTTAAATGTGTATGAGATTTTTTTTCTTTGTGCAGCTTGTTTTACTATTCGTCCTATATTTACACTGACATATAGTTAAAAGAAGGGTACCCACATGTGCAAGGAGGAAGAATGGAAAAAACAATCTCAGTGCGTCGAGCCGGCATTCGAGCACCGACCTCCTTGACACCGGCCAACCAGGGCACACGAGGCATCAACGTGCCCACCGGCTCAGGTTTGAGTTTTGTTGAAGCAAGGTGTACACTACTTATGTCATGTAAGGCTTCAAGTTATGTTGAAACTGGGTGTACAGTTCTTATGTCAATCAGAGGAAAAGGTCACTACGACATAAAAGAACATGGTGTTGTCTTCCTTCAATCCCGTAGTTTGAAGGGGTGTTGTTTACCCCCCAGACCTCCGTGGCGACCCCCCTCCCTGCCCATCCTGATAACATTACAAACTACTGCCAAAGAATGTAGGTAAAACTTCTTCAAATACTGTCAGATGTAATATCTCTTCTGGAATGGAGTCAATAGGATGAACTAGGACGAGTTAGTCTTTTACCTTGGGTTGGACATTCCAGGTTGTTCGGTGAACTGATATTATATGATTGTATACGGGATAGTTAGAGATTGCTAACTCTCGTGTAGTGTGAACCTGGTATTTATTTATTAAAGTCGCCAGTCAGCCGATATACCAACAATAACCCCCCGCAGACCCTCACTGTTTCAGACCAGTGTTTTAGTACTATAGAAGAAATTAAGAACAGAGCCTCACACCAATGCTAACAAACACTTAACAAGTTTACTTTACTGCTCGTGTTTCAGGATTTATACTATACCATAATCAAAAAACAATAAAAACAAGTAGTCAGAGGTGTAAGTAATGACTTCTAGGAAAAGGCAATGTTACTCTTTTAAGTTTCTAATCTTGACGATACATCTTCAAACTTGAACAAAATAGTTTTTTTTTTTCAATGTTCAGTTTCTTTTTTTTTACTAGCCGTTCGGGCTATATGCCTATGTATTAACTACTCTAATGTTATAAGAATGAGGAAGATTCCATTTAAAGTAGGTGTACCCGCATTTACGAGAAGGGAAAGTGGAAAAACATTTGGGGAAAACCCCCCCTCAGTACATCCGATCGGGATCGAATGCCGATCTCCCCGTCATCGGAATTATAGTTTATTACAAAAGTGACGCCTTAGACCATGCGTCCACCGAAGCGGGCGTCTTATTTTAATGAAACCGCTTAAAAAACTCATAATATTTAGCTAAGGCTAAAACGAATATTGATTTGAAGTAAGACTACTTAAAATATCTTATAGTGAGTGATGATTGGTTAGATTGCCCAAGGACGATGTTAAATGCATTCGATAGCTTTAAAAAAAATTATTACGTTTAGTAGGCCTACTAAGATTATTAATGGTTTAATTTTTGAGTACGGCAGTTAAAAGAAAGTGCACTCATATAAGCATGGAGAGTGGATGATACATCACATGTGTAAAACAAGTGCAATCCACAGAGATTCAAACCTCGATCCACCCGTCAACAGTGACCCATTTTATTAAGATAGTGACTCCTTAGACCACGTAACTACAGATGCAGATTATAGCATTATTACCCATTCTAACTTTACCTAACCTTCTATTGGTAGACGTAGGAAAGGTTAGATTTGGTTAGCTTGTATATTGTGATATATAAAAAGTTATGTATTTCCGAAAATGTTTCATGTTTAGGGAAAAAGGATAATTTATTTTGTATTTATTTTTATTCAATATGTTTTATTCAATATGTATGTTTTAAATAAATGTAAGTGTTTCGAATTTTTGTGCAACTGTTTAGCAATTCCTCTACAAATTGCTTAAAATTTCAATTTTATATCTCATCGTGAAGTACTAAAATTATACATACATACATACACACACACACACACATACATACACACACACATACATATATACATACATATATACACACATACATACATATATACATACATACATACATACATACATACATACATACATACATACATACATACATACATACATACATACATATACACACATACATACATACATACATACATACATACATACATACATACATACATACATACATATACACACATATATAGATACAACATACATACATACATACATACATACATACATACATACATACATACATACATACATACATACATACATACATACATACATACATACATACATACATACATACATACATACATACATACATACATACATACATACATACATACATACATACATACATACATACATACATACATATACACACATATATAGATACATACATACATACATACACACATACATATACATTTATATATAGGGTCCAGGCTATACACATATTCACTAAGCAGGGAGAGACGAGGAAGATAGAATTTTGAGGAAAGAAACCCATATTTTTCTGGGGGGAAAGTGGGAAACTGTTAAGGAAAATCCTTCCTTAGTACACTCTGCCGGGATTCAAATTCGACCTCCCGTAGCAGGCAAACTACTGACGTTTTAGTCTATATCACCACCAACGCGGGTATGACTATAAAAAGACTTCCAACAACAAAAACGTAGAGGGACCTAAATCTTCAATAGTTGACATTATTTCCGCTAGGAGCACGGTCAAGACAGGTCATCAGTAAAGCTCTAAAAAACAACAATAATGACGTCAGCATGGAGAACGTCATGTGGAAGTATTTTAACAAGGAAAGGAACTTAGTTCTGTAGTTTTATTGCTGTTGTTGTCTTGAACGCACCATTAATAATAACAAAGTGTTAGGGAGGAATTTCTGTTAGGAATGCTACAGTTAGGCCCCGATGCTGCGACATGTATATCTTGATATTCTTACGAATGTACATTTGAGCACCTTTTAGAAAATAAAAACACATTTTTTTTTTGCAGTCAACATTAATGACATTTTTCTATATAACTCATGTTTCAGACGTATGGATACTGGAAAGTAAACCTTGTAAGTTTTTCTAGCTGTCAGATATGCCCATTTTTAGGGCATTGGGATAGCAGTCACAGCTCAATGCAAACAACAGCATTATCTAGATCTTTCAGGACATTCTCAATATTTCATAAATAATTGTGTAACTTACTACATAGTTTAAGATAGGTATAGTGGAGCTACGACTTCTTTGGTGCTGACTGACAGTTCACAGCTGACAGCTGACGGCTTTGAAAAGTTACCAGACCAAATTATGAATCCCTACGTTGAACCATATGATCTACAAAAAACATGTGTTTAAACAGCTGTAACTTCTGACAGTCAAAATTTAGGTATATACCGAAATGTTGAGTGTCAGAAGTCAGCTTTGAGCTGTCATTCAGCACCAAAGAAGTCGTGGAGCTACTGTATTGATGCTGCGTATAATTTAGTTGACGCGTTTTATTAACATTATGTTGTCACAAGCGCGTAGCATAAGTATGTTTATTAGCGCCTGAAGCTGAAATTGTGGCGAACTCTGAGTCACTCCTTCTCAGCACATTTTTCCAAAAGTGCCGACTTACCTAACCAAGAATCAAATAGCCAAAGCTATTATATTTGTTTTAGTGAGGATTTACTCACATCTAGATATCATATTCTGAAAATTAAAAAAATTATACCTGGACACGGGAATCGAACTCGGGACCTTTGGCATTGGCGTACTGAGCCAAAGGTCCTAGGTTCGATTCTCGCGTCCAGGTGTCATTTTTCAATTTTCAGAATATGTTACCTAACCAAGTTAAGGAGTAAGGTCTCTCATAGATCACCGTGTATGTGTTCATCCTGTTATCTGGGTAATTCCTGGTGTGTGTGGGAGGAGGAGGGGGTAGTCAAAAGTCTTGTATCGGGTGAAGTTAAGTCTCTTATTCACGCGATAAAATAGATTCATGTGTTTAAAGTGTACGATAGTTCAGCTAATTTAACTAAAATTATTATTTAATGTTTCATAGTATTTAGGTAAGACTGTAAGCTTTCACCTTAAACTGAGTGTACATCAACTTGTGGATTTCATTCTCGAGTGTTTTATAAATGTCAGTTTGGAAGGAAGTAACTATTTCCCGTCTTGCAAAACACATACAGAGACAGCACTAATTTGATTTCTTTTGGATGTGAATAGTTATGTTGGATACAGTATTTAAAACTTGTTTGGGAATTTTATTGCTTTTTTTTAAATTTAAATCTGTTACGGATGGTTCTGATATTAATTAAACTAGCCTTCTACTAATTCGTCTCTTTGACGGGGATTCACCTTTTCTGAAATCTCTAGCGGTCTAGAAATGTCGCCAGTTTTTGCTTCTCATTCCAATTGCATCCTCCCAGTAAAACCATAGCCGTATATTACAAATCATCCAGGACTTACAATACAACCTCTCTATAGAGTAGAGACGTTCGGTATCCATAGAGGTACTATATAACTAATTTAGAGAAGTATTCTATAATTATAATTATAATGACAAACGAGTCTACTCATTTAAGATTGGGCTCTCCAATTCTTCACCCTTCCTTACCCTCCCCCCCAACCCTTATTCAAAAATATTTGGACAAAGACCAGAATAATTTAAATTCATTGTATTAAACGAATAATAATGATAATATTTGGTCTATATTCTATCCAGGTATTTATAGCTGTGAAAGATGAAGCTATTTTGACAAACCAGTATTTGGTGGCCTTGACTACTTAGACCGCGAGATCACCACTATGGGTGTTTATGTCAAAAATAATTTAAGAAGTATATGAGGAATTGGTAAAACTAGATTTACAATGAATCGGTGGTGATAGCGAGGTTATATGTATGAATGGTTATATAGTGTTCCAAGTGATATCTCCCTAAGTGTCTCTCTCTGTGGGAAGTTGAACGAAGAGGCCACTCCTAGTCCAAATCCTTGTTTACTTTATTGGAATCCCCACGGCCTATGGGTATGTTGTAAAAGTCAAGGTTAATGCGTCCTCAAGAAACGTATTCCGTGGTTGAAGTTTATTTCTCAACGATTTGCTGTGGAAGTAAATAGGCCTACATTTAAAGGTGAACCTATTTAAGTGATGGTAAAAGCTTGTAAAAAAAACTAAATTGAAAAAATAGCTATCTCATATCAACATAAAACCATTTTTAATTTTTTACTTAGTCCCAGAAAAATAAATTAAGTATTTTCCTTCCTCCATATACGCGCAGGTATCATCGCATTCATTGGCATTTTAGACCTAAAACTGATGGAATGACAATAAATAATACGCGGGTATTATGATGAGTTTCTGTCGGTGGTGAGAAAGCCTTTTATGTTTAGATACCGGTATAGCTAAAAATCATGTTTGATTAAACTATTTACTTAAAAAGTATATTCTACAGCAGTGGTATTCAACCTGGGGTAAGCGCACCCCCGGGGGTACATGAAGTAAGGAGGTACAGGTACGTAAAATTATTTCAAAAAATATATACAGGCTTACATATATATTTATCGTTTAAAACTTATTATTTTTAAATACTTTATTTTGGATTTAATTTATTTTAGATGTAAATTATAGAATATGTTATCATGCACCAAAAACTTTGAGGGTAAAAGTTTAAGAAAGATTATATCGGGGGGCATGCGAACAAAAGAGTTTGAATACCAATGATATACAGGATTACAATAATATCTTAAATATAATTTAAAATACAAGCACCCAGTGGGCGCACAGTTTAAATGTAAAAATACATTTAGTCTGGTTTCATGGTAATTGAGAGGTCGGGGTTTGAATCCTGGCTGGGAGTGTTGAGGTGTTTTTTCCCCTCTAAATGGTTTTCCTACTCGGCCTCCGCGCAAACGCGGGTACATTTGATATCAATTCTACCTACTCAACCATCTTACATTGGCATTTTGAATATATACTTGTATAGCCCATACGGACAGTGAGACGCGGTGAAAAAATAAATAAAATAAATGGTACGACATAATCGTACACATGTTCTTTTGTGAACAAAATCTATCAAAATATTTCGGATCTAGGCCCAGGGAGAGGAAGATAGACAGCCAGAGGAACAAACATAATATTGTAAAATTAACTCTTTTGGGTTCAAAGACACATACAATGTTTTTATTCAACATAATATCGTTTTTAGAAAATGTTCACAATTATACTACTGTCCATGATAAAGTTTAAATATACAAAGACTAAGCTAGATGATGTTAAAATCTGACTATAAAGGGTGGGTATGGGAAAATATTTTGTCCAGCTGATGTATGATAACAGTTAACCCAAACCCGTCTGCAAGCACATATTCAAGAAACATAAGAAAAATAATAGTGAGAAAAATGTTATGTTTAGATTAGTTGTGGAAATTAAAACATTATGGGAGTTTATGATTGTCATGGAATTTGAAGTCATTCATTGTATTTAAACTCAAAATATTCGTGAGGTATATGTTGTTTACACACACACTCACAGAAAGAGGAAAATTAAAATTGATATTTTATTACTTAACTGAGATATATTATTGGATGTTGTAAATTTTAGATTTGTTCACCAAGATTCCAAGCCTTATTTCTGTTTAGTTACCTAAGATAGGGGATGTTTTGGAAGAAAATATCGGATGGTAAAAACTTTCTAGGGACAAAGACAATTTCCTGATTTTTATTTTTAACTATAGCACTACTAGTCTTTCCTCGATACAACATTTGAACTACAAAATGTCACAATTTTACCCTAATATGTATTTAGCTTTGACTTACCTTCTTTATTTTAGAGATACGCCGGTTACTTGTCCCCTTCTAGCGCGTGGCCAGACACCAAACAGATAAAACTATCTCCAGTAAAATTAGTAGCAGGATGATGCCGATGACTCAGTGCAGTGCTGTGGCCATCAACAAGAGGAGGAATAAAACAGAGAAATAGTTTCCAAGGAAATGGGCGTCAGTTGCGCTGCCTACTAGCCGCCCGTTAAGGGGGGGATCGACAGTAAGAGCCCCGAAAGTGGTAAATATTAACCCCAAGAGAAAAGGGGCATTATCCCACTAATATATAGTTTGAAAATTTCTCAAAGTAATATGGTGTTTAGTAAAAAAATACTGAGAAAGTCAAAGACGAAACCAAATAATTCGCTCCTTGCCCAAGGTCATATGTCACTCAATAACTTTACCTTTAAATAATGAGTGATATATGAGCCAGGGAAAGGGACGAACTTGACTATCTGAGTCATAGAGCATTCACGCGCTAAGCTATAAATCTAGGGGTCGATTAATATGTCATTTTTCCTATATATATCTTAATATATATAATTCTTCTGTACGTGTGTATGTCACTGAACTCCTCCTAAACGGCTGGACCGTGGATTTTGAGCTTTTGGTGTTTAATTTCAAACAAATTGTGTATTTTCGCCCTTGACCGCACAATAACTTTAAAATGGTCAGGGTTTTTGCCGTTTTTATAACAAAACATTTTTGGTCAAAATAAATCAAATATTGCTTCAGTACAAACATGGAGTTTAATTTTCTTAGCATGGTAAACTCAACAGTTGTTAAATATCTGTCAATGGTGTCCTGGAATTTAATGACAGTTTTTTCTCTTCGTTTAAAAAAGTTTTTAGATAATGCCACTATGCTCATGACAGATATTCAACAACTATTGATATCACCATATGAAAAAAATTGAAATCTATATTTGTATGGAAACAATATTTGATATTTTTGACCAAACAAATGTTTTTCTATAAAAATTCTTTCTCGCGTTCCCTGCATTCCCACTTCTGTGTTAGGAATGAAGGTTGAATTTAGAAGAAATGTACCCTCATTTGCGTGGAGGGGGTAAAGAACCAGCACACCCTCAGTACACCCGACCTGGATCGAACTCCGATCTCCCTGTCATGATATTCTACCGAAAAAAAATTTGCACTATGTGTCGATATGCGTAAAACAGTGTAGGTCTACATGAGTTTTTAAAATTGCCTAAAATTTCTCGTGCCAAAGGGGTCTAAGTGTACTTATAGAGGTAAAAGTAGAGGTAAAAGAGTACAAGTGATTGTAGGCATTTACAGATTAAAAAAATCTAGAAAACACAATCCCAAGTTGGCCCTGACAACGAGACTAACCAGGATAGCTCAGTGATATGGAACAATGGCGCGCAAAGACACCAGGATAGCTCAGTGATGTAGCGCGCACAGACACCAGGATAGCTCAGTGATTGGCGCGCAAAGACTAAGGTTCCTGGTTCGGTTCCAATGTCCAGTTGTCATTTATCACTTAAATGAATATATTAACATAGTTTTATATGCATTAAACTGTTATTTATTTGGTGATCTATTATTCCAAAATAAGTGAATTGTTTATACACTTATATTTTACAATATTAAGTATAATTTATAACTTAATATTTTATGGTGTTAGCGTTGGTCTAGCAACCGACTTAAAGCTACACAGATAAAAATTGTAACTGGACAAAACGAGTAAGTTTTAAGTGCTTGTACTAGATTGGAGAGGATAGTAAACGGCAGCAAGCCCCACTTTCAGCAGTATGTCAGGTGCGCTAACCATTTACATAATGCCTGCAAGATGATACAAGATATTTAAAGGGATTAAGCTAAGTTTTACGTTGTGGCATCAGATATTTTTCTTGGCCTGATTATGTAAAATCTGATTTTTTTTAGGAAGGGACTTTTTAATAAAAACATATTTTGCTGCCGAAATTGATATCATTTTCTATTTTGTTTGTGTTGTTTTAAAGGTACAGTAGAGTCTCATAAACTCTACACTCGATAACTCAACAGTCCGTGTAGCTCGACATACGTACATGCACACAGTTGTTGGCGCCAGTCATCACAATCCAAGGTCATTAAACTGTATAAGCTCTTATTTTGTTTGTGTATATCGAGTGGAGCAGTCGTGCTGTGGTGTTTTTACAAGTGCTGTGCTTATTAGTTTTCCAATTGAGTAACGTGTTATTCGAATCAATATGATATTATATGTACAGTACTGTACTTCATTTCTGTATATTACATGTATGTATATACACTACACCATTATATTAACATGTAATATATTGTACGGTACCGTACAATATTACAGTACAGTACAACTGTACCTATAATATTCTATACTGTACTGTGATTCATCCTTGTTTAGTAAAAATGACATAGTAAACATGCATCTTATGTAGGTTCATTCGTAAAACTAGACATTTCAATAAGTCTACTCCATCTCAGTCCACATTATGTCGAGTTTCCGGGTCTCTACTGTATTGAAAATATCCCTCAAACGTGACAGATGCAGATCATATGAACTAATGTACGGATAAGTGAAAGTTTATCTAGTAACTTGTTATCAATCAGATAAGAATTTTCCTTTAACTTAGCAATTTAACTTTATATTTGGAGCTTGAGATGATTTTTATCAGACAGTAGAGTTCATCTTATGGAATGCAACTAAACGTCTAAACGACGAAGCAAGGTTGTCTACGTAGCGCGGCACTCTATCTGTCATTCAGTATAGCCCGCCAGTTGCTTATGTAACCAGCCGTGCAAGTGACGAGGGAGGGTTATCTAGGTAGTGCGGCAGTACCTATCATTCAGTACAGACCGCCTGTTGTTTATGCAACTCGCCGTGCAAGTGACTAAGGAGGGTTATCTACGTAGCGCGGCACCACCTTGCAACACAGTAGAGCCCGCCTGGTTAAAATGCAACCAGCCGTGCAAGTGACTAGGGAGGGTTATCTACGAAGCGCGGCACCACCTAACAACACAATAGAACCCGCCTGGTGGAAATGCAACCAGCCTTACGACCACCAATACGTGTTAATATAAATGTGTTATTAAAAGTATTGTAAGAGGCCTTACAAATATCATTTGCTGCCTGTAAGCCTAACAATACAAGATGTATCTAATGTATTGTCAAGGTTTATTAATGTAAATCAGTCTTACAGCCTACCCGCCACTCTACACTTTTTAATTATTTGATTATTTATTGCTAAGAACCACACAATACACTTTTATTATTGAGGTTCGGATGTCTGTCATAAGAAAAAAGTGAAATGTGCGTGCAAATATATCCCTACGTGTCAATAAATAATACAGTTAAAATACAATCTAAAAATATAATGTATACCTTTTTTCAAATAATAAACTCTAAATTTGCTAAATTTGCCTTAAAGTCTTGGGTAAATAGTTTAGATAGGATATAATGTGTCAAATAAATATACTAGGTATTAACATATTATTACTATCCATACATTTCAAATAAATTTAATCAGTCTCGTTAATGATTATTATTATTACTACTAATATGTATAACATGAAATATTACTATACATTTTTTTTAATAAAAGAGAATATTTCTCATAAATCTTCAAAATATAAATGCAAACTAAACACTTTTTTTTAATAAAACAGAAGAAAACATAATTATTGCTCACTTATCACTTGGCAATATTTTTTTTTGAAACAGGCTCATACGGACCTAAAATAAATAAATAATATATATATATTTGAAAAACTTCAAAACATATACAAGATAAACTCAAGTTTACAAGCTTGTAGTACTAATCGCCGTTCATGCCCTGTATTTCCTTCGGAATCAAGGAAAATGACTGACCAAAGTAACATACGTTGAGTTTTGTGAAGCAAAGTCCCTGTAACCTAGGTCCAAAACACTGGTCGTTCGATTGTAGTTCACTAAGTCACTTTTAACTTGATGATTTAATGAAACAAAACACTAGTCATTTCCATCTATAAAACCTGTAAAACAATTGAATTTGCCTGTCATTATCAGACTTGTAACTTTGTTAAACAGGTCCCTGACGGCTATGTAACCAGCCATACAAGTGACGAGGGATGGGTTTATATGATTTATATAAGGTGCTCAGATTACGCCATGACTAACCAGCTCGTATGAATGATTGTAAACTACTCAAATCAGTTCTTGCATTAAAACAACCAAGGCTCAGTGTAAACTGCGTCTAGTCCCCAACACACACGATCACTAAATCTCCGATATGAAAATGGGATATTACCGGACGAAGGCATTCAGAAGTGTCACCACCCCACCGAGACAGAAGGAACTAAAGAGACTCACTCGTGAATGGAGGGTAAAGGAGGGAGCTCGAGGAAACCTTAAAAACTGCCAATTAGAAGTGGATTACGAGGGACAAAAAAGTGTGAGGAAAACAGGTCTTGGTCACATGAGCAGAGGATAAATAGGAGCGTTTGTTTACTAAAACATAGCATTTCAATTATAGCATAAATCAGCATGAATGCCCCCGTGTTAAGTATCAATGCCTCGCAGCAATAAGCGTGAGTGTCCGCCTTCTAAGTATCAATGCCTCGCAGTAATAAGCATGAATGTCCACCTTCTAAGTATCTAAGCCTCGTAGCAATAAGCATGAATGTCCGCCTGCTAAGTATCAAAGTATCGCAGTACTAAGCATGAATGTCCACCTTCTAAGTATCTAAGCCTCGTAGCAATAAGCATGATGTCCGCCTTCTAATTATCAATGCCTCGCAGTAATAAGCATGAATGTCCACCTTATAAGTATCTAAGCCTCGTAGCAATAAGCATGAATGTCCGCCTTCTAAGTATATAAGCCTCGCAGTAATAAGCATGAATATCCGCCTTCTAAGTATCTAAGCCTCGTAGCATTAAGCATGAATGTCCGCGTGCTAAGTATCAATGTATCGCAGTAATAAGCATGAATGTCCACCTTCTAAGTATCTAAGCCTCGTAGCAATAAGCATGATGTCCGCCTTCTAAGTATCAATGTATCGCAGTAATAAGCATGAATGTCCATGTGCTAAGTATCAATGCCTCGCAGTAATAAGCATGAATGTCCGCGTTATAAGTATCAATGTCTCGCAGCAATCAAAATGAATGCCGACGTGCTATATACCAATGGCTGCGTCAGAGCTGTAATCATATTTCCTCCATAGTATAGTTGTATTTTTTCTACATAATATAACTGTATCTCTCCTGTTCAAGATTTCCGGAAGCCAGAGATTTAATCCTCTCGTTTTGTATAGTTCTATCCGCGAGCAAATAGTCTCGACCGTTCCGCTCCTTGACTCTCTGACCGTTGAACTAATTGAATTAAAGTCGAGCAACCAGTTGGGGAGAGGAGAGCGGTTAGCACGACCGACGTTATATTCGTAAATTAAACATTTACGCCTGGACATGTGGATCTAACCAGGGACCCTTGGATTAACATATCCAATGTTCTACAACTGAGCTATCCATGATTCGTTCAGTGCTCAAGAGTCATTCTTCACTCACATTAACTCATATCTCAGTGGCAAAGCACTAAGTCAAGGGTCCCGGGTTCAATTTTCATGTTCCAGGTGTAGTTATTCAATTTTCGAATATAATACTTGATACGGTTATATTCGTAACCTAGAGATACTTACGATCTTCTAAGCTTCTGATGGATCTGTACGTTTAATTATTGTACCCTTCGTTTACGATAAGAGGTACAAAGCTTACCTTACATGGTTCTAATATGGCTCGGTTTATAATATAGGACCATAGTGCAATTTGTTAAGTGAGACTACAACCTTTCAGGGTAAACAGAGTGTACAAGCATTTGCTTTTTTTTTCCGGCCGTCTTTGTCCTGGAAAACTGGATTCCCGACACAGGTTGTATTGACACACACCCATAGCACAAGTCCTTCAAGATTCACTCTCCTCATCCTGTTATTTTAAGCTTCATAGTTTATATCGCAACTATTCAATAGACCTACTGGTATTATTCATCCTCGTCATCCTAATTCCATAGGTTGGATATTGATAATCATTTATGCCAGCAATGGTTTTACAACAATAAAGAGCCCATTTGCGGGTAATATCGTTTAGACCTTCACACGTAGCCCAACCACCTGTTAGATACTTCTAATCGAATCCTGGTGGGTACAATGTTGCAAATTCCCAGGTGCTTAGAGCCCTGTAATTCAAGTGAAGCGAGTACTAGGTGTCAAGATAGGGTGTGGGCAGTGATGAAGGTAAATCAAACCAAGCCGAGGATGACACGGGTGTGCGCATGGTGTGGCCACACCTGGCTCATTCGTACGTGGGAGATATTCTCACACAGGTCACACCCAGTGATATGTGTGTCCACTTATGTGAGAGACCGACCGCTGAGCCAAGAGACCCCGGTTCCATCCCAGCTTACACACGTTCATACTATATGCAAATTTACAATAATGGAGCAAGGAGATGGGGGTTAGAATGTTAACACGCAGTAACACAAAAACCAGCCGCGATTCCAACTCTCAGCAATCCTGAAGAGACTGACACCTTTGTCAACGTGACCAACAAAGTGGGTTATTTAGCCTGTTACCCGGGTAGTATATACCTGGTGATAGGGTCAAGAAGGTGTTCTTGTAAAAGGTTAAGTTGGTTTGTAAGTCGTATGTTGATTGGTGTATAGCCATGTATTCATAAAATAAGTTAAATCCCTAGAATAATTATAATAAGCCTAAATCGAAATAAGAATGTGTTAGGTTATTAAATTAAATAAATATATGTCTTGCAAATTTTTGGCAAGAACATAAAGCGTATATTGTACAAACGACCACATTTAAATTCGCCAAATAATAATTGGTAAATAACACCACAGTGATTGTACGTTCAAGATATAGAAGATGGTGTACTCACGTCGGTAAGATTCTGCAAGCCCTAGAATAGTCAGCTGCGAACTTACCTGAAAAGAAAGAATGACATAATTAACTTAAGACCCAAAGAAACAAACTTAGGCAAACTTAATCACAAAGTATTCTGTTGAAAATGTGATTGGTTTTAGGCAAAATCATCATTGTTTTGATGATACGGTGCAAAAATGCAACACACCAAAAATATTTTCAAAAATTGCCAACCACATACATCTTCAGTAGGTTCCTCCACATTAAGTAGCAATCTAACCTAGTTAAATATATGCCTGTCTCGGAAAAAACAGAGAAGACGATATTGACGCCTTCGCCTGCGTGCGGATTGACATGAGGCGGCCATCGCTGACAAAAGCCACTCTATTAATCTTACAGCTGTCAAAGTTCCAACCATCTGTCAAAAGTGACATCTGTAGAACACATGAAAGTAGATATAGCAGCGTGTTGAGCTGTCAGATCTGGTTGTTCCGAGTAATGGGCGGGGAAGAGACTGGGTATGTTCAGAAAGTTCTAGATGGCTGTGAAACTCTTTATAGTGTAAACAAGAGAAAGCTAAAAGTAATATTGGTTGTGTCACGACATTACGCATGCGCGCTGTAAAGCATGTGTGAACGTTAATGAGAGTCTTCAGTTTACACCACAATGGTTGTATAGGTTACACTAGGCGGGTCAAACTCGTTTGGTCACGAACGCCGCATTGAACATTGAAAATATTGGGTAGGCCATATCCAAAAAAATATAATATCGTCACCTTTTTAAACAAAAATAGTCTCAAATTAGTAACTTTTTAATTACAAAAAAGAAAGCAAAATATTAAGCAATATGACTAATTTTTCAATTTTTTTTTTCCAGAAATATTTATAACTTAGTGGCCTACTTTGTACCTATTGTTCAATGTGCAGCAGAAACATGGACATTGAATGTTAGGCTAAGGCTACACAAACGATTTTTCCCGCTCGGACCTCAGCTACAAAAGTCGCGAATACAATAATCGAACTAGTCGATGCTAGACGGAGCGATAAAAGCAGCATAGTCGCAGCGGCAAAATTCATGAGAGAGAAGCTACACAGAGTGACTTAAACCGCTCGTTACCCAAGACTTCTTTCAATGTTGTCTACATTTCAATCGGGAAAACATCGTTCCTTTTAATCATACCAGGAAAAATGATTTGCCACTCCAAGCTACGGGTGTATGTGTGGCTGTAACCAAGGGCGTCCATGTGGGTTTTCCAGATGGGGAGCGTATTGGAGTCCCATTTGACCCTCCTCGGAGAAAAATGTCATGAATTTAACCTTGCGGGAGGGAATTTTAGAGCATCTGAACTTAATTCTGAACTAATTATGAAAATCAAGAGCAAATTTTCGCAAAAATATTTTTCTGAAAAATAAAATGAACCCATTGAAGAAAGTAACATATTTTTCACAAAGTTTACTGAACAGAACAAAATGAAAAGAATGCTGTTGAAGAGGGAATTGAGGTGGATCTACATTTTATCATTTTTATCTCTGGTAAGTTGGATATTGATGATTCAAAGTTGTTGAGAGTAAATTGCAGCCAAATCCCAAACATTAAATTTTATTTTTCCATAAAAATTAACAAAAAAAAAGATAAGATATTGCAGAGTGGTAATGGGGGCTGGAGTCACCCTTATCGCCCATTTATGGACACCTGTAGATGTAACATTATTAATTCTAGTCCGTCGAAGGGGACGTTTCAACGCGTATAGTAATTGCTTCACTATCAATAAAATCGATGACATTGTCATCCATTTTGAATATCAAATATAACTAACAATAAAAATATAACACTTATCACAGTACAAGTAATTGTGGCTTTGGGTTACATTTGAATGACAATTGGAGGAACGTGGAGGCGCAATCCTGGTGGAGGAGCGTCCCTCGGTTTATGTCGCACGTGTGGCAGGTAGAGAGGCGGGATATGTCGCCTGGAAAATGGACCCCGGTGCAATCCAGCGCAACATGACCCTGAAGCCGAATCTGACGTACCTCTATCGTGCGATATTTATCGCTTGTCTAACATACCACCATTTAAACACTTGGTTTCCATTTTTCGCGCGACAAAAACAGCTTGAAAGCAGCGGGAAGAATCGTTTGTGTGGCCTTAGCCTCAGAGAGACTAGGAAAATGGAGGCCATGGGAATGAAGTTTGTGAGGAGCATGTTAGCTGTCACATATATAAACAGATTAGGAATGAAGTTATCCGGGGAAGAGTTGCGGTACAGGTAGCACATGAGATAATAGAGAAAGAAAGACTGAAATGGTATGGGCAGGTAATGAGGATGTAAAAAGAGAGGATGCCGAAGACAATTTTGGAAATGAAGTATGTGGGGGGAAAAGACTGCAGGGGAGGCAAAGAAAGAGATGGGAGGAGCAGATAACAGAAAGTGTTCAAGTGAGAGGAGAAGAATGGAAGACGTTAAAGGAGGAAGAGTGGTGGAAGGATAGAGGAAGATGGAGGAATTTTACTAAATTGACCCAGCCACAGGCTGAAAACAGTTGATGATGATGATGATGATGAAATTAAAATGGGACATTCACAAATGGTGTCTTTATATAACTTTGATAAAAAGAAAAATCGGACCACATTGTATGTTGATTCATCATAAGGTCCACGGGCCGCACAAAATTATAGGTCAGCCCACATGCAGCCCGCGAGTCTCATTTAATTACTAAAGTTACTAAAACTCCTTTCACATATTCAGAAGTCGATTCAATTGATCTGCAACTGTCAATTTTGAGAAATAAACATAAGTAAAATAAATAATATAATGATATTATTCCTGTAGTAAAATGACAGTAAAATGACATGACAGCAAAACAAATTGAATTTTCAAAACTGTCCTTTCTGGCAATTCTTGATATAATCTTTGTCTCATCTCAGTCCATGAAATGTTCTTGGTTAATATAGGACTATATCCCACTTCAGTGGACGCATGATCTAAGGCGCTACTCTCGCAATAGACTGGACTGCCAAACACGCGGAGATCGGGGTACGATCCCGATCGGGTGTATTGAGAGTGGTTTTCCCTAAAAGGTTTTCTACTCTTCCTCCATGCAAATGCGGGTATACTTCCTCTGAATTCAAGATTCCTAATCCCTAACACATTAGTTTAAATGTTAGTACATAGACGTATAACCCGAATGGGTAATAAGATCCGGTGCTTGAGATATATATATATATATATATATATATATATATATATTATATATATATATATATATATATATATATAGTCGGTTCGTCAATGAAATAACAATGATCCAAGTAACACATGTATTGGAGTATGAATACATTGAATTAGAACTAGAAGATTTTTTATTTGTCTTCTTATGGTGACCCGAGTATAAGAGTAAACAGATTCAATCATTGTGGACTATATTAAAATACATTTTAGAGTGTCACTGTTTTATATAGGAGAGAGCAGTGTAATAAATGAGTCGCTTTCACCTGGAATAAAACCGGGGTCCCTTAAACAAATATTCGTTTCCCACTACTCCGTGAGGAGTTGTGTTCGATGTGACATTTTATGATGCTAGCATTGTCAGGGAGGCAAAGACTGCTCACCATCCCGTGACTAAATTTAATAATGAATATGTGATTGTGTGGATATACATGTTCATGTGTGAGTGTGTGGTATGCTTCACGTGTAAGAAGGGTGTGACAAAACAGAAGAGCAAGCTTGTGTGAGTGTGTAGATATATTGCACGTGTATGAAGGTTGAGACTAATTAAAGCAAGCATGTGTGTGTGGATATGTTTAATGTGTTAGGAGGTTGATAATAATCAAAGCAAGCTAATGTAAATGTGTTGATCTTCTGCACTTGAAGAGGATGGGATAAACGTCCCAAAGCCCCTCATTTTGAAGCTTGCGAAAATTACGTTTAAAATAATTGGGCCAATGGGATAGAAACACACTATTTTTTAGTACAAGTGGACAATATTAATGTAAACACTATTATTGAAATGGGTGTATCGTATTGAATGGGTTGTTTTCCCTTTTGGTAGTGAAAATCTTCTATTTACTTATAACCTAACTCATTGCGTCAACAATTTTGGTGTATTTAATATTACCTCGTAGTTCGATTATAAAGAGAATACCTCGGCTCACTTTGTAGTGTTCCAATCTAATAAATGCAAAATTTAATGGATAGCTTTTAAATAGCTTGTTTAAATATTTTTAAATAGGCATGTTAGTTTAGTATATGTAGGCTTAACTACCATGTATGTATTTATAAACATAAAACATATTTATATTAATACAAATGTATTAATTGAATATAGTAGGCTATATTTTTTCAATCAAATAAGTTTATAAAAAAAAAAAAAAAAAAAAAAAAAAAAAAAAAAAAGAACTGTCTGAAGTCAAGCCCGGAATTTAAAAATTGGTAACTAGCCGCGCTAACAACTAAGCTAAGATGACATGTTATTCATTTACTAAATCAGTTAAGTGTTTTTTAGTTTCAGTGGAGAAATGTATGGTGCATTCAAAACAATGATAATTCTTCCTTTTGCTTACATATTTTGTATAATGACGCGTTTCTATGAACAAAATTACCCCCAGAAGGTAGCGATTGGAGAAAGAGGCGCGTCCATCTTGTTTGATGCTCTTATACTTGAACATTATCTCGCCATGAGGTTCACGTAGAGATTTGAATCCTCTCACAAGCCACAAGTGTGACGTCAGTTCTCGAAAGTTAGACGTTTCAAATTAAGTTATTTCCAAGTTTGAACGCGAGAAGCAAGTGAACGATCCAATAGCGACTCGCAATGCGCATGTTTCACAATTAGTGGAGTAGGAATGTCATCGGCGGGCCGCCAACACAGACGCCTCCCTTGTTTTGAACAGAAGGAACTCGCGGTATATCGTTTTGACTCGGTTACGACAAGAAGATTCGCATCACTTGTGACTGTACAGGATGACCCACAACATTTTTTCATTCACTGGGAATTCATCGAGCAACACAGGTACTGTATATGTTGGCTTAAATCTTTGTATCACAATGGAGCGATAAATAACATTTTACATTTGAGTCACTCTAGAAGAATTTGTTTAAAAAAAATGTAGATTATAAAAAAGTAAGAAAACTCCACTATATTTATGATATTTTGCTCGATTATGTGTTGTTTCTCTGCGCAAACTTTTAACAGGAACGTTGTCTTGGACAGCATAGTTTTGACCTTCTTGAAAATATGGCCGTTGAACACATATATTACACATGTACTTTTTAAGAACTTCTGGGATCAAGTATATTCAACCATCCTTTGCTCATCAATCCAAGGTAATTTTTTCCCGTGATTCATGTCTTAGTCTCACATTACTAGGGTAGGGACAAGTTAATTTCAGAGGGAGTGTACCCGCATTCGCATGGAGGAAGGATAATAAACCACTTAAGGACAACCACCCTAATACAGCCAGTAGGTATTCTAGCCCCTACTTCCCCGATCCCGGCAAACAAGACTCTACGAGAGTGACGCGTGCCCAGCGGTCCGGGTCGTAGCTAGCGGATTGTATCCAACACAACCAAATATGCCGGTTGTAATCAAATACCTGGCTTCACTCTTGTGACATCATGGCTCCTGGTAGATTTCCCTCTACAATCTGGTCACTTGCCACAGAGGATAAAGCACTTTACAATACATTTTTTCTACGCATCTTACTGCCCGTCTGGGTTGGACGCTATTACACTAATCGAGTGAGGGTGAGGAAGGTAGAGTTAGAGGAAATTTACCCGTATTTGAGTGAAGGTAAAGTGGGAAACAATTTAGGAAATACTCCCCCTTAATAAATCACGCGTGGATTCAAACCCCAACTTTCCCATTACGGGTAAGCCCTGTCTAGATGAGCCATACATTTAGTTCACGTGTTCACCGGTGCGGGTTTCAATCATGTTAGTTCCCTCCTGGTCCATCGTGCCCTGCAGCACGTGTGCAGCGCGAAGTGGCTGCGCCGCGACATATCCTGTCAGGCCAGACGAGGGAAAACTCGATTAGCTACGGTCTTACTCTAGCAATCAAGTTTCAGAGTCAAGGACATTCACCGATACAATCCTCATAGGACGGGGACGTCACACACAAACCGAAACAGAAACAGTATAAATGGGCAAAGAGAGGAAAGTCTTATTTTGGAATCTCTAATGGGGTCATCAAAATAAGAGGAGGGAGGGTAGGCTTAACAATAATAGATTAGAAGAGCTAAGCGACTGAAAAAAGATGTACCAACTATCGCCCGCTTTTCATGAATATATTTATTTTGGGAAAACTAAAATTAGCAACAACAATAAACACTAGACATGCGCAATACCTAGGTGTTTTCTTTCAACCACCGCACCGTTAAGAGACAGCGTAGGCCTCTGACATTGAATGGAAGGGGAGTAACCTGTATTTGATTCTTTCCACTCCCTCCAAGTGAATTTTGTCGCTGTTATTCTTATTTATCTTCCTCATGTCTTAACCTTTAATGGTTATCAACCTTGTTCTAAGTTTGAAACGTACTGGACTACTAAAACAATAGAGAATAATAAAACGGGAACTAGTACTTATCCTTCTTGTAAGTTATGACCCGTAAATTGTTCCTAGAATGGCCCTAACAACCGAGAGACGACGGCAACAGTGTTTCTATTAGGTTGTCGATATTAAAACACAGCAATGGCGGAGTTTACGACGAGGTATCGCTCGTTTATATCCGACACAACGTTTCTGGTGAAAGTGTTATTATTTGACCTTAACCTTTTAAATCGCATCAGTTGTTGTCTGCATCTTGAACGTGTTTGCTATGTCTTGGAACCGAGATTTGTTTGTTTAATGCTACATCGTATCATTTGTTTATTTTATAATTGATTTTAATGTGTTACAGGCACCTTTTAATATGGTTAATAGCGTCGCAGCCGTTAAGTTTTATCAGGTCTAAGAGAGGATATTGTTTGTATGGTTTAGTACCAGTACTGGCTGTAAATTATTGTTATCTTATCTGAAGAGACAGGATGAGAAGGATGAATTGTGTTAGTAATGTCTCTCGACGACATAAGTTATCTATATACCGAAGAGAAGAGTTTGCACGGTGAAAGTGGGTACTAAAAGCTGCTTAAATTATCTAAATTAAGGTAAGAAGATGAAAAGTGTGAATTTTAAAATAAATGCACAGATTTACATAGATAAGTATGTAAATATGGACGATAAAAAAATCCAAGTGTATTAGTTTTGGTCTCTCAAATGTCAGACATGTTTACAATTAGGGATGTCAAACACAATTCTTCGACACCTCGATACCCTCAATTCTTACTGGTATCAAAATAATAAATAGATAATCGATCTTAATGTTACGATTCTCGATACTTCCGATTCCTAGCTCTCAATGAAAGTACTGACAACCAAGCAAAACGGAGAAATCTAGAATGATTTGTAATCGATTATTTCTATACTAGTTTATTTGCTGTTAATTGCTATTTGTTTTGGTTCACATAACGACCATATTAGGTAAAAAAGCTTGTTGAGTTTTTAGTATGTTTTTGTTATGCTATGAAGTCGAATACATATGTTTATATATGAGGTCGGAAAAAAGAATCAAATAGGAAATGTTCAAGAATCGAAATCGAAAATTTGAGGTTGAGCATAAGAATAGGAATCGATAATCGTAATCGAGAAAAACAGGTATCGTGACCTCTCTATTTACAATATATTATAACGCTCACCACCAAGGTGATAACGACATATACAAGGAGAAGGGATTAGAAGGGTAACTTCAAGACCGGATTTAGACCTGTAGAGGCCCCAGGACTGTCAAAAATTAGAAGCCCGAACATTAAATAAATATTTTTCTTTTGAACGTTTCGACATTATAATTTTGTATGTACAAAACTAACTGTTAAAAACTCAATGTTTAAGATATCACATAAATAAGGAAGTATTGTCCTCACAATTAATTAAATGTATAATTCCATATTTAGCAACTAGATTCGCTGGGATCTAGAATTGTTGTTTATGTTTTGAAAATCACAGTCTGTAATATTTGTCTGCCGCACGTGTCGTTAGTAAATAGGCGTAAGACTATTATATATATATATATATATATATATATAAATAAATAAAGATCGAAATACTGTAGTTAGTTGTAATTAAGATCTTACCATGACTTTAGTCTATAAATCCAAAAAGGTTTTTTTTATTACAACAATTTGTGGAGGCACTAGGGTATGGATGGTGAAACTTTCTCGGCCATTATACCACTTAATGTGGGGATGTAGGGAACGCGAGAAAAGGGGAGTGTTTTTGCATTTTCATAGCAAAACTTTTTTTTTTGGCCAGAATAACTAAAATATTGCTTCAGTACAAACATAAGGTTTAATTTTCTTAACATGGTAACCTCAACCGTTCCTGAATATCTGTCAAGAGCATAGTGGCACTATCTAAAAACCTTTTTAAATGGAGAGAAAAACTTGTCATTAAATTCCAGGACACCATTGACAGATAGTCAAGAAATTTAGATCACCAAGAGGAGAAAATTTAACTCTTATGTTTCTATTGAAACAATATTTTTTTAAATTATTTTGATTAAAAAATGTTTTGATGTAAAAACTACCAAAAAAAATCTAACATTTTATTGCATCCCCAACTTAAGGACTATCTGAACTTTGAAATAATTTAGTGTGACACCTCTTATTTACGTTTATTAACGAGTATTTAAAAATAAAATAAATGTATAATATTATGAAATATATTGAGTGACAAATCAAATTGTAATTTTTTAAAATAATGAATACATTTTAAAGAACAATTTACTAGAGTCTTAAAGTAACTGTCTTAGACCAGATTTTTTTTTTTAACTTTGAAAGCAACATCTTCAGTGGAAAAAATGACAATAATGTTTATGTTGAAATAAAAAACTTACATAGGGCCTAATCTTTTTCATATTAGTTTGAAACATGTTATTGCCAGAATAATTATTTAGGTTCGGTTCATAACTTTGTCTTCAACAGGACAAACGATGTATTTAAGTACGAGCCAAGACGATTTTAGGCGTTGACTTCACAAAGTTGATTGTGACATGACAATGAATGACATGGCGGTCGAAATATGATTTACTTAAAAAAAAAATTATACCAAGTTAGGTGAGGTTTCATTTACTGTTATTATTTTTTTATGTCGGCGTGCCACCCAAATAGTGTTTTTTGTTTGTTTAGCACCGCGTCTTACTAACTGTTCAGTTTATAAGCACCTGCCTCGGTGGCGTAGTTAGTTAACGCGCTAGTCGTGTTGAGCTCGACTGCCGAGGACGGGGAGATCAAGGTTCGAATCTCGGTCGGGTGAACTGGGGTGGTTTTTCCTGAATGGTTCTCCACTCTCCCTCCTCGCAAATGCGGGTTCACTTCCCTATATTCAACCTTCCCAATTCCTAACCCATTAGCGTAATTAGTACTTAAGCGTATAACCTGAACGGGTAGTAAGACAAGGTGCTAAAATAATAGTTTATAGGCTTATGTACTAATTACTCTAATAGGTTACGGATGAGGAAGGTTAAATATATAGGAAGTGTATCCTAATTTGCGTGGAGGGATAGTGGAAAACCATTTTGTAAAATCCACCCTCAGTACACCAGACGGGGATTCAAGCCCCGATCTACCTGTCAGTGGCAGTCTAGTCTAACACGAGAGTGACGACTTAGACCATGCGGTTACCGAAGCCGGTCTAAATAGTGTTCGTGTGCCACCTAGTTGGACGCGCGCCATAGATTTTTCATCCCTGCCCTAGGGTGTTAGCCCCGGTCACCCTCCCTTAAATCCAGGCCTGGGTAGCTTGGAGGAAGCGCATCCGCATTAGTGTGGAGAGGATGGGAAAACCACCCCCAATACCCCTTTCGTCACCAGCCTGGCGCCTTAGACCAAGTGACCATAAGTATGGTTATCAATGTGAAGAACGCTCCCTTCCTGCCAGGAACACAACACGTAGCAAAGATGTCACTGTCCCATCCTATTACATCTTTATAAAATGGCTATTTTATATTAGAATGCTATTTTTTAAATTTATTTTAAGATTTGTAACAAAATTGAAATTCAAAATTTCTTCATAAATAACCGAGATGTGTTTTTTATAATTGCAGGCTTATCTTGCAAGTTTTCACCCTCGCCCTAACACTGAAAATTAAATCCCCCTCCCCCGGGATTCAAAGAAAAATCTTTTGAGAGGGGGCTAGTCAGAGTGCCTGAGGTCTGATGCTTATACGATCATGACCATGAGCAAACCTTTGGGATCACGGATTTAAGATTTTATATTGATTTATATATATATATATTTTTTTTTTCACTGCGTTTTACTACCCGTTCGGGCTATTCGCATTTTAATTACTCTAGTGGGGTAAAAAAGGAATTAAATGTATTTGTATCCACGAAGGGAGAGTGGGAAACCATTTAGGGAAAACCACCCTCAATACACAATGTCGGGATTCGAGCCCCCAACCTCCCCGTTAACGACAAACCAGACTAGATGAACCTGACATTTAGTCCACCTGTTCACCAATCCGGGTTTTAGATTATAGTTCTTGTCGTCAGAAAATCTCTATACTGACGCCTCTGTGTTCATACATTTTTTTTTCAAAATCTATCCATTAGTTCAAAAGCTCTAGCTGGGCTATATAAAGAACTCAGGTTTGTAAAATAATATGGAAATATGTCTTATTGTTTGTTCTGACAAGAGAAGGATGTAACTGCAATTCTTGTCAGCCACTCATACGCCACCAAACATAATTTATGAGCAGGTCTGAACATGGCCGAGCTACCATAAAACAATCTATAACCTCCTCTCACGTTTCGACATAATGTGTGTGTAGTAGAGGGTGGAGGGGTTTGGTTGGGGGGGGGGGACTAGTATTTCTCTGGCCGAGGAAAAGTCCGTAATGAGACGAATACACCTGAACAAAACACTGGGGATACGAACATAAGAGCGAGATCTTAAAAGTCATAATAAATTAAGTTCTATTACTTCCAGGCGACCGTACTTTGTTTTTGTTTTCGAATAAATAATATCTTCAATTGTTCTGTTTCAGCAAAAAAGTTGTCGAACTAGACCATAAGAAGACATTTAGTGACAGTATTCGGGCGAGAAATGCTTCAAAATGGTATAACCTAAGTATTCGCCTAGAGAGAGAATGGAAAAGGAAGTGTCAATATGATATCTCTCGCGTTAGTTTTACCGTACCTAAAACGTACCGAGTCCTTATAGAGTCTTAATAAATTGTGCTTGAATCAAAAGCGGCTGTTTATTTTTTTTAAGTCAGTGTCTTCTTGGTCAACTCGGATATGATTGCCAGTGATTTTAAAATACTGTAATATTTATTTTTGTGAAATTGTACTTGTTTTCTTTAGCTGACTCAAATTAGTGAGCACACGAGCTAAGGCGTTTGTAAGTAACTGGGTGGTCAGAGTTCGAATCTCAGCATGCTATGATAAGGGTGTTTCCTAAATCTCCCTCCACGCAGTTTAGGGTAAATATTCACTCAATTCTTCATTCCTAATCCCCTTCCTATTAGTGTAAATATGCGTATAGCCGAACGGTGTAAAACGCGGTGTAAAAATTAGTAATGATTAGTATTAGAGTATTAGAACTAGTTGTGTCGTTCAATATAGTTCAAGTTATAATAACCTATATCCGTGGTCCCTGCCGTACAGTCATCGTGGTTCATGACTACCGCTGCCACCAGTGACCTTTATCTGTGGGTGTTGCCCTACCTTACAGTCATCGTGACTCATGGTGACCGCTGTCACCATTGACCTTTATCTGTGGCTGTTGCCCTGCCTTACAGTCATCGTGACTCATGGTGACCGCTGTCACCATTGACCTTTATCTGTGGCTGTTGCCCTGCCTTACAGTCATCGTGACTCATGATGACCGCTGCCACCACTGACCTTTATCTGTGGCTGTTGCCCTGCCTTACAGTCATCGTGACTCATGGTGACCGCTGCCACCAGTGACCTTTATCTGTGGCTGTTGCCCTGCCTTACAGTCATCGTGACTCATGGTGACCGCTGCCACCAGTGACCTTTATCTGTGGCTGTTGCCCTGCCTTACAGTCATCGTGACTCATGGTGACCGCTGCCACCAGTGACCTTTATCTGTGGCTGTTGCCCTGCCTTACGGTCATCGTGGCTCATGATGACCGCTGCCACCAGTGACCTTTATCTGTGGCTGTTGCCCTGCCTTACAGTCATCGTGACTCATGATGACCGCTGCCACCACTGACCTTTATCTGTGGCTGTTGCCCTGCCGTACAGTCATCGTGACTCATGATGACCGCTGCCACCACTGACCTTTATCTGTGGCTGTTGCCCTGCCGTACAGTGATCGTGGCTCATGATGACCGCTGCCACCACTGACCTTTATCTGTGGCTGTTGCCCTGCCGTACAGTGATCGTGGCTCATGATGACCGCTGCCACCACTGACCTTTATCTGTGGCTGTTGCCCTGCCCTGCAATCACTCAGGCTCGTAGGATGACCACTGCCACCATTGACCTCTACCTCTATGCGTGGTTCCTGACCGTACAATCACCGTAGGTCTTATGATGACCGCTGCCCCTACTGACCTCTATCCGTGTTCCCCGCGGGCGATAACTGTAAACGTCACACCCTCGGAATCCAAGGGCGGTACTTGATGGCCAGAGATTCGCGGGAAACAATACGCGGTAGTCAGCGTGGGATTTGGGCGGGTGGGCGTCCCTTTGTTTCCCAACATTGGTTCATCACATTGTTTTGAAACCAAGAGCTTAACAGCTATGCCAACAATAACCACTATAAACGGTAATTTACTACCATGGCTAGAGGATGGCGCTGAAGGACCAGGATATGACTAGTTCTTGATAGCACTAAATGAACAGGATATAATTAGTACTTGATGACCCTGAAAGACAAGGAGATAACTATTGCTTGACGGCACTGAAGGAACAAAATATTACTATCGCTTGATGTTGCAGAAAAACCATGATATAATTAGTGCTTGGTAATACTGGAGGACGGATATGACTTGTGCTTGATGGCAGTGAAGGGACAGGATATAGCTAGTACTTGATGGTATTGAAGGGAAAGGCTATAGCTAGTGCTTGATGGCAGTGAAGGGACAGGGTAAAACTAGTGTTTGATAATGCTTAAGGACCACGCTAAAATTAGTGCTTGGTGGTAATGAAGCGCCACTGTATATCTAGTAGCTGATGGTACTGAAGTAAGTAATGATTGATGGTGCTGAAAAAGTGGTTCAAAGTATGATTCGGATATATATCCATATATATTTGAAATGACAATTAGCTTTAGGAATCGAAATATATTTTCCTTAATTTATGTTGAGTAGCCAACATAATTGTACTTTAAGGACAATGTCTAAAATAACAATCATAGCCCGCCGAACAGAGTACTTTCCTCGTAGTAATAATGTTAGGAGAGAGAGGAAGTCCTTTCGACTTATTGAAGTTACAATGTCAGGACCTAGTGGAGAGTCCTTGCCACGTTTTAAAGTAAAAATGTTAGGGCATAGAGCAAAGTCCTTGCCTTGTATTGACGTAACTATGTTGGGACAATGCAGAGTCATTGCCTCGTGTTGAAGTAACAGTGTTAGGACAAGGCAGAGTCATTACCTCGTGTTGAAGTAACAATGTTGGGACAAGACAGAGTTATTACCTCGTGTTGAAGTAACCATGGCCTCGTGTTGAAGTAACAGTGTTGGTACAAAGCAGTCATTACCTCGTGTTGAAGTAACAATGTTGGAACAAGGCAGAGTAATTGCCTCGTGTTGAAGTAATAATGTTGGGACATAGCAGAGTCATTGCCTCGTGTTGAAGTAAAAATGTTGGGACAAGGCAGACTCATCCTTGCATTGAAGTAACAATGTTGGGACAAAGCAGAGACCATGCCTCGTATTGAGGTAAAGATCCGGTGTTTTCAACTAATCTTTGTTGGAAATACAGCGATTGTTTCATAAAACCAGTATTACCCAGGGAAAATGGGGGCAAGTTCTGAATTAATGTAGGTTATTAATTTTTTTAAACTGATATAAAAGTATAGTTACTAAATATGTGGCGCAAAGCAGCGTGAAACGTCTGGCAGTGTGTGGTCCCCCTTGAACGAAGCAGACCTAAAACCTAACCTCTGAACTAGTTCCAACAATCACCACCACAAAGAAGGCTAGGAGAGTCATCCGGTGACCCTATACTTGGCCCTGTTCATGTGAGATGGTACGAACCCACCTGGTGAACGGGCATCTTTCACACTTGGCGCGCTGAAATTATCTTTACTGTTCCCGCCCGCACAATTGTCAACGGCAACATACAATGGAATAGTAAAAAAAAACTGGTCCTCATGACTTTAATACGCCCTAGTTAGAAAGTCATTGACAAGTCATGGATTGACCTTCCACGAACTCCTAAGGAACAATGTAGTTTTCTACGATATACTCCATCCAGTGCTGATTGGTCCTACCTAAACCAATGTTCTCACGCACTCTAGTGTAAGTACTCGCTAGAATTTTTAAATGGGTATAAAACAAGTTTTAGTTAATGCTGTTAAAAATGACACCCCCAATTAATGTTAATTAATTAATTTACAATTGAATGATTAATCCCCATAATTTTTGGAAAAAGCATACGCCCTGAATGATGACTAAAGGGATATTGTGGTCCTGGCTAAAAATATTTCATAGACATCCTTACAAAGGAATCAATTTCTTATGAATCGTCAGAATGTACAATTTAGAATGGCCAACGCCTTTTTTTTATTATATTTACATGCAAATGAATCTGCTCGCCTGGAAAATCCATAAATTTCGCTGATGTTTTGTTCAGCAGCCATTATGGAATAGATAAACTAGGTTCAATGATTTTGTGCATAAATAAAACCTCCGAAGACTACGTGAAAACAAAGGTAAATAGGCCTATCTGACTAAAGAGAAATGTTATTAAATTAGGATAGCTCTATCTGTTGGGTAGTAGGGCCTACATGCCGTTGTAAATGCATTATTGTCGGAAACAATTTCAGATGATTGAATCCTATTGAAATGGGATGTATCGTTGATTGTAATAATGAAGTATTAATATAATCTGGTCTACAGCAAACCAGCAGACCCTAAGTCTGTGACATAATCAACCACCAAGCGCTGTAGTAAATATGTCAGTGTGAGAAGAAAACTTAGGTCCTGATTTTTTTCACGGGAACATAGTATAATTTTTAAGATTAAAAAGTTACTGAAGTTGATTCAATTAAGTTGATAACATTTATCGAAACAAGATATAAAATTAAAAGAACTTTCCCCAAGAATGAAATGAGAAGCAGCCAGTGAAATAGTCTTTTTTGGTCACTTACCGAACATTGCAACAAAGTCACATTTTCATTAAAAAATTGTGATTTACATTTTATTTGATATTAAAGTTATTGAGATAATACTGTATGTATTATGTTTATTTATTAAATCAAATTAAATTAATTCAATAAACACTAATGTGAAAATAATTAGAAATAGAAACTACATTGCGTAGTGATATTTTGGGCCGCCAGGCCGGGAAAATATTATGTTTAGGGTCACGATCAAAAAAGTTTAGGAGGCATTGCATTAAAAAATATTTCATCCCAGAGCGTTTTGGATACAGGTTCGACTCTGAGTAGAACTGGGCGTATAAATGTAACGAGAGGACTCGTGGTCATATCGGAACGCCTAGGTTACTAGGCTTGATTTACGTGACCGAACATTAAAGCTCACTTAATCCCTGTAGCACCATTTTTTGTACCTATTTAAATAAGTGCAGGAACCTGTGCAATAACTACTTAAATCAAGAAGGAAATTATAATAAATTAACTTTAACAGTGCCTATCGCTAAATTGATATTCAACATTCACAAGAAATTAATGTTTTCAGACTTAGTTTGACAAGATTTTGCATTATCAACATAAGTCTAATTTATTTAAATAAATAGTACAACATAATCGTACAAACTTTATCATATAGTGTACTAAAGTTCGGAACAAATTCTTAAAACTGGTTTGATGTAAGCTACCCCTAAGTAAGTTTTACTCATATAAACCAACCCATCATCTCTTTAATCCCATCAACATTCTTCTGATACAAATGTTAGCAGAAATGTTCAAAATACTTTTTGAAATGTCAATTTTCAAAAATCAGTTATTTGTAAACTACCATAAAATGATTTACGGTTGTAATAATCTGAATTTATCATGAAAAACTATTCCCAGTTACCCATTTTGAACTCAATACTAAAGTCCATTTTCAAAATATTACCAGTTTTCTAAAATTTTCATATGTAAATTTCCTTAAAATTGTTAAGTCACGTGTATTACAAACTGATATGTGATGATTATCTACAAGATCACCGCTAATAGCTGAATTAAATTCAAATAATTTAAAATTACAGCCTGGAGACTGAAATCGAACCTGGAACCTTTGGATTTTGCGTCAGTGCTCTACCATTGAACCATCCTAGTTCATCTCATATACAGGGCCATTTTTCACTAGTTCAACTTAAATTAATGTAGGCATACTTTATAAAAATCAACAAACAAAATTACTTTTCATGTAAAATAATCTCCAAATACCAATTTTGAACAAACTCGTTTGAGGGATTTTCAAATTTTTCAAATTGTTTTCAAAAATCAGCCATCAGTAAACAACTATAAAATTATATTTAAGGAAATAAATGGTACGACACACCGCACAGACTTTCTCTCTCTTTCTATAAACTCGTAAGATTTCTGAACGGAATAATGTACATTGTATCATCACCACTCCACATAAGAACACGCATAAAATAATATACAATGATATATAATCAATGAGAAAAGAGGCGCATCTTTGTCCACCTAAGAGCATTTCAAACAGTTTAATGTCTTCCACAAGGGTCAACACTTCGTATTAAAATTTCGATTTCTGGTTAAAATTTTAACATTTTATAAGGTGTTGCAGATCTTCAAGTCATCGCATTGATATTTAATTATTCATTTATACATTTTGACCAATAAAAAATGTAAATATTGACTATTGAGTCTAAAATGGAGATAGATCATTGCTATGCAAACATTTCTCCTAAGAGATTTAAGGAAAAATAACATACTTTTTTAGATACTTATATTTAATTACTCTATGGCATTGGAGAATTATTGCGTTAAGACTTAAGTAGTATATGTTTACAACTAAAGCTCACAAAATTGTATTAATATATTTGCAAATATCTCAAACTGCTGCTTTTATAAAAATATATGTCAAATAAAAGTTTTTTATTTCTAATAGTCCTAAAATTTTGCAATGATAAGTTGTTTAGTTTCTCCAATAGTTGTGGAGATACGGAAATTAACGCTTCTGTAATGTACCCTAAAAATGATTTTCATAGGAAAATGAAAATAGCCAGTTTATTTATAATCTTAATCAACGTCTAGATACGAATTTTAATCAAAATCGTTTGAGCAGATTTTGAGAAAACAAAATTTTTCTCTTTTCGCCCTTCAGTAAACTACCCTTAATTTTAAGTTTTTATAGACACACAGATAGACGGCATTGCAAAGACTATTTTTTAGGGTTGTGGGGGTCATGAGACGTCGACATCCATAAACATTTCAGGTAAGTTTTTTTTTACGGTCGCAATACTTAAACTTTAATGTCCAAAAAGTTAAAAAATTCATATAATTGCGTATAGATTGAAAGTTATTGATTTTATAAAAATATGTTTCGGATAAAATATCTGTATTAAAAATATATATATATACATATTTGTAATGCTAAGTAATTTCATATCTCAAATAGTTTCGGAGCTATTATAAAAAATGTTAATTTACGCATCAGACCGGAGCCCTTAAAGCCATTTTGCCGAAATATTGAGAGTAACCATTTTGTTTGGAATATTTATTAATGTTCATAAATGAAATTTAATCAAAATCATTTAATCAAAATCGTTAGAGCCGATTTTGAGAAAATCGACTTTTTCTCTTTTTTCCCTTCAGTAAACTACCCTTAATTTTAGGGGTGGATATCCAATTCCAAAAACCCCTCGGGGCAACCCTATGAAAACCCTAGATATCAAGTTTCAGCTCAATCGGTAAAATAGTTTAGGCTCTAGTTGGAGGTACAGACAGACAGACAGACAGACAGACGGAAATTCAAAAACCACTTTTTCGGATTCAGGAAGTCATGAAACGTCAAAATTCATCAAAATCTCGAGTTCGATCTTTTTGACGATCACCATACTTTCTCTACCTGTAAGATAGAGAGAAAGTAAAAAAAGAGATATAATTATTGATAATGTTACAATCTTGACAGATACCCATTTAGAAGCAAATCTATAAGGCCTTTTTTCTATATTCAAATTTTTGAAAACTCAATCATTGCTATAGCCTACTATTATTTAACAGAATTTTCACCAAAAAACAAGTATACAGTTTTATTTATAGTGTAAAACACCCCTAAGATATACCTTTGAAACCAAAATCGTTAGACATTTTCGATAAATTTGGAATAAAAAGAATCCCTCATCAGTAAACTAGCCTTAATTTAAGGGCTAGGGTCAAAATAAAATAAAAACTTCCCGAGGTATTGCTCTATTACATCTAAATATCCAATGTGAACCAAATCCATCAAACCATTCATATTCGTGACCAGGGACTAGGACCCCGTCTGGGGGGGGGGGGGCTACAAAGGGGGTAATTGCCCTGGACCTCACATTCCAGGGGGCCACATTTCCTCCAAAAATTATTAAATTCAATTACAGTTATTATTCTAAATTTCGCATCAAATAAGAGGAATTTACTTATGTAACTTAATTTGTTTGCATTTAATAAACTACAATCATTTAATGGGTTGATCAATATTCAATCAAATATGAGAAATTATTATGTACTTAAGATAAGTACCGAGTATGTATCAATATATTACAACGGCTTAATGGTAAAACCTAAAAACTGCCGTTCAAAGGGGGACCTCCAATTTTTTGCCCCGGCCTCACATTTTCTTAAAACGGCCCTGCCAGGGACAGACAGACAGACAAACAAACAGATAGAATGGTAAAATCCACTCTTTTGGGTTCGTACACAAATAAACAGTATCATGATATTGAGGTCAAAAATGTTCACAGTTACAATACTTTCTCTTGATACGAGAAAGTAAAAATGAAAACAAAAATTTAAGGTATCTATCGTCAAATTTGACATTCTTAAAACTACTTGTTACATTATTAAAAGTAGAAACTAAATAAATACAGTAAAGATAAGTTATATTGTCAATATTATTTAGCACCAAGTCTTACTACCCGTTTGGGTTATACGCTTAAGTACTAATTACACTAATGGATTAGGAATTGTGAAGGTTGAATTTAGATGAAGTGAACCCGCATTTGCGTGGAGGGAGAGTGGAAAACCATTTAGGAAACCTCCCCCCCTCCCCCCAGTTCACCCGACCGAGATTCGAACCTCGATCTCCCCGTCCTCGGTGGTCTGGCTCAGCACGACTGGCGCGTTTGCCAACTACGCCACCGAGGCGGGTATATATATATATATTTTGTCAATAAAAAAATTGTATATATTTTCTGGGAGATTTATAAGTCATGTATAAAATGCCGTATTATTGTTTTGAAATTATTGAACATGTACAATTTAAAGATTAAAACGTGAACTATCCTTGAATATTCAAAGTTTTTCACGAGTGTTATGTGTTTCCCAATAACAGACATGACGTTCTGGACAGACTGCTCTAAAGAGGTCCATGTGAACATGACTTTAAGAGGTCGCAGCGAATCATTTGCTCGCTAACAAGACTGTGGCTAAGCGTGTGGTTACTAATAAGATATGTTTCCAAGTGTTTATGGCACAATTTGATAAACAGCCATCGTAGCCAGCTTGTGGGAAGACGGAGCCTACCCCCACCCTCCTATTTGGGCGGCGGGACACTGGATCAACATCCGGCGACGATCAAGGGTAACATTTTGACAAGTCTGCTTAAATTTTTGGACGTGAATCGACGGTAGGAAAATAATAGGACTTAAATATTTTATGACAAACGCTAAATTACACAATTAATACAAAATATATCCAAGATGTCTAAGACGTCATTCTAGCAATATACAGGATCGCCGGCGACGGGAAGGTCGAGGTGCGAATCTCGGCTGGGTACAAGGTACGATGGTGGGTGGTTTTCCCATCCTTTTCCCCCAATAATGCGGATGAACTTCCTACATCCAACCTTCCTCCCACCTACCCTTCATATAAACCACAAGGTCAAACATATCCCCCAACAGTAGCCAAGAGGAAAAGGTGAGAGCACTGACACAACACGCACTGCTAGAACCATGCTCCCATTACCTAACACACCTGGGCTGGCTCCAACAGGTCCTCCCACATCATCATCTGTTGTGTTTTTCTGGCAGTCACGGGTCATCGGCTCGTCAGGAAGTGGGGATAGAATTCACCCAATGACAGAAAAACTCACTCTCAACTAGAGGTAGTCATAAAATAAAATACAGCTAATAGCTACTAGACTAGTCAAAGTATTCACCAAAAACTCAATGGTTATCAAAAGGTGTGCCGCGAGATTGGCTAGGTGTGCCAAAAATTATGGTGATTATTTTACTGAAAGTAAAAAAAAAAAATTAAATTGATAATATATTAACAGGAAAAATAAAAGAGAAAAATATAAAAAGTGTATATATATATTTATTAAAATATATTAAATCATATATACAAATAGCTAAGTTAATTAAACACGTGGACTCGTCTTTTCTTGCCCAAAACACTTTATTCTTGGACGTATGTATGATAAGCAGACCCGTATTTCCTGTTCAATGGAAATAAGTCATTCTCGTTTCTTATTATTTATGTTTGTAAGTGACGAAAATCCCAGTTTGCAGAGCCAGGTAAGTCATATACAATGGCAACAACGATCTTACAGCACATTCGACTATTGCTGAGTACTCCTTTGCTAACATACAATACTTAGCAGCTGTAGAGTGCGGTCTGCTTGCAGTTCAGCGAGTTGTTAGACTTATTTCAGAGTGAGTTGGGTTGTTGCCACAAGCGATACTGCATACGGATTGTGCACCGGATGTACCCAGTCATGTTCGTTGACGATAAAAGAAGGGAAGTACTGCTTCATTTTATGTTCAAGAACTGAGAGATGTTCCAAGATAAATTCCAATGTAAGTTATCCCTGCAGGATCTACTTCAGCTGTAAGTGGAAACATTTGTAACGGCTTCTTTTCGATTTGTAGTTTCCATAGTACAAGCTTCTTTAAGAAACCATTAAGTTTGTCACTTGAAAATAACACATTGTCTTCTTTGCCTTAAATACTTGCATTCATGCTATTTAAATTGCTGGAAATACCAGCCGGTAAGGCTAGCTTTGTACACCACTTCTCATAATTTAATTAGGAAATAAAGTTCGGGTTTCAGGAGTAAAGAGGTTTAGTAACTTGTTTTTAAGTTCATAAAATCTTGTGAGGAATTTTCCCATTAACAGCCAACGAATATCAGTGCGTAGCGCTTATGTATCATGGTGAAAGCCCACTTCAAGACACATTTGTTTGAGAAGTCATGTTTTTAAAGCTCACAACTGGACGTAGTTGACCATTTTAATAACGAGACCAAAACATATTTAAGTTTGGCTGGGAAAGTTTCCTCCACTAATGCCTCACGAAGTATGAAGCAATGAGTGGTGCATACGCTCGGAAATTCTTGTTTTAGTCTTGCAATGAAACCTTTGAATTTTCTAGTCACTACTGGTGCACCATCTGTAAGACAGAAACACAATTTTTCCTAAGGTCTCGGAGATGGAGTTGAATATATCTAATCCACGTTAAGTAAAATTCTGTGCACGACAGAATTTCTGGATTTCTGACCCGGTTAGGTCACCAATTTGTGATATTATATCTGGAGGGTTCTACTGGCCACCACTTTAGTTGTCATCTTTATGATGCTCCTAAATCGGGGGCTTAATGTATTTATTCTACTTTGGACAAAATAAGCATTGTTGTTTCCAGGATATAGTGTCGGTGGGACCCCAGACGATAGTTCCCCGAGTAGTGAGATTCAGGGATTTAGAGTTAATTAGTCGTCCCCTTGGACATACAGTATTGTGATTCTTGGAATTCATCCATTGGTGAATTGTAATGCTTAGATGACGGTATATTTAATATTAAAACGTATAGGAAGCAAATAAAATACTTTATTTTACCTGATTCTGTGCACTCATGTTACATTTGATATAGTTTCCTATATCACATTCGCAGATGACTGGTGAAAGGATCCGTGCATTTAATAGCAAGTATTCATAATAATTTAAATAAAATTACATTTCCTAGGGGAGGTTATTTTAAAAAGAATTGGGGGAGGTAGCATCCCTAAATAAACTCCCTGGTTTATTTTTCTATTACCTTTTCTCTTTCACAATTCAGTGAAACCTGCTTGATCAATGGGGTTAATGTATGTTAAAATATTTCATGAGATTTCTATCACCTTGTGGTTTCCAAAATGTTTTACTTTTTTCATGCAAGTCCCCGTTGCAAGCGCCTGACAAACTAAAGGTAGACAAAGACAGTGACATGTTTTGCAACAAACCGTAATTAACTTTATATTTTAGGATAAAAAGAGTATTATGTGGTACTTCACGTTAATATGAACATTTTATATTAACTAAAAGGAGTAGATAAAATTGTGGCTTTACAGAAAGCGCAGCAACTAAATTTTAAGGGGCTATCACAATGCATTCTGCTGAGCTCCTTAAGTAACCTCTTTTTCTCAAGATAACTTTGTAAAATATATTAATATGGTTCGATAAAATCGTACGGTACATATTTTCTCATTTTCATTTCTAATATATTCTCCCTATTAAAAGTTTGGAGCAAAATTTTCAAAAATTTATTATCAGTAAACTACTTTAAATGATTTTTTCCTCGAAAAACAAGTGTAGAGTAAGATATTATTTATCAATTAAAAACCACCCTGATTTCAAATTTTTAAAAGTCGGTCATTTGTTAACTATTCTTAGATAAATTTATCTCCAAAAAGCAAGTATACAGTGCTATTCAAAATGTGAAAACACTCTTCAGATATATATTTTGAACCAAATTGTTTTAGCCATTTTCGAAAAACACGCATATATAAAACTACCTTTAAATTTAAGGCTAGAATTAAAATCACAGTTTCCGCTCGAGGTATGACCACTTGACACCTAAATATCAAGTTTTAACTAAATTAATCAAACCGCTTCGGATGTAGTCCCAGTACAGATAGTGTGACAGATGGAAGTGTAAAACCCCCATTTTGGAGTTCGAGGGCGCATAAAATGTCAAGGTCTATCATAATCTTGAGGGCAAATATATTTACGAATACAATACTTTCTTTCTATGAAAAGTAAAAACTGTTTTGGCAGACTTTCTATTTTTTTGTGATCCAAATGCATTTTGCCTGCCAAATTTCAAGACTCCTCTACGTCTGTAAATTCGTGCTAGTTTGATAAATACGAGAACTAAACCGATGATAGTAAATTTGAGGTAGAAGCGGTTCAAGAAGAATTAGCGCTGTCCACGATACGGACAAAAGGCGGTTTGGTCCATTAGATCACGAGTCCAGGATACACCAATAGTGACCCAGTGAAAAAGTGCACACAGGTTGGTCTCAACAACTGAAACTAATCAGACAGCACGGAATTAAAAGGTGGGACTACTGTTTCACGTTATTCATAATATGTACAATCCACTTTCCCTCAAAGTTAGCAGGTCTTACCTTAACTGATGACACTACAACGCTATCTTATATGCAACTCTATAATGGAATCAAGAAAGGTATTAGTCTTATATTTAGTGTTTACACTATGGTTTTATCGACCACACCTATCCAATCACACCATAGTGGTATCAAGTCAGGTAAGCTACCTACCTTTAAGAATAAACGGAGTGTACTTGATTTTTAAACAAACGTAAATATGGAGCTAGAGAGAAAAAAGTGTGTCGTTTTATTTATACAAACTTCTCTTCTTGGAAACAATTCAAGGACAAACTAAATAAGATCTGTTAGCATTTACTCCATTACAATTATTATAGTTATTATTACTATTCCAGAAGCGGCAAAATTAATTCCCACCGTCGAAAAGAGCTTCCTTCGTCTTCCATGTCTTGAGGCTCAATAATCGAGAATACGACTGGCATCATTTCTTCAATCACGCCAACATGTCTACTTACAACACGCAACGGATCAAACATACGTTACAAAAAAGGAGAAATAACTCTCTCTTTTTTAAATGTATAAACCCAAGTCCCATTGACTTGTGACGTGAATAAAAATCTAAGTCCTATTTACATGTGACGTGAATGAGGATTTAAAGTTAAGGAGGTTGAATGATGAACTAAGAGATCCTGATTTAAGTTTCTGAAATTATGTTGTGCATGTGTCCGTTCTGTATGCTTTTAGGGTAATGCATAGGTAGGGGTTGACAAAGCAGCTTTAAGGATACGCAGATGATTTAGCTTTGTTGGGAAATAGTAAGGAAGCTGTTGCAAGAAATGTAGACATTTTATTAAAGGCTAGTAAGGAAATAAGTTTAGAAGTGAACGGTGGAAAGAAATTATATGATCACACAGAGAACACAGATTGGTGACGATAATTTAGAGATTAATGCGAACAACATATAATTTGACATGGTTAATGAGTTTAAATTTTTAGTAACAATAATTTTAACTAGCAATAGCCATGTTATGAAAATTTTACAGTCGAGAAATGTATGCTATTACACGGACACTAAGTTGTTGACATCTCACCTGCTTTCAAGGAATGTAAAGCTTAGAATAAACAAAACAATAATTTTACCTTTTATCCTCTATAGGTGTGAAATATAGTCTCTTACCCTAGTTACATGGAGAAGAAAAAATTAGGATGTTTGAAAACAAGCTTCTTATGATGATATTTGGTTTAAAAAGGGATGAGGATACAGGGGAGTGGAAGAGGTTTCATAATGATGAGTTACATACCCTATACTAATCATAAGACATTGTTAGATTAATCAAGTCTCGTAAATTACAGTGGGAAGGACATGCAGAATGAATGGGAGACTCTAGAATCTTGTCCAGGATACTGACTGGCAAACCCAATAAGAAGACCTAGACGCAAATGGGAGGATAACATAAGAATCGACCTGAAAGAGATAGGGTGTAATGAGGGGGCTGTATAGAGCCAACTAAAGATAGGGATAGGTGGCGTACTTTTGTAAGTGTGGCAATAAGCTTTTGAGTTTTTAATCCCATAGAGTAAGTCAGTTCTGTAATCGGGGCAGTACAGTTCTGATGTTATGGTCGGGCAGTTAATTAGTGTTACCGTGGGCAAGAACACCGAGATTTTATAGCTTCAAACGTCGCTCAACCAAATCTAATAAGAGGCTGAGTGTAACCCTGGTAAGATACACTCAGTTTTATCCTGAAATGCAGTAATAATGTTTGATTCCACTATTCCACTGTGGCGTATCCTATAAGAGAGGGCCATAGTGTAATCAGTCGGAATAAAATGAGTGTACAGTTTAAGACACATTCACTTGAACACATTCTCACAATATGTTCTGAATGGCTGATTGTTATTTAGAGTCTTCCACACAATTCAGATATTACAAGACTCTACATTGCCTGTTATAGCTATCCGTAGTTTACTTATTAGTTTAAGAATACAGTAGGAGAAGAATGAATTTAAAGTAAGTACGGTCACTTTCGATTAAAGAAAAAATACATCCCTCGCGCAGACAGTCGAGATTTGAACTCGAGTTTCTAGGGTTAGACTTATGCACGCTGACCCAAATTTGCTGGTTTCACTCTCCATATAAGAGGGTTGCGTTCATAAGGCGTGTGAGCCGCGTTTCTGACTAATCCGTTTTGAATAAAAATCAAGTAGTGCAATAGATTCTGTTTTTAATTTAAATTCATTACTGTGTAGCTTACTAAAATATTTTTTACCCAACGTCTCAATACCCATTCAGGTTATATGCATGTATGTTAATTGTGCTAGTGGTGGTAGAAATTAGGAAGGTGTAATTTTAGAGTAAATGTACCCACATTTGCGTGGGTAAAAGGGGAATTGCAAACACGACCTAGTAGGAACCCCGATCTTCTCATAGGCGCAAACCAGACTAAGTCAACTTGACATTTAGACAGCGTGCCTACAGAAGTGAATTATTAATAACCTTCATCGATAGGTTTATGTTCATTTAAAAAAACATTCCTACTTGAAAATTAATATATTTTTGTTCTTTTATACCAGTGCAATAACTACATACGACATAAATTTATCGCCAAGATTATTCTAAAGAGGTTCCTCCAGTTCCTTTGAGAGCTACCTAATACTTCACGGTGTTGGTAGCTGTTGGAGGAGGGGATCGGGTCTTGACTCATGTCTGGTCAAAACCAACAACAATACCACGTCCAGACTGTGGCGACCACAGCGATTATCACGTAATACCCCGTGCATGAGCAAGCAACATCTGTCGTGGGGGGAACTAGACGTCAATAAGACAAGTGAAGGTAGCGCAAGTGTCGCTACTCGTGACCGTTGGCCGGCAATAACAGCCTGTCCAGATGAAGTCCTCAGAGTAAATATGATGATCTGTATAGTGTATACACGGTAACATTTTCTAGTTGACTCAATAGAGAAACACGTATTGAAATAATCATGGCAGCTATCGCAAAGTAACCAGCGCGTTAGATACTACGAAATGTGCACGGCCTATTCACAATCATTGCTCAACGAATGACAATGGGACACAGTTTACGACCAGAAATGAACCCGTTGATTTTCAAATGGGTATTATGCTTGTGCAGTTATAAATTGTAAATTTATTTTTTTAAATACTTAAATTAAAATTAGATAAAATACAAAGTATCAACTACTAAGATAGGAATAGACAAAGATAACGAGGAGATGAAACAGAATGAAGAAGAACGAACACTCCACTGCACAGGTGGTTGATAATGCCTATCTGGGGAAAATTGCTATTTAATAATCAGCAAAAAGTAACACCACAATGCGATGATACACATTTTATTTAAAGCAATATATTTCAATATATATTTAAAACACGTATGTGACCGTTTACAAAAGAAAATATGAGACATATAATTTGTTCTATGCATGAATTAGATCTGGACACTTAAGACGCTAAATGTGGCATAAAGCAGAATGTGCTCGTAAAATTAATAAATTACGACATTAACTGTTTTCAGACACATGCGGAGGGCAAAACCAGAATCATCATGTGTCTGCAATGTTTCTAGTAGCACTTCAAGAGAATGATAATCGTGACACAACTTAGTGTAAAGTCACACAAAGAGCGGCGCGGAGTGGAGCGGAGTGAGATGGCGCGGCGCGAAGCGGAGTGAGATGGCGCGGCGCGAAGCGGAGCGGTGACTTTGCAGACAGGGAGCTTAGCGGAGCGGTGACTGCAGACGGAGCTTAGCGGAGCGGTGACTGCAGACGGAGCTTAGCGGAGCGGTTACTGCAGACAGGGAGCTTAGAGGGGCGGTGACTCTGCAGACAGGAAGCTTAGCGGAGCGGAGCGTTCCTCCCAATACCTTATTTTATTCAGCATCATGTATTTGTCGAGACTGCAACGTCGTTTGTTTCTCTACGAGAATACGTTTTTAAAGTTTTTGAGGAAAATACAGGTCTGGTTCCATGAAAAAACGTTCATGGTCATGAAATACGATGTGGACCGTGTACTTATACATACATACCTAATCACGCAGTTCCATTAAGGATAGGCAATTAACTGTGCATATAGCTTAAAAAACAACTCTGTACTTAATCCATCCTCACTAACTTTATCCACACTTCCCTTTCCTTGTATACTCCCTTCGCTTCAATAACATCCATACACCGAGTCATACATGCTCTTTTATTCTTAAGTCTCTTAATGTTTCTCTTTTCACACATTTGTCTCTCACATGTGACCAGGTCTTACATGGTCTAGCCCTTCCATTTGATCCATACATTCTACCTTCATATATTAGCTTCGTCACTCGATCCACACTCATCCTCTCAACATGTGGAGTGATTTAAAAGGAAAAAACCAAGATTGGAAGTACGAGTATTACATCCCTTGGATCGATACCAAATAGTGAGGAGTGGGGGAAATAAAATCAAATCTGGGGTTGTTGGACAAATGACACACATATTTTCTGCTGATATAAAAATACAAAATCGTATTCTTCGCCAAGAGGATATTAATCGTAGACTTAAGATTTTAACCATGCAAAACAATTTCGTTACACAAAATTAACTCCATCTGTTTTCTTTAAATGTATTTTGAATGAAGAATAGCCATCCAAGTCACTTAGTCTTGAGTTTAGAGTTAACAGAGGTGCTCATTTAAATCCCAAAAAGTGCTACAGCATCCACATTACAATTTAAAATAAATGGTATGGTATACTGCACTTGCTTTTTCGCTCCTTTACCTAATAATGACCCGCCTCGGTGGCGTAGTTAGCTAACGCGCCAGTCGTGTTGAGCTAGACCACCGAGGACGGGGAGATCGAGGTTCGAATCTCGGTTGGGTGAACTGAGGGTGGTTTTTCCTAAATGATTTTCCACTCTCCCTCCACGCAAATGCGGGTTCACTTCCTCTAAATTCAACCTTCCCAATTCTTAATCCATTTGTATAATTAGTACTTAAGCGTATAACCCGAACGGGTAGTAAGACGTGGTGCTAAAATTAAATTAAATTAAAACCTAATAATGGAAACATTTACTTAAAACTCGTAATATATATTAAATAAAACAAAATTTTATATATATTGGTACAAAACCATTCGGAAAAAAGAGAGCATCATATTTCAATAAGGAGCATAAGTGAAATAATAGGCCCCTACACACGATTACAGAAACATTGAGACAAAAGTAGCATGTATATCTTCACCTAAGAGCACACCAATCAACTCCCCATTTCCTAGACCTTCACCTAAGAGCATAACAATCAGCCCCCCTTTCCAAAACCTCAATTTAAAAAAAATTATATTCGCCAATAACTTAAAAACTATTGGTTTTGTAAAAATATATTTCAAATAAAAGTATTTTTATTTTTATAGTCCTACAACTTTGCAATGATGATTTATTTCGTATCTCAAAGAGTTGCGGGAATATGATCTAAATTGGAGATATCCATTTTGTAAAGTACCCTCAAAGTCATTTTTCCGGGTAAACGAGATGTGCCATTTTGTTTGTAATGTTAGTGTTTATTTACGGATTTTAATAAAAATGGTTTGAGCCTAATTTAAGAGCATCCGTAAAGTAAGGTAAGCTACCCTTAGTTTTAGGGTTGGATATTTGATTTGAAAAACTCCTCGGGGAACGTTATGAAAACCCTGGATAATAAGTCAGCCCAATCAGTAAAATGATTTTGGCTCTAGGCCGAGATACAGACGGGATTGCATGAGTCACTTTTTCAGGTTCTGGGTGTCATGATACGTCGATATCCATCAAAATCTAGTGTTTTTATTACGATCACGATACTTTCTATCTCCGAGGGGTCGCGATAGAGTAAACGTAAAATGAAAGATTTAATAATTAATTGATATGGTCCCACTAATCTGCCCTATTTTTCATTAATTTTATCTTAAGCTTGAAAACAACTATTTCAGAAGATATATTTCCAATAATCTAGAAAATGATAATTTTTTACTATAGACACATTATAAAAAAATGATTTTATTATATAAATTCAACAAAAATTGTAAGAACCAAAATATATCACTTAGGTTTAGGGTTATTGTAAATACCGTCGCTATTTTAAACACAAACCTGCAATGTCAAAGTGTATTGAAATTGTTAAGGTTGCTTCCATGTTTGTTTTTTATCATAGTTAAGAAAAAAATTAGTTCTTTAAAATATTTGATGTTAATAGTTGTTATAAATTAAGAATAATAATCATGTTAAGTTATGTTTAGAAATCCAAATAATATCATATTCATTATGGAAACAGATGTTCTTAATATAGTACATGTCTCATTCAGAATAGTCATAATTTATTATTTATTAATTCCCGATGATTAGTGTTATATTTAATTTATTTAAAACTTTTTAAACAACCTTCATATGTTACTAATGGTACAAAAAATAACCCTTTATAAAAATAATTGTCTTCAATACTTAACTTAAAACATTAAAAGCCCGCTCCTGAAAATTCACATTTTTATGATTCCTTGAGCCCAAAAAGTTTTAGTTTTGTGGTCGTGTTGTGTTGCGCATGCACATCAAGTCCGTGTAGGTCAAGTCGGCTCACAAGAACTATACACGGAGAAGAGTACCGAGAGAAGAGAAGACGAGGACAAGTCTGAGGAAGGAAAGAAGAGAAGAGGGCTAGGTTTAGCCCTTAGCACAAACACGCAGGTGTATGAGTGCCCCCCCCTCCCCCTTTCCAAGCCCCTTACCCTCATCCCACACCCCCCAAAAAAAATATAGCCCTCGGCGCAAACCCACAAGAGGAGGAGGTCCTTGGTGCGGTCAACTCTAGCCACACACTCAGGCTAGAAGAACATGCAAAGGAAGTGATTAATATCTTTGTGTTGCTCTGAAACTTTCGATACGGGATGGTATTTTATATTCTTGATAGTCAGGTGGGTTTTTTATTTTATTTTCCGTCCATTCATTCGAATCATTCATCTAATTTTGTCTCAATCAGTTTATCCTGTCATATGGATTAAGGACGACTTAGGCCTCGTCCAGACTAGAACAGAACAACGAACATGAGAATGTTCGCGACAAATGTGGACGGTTTTTCCGAAAAGAGCATTGTAACAAAATGTATTCGTTGTTCTGTTCGGCACCGATCCACCAATTGTCGGTTTTTGACCGTCGCATTAAAGGATGTTCGTATTCGGTCCTGTTATAGTTTGGACGCCTCTACGAACATTTCCGCGAACATTTCTCCGAACATAAAGTCATTAATCCGGACAGCACCGGAGTTGAAAGTGTTTTGACTTTTGTAAGTAAGCCTACATATATATTTTGGCGAGTGTATTTCTCTTAGTGTGTGTGTTGAGTTAATACTTTGGTATAATCTTGTCA